>CAWUFW010003448.1:0-1200000 GCA_963921515.1 Calotriton arnoldi
GACTAGGGCACTGCTCTTCCCGGATCTGCGCTTACTGGCGCGGAAAAAGAAGAACTGACGTCAGCGCGCAGGGGCGGCGTCTAAGTACTGCCCGCGACGTCATCCCGGCGGTCCCGACGCCGGACAAGTTGCTGCACAGTTTGTGGCTTGAAAGGAACCTATGAGTAAATTTTACTACTAACGTAAAATGGACTCTGGCAAAACCCCTGTTTTAGAAATGTTACTCTTTACTTTCTCTTGACTTTCTGGCACTTTGGTTCCTTGATTACTACTTCCTGTTTCTTCACTGCAACCATCTAAAACAGTGTCCTTGAGGTCTGGATTCTCTTCCCAGCTTGCACCTGTTGCCTTAGCTTGCAAACCTTAACCTTCTTGCAACCACTCAGATGCTTCATGGCCAAAGCATCTATATCTATACACAGCTCCTTCATACTTGTACTTAACAAGCAAACATTCCTCCTCTTTCTAGGTTATTCAATCAATCAGTTATTTATAAAGCCCAGCACATCACCCGTGAGGGGCTCAAGGTGCTGGAGTTGCTAGCTGCTGTGTGGCGGTTTGTTCATTCAAACAGTCAGGTCTTGAGTTCTTTCCTGACTTGCTGGAGAGATGGGGCGGTCCTGAGGTGCAGGGGAAGGTTGTTCCAAGCTTTGGCTGCCAGGTGCGATAAAGAGCGTCCTTGGATGTTGGTTCGGCAGATCTGAGGGGTGTCGGCAAGGAAGAGTGAGGCAGATCAGATCATAGGTGTCTTGTTGGTTGGTAGAAGGTCATGCGTTTGTTTATGTACGCTAGTCCGTTGTGCAGGGCATTGCATATGTGGGTCAGCATCTTGAACTGGCATCTCTTCTGGAGCGGAAGCCAGTGTAGCTTCTTGAGGTGGGGTGTGATGAGGGTCCTTCTGGGGAGGTTGAGGATGAGTCTTGCCACTTAGTTTTGCAATGTCTGTAGCCTCTTCAGGAGCCGTGCAGTGATTCATACGTAGTGTGTGTTCCCGTAGTCCAGCCTGCTGGTAACGAGGGCCTGCGTGACGGTCCTTCTGGTGTTGACTGAAAGCCACCTGAACATCTTGCGGAGCAAGCGCAGGGTGTGGAAGAAGGTAGATCAGACTGTGTTTACCTGTTTCTTCATAGATAGCTTGCTGTCCAGGATGATGCAGAAGTTGCGGGCGTGGTCTGTCGGGGAGGGGGTGGGCAGAGTTCCGCAGGCCACCATGCGTCGTTCCATGGCGAGTTGTTGTTCACAAAGATGAGGACTTCAGTCTTGTCTGTGTTGCGTTTGAGACAGCTGTCCTTAATCCAGTTGGCTACATTCATCATACATCTGTGGAAGTTGGCTCTGGTGGTAGAGGGGTCTTCTGACTGCGAGAGGATGAACTGGGTGTCATCGGCATAGGAGATGATGTTGAGTCACTATTTGTTCAGTGTTGCTCTTTCACAAAGCTCCTGATACGCTTCCTTTTCTTAATTCCTTAACTCTGTAATGTTTTTCTCCTTAAGAAAGCATATGAACTAAACTAAATCAATAAAGACTAGCATCGATGCCCTTCATTTTAACAACTCGCGCTTCTTACTAACCCTCTCCAATTACATGTTATTTACATATTTTGTTTATTGTGATATGTTCCATTTTCATGAAAATCACATCTACAGTACTTTTGAAAAAAAATGCTGTATAAAATCAAACGAATATAAAAAAACATTTTGTGGATAAAACTCCAAGTGATTAACTTTTAGGCATGTTTATCAGAGATTAATCTGTAAAATTCAGCAATTCACATGTATAAACACCAAAACCGTTTACAAGTACCTTGAACATCCTCCTTCTGTCTCATCTTCGGGATTATTGCCAAGTTTCCAATTCGGCCTAGGTATGCCCATTGTTTGATGGGAAAGATGCTGCATATGAGGAGGGTGATGGTGTGGAAATGCTATGTTACCCTGACTCAGAAAGGCATTATGCTCATTCCATTGTTGTAACCTTGCTTGCTGCTGCTGCCTTAATGTTTCCAAAGCCACATTTTCATGTATGCGATCTGCAAAACATTGTTAAAGTGTCAAATAATGCAATGCTATGATTTTTCAGTAAATCTGTTTCAGGTGAGGAATCAAACTTTTCTAGTAAGAGAAACTCAAACTACAAACACCAGAGAGAAATGTAGATTAATGCGATTGACATTCTTGATTGGCAGCAATTTCTTTTATGTTTTGACACATTTGAGTTAACCTTTATGAGCATTTGCTGGAAAGTGAATGTGAAATTACCTATCAAGTCATGTTACTGCCAATGGTGGGGCCAGAGAAAAGGAAGTGATTCATTGAGTCCACCTATAACCCATCAAAACATCTTGTGCCCTAAAAGAAGCACAATTTTCTTAAAACTAGTGGGTGGTTGTCACATTTAAAAGTTAAGGGATAATATATTTAAACACAATTAAATATGCCACCGAGAGGTTTTTCAAGCCACAAATCACAAGACGAAAGGTTGCGATTATAATTGTATATGCTTAGCTGGGCAACAAATTATTGGTTATAATGTAAGCTAATTACAAAGAGAACCGTTGGCCTGTAATTTGGAACTGGTGTGATGAAACTAATTTTTATAGTTTTTTAAAACGTGTATAGTTATTAAAATTTAAGATAAAAAAGTTAACAGATAACATTTAAGTTTTCATACACAAGTAGACTTCGAATGAAGAGCAACGAGGGTAAGCTTGGTGCAGAAGCATTTCATAAGATTTTGTAATCCGCCAGGTACAGTTTGAAGCTATTGACTGTGCCTTTCTATTACCTATGCTATCACCTCTTTATCTGAGGTAATACATTACAGGAACCTTCAAAGGTCGTCAAAATCTGTCCCCAGTCATCCAGATAATAAACCATTTTATCATCCGTGCATACAATAAACATTCTTCTGTCAAAGTGCATTCAATAACATCTGTGCACCACCACTTCTCCAACACAGAGGCATTTCTCTCTCACAAGGGCATTTAGATGTTCTACATTCAGGGAAATAATCAAAAAAAAATTCAGTTAAAACCTGTACCCAATCGATGCCCAACGTCAACCATTAGGGAGTGATGTGCTCATGTAAATGTATCCCCCATCTGTAATGCAGCTTCCAGAGCAAGCTTTGGAGTTTCCTTTCCATTAGAACAAACCAACAAAAAAACCATCAGAAAACTAGAGTAAATGGTATCGATCAT
The DNA here is from genome assembly GCA_963921515.1 of Calotriton arnoldi. Classification (NCBI taxonomy): domain Eukaryota; kingdom Metazoa; phylum Chordata; class Amphibia; order Caudata; family Salamandridae; genus Calotriton; species Calotriton arnoldi. Next base: position 3,203 of record CAWUFW010003448.1, read on the forward strand.
GTCAGGGAACAATCAATGATGATTCTAATTGTCCTCTTCTACACGTCTTACAGGGCTGACAGCTATAGACGATGCAATGGAGACAGTAGGTCGTAGTGTTGTGGGAGAGCCGAGAAGCAATCTGACTCAACCCCAAAATATAGCCTGGCCATGTGAAACAACCCAGGCAACAGTCACAGTCAGCCAGTCACAGTCAGACCTATGGGGTAAGCAAGACCCTCCTCAGCACTTCCCCATCAAACCATTCAATAATGAAGCTTCTCCTTTTCAGGCTTAAACAATAGTTGAATCTACAGTAGCATCAGTCACTTTCGTGTGACATTCACAAATTGTCCCATTTCCCATCTACACAGTTCCATCTCGAGAATCACAGAGGCCCACCTCTCACCAGTATTTGTTGGTAGCATTTCTCACTGTTGCTGTAGTTTCCTTGACTCCTCTATGCTTTTGATCTCCGCTAAGTCTCCACCAGGCCCTTGTTGCTCTTTTCATTTCATTCAGTAACACCTCCTTCTCTGTGGCTTTAGTTTATGCCTAATCTGCTTTAGCACATTGTCTGAGGATTTTGAGCTTTCAGCACTGTCGGGTGGTTCGTTTTTATTTTCTCCTCCTGTTAGTTCTAAAACTTTTGCTGCATCCATTCTATCCATGAAACGGCAGGTTTCGTCTCCATACTCGGATGAAATTCCAAAGGGATGTGTGTCCATCTCTATTGTACCTTTTCAGCTCCAACCTTCTCAGTTATTAGGCTGAAAGCTGAGTCTCTCAACACAATGTCTGTGAGATAGTTTGAAAAACAGTGCATGAAAAGTCCTGGCAGGATGCCTCATTCTTAATTCTTGCCACCTGTTGCATCTCTTTGTTTTAGTATAATGAAACTGTGCAAGTATACTGCATGGCCTCTGGCTATGAAGTGATCGCCTTAGCCCGACTTGGTGTACCCTGGCCAAGCGTGTCGGTTATGGATATCACCTAGTATTGCATTGCACTGTAATATCCCCTAGTAGTTAAGAGAACAAGCCCACCAGCAACACATTTAAATTAGGCACCTCTGCTTCTTCATACAGCCCTTGATGCTCAGATTTTGACTGAGCAATCTGTTTTCCAATTTCTCTGCATTGAACAGGGCTGCCCCTAGGTGGGGCTTCAGCGCCCTGCAGATAACATTATATAGCAGTCTACAATGTCTCCAGTGGATCCAGTTTGTTCTAAACCGCCAACACCCTCACCACCATGAATTTACATCTTGCCTTAAATCACTAACGTTTAAGCTCAGGTGAAACATTGTTCTTGAAGGCTTTTATTGATGTCTCTCTGGAGTTCTTCATGTAAATCAAGTTTAAAATGTTTGGAGGCTATACAGTAGGTCTGCTAGTGTGGTGGCCATGTTGGATCCATTTGGGGAAGTGCTGCATACTCATCTCACATGTGCCAGTTGACTTGTTCACAAAGTGTATATTCGGAGATACCCTGTTCTGTTATATTCTATCCTGAGAGGTGCATCTGCATCTGACCTGACCATTTCCAATTTGTATTCATGTGCATCATAAATGGCCAATATTCTGTTCTGTTTGTCCGGGTCTTAGCATTCTCTCTTGTAGTCTGTCTGCCTGTACATGTTGTGGTCAGGACTTCTCAAATGAACCAAGTGGCCCTATTCAAATACACCTCAGTGATCACCCGCCACCACCCCCATGGAGCAGATCCTTCCAGAAGTGCTGTCTGCCCAAACACCTTATTCTCACTCTGGTGCAAGCCTCCAGGCCCCTGCACATTCTTCTGGGCCTTCCATGTGAATCAGAGCCTCCTGGAGCACCACCACCAGGGATAGCCACACGGGGTCCACTTTGGTATTCTAATTTCAGTCTGTGCACCTCCATAGCCTCCAGGGACATCTCCCCATCTGTACACCCAAGATGGGGAGATGCTCACTTCGCCACCCCAGTTCAGACCCAGCCATATGCAAATCAGTCTTGTGAGCTATAGAACGATGATGGATTCAACACAGATCTGTGACTGGGGGTGAGTGTCTGAAAAGTTTCAGCGCTCCGTCCGTCATCTACTTGTGTTTGCTTTGTTCACCCTAAGTTGGCAGGGTATGCCCAGACGTGGGTCCCTTGTTCACTTTGCCACTGGATTCAAGCTAGCCTGGCTGATGAGGGGTGTTACCCCGAAACCGGTCCCAGGATGCTTGTTTTCGGTTTTGGGAAGACCTGGCTTGGACTGTTCCCATGAGGAACAGGGTCAAGACTGATTTGCATATGGCTGGGTCTGAACTGGATGGGGAAGTGAGCTAAAGAACGATGATGGATTCAACCCAGATCTGTGACTGAAAAGTTTCAGCGCTCCGTCCATCATCTCCTTGTGTTTGCCGAAATCTGATATATGCAGCTATCTATGGCGGTGCAAAATAAGGCTTCTAGATAGTGCTTTTTTAAATCACCTTTTTATTAGTTATGCTGCAAACAAAGATAACATTTCACCGTCTCGTGCATAAAGCTTTTACACTATTAGACGATTCGAATAGCCTTGAACCCCTCGCTTCCACCAACTCATTCTAGTATGCCCCTCGGTAAATATCCCCAATACCACTACTACGCTGTACAATACGTGCCGTTTTTGAGTCTGTAGTTTTGGGGGCAATACTACTACAAGTATTTACGATCACTTTGTCCTTCTATACAACGATTACATTTTTTTTTTTGTAAAGGTTTATTGACAAAATTATGAGAAATCTATATTCTCTCTCAACATAAACTATATAAATATATATTTCCTCTCACCATAAATATTCGCAAGTCAATAAAAATCAGTGTATTTGAGATGTGTTAAAGACATGGCTGCTCCTGTTGCCACCTTTCGTGTGGTTGCTTACAAGCATCCGTCGGTCTTGGACGAAGTGAGCACTTGCATGCTATATGCATCACTGTGAAATAGACATCGACATGGACTTGAGTGTACAATGGATCCTTACAGTGTTGCCTTGAACTTTCTTTCTATGCATAGTGTCAAGTAAAGGCTTAGCCAGGATTCTTGGAATTATTTTATCCTGGTTATAAAACCATTTTCAGCATTGGAAGGAAAGGATTTGTCCACTTAATGCTACTTAGCATTTTAATGAGGAAGTGCTCGTCTTCCTCCTCCACCTGCATTGTTGAACAAGTTACTTACCTTTTGTAATGCCTTATTTGGTAGAGACAATATCCAGCCGCAGATTCCTTACCTTTGAATTTCCCCAGGCATCAGGCTGGATCTGGAAAACTGTTCGTGAGCAGGACCCCTGCCCGCCGGTAGGTGGCGTCGATCGGCTCAGCGTCGTGACATCAGTTACTTTTCACGACTTTCCACGCCAGAAGAGCATAGCCATGAAGTGCACTGATACAGGTGTGTCCAAACTAGGGCCCTGAAAGGGATCATCCCTGACCCTAGAAATCTGTCCGCAGATCGGGGACGATGGGTGGGTCGGTAAGGAATCTGCAGTTAGATAATGTCTCTACCAGATAAGGCCGTACCGAAGGTAACTTGTTCATCTGATAGAGAATTCTAGCCGCAGATTCCTTACCTTTGAATAGATATCCAAGCAATACCATCCCCAGTGGTGGGTCTGCGGACAAATTTAAACTAGGAAGGCCTGCAGGACCGAACGGGCGAAATGCCTGTCCCCGCAGACCTGACTGCCCAGGCAGTAAAGCTTGGTAAACGTGTTTAGGGAAGACTGAGTTGCTGCCTGTCAGATGTCCAGGACTGGGACTCCACATGCTAACGCAGTGGTCGCAGCTTTACCTCTGGTGGAATGAGCCCGTAAGCCTTCAGGAGGCTTCTCTTTGCCAGTGCATAGCAGATCTTGATGCAAAGAACAACCCATCAAGAGATGGTCCGTTTCTGTACCACCCGACCTTTTTGTGCACCAACAAACCCCACGAAGAGTTGGTCATCCACCCCGAACTCCTGTGTGCGGTCAAGGTAGAATGACAACACTCTTTTTGGGTCCAGACGGTGGAGTCGCTCCTCTTCCTTAGAGGGATGCAGAGGAGCGTAGAAGGAGGGCCAGGTGACAGATTGACCCACATGAAATCGTGTCATCACTTTCGGCAGGAAAAAGGCCCTAGTGCGAAGCACCAGTTTGTCGGTATAGACTGATAAGAAAGGAGGCTTGGAGGATAAAGATTGCAGCTCGCTGACCTTCCGGGCCGATGTAATCACCACAAGAAAGGCTGTTTTGATGCTGAGCAGCCTGAGGGCGCAATTGTGAAGCGGCTCGAAAGGGGTACACATCAAGAATGTGTGGACCAAATTAAGGTCCCACTGAGGCATAATAAAAGGAGAAGGGAGGAATATATGTATAAGACCCTCCAAAAATCTATTTACAATAGGGGACTTAAATAAAGAGTTGCTCAGGGAGCCGCAAAAAGGCAGACAAAGCAGACAGGTAACCCTTTAGAGTGCCCAGAGCAGAGCCCTGCTCGGCAAGGGTAAGAATAAAAAGAAGGACATCAGAAAAGGAAGCAGAAAGAGGGTCAACAGACTTTTCTGCACAATAGAATACAAATTTCTTCCACCAGCAGGCATATACCGTTTTGGTGGAGGGATGCCTGGCTGCCAGAATAAAACTGCAGACATTTGGAGGAAGGTCAAAAGCAGTAAACTGTCATCTTCACGCAAGAAGGCGTATAGTTGACAGGTTAGGGTGGAGGACCCTCCCATGCTCCTGCGACAGAAGATCCTCCCGAAGGGGCAGCCTCTCTTGGAGGATCGATGCTCATGCTAAGAAGCTTGGGATACCAGACTTTCCTGATCTTCTTCAGAACTCTGGGCAGGAGTGGCATGGGCGAAAAGGCATACAGGGGGCCCGAGTTCCGCTTGAGATGCAAAGCGTCTCAGAGCGAGAGCTGCTTCGGAAACTTAAATGCGCAAAACTGATGACATTGCGCGTTCTCTGCGGAGGCAAACCGATCTAACCAAGGCGCTCCCTACTGCTGAAAGAGAACTTGCGCCACCTCCGAATGGAGACACCATTCGTGATCCGCTAGGCATTGACAGCTGAGTTAGTCCGCCCTGGCGTTCAGAGAACCTGCCAGGTGTTGAACCACCAGGGATATGCCCTGTTGTTCCAGCTATTTCCAGAGACGCAGGGGCCTCCTGACAAAAAGTCCACAACCCCACCCTGACCTGTTTGTTGCAGTACCACATGGCGGTGGTGTTGCACGTGAACACCTGCACCAGGCTTTGCTTGATGGAGGGTACAAAGTCTTTTATCGCTTGAAGTTCCAGCATGTTGATGTGGAGTCCAGATTCCGCAGGAGACCATAGTCCTCTGATTTCCACATCTACCAGATGGCCGCCCCATCCCAGGAGTGATGCATCTGTCACTACTGTGAGATCTGGTTGGGGAAGGGTTATAGTTCTGCTTCTGACCCCAATCGCGGTTCGCTAGCCACCACTGCAGGTCTTTTGCATTTACCTCCGAGATCTGTACCATGTCGGAGAGATTCCCCTGATGCCGCACCCACTGGAACTTCAGGTCCCACTGCACAGCCAGCATATGCCATCTGGCATGTGTGACCAGCAAGATGCCATTAGGCATAGCAGCCTCAGAGTCTTTCTCACCGAAAACCAAGAAAGAGGCTGAAACATCGGTATCATAGCCTGAATGTCCTGGACTTGCTGCTCGGGAGGATAAGACCAAAACTGAACTGTAGCCTGAACAGCGCTGATGAAAGGGATAATCTGAGAGGGAGTCGAGTGTGACTTCGGCATGTTGACAGTGTACCCCACCGAGTGCAGGAGGTTCACCGTAGTCTGGAGGTGGAAGACGACAACCTGGGGCAAGCCCGCCTTCGACAGCCAGTCATCGAGATAGGGGATTACTTGCATTCCTGATCTGCACAGATGAGCTGCAACCACCGCCATCACCTTGTTGAATGCCTATGGGGCACTGGTAAGGTCAAAAGGGGCATGATGAATTGCGAGTGCTCGTGGCGTACCGTAAACCGCAGGTAACGCAGATGGACGCGAATATGAAGGCGTCCTGCAAGTCCGACGCTACCATCCAGTCTTCTGGGTCCAGGGCAGACAAAACCTGAGCCCAAGTGAACACCTTGAACTCCTTCTTGAGGAAGAGGTTGAGCATTCTCAGAACCAAGATCGGGTGAATCAGTAAGTAGCCTACTTCTGACACCAGAACCCGCTCTATGGCTCCCTTGGCCAAGAGAGCCATGACTTCATCGCGGAGAAAGGACAAATAATAATCCGTCAGCCGGTTGTGAGATGGAGCCAAAGGGAGAGAGGAGAATTTGAAGGGAGTAGCCCCTCTGAATAATTTGTAACACCCATCTGTCCAATGGTATGGACTGCCAGTGGTGGAGATAACTGATTCTGCCACTAACTGGACGCTCATGATCTTGCAGGGCAAGATTAGGAGGGCCAAGAGGATGTGGCTGCGTAGGGGGATCGTGGAATGGGGTCGGTATGAATGGAGTGCTCACCCCCCCCCACAGTCTGGGAAGCTTGTATGGGGCAGTGGCTGGAATATGGGGCAACTGTGAGGCCCAAGGACTTTGCCATAGCCCGCAAGTCTTTAAAGCGCTCCAGCATGGAGTCTGCCTTGTCTTCTAAGAGACGAACACCATCAAAGTGCATGTCCATGAGGGAAGACTGGACATCCCCTGAGACGATCCATCTCTCCCGTCCTTGACTGCTTAGGAGAGTATGGCCGGGCCTTCTCCAGGACCTGAGGCAGCACTTGTGCAACCGTGACCCCCAGAGTGTGGGAGTAGAAGTCCAACAAGCATGCAGTATTCACCGACCGCAATGCAAGGGTGGTGGAAGAAAACATTTTCTTCCTCAAGCTATCCAGCCTCTTTGATTCCCTGTCCGAGGATGCGGCAGGGAACGCCCCATGGGATGTAGAGGCTTGAAACACCAAGCTCTCAGGGGTGGGGTGCTGGGTGAGGAGGGTCGGGTCCCCAGGTGCGGGGCTGTGGCAGAAGGCCATTGTCTTGTTCACAGGAGTCCCTGTGCTTGGACCATGTTCCCAGTAGGACATCCGTTAGTGCTTGACTAAAAGGGAGCGGGAGTTCGGAAGCGGAAGCTCCCAGTTGCAGCACTTGCGTCAAGATAATAGTCTTAACCGTCACCAAGGGAACTCGAGATCCAGCACCTCATCTGCTCTCGACCTAGGACACGTGGGTCCTGTTGGCACCGGAATTGGGGTCGGTCGACTCCATTCCGACTCTGTGTTGGATTCGTGGATGTAAATGGGGCTGATGCTGTTGGTGGGCGCCGACAGCCTCGGAGAGCATCAACGTCTGGGCCGGCGCCTATCGCAGTGGCACGACCGGCGCCGGTCCAGATCCATTGGGGCCCATCGGAATCGAGGTCGCCGGCATGGAACCAGATGGGGCCCCCTCTGATCCCGCAGGGCCGAAGGTGCGCTGGAGGGGTTGGGCCACTCAAATACGAGGTGCATGGCCTCGTAAAATTCTTTTATCTGAGCGGGGTTCGCTACAACGAATGGAAAAGCTGGGAGGCTCGGAGTCAACCCTGGCAACTTTTCCGAACCGTGCTTCGAACGTCGATGCTCTTTCGTCGTGTCAGCCGAAGGACGAGCAGAAGTCAAAGCACGCTCCAACTTCTTATACTTCTTCACCGAATGTCCTGATGACCTGGAATAGGAGGGAATAGACTTTGGGCTCCTGGAGCGGTCCTGCTACCTCCCTCTCGATCAGGACTGAGATCTCTAAGGAGTCGCGCAGTGCGGTGTCGCCTGCCGGGCCTCTAGCAGCTTCAGGGACTACTCCCTCAAAGACTTTGGTGCCATGGCCCGGATGTCCAAGCACGACTTGGGAGTCATGGTTGTGCTCGTGACATCACAGGCACACGAGGTGTGGGTCTGTAATCGACATGGCGCAGTGGCACAATTTAAACCCTGCCTTTCTCGAAGACATCCTCCAAACAAACCAGGATGAAGAATTCCTAAAGAAAAAAAACTCAACAAAACAGCATAAAAACAAATTCTGTCAAAAACCGTCAAAGGGGTAGCTCTTACTTCGCATCAGCACTAACTGGTGTGGAAAGAAAAGAACTGACAGCGCACCAAGGTAGTGCCTATATAGGTGACGCGGAGGTCACTTCCGGCGCGGACGCAGCAGAGTGGACCTGATCGACACCACCTAATGGCGCACAGGGGTACTGCTCACGCAAAAATCTTCCGGATCCAGTTTGATGCCTGGGAAATTCAAAGGTAAGGAATCTGCGGCTATTTGACTTTATCAGAAGTTTTCTTTGTATGGGAATTTTTCCTTTTTACTTTATTTGGACAAACCTCTTCTGCCCTCTTGCCCTCCCCTTCCACATTATAAAAGTATTGTGGGATCCTGCATGTGATTGTTGCACAAGTTACTAACTTGTGTAACGATATATCTGTAAGAGACAGTAGTTAGTGACAGATTCCTTACCTTAGAATATCCCCAGGCGTCAGGCTGGATCCGGAAAAGTTTTTGCGTAGCAGTACCCTTGCGCGTCGGTAGGCGGCGTCGTGCGGCTCCGCGTCCGTCGTCGGCGTCGTGATCGCCGGGATGACGTCGCGGGCAGTACTTAGGCGCCGCCCCTGCGCGCTGACGTCAGTTCTGTACACGACTTTCCGCGCCAGGAACGCAGAGCCATGCAAGAAGCTGACATAGGTGTCTGAAAAATACTAGGGCCCTGAAAGGGATGTCCTTAACCCTAGAAATCAGTTCGCAGAACGGGGAGGATGGGTGGGGCGGTAAGGAATCTGTCACTAACTACTGTCTCTTACAGATATATCGTTACACAAGTTAGTAACTTGTGCATCTGAAAGAGACACGTTAGTGACAGATTCCTTACCTTAGAATAGATACCCCAGCAATACCAACCCCGGTGGTGGGTCTGCGAACAAAGATCAGACAAGGAAGTCCTGGAGGACAGAACGGCCAAAGAAGCCGTCCCTCCGGACCTGACTGTCAAGGCAGTAATGCTTTGTAAACGTGTGCAGCGAGGCCCACGTAGCTGCCTGACAGATAACCGGCAGCGGAACACCGCGGCCCAAGGCCGTGGTAGCAGCCGTTGCCCTGGTGGAATGGGCACGCAGCCCAACAGGAGGCTCCTTTTAGCCAAAGAATAGCAGGTCTTGATGCACAAGGTAACCCAGCGGGAGATGGTCCTCTTGTGCACCGCCCGACCTTTTTGGCGCCCACGTAGCCAATAAAGAGCTGGTCATCCACCCGGAAGTGTTTTGTGCGGTCAATATAGAAGGAGAGCGCACGTTTTGGGTCCAGACGGTGGAGCCTCTGTTCCTCTCTGGAAGGATGCGGAGGCGGAAAGAAGGTGGGCAAAGTGATGGTCTGCCCAATGTGGAAAGCAGTAACCACCTTTGGCAAGAAGGACGGACGCGTCCGAAGAACAACCTTGTCTGGATGAACAGACAGAAAGGGAGGTTTGCAAGATAGAGCCTGGAGCTCACTCACCCGCCGAGCGGAGGTGATGGCCACCAGAAAGGCTGTCTTCAGAGTCAGAAGACGAAGAGGACAGTTATGTAGAGGCTCAAAGGGAGCGCACATTAAAAAGGTAAGAACCAAGTTTAAGTCCCACTGAGGCATCACAAACGGAACAGGAGGGAAGAGGTGAGTAATGCCTTTTAAGAACCTGTTAACAACAGGGGACTTGAAAAGGGAGGGCTGATCAGGGAGCCTGAGGAAGGCCGAGATAGCACAAAGATAACCCTTGATGGTACCCAGGGCAGAACCCTGTTGGGCCAGAGAGAGAAGGAACAGAAGGACCTCAGAAAGAGGGGCAGAAAGGGGATCCACAGCCTTTGCTGTGCACCATGCCACAAATTTGTTCCACCTGCAGGCGTATACCACCTTAGTGGAGGGACGCCTGGCTGCCAGAATCACATCACAAACTTCGGGAGGCAAGTCGAAAGGAATCAACTGCCGCCGCTCAATCTCCACGCAAGCAGGTGTAGACTGGACAGGTTCGGGTGGAGGACCGTCCCCTGCTGCTGCGACAGAAGATCCTCCCGAAGAGGCAGACGGATCGGGGGATCTACGCTCATATTGAGTAGCTCGGGATACCAAACTCTTCGAGCCCAGTCCGGAGCCACAAGAATGACTTGGGCCCGGTCGTGCCGAATTTTCTTCAACACTCTGGGTAGAAGTGGTATAGGCGGAAAGGCGTACAATAGACCGCAACTCCACTCGTGACGAAAAGCGTCGCCGAGCGAGTGCCGCCTTGGAAATTCCAACGCGCAGAACTGATGACATTGCGCGTTCTCTTCGGTGGCGAATAGATCTAACCAAGGCTCTCCCCACTGTAGAAAGAGTCCTTGCGCCACTTCCGAGTGAAGACGCCATTCGTGATCCATCATGCACCTGCGGCTGAGGTTCGTCCGCCCTGGCGTTCAGGGAACCTGCCAGGTGTTGAACCACCAGGAACATGCCCTGGTGTTCCAGCCATGTCCAGAGGCGCAGAGCCTCCTGACAAAGGGTCCACGACCCCACCCCGCCTTGTTTGTTGCAGTACCACATGGCAGTGGTGTTGTCTGTGAACACCTGCACTACCTTCCCTTTGACAGAGGGAAGGAATGCCTTGAGTGCAAGTCGGATCGCCCGGAGCTCCAGAATGTTGATATGGAGCCGGGACTCCGCCGGAGACCAGAGGCCTCTGATCTCCGCCTCTCCCATGTGACCGCCCCATCCCAGAAGGGACGCGTCCGTCACAACTGTGTGCTCTGGCTGGGGAAGGGAGAGGGATCTGCCCATGACCCATTGCCGGTTCGAGAGCCACCACTGCAACTGTTTTGCAGTCCCCTCCGAGATCTGGACGTGATCGGACAGGTCGCCCTGGTGCTGCGCCCACTGGAACTTCAGGTCCCACTGCAGAGCCCGCATATGCCATCTGGCATGAGTGACCAGCAGGATGCAGGAGGCCATGAGGCCCAGCAGCCTCAGGGTCATCCGTACCGAAACCCAGGATAAGGGCTGAAAGATCGGAATCATAGCCTGAATATCCCGGACTCGCCGTTCGGGAGGATAGGCCCGAAACTGCGTCGTGTCCAGAACTGCTCCGATGAAAAGGAGCTGTGGAGAAGGAATCAGATGCGACTTTGGCACATTGATGGAGAACCCCAGCGAGTGCAGGAGTTCGGCCGTAGTCTGGAGGTGGGAGACAACTGCCTGGGACGAGCCCGCCTTTAGCAGCCAGTCGTCGAGGTAGGGGAAGACTGAAACCCCTGCCCGGCGCAGATGAGCTGCGACCACCGCCATCACTTTCGTGAACACCCGAGGGGCACTGGTAAGGCCAAAGGGAGCACGGTGAACTGAAAATGCTCGAGGCCTACCGTGAACCGAAGGTAACGCCGGTGGGCCGGCAGGACGAGGATGTGGAAATAGGCGTCCTGCAAGTCCAACGCTACCAACTAGTCTCCGGGGTCGAGGGCAGTCAAGACCTGAGCTAGGGTGAGCATCTTGAACTTCTCCTTCCGGAGGAAGCGATTGACGTTCCGGAGGTCCAAGATAGGACGCATGTCCTCCTTGTCCTTTTTGGGCACCAGAAAGTAGTGGGAGTAGCAACCACGCCCTACTTCTGGGGTCGGAACATGCTCGATGGCCCTCTTGGCCAAGAGGGCCGTGACTTCCTTCTGTAGAAGCACCAAGTGATCCCCTGACATGCGGTGGAATTGAGGTGGCATGGCTGGGGGGTGGTCTCGAAGGGGAGGGAGTAGCCCCTTCGGACAATGTGCAAGACCCACTTGTCCGAGGTGATGGGACGCCAGTGGTGAAGGTGATGGCGGACCCTGCCCCCGACTGGCGTGCTGTGCACCTGAAAGGAGGGACTAGGAGGGCTTGGAGGCCGCGGACGGGTTGGAGGTGGTGGCCTGACCCGCACGCTGGTTGCCCGAACCGCCACGGCGGTATCCACGTCCTCGGCCACGCGAAGGCGCTTGCTGCGCGGGCCGTTGGCCGGGCTGTGGGCGTGACTGGGCGCCCCTTCCGTGGCCACGAAAGGGGCGAAAAGCAGAGCGTTTGCGGAGGGCGCACAACAGCAAGGCCCAGGGACTTAGCAGTAGCCCGTGAATCCTTGAAACGCTCCAGCGCATGGTCCGCCTTTGAACCAAAGAGACCGACTCCATCAAAGGGCATGTCCATGAGAGTATTCTGGACATCCCCTGAAAAACCAGTGGTTCTCAGCCAGGCGTGGCGACGCAGCGCCACCGTCGTTACAAGCGATCTGCCCAGCGAGTCGGCGGTATCAAGGCCACAGCGGATGGTATACTTAGCCGCATCACGCCCTTCCGCAATAGCGCGGGTAAGCAGTGTCTGGACCTCCTCAGAACACTGCGGCAAAACATCAGCCACCGAATCCCACAGGGAGTGGGTGTATCGGCCCAAGAGGCAAGCGGTATTAACAGACCGCAAGCCAGCACTGGAGGAAGGAAAGCCTTCTTCCCAAAGTGATCCAGGCGCTTGGATTCCCTATCCGGAGGGGCGGTAGGGAAGGCTGTTTGGGAGGCAGAGGCTTGGACAACCAAGCTCTCAGGGGTGGGGTGTTGGGAGAGAAACAGGGGTCGCCCGGAGCCGGGCGATGGCGTCGGGCCACGTTCCTATCCACAGGAGCCCCTGTGGTGGGTTTGGACCAGGCACCCAAAAGAACGTCAGTGAGTGCATCGTTGAACGGCAGCACAGGCTCCGAAGAGGAGGCCGCCGGCTGAAGCACTTCAGTCAGGAGGTTAGTCCTGACGGCCACTGTAGGCAACTGGAGATTTAAGGCTCCAGCAGCTCTACGCAACACCGTTGCAAAATTAGCCCCCTCCTCCGTTGCCACGGGAGGAGACAGCATGCCAGAGTCGGGGGAGGTATCCAGCCCACTGGCATCCCCAAGTTCCTCAACCCAGTCCGGGTCAAACTCGCACTGTTGTGTGAGAGGGTCGTCAGACCCCTCCCAGCTCTCCTGGTCCTCCTCAGGTTGAAAAGATGGAGGAGGAGGGACATAAGGGACCCAAGGCCTCATCGGCGCCGGAACCGGCGTCGGGCGACGCCGGTCCGGCTCCATGTCCGGACCCGGGGAGAACCGGGGAACGACGCCGCCCGGAGCCTCGGACGGCGTCGGAAGCGGCACCGGGGACATCGGCGTCGGCGGAGGCGTGGTTAGGTCAACCGGCGTCGATGGAGGTTGCGGCACCACCGGAACCGGGGTCGAGGCCGGGGCCGGAGCCGAGGCCGGGACGAAGGCTGGTGGGACAGGCGACGCCGGGACCGGAGTCGGCGGCGGCGCCGGAGCAACCCCATCTGGGCCCGCGGGGCCCGAAGGCGCACCGGAGGGACCTTGAGGCCCGAAGAGGCGGGCCATGGCCGACAGGAATTTCTGTACTTCGGCCGGAGTCGCCCCCGAACCCGGGAAGGACGGGTAATGCGGGGGCAACTCGACAGGCACGTCCGGGGCCGCGGGGGCGGGGACGGTGCCGACAGGGACCTCAGCCGAGTCGCGCGACCGGCGAGGCGAAGTCTTAGAGCGATGACGCCGCTTAGACTTCTTGTGCTTCGACTTACCGGAGGAGCGCGAAGACTTGGATTCCGACGAACGGCGGGGACTCCGCGTCCGGCCCCTCGACCTCTCCCGGGACCGGGGCTTGCTGCGGCGCGGAGCCGACTGCCGGACTTCAAGGAGCTTTCGAGACCGCTCTCGCAAAGCCTTCGGATGAAGTTTCCGGCAGTCAGGGCACGACTTCGTGTCGTGGCCTCGGCCGAGCAGAAGAGACACTCGAGGTGGGGGTCCGTGATGGACATCATACGACCACATACCTCGCAGGGCTTAAAGCCGGGCATCCCTACGACACCTTAGGAGTCGTGAAGACTCGTTGAAGAGAACAGTGAAAAATTTCACAAAAGATAGTCAAAAAGTGACTAGGGCACTGCTCTTCCCGGATCTGCGCTTACTGGCGCGGAAAAAGAAGAACAGAACTGACGTCAGCGCGCAGGGGCGGCGCCTAAGTACTGCCCGCGACGTCATCCCGGCGATCACGACGCCGACGACGGACGCGGAGCCGCACGACGCCGCCTACCGACGCGCAAGGGTACTGCTACGCAAAAAACTTTCCGGATCCAGCCTGACGCCTGGGGATATTCTAAGGTAAGGAATCTGTCACTAACGTGTCTCTTTCAGATAATAAAGTTATAATGCTAGAGAATAAAGAGTTAACAAGTTACTTACATATCTAAATCCTATATTCTGTCTGGTAGTAAAACACTACAGATACATAGGCTACAGTTGCAACAACTGTTATTTCCCAAAATCTCTCCAAATCATCTGAAAAATACTTCAAAATGTTTCTTCTGTGGCCAGTCAGCACTAGGATTGGGAGAAACCAAATGTTATTTAACATACGTATGGCCTCTTAAGGATATAAACTGTAAATAAAACACTGCACCCTATGACAAAACTGTTATATCTACAAAATTAACATCCTTCTCATAACAAAGGTAAAAGTAAAACCTACCTAGAGCCTCCCCTACAGGTAGCCCAGGAGAGTTGTCTTCCATGAAACTATTTAAGTGAGGATGGTGCTGTTGAATGGGTTGCAGTGGAGTACTGGCTTCCTGTAGCACAGGAGGTGGACGGTGCTCAGAAACCTTGGATTCTAATCCAGGTGAATGTGTCCGATGGGTCATGGGCGTGTTAAAAAATGAGTTGTTTGGAGCAGACTGGAAAGCAGGAGAAACCTGTGAAGGTTGCTGTTGCAGTTGTTGGTTTAAGTGATTATGTTGTTGGACCATCTGGCTTTCAGGAGGTGGCAATTGGTTCTGCTGCTCTGTTAAATGTTGTTGTTGAGGTTGCACTGGATAGGACTGCCTTGGTAGTTGGCCAATGTGCTGGAAATGCCGACTTGGTACTGTATACTGTGGATGGGGTGGAGTAAGATGAACATTCAAATGTCTTGAATTAACATTATTTTTGCGGTGAAATTTTGTATTGGAAAAACCAGGACCGGAACGAGATTCAGGGCTCCTGTTCAGTGCATTTGCATCCACGTCAACCTAAAAAATATAATATGCTTTAAATTGAGAATCAAAATAAAAATATTGACAAGATGGAAAAAAAAAATCATGCTATGGAGAACAATCTATATTTAAATCCCCTTTTAGAAGGGAGCTTTTACTTTACCTTATCTAAATGTGCAAAGCGAAACAACAAGGAAAAGGTAAGGTGCAAGTTCATTTTCTCACTGATGGCAATGGTTATATTAGGTACTTAATGCAAGGGTAGCTACTGGCCTTCAGCAGCACATTTACAGAAAGAAACTCTGCCTTCCTGCAGATTAGTCATCTAGAAATATCCACAGACATGAGAACGGAACTGGACAATTTGAAGTCGTTTGGTGATAGGTTGACTGTAGGAGCAGAACTGCATGAATGTTAGCTATGTGACGCCAAAGGCACATAAAGATTTTACCTGTGGCTTTGCCTTAATGCCTCACATCACAAACAAGATAGTGCAACAAATACAATGTTATCAAAACATGAGGCACAGGGGGCGTCACTAAGAAACCTGGCAAGAAGGCAGTGTTCATGTGACTCTCCCTGTTATCAACATTTACAAAGAGAAAAATAGTGTAGGATCACTAATCCGAAAGACCTAAAAGGAAACAATTGTAGGAAATGAGCAAACATGAAGATTTCTTAATCTGAAGGAATGACAGCACCAGAGTGGGGGGTAATCCTAGCGAAGGAAACACACCACTTCCACCTCCTCCAGGTTCAGATGGAATAAGCCACATGTGGCAATTGAAGAGAAGCTTTGGCAAGGTGGTCAGCCACTGATGAAAGAACTAAGAGGAACTAAACATGTTTATGCTTGGGATCAAAACACAAACTAGATGGACTGCATCTGAGCTAGCAGCACACAAATTATTGCAGGGCACAAATCCAGAAGTAGGAGTGGAAAGCCAATTACGACAGATGTCACAATGTAGCTATAGCACAAACTGGCAAACTTGCTAAAATAGCTTTGATATGCAGTGAATGGCAGACAGACCTTAACAAGGAAGTGAAAAGGCTGATTTAATTGGACGGTAAACAATTGTACCAAATGTACCCAAGAGTTTGAGTAAGTTTTGCATTATTATATTATTAAGTCTAGGAAATGGAAAACATGGCAAGTGGATCACAAAAAAAAACACATGGCATTAGTCTATATTAATATGACTCACCTTCTAAAGAAACCTAGCCTGCCCCCCAACAACAGAATACCATTTCAACATGGCTGCACATTGATAATTAGAGAGTGAGTGATAAGACAATCTGGAAAACAAACACTAAAGAACAAGTTACTTACCTTCGGTAACAATGTATCTGTAAGAGACATATTAGTTATAGATTCCTTACCTTAAAATTACCCTCAGACGTCAGACTGGATCCGGAGAATTTTTCTTCAGCAATACCCCTGCGAGTTGGTAGGTGGTGTCGGTCCACTGCGCGACCATCGTCGGCGTTGTGGTCGCCGGGATGATGTCGCGGTGCCTACTTAGACGCCGCCCCTGCGCACTGAAGTCAGTTCTGACACGACTTTCCACGCCAGAAGCGCAGAGCCATGAAAGACACTAGCCACTGGTGCACTACAACTAGGGCCCTGTAAGGGCGTCCCTATCCCTAGAAGTCAGTTCGCCGAGCGGGGAGGATGGTTGGTGCGGTAAGCAATCTATAACTAATATATGTCTCTTACAGATACATTGTTACCGAAGGTAAGTAACTTGTTCATTTGAAAGAGACTATTAGTTATAGATTCCTTACCTTAGAATAGATACCCCAGCAATACCATCCCCGGAGGAGGGTCTGCAAACCAAGTTCACACCAGAAAATCCTGGAGGACAGAACGGGATAAGTAGCTGTCCCTCCGGACTTGACTATCCAGGCAGTAATGTCTGGTGAAGGTGTGCACAGAAGCCCACGTGGCCGCCTGGCAGATATCGATGAGTGGAACTCCACGCGACAAAGCAGTGGTTGCTGCTGTAGCTCTAGTGGAATGAGCTCACAGCCCCACTGGAGGTTCCTTTTAAGCCAAAGCGTAACAAATCTTGATACAAAGGACTACCCATCCAGAGATGGTACGCTTTTGAACAGCCCGACCTTTTTTGACACTTACATAGCCAACAAAGAGTTGATAGTCCACCCGGAAATCCTTTGTGCTATCAAGGTAGAAAGACACCGCATGTTTCAGGTCCAGACGGTGGAGTCACTCCTCCTCCTTGGAAGGATGCGGAGGCGGGAAAAAGGAGGGCAGAGTAATAGTCTGTCCGATGTGAAAAGGAGTGATAACTTTAGGAAGGAACGAGGGTCTCATTCGAAGCACCACTTTGTCCGGATGGAATGAGAAAAAAGGGGGCTTAGAAGAAAGGGCCTGGAGCTCACTCACTCTGCGAGCAGCGGTGATGGAAGAAAAGCAGTCTTCAGAGTGAGGAGCCTGAGAGGACAGTTGTAAAGAGGCTGGAAGGGAGCGCACATAAGGTAAGTCAAGACACGGTTCAAGTCCCACTGAGGCATTATGAAAGGAGATGGACGAAAGAGATGAATAATGCCTTTAAAGAACCGACATACAATAGGGGGCTTGAACAAAGAGGGTCGGACGTGGTGGGGTGCCCCTTCCGTAGCCTCCAAAGGAACGAAAGGCGGACTGTGGGGGACGGGAAGACGCAGCGAGGCCTGAGGATCTGGCCATAGCCCGCGAATCCTTAAAACGCTCGAGCGCTGAGTCCGCCTTGTCAACAAAAAGGCGACGGCCATTGAAGGGCATGTCCAGCAAGGTTGCTTGAACATCCCCCGAAAAACCAGACGTCCTCAACCAGGCATAGCACTGAAGGGCTACCGACGTGGCAATCGTTCTGCCCAGAGAGTCCGCGGTATCCAGTCTACAGCCGATTGTGAATGTTGCGGAGTCTCTCCCATCCGCCACTGCCTGGCAGAGAATGGCCAGGGCCTCCTCCGGGCACTGAGGCAGCACATGCGCAACCGTATGGGCATAGCGGCCCAAGAGGCATGCGGTATTCATGGACCACAGTGCTAAGCTGGAGGAAGAGAACATATGCTTCCGAAGATGATCCAGCTTCTTGGATTCCCTATCCGGAGGTGCAGAAGGGAATGCACCCTTGGAAGAAAGAGGCTTGGACCACCAAGTTCTCGGGGGAAGGGTGTTGGGAGAGGAAAATGGGATCGCCCGGAGCAGGGCAGTGGCGGCAGGCAATCGTCCGTTCCACAGGAGCCCCTGTGCTGGGCTTGGACCAAGTGCCCAGAAGGACGTCCGTGAGGGCTTCATTGAAGGGCAAGAGGGGTTCAGAGGAAGTTGCCACCGGTTGAAGCCCCTCTGTCAGGAGGTTAGTCCTGACTGCCACTTTAGGGAGCTCCAGGCCCAAAGCCTCGGGTGCACTACCACTGCATAGGACGCTCCCTCCTCCGTAGCCACAGTAGGGGGAGAAAGCATGCCAAGATCTGGGGAGGTATCCAGACCACTGGCGTCACCCAATTCCTCTCTCCAGGCCGGTTCTTCCAGCTGGTCTGTTAAAGGGTCCAGCGACCCCTCCCAGTCCTCATCTCCACCCACCAGGGTGATAGGGAACACCTGGTATGAACAAGGGGACAAAAGTACCCTCGGGTGTCGGATTCGACGTCGGCCGACGTCTATCCGGCTCCATCTCGGGGATGAGGATGGGGACGGCGTCGGACGGGGACGGCGTCGCTGTGATCGGCACCGGGGAAGGTCGACCGGTGTCGATCTGGATCCAGGCCTGGATCCACAGGGAACCTGCGGCGCCGGGGCCAGAGATGCCGGCATCGAAGGCCCAGGGCTCCCAACCGGCTCCGCAGGGCCCGAAGGCGCGCCAGCGGAGTCCGGCTGCCCAAAGATGCGGTGGAGGGCTTCGTAGAATCTACGAAGCTGGGCAGGGGACTCCCCGGCTCCCGGAAACGGGGGGAGGTGCAGAGTCGTCCCCGAGTCGTCCTGGAGCCTTAGAGCGACGGCGCTCCGGGTCCCGCGTCACGTCAGTCGACCGACGGGGAGAAGGCGAAGAGCGACGGTACTTCTTCGCCTTCTTCTTGTGCTTCGACTTACCCGAGGAGTGCGAAGACTTGGACGAGGTGTGGTGGCTCCGCGACCGGTCCCGTAACCTTCCCCGCGACCGGGAGCGACGCAGAGCCGACTGCCAGGCCTTCAAAAGCTCTCGGGACCGGTCCCGCAAAGACTTCGGATTCATGGCCCAACAGTCGGAGCACGACTTCGAGTGACCAGAGGCACACAAGCTGCGGATCTGTCACGGACATCAGTTTGTGACAGGAGTCACAAGGCTTGAATCCGGTTCGACGATGGGACATCCCTCGCGTACCAGGAGTCGGAGATTCAAAAAAAGAAGTCGACAAAAGTCGAAAAAAAATGTAGTCAAAAAATGACTAATGGGCAAGCTCTCTCCGGATCTGCGCTAGGCTGGCACGGAAAAACAAAAAACTGATGTCAGTGTCAGGGGCGGCGTCTAAGTAGGCACCACAATGCCATCACGGCGACCACGACGAATGCGGAGTCGACTGACGCCACCTACTGACGTGCAGGGGTATTGCTCAAGAAAAATTCTCCGGATCCAGTCTGACGCCTGGGGGTAATTCTAAGGTAAGGAATCTATAACTAATAGTCTCTTTTAGATGCAAGTTCTTTTACTATAGCATCCCTTTTCAAAAGTTTTAGGCAGTGCTAGTGTCTAATGCATTACAAAGAAGATGGAAGGAACATCCACCAGGATAACTGCGAGACTGAAGTACTCCTGTTATAGAGGACCAAGATGTGATTGACAATGTCTCAAGCCAATGCCTGAAGGTAACAGAGTAAAATAAGTCAATGACAAATTACCCTTGTATTCTACCCTTAAACTAAGGGTAGAATACAATATTTTCTACCAAGAATTGCTCAAGCACCATACAAACTAAACCTAAAACAAGCAGTGTTAAAGCCAACAGGTTTGACATTTCTACAATGAAGTGAGTGAAAGGAGAAAGTAGAGGAAGAGGAGAGAAAGAAATGTGAGAAAAAATAAGGATACAGGACGGAAAGAGGGGAGGAGAAGAGAGGAATGAAAGGTAAGAGGGCAAGGAAAGAGAAGAAGGGGAGGCAGGAGAAAAGGAAATGAAATTAGTTCACCTGTGTGTGAATGCGTGACTGTAGTCAGTCAGTGTGTTTGTTGTCTGTGTATGCCTCTTTCTGTTGTCGGTGGACAAGGATGCCTCTGTATGTTTTTTTTAAACACATTTTTATTGATTTTCAACATCAACGAACATCAAACAGTTGTGTCAAATACAGTAATCTCCTCTCCATGTTCTTGTCAAAGACATAACTGTTGTTATCATAACTTTGCATTTCCACCCCGCAATGCCCATCAACCTCCCTCGGTCGTGTCCCTTATCTACATAACACACGTCGGTGGTACAGTTGAAATGAAATCATCTCAGCGTGATCGTTCCTAAAGAACCTTCAAATCGAGCCTATGATCTGGTGGCATCCTATTGGACCATCTGTTTGAGGGGAGCTAACCATCTGAAGAAGGCGTCATGACTAGGGAGTTCCCCGATGATGCTCCTGGTGATAGAAGTTCTGGGTTTGTCAGACAGTCCACCAGCGCCTCCCAGGCCCTGGCCATATCTAGTTACCCCTGACCACATCTAGCCTCTCGGAGATGCACTGCACTTTTATAGCCCGCCCATCGTTCTAGTTCTCTTTGCTATACCACCAGGTAGCAAGCATTAGGCAATACCAGAATATGTGTACAAGTTCCGCTCCCTCCTCCCCACATTTCGGACACTTCGCACCCATTGCATGAAAGTATCTATTTATTCGTCCAAGAGTGAGATATACCCTATGTACAATGTAGAAATTTATAAGTTTAAAATGGGTGTTTTTCAAAATTTTGGGTACTCTTTCCAATAGACCACCCCAGCCACCTTTGGGCATGGGGTTCCTCAGGTCTTCCTCCCATCGGACTCGGAGGGTGGTGAGGAGCAGCAACATGTCCTTCCTTATCGACCTAGAGAGGCAGGTAACAGCTTTAATGGTCCCCGATGACATAACCATATAATGACAGCTCTTGTGGTGTGGTGGTTCTGACAAGTCTGCACCCCAGTGTTTACGCATTGCAGCCACCACCACACCATGAAGCAGAAAGTGACTCGGAGGAAGATCATGCCCCGATGGAACTCCTCAAATTGGAGGAGTACCTTTTCTCCAAACAAGTCACAGAGTATGGATGCTCCTGCAGCCACCCACTCCGCCAGCCCCATCCAGTCTTCCCCATGCGGTAGCACCTCCAGTATTTTCATGGGAATATCAGGTGAGTAAGGGATTCACACACATGTTTTTTGCAGGCATCGTGCCCAACATCATTGCAGCACTTGAAATTCTGTGGTATTATCCTCGTTAGGGCGCTTAAGCTTTATTACCCATCTGATCAGTCGGTGAAGGTCAGGGACAGAAGGACCCATCTCCCGCCCAGGTGTCAGTCTACCCGCCAACCACTGCTTCAGCCACTGGAGCTGTGCTGCAAGATAGTAAGATCCAAAGTCGGGAACTGCTAACCCTCCGTCCCCTACATACCTCTGCAATGTGGTCAGAGCCACTCGTCTGCTGCCCGAACCCCAGACAAAAGCAGTGATAAGTTAATATATCTCCTAAAACAGTGCTCGAGGAATCCACACCAGTAGTAACACAAACAAATATAATAGCCAGAGAAGCGCAACAATTTTTAACAGTGCAAAATGGCCCGCAACCGAGAGGGGAGCCTCTTCCAAACATCAATGCTCGTTCGGACAGCCCGGACCGCCTTCCAGACATTCCCCTCAAGTAAGTCAGTTGAGTTGTGAAAAATCTGTACCCCAAAGTATTGGAAACATCGGGGCTTCCATTCTAACACCAGTAGTCAACCTAGAGGGCCACTATTTGTCAATGCATGGAATAATTGCGATTTCTACCAACTGACTCTCAGACCCGAGAGTGATACGAATTGCTCTGGTAGCTCTCGGGCACCCACAAGAGCAGCTGTTGCATTTTGTAAAACAATCAGGAGATCTTCGGCATATAGAGCAATGTGGTGAGTTTGTCCACCTATCGCTATTCCCTGATAAGCGTTTCTGGCTCTGCCGTCGCAGGCCAGGGGCTCCATAGCCAGGACGAATAACAGGGGTAACAGAGGGCACGCCTGTCTGGTCCCACGGCCCAACCATAACGCTCTGATATAGATTGCCCTGTAAGGACTCTGGCAGTGGGGTACGCATACAACAACTTGGTCCAGGCCACAAACCCTCGCCCCAGGCAGAAGTGCTCCATGACGGTATACAGAAAGGCCCATTTCAGGCTGTCAAAAGCCTTCTTTATTGTTATGTTCCATATAGGTACCCCAATATAGGATCAGGGATTCACCAACCTTTCACCTATATTCCCCTCCTTTACCATTACACTGCATAACGGTTCTTTGTACTGACCTTTTACCTAGTTACGGTAATGTCCAAAGATGACATGGGGTTTTCTCCGAAAAGCTTAAGATTCATTCATTATGCATGAGGATTCTTGGAATCACAGCAGGCCGACCATCTCCTGCATAATAACTATCTACAAGGGTCATTCCTTCCGTCATCCTAGCCCTACATGACACAGCAAGGTATATCCCCAGGGGGTACCACTTTGAGTATATATACATCATCTCTTGCTGAGATAGTCAGAGGAGAAAAGGACTTCCATGCAGCTTGTTTTACCAGTCTATAATCTCTTGAGTGACCAAATGAAAGAGGACCACACCAGGTATATATTCAAAATATATGTATTTATTGCTAAACACACCCCTCTTTATGAGGCTAGAGTTCGAAGTACATAAGTTATAAGTTAGTTATCTACAGTAATAGCACAAATACACGTTTGAGCCCTAGGGGCGTACCAAACCATATACCAATAAAGTGGTATAAGAACCACGACTGAGCTAGACATAGGGCCTAGAGCCTGTAGAAGTGCTTGGACCACAAGGAACCACCCAAGGTAGTGACACAGGGGACCCACGGGGGACGTGTGCAGTGTATGAACACAGCCGCGAATCGCCGTTAACTTCTATGGGGAAAGTCGCGGTTTGAATTTAAAAGAAAAGGGACACTTAGAGGAGGACTTGGAGCAAACCCTTTGAGAACTAGGCTGTTCTAGTGTCAATACCCACGGGAGCACCGGAGTACTCGAGTTACCTCACCCAGGGGAGCCGGGTGCATAGGTGTCTTTCGGGGTCGGGTTTCGTCGTCGCTTTCAATGGCGATCTGCTGCAAAGTGCTGCTGGCGGCCAAGTCGAAAGTGTTCGGGTGGATCCAAAGGTGGATCGAAGATTTGAAGAACCTGAAAGCAGAGGGGACAGAGTCTGGGTCACTAGCCAGTGACCAGGAAGGCGATGAGCAGATGCCCACCGATGTCGAGTGCTTCAGGTAGGTTGACGGTCGTCTTGACTCTTCAGCCACGAGGTCCAGGAGGCGTAGACGACGACCAGGAGCTGGATTCGAGCTGTCCCACGACGTCTGTCGATTGCAGGGGTGTCGGCGACCGGATTGGACCCAACAAGCCTTGGCAACGGCAAGTCTCGTGGAAATGGAAGAAGGACGATGTTGCAGACCAGCAAGGTCTGTGGGACTCACCCAGCGAGGGTAAGTCAGGGCACGCCTGGAGCAACCAGGGAGCCCAAGCAGAAGAAGATTGGCCTTCGGGAGGGCCTACTAGCCAACGGCCTAGCGACCGCGAAGGAGCCTCGAGTCGACGCACGTGGAGCTGGCTCACAGGACACTCGTGGAGTGGAGGCCAGTGATCTTCGGTGCAGTTGGTGCTGGAGGCTGGGGCTACTCGGAGCCCAAAGCACGACTTCGTGGGAGACCCAGAAGAGGATGCACTTGCAAATGCGATCGGTGTCCAGGGGTCACGGTTCCACGTTACCCACGACAGCTACGGGCCTCAGCTTTGCTGAGGACTCAGGGCAGCCTCGGGGAAGTCTGGAAATCCACCTCTGGTGAAGCAAAGACTTCGGCGTCCGGCGGGAGCTTCGGCGATGCAGACCGGACAATTGCTTCTTTGGTGCCTGCCAAGCAGGGGAGTCACTCCTTGACCCCAAGGGAGATTCTTCAGTCCTGAAGTAGAGCGTCGAAGGTCCAGGATTCTGTGTCAGAGTTTCGTCCAGGTTAATCTCAAGTCCTAAGGACTGGGGTCCCATACTTATACTAAGGTAGGGGGTTGGACATTCTCTGTGGACCCACCTATGGGAGGGTCAGGGCAGAGGGGTGGTTACACCCCTTTCCCTTTGTCCAGTTTCGCGCCAGAGCAGGGGCTGGAAGCCCCTGAGCCGGTTTGAACTGGGGTATGCACAGGGACACCAAATGTGCCCCCAGTGCAGGACTTCAAAGCACCAGAGAGTGCTCCCGCCCAGCCCCAATACACACTACCCTGTCTGGGGAGGTGGTTACACCTCCCTGGGACAGGAAACCTATTGTCCAGGCCTCCCCTGCCGGAGTTTCGGTCAGCAGCAGGAGGCCAGACTCGTGTCTGTGGCAGCGGCATCCATTTTGTGATGCCAGGGCTCTGGAAAGTCAGTACCGGGTATACCGGTGTGTACATGTCTCTCCCTCTAGAAGGGTGGAATGCTACCCCCGCCGCCAGAACTGGCGGGGGGTAGTATTCCAAGATGTTTGACACCAAACACGACATGTTTCCGTGCAGCCATCCCAAAGTTAGCATTTAACGCGAGGTTATAATGCGCTTAAGAGTATATGGTCGGGCTGCACTACAAACAGCATCAGAGAAGGGTCTCCGAACGCTGCAGAGGGGCCCAGCTCATGCAGGGGCACCCTCTCACATAGGAACCACGCACTCTGCCTTCAGGATTGATAAGGCCTGCCAAAGGAGTGACTTATAGGTTTATATGTGTGTATGTATGTAGTGATATAGGTAGCCTATATCACAGTAAGGGGTGCATGCACCACCTTACCCAGGCTGCAGTAGCAGACCTGTGGTGTCCTTTTGGCTGGCCTTCCAGGGGTGGCACAATACATGCTTCAGCCCCTGGCAGGCCTCTGAGGTACCTATGCCCTGGGTACATAGTATACCATATACTAGGGACTTATAAGGGCACTCCAGATTCCAATCAGAGATGTGCCTAAGGCACATGGAAACCATTTTATAGAGGAAGCAGATAGACTGGGGCCCTGAATAGCAGGATCCCAGTCCAACTAAGTCATAAACCAGCAAAACACCAGGAAAAAAGTGGGGGCAACCATATAGTCAGATTCCACCTTCCTACAGTCCCCACCGTTTATTCTGTGTATCTCTCTGAGACAAAGTGAGCACGAGTGACTGAGCGAAAAGTACACTGTTTCCATGATCCCTGATGGGACAGAGTTGTCATGTTCGATAGTTGCCAAGAACTATTCTCTCCTTGGTAAGAGGGGTTTCTAGTGGCACTGTGAGCTAGCTGGTATACAGGCTAACATATTCGGTAGGGGTGTCTAGAATCAGTCTGACTCCAATCCTACAGTATATGTTGTCTAAACGCGCAGATCCTATATAGGTTTGTAGGAACTACACAACATTATATCCATCGCAAAGATCGCTGCTTCTGCTCGATCATAGGTATCAGCCTCCAGTAGTGTGAGAAGCACAAGTTACTAACTTGTGTAACGATATATCTGTAAGAGACAGTAGTTAGGGGCAGATTCCTTACCTTAGAATATCCCCAGGCGTCAGGCTGGATCCGGAAAGTTTTTGCGTAGCAGTACCCTTGCGCATCGGTAGGCGGCGTCGTGCGGCTCTGCGTCCGTCGTCGGCGTCGTGATCGCCGGGATGACGTCGCGGGCAGTACTTAGACGCCGCCCCTGCGCGCTGACGTCAGTTCGGTACACGACTTTCCGCTCCAGGAACGCAGAGCCATGCAAGAAGCTGACATAGGTGTCTGAAAAATACTAGGGCCCTGAAAGGGATGTCCTTAACCCTAGAAATCAGTTCGCAGAACGGGGAGGATGGGTGGGGCGGTAAGGAATCCGTCACTAACTCCTGTCTCTTACAGATATATCGTTACACAAGTTAGTAACTTGTGCATCTGAAAGAGACACGTTAGTGACAGATTCCTTACCTTAGAATAGATACCCCAGCAATACCAACCCCGGTGGTGGGTCTGCGAACAAAGATCAGACAAGGAAGTCTCGGAGAACAGAACGGCCAAAGAAGCCGTCCCTCCGGACTTGGCTGTCAAGGCAGTAATGCTTGGTAAACGTGTGCAGCGAGGCCCACGTAGCTACCTGACAGATATCCTGCAGCGGAACACCGCGGCCTAAAGCCGTGGTAGCAGCCGTTGCCCTGGTGGAATGGGCACGCAGCCCAACAGGAGGCTCCTTCTTAGCCAAAGAATAGCAGGCTTTGATACACAAGGGAGATGGTTCTCTTGTGCACCGCCCGACCTTTTTTGGCACCCACGTAGCCAACGAAGAGCTGGTCATCCAACCGGAAGTGTTGTGTGCGGTTGATATATAAGGAAAGCGCACGTTTTGGGTCCAGACGGTGGAGCCTCTCTTCCTCTCTGGAAGGATGCGGAGGCGGAAAGAAGGTGGGCAAAGTGATGGTCTGCCCAATGTGGAAGGCAGTAACCACCTTTGGCAAGAAGGACGAACGCGTCCTAAGAACAACCTTGTCTGGATGGACAGACAGAAAGGGAGGTTTGCATGATAGAGCCTGGAGCTCACTCACCCGCCGAGCGGAGGTGATGGCCACCAGAAAGGCTGTCTTCGGAGTCAGAAGACGAAGAGGACAGTTATGTAGAGGCTCAAAGGGAGCGCACATGAGAAAGGTAAGAACCAAGTTCAAGTCCCACTGAGGCATCACAAACGGAACAGGAGGGAAGAGGTGTGTAATGCCTTTTAGGAACCTGTTAACAACAGGGGACTTGAAAAGGGAGGGCTGATCAGGAAGCCTGCGGAAGGCCGAGATGGCACAAAGATAGCCCTTGATGGTACCCAGGGCAGAACCCTGTTGGGCCAGGGAAAGAAGGAACAGAAGAACCTAAGAAAGAGGGGCAGAGAGGGGGTTCACAGCCTTGGCTGTGCACCATGCCACAAACTTGTTCCACCTGCAGGCGTATCCCACCTTAGTGGAGGGACGCCTGGCTGCCAGAATCACATCACAAACTTCGGGAGGCAAGTCGAAAGGAATCAACTGCCGCCGCTCAATCTCCACGCAAGCAGGTGGAGGCTGGACAGGTTCGGGTGGAGTACCGTCCCCTGCTGCTGCGACAGAAGATCCTCCCGAAGAGGCAGACGGATCGGGGGATCGACGCTCATACTGAGTAGCTCGGGATACCAAACTCTTCGAGCCCAGTCCGGAGCCACAAGGATGACTTGGGCCCGGTCGCGCCGAATCTTCTTCAACACTCTGGGTAGAAGTGGTATTAGGCGGAAAGGCGTACAACAGACCGCAACTCCACTCGCGACGAAAAGCGTCGCCTAGCGAGTGCCGCCTTGGAAATTCCAACGCGCAGAACTGATGACATTGCGCGTTCTCTTCGGTGGCGAATAGATCTAACCAAGGCTCTCCCCACTGCAGAAAGAATCCTTGCGCCACTTCCGAGTGAAGACGCCATTCGTGATCCATCATGCACCTGCGGCTGAGTTCGTCCGCCCTGGCGTTCAGGGAACCTGCCAGGTGTTGAAACATCAGGAACATGTCCTGATGTTCCAGCCATGTCCAGAGGCGCAGAGCCTCCTGACAGAGGGTCCACGACCCCACCCCGCCTTGTTTGTTGCAGTACCACATGGCGGTGGTGTTGTCTGTGAACACCTGCACTACCTTCCCTTTGACAGAGGGAAGGAATGCCTTGAGTGCAATCGGATCGCCCGGAGCTCCAGAATGTTGATATGGAGCCGGGACTCCGCCGGAGACCAGAGGCCTCTGATCTCCGCCTCTCCCATGTGACCGCCCCATCCCAGAAGGGACGCGTCCGTCACAACTGTGTGCTCTGGCTGGGGAAGGGAGAGGATCTGCCCATGACCCATTGCCGGTTCGAGAGCCACCACTGCAACTGTTTTGCAGTCCCCTCCGAGATCTGGACGTGATCGGACAGGTTGCCCTGGTGCTGCGCCCACTGGAACTTCAGGTCCCACTGCAGAGCCCGCATATGCCATCTGGCATGATCGACCAGCAGGATGCAGGAGGCCATGAGGCCCAGCAGCCTCAGGGTCATCCATACCGAAACCCAGGATAAAGGCTGAAAGATCGGAATCATAGCCTGAATATCCCGGACTCGCCGTTCAGGAGGATAGGCCCGAAACTGCGTCGTGTCCAGAACTGCTCCGATGAAAAGGAGCTGTGGAGAAGGAATCAGATGCGACTTCGGCACATTGATGGAGAACCCCAGCGAGTGCAGGAGTTCGGCCGTAGTCTGGAGGTGGGAGACGACTGCCTGGGACGAGCCCGCCTTCAGCAGCCAGTCGTCGAGGTAGGGGAATACTGGAACCCCTGCATGGCGCAGATGAGCTGGGACCACCGCCATCACTTTCGTGAACACCCGAGGGGCACTTGTAAGGCCAAAGGGGAGCACGGTGAACTGAAAATGCTCGAGGCCTACCGTGAACCGCAGGTAACGCCGGTGGGCCGGCAGGACGGGGATGTGAAAATAAGCAACCTGCAAGTCCAACGCTACCAACCAGTCTCCAGGGTCGAGGGCAGTCAAGACCTGAGCTAGGGTGAGCATCTTGAACTTCTCCTTCCGGAGGAAGCGATTGACGTTCCGGAGGTCCAAGATAGGACGCATGTCCTCCTTGTCCTTTTTGGGCACCAGAAAGTAGTGG
The DNA here is from genome assembly GCA_963921515.1 of Calotriton arnoldi. Taxonomy (NCBI): domain Eukaryota; kingdom Metazoa; phylum Chordata; class Amphibia; order Caudata; family Salamandridae; genus Calotriton; species Calotriton arnoldi. Next base: position 32,089 of record CAWUFW010003448.1, read on the forward strand.
GAGTAGCAACCACGTCCTACATCTGGGGTCGGAACATGCTCGATGGCCCTCTTGGCCAAGAGGGCCGTGACTTCCTTCTGCAGAAGCACCAAGTGATCCCCTGACATGCGGTGGAATTGAGGTGCATGGCTGGGGGGGGGGGGTCTCAAAGGGGAGGGAGTAGCCCCTTCGGACAATGTCCAAGACCCACCTGTCCGAGGTGATGGCACGCCAGTGGTGAAGGTGATGGCGGACCCTGCCCCCTACTGGCGTGCTGTGCACCTGAAAGGAAGGACTAGGAGGGCTTGGAGGCCGCAGACAGGACGGAGTTGGTGGCCTGACCCGCACGCTGGTTGCCCGAACCGCCACGGCGGTAGCCACGTCCTCGGCCACGCGAAGACGCTTGCTGCGCGGGCCGGTGGCTGGGCAGCGGACGTGACTGGGCGCCCCTTCCGTGGCCACGAAAGGGGCGAAAAGCAGAGGTTAGCGGAGGGCGCACAACAGAAAGGCCCAGGGACTTGGCAGTAGCCCGTGAGTCCTTAAAACGCTCCAGCGCATGGTCTGCTTTGGAACCAAAAAGACCGACTCCATCAAAGGGCATGTCCATGAGTGTATTCTGGACATCACCCGAGAAACCAGTTGTTCTCAGCCAGGCGTGGTGACGCAGCGCCACCGTCGTTGCAAGCGATCTGCCCAGCGAGTCGGCGGTATCAAGGCCACAACGTATGGAGTACTTTGCTGCATCCCTACCTTCCGCAATGGTGCGGGTAAGCAGTGTCTGGACCTCCTCAGAACACTGGGGCAAAACGGCCGCCACCGAATCCCACAGAGAGTGGGAATATCGGCCCAAAAGGCAAGCGGAGTTGACGGACCGCAAGCCAGCACTGGAGGAAGAAAAGGCCTTCTTCCCAAATTGATCCATGCGTTTGGATTCCCTATCCGGAGGGGCGGTAGGGAAGGCGGTTTGGGAGGCAGAGGCTTGGACAACCAAGCTCTCGGGGGTGGGATGTTGAGAGAGAAATAAGGGGTCGCCCGGAGCAGGGCGATGGCGTCGGGCCACGTTCCTATCCACAGGAGCCCCTGTGGTGGGCTTGGACCAGGTGCCCAAAAGAACGTCAGACAGTGCATCATTAAACGGCAGCAATGGCTCCGAGGAGGTAGCTGCCGGCTGAAGCACTTCCGTCAGGGGGTTAGTCCTGACAGCCACAGTAGGCAATTGGAGGTGCAAGGCTCCAGCTGCTCTACGCAACACCGTTGCGAAATTTGCTCCCTCCTCCGTAGCCACGGAAGGAGGAGACAGCATGCCAGAGTCAGGAGAAGTGTCCAGACCACTGGCATCCCCAAGTTCCTCTGCCCAGTCCTGATCATACTCACACTGCTGTGTGAGAGGGTCTTCCGACCCCTCCCAGCTCTCCTGGTCCTCCTCTGGTTCAAAATATGGAGGAGGAGGGACATCTGGGACCCAAGGTCTCATCGGCGCCGGAGCCGGCGTAGAGCGGCGTCGGTCCGGCTCCATGTCCGGAACCGGAGAGAACCGGGGAACGACGCCGCCCAGAGCCCCGGGCGGCGTCAGGAACGGCACCGGGGACATCGGCGCCGGCGTGGTTAGGTCAACCGGCGTCGATCGGGGTTGCGGTACCACCGGAGCCGGGATCGGGGCCGGAGCCGAGGCCGGGATCAAGGCTGGCGGGACGGGCGACGCCGGTACCGGAGTCGTCGGCGACGCCGGAGCAACCCCATCAGGGCCCGCGGGGCCCGAAGGCGCACCAGAGGGACCTTGAGGCCCGAAGAGGCGGGCCATGGCCGACAGGAATTCCTGTATTTGGGCCGGAGTCGCCCCCGAACCCGGAAAGGACGGGTAATGCGGGGGCGGCTCCACAGGCACGTCCGGGGCCGCGGGGATGGTGCCGACAGGGGCCTCAGCCGAGTCGCGAGACCGGCGAGGCGAAGTCTTAGAGCGATGATGCTTCTTAGACTTTTTGTGCTTCGACTTACCCGAGGAGTGCGAAGACTTGGACTCCGACGACCGGCGGGGGCTCCGCGACCGGCCCCTCGACCTCTCACGGGACCGGGGCTTGGTGCGGCGCGGAGCCGACTGCCGGACCTCGAGGAGCTTTCGAGACCGCTCTCGCAAAGCCTTCGGGTGTAAGGCCCGGCAGTCAGGGCACGACTTCGTGTCGTGGTCTCGGCCGACACAGTAGAGACACTCTAAGTGCGGGTCTGTGATCGACATCATTCGACCACAGATGTCGCATGGCTTGAAGCCGGGCATCCCTACCGACACCTAGGAGTCGAGATGACTCGAAAAGAAACAGTGAAAAATCACCAAAAATTTAGTCAAAAATTGACTAGGGAACTGCTCTTCCTGGATCTGCGCTTACTGGCGCGGAAAAAGAAGAACTGACGTCAGCGCGCAGGGGCGGCGTCTAAGTACTGCCCGCGTCGTCATCCCGGTGATCACGATGCCGACGACGGACGCGGAGCCGCACGACGCCGCCTACCGACGCGCAAGGGTACTGCTACGCAAAAACTTTCCGGATCCAGCCTGACGCCTGGGGATATTCTAAGGTAAGGAATCTGTCACTAACGTGTCTCTTTCAGATGTCTCCATATGTTGAACGGCTTGTTACGGCCAGGGATGAACCCCGCTTGATCAGTGTATGCCCTTGGGCATGTGAGGGAGGAGTCTGGTGGCAAGGAACTGGCTGAGAATCTTATAATCGATGTTTAGCATCGATGCACAAGTTACTAACTTGTGTAACGATATATCTGTAAGAGACAGTAGTTAGTGATAGATTCCTTACCTTAGAATATCCCCAGGCGTCAGGCTGGATCCGGAAAGTTTTGCGTAGCAGTACCCTTGCGCGTCGGTAGGTGGCGTCGTGCGGCTCCGCGTCCGTCGTCGGCGTCGTGATCGCCGGGATGACGTCGCGGGCAGTACTTAGACGCCGCCCCTGCGCGCTGACGTCAGTTCTGTACACGACTTTCCGCGCCAGGAACGCAGAGCCATGCAAGAAGCTGACACAGGTGTCTGAAAAATACTAGGGCCCTGAAAGGGATGTCCTTAACCCTAGAAATCAGTTCGCAGAACGGGGAGGATGGGTGGGCGGTAAGGAATCTATCACTAACTACTGTCTCTTACAGATATATCGTTACACAAGTTAGTAACTTGTGCATCTGAAAGAGACACGTTAGTGATAGATTCCTTACCTTAGAATAGATACCCCAGCAATACCAACCCCGGTGGTGGGTCTGCGAACAAAGATCAGACAAGGAAGTCCTGGAGGACAGAACGGCCAAAGAAGCCGTCCCTCCGGACCTGACTGTCAAGGCAGTAATGATTAGTAAACGTGTGCAGCGAGGCCCACGTAGCTGCCTGACAGATAACCGGCAGCGGAACACCGCGGCCCAAGGCCGTGGTAGCAGCCGTTGCCCTGGTGGAATGGGCACGCAGCCCAACAGGAGGCTCCTTCTTGGCCAAAGAATAGCAGGTCTTGATGCACAAGGTAACCCAGCGGGAGATGGTCCTCTTGTGCACCGCCCGACCTTTTTGGCGCCCACGTAGCCAACAAAGAGCTGGTCACCCACCCGGAAGTGTTTTGTGCGGTCGATATAGAAGGAGAGCGCACGTTTTGGGTCCAGACGGTGGAGCCTTTCTTCCTGTCTGGAAGGATGCGGAGGCGGAAAGAAGGTGGGCAAAGTGATGGTCTGCCCAATGTGGAAAGCAGTAACCACCTTTGGCAAGAAGGACGGACGCGTCCGAAGAACAACCTTGTCTGGATGAACAGACAGAAAGGGAGGCTTGCAAGATAGAGCCTGGAGCTCACTCACCCGCCGAGCGGAGGTGATGGCCACCAGAAAGGCTGTCTTCAGAGTCAGAAGACGAAGAGGACAGTTATGCAGAGGCTCAAAGGGAGCGCACATTAAAAAGGTAAGAACCAAGTTCAAGTCCCACTGAGGCATTACAAACGGAACAGGAGGGAAGAGGTGAGTAATGCCTTTTAAGAACCTGTTAACAACAGGGGACTTGAACAGGGAGGGCTGATCAGGGAGCCTGAGGAAGGCCGAGATAGCACAAAGATAACCCTTGATGGTACCCAGGGCAGAACCCTGTTGGGCCAGAGAGAGAAGGAACAGAAGGACCTCAGAAAGAGGGGCAGAAAGGGGATCCACAGCCTTTGCTGTGCACCATGCCACAAATTTGTTCCACCTGCAGGCGTATACCACCTTAGTGGAGGGACGCCTGGCTGCCAGAATCACATCACAAACTTCGGGAGGCAAGTCGAAAGGAATCAACTGCCGCCGCTCAATATCCACGCAAGCAGGTGTAGACTGGACAGGTTCGGGTGGAGGACCGTCCCCTGCTGCTGCGACAGAAGATCCTCCCGAAGAGGCAGACGGATCGGGGGATCTATGCTCATATTGAGTAGCTCGGGATACCAAACTCTTCGAGCCCAGTCCGGAGCCACAAGAATGACTTGGGCCCGGTCGTGCCGAATCTTCTTCAACACTCTGGGTAGAAGTGGTATAGGCGGAAAGGCGTACAACAGACCGCAACTCCACTCGCGACGAAAAGCGTCGCCGAGCGAGTGCCGCCTTGGAAATTCCAACGCGCAGAACTGATGACATTGCGCGTTCTCTTCGGTGGCGAATAGATCTAACCAAGGCTCTCCCCACTGTAGAAAGAGTCCTTGCGCCACTTCCGAGTGAAGACGCCATTCGTGATCCATCATGCACCTGCGGCTGAGTTCGTCCGCCCTGGCGTTCAGAGAACCTGCCAGGTGTTGAACCATCAGGAACATGCCCTGATGTTCCAGCCATGTCCAGAGGCGCAGAGCCTCCTGACAAAGGGTCCAAGACCCCACCCCGCCCTGTTTGTTGCAGTACCACATGGCGGTGGTGTTGTCTGTGAACACCTGCACTACCTTCCCTTTGACAGAGGGAAGGAATGCCTTGAGTGCAAGCCGGATCGCCCGGAGCTCCAGAAAGTTGATATGGAGCCGGGACTCCGCCGGAGACCAGAGGCCTCTGATCTCCGCCTCTCCCATGTGACCGCCCCATCCCAGAAGGGACGCGTCCGTCACAACTGTATGCTCTGGCTGGGGAAGGGAGAGGGATCTGCCCATGACCCATTGCCGGTTCGAGAGCCACCACTGCAACTGTTTTGCAGTCCCCTCCGAGATCTGGACGTGATCGGACAGGTTGCCCTGGTGCTGCGCCCACTGGAACTTCAGGTCCCACTGCAGAGCCCGCATATGCCATCTGGCATGATTGACCAGCAGGATGCAGGAGGCCATGAGGCCCAGCAGCCTCAGGGTCATCCGTACCGAAACCCAGGATAAAGGCCGAAAGATCGGAATCATAGCCTGAATATCCCGGACTCGCCGTTCGGGAGGATAGGCCCGAAACTGCGTCGTGTCCAGAACTGCTCCGATGAAAAGGAGCTGTGGAGAAGGAATCAGATGCGACTTCGGCACATTGATGGAGAACCCCAGCGAGTGCAGGAGTTCGGCCGTAGTCTGGAGGTGGGAGACGACTGCCTGGGACGAGCCCGCCTTCAGCAGCCAGTCGTCGAGGTAGGGGAAGACTGAGACCCCTGCCCGGCGCAGATGAGCTGCGACCACCGCCATCACTTTCGTGAACACCCGAGGGGCACTTGTAAGGCCAAAGGGGAGCACGGTGAACTGAAAATGCTCGGGGCCTACCGTGAACCGAAGGTAACGCCGGTGGGCCGGCAGGACGGGGATATGGAAATACGCGTCCTGCAAGTCCAACGCTACCAACCAGTCTCCTGGGTCGAGGGCAGTCAAGACCTGAGCTAGGGTGAGCATCTTGAACTTCTCCTTCCGGAGGAAGCGATTGACGTTCCGGAGGTCCAAGATAGGACGCATGTCCTCCTTGTCCTTTTTGGGCACCAGAAAGTAGTGGGAGTAGCAACCACGCCCTACTTCTGGGGTCGGAACATGCTCGATGGCCCTCTTGGCCAAGAGGGCCGTGACTTCCTTCCGTAGAAGCACCAAGTGATCCCCTGACATGCGGTGGAATTGAGGTGGCATGGCTGGGGGGTGGTCTCGAAGGGGAGGGAGTAGCCCCTTCGGACAATGTCCAAGACCCACCTGTCCGAGGTGATGGTGCGCCAGTGGGGAAGGTGATGGCGGACCCTGCCCCCTACTGGCGTGCCGTGCACCTGAAAGGAGGGACTAGGAGGGCTTGGAGGCCGCGGACGGGTTGGAGGTGGTGGCCTGACCCGCACGCTGGTTGCCCGATCCGCCACGGCGGAATCCACGTCCTCGGCCACGCGAAGACGCCTGCTGCGCGGGCCGGTGGCTGGGCTGCTGACGTGAAGGGGCGCCCCTACCGTGGCCACGATAGGGGCGAAAAGCAGAAGGCAGCGGAGGGCGTGTAGCAGAAAGGCCCAGGGACTTTGCAGTAGCCCGTGAGTCCTTAAAGCGCTCCAACGCATGGTCTGCTTTGGACCCAAAAAGACCGACTCCATCAAAGGGCATGTCCATGAGAGTATTCTGGACATCCCCTGAAAAACCAGTGGTTCTCAGCCAGGCGTGGCGCCGGAGCGCCACCGTCGTTGCAATCGACCTGCCCAGCGAGTCGGCGGTGTCAAGGCCACAACGGATAGTGTATTTGGCCGCATCCCTTCCTTCCGCAATGGCGCGGGAAAGCAGTGCCTGGACCTCCTCAGGGCACTGGGGCAAAACATCCGCCACCGAATCCCACAGGGAGTGGGTATATCGGCCCAAAAGACAAGCGGTGTTAACGGACCGCAAGCCAGCACTGGAGGAAGAAAACCTTTCTTCCCAAACTGATCCAGGCGTTTGGATTCCCTATCCGGAGGAGCGGTAGGGAAGGCGGTTTGGGAAGCGGAGGCTTGGACAACCAAGCTCTCAGGAGTGGGGTGGACAGAAAGAAACAGGGGGTCGCCCGGAGCGGGGCGATGGCGTCGTGACACGTTCCGATCCACAGGAGCCCCTGTGTTGGGCTTGGACCAGGCGCCCAAAAGAACGTCCGTGAGGGCGTCGTTAAACGGCAGCACAGTCTCCGCAGAGGAGGCTGCCGGCTGAAGCACCTCTGTCAAGATGTTAGTCTTGACCGTCAAAGTAGGGAGCTGGAGACGTAAGGCCCCAGCAGCCCTACGCAACACCGTACCAAAATTGGCCCCCTCCTCCGTAGCACCAAAAAGTATGGTCAAAAATTGACCAGGGCACTGCTCTTCCCGGATCTGCGCTTACTGGCGCGGAAAAAGAAGAACTGACGTCAGCGCGCAGGGGCGGCGTCTAAGTACTGCCCGCGACGTCATCCCGGCGATCACGACGCCGACGACGGACGCGGAGCCGCACGACGCCACCTACCGACGCGCAAGGGTACTGCTACGCAAAACTTTCCGGATCCAGCCTGACGCCTGGGGATATTCTAAGGTAAGGAATCTATCACTAACGTGTCTCTTTCAGATAATGGCTGGTATGCTCTCTTGTTGTAGGCCGGTTTCCCTGGTTTTAGCAGGGGTACTATTAGGGCCTTGCGAGTGGAGGATGGCAAGATACCTGTATCCCTAGCCGTATTATGGAGGTCCACTAGTTTGGGAGCCAGCTCATATACATAGGCAGCATAGAGCTAAACCGGGAGCCCCTCAGTTCCCGGCATTTTGCCCCAGGTCACATTCTTTATAGCCGCTTGGACTTCTGACAGGGTGATCTCCCCTCCCAACTCTTCAGCCTCCTCGGGCGATACCGCTGGCAAAGTCAAAGGTGCTAGAAAAGCATCAATGCCGTCATTAGACTGGTCAGAGGTGCTCCAATAAAGGTTACATTTGTAAGTATAAGATTCTTGATTAATATCTGCTAATCGGTAGAGTCTGGCTCCTTGGTCAGTTTCAAGCTCCAGGGTTCAAGAGCCAAGCTAACAGCAAAGCAGTGCAATTTTTCACTCAGTGTGTGCTCTGGTCATGTAGGCTCTGTAATCAAAGCATCTCAGCCTTTCTACCTGCTCCGCACCCTTTTCTTTGGCCTATAATAGTTCTGGTTGTACATCTGGGTGACTTGGTCTATGCTGTTCAACTGCCCTCAATACCTCTTCGGTGGATAAGACTTCAACCTTTAAAGTGCATCACACTCCCACTGATTCAGCTATACACTTTTCTCAGCGCACAATCTTAAAAGCATCCTGAGGGGACGATGCTGAGCCAGCGTTTTCCTTGAAGTACTGTCAAATGCTTTTACCCACGGTATTCTGGAAAACCGGGTCCTCCAGGGACTCCGATTTCAGTTTACACATCGGGATGCAGGGTTGTGTACTCGCCCAGCTCAAATTTGGTAGGACTGGTTTATGGTCTGATATGGTCCTGGCTAGATATTCAATAGCACAAACTGATCTCTCATCATCCAAGGCACAGTAAAATGCATCCAGGCGCACATGGAGGTCATGAAAAGTCGAGAATAAGGAGTAATCTCGCTCCTGTGGGTGTTGCAAGTGCCAAGAGTAAATGAGTTCTGATTCTGTCTTCCAGTCAGAAAATACTTGGGCTACCCTAATAAGTGGGGAGTCTCGCAGTGGGGGGTGGGAGCGATAAAGTAAGGGGTCGACTACACAATTATAATCCCCACCCAAAAAGACTGAGCCTACCAGATAGGGAGCCAACGCTCTCGATAGTTCAGCGAAGAACACAGCTTGATCTGTATTTGGGACATAAACATCGACTATTGCTATAGCCCAACCATTATGGCATCCATTCACCACTATGAATCTGCCCGCCGGGTCAATCAGATCACCAGTATGTTGGAAGGGAACCCCTGAGCGTATCAACACCAGTGTACCTCTGGCATAGGCCTAGTAGGTAGTATAGTAGGCTTGACCCCTCCATCTTCATAGCAGTGCTGCTCCTTCCTTTACTACCAGGCGCATTTACTGTAGGAGTGCTATCTGGATCCCTCACCTATTAAGGTACGAAAATACTTTATATCTCTTGCCCATAGTGTGCATCCCCCTAATATTCCAGGATAGAATTTTGCAGGTCATGGGGGTTGCCATCTCATGGGATTAAAGACTTTCAGCCGACTCCACCAGATCTCAATCTCAAACATTTTCTGCCATCCAACCTTGGGACGGTGAGTAAATCACCCATGGGGCACAACTCATACAACTCTCCCCAACAGTCAAACAACCGAACTCCCATACCCCAGGATGAGCAGGTGAATGCTCCCCATCCAGACTTCCAGTCAAATCGCTAACACTCGCGAGTGGACTCATATAAAACGCAAACAGAAGGGGTTATGACCATTTAGGAGCATCTCATCAGGTCTCCCCCACCCAACCAATAGCAGAAAAAATGAGCTTCAGACCCAGGAGGCTGGCACAGCATCTTCACAGTTTACCCCACACATCATAGCAGGTTCGACTCCATCAAAAAGCTCAAGTCTTACATTATAGTGTCTGCTTTATACAAGTTCATCAGAAGTTATCTGGGCGTCACTTTAGGCAACTCAATGTCTGAATCTTCAGATGAGCTAGTTCTAGGTTTGAATCACAGGCATCATCCTCACCCATCGACGCGGCCGGGCTCACTTCTCATGGCTGTCACCACCTCCACTGCTGTCTGCTATTCCCGCTGGACCTCTTCTCCTGAAGGGGAGACCCCATGGGTATTCCTATGCCTGCGTGTCGATCTTTTCCGTCTGGGTGTTCGTCATGGGGACCTCTGGCCGGGGTCGGCCTGCAGATGTACCTCAATCTATTTCCACACTTCCTGTGGGGTCTGAAAAAACTGCAACCCATCTGGGGTACAAACTCATAACCTGGCAGGGAACAGCATGGCATAGGTCAAGCCTATCTGGCGAAGACGCCATTTTGTACCAAGGAATGTTGAGCACTGTTTTTTCACCTCTTTAGTGAAGTCTGAAAAAATATCATGATTTTGCTATTGTCCACTTTAATGCCCTCTCTTTCTGGCCGGCTCCAGTAAATCCCAGGCTCTAAAAAAATAACAGCCTGGCTACCATTGGTCGTGGTGGGGCACCCAAGCAGTGGGGGTTATGCCGGAACTCTATGTGCCTCCTCTGGAGCGCAAAAAGGCGAGAGACTTGCAGAGGCCACCTCCTCATGTAGCCATTGCTCTAGGTAGTCCAGCATGTTGTTCCCCTCCACTCTCTCGGGTAGACCTATCGCAAGAATGTTGTTTCTCTGCAATCTGTTTTCAGCGTCCTCTGCCCTGAGCTCCAGGGTCTAGAAATTCCCCTCCATAAACGCGAGTCTTTCACGTATGGCTACCAAGTCCGAGGGGATCTCTATTATCGTTCTTTCTGCTGTAGTGACCCGTTCCGCCAGGCATCGGAGGTCATCTTTTAGGGTACCGAGATCCACTCCCAGCACATAAATCTTCGTCTCTAGTACTTCTCTGGAAGCGGTGATGACCTGCAAGGTGTCTTATAATGTGCTCCCCTCCCCACGAGGTCCCACCAGTGATGTAGAGGGCAGCCTCCCCTTTAACCCTACTCACCACTGAGCTTGCAGCAAGGTTACTTAGATCCGGAGGAACTCAGTTGATGCCAACGTAGAACTCGGGCGTTGGCATATTCGGCCACCAGCCAGTGCCCTCAGTGCAAGACCATAGCAGGTGCTCCATCACCCGAACCACAGAGTTTCCACCTCGGGGAGCACTGAGGACGTCTCTGCTTCTGGATGTCTCCGCTCCTGGTCGCCAGCCAGAGCATATTGGGTACATTAGATTCGCCACTGCTTTGCATTAGTACGACAGCCAGGGCATGCCCGGCCAGTGAGTGGAGGGCAGCTCGGGCCCCGCCAGTAAAGTCCCTCATCGACCTGCCCTGGGCGCTGTTCAGTTCTACTTCACATCCTCGCGTGCAGGCAGGTGGGTTTTTCTTTACAGTGGGGGGGCCGAATTGGTCCAGCAGCCCCACGCTAAGCCCCCGAGCACCCCAGGCATCGTGCTGCCTCAAGTCCCGGCTCCCCAGGCCGACTGCTTGCTCTCCCAGCGGCCCCTTTCTCCATGCTGCCCGTGGCGCTCCAGCAGTCCGGGCAGGGCTCCGCAGTGCGTAGACTCGTTTACATGGGGCTGCTCCTAGGGAGTCCTGCTGTCAGGCGCTCAACCCGGCAGCCGTGTCAAGTTTTGCAAGGCTCGGGACCCTGCTCCTTCTCGGCCTTCAATTGCAGCCCCTGTCCACCATTTTGTGGGCTCAGCGCGCAGCCAGCATGATCGGTTGTTTAAGTTTTCAGCCGGGCCTGGTTGGCCCTCTCCAGGTCATCAGACGATGATGGGAGGACAGTGGGGGCTTATAGTTGACATTAGCTGTCCCCCAGGCCTCTCAGTGTTCGCAGGATGTCACTGGATGGGGTTCTCCGGCAGGAGGTCCAGTGGAGCACCTCTTACTCCATTGCCGCTTGGCCAAACCCCCCGCCTGTCTGTACCTTCTCTGTAAATGCATGTGTGCCAGTTTTTGGGTCTGGCTTGACAGCACAGCTATCACCAGATGTACTGTGATTAACTTAAAGCACAAGTTACTAACTTGAGTAACGATATATCTGTAAGAGACAGTAGTTAGTGACAGATTCCTTACCTTAGAATATCCCCAGGCGTCAGGCTGGATCCGGAAAGTTTTTTGCGTAGCAGTACCCTTGCGCGTCGGTAGGGCGGCGTCGTGCGGCTCCGCGTCCGTCGTCGGCGTCGTGATCGCCGGGATGACGTCGCGGGCAGTACTTAGACGCCGCCCCTGCGCGCTGACGTCAGTTCTGTACACGACTTTCCGCGCCAGGAACGCAGAGCCATGCAGGAAGCTGACATAGGTGTCTGAAAAATACTAGGGCCCTGAAAGGGATGTCCTTAACCCTAGAAATCAGTTCGCAGAACGGGGAGGATGGGTGGGCGGTAAGGAATCTGTCACTAACTACTGTCTCTTACAGATATATCGTTACACAAGTTAGTAACTTGTGCATCTGAAAGAGACACGTTAGTGACAGATTCCTTACCTTAGAATAGATACCCCAGCAATACCAACCCCGGTGGTGGGTCTGCGAACAAAGATCAGACAAGGAAGTCCTGGAGGACAGAACGGCCAAAGAAGCCGTCCCTCCGGACCGGACTGTCAAGGCAGTAATGCTTTGTAAACGTGTGCAGCGAGGCCCACGTAGCTGCCTGACAGATAACCGGCAGCGGAACACCGCGGCCCAAGGCCGTGGTAGCAGCCGTTGCCCTGGTGGAATGGGCACGCAGCCCAACAGGAGGCTCCTTCTTAGCCAAAGAATAGCAGGTCTTGATGCACAAGGTAACCCAGCGGGAGATGGTCCTCTTGTGCACCGCCCGACCTTTTTGGCGCCCACGTAGCCAACAAAGAGCTGGTCATCCACCCGGAAGTGTTTTGTGCGGTCAATATAGAAGGAGAGCGCACGTTTTGGGTCCAGACGGTGGAGCCTCTCTTCCTCTCTGGAAGGATGCGGAGGCGGAAAGAAGGTGGGCAAAGTGATGGTCTGCCCAATGTGGAAAGCAGTAACCACCTTTGGCAAGAAGGACGGACGCGTCCGAAGAACAACCTTGTCTGGATGAACAGACAGAAAGGGAGGTTTGCAAGATAGAGCCTGGAGCTCACTCACCCGCCGAGCGGAGGTGATGGCCACCAGAAAGGCTGTCTTCAGAGTCAGAAGACGAAGAGGACAGTTATGTAGAGGCTCAAAGGGAGCGCACATTAAAAGGTAAGAACCAAGTTCAAGTCCCACTGAGGCATCACAAACGGAACAGGAGGGAAGAGGTGAGTAATGCCTTTTAAGAACCTGTTAACAACAGGGGACTTGAAAAGGGAGGGCTGATCAGGGAGCCTGAGGAAGGCCGAGATAGCACAAAGATAACCCTTGATGGTACCCAGGGCAGAACCCTGTTGGGCCAGAGAGAGAAGGAACAGAAGGACCTCAGAAAGAGGGGCAGAAAGGGGATTCACAGCCTTTGCTGTGCACCATGCCACAAATTTGTTCCACCTGCAGGCGTATACCACCTTAGTGGAGGGACGCCTGGCTGCCAGAATCACATCACAAACTTCGGGAGGCAAGTCGAAAGGAATCAACTGCCGCCGCTCAATCTCCACGCAAGCAGGTGTAGACTGGACAGGTTCGGGTGGAGGACCGTCCCCTGCTGCTGCGACAGAAGATCCTCCCGAAGAGGCAGACGGATCGGGGATCTACGCTCATATTGAGTAGCTCGGGATACCAAACTCTTCGAGCCCAGTCCGGAGCCACAAGAATGACTTGGGCCCGGTCGTGCCGAATCTTCTTCAATACTCTGGGTAGAAGTGGTATAGGCGGAAAGGCGTACAATAGACCGCAACTCCACTCGTGACGAAAGCGTCGCCGAGCGAGTGCCGCCTTGGAAATTCCAACGCGCAGAACTGATGACATTGCGCGTTCTCTTCGGTGGCGAATAGATCTAACCAAGGCTCTCCCCACTGTAGAAAGAGTCCTTGCGCCACTTCCGAGTGAAGACGCCATTCGTGATCCATCATGCACCTGCGGCTGAGTTCGTCCGCCCTGGCGTTCAGGGAACCTGCCAGGTGTTGAACCATCAGGAACATGCCCTGATGTTCCAGCCATGTCCAGAGGCGCAGAGCCTCCTGACAAAGGGTCCACGACCCCACCCCGCCTTGTTTGTTGCAGTACCACATGGCGGTGGTGTTGTCCGTGAACACCTGCACTACCTTCCCTTTGACAGAGGGAAGGAATGCCTTGAGTGCAAGTCGGATCGCCCGGAGCTCCAGAAGGTTGATATGGAGCCGGGACTCCGCCGGAGACCAGAGGCCTCTGATCTCCGCCTCTCCCATGTGACCGCCCCATCCCAGAAGGGACGCGTCCGTCACAACTGTGTGCTCTGGCTGGGGAAGGGAGAGGGATCTGCCCATGACCCATTGCCGGTTCGAGAGCCACCACTGCAACTGTTTTGCAGTCCCCTCCGAGATCTGGACGTGATCGGACAGGTTGCCCTGGTGCTGCGCCCACTGGAACTTCAGGTCCCACTGCAGAGCCCGCATATGCCATCTGGCATGATTGACCAGCAGGATGAAGGAGGCCATGAGGTCCAGCAGCCTCAGGGTCATCCGTACCGAAACCCAGGATAAAGGCTGAAAGATCGGAATCATAGCCTGAATATCCCGGACTCGCCGTTCGGGAGGATAGGCCCGAAACTGCGTCGTGTCCAGAACTGCTCCGATGAAAAGGAGCTGTGGAGAAGGAATCAGATGCGACTTCGGCACATTGATGGAGAACCCCAGCGAGTGCAGGAGTTCGGCCGTAGTCTGGAGGTGGGAGACGACTGCCTGGGACGAGCTCGCCTTCAGCAGCCAGTCGTCGAGGTAGGGGAAGACTGAAACCCCTGCCCGGCGCAGATGAGCTGCGACCACCGCCATCACTTTCGTGAACACCCGAGGGGCACTGGTAAGGCCAAAGGGAGCACGGTGAACTGAAAATGCTCGGGGCCTACCGTGAACCGAAGGTAACGCCGGTGGGCCGGCAGGACGGGGATGTGGAAATATGCGTCCTGCAAGTCCAACGCTACCAACCAGTCTCCAGGGTCGAGGGCAGTCAAGACCTGAGCTAGGGTGAGCATCTTGAACTTCTCCTTCCGGAGGAAGCGATTGACGTTCCGGAGGTCCAAGATAGGACGCATGTCCTCCTTGTCCTTTTTGGGCACCAGGAAGTAGTGGGAGTAGCAACCACGCCCTACTTCTGGGGTCGGAACATGCTCGATGGCCCTCTTGGCCAAGAGGGCCGTGACTTCCTTCTGCAGAAGTACCAAGTGATCCCCTGACATGCGGTGGAATTGAGGTGGCATGGCTGGGGGGTGGACTCGAAGGGGAGGGAGTAGCCCCTTCGGACAATGTCCAAGACCCACCTGTCCGAGGTGATGGTACGCCAGTGGGGAAGGTGATGGCGGACCCTGCCCCTACTGGCGTGCTGTGCACCTGAAAGGAGGGACTAGGAGGGTTTGGAGGCCGCGGACGGGTTGGAGGTGGTGGCCTGACCCGCACGCTGGTTGCCCGATCCGCCACGGCGGAATCCACGTCCTCGGCCACGCGAAGACGCCTGCTGCGCGGGCCGGGGGCTGGGCTGCTGACGTGAAGGGGCGCCCCTACCGTGGCCACGATAGGGGCGAAAAGCAGAAGTCAGCGGAGGGCGTGTAGCAGAAAGGCCCAGGGACTTGGCAGTAGCCCGTGAGTCCTTAAAGCGCTCCAACGCATGGTCTGCTTTGGACCCAAAAAGACCGACTCCATCAAAGGGCATGTCCATGAGAGTATTCTGGACATCCCCTGAAAAACCAGTGGTTCTCAGCCAGGCGTGGCGTCGCAGCGCCACCGTAGTTGCAATAGACCTGCCCAGCGAGCGGCGGTATCAAGGCCACATCGTATCGTGTATTTGGCCGCATCCCTTCCTTCCGCAATGGCGCGGGAAAGCAGTGTCTGGACCTCCTCAGAACACTGGGGCAAAACATTCGCCACCGAATCCCACAAGGAGTGGGTATATCGGCCCAAAAGACAAGCGGTGTTGATGGACCGCAAGCCAGCACTGGAGGAAGAAAAACCTTTCTTCCCAAATTGATCCAGGCGTTTGGATTCCCTATCCGGAGGGGCGGTAGGGAAGGCGGTTTGGGAAGCGGAGGCTTGGACAACCAAGCTCTCAGGAGTGGGGTGGACAGAGAGAAACAGGGGGTCGCCCGGAGCTGGGCGATGGCGTCGGGACACGTTCCGATCCACAGGAGCCCCTGTGTTGGGATTGGACCAGGCGCCCAAAGAACGTCAGTGAGGGCGTCGTTAAACGGCAGCACAGTCTCCGTAGAGGAGGCTGCCGGCTGAAGCACCTCTGTCAAGAGATTAGTCTTGACCGCCACAGTAGGGAGTTGGAGATGTAAGGCTCCAGCCGCCCTACGCAACACCGTTGCAAAATTGGCTCCCTCCTCCGTAGCCACGGGAGGAGACAGCATGCCAGTGTCAGGGAAGTATCTAGACCACTGGCATCCCCTAGACCCTCTGTCCAGTCCTCATCGTACTGACACTGTAGTGCCAGAGGGTCATCAGACCCCTCCCAGTCCTCCTGGTCCTCCTCTGGTTCAAAATAAGGGGGAGGAGGGACATTTGGGACCCAAGGTCTCATCGGCGCCGGAACCGGCGTCGAGCGGCGTCGGTCCGGGTCCATGTCCGGAGCCGGAAGGAACTGGGGGACGACGCCGCCCGGAGCCCCAGGCGGCTTCGAGAACGGCACCGGAGACATCGGCGCCGGCGTCGTTAGGTCGATCGGCGTCGATGGGGGTTGCGGAGCCGGGATCGAGGCCGGGGCCGAAGCCGGAGCCGGGATCGAGGCTGGAGGCACGGGCGGCGCCGGGGCCGGAGCCGTCGGCGACGCCGGAGCAACCCTATCAGGGCCCGCGGGGCCCGAAGGGCGCACCGGAGGGGCCTGGAGGCCCGAAGAGGCGGGCCATGGCCGACAGGAATTCCTGTACTTGGGCCGGATCCGCCCCCGAACCCGGGAAGGACGGGTATTGCGGGGGCGACTCCACAGGCATGTCCGGGGCCGCGGGGACGGTGCCGGGAGGGGCCTCAGCCGAGTCGCGAGACCGGCGAGGCGAAGTCCTAGAGCGACGAGGCTTTTTGGACTTTTTGTGTTTGGACTTACCGGACGAAGAAGACTTCGATGCCGACGACCGGTGTGGACTCCACGATCGACCCCTGGACCTCTCACGCGACCGGGGCTTGCGCGGAGCCGAATGCCGGGCCTCCAGGAGCTTTCGAGACCGCTCTCGCAAAGCTTTCGGGTTGAGGGCCCGGCAGTCGGAACAAGACTCCGTGTCGTGGCCTCAGCCAAGGCAGAAGAGACACTCCCGATGCGGGTCTGTGATGGACATCATCCGAGCACAGGCGCCGCAACGTTTAAACCCGGGCATCCCTACGACACCTTGAAGTCGATGAAAGAAAAACAGTGAAAAATTCACCAAAAAGATTGGTCAAAAAATGACCAGGGCACTGCTCTTCCCGGATCTGCGCTTGCTGGCGCGGAAAAAGAAGAACTGGCGTCAGCGCGCAGGGGCGGCGCCTAAGTACTGCCCGCGACGTCATCCCGGCGATCACGACGCCCGACGACGGACGCGGAGCCGCACGACGCCGCCTACCGACGCGCAAGGGTACTGCTACGCAAAAAACTTTCCGGATCCAGCCTGACGCCTGGGGATATTCTAAGGTAAGGAATCTGTCACTAACGTGTCTCTTTCAGATAAAAGAGCTTTTGAGAGTATTACAGAAGCACAAGTTACTAACTTGTGTAACGATATATCTGTAAGAGACAGTAGTTAGTGACAGATTCCTTACCTTAGAATATCCCCAGGCGTCAGGCTGGATCCGGAAAGTTTTTGCGTAGCAGTACCCCTGCGCGTCGGTAGGCGGCGTCGTGCGGCTCCGCGTCCGTCGTTGGCGTTGTGATCGCAGGGATGACGTCGCGGGCAGTACTTAGACGCCGCCCTGCGCGCTGACGTCAGTTCTGTACACGACTTTCCGCGCCAGGAACGCAGAGCCATGCAAGAAGCTGACATAGGTGTCTGAAAAATACTAGGGCCCTGAAAGGGATGTCCTTAACCCTAGAAATCAGTTCGCAGAACGGGGAGGATGGGTGGGGCGGTAAGGAATCTGTCACTAACTACTGTCTCTTACAGATATATCGTTACACAAGTTAGTAACTTGTGCATCTGAAAGAGACACGTTAGTGACAGATTCCTTATCTTAGAATAGATACCCCAGCAATACCAACCCCGGTGGTGGGTCTGCGAACAAAGATCAGACAAGGAAGTCCCGGAGGACAGAACGGCCAAAGAAGCCGTCCCTCCGGACCCGGCTGTCAAGGCAGTAATGCTTGGTAAACGTGTGCAGCGAGGCCCACGTAGCTGCCTGACATATACCTTGCAGCGGAACACCGCGGCCTAAAGCCGTGGTAGCAGCCGTTGCCCTGGTGGAATGGGCCCGCAGCCCAACAGGAGGCTCCTTCTTAGCCAAAGAATAGCAGGCTTTGATACACAAGGTGACCCAGCGGGAGATGGTTGTCTTGTGCACCGCCCGACCTTTTTGGCGCCCACGTAGCCAACAAAGAGCTGGTCATCCACCCGGAAGTGTTGTGTGCGGTTGATATAAAAGGAAAGCGCACGTTTTGGGTCCAGACGGTGGAGCCTCTCTTCCTCTCTGGAAGGATGCGGAGGCGGAAAGAAGGTGGGCAAAGTGATGGTCTGCCCAATGTGGAAGGCAGTAACCACCTTTGGTAAGAAGGACGGACGCGTCCTAAGAACAACCTTGTCTGGATGGACAGACAGAAAGGGAGGTTTGCATGATAGAGCCTGGAGCTCACTCACCCACCGAGCGGAGGTGATGGCCATTAGAAAGGCTGTCTTCAAAGTAAGAAGACGAAGAGGACAGTTATGTAGAGGCTCAAAGGGAGCGCACATTAAAAAGGTAAGAACCAAGTTTAAGTCCCACTGAGGCATGACAAACGGAACAGTAGGGAAGAGGTGTGTAATGCCTTTTAGAAACCTGTTAACAGGGGACTTAAAAAGAGAGGGCTGATCAGGGAGCCTGAGGAAGGCCGAGATTGCACAAAGATAGCCCTTGATGGTACCCAGGGCAGAACCCTGTTGGGCCAGAGAAAGAAGGAACAGAAGAACCTCAGAAAGAGGGGCAGAGAGGGGATTCACAGCCTTTGCTGTGCACCATGCCACAAACTTGTTCCACCTGCAGGCGTATACCACCTTAGTGGAGGGACGCCAGGCTGCCAGAATCACATCACAAACTTCGGGAGGCAAGTCGAAAGGAATCAACGGCCGCCGCTCAATCTCCACGCAAGCAGGTGGAGACTGGACAGGTTCGGGTGGAGGACCGTCCCCTGCTGCTGCGACAGAAGATCCTCCCGAAGAGGCAGACGGATCGGGGGATCGACGCTCATACTGAGTAGCTCGGGATACCAAACTCTTCGAGCCCAGTCCGGAGCCACAAGGATGACTTGGGCCCGGTCGTGCCGAATCTTCTTCAACACTCTGGGTAGAAGTGGTATAGGCGGAAAAGCGTACAACAGACCGCAACTCCACTCGCGACGAAAAGCGTTGCCGAGCGAGTGCCGCCTTGGAAATTCCAACGCGCAGAACTGATGACATTGCGCGTTCTCTTCGGTGGCGAATAGATCTAACCAAGGCTCTCCCCACTGTAGAAAGAGTCCTTGCGCCACTTCCGAGTGAAGACGCCATTCGTGATCCATCATGCACCTGCGGCTGAGTTCGTCCGCCCTGGCATTCAGGGAACCTGCCAGGTGTTGAACCATCAGGAATATGCCCTGATGTTCCAGCCATGTCCAGGGGCGCAGAGCCTCCTGACATAGGGTCCACGACCCCACCCCGCCTTGTTTGTTGCAGTACCACATGGCGGTGGTGTTGTCTGTGAACACCTGCACTACCTTCCCTTTGACAGAAGGAAGGAATGCCTTGAGTGCAAGTCGGATCGCCCGGAGCTCCAGAAGGTTGATATGGAGCTGGGACTCCGCCGGAGACCAGAGGCCTCTGATCTCCGCCTCTCCCATGTGACCGCCCCATGCCAGAAGGGACGCGTCCGTCACGACTGTGTGCTCTGGCTGGGGAAGGGAGAGGGATCTGCCCATGACCCATTGCCGGTTCGAGAGCCACCACTGCAACTGTTTTGCAGTCCCCTCCGAGATCTGGACGTGATCGGACAGGTTGCCCTGGTGCTGCGCCCACTGGAACTTCAGGTCCCACTGCAGAGCCCGCATATGCCATCTGGCATGATTGACCAGCAGGATGCAGGGGCCATGAGGCCCAGCAGCCTCAGGGTCATCCGTACCGAAACCCAGGATAGAGGCTGAAAGATCGGAATCATAGCCTGAATATCCCGGACTCGCCGTTCGGGAGGATAGGCCCGAAACTGCGTCGTGTCCAGAACTGCTCCGATGAAAAGGAGCTGTGGAGGAGGAATCAGGTGCGACTTCGGCACATTGATGGAGAACCCCAGCGAGTGCAGGAGTTCGGCCGTAGTCTGGAGGTGGGAGACGACTGCCTGGGACGAGCCCGCCTTCAGCAGCCAGTCGTCGAGGTAGGGGAAGACTGGAACCCCTGCCCGGCGCAGATGAGCTGCGACCACCGCCATCACTTTCGTGAACACCCGAGGGGCACTTGCGAGGCCAAAGGGAGCACGGTGAATTGAAAATGCTCGAGGCCCACCATGAACCGCAGGTAACGCCGGTGGGCCGGCAGGACGAGGATGTGGAAATAAGCGTCCTGCAAGTCCAACGCTACCATCCAGTCTCCAGGGTCTAGGGCAGTCAAGACCTGAGCTAAGGTGAGCATCTTGAACTTCTCCTTCCGGAGGAAGCGATTGACGTTCCGGAGGTCCAAGATAGGACGCATGTCCTCCTTGTCCTTTTTGGGCACCAGAAAGTAGTGTGAGTAGCAACCACGTCCTACTTCTGGGGTCGGAACGCGCTCGATGGCCCTCTTGGCCAAGAGGGCCGCAACTTCCTTCTGAAGAAGCACCAAGACCCACCTGTCCGAGGTGATGGCACGCCAGTGGTGAAGGTGATGGCGGACCCTGCCCCCTACTGGCGTGCTGTGCACCTGAAAGGAAGGACTAGGAGGGCTTGGAGGCCGCGGACGAGGCGGGTTTGGTGGCCTGACCCGCACGCTGGTTGCCTGACCCGCCACGGCGGGAGCCACGTCCTTGGCCACGCGAAGACGCTTGCTGCGCAGGCCGGTGGCTGGGCAGCGGACGTGACTGGGCGCCCCTTCCGTGGCCATGAAAGGGGCGAAAAGCAGATGGCTGCGGAGGGCGTACAGCAGAAAGGCCCAGGGACTTGGCCGTAGCCCGTGAGTCCTTAAAACGCTGCAGCGCATGGTCTGCCTTGTTCCCAAAAAGACCTACCCCATCAAAGGGCATGTCCATAACAGTGTTCTGGACATCACCCGAGAAACCAGTGGTTCTCAGCCAGGCGTGACGGCGCAGCGCCACGGTCGTTGCAATTGATCTACCCAGCGAATCGGCGGTATCAAGGCCACATCTAATGGTAAATTTTGCCGCATCTCTTCCTTCCGCAATGGCGCGGGAAAGCAGTGTCTGGACCTCCTCAGGACACTGGGGCAAAGCTTGCGCCACCGAGTCCCACAGAGAGTGGGAATATCGGCCCAAAAGTCGAGCGGTGTTGACAGACCGCAAGCCAGCACTGGGGGAAGAAAAGACCTTCTTCCCAAATTGATCCAGGCGTTTGGATTCCCTATCCGGAGGAGCGGTAGGGAAGGCGGTTTGGGAAGCAGAGGCTTGGACAACCAAGCTCTCAGGAGTGGGGTGTTGGGAGAGGAACAGGGGGTCGCCCGGAGCGGGGCGATGGCGTCGGGCCACGTTCCTATCCACAGGAGCCCCTGTGGCGGGCTTGGACCAGGTGCCCAAAGAACGTCAGAAAGTGCGTCATTAAACGGCAGCAGTGGCTCCGAGGAGGTAGCCGCCGGCTGAAGCACTTCCGTCAGGAGGTTAGTCCTGACGGCCACTGTAGGCAATTGGAGGTGTAAGGCCCCAGCTGCTCTACGCAACACCGTTGCAAAGTTTGCTCCCTCCTCCGTTGCCACGGAAGGAGGAGACAGCATGCCAGGGTCAGGGGAGGTGTCCAGCCCACTGGCATCCCCAAGTTCCTCAGCCCAGTCCTGTTCGTACTCATACTGTCGTGTGAGAGGGTCCTCCGACCCCTCCCAGTCCTCTTCGTCCTCCTCAGGTTCAAAATAAGGAGAAGGAGGGACACGCGGGACCCAAGGTCTCAACGGCGTCGGAGCCGGCATCGAGCGACGCTGGTCCGGCGCCGTGTCCGGATCCGGAGAGAACCGGGGAACGACGCCGCCCGGAGCCCCGGGGGGGCGTAGGAAACGGCACCGGAGACATAGGCGCCGGCGGAGGTGTAGTTAGGTCAACCGGCGTCGATGGGGGTTGCGGCAGCACCGGAGCCGGGATCGAGGCCGGGGCCGGGACCGAGGCTGGTGTGACAGGCGGCGCCAGGACCGGAGTCGGCGGCGGCGCCGGGAAAACCCCATCAGGGCCCGCGGGGCCGAAGGCGCACCGGGGGGACCTTGAGGCCCGAAGAGGCGGGCCATGGCCGACAGGAATTTCTGTTTCTCGGCCGGAGTCGCCCCCGAACCCGGGAAGGACGGGTAATGCGGGGGCGGCTCCACAGGCACTCCCGGAGCCGCGGGGACGGTGCCGACAGGAGCCTTAGCCGAGTCGCGAGACCGGCGAGGCGAAGTCGTGGAGCGATGACGCTTAGACTTTTTATGCTTCGACTTACCGGAGGAGTGCGAAGACTTGGACCCCGACGACCGATGAGGACTCCGCGACCGGCCCCTCGACCTCTCACGTGACCGGGGCTTGGTGTGGCGCGGAGCCGAGTGCCGGACCTCGAGGAGCTTTCGAGACCGCTCTCGCAAAGCCTTCGGGTGCAAGGCCAGGCAGTCGGGGCACGACTTTGTGTCGTGGTCGCGGCCGAGACAGTAGACACCTTCGGAGTCGATAGACTCGTGAGAAAAAACAGTGAAAAATCACCAAAAATATAGTCAAAAAATGACTATGGCACTGCTCTTCGCTTACTGGCGCGGAAAAAGAAGAACTGACGTCAGCGCGCAGGGGCAGCGTCTAAGTACTGCCCGCGACGTCATCCCAGCGATGCCGACGACGGACGCGGAGCCGCACAACGCCGCCTACCGACGCGCAAGGGTACTGCTACGCAAAAACTTTCCGGATCCAGCCTGACGCCTGGGGATATTCTAAGGTAAGGAATCTGTCACTAACGTGTCTCTTTCAGATTGCCAGGCCAGGTCCTCCCTGGACTGGAAACAAGCATCCTAGGACCGGTTTCGGGCTTTCAACCCTCATCAGCCAGGATAGCTTGACTCCAGTGGCATGGAGAGCACGGGACCCACGTATGGGCATACCCGTCCCACTCGGGGTGACTGTTCCCATGAGGCACAGGGTCAAGACTGATTTGCATAAAGCTGTGTCTGAACTGGGGTGGCAAGGTGAGCTAAAGAATGATGATGGATTCAGCCCAGATCTGTGACTGGGGGTGTCTGAAAAGTTTCAGCGCTCCGTCCATCATCTCCTTGTGTTTGCTTTGTTCGCCCTAAGTTGGTAGGGTATGCCCAGACGTGGGTCCCTTGCTCACTTTGCCACTGGATTCAAGCTTGCCTGGCTGATGAGGGCTGTTAGCCCGAAACCGGTCCCAGGATGCTTGTTTCCAGTCCAGTGAAGACATGGCTTGGCAGTTCGGCTGGACTGTTCCCATGAGGCACAGGGTCGAGACTGATTTGCATAAAGCTGTGTCTGAACTGGGGTGGCAAAGTGAGCTAAAGAATGATGATGGATTCAACCCAGATCTGTGACTGGGGGTGAGTGTCTGAAAAGTTTCAGCGCTCCGTCCATCATCTCCTTGTGTTTGCTTTGTTCGCCCTAAGTTGGCAGGGTATGCCCAGACGTGGGTCCCTTGCTCACTTTGCCACTGGATTCAAGCTAGCCTGGCTGATGAAGGCTGTTAGCCCGAAACCGGTCCCAGGATGCTTGTTTCCGGTCCAGTGAAGACATGGCTTGGCAGTTCGGGCTGGACTGTTCCCATGAGGCACAGGGTCAAGACTGATTTGCATAAAGCTGTGTCTGAACTGGGGTGGCAAAGTGAGCTAAAGAATGATGATGCATTCAACCCAGATCTGTGACTGGGGGTGAGTGTCTGAAAAGTTTCAGCTCTCCGTCCATCATCTCCTTGTGTTCGTCTTGGTCAATGTGTAGCAGATTTTAATACAGATATACCTACCACGAAATGGTCAGTTTCTGTATCACCCCACTTTTCTTCGCTCCAACATAACCCAAGAAGAGTTGGTCGTCCACCCGGAACTCTCGAGTGCGGTCAAGGTAGAATGACAATGCTCTTTTTGGGTCCAGACGGTGGAGTCGCTCCAATTCCTTAAAGGGATGTGGAGAAGCGTAGAAAATGGGCAAGGTGATGGATCGTCCCACATGTAATGGTGTTACCACTTTCTGCAGGAAAGAGGCACTAGTACCTAGCACCAATTTGTCTGGAAAAACAGACAGGAATGCAGGCTTGGATGTTAAAGCCTGCAGCTCACTCACACTCCGGGCAGATGTTATTGCCACTAGAAAGGCTGTCTTGATGGTGAGCACTGGGAGGGGACAATTATGAAGAGGCTCGAAAAGAGCACACATTAGGAAAGTGAGAACCAAATTAAGGTCCCACTGAGGCATAATCAAAGGAGAGGGGAGAAACATATTTACAAGACCTTTAAGAAACCTACTCAAAATAGGGGACTTACTGCGGGGGGGTGGACATTGCATTCTGCACTGCGTCGACAGCGACGTGAGAAATTGGTCCATACAGAAGCGCAAATCCTAGACTTCGAACGCAGGAGCAGGGAGGCTGATGACACGGCGGATCGCCAACTTCCCGTAGTCCAACAACTGTACGCCAGCGACCTCCTAGATGAAGCTAAACTTTATTGGCTTGCCACACGTAGCTGCATCTATCAGTGGGGCAACAAATCTGGCGCCCTTTTGCATCGTCTGTGCCAACAGACGCTCCGACCTTTGCCCCTTCCCGAAATCCGAGGACCGACAGGTGAGGTGCTTACTGACCCTGCTCGCATCGCAACCAGCTTTGCTGAGTATTACACGGACCTATACACCCCATGGGAGACCCTCCCTGCGGCCACCAGCGACCGTTTTTTGGCCTATCTGCCCCCGCAGTCTCTGCCAGATTCTGTGCGTGGCGACCTCGATGTTCCGATCACCACGGAGGAGGTCCAGAGTGCCCTTGCAGATATGCGCTCGGGTAAAGCACCGGGCCCAAACGGCTTTCCGTGTGAGTTTTACAAGAAATACTCATCCCAAATCTCAGTGCACTATTTGGCGGCTCTCCATGCTGCTGTGGAGGATGGCCACCTCCCGGCAGACTGGCGTCATGCCGAGATAGTGGTCTTCCCCAAGCCGGGCAGACCCCCAGAGTTGCACGCCTCATATAGACCGATCTCTTTACTCAATGTAGAGACCAAACTCCTGGCCAAAATCGCTAACCGCATTGTCCCGTATATCACCACACTGGTCCATCCTGATCAAGCGGGCTTTATGCCCGACCGTGCCACCCGACACAATATTCGTCGCGCACACAACGCGATTGCCTCTGTTGGCCGGCTGAATGAACCAGCTGCGCTCCTTCTCGCCGATATGGATAAGGCTTTTGATTCTCTTAGCTGGACCTATCTGTTCGCACTCTTGGACCGCCTGAACATTGGCCCTAGACTTCTTAGATACATTCGCCTCCTATACACAGACATCACTGCCTCAGTACGGATCGCTGATTCAATCTCGGGCCGTTCCACATCAGAAGAGGCACTAGGCAGGGATGCCCTCTTTCTCCCTATCTGTTTGCACTCGCTATGGAGCCACTCGCGGCATGGGTGCGAATCGACGCCCAGATATATGGCTTCGAGTGGTCGCGCGCTGTATCAGATCGCATAGCGCTATACGCTGACGATGTGTTGTTCTTTTTTACACGCCCAAATAGATCTGGCCCACGCCTGCTTCGAATAATGGAAATCTTTGGCCAAAACTCTGGTCTCTATATGAATGCTCGCAAGTCCTACTTGTGGCCTCTGTGCGGGAGTGATCAGCTTGGGACTTGGGCACAACAGGTGACGATGGTGCCGGATGGCTTTAAATACCTTGGGGTGTTCTTGTCGTCGTCTCAACCTGGCTCATGGACTAAAAATCTGGCCCCTCGGATTAAACAGGTGAGCTCCTGGTCGCATTTGCCCCCGACGCTATTCGGCAGGTCGGCCATCTTTAAAATGGTTTCACTACCCTAACCACTCTACCAACTCCAAAACCATCCCTACCCAATACCACATACCTGGTTTCGGCAATTAAACTCGGTTCTCAGTCACTTCCTCGGGGGGAGGGGGCTCCGTGCGGGTCGCCTTACGAACGTGCTTTCAGTCCACATACTGTGGGGGCCTCGCGACCCCGGATATTCAGTCGTACCATGCGTAGTCCCATCTCCTCATCTTAAACGATTGGTGGTATGGCGATCGAGGCGACCCTGCCTATGCGCTCGAGGTTTGGTTAATTGACTCTAAATCGCTACGCATGATTCTGCATTCTAACACGACACTCAAATCGCTGCCGCCTGCAACCCGGACCATCTTTGTGGTCTGGCGGCAGGCTCTGCACAGGATCGGGTGGTTGGGCAGGCTTACTAAGGAGACCCCCCTCTGGCGTAATGGTCTCCTACCGCAACTGCTCGAACTTCCCGGGTTTGCGGGCTGGGGCGCTATTGGAATCTCAACGGTTGGGGATATTCTTCCAGGTCAGACCCTTAAGTCCTTCCAACAACTACAATCCGACTTCCAAATGTCCCGATCCCAATTTTACAAATATCTTCAATTTCGCCACGCATTTTCTCCTTACATTACGCGACAAGATACCATCCTCGATTTCAACCCCCCATTGAGGCCAAAGTGTTTTTGGGTGCGATGGGTGCACACAAAATCACAGCGCTATACCGCACTTTGGTCACTAATAGTCATAACACACTTCACAAAACCAGGGAGGCCTGGCAGGAAGACCTGGGTCCGCTTGACGAAGACGACTGGCTGGAGGCTCTTGAATCCCCGTGCGGTGCGGCCATTGCGGCGCGCCTATGACTTATACAATTCAAATACCTCCACAGGGTTTACTTTACTCGCTACAGACTTTGGCGCACTGGTATGATTGCATCTCCCCTGTGCTTGCGCTGCAAATGGCGGAGGGAACCTTCCTCCACACGATAGGGGACTGTACCACCCTGTCGCGGTTTTGGCGTGGGGTGCTGACCTGCCTCTTCGAGGTCTTGGGGTGGGATGTTTCACAGTCTCCGCGCCTAACTATGCTTCACATTACCGACGGGATCGGAGGTAATAGATACAAAAGACACTTGCTATTTCTGGGGCTTACCTTAGCTAAGCGCGACATTGCTATGGCTTGGAAGGCGACTTCCCCGCCTTCTGTTGGGGCATGGAAGCGAGGCCTTGATTTCTCCATGGGCTGGAAATTCCGATCCTTAAGGTGCGGGGATGCCCCCAGAAACATCCGAAAATATGGAAGCGATGGCCGACTATCGAGGTCTATATCTTGAACCTATCCCCCACGGCCTTCTGTACCGATGATCTGCCTTGATGATCCACAGTTCGGTATGCGCACTGTGATTCATTGTACTTATAGATTTATCGCAATCAGAGTCATTATACTATATTACGTATATACGTTGTGACACTGCTGTTCTTTGTTTATGATGTTTCTTTTTGTTTGATTCAGTCCTATGTATCCTTACTTTTTCAACAAACCTATTGTAAAAAGTTGACATCTTTACCAATGCCTTATCAATGTATATGATGTATTGCCCTGGACTCTCCTGGGCTCATTTTGCCTGTCAACAATAAAATCTGTTGTGAAAAAAAATAGGGGACTTAAACAATGAGGGTTGGTCAGGGAGCCGCAAGAAGGCAGACACTGCAGAAAGGTAACCTCTGAGAGTGCTCAGAGCAGAGCCCTGTTGGGCAAGGGTAAGAATAAAAAGGGCATCAGAAAGAGAAGCAGAAACGAGGGTCAATAGACTTTTCTGTACAATATAATACAAATTTGTTCAGCTGGCAGGTGTAAACCATCTTGGTGGAGGGACGCCTTGCTGCCAGAATTACATTGCAGACTTCGGGAGTAAAGTCGAAAGCGGTCAGCTGTCGCCACTAAATCTCCAAGCAAGAAGGCGTAGAGTTGACAGATTTGGGTGAAGGACTCTACCCTGCTGCTGCAACAGAAGATGCTCCAGAAAAGGCAGCCTGATCAGAGGATCGATAGTAATGCTGAGAAGCTTGGGATACCAGACTCTCCATGCCAAGTCCGGAGCCACAACGATGACTTGGGCCCGGTTGATCCTGATCTTCTTAAGAACTCTGGACAGTAGTGGTATGGGAGGAAAGGAATAAATGAGGCCTGAACTCCATTGTAGATGAAAAGCGCCTCAGAGCGATAGCCGCCTTGGAAACTCCAGCGAGCTAAACTGTGGACATTGTATGTTCTCGGCAGAAGCGAACATATCTAACCAAGGCTCTCCCCTTTTGCTGAAAGAGACCTTGCGCCACCTCCGGATGAAGGCATCATTCGTAATCTGCAAGGAATCGACGGCTGAGTTAGTCCACTCCGGTTTTCAGAGAAACTGCCTGATGTTGAACCACGAGGGATATGCCCTGCTATTCTATCCATTTCCAGAGACGCAGGGCCTCTTGACATAGGGTCCATGACCCCACCCCGCCCTGTTTGTTGCAGTACCACATGGCGGTGGTGTTGTCCGTGAACACTTGCACTACTCTTCCCCGGACAGAGGGAAGGAATGCTTTCAGTGCAAGACGAATCGCCCGGAGCTCCAGAAGGTTGATCTGAAGCCCGGATTCCGCCGGAGACCAAAGGCCTCTGATCTCCGCCTCTCCCATGTGGCCGTTCCATCCCAGAAGGGATACGTCTGTCACCATAGTGTGGCCTGGTTGGGGAAGGGAGAGGGATCTGCCATCGACCCAATCCTGGTTCGTGAGCCTGCACTGCAGTTGTCGTGCAGTGCCCTCCGAGATCTGGACGCAATCGGAGAGATTCCCCTGATGCTGCGCCCACTGGAACTTCAGGTCCCACTGCAGAGCCCGCATATGCCATCTGGCATGATTGACCAGCAGGATGAAGGAGGCCATGAGGCCCAGCAGCCTCAGAGTCATTCTGACCGAAACCAGGGATAGAGGCTGAAAGATCGGAATCATAGCCTGAATATCCCGGACTCGCTGCTCGGGAGGATAGACCCGAAACCGCGTCGTGTCCAGAACCGCTCCGATGAAGAGGAGCTTCTGAGAGGGAATCAGGTGTGACTTCGGCACATTGATGGAGAACCCCAGCGAATGCAGGAGGTCGGCTGTAGTCTGGAGGTGGGTGACGACTGCCTGGGGCGAGCCCGCCTTCAACAGCCAGTCGTAAAGATAGGGAAAGACTGAAACCCCTGATCTGCGCACATGAGCTGCGACCACCGCCATCACTTTCGTGAACACCCGAGGGGCGCTGGTAAGGCCAAAGGGGAGCACGGTAAATTGAAAATGCTCGAGGCCTAAAGTGAACCGTAGGTAACGCCAGTGGGCCGGCACGATGGGGATGTGAAAATAAGCGTCCTGCAAGTCCAACACTACCAATCAGTCTTTCGGGTCGAGGGCAGACAAGACCTGAGCCAGCGTCAACATTTTGAACTTCTCCTTCCGGAGGAAGCGATTGACGTCCCTGAGGTCCAAGATAGGACGCAGGCCCTTGTCCTTCTTGGGGACCAGAAAGTAGTGGGAGTAACAACCACGACCTACTTCTGGGACAGGAACGCGCTCGATGGCTCCCTTGGCCAAGAGAGCCGTAACTTCCTGCTGGAGAAGGGCCAGATGATCCTCCGACATGCGGTGGTATCTCGGTGGCATGGCTGGAGGGGTAGTCTCGAAGGGGAGGGAGTAGCCCTTCCGGACTATCTGCAAAACCCACCTGTCCGACGTGATGGTGCGCCAGTGGGAGAGGTGATGGCGAATCCTGCCGCCCACTGGCGTTTGATGGGCCTGAAAGGTCGGACTAGGAGGGTTTGGAGGCTGCTGCAGACGGGGGGTTAGTGGACTGGCCCGCCTGCTGGCCCCCGGAACCACGACGGTTGTTCCCACGTCCCCGGCCGCGCGAAGGTTGGGTAACATGCTGCGGCCTGTGACTCTGGGTGGGACGTAGCGGGGCACCCCTTCCGTAGCCACGAAAGGGGCGAAAAGCAGACTGCGCAGGGCGGGTGGAGAGGCCCAAGGACTTGGCCGTAGCCTGTGAGTCCTTGAAACGCTCTAAAGCGTTGTCTGCTTTGTCGGCAAAAAGGCGACGGGCATTAAAGGGCATGTCCATCAAGGTGTTCTGGACATCCCCTGAAAAGCCAGTGGACCTCATCCAGGCGTAGCGACGAAGCGCTACCGACGTGGAAACAGTTCTGCCCAGAGAGTCGGCGGTGTCCAGTCCACAACGTATCGTAAACTTTGCTGCATCCCTCCCGGCGGCAACAGCCTGGGAGAGCACTCCGGACACTGAGGCAGCACCTGCGCCACCGTATCCGACACCGAGTGGGAATTACGGCCCAAGAGACATGCGGTGTTTACGGACCGCAGTCCTAAGCTGGCGGAAGAGAAAATTTTCTTGCCAAGGTGGTCCAGCTTCTTGGTTTCCCTTTCCGGTGGAGCGGTAGGGAAGGCGCTTTTGGAAGTGGAGGCTTGGACTACCAAGCTCTCCGGGGTGGGGTGTTGGGAGAGGAAAGTGGGGTCGCCCGGAGCCGGGCGGTGGCGTCGGGCAATCATCCTGTCCACGGGAGCCCCCGTGTTGGGCTTGGACCACGTGCCCAAAAGGACGTCGGTGAGGGCGTCATTGAACGGCAGCTGGGGCTCCGCAGAGCTCGCCGCCGGTTGAAGCACCTCTGTCAGGAGGTTAGTCCTGACCGCCACCGTAGGAAGCTCGAGGGTGAGAGCCTCGGCCGCCCTACGCAACATCACTGCGTATGACGCTCCCTCCTCCGTAGCCACGGTAGGAGGAGACAACATGCCAAGGTCAGGGGAAGTATCAAGACCACTGGCATCCCCCAGTTCCTCTCTCCAGTCCTGGTCAGAACCTAGCTGATCCGTTAAAGGGTCACCTGACCCCTCCCAGTCCTCCTCCTCTTCGTCTGGATGCCACTCAGGTTGAAAAGGGGCTCCAGGAGTGAACAGGGGCACAAAAACCCCGCTCGGCGCCGGATCCGGTGTCGAACGCCGCAGGTCCGGCTCCGTGTCTTCTTCGAGATGGACGCCGGGGTCGACGCCGGCCGGGGGGCCGACCGGCGTCGAGCGCGGTAGTGGTGCCGGAGGAAGCGGCGCCGGTGGAGGCGTAACGAGGTCAACCGGCGCCGATCAGGATCCAGGCCTGGATCCAAGGGGGGCCTGCGGCACCAGGGCCGAAGCCGGCGGCAGCAAAGACCTAGGCCCCCCAACCGAGTCCGCGGGGCCAGAAGGCGCGCCGGTGGGATCGGTCCGCCCAAAGATGGCATGCATCGCCTCGTAGAACTTACAAAGCTGGGCGGGAGTCGCACTGGGTTCTGGAAAGGGAGGGAAGCTCGGAGTCGACTCTGCGGGCTCCGCGCGCGGACCCGCGGGAGGGGCACCACCCGCGTGCCTCGTCGGATTGGCCGACCGACGAGGAGAAGTCGAAGAGGGACGATGCTTCTTCAACTTCTTCTTATGCTTCGACTTACCCGACCCAGAGTGCGAAGACTTCGAAGATTTCGAACCGGAATGGTGGTGGCTCCGCGACCGGTCCCTCGACCTCCCTCTCGACCGGGACCTCGAACGGCGCGGAGCCGACTGCCGGTGTTCAAGCAGCTTTCGGGACCGCTTCCGCAAAGCCTTCGGCACCATCGACCGGCAGTCGGAGCGTGACTTGGGGTCGTGGTCGCGCTCTAGGCAAAAAAGACACGCGGTGCGGATCCGTAACTGACATCATGCGATGACAGGAACCGCAGGCCTTGAAACCGGGCATCCCTCGTGCACCTTCTGAGTCGAAGACTTGAAAAAGTCGAGAAAAACGTAGTCAAAAAATGACTGAGGTACCGCTCTTCCCGGATCTGCGCTGGCTGGCGCGGAAAAAGAAAGAACTGACGCCAGCGTGCGTGGCGTCTAAGTAGCTGCCGCGACGTCATCCCGGCGATCACGACACCGACGACGGACGCGGAGCCGACCGACACCACCTTCCAACGCGCAGAGGTACTGCTGACGAAAAAACTTTCCGGATCCAGTCTGATGCCTGGGGGTAATTCTAAGGTAAGGAATCTATAACTAACGTGTTTCTTTCAGATATGGCATGATAACAGACGCCACATGATTTAAAACCTGTCTTCTTCGAAGACTTCACCTCAACACACCAGGAGGAAAAATTCCTCAAAAAAGAATTTGATAATACATCGAAAAAATTCAGTCAAAAGCGAGAGATGGGTAGCTCTTTCTCTAGATCAGCGCTAACTGGTGTGGAAAAAAAAAAAACTGACGTAAGCGCGATGGTTGGCACCTTTATAGGGTACACTTGACGTCACTTCCACCATGGCCGCCGCACGGAGCCGATTGACACCACCTACCGGAGCGCAGGGGCACTGCTCATGCAAAAATCTTCCAGATCCAGTGTGACACCTTGGAAATTCAAAGGTAAGGAATCTGCGGCTAGATGTCTCTATCAGATGAAAAGTTTTGATAAAGGCAGTAGGCCTGACATATTGATTGTGAAAAGTAGATGTTAAGTCATTGGGCATTTAATGGCAGATTGTTATTTTTCTGTATTAAAGCCTACATATAGGTATTTCGTTACATGGAATCTCCCAGATTACAGTAGTAGGTAAAGATTTTGGTGCTGCTTACCCCCTTTTTTAAACTGTAGGTATAGAAGATTTTCACTGCCAGAATCCTAGTTAGATCCTCTTTTATGTAGTTTTATGACCATGCCTGATGGTTGCCATGTGGGAAAGCTAAAGTTCAGTACTTATGCCTCAGTTGATTATTGTCCAAATCAATGATTATAGCTTGAGGCCTGATTGGTTAACATGGAAAAAATATTTCAGATGCCATAAGTCTGATCTGTTAATTATGATCAATGCAGTAGGCCTGACATTGATTGTGAAAAGCATATGTTAAAGTCTGTTGGCCCGAAAGGATGGATTTTGTCTCTGTACTAAAGCCTGCAGATAGATATCTTGTTCCATGAAATGTCACACATTACCTTTGTAGGAACGGATGGTGGTGTTGGTTGCTGCCATAGACAAACCCTAGAGAAGATCAGCACACTAATATTTCTTGCTAGAATCTCTTCATATCAATCTGCCTGGAACTTGCAAAAAAATGAATAAATAATGCATACATCCATATACATAAATATATACCAATATAGAAACATAGCGCCTTTGGGTCAGCGCAGTTCTGCCATTGGTTTGTCATGTACACTCTGCTTCCATCCATGAAAGCATACTGCATGGGGTAGTTGTTCAGTCCACATCAGTCATTGGCACTCTTGCCCTGTGAATGACAGCATTTTCAGATCACATGCGTACATTTACCTGAAAATTAGTGTGCTACAATGTCAGGGCTGGTTGGCAAGACATAAAAGTGTGTACTGTATGGGGTAGTTGTTCAGTCCACATCAGTCATTGGCACACTTGCCCTGTGAATAACAGCATTTTCAGATCACATGAGTACATTCACCTGGAAATGAGTGTGCTACAATGTCAGGGCTGGTTGGCAAGACATAAAAGTGTTGCTATGTTTAGATTTTTTATTGTAAGCATAAGCCAGCAGTGTTTAGATGGCAGCATGTTTCTTTTTTCTACACGTTATTTAGTTTATCCTGCATATACTGGGTCTGTGTGTGTTTTATAGTGGTTGTGTCAATGTTTTATTGTAGTTGGAAGAATGCAAAAGTGAGTCAGTAGATGGATGAACGGATGCATGAGTGAAAAGATGAGTAACAGAGTGCATGTATGATGTATTATTGAGTACCTAAACCCATCAATGATACAAAGAGAACTTCTACTCATAAGCCAAATCAACTGGCATTGCCAATTTTTGTTTTTTATGTCCCGAAGGCACAGATCATTTAAATGTTGTCTTTTGCTCACATAGATGCTGGAAGGACAGAATAAACGCCAACGCACACAACAGCAAAGAACTCTTCACCATCGTCAAGGAGTTTGTCAGGCCCAACAGCGAGACCACAGATGCCCCACCCTCCCAAGATCTCTGCAACAAACCCGGCAACTTCTTCCATCACAAGATCAGGCAGATCAGACAGCTTCAAAACCCCGCCATTACACCCACCACCACGGCTCGCAACCATGCCTCATCCCAAAAGATAGTGCTTAACCTGACTCCGCTCACCACAGACGACACACTCGGGACCATGAAGAGCATCCACTCAGGAGCCCCATCGGATCCTTGCCTGTACCACATCTTCCACAGAGCAGCCACCTCCATCGCCCTCGAGCTTCGCCACACCATCAACTGCTCCATCGAAACCACCACCTTTCCCCGTCGACTGGAAACACGCCAAGATCACCCCCCTGCTCAAGAACCCATCCGCCGACTGACCTCAAGAATTTCAGACCCATCTCCTTCCTCGCCTTCCCAGTCCAGGCCATCGAGAAAGCCATCAATGCCCAACTCTCCGAGTTAATAGAAGAGAACCACATCCTGGACACCTCCCAATCCGGATTCCAAAGCAACCACAGCACCAAGACTGCACTCCTCGCCGCCAACGATGACATCTGCTCTCTCCTCGACTGGGGCAAAACCTCATCCTACTGGACCTCTCGGCCGCCTTAGACACCGTCTCCCACCGCACCATAATCACAAGACCACAACGACGGCATCCGTGACAAGGAACTGGACTGGATCCTCTCTTTTCTGACTGGCCGAACTCAGCGAGTCATACTACTCCCGTTCCTCTCAGAACCTACAGAGATCAGCTGCAGAGTGCCCAAGAGCGCCTCCCTGAGCCCCACCCTGTTCAACGTCTACATGGCTCCCCTCGCAGCCATCGTCAGAAGCCACGGACTTAACATCGTCTCCTACGCCGACGACACCCAGCTGATCATCTCCCTCACCAAGGAACCCACAGCCGCCAAAACAAACTTTCACAACAGAATGAAGGCAGTTGCCACCTGGATGCAAGACAGCTGCCTCAAGTTCAACCCGGACAAGACGGATGTACTCATCCTGGGACACAACCCCTAAGCCTGGGATGACTCCTGGTGGTCCGCCGCACTAGGATCCCCTCTCACCCCTACGGACTACGCACGCAACCTCGGCATCATACTGGACTCCTCGCTCTCTATGAACCGCCAAATCAATGCAGTATCTTCATCCTGTTTCCACACGCTCCGCCTGCTTCGAAAGACTTGCAGAAGGCTCTCCACAGAATCTAGAAAGACTGTCACCCACGCCCTCATCACCAGTAGACTTGACGACGGCAACTCACTCTACGCAGGCGTCACCCAGAAACAGCTCAGGAAACCACAGAACGTCCAAAATGCCACAACCAGACTGGTCTTTAACATCCCCCGCCGCTGCCACATGACACAATATGTCCGACAACTCCACTGTTTGTCTATCAACAAGAGAATCACATTCAAGCTCCTCACACATGCCTACAAGGCCCTCCATGACGCAGGACCAGAATATCTGAACAACCGCCTTGCTTTCCACACACCCGCCAGACAACACCGCTCCGCCCAACTCGCCCTGGCCTCCGTCCCATGAATCCACAAGACCAGAACCGGAGGAAGATCCTTCGCCTACCTCGCCAAGACCTGGAACACTCTACCCCTCTACCTCAGGCAATTCGTGTTGTTGACCTAGTTCAGGAAGTACCTCAACACCTGGCTCTTCGACTGAACCTCCGCACCTAATGGATCAGCAGAACCCCCCCGCACCAAGATGTGTTGTTCTGTCTGCAAGTGTGCATGTATGTATGTGTTTCTTTAAGTGTGTGCTTCTGTGCAAAGACAAAAATAAAGCAAGTCAAAGATCTTCACTTCTGCTTGTTTGCCTTTAACATCCCAAGCAGATATGCTACCTTTCTAGATCTGTTTTGTGTAATCTAAAAGCCTATATGTAAACAAAATTTTGAGCAGATTATGACATTCTCACACATATATTCATAAATAAAAAAACGTGTCAAAAAGGTTAGCTTTATCGCTGAACTAATCTTTCGGATCAGCACTGCCTCAATGATAATCTTTACCTCAGACTGTCCACCTTATAAGCATGAATATAGATCAGTTTTGTTTGTCAGAAGCTGCAAACCACGTAACAGCAATGCACACAATTCAGTATCATGCCAGCTAATAGTTTTAAGTGCTCAAAGTGCCACTCACAACACCACTCTCTACCATGTGAAACATGGAATACTTTCACATGGACTTTACCCATAAACATAGTGAAATTGAACTGTCGCATAAAAATACTGTGACATAAGCATGTTGAATATATGATAGCTGAGTGTATTCTTGAGATGTAAAATTGCTCATCAAGCACTACAATTTAGGCAGGACACACCCCCCATCAGCAAATAGAAAACAAGTATTGTCAAAGCCAACAGGTCTCACCTTTGCGACCTACTGGCTTTGCCAATTGCTTTTTGCGATGCTGTACAGAGGCAGGAGGAGGTGCAGCATCATCAAAATAAAAATACATTTGGAAAAAAAGGCATGATGCAAACGCACAAGTTACTAACTTGTGTAACGATATATCTGTAAGAGACAGTAGTTAGTGACAGATTCCTTACCTTAGAATATCCCCAGGCGTCAGGCTGGATCCGGAAAGTTTTTGCGTAGCAGTACCCTTGCGCGTCGGTAGGCGGCGTCGTGCGGCTCCGCGTCCGTCGTCGGCGTCGTGATCGCCGGGATGACGTCGCGGGCAGTACTTGGCGCCGCCCCTGCGCGCTGACGTCAGTTCTGTACACGACTTTCCGCGCCAGGAACGCAGAGCCATGCAAGAAGCTGACATAGGTGTCTGAAAAATACTAGGGCCCTGAAAGGGATGTCCTTAACCCTAGAAATCAGTTCGCAGAACGGGGAGGATGGGTGGGGCGGTAAGGAATCTGTCACTAACTACTGTCTCTTACAGATATATCGTTACACAAATTAGTAACTTGTGCATCTGAAAGAGACACGTTAGTGACAGATTCCTTACCTTAGAATAGATACCCCAGCATACCAACCCCGGTGGTGGGTCTGCGAACAAAGATCAGACAAGGAAGTCCTGGAGGACAGAACGGCCAAAGAAGCCGTCCCTCCGGACCGGACTGTCAAGGCAGTAATGCTTTGTAAACGTGTGCAGCGAGGCCCACGTAGCTGCCTGACAGATAACCGGCAGCGGAACACCGCGGCCAAAGGCCGTGGTAGCAGCCGTTGCCCTGGTGGAATGGGCACGCAGCCCAACAGGAGGCTCCTTCTTAGCCAAAGAATAGCAGGTCTTGATGCACAAGGTAACCCAACGGGAGATGGTTCTCTTGTGCACCGCCCGACCTTTTTTGGCGCCCACGTAGCCAACAAAGAGCTGGTCATCCACCCGGAAGTGTTTTGTGCGGTCGATATAGAAGAAGAGCGCACGTTTTGGGTCCAGACGGTGGAGCCTCTCTTCCTCTCTGGAAGGATGCGGAGGTGGAAAGAAGGTGGGCAAAGTGATGGTCTGCCCAATGTGGAAAGCAGTAACCACCTTTGGCAAGAAGGACGGACGCGTCCGAAGAACAACCTTGTCTGGATGAACAGACAGAAAGGGAGGTTTGCAAGATAGAGCCTGGAGCTCACTCACCCGCCGAGCGGAGGTGATGGCCACCAGAAAGGCTGTCTTCAGAGTCAGAAGACGAAGAGGACAGTTATGTAGAAGCTCAAAGGGAGCGCACATTAAAAGGTAAGAACCAAGTTCAAGTCCCACTGAGGCATCACAAACGGAACAGGAGGGAAGAGGTGAGTAATGCCTTTTAAGAACCTGTTAACAACAGGGGACTTGAAAAGGGAGGGCTGATCAGGGAGCCTGAGGAAGGCCGAGATAGCACAAAGATAACCCTTGATGGTACCCAGGGCAGAACCCTGTTGGGCTAGAGAAAGAAGGAACAGAAGGACCTCAGAAAGAGGGGCAGAAAGGGATTCACAGCCTTTGCTGTGCACCATGCCACAAATTTGTTCCACCTGCAGGCGTATACCACCTTAGTGGAGGGACGCCTGGCTGCCAGAATCACATCACAAACTTCGGGAGGCAAGTCGAAAGGAATCAACTGCCGCCGCTCAATCTCCACGCAAGCAGGTGTAGACTGGACAGGTTCGGGTGGAGGTCCGTCCCCTGCTGCTGCGACAGAAGATCCTCCCGAAGAGGCAGACGGATCGGGGGATCTACGCTCATATTGAGTAGCTCGGGATACCAAACTCTTCGAGCCCAGTCCGGAGCCACAAGAATGACTTGGGCCCGGTCGTGCCGAATCTTCTTCAACACTCTGGGTAGAAGTGGTATAGGCGGAAAGGCGTACAACAGTCCGCAACTCCACTCGTGACGAAAAGCGTCGCCGAGCGAGTGCCGCCATGGAAATTCCAACGCGCAGAACTGATGACATTGCGCGTTCTCTTCGGTGGCGAATAGATCTAACCAAGGCTCTCCCCACTGTAGAAAGAGTCCTTGCGCCACTTACGAGTGAAGACGCCATTCGTGATCCATCATGCACCTGCGGCTGAGTTCGTCCGCCCTGGCGTTCAGGGAACCTGCCAGGTGTTGAACAATCAGGAACATGCCCTGATGTTCCAGCCATGTCCAGAGGCGCAGAGCCTCCTGACAAAGGGTCCAAGACCCCACCCCGCCTTGTTTGTTGCAGTACCACATGGCGGTGGTGTTGTCTGTGAACACCTGCACTACCTTCCCTTTGACAGAGGGAAGGAATGCCTTGAGTGCAAGTCGGATCGCCCGGAGCTCCAGAATGTTGATATGGAGCCGGGACTCCGCCCGGAGACCAGAGGCCTCTGATCTCCGCCTCTCCCATGTGACCGCCCCATCCCAGAAGGGACGCGTCCGTCACAACTGTGTGCTCTGGCTGGGGAAGGGAGAGGGATCTGCCCATGACCCATTGCCGGTTCGAGAGCCACCACTGCAACTGTTTTGCAGTCCCCTCCGAGATCTGGACGTGATCGGACAGGTTGCCCTGGTGCTGCGCCCACTGGAACTTCAGGTCCCACTGCAGAGCCCGCATATGCCATCTGGCATGATTGACCAGCAGGATGCAGGAGGCCATGAGGCCCAGCAGCCTCAGGGTCATCCGTACCGAAACCCAGGATAAAGGCTGAAAGATCGGAATCATAGCCTGAATATCCCGGACTCGCCGTTCGGGAGGATAGGCCCGAAACTGCGTCGTGTCCAGAACTGCTCCGATGAAAAGGAGCTGTGGAGAAGAAATCAGATGCGACTTCGGCACATTGATGGAGAACCCCAGCGAGTGCAGGAGTTCGGCCGTAGTCTGGAGGTGGGAGACGACTGCCTGGGACGAGCCCGCCTTCAGCAGCCAGTCGTCGAGGTAGGGGAAGACTGAAACCCCTGCCCGGCGCAGATGAGCTGCGACCACCGCCATCATTTTCGTGAACACCCGAGGGGCACTGGTAAGGCCAAGGGGAGCACGGTGAACTGAAAATGCTCGAGGCCTACCGTGAACCGCAGGTAACGCCGGTGGGCCGGCAGGACGTGGATGTGGAAATAAGCGTCCTGCAAATCCAACGCTACCAACCAGTCTCCAGGGTCGAGGGCAGTCAAGACCTGAGCTAGGGTGAGCATCTTGAACTTCTCCTTCCGGAGGAAGCGATTGGCGTTCCGGAGGTCCAAGATAGGACGCATGTCCTCCTTGTCCTTTTTGGGCACCAGAAAGTAGTGGGAGTAGCAACCACGCCCTACTTCTGGGGTCGGAACACGCTCGATGGCCCTCTTGGTCAAGAGGGCCGTGACTTCCTTCTGCAGAAGTACCAAGTGATCCCCTGACATGCGGTGGAATTGAGGTGGCATGGCTGGGGGGGTGGTCTCGAAGGGGAGGGAGTAGCCCCTTCGGACAATGTCCAAGACCCACCTGTCCGAGGTGATGGTATGCCAGTGGGGAAGGTGATGGCGGACCCTGCCCCCTACTGGCGTGCTGTGCACCTGAAAGGAGGGACTAGGAGGGCTTGGAGGCCGCGGACGGGTTGGAGGTGGTGGCCTGACCCGCACGCTGGTTGCCCGATCCGCCACGGCGGAATCCACGTCCTCGGCCACGCGAAGAAGCCTGCTGCGCGGGCCGGTGGCTGGGCTGCTGACGTGATGGGGCGCCCCTTCCGTGGCCACGATAGGGGCGAAAAGCAGAAGTCAGCGGAGGGCGTGTAGCAGAAAGGCCCAGGGACTTGGCAGTAGCCCGTGAGTCCTTAAAGCGCTCCAACGCATGGTCTGCTTTGGACCCAAAAGACCGACTCCATCAAAGGGCATGTCCATGAGAGTATTCTGGACATCCCCTGAAAAACCAGTGGTTCTCAGCCAGGCGTGGCGTCGCAGCGCCACCGTTGTTGCAATAGACCTGCCCAGCGATTCGGCGGTATCAAGGCCACATCGTATCGTGTATTTGGCCGCATCCCTTCCTTCCGCAATGGCGCGGGAAAGCAGTGTCTGGACCTCCTCAGAACACTGGGGCAAAACAGTCGCCACCGAATCCCACAAGGAGTGGGTATATCGGCCCAAAAGACAAGCGGTGTTGATGGACCGCAAGCCAGCACTGGAGGAAGAAAAACCCTTCTTCCCAAATTGATCCAGGCGTTTGGATTCCCTATCGGGAGGGGCGGTAGGGAAGGCGGTTTGGGAAGCGGAGGCTTGGACAACCAAGTTCTCAGGAGTGGGGTGGACAGAGAGAAACAGGGGGTCGCCCGGAGCTGGGCGATGGCGTCGGGACACGTTCCTATCCACAGGAGCCCCTGTGTTGGGCTTGGACCAGGCGCCCAAAGAACGTCAGTGAGGGCATCGTTAAACGGCAGCACAGTCTCCTTAGAGGAGGCTACCGGCTGAAGCACCTCTGTCAAGAGATTAGTCTTGACCGCCACAGTAGGGAGTTGGAGACGTAAGGCCCCAGCCGCCCTACGCAACACCGTTGCAAAATTGGCTCCCTCCTCCGTAGCCACGGGAGGAGACAGCATGCCAGTGTCAGGGGAAGTATCCAGACCACTGGCATCCCCTAGACCCTCTGTCCAGTCCTCATCGTACTGACACTGTTGTGCCAGAGGGTCATCAGACCCCTCCCAGTCCTCCTGGTCCTCCTCTGGTTCAAAATAAGGAGGAGGAGGGACATTTGGGACCCAAGGTCCCATCGGCGCCGGAACCGGCGTCGAGCGGCGTCGGTCCGGGTCCATGTCCGGAGCCGGAAGGAACTGGGGGACGACGCCGCCCGGAGCCCCAGGCGGCGTCGAGAACGGCACCGGAGACGTCGGCGGAGGTGTCGTTCGGTCGACCGGCGTCGATGGGGGTTGCGGAGCCGGGATCGAGGCCGGAGCCGGGATCGAGGCTGGAGGCACGGGCGGCGCCGGGGCCGGAGCCGTCGGCGGCCGCGGAGCAGCCCCATCAGGGCCCGCGGGGCCCGAAGGCGCACGGAGGGACCTTGAGGCCCGAGAGGCGGGCCATGGCCCACAGGAATTCCTGTATCTGGGCCGGATCCGCCCCCGAACCCGGGAAGGACGGGTATTGCGGGGGCGACTCCACAGGCATGTCCGGGGCCGCGGGGACGGTGCCGGGAGGGGCCTCAGCCGAGTCGCGAGACCGGCGAGGCGAAGTCCTAGAGCGACGATGCTTTTGGACTTTTTGTGCTTGGACTTACCGGACGAAGAAGACTTCGATGCCGGCGACCCCTGGACCGCTCACGCGACCGGGGCTTGCGCGGAGCCGAATGCCGGGCCTCGAGGAGCTTTCGAGACCACTCTCGCAAAGCTTTCGGGTTGAGGGCCCGGCAGTCGGAACACGACTCCGTGTCGTGGCCTCGGCCGAGGCAGAAGAGACACTCCCGATGCGGGTCTGTGATGGACATCATCCGAGCAGAGGCGCCGCAACCTTTAAAACCCGGGCATCCCTACGACACCTTGAAGTCGATTCGAGAAAACAGTGAAAAATTCACCCAAAAGTTAGTCAAAAAATGACTAGGGCACTGCTCTTCCCGGATCTACGCTTGCTGGCGCGGAAAAAGAAGAACTGACGTCAGCGTGCAGGGCGGCGTCTAAGTACTGCCCGCGACGTCATCCCGGCGATCACGACGCCGGCCGACGGACGCGGAGCCGCACGACGCCGCCTACCGACGCGCAAGGGTACTGCTACGCAAAAACTTTCCGGATCCAGCCTGACGCCTGGGGATATTCTAAGGTAAGGAATCTGTCACTAACGTGTCTCTTTCAGATACATTATTCCACTCAAACGTGCATGCGTCAGAACATAAGTGAGAGCCACCAGAAAAAGACAGGAGCCATTTGCTTACTTTTTTTTATTTTACTGATGCAAGATGGCAGACACCACTTGGATTGGTAATAAAAAATTGAGGTTTGGGGGGGGGCGAAAGTGCCAAAGATGGGGAAAAAAAACAGCAGTTGTTGTGATGGGGTAAAGGAGGAGCGGGTGGGGGAGAGAAAACCAGCACATGGAGGGCAGGAGTGAGAATAACAAGAGAAGAGAACACCACAAAGGCACACGCAGCACAGAGTACGGGGAGAGAAGCACACAAGGGAGACAGCTGGAAAACACATACACTTGTGCTGAACTGAAGCAAAAAGAATTTGGACAGCCGCGCTTGCTTGGGGAAGAACAACAGATGGACAAACATAAAATGGATAAGGCAAGTCACCTAACAAGAAGAAAACAAATGGGATTAAAAATAAAGACAACCAATGCTAAGCATTGGGCTGGCTTTTAGCTTTAAGCTCATTGTAAGCTCTTGGTAAGCTAAAATTAGGTTTTTTGCAATCATACAGCTCGCAGTGTGTCTGGTAGGCTCAACTTAAAAAGTGAAGACTAACATACTATTGTAAGCTAATCCAAGACATGATAGGCAATAACCTAAACCAATAGCTAATGCTTTAGGAGCCAAAGAAGCCAGTATTTGAAAAAAGGGTGACCTGAAGCCCCCACTAATATGTATTAAATACAATATGTATTGCTAAAAATAGATCCTCACTAGTTGCACTTTCAAGCTAAATATAACAAGCATTGGCATAGCCAATAGGTCTCGCCTTTGGGACCTTATAAGTATTTAATTCTGCAGCACAATATCCTTGGTGCAACATCAACTGTTGCATGGCTAAACACTTATAATGTCCCAAAGCGAGACCTATTGGCTATGCCAATGCTTGTTTACCTATTGCCAGCAGACCGTTAAAAACACCCGATGCGTAACAGAATTTAACATACATCTGGCCCACACGAGCATCTTCGAAAACAAGGTACTTACTAAAATGAACACTGCTACATTCCATTCCTATTAACTAAAAGGATGGGGCGCATACTCCGCATCTTCAACGTTGTGCTGCCAACCCCCTTCTACGGTGAGGTTACTTAACACCATTTATCGCGCTTGACTGCCACAGCATATAACTTCTTGTGTTGTTTTTAGTTCCCCAAAGCTTGCCTCTACGGAGCCCAAAGCGCAACAAGAGGACATTGAAATCCTCAATATGTTCAGCTCAGGAACCTTGTATACAACGGCACATTGATTTTTTGTTTTGTTTTTAATGTCAACGCGTCAGAGCACCCAAGTTCCGAGGAAGGCTGTGCTTTGCCAACCTTGAAAAGGATTGATCATCACTTGGTGAGCCCATGCAAGATCCGGTGAACCTTTGCTTCACACGACAGCTGTAAAAACATTTTTTAAACATCAGCCTCGCAGTAGCAGATCGGCAGCGCCCTACACAATCGGCCCAGCATGTCTCCCGAAGCTCCCAAATTTCCTGGCACCGCTGCAGTCTAACATTTCACTTAACACCTGCGGCCAGACTAGATCTTTCGCAGTCAGGGGGGCAAGCTCTGCCTGCAGGTTTTATCAGCGCCTGGAAGACCCCTGGGATGCTGCAGGACTGTGGAAAATGCCTGATCCGAAACCACAAGGAAGGATGGGGTATGAGCAATTACTGAAACTGCCAGAAACATTATTATGAACAAGCAATGGCCGCGCGGCCGTGAAACTGACACGGCCGCGCGGCCGCCAAAGTGAAAGTAATCGCGAGGGAAGCCATATGGCGCCTGATCGCGCGTGCACGCTCGCGTGAACGCAAGCTGGTCGCCAGCAAACTGCTGTTTGCACTTCCAAAACCCGCTTACTAAAACTCTCGCCAGAGCAGCGCATGCGCTGGCTCAGGCGAGACCTAAAAACGAGAGCCGTGCAAATCATTATCTTCTCTAGTAAGATCAAATCTAAAAACTGTGGCAACCATGGACTATTACACGGAAACCACAGGAACAATTTTGTCACGTGGTCGATAGGGACATTGTCGACATTGCTAAGTTAGCATGAGCTCAGCAGCCATGATGCTGCTTTTGCGCGCGTTACTACATGGCTTTATTTATCAAGACTCTGTTTATGTCTTTCACATGAGAACCGTCTGCTTGGTTCGTTCTCTGCCTGTTGCACAAGTTACTAACTTGTGTAACGATATATCTGTAAGAGACAGTAGTTAGTGACAGATTCCTTACCTTAGAATATCCCCAGGCGTCAGGCTGGATCCGGAAAGAGTTTTTGCGTAGCAGTACCCTTGCGCGTCGGTAGGCGGCGTCGTGCGGCTCCGCGTCCGTCGTCGGCGTCGTGATCGCCGGGATGACGTCGCGGGCAGTACTTAGACGCCGCCCCTGCGCGCTGACGTCAGTTCTGTACACGACTTTCCGCGCCAGGAACGCAGAGCCATGCAAGAAGCTGACATAGGTGTCTGAAAAATACTAGGGCCCTGAGAGGGATGTCCTTAACCCTAGAAATCAGTTCGC
This sequence comes from Calotriton arnoldi, assembly GCA_963921515.1. Classification (NCBI taxonomy): domain Eukaryota; kingdom Metazoa; phylum Chordata; class Amphibia; order Caudata; family Salamandridae; genus Calotriton; species Calotriton arnoldi. The sequence continues at coordinate 76,769 of CAWUFW010003448.1, forward strand.
AGAACGGGGAGGATGGGTGGGGGCGGTAAGGAATCTGTCACTAACTACTGTCTCTTACAGATATATCGTTACACAAGTTAGTAACTTGTGCATCTGAAAGAGACACGTTAGTGACAGATTCCTTACCTTAGAATAGATACCCCAGCAATACCAACCCCGGTGGTGGGTCTGCGAACAAAGATCAGACAAGGAAGTCCTGGAGGACAGAACGGCCAAAGAAGCCGTCCCTCCGGACCTGACTGTCAAGGCAGTAATGTTTTGTAAACGTGTGCAGCGAGGCCCACGTAGCTGCCTGACAGATAACCGGCAGCGGAACACCGCGGCCCAAGGCCGTGGTAGCAGCCGTTGCCCTGGTGGAATGGGCACGCAGCCCAACAGGAGGCTCCTTCTTAGCCAAAGAATAGCAGGTCTTGATGCACAAGGTAACCCAGCGGGAGATGGTTCGTTTGTGCACCGCCCGACCTTTTTGGCGCCCACGTAGCCAACAAAGAGCTGGTCATCCACCCGGAAGTGTTTCGTGCGGTCGATATAGAAGGAGAGCGCACGTTTTGGGTCCAGACGGTGGAGCCTCTCTTCCTCTCTGGAAGGATGCGGAGGCGGAAAGAAGGTAGGCAAAGTGATGGTCTGCCCAATGTGGAAGGCAGTAACCACCTTTGGCAAGAAGGACGGACGCGTCCGAAGAACAACCTTGTCTGGATGAACAGACAGAAAGGGAGGTTTGCAAGATAGAGCCTGGAGCTCACTCACCCGCCGAGCGGAGGTGATGGCCACCAGAAAGGCTGTCTTCAGAGTCAGAAGACGAAGAGGACAGTTATGTAGAGAGCTCAAAGGGAGCGCACATTAAAAAGGTAAGAAACAAGTTCAAATCCCACTGAGGCATCACAAACGGAACAGGAGGGAAGAGGTGTGTAATGCCTTTTAAGAACCTGTTAACAACAGGGGACTTGAAAAGGAGGGCTGATCAGGGAGCCTGAGGAAGGCCGAGATAGCACAAAGATAACCCTTGATGGTACCCAGGGCAGAACCCTGTTGGGCCAGGGAAAGAAGGAACAGAAGGACCTCAGAGAGAGGGGCAGAAAGGGGATTCACAGCCTTTGCTGTGCACCATGCCACAAATTTGTTCCACCTGCAGGCGTATACCACCTTAGTGGAGGGACGCCTGGCTGCCAGAATCACATCACAAACTTCGGGAGGCAAGTCGAAAGGAATCAACTGCCGCCGCTCAATCTCCACGCAAGCAGGTGTAGACTGGACAGGTTCGGGTGGAGGACCGTCCCCTGCTGCTGCGACAGAAGATCCTCCCGAAGAGGCAGACGGATCGGGGGATCTACGCTCATACTGAGTAGCTCGGGATACCAAACTCTTCGAGCCCAGTCCGGAGCCACAAGAATGACTTGGGCCCGGTCGTGCCGAATCTTCTTCAACACTCTGGGTAGAAGTGGTATAGGCGGAAAGGCGTACAACAGACCGCAACTCCACTCGCGACGAAAAGCGTCGCCGGCGAGTGCCGCCTTGGAAATTCCAACGCGCAGAACTGATGACATTGCGCGTTCTCTTCGGTGGCGAATAGATCTAACCAAGGCTCTCCCCATTGTAGAAAGAGTCCTTGCGCCACTTCCGAGTGAAGACGCCATTCGTGATCCATCATGCACCTGCGGCTGAGTTCGTCCGCCCTGGCGTTCAGGGAACCTGCCAGGTGTTGAACCATCAGGAACATGCCCTGATGTTCCAGCCATGTCAGAAGGCGCAGAGCCTCCTGACAGAGGGTCCACGACCCCACCCCGCCCTGTTTGTTGCAGTACCACATGGCGGTGGTGTTGTCTGTGAACACCTGCACTACCTTCCCTTTGACAGAGGGAAGGAATGCCTTGAGTGCAAGTCGGATCGCCCGGAGCTCCAGAAGGTTGATATGGAGCCGGGACTCCGCCCGGAGACCAGAGGCCTCTGATCTCCGCCTCTCCCATGTGACCGCCCCATCCCAGAAGGGACGCGTCCGTCACAACTGTGTGCTCTGGCTGGGGAAGGGAGAGGGATCTGCCCATGACCCATTGCCGGTTCGAGAGCCACCACTGCAACTGTTTTGCAGTCCCCTCCGAGATCTGGACGTGATCGGACAGGTTGCCCTGGTGCTGCGCCCACTGGAACTTCAGGTCCCACTGCAGAGCCCGCATATGCCATCTGGCATGATTGACCAGCAGGATGCAGGAGGCCATGAGGCCCAGCAGCCTCAGGGTCATCCGTACCGAAACCCAGGATAAAGGCCGAAAGATCGGAATCATAGCCTGAATATCCCGGACTCGCCGTTCGGGAGGATAGGCCCGAAACTGCGAGGTGTCCAGAACTGCTCCAATGAAAAGGAGCTGTGGAGAAGGAATCAGATGCGACTTCGGCACATTGATGGAGAACCCCAGCGAGTGCAGGAGTTCGGCCGTAGTCTGGAGGTGGGAGACGACTGCCTGGGATGAGCCCGCCTTCAGCAGCCAGTCGTCGAGGTAGGGGAAGACTGAAACCCCTGCCCGGCGCAGATGAGCTGCGACCACCGCCATCACTTTCGTGAACACCCGAGGGGCACTGGTAAGGCCAAAGGGAGCACCGTGAACTGAAAATGCTCGAGGCCTACCGTGAACCGAAGGTAACGCCGGTGGGCCGGCAGGACGGGGATGTGGAAATAGGCGTCCTGCAAGTCCAACGCTACCAACCAGTCTCCAGGGTCGAGGGTAGTCAAGACCTGAGCTAGGGTGAGCATCTTGAACTTCTCCTTCTGGAGGAAGCGATTGACGTTCCGGAGGTCCAAGATAGGACGCATGTCCTCCTTGTCCTTTTTGGGCACCAGGAAGTAGTGGGAGTAGCAACCACGTCCTACTTCTGGGGTCGGAACATGCTCGATGGCCCTCTTGGCCAAGAGGGCCGTGACTTCCTTCTGCAGAAGTACCAAGTGATCCCCTGACATGCGGTGGAATTGAGGTGGCATGGCTGGGGGGTGGTTTCGAAGGGGAGGGAGTAGCCCCTTCGGACAATGTCCAAGACCCACCTGTCCGAGGTGATGGGACGCCAGTGGTGAAGGTGATGGCGGACCCTGCCCCCTACTGGCATGCTGTGCACCTGAAAGGAGGGACTAGGAGGGCTTGGAGGCCGCGGACGGGTTGGAGGTGGTGGCCTGACCCGCACGCTGGTTGCCCGAACCACCACGGCGGTATCCACGTCCTCGGCCACGCGAAGACGCCTGCTGCGCGGGCCGGTGGCTGGGCTGCTGACGTGACTGGGCGCCCCTTCCGTGGCCACGATAGGGGCAAAAAGCAGAAGGTAGCGGAGGGCGTGTAGCAGAAAGGCCCAGGGACTTGGCAGTAGCCCGTGAGTCCTTAAAGCGGCTCCAACGCATGGTCTGCTTTGGAACCAAAAGACCGACTCCATCAAAGGGCATGTCCATGAGAGTATTCTGGACATCCCCTGAAAAACCAGTGGTTCTCAGCCAGGCGTGGCGACGCAGCGCCACCGTCGTTGCAATAGATCTGCCCAGAGAGTCGGCGGTATCAAGGCCACAACGTATGGTGTATTTGGTCGCATCCCTTCCTTCCACAATGGCGCGGGAAAGCAGTGTCTGGACCTCCTCAGAACACTGGGGCAAAACAGTCGCCACCGAATCCCACAAGGAGTGGGTATATCGGCCAAAAGACAAGCGGTGTTGATGGACCGCAAGCCAGCACTGGAGGAAGAAAAACCCTTCTTCCCAAATTGATCCAGGCGTTTGGATTCCCTATCCGGAGGGGCGGTAGGGAAGGCGGTTTGGGAAGCGGAGGCTTGGACAACCAAGCTCTCAGGAGTGGGGTGGACAGAGAGAAACAAGGGGTCGCCCGGAGCTGGGCGATGGCGTCGGGACACGTTCCTATCCACAGGAGCCCCTGTGTTGGGCTTGGACCAGGCGCCCAAAGAACGTCAGTTAGTGCATCGTTGAACGGCAGCACAGTCTCCAAGGAGGAGGCTGCCGGCTGAAGCACTTCTGTCAAGAGATTAGTCTTGACCGTCACCGTAGGGAGTCGGAGATGTAAGGCTCCAGCTGCCCTACGCAACACCGTTGCAAAATTGGCTCCCTCCTCCGTAGCCACGGGAGGAGACAGCATGCCAGTGTCAGGGGAAGTATCTAGACCACTGGCATCCCCTAGTTCCTCTGCTCAGTCCTCATCATACTGACACTGCTGTGCCAGAGGGTCCTCAGACCCCTCCCAGTCCTCCTGGTCCTCCTCCGGTTCAAAATAAGGAGGAGGAGGGACATTTGGGACCCAAGGTCCCATCGGCGCCGGAGACCGGCGTCGAGCGGCGTCGGTCCGGCTCCATGTCCGGAGCCGGAGAGTACATGGGGACGACGCCGCCCGGAGCCCCGGGCGGCGTCAGGAGCGGCACCGGAGACATCGACGCCGGCGGAGGCGTGGTCAGGTCGACCGGCGTCGATGGGGGTTGCGGTACCACCGGAGCCGGGATCGAGGCCGGGGCCGAAGCCGGAGCCGGGACCGAGGCTGGAGGCACGAGCGGCGCCGGGACCGGAGCGTCGGCGGCGCGGGGCAGCCCCATCAGGGCCCGCGGGGCCCGAAGGCGCACCGGAGGGACCTTGAGGCCCGAAGAGGCGGGCCATGTCCGACAGGAATTCCTGTACTTGGGCCGGATCCGCCCCCAAACCCGGGAAGGACGGGTATTGCGGGGGCGACTCCACAGGCATGTCCGGGGCCGCGGGGGCGGGGACGGTGCCGGGAGGGGCCTCAGCCGAGTCGCGAGACCGGCGAGGCGAAGTCCTAGAGCGATGATGCTTTTGGACTTCTTGTGCTTAGACTTACCGGACGACGAAGACTTGGATCCCGGCGACCGGCGGGGACTCCGCGACCGACCCCTCGACCTCTCACGCGACCGGGGCTTGGTGTGGCGCGGAGCCGACTGCCGGGCCTCGCGGAGCTTTCGAGACCGCTCTCGCAAAGCTTTCGGGTTGAGGGCCCGGCAGTCGGAACACGACTTCGTGTCGTGGCCTCGGCCGAGGCAGAAGAGACACTCCAGATGCGGGTCTGTGATGGACATCATCCGAGCACAGGCGTCGCAACGTTTAAAGTTTAAAGCCGGGCATCCCTACGACACCTTGGAGTCGATTCGAAAGAAACAGTGAAAAAATTCACCAAAAAAGTTAGTCAAAAAATTACTAGGGCACTGCTCTTCCCGGATCTGCGCTTGCTGGCGCGGAAAAAGAAGAACTGACGTCAGCGCGCAGGGGCGGCGTCTAAGTACTGCCCGCAACGTCATCCCGGCGATCACGACGCCGACGACGGAGCCGCACGACGCCGCCTACCAACGCGCAAGGGTACTGCTACGCAAAAAACTTTCCGGATCCAGCCTGACGCCTGGGGATATTCTAAGGTAAGGAATCTGTCACTAACGTGTCTCTTTCAGATCCTGGAGTGTAGTCTGAACACTGTGAGCAAGGTCAATAAACAATGCTCCTTGTTATTCTGTTCAGGTCAGTCCCTAGCACCTAGACAAAACATGCTAACACAGCTGCTGCTGGAAACTCGTGCTTTGATATTATGGGGATGCATGTTTAGGTAACACACACTTGGAGAGGGAGCTTTCCACCGAGAAGAGCCATGCGTTTCCTATGATGTAGATATACCATCTAGGCACTAAGTTATGGGGTCCGCTGACAAAGCCCAGAGATCTTCTATTATATAATAAAGCTTCTTCTTACCAAGGGGAGGGTGGTTAGGCCTTCTAGTCCTTTATCCACTGTCTTTATATAATGACATCTCCCTTTAAGATATATGGCCTTGCTGCAATGCTAACTGTGTTAGGTTTGTGCATTTTGCTGCTGGTTGTGGCTCGTATACTGCGTTTTAGAACACGATAGTTGAAATAAACATTTTAAACTATATTCGTGTTTTGGTCAGTTCTTATTGTGGACATGTACGTGAGAGTGAGCAAAAAGGTGCGTCTTGTTACCGCGATTCCTGAGAGATCCGGGAGTGTTGTGTTCTGGGGTCTCTAATCATTTGCTTCTTCATGAGTGTGTAGGAGAGCGAGTGAGACACTATAGCTAGTCGGTCCTGGGTTCGTGGTGACTAAGGTGGTGGGAAGGCATAGCCCCTATACACCGAGGTCCCATATTCCTGCGCATAGTTCTGTGTATGTGCAGAATCCCTGCAACAATCTGAGATAACAAACATAACCCTACCACAGATCGCTTACCTCTTAAGCTGATCAGTGGCTTGCGATTCAAGTAATAGGTTCAAATGTCAGTCATGAAATTTAAAATACAAATACATTTGATACAATTGTGAATTTCAGACAAAAAGAATCCAAGTATCAATTTCAGTGTTGTAAAACAGTAGTGAACGATTAAAAATAAACTGCAAAATAGATTTTTTTCCAAACTGAGCTCAAGCAAAACCTACTTTAAATTCTCTAATAAGTGACATAACCCATAACGTGACCATACAAAAAAAAAATTACACAAAGATCATTACTAACAAACCTGTTTTAAATCTGGTGTTTTTTTCTCTGGGGTTAAGTAGTTTATTTATTTCAGGCCCTGGATTGCTTTCAACTTTACCTAAAAATATTGTAAAATAAAACACATAACATGATTGTCAAATTCTTATTTAACATCTGGAAAAAATATATATACATACTTACACGATATGCCAAAACATGTACATAAATAAAATAAACATTCAAACTACTCCAGCAGGAATTATGCAACAATAATACCCGATTTCCCTTTTGGGTTTGCAACTGGCTAATGAACAGCATTTACACCAGCATCTCTTTCATTTCTGACTACTTACCACTGCCTTCTCTCGTTTGGCCAGTGTCACTGCTCTAACTCACCTTTTCATTGCTTTGACCTTTTTAGTACCAGTTCTTTCCTCCTTTTTCTCCCATTTTGTGCCACGGTTTTCACTGTATTTGCCCCGTTTCTGTGCCTGCTTTGCCCGTTCTCTGCCCATATTTGTAATTTGCCATATATTGCCTTTCATTGCTTTCACTGCCCTATATGGCACTTGCTTGCCTTGATAGTAAGGCCTGCACTTCTCAGTGCCTCAAGTACCATCCCAAGGTGGATCAGGTGATCCTGCCAGGTGGAGCTAAAGGAAGCAATTCATCTAGATATGCTGCACTAAAGGATTCCAATCCAGCAAGGACTTTGTTAACCAACCTTTGTTAAGTGGCAGGTGCATTTCTAAAAGCACAAGTTACTACTTGTGTAACGATATATCTGTAAGAGACAGTAGTTAGTGATAGATTCCTTACCTTAGAATATCCCCAGGCGTCAGACTGGATCCGGAAAGTTTTTCGTTAGCAGTACCCCTGCGCGTCAGTAGGTGGCGTTGTGCGGCTCCGCGTCCGTCGCTGGCGTCGTAAGCGCCGAGATGACGTCACGGAGACTACTTAGGCGCCACCCATGCGCACTGACGTCCAGTTCTGTACACGACTTTCCGCGCCAGGAACGCAGAGCCATGCAAGAAACTGACCATTGGTGCCATGAAACTAGGGCCCTGAAAGGGATGACCTTAACCCTAGAAATCAGTTCGCAGAACGGGGAGGATGGGTGGGGCGGTAAGGAATCTATCACTAACTAATGCACAAGTTACTAACTTGTGTAACGATATATCTGTAAGAGACAGTAGTTAGTGACAGATTCCTTACCTTAGAATATCCCCAGGCGTCAGGCTGGATCCGGAAAGTTTTTGCGTAGCAGTACCCTTGCGCGTCGGTAGGCGGCGTCGTGCGGCTCCGCGTCCGTCGTCGGCGTCGTGATCGCCGGGATGACGTTGCGGGCAGTACTTAGACGCCGCCCCTGCGCGATGGCGTCAGTTCTGTACCACGACTTTCCGCGCCAGGAACGCAGAAGCCATGCAAGAAGCTGACATAGGTGTCTGAAAAATACTAGGGCCCTGAAAGGGATGTCCTTAACCCTAGAAATCAGTTCGCAGAACGGGGAGGATGGGTGGGGCGGTAAGGAATCTGTCACTAACTACTGTCTCTTACAGATATATCGTTACACAAGTTAGTAACTTGTGCATCTGAAAGAGACACGTTAGTGACAGATTCCTCACCTTAGAATAGATACCCCAGCAATACCAACCCCGGTGGTGGGTCTGCGAACAAAGATCAGACAAGGAAGTCCTGGAGGACAGAACGGCCAAAGAAGCCGTCCCTCCGGACCTGACTGTGAAGGCAGTAATGCTATGTAAACGTGTGCAGCGAGGCCCACGTAGCTGCCTGACAGATAACCGGAGGCGGAACACCGCGGCCCAAGGCTGTGGTAGCAGCCGTTGCCCTGGTGGAATGGGCACGCAGCCCAACAGGAGGCTCTTTCTTAGCCAAAGAATAGCAGGTCTTGATGCACAAGGTAACCCAGCGGGAGATGGTTCTCTTGTGCACCGCCCGACCCTTTTGGCGCCCACGTAGCCAACAAAGAGCTGGTCATCCACCCGGAAGTGTTTTGTGCGGTCGATATAGAAGGAGAGCGCACGTTTTGGGTCCAGACGGTGGAGCCTCTCTTCCTCCCTGGAAGGATGCGGAGGCGGAAAGAAGGTGGGCAAAGTGATGGTCTGCCCAATGTGGAAAGCAGTAACCACCTTTGGCAAGAAGGACGGACGCGTCCGAAGAACAACCTTGTCTGGATGAACAGACAGAAAGGGAGGTTTGCAAGATAGAGCCTGGAGCTCACTCACCCGCCGAGCGGAGGTGATGGCCACCAGAAAGGCTGTCTTCAGAGTCAGAAGACGAAGAGGACAGTTATGTAGAGGCTCAAAGGGAGCGCACATTAAAAGGTAAGAACCAAGTTCAAGTCCCACTGAGGCATCACAAACGGAAGAGGTGTGTAATGCCTTTTAAGAACCTGTTAACAACAGGGGACTTGAAAAGGGAGGGCTGATCAGGGAGCCTGAGGAAGGCCGAGATAGCACAAAGATAACCCTTGATGGTACCCAGGGCAGAACCCTGTTGGGCCAGAGAAAGAAGGAACAGAAGGACCTCAGAAAGAGGGGCAGAAAGGGGATCCACAGCCTTTGCTGTGCACCATGCCACAAATTTGTTCCACCTGCAGGCGTATACCACCTTAGTGGAGGGACGCCTGGCTGCCAGAATCACATCACAAACTTCGGGAGGCAAGTCGAAAGGAATCAACTGCCGCCGCTCAATCTCCACGCAAGCAGGTGTAGACTGGACAGGTTCGGGTGGAGGACCGTCCCCTGCTGCTGCGACTGAAGATCCTCCTGAAGAGGCAGACGGATCGGGGGATCTACGCTCATACTGAGTAGCTCGGGATACCAAACTCTTCGAGCCCAGTCCGGAGCCACAAGAATGACTTGGGCCCGGTCGTGCCGAATCTTCTTCAACACTCTGGGTAGAAGTGGTATAGGCGGAAAGGCGTACAATAGACCGCAACTCCACTCGTGACGAAAAGCATCGCCGAGCGAGTGCCGCCTTGGAAATTCCAACGCGCAGAACTGATGACATTGCGCGTTCTCTTCGGTGGCGAATAGATCTAACCAAGGCTCTCCCCACGGTAGAAAGAGTCCTAGCGCCACTTCCGAGTGAAGACGCCATTCGTGATCCATCATGCACCTGTGGCTGAGTTCGTCCGCCCTGGCGTTCAGGGAACCTGCCAGGTGTTGAACCATCAGGAACATGCGCTGATGTTCCAGCCATGTCCAGAGGCGCAGAGCCTCCTGACAAAGGGTCCAAGACCCCACCCCGCCTTGTTTGTTGCAGTACCACATGGCGGTGGTGTTGTCTGTGAACACCTGCACTACCTTCCCTTTGACAGAGGGAAGGAATGCCTTGAGTGCAAGTCGGATCGCCCGGAGCTCCAGAAGGTTGATATGGAGCCGGGACTCCGCCGGAGACCAGAGGCCTCTGATCTCCGCCTCTCCCATGTGACCGCCCCATCCCAGAAGGGACGCGTCCGTCACAACTGTGTGCTCTGGCTGGGGAAGGGAGAGGGATCTGCCCATGACCCATTGCCGGTTCGAGAGCCACCACTGCAACTGTTTTGCAGTCCCCTCCGAGATCTGGACGTGATCGGACAGGTTGCCCTGGTGCTGCGCCCACTGGAACTTCAGGTCCCTCTGCAGAGCCCGCATATGCCATCTGGCATGATTGACCAGCAGGATGCAGGAGGCCATGAGGCCCAGCAGCCTCAGGGTCATCCGTACCGAAACCCAGGATAAAGGCTGAAAGATCGGAATCATAGCCTGAATATCCCGGACTCGCCGTTCGGGAGGATAGGCCCGAAACTGCGTCGTGTCCAGAACTGCTCCGATGAAAAGGAGCTGTGGAGAAGGAATCAGATGTGACTTCGGCACATTGATGGAGAACCCCAGCGAGTGCAGGAGTTCGGCCGTAGTCTGGAGGTGGGAGACAACTGCCTGGGATGAGCCCGCCTTCAGCAGCCAGTCGTCGAGGTAGGGGAAGACTGAAACCCCTGCCCGGCGCAGATGAGCTGCGACCACCGCCATCACTTTCGTGAACACCCGAGGGGCACTGGTAAGGCCAAAGGGGAGCACGGTGAACTGAAAATGCTCGAGGCCTACCGTGAACCGTAGAGTAACGCCGGTGGGCCGGCAGGACGGGGATGTGGAAATAAGCGTCCTGCAAGTCCAACGCTACCAACCAGTCTCCAGGGTCGAGGGCAGCAAGACCTGAGCTAGGGTGAGCATCTTGAACTTCTCCTTCCGGAGGAAGCGATTGACGTTCCGGAGGTCCAAGATAGGACGCATGTCCTCCTTGTCCTTTTTGGGCACCAGGAAGTAGTGGGAGTAGCAACCACGTCCTACTTCTGGGGTCGGAACATGCTCGATGGCCCTCTTGGCCAAGAGGGCCGTGACTTCCTTCTGCAGAAGTACCAAGTGATCCCCTGACATGCGGTGGAATTGAGGTGGCATGGCTGGGGGGGTGGTCTCGAAGGGGAGGGAGTAGCCCTTTCGGACAATGTCCAAGACCCACCTGTCCGAGGTGATGGGACGCCAGTGGTGAAGGTGATGGCGGACCCTGCCCCCTACTGGCGTGCTGTGCACCTGAAAGGAGGGACTAGGAGGGCTTGGAGGCCGCGGACGGGTTGGAGGTGGTGGCCTGACCCGCACGCTGGTTGCCCGAACCGCCACGGCGGTATCCACGTCCTCGCGAAGACGCCTGCTGCGCGGGCCGGTGGCTGGGCTGCTGACGTGACTGGGCGCCTCTTCCGTGGCCACGATAGGGGCGAAAAGCAGAAGTTAGCGGAGGGCGTGTAGCAGAAAGGCCCAGGGACTTGGCAGTAGCCCGTGAGTCCTTAAAGCGCTCCAACGCATGGTCTGCTTTGGACCCAAAAGACCGACTCCATCAAAGGGCATGTCCATGAGAGTATTCTGGACATCCCCTGAAAAACCAGTGGTTCTCAGCCAGGCGTGGCGACGCAGCGCCACCGTCGTTGCAATAGACCTGCCCAGCGAGTCGGCGGTATCAAGGCCACATCGTATTGTGTATTTGGCCGCATCCATTCCTTCCGCAATGGCGCGGGAAAGCAGTGTCTGGACCTCCTCAGAACACTGGGGCAAAACAGTCGCCACCGAATCCCACAAGGAGTGGGTATATCGGCCCAAAAGACAAGCGGTGTTGATGGACCGCAAGCCAGCACTGGAGGAAGAAAAACCCTTCTTCCCAAATTGATCCAGGCGTTTGGATTCCCTATCCGGAGGGGCGGTAGGGAAGGCGGTTTGGGAAGCGGAGGCTTGGACAACCAAGCTCTCAGGAGTGGGGTGGACAGAGAGAAATAGGGGGTCTCCCGGAGCTGGGCGATGGCGTCGGGACACGTTCTGATCCACAGGAGCCCGTGTTGGGCTTGGACCAGGCGCCCAAAAGAACGTCAGTGAGGGCATCGTTAAACGGCAGCACACTCTCCGTAGAGGAGGCTGCCGGCTGAAGCACCTCTGTCAAGAGATTAGTCTTGACCGCCACAGTAGGGAGTTGGAGATGTAAGGCTCCAGCCGCTCTACGCAACACCGTTGCAAAATTGGCTCCCTCCTCCGTAGCCACGGGAGGAGACAGCATGCCAGTGTCAGGGGAAGAATCTAGACCACTGGCATCCCCTAGGCCCTCTGTCCAGTCCTCATCATACTGACACTGTTGTGCCAGAGGGTCATCAGACCCCTCCCAGTCCTCCTGGTCCTCCTCTGGTTCAAAATAAGGAGGAGGAGGGACATTTGGGACCCAAGGTCTCATCGGTGCCGGAACCGGCGTCGAGCGACGTCGGTCCGGGTCCATGTCCGGAGCCGGAAGGAACTGGGGGACGACGCCGCCCGGAGACGCAGGCGGCGTCGAGAACGGCACCGGAGACATCGCGTCGGCGGAGGCGTGGTCAGGTCGACCGGCGTCGATGGGGGTAGCGGAGCCGGGATCGAGGCCGGGGCCGGAGCCGGGATCGAGGCTGGAGGCACGGGCGACGCCGGAGCCGTCGGCGACGCCGGGGCAACCCCATCAGGGCCCGCGGGGCCCGAAGGCGCACCGGAGGGACCTTGAGGCCCGAAGAGGCGGGCCATGGCCGACAGGAATTCCTGTATTTGGGCCGGATCCGCCCCCGAACCCGGGAAGGACGGGTATTGCGGGGGCGACTCCACAGGCATGTCCGGGGCCGCGGGGACCGGTGCCGGGAGGGGCCTCAGCCGAGTCGCGAGACCGGCGAGGCGAAGTTCTAGAGCGACAATGCTTTTTGGACTTTTTGTGCTTAGACTTACCGGACGACGAAGACTTTGATGCCGACGACCGGTGAGGACTCCGCGACCGACCCCTCGACCTCTCACGCGACCGGGGCTTCGGTGTGGCGCGGAGCCGAATGCCGGGCCTCGAGGAGCTTTCGAGACCGCCTCGCAAAGCTTTCGGGTTGAGGGCCCGGCAGTCGGAACACGACTCCGTGTCGTGGCCTCGGCAGAAGAGACACTCCCGATGCGGGTCTGTGATGGACATCATCCGAGCACAGGCGCCGCAACGTTTAAAGCCGGGCATCCCTATGACACCTTGAAGTCGATTCGAAGAAACAGTGAAAAAATTCACCCAAAAAGTTAGTCAAAAAATGACTAGTGCACTGCTCTTCCCGGATCTGCGCTTGCTGGCGCGGAAAAAGAAGAACTGACGTCAGCGCGCAGGGGCGGCGCCTAAGTACTGCCCGCGACGTCATCCCGGCGATCACGACGCCGACGACGGACGCGGAGCCGCACGACGCCGCCTACCGACGCGCAAGGGTACTGCTACGCAAAAACTTTCCGGATCCAGCCTGACGCCTGGGGATATTCTAAGGTAAGGAATCTGTCACTAACGTGTCTCTTTCAGATGTCTCTTACAGATATATCGTTACACAAGTAGTAACTTGTGCATCTGAAAGAGACACGTTAGTGATAGATTCCTTACCTTAGAATAGATACCCCAGCAATACCAACCCCGGTGGAGGGTCTGCGAATGGATCACACCAGAAAGTCACGGAGAACAGAACGGCCAAAGAAGCCGTCTCTCCGGACCGGACTGTCAAGGCAGTAATGCTTGGTAAACGTGTGCAGCGAGGCCCACGTAGCTGCCTGACAAATATCCTGCAAGGGGACGCCGCGTCCCAAGGCAGTAGTGGCTGCTGTCGCCCTGGTAGAATGGGCACGCAGCCCCACAGGAGGCTCCTTCTTAGCCAATGAGTAACAGGCTTTGATGCAGAGAACGACCCACCGAGAGATGGTCCGTTTGTGCACAGCCCGACCTTTTTCCACGCCCACGTAGCCAACAAAGAGCTGGTCCTCCACCCGGAACTGTCGAGTGCGCTTCAGGTAGAACGAGAGCGCACGTTTTGGGTCCAGATGGTGGAGCCTCTCTTCCTCTTTTGAAGGATGCGGAGGCGGAAAGAAGGTGGGCAAAGTGATGGTCTGCCCGATGTGGAAGGGCGTGACAACCTTTGGCAAGAAAGAAGGACGGGTCCTTAAAACCACCTTGTCCGGATGAACAGAAAGGAAAGGAGGTTTGGAAGGAAGAGCCTGGAGCTCACTCACTCTTCTGGCAGAGGTGATAGCTACCAAGAAAGCCGTCTTGAGAGTGAGAAGACGCAAAGGACAGGTATGAAGAGGCTCGAAGGGAGCGCACATCAGATATGTCAAGACAAGATTTAAATCCCATTGAGGCATAATGAACGGCACGGGAGGAAACGTGTGCGTAATGCCTTTCAGGAAACGGTTAACAACCGGAGATTTAAACAAGGAAGGCTGATCTGGAAGCCTGAGAAAGGCAGAGATGGCCGAAAGATAACCTTTAATAGTGCCCAGAGCAGAGCCCTGCTGGGCCAAAGAATGAAGGAACAGAAGGACTTCGGAAAGTGGGGCAGAAAGGGGATCCACAGCCTTAGCTGTGCACCATGCCACAAACTTGTCCCACCTGCAGGCGTATACCGATTTAGTGGAAGGCCGCCTGGCTGCTAGAATGACATCACAGACTTCGGGAGGAAGATCGAAAGCTGTCAACTGTCGCCGCTCAATCTCCACGCATGGAGGTGGAGGCTGGATAGGTTCGGGTGGAGGACCGTCCCCTGCTGCTGCGACAGAAGATCCTCCCGAAGAGGCAGTCGTATCGGGGGATCGATCGCCATGTTGAGTAGCTCAGGATACCAGTATCTTCGTGCCCAATCCGGAGCCACAAGAATGACTTGGGCCCGGTCGCGCCGAATCTTCTTCAGCACTCTGGGCAGAAGTGGTAGAGGCGGAAAGGCGTACAACAGACCGCAACTCCACTCGCGACGAAAAGCGTCGCAGAGCGAGTGCCGCCTTGGAAATTCCAACGCGCAGAACTGATGACATTGCGCGTACTCTTCGGTGGCGAATAGATCTAACCAAGGCTCAACCCCACTGCAGAAAGAGACCTTGCGCCACGTCCGAGTTCAGACGCCATTTGTGATCCATAAAGCACCGGCGGCTGAGTTCGTCCGCCCTGGCGTTCAGAGAACCTGCCAGGTGTTGAACCACCAAGGTAATGCCTTGACGTTCCAGCCAAGTCCAGAGGCGCAGAGCCTCCTGACATAGGGTCCACGACCCCACCCCGCCCTGCTTGTTGCAATACCACATGGCGGTGGTGTTGTCCGTGAACACCTGCACTACACTTCCCCGGACAGAGGGAAGGAATGCGTTCAGTGCAAGCCGGATCGCCCGAAGCTCCAAAAGATTGATATGGAGCCGGGTCTCCGCCGGAGACCAGAGGCCTCTGATCTCCACCTCTCCCAAGTGGCCACCCCATCCCAGGAGGGACGCATCCGTCACCACTGTGTGCTCCGGTTGGGGAAGGGAGAGGGATCTGCCATTGACCCAATCGCGATTCGTGAACTACCACTGCAATTGTCGTGCAGTGCCCTCCGAGAAGTGGACATGATCGGACAGGTCACCCTGATGCTGTGCCCACTGGAACTTCAGGTCCCACTGCAGAGCCCGCATATGCCATCTGGCATGTTGCACCAGCAGGATGCAGGAGGCCATCAGGCCCAGGAGCCGGAGGGTCATCCTGACTGAAACCCGGGATAGAGGCTGAAAGATCGTAATCATAGCCTAAATATCCCAGACTCGTTGCTCGGGAGGATAAACCCGAAACAGCGTCGAATCCAGAACCGCTCCCATGAAGGGGAGCTTCTGAGAGGGACTCAGGTGCGACTTCGGGATGTTGATGGAGAACCCCAGCAAATGCAGGAGGTCGGCCGTAGTCTGAAGGTGGGTGACGACTGCCTGGGGCGAGCCCGCTTTCAACAACCAGTCGTCGAGGTAGGGGAAGACTGACACCCCTGACTTGCGCAGATGAGCTGCGACCACCGTCATCACCTTCGTGAACACCCGAGGGGCGCTGGTAAGGCCGAAGGGGAGCACGGCAAACTGCAAATGCTCCTCGCCTACCGTGAACCGCAGGTAACGCCGGTGGGCCGGCAGGACAGGGATGTGAAAATAGGCGTCCTGCAAGTCCAAAGCTACCATCCAGTCTCCAGGGTCGAGGGCAGCCAAGACCTGAGCCAGAGTCAACATCTTGAACTTCTCCTTCCGGAGGAAGCGATTGACATTCCTGAGGTCCAAGATGGGGCGCAAGCCCCCCTTGTCCTTCTTGGGGACCAGAAAGTAGTGGGAATAACAACCACTCCCTACTTCTGACCCAGGAACACACTCGATGGCCCCCTTGGCCAAGAGGGCCGTGACTTCCTGCAGGAGAAGTGCCAAGTGGTCCCCCGACATGTGGTGGAACTGAGGTGGCATGGCTGGAGGGGTGGACCGAGAGGGAAGGGCGTAACCCTTGCGGATGATCTGCAACACCCACTTGTCCGATGTGATAGCGTGCCAGTGGGGGAGATGATGGCGGATCCGGCCACCCACTGGCGTGGGGTGCCCCCCAAAACTCGGATTAGGAAGGTTTGGAGGTAGAAGCAGCGGGGGCGGAGGTGGACTGACCCCCACGCTGATTCCCAGACCCGCTCCTGCGGAAAAAGAGTCAGCGGCCGCGTTGAGGCTGGTTCTGCACAGGTTTGCTGAAGGAACGTGCCTGGACGCCCTTTCCGTGGCCACGAAAGGAACAAAAACCAGGAGTGGCTGGGCTTTTCGTGGAAAGATCTAAGGACTTGGCCGTGGCCCGCGAGTCCTTAAAACGCTCCAGCGCACTGCCGGCCTTATCGCCAAACAGGCGAGTGCCATCAAAGGGCATGTCCATGAGCGAGCTTTGGACATCTGGCGAGAACCCGGTAGATCTCAACCAGGCGTGGCGACGAAGCACCACAGTCGTAGAAATCGCTCTACCTAGTGAGTCTGCGGTGTCCAAACCACACCGAATGGCGAACTTAGCCTCATCTTTAACCTCGGCAACAGCTTGGGACAGCACAGCTTGGATCTCTTCAGGACACTGAGGCAACACCTGTGCAACTGTATCCCACACCGCGTGGGAATAGCGGCCCAATAGGCAAGCGGTGTTCACCGACCGCAGCCCCAAGCTGGCCGAAGAGAACAACCGCTTGCCAAACTGCTCCAGCTTCTTGGAGTCCTTATCCGGCGGAGCCGTGGGGAAGGCACTCTGGGACGTCGAAGCTTGGATGACCAGGCTCTCAGGCGTAGGATGAGTGGTCAGAAAGGCAGGGGCGCCGGGCGATGACGCCTGGCGACGTTCTTATCCACAGGGGCCCCTGTGGCTGGACGCGACCAAGTGCCCAGCAAGACGTCAGTGAGGGCGTCATTAAATGGCAGCAGGGGCTCCAACGAAGTGGACGCCGTCTGGAGCACCTCAGTGAGGAGGTTAGTTTTGAGGGCCACCGTAGGGAGATCAAGGTTGAGAACCTCAGCTGCTCGGCGGAGCACCATCGTGTAGGAGGCGCCCTCCTCCATGGTAGGCGGGGGAGAGGCAAACCCCGGGTCAGAGGAGACGTCGAGGTCGCCGGCATCCTCCAAATCGTCCGCCCAGTCCTGCTCAGTCACACTGACGAGCAAGAGGGTCCTCGGACCCCTCCCAGTCGTCCTCCACCTCCGCCGCATGTGGCGCAGGCCGCGGCGGCAGGGCAGGAGCCGGAGAAGGAACAAACGGCGTCGAGAACGGCGCCGACAACGGCGCCGGCCGGGGCCGGACAGGCGCCGTGTCCCAATGCGGATCCAAGGCAGGAGCAAAATGGTCCTGGAACCTGGGCAAGGGCGGGACAAATGGCACCCACTGCGGCGCCAGAGCCGAGGGTGGCGCTGGGGCTGGAGCCGGCAGCGATGGACCTCGTGGCGCAGTGGCCGGAGCCGATGGCGCAGGATCCTGTGGCGCCGAAGCTGGATCGGCCGGCGGCGCCGACGGCCCAACAGGATCCTGACCCGGGGCCCGAGGGCGCGCCGGCGGGAGCCCGAGGCCTAAAAAGACGGTCCATGGTAGCAAGAAACTCTTGCACCTGTGCGGGAGTCGCCGACTGACCCGGGTAAAGTGGGTAGGCCGCGGGACTCCCGAGCTCTGAAGGAGCCGCAGGGGCAAAGCCCCTGTCCCCCTCGTCCGCATCCGGGGACCGACGGGGGGACGTCGGAGAGCGAACACGCTTCTTCGACTTCTTTTTGTGTCGTCTCTTACCCGAATCCGAGGGTGAAGACTTGGAGCCCGAGGAGCGATGACTTGGAATGGCCCCTGGACCGGGAACGGCGCTGGGACGAGTGCCGGACCTCCAGCAGCTTCCGGTGCCGCTCCCTCAAGGCCTTCGGGGCCATGGCCCGACAGGACCGGGAGTCGTGGTCGGTCTCCAGGCAGTAGAGGCAGACATCGTGGGGATCCGCCACCGACATATTGCGACGGCAGGCCCCACAAGACTTAAATCCAGGCATCCCTACGTGCACCAAGGAAACTAAGCTTACAGGAGACAAAAGTCTCAAAAAGGGTAGTCAAAAAGTGACTAAGGTACGTGCTCTAACCGGATCTGCGTTTACTGGCGCGGAAAAAGAAAGAACTGACGTCAGCGCGCATGGGTGGCGCCTAAGTAGTCTCCGTGACGTCATCTCGGCGCTTACGACGCCAGCGACGGACGCGGAGCCGCACGACTTCACCTACTGACGCGCAGGGGTACTGCTAACGAAAAACTTTCCGGATCCAGTCTGACACCTGGGGATATTCTAAGGTAAGGAATCTATTGCTAACGTGTCTCTTTCAGATCCAAGGGGCATCAAAGTGAACTGGTAATGCCCATCTGGGGTTGAAAATGCAGATCTTTCTTGTGCTTCTGGAGTCAGACCTGTCTTCCAGGACCCTAATGTGAGATCAAAGGTATTCAGATATTTAGCTGCACCCAACCTGTCAATAAATTCATCTGCCCTTGGAATTGGGCATGGATCGGTTTTGATCACCGCATTGAGACCACACAAAACCTTATTTCTTTCTTACCACCCTGGGTATGGGGTTTGGGGACTAAGACAACTGGGCTGGCCCAGGGCCTCTCAGATGGCTCTATGACTGAAAATTCCAGCATCTTGATTACTTCAGCTTTGATGCTCTCTTTCACATGATCAGACTGCCTGTATATTCTATTCTTGACAGGAAGGCTTTCACCAGTGTCCACATCATAGGTAAACCAGCTAGTCTGACCAGGGGTCAGAGAGAAGCGCGCAGCAAACTGATTTAGGACTTGCCTGCAATCAGTCTGCTGGTGGGTAGTGAGTGTGTCTGAGATCACTCCTTCCACTGACCCATCTTTTGGATTGTTGGACAGGAGGTCAGGGAGAGGTTCACTCTCTGCTTCCCGATCCTCATCTGTAACCATGAGCATGGTCACATTTGCCCTGTCATATTAGGGTTTAAGGCATATGACATGGATGACCCTCTTGAGGTTCCTGTCGGAGACGAGGTCCACCAGATTGGTGACCTCCCCGTTACTTTCTAGGATAGGGTATGGCCCATTCACTTATCCTGGAGAGCCCTAGGAGCCACAGGCTCCAAAACCTACACCTCCTGCCCTGGCTGGAACTCAACCGTAGCAGCCATTTTGTGATTCCCAAGAAGGGCGTGGAAGGGGAAGAGGGAAGAAGGGGAAATGGATGTGGGGTGTTCCTGGTCTAGAATGGAAACTATAGATGGAATAGCTTCAATAAGAAGCAAGGGTCCTCACACACCCCGAAGTTTAGCTTCACGTCGGAAACTAGAGAAGACCTCCGGCAAAGAGCCCCCATGTGGGGCCCGTTGGGCATTGCAGCGCCGGCCCAACGAGGAGCTGCTCTATGATGAAGCAGGACACCCTTCGGGGAGTGTGAGGGCCCTTGCTCCTTATTGGAGCTATTCCATCTATAGTTTCCATTCTAGACCAGGAACACCCCAAATCCATTTGCCCTTCCTCCCTCTTCCCCTTCCACGCCCTTCTTAGGAACTGCATACTTTTGTTCTTGCTATATCTACTAGGGGCCTGTATGCTGGACCTACCAAGCCCCTGCCCCTCTTGTTTGTGATACCATTGCTTCTGGAACTCCTGGCTGGCCTCAAGGTTTTTACTGGCTTTTTCCTGTATTCAGCCATCCTGGAGCAGAGGCCAAGCACATAGTCCACTATATCTTGCTTAGGTTCAATGAGAGGTTTCTCCCATCCCTCCTTCACAAGGCACAGTGGTCCCCTAACAGGACGACCAAACAGAAGTTAATATGGGACAACCCCACTTCCTTCTGTGGAACTTACTTGTAGGCAAATAGCAGGCATGGAAGTAAGACATCACATATCCTTTTGAGTTTTTGAGGGAGTCCACCAATCATGCCTTTCATGGTCTTGTTAAATCTTTCAACAAGGCCATTACACTGTGGGTGGTAGGGGGTACTGAACCAGTAGGTCACTCCATACTTCTTCCACATGTGTTTCAGGTAGCCAAGCATGAAGTTTGCACCTCTGTCTGACACCACCTCCTTAGGGAAGCCCACCCTGGTACACATACCAATGAGGGCCTTAGTCACTGCAGGAGCACTGGTACTTCTAAGGGGAATAACCTCAGGATACGTGGTGGCATGATCCACTACCACCAGAATATATCTGTTCCCTGATGCTGTAGGAGGATCAAGGAGACCAACAATTTTGAGCCTTACCCTTTCAAAGGGAACCCCACCCACTGGAAGTGGGATTAAGGGGGGATTTGGGTGCCCTCCTGTCTAGCTACTGTCCTGAGAGGTAGGACAAGAGTTAATAAAAAAAACACTCCTCCACCTTCTGGAGCATCCCTGGCCAGTAGAAGTGGCTGACTAGCCTACTCCAAGTTTTGGTCTTGCCAAGGTGTCCGGCTAGGGGGATGTCATGGGCCAAAGTTAGGAGGAATTCCCTAAACGCCTGAGGCACAACCACTCTCCTAGAGGCACCAGGTTTGGGGTCTCTGGCCTCAGTGTAAAGTAGTCCCTCCTCCCCATTGGTCCTGTGGGAACAACTGACGACATCTCTTTCCTGTGCAGCAGCTTGCTGGTGCAGGCTTTCAAGAGTGGGAGATGTTTTCTGCCTGTCACTGCTCTTCCCTAGAGGGTCCCCCTTTGCCCAAAAGCGCAGCCTGGTAAGGCTCCAGCTCCTGAGTCTCAGTTCCCTCTGGGGCGGACTCTTCTTCCTCCTGAGGAGAAGGTTCTGGTATCTGCTTGGAAGCTGGCTCCCCAGTCTTCCTGCCTTTTCTCTTGGAGGGCTGGACCATTACTCCAGCACCTCTTTTTCACCCTGGGCTCTCCTCTATGCTCTGTTTTTTACACACACCCAGTATGGGATCCCAAGCATTTCTGCATGGATCCCCAGTTCTGCCTCAGCCCAAGCTGAGGAGGCCAAATCATTGGGAACCAAACAATCAACTGGTATGGATGAAGAGACTGCTACGTCCCCAGTCAAAGGACACCATCATTATGGGATGGGTTTTTGTCACATTGTCAGCATTGGTGACAGATAGGACCTTCCAGGCAGATACTGTTCTGAGGAAACCAGTTGCTTAGTCCCCATGCTTAGTTCCAGTGTCTCTCAAGGCTTCCACCATAACCCCATTAAAAACAGAATGCTGTCTGTATTTTTGCATGTTAGTGGGCCAGACAGCTAAGGTGGCTCAGTCCACATCCCCTACTAGAGTAGCCTCAGAGAGCTCTCTGACATGGTCAGCGCACTCCTGGGATCTCATCTGGAGAGTGGCCACTGCATTTACTGCAGGTGGACTAGAGGCATTTTTCTTGTTTTTACAGCCGGGGTCTCCAGTTCAGTGCTCTGTGGTCCTACAGTCATGGCACCAAGCCTTCTTGGGATCCCAGTTCTCCCCCTGGTACCCACCCTTTGGCTGTGAAGCTGCTCTGGGTCAACCCTCCGGAACAGATTTTTGGGGGCCTGAAGATGACTTTTTGTTTTAGAGTTACCCTCTTTCCCTGTGGGTGGGGGTCTTTTTGGCCTCTTTCTTTTGGTCTCCCTCACCAGTGGTAGTCTTGGTCACCCTTGTTTTGACCCAGTGGTCTGCCTTCTTCCCCAACTCTTGAGGAGAAAGTGGACCTAGATGTAGCTTCTCTTGGTAACAATTACTTAAAAGATGCTCCTTCATTATCAAATTATAAAGCCCTTCAAAGTCTTGCACATTACTTTCTAACCAACCTCCTAGTGATTTCACGGAGGAGTCTAAAAAGTCTTCCCAGGTCTGGCTCTAGGTTTTTCAAGCCTCACTTAATCTGATTCTATACTCCTCAGTGGTGAATCCAAAGCCATCACTCAGGGTGTCCTTCGTGAGCTCATAGGATTCAACCTCTTTCTCATTGAGTGTCTGGAGTCTATCACTGCACTTTCCTGAGACAATTCCCCACAGGATAGCACTCCACAGCTTCCTGTGGACCTGTCTGCCAAGAAAGGCCCTCTCAAAAGCAATTAACCACTTGGTGATATCATCCCCTTAAAAGAATTCTGGGACAGTCCCTTTGGGGATTTTAGGGACAAAAGAATCTACTCACTTTATTTATGATTGTGCTACCACCAGAGATTGGTCCTCGGCCCATCTCTGTTCTCTCTTTTTCTATAGCTAGGATTTGGGCTTGTAGACTTAACCTCCTCACTAGTCTTTCCAGAGCAAGCTCTTCATCTGAAGGGGCTTCTCTGTCTTGGGGTGTCACACACTCACTCCCATTGTCAGTGTTTAGATCTTCTGTAAGGAGTCATACTCTGGATGCTCCTGTAACTGTGCTTTGGTAGGGTTTGACCCTATCTTGAGGCCATAGGTTTTACACAGGCCTCTAACATGGTTAATGTTTAGAGACTAATAAGGTGTGAGGTTGAGTTCCTCCACCTGTATGAGCTCTTCTGAGTTACTACTTCTAGCACTCATTTTGTTTACTAAGTTGGGAACCTTTTTGGGGAGGAAAACAAACCTAACAACAATGGTTTCCTAACTACAGTAAGGTTTGGACTTTTAAAACAACTGTGCTGAAAGGGACCTAACCAGGGCCCTGACAATTATTTCAAAAATTTGGAAAAAGAGTGTATTTGCAAAAATACAGTTTAACTACAGGCAAGTTTTGGATTTATTCCTGTGGCCACTTATTGTCAGAGTGGTCCACCACCACTGTACCACACCACTGGGCCACCAATGTAGGCAGCTGGATCTCTAGATACTATACCAAAAAGAGGTATAGTGTGCAGAGAGTACAGTGGATCCCCAGAGGCTAAGGAAGTAGACGAACACGCTACCTTCAGTAACTATATATCTGTAAGAGACATATATTAGTTATGGATTCCTCACAATATAATTACCCCGAGGCGCCAGATAGGATCCGGAGAATTTTTCTTTAGCAGTACCCCTGCACGCCAGTAGGTGGCATCAGTCGACTCTGCGGTCGTCTTTGGCGTCGTGATCACCGGAATGACGTTGCGGTATCTACTTAGACGCAGCTCCTGCGTGCTGACGTCAGTTCTTTACACGACAGTCCACACCAGAAGCGCAGAGCCATGCAAGACACTGACAACTGGTGCACAAAACTAGGGCCCTGAAAAGAAGTCCCTTACCCTAGAAGTCAGTTCGCAGAATGGGGAGGAAAGGTGGGGCGGTGAGGAATCCATAACTAATAAATGTCTCTTACAGATATATCGTTACCGAAGGTAAGTAACTTGTTCATCTGAAAGACTATTAGTTATGAATTTCTCACCTTAGAATAGATACCCCAGCAATACCAACCTCGGAGGTGGGTCTGCGAACTAAGTTCACACCAGAAAGTCCTGGAGAACTGAACGGCCAAAGAAGCCGTCTCTCCGAACTTGACTGTCCAGGCAGTTGTGTTTAGTGAACATGTGCAATGAAGCCCACGTGGCTGCCTGGCAGATGTCATGAAGGGGGACTCCACGTCCCAAAGCTGTAGTGGCTACCGTCGCACTGGTGGAATGGGCGCGCAACCCTACAGGAGGTTCCTTTTTCGCACGGAACAACAAATTTTGATGCAAAGAACGACCCATCGAGAGATGATCCGCTTTTGCACGACCCGACCTTTCTTGGCGCCCACATAGAGCTGATCATCCACCCGGAATTGTCTTGTGCGATCCAGATAAAAGGAAAGCGCACCTTTTGGATCCAGACGGTGGAGCCTCTTCTTCTCTTTGGAAGGATGCGGGAAGAAGGTTGGCAAAGTGATGGTCTGTCCTATGTGGAAAGAGGTAACCACTTTGGGAAGAAAGGATGGTCTAGAGCGAAGGACAACCTTGTCGGGATGAACAGCAAGGAAGCTCCCTCACCCTGCGAGCAGAGGTGATGGCAGCCAGAAAGGTAGTTTTGAGTGTCAAAAGTCTGAGAAGACAGTTATGTAGCGGCTCGAAAGGCGCGCACATAAGGTAAGTCAGAACAAGGTTCAAATCCCACTGGGGCATTACAAAAGGAATAGGAGGAAACAAGTGAGTAATGCCCTTAAGGAAATGATTTACAATAGGGGCCTTGAAAAGAGAAGGTTGATCTGGAAGGCGAAGAAAGGCCGAAATGGCCGAAAGGTAGCACTTGAGAGTGCCCAGAGCAGAGCCTTGCTGGGCATAGGAAAAAATGAAGAGGCGAACCTCTGAAAAAGGGGCAGGTTCGGGTGGAGGACCGTCCCCTGCTGCTGCGACAGAAGATCCTCCCGAAGGGGCAGTCTGATCGGAGGATCGATGGCCATGTTTAAGAGCTCAGGATACCAGACTCTTCGTGCCCAGTCCAGAGCCACAAGAATGACTTGGGCCCGGTCGCGCTTGATCTTCTTCAGCACTCTGGGCAGAAGTGGTATAGGTGGAAAGGCGTATAAAAGACCGCAACTCCACTCGTGACGAAAAGCGTCGCCTAGCGAGTGCCACCTTGGAAATTCCAACGCGCCGAACTGCTGACATTGCGCGTTCTCTTCCGTGGCGAACATATCTAACCAAGGCTCTCCCCACTGCTGAAAGAGACCTTGCACCACATCCGAGTGAAGATGCCAGTCGTGATCCATCATGCACCGGTGGCTGAGTTCGTCCGCCATGGCGTTCAGAGAACCTGCCAGGTGTTGAACCACCAGGGACATGCCCTGATGTTCCAGCCACGTCCAAAGGCGAAGAGTCTCTTGACATAGGGTCCACGACCCCACCCGCCCTGTTTGTTGTAGTACAACATGGCGGTGGTGTTGTCCGTGAACACTTGCACTACTCTTCCTTTGACAGAAGGAAGGAATGCCTTCAGTGCAAGACGAATCGCCCGGAGATCCAGAATGTTGATGTGGAGCCCAGACTCCGCCGGAGACCAGAGGCCTCTGATCTCCGCCTCCCCCATGTAGCCGCCCCACCCCAGAAGTGATGCATCCGCCACGACTGTGAACTCTGGTTGGGGAAGGGAGAGGGATCTACCATTGACCCAATCCTGGTTCGTTAGCCACCACTGCAATTGGAGTGCAGTGCCCTCCGAGATCTGGACAACATCGGAAAGATTCCCCTGATGCTGGGCCCACTGGAACTTCAGGTCCCACTGCAGAGCCCGCATATGCCACCTGGCATAGTCCACCAGCAGGATGCAGGAGGCCATGAGGCCCAGTAGCCTCAGGGTCATTCTGACCGAAACCCGGGATAGAGGCTAAAAGATCGGAATCATAGCCCGAATATCCCAGACTCGCTGTTCGGGAGGATGAGCCCGAAACTGCGCTGTGTCCAGAACCTCCTCGATGAAAAGGAGCTTCTGAGAGGGAATCAGGTGCGACTTCGGCACGTTGATGGAGAACCCCAGTGAATGCAGGAGGTCCGCCGTAGTCTGGAGGTGGGAGACGACAGCCTGGGGCAAGCTCGCCTTCAACAGCCAGTCGTCGAGATAGGGGAAGACAGGAACCCCTGATCTGCGCAGATGAGCTGCGACCACCGCCATCACTTTCGTAAACACCCGAGGGCCGCTGGAAAGGCCAAAGGGGAGCACAGTAAACTGAAAATGCTCGTGGCCTACCATGAACCGTAGGTAACGCCTGTGGGCTGGCAGGACGGGGATGTGAAAATAGGCGTCCTGCAAGTCCAACGCTACCATCCAGTCTCCAGGGTGGAAGTCAGACAGGACCTAAGCCAATGTCAACATTCTGAACTTCTCCTTCCGGAGGAAGCGGTTGACGTCCCGGAGATACAAGATAGGACGCAGGCCTTTGTCCTTCTTGGGTACCAGGAAGTAGTGGGAGTAATAACCACAACCTACTTCTGGCACAGGGACTCGCTCGATGGCTCCCTTGGCCAAGAGAGCCGCAACTTCCTGACGGAGAAGGGCCAAGCGATCCTCCGACATGCGATGGAAGGCAGGTGGCATGGAGGGAGGGGTAGTCTCGAAGGACAGGGAGTAGCCCCTTCGGACTATCTGCAAAACCCACCTGTCCGACGTGATGTTGAGCCAGTGGGGTAGGTGATGGCGAATCCTGCCGCCCACTGACAACTGGTGGCCATGAAAGGTCGGACTAGGATGGCTTGGAGGCAGCTGCAGAGGGGGCGCTGGTGGGCTGGCCCGTCCGCTGGCCCCTGTACCCACGACGCTGGGTCCCACGTCCCCAGCCGCGCAGAGGCTGGACAGCTTGCGCAGGCCTGTGGCTCTGAGCGGAACGTGGCAGGCACCCCTTCCGTAGCCGCGAAAGGGGCAAAAAGCAGACTGCGCGGGGCGAGAGGCGGTAGCGAGGCCCAAGGATCTGGCCGTACCCCTTTGTCGCCAAACAAGCGATGGCCATCAAAGGGCATGTCCAAAAGAGTTGATTGGACATCACCCGAAAAGCAAGTGGACCTCAGCCAGGCGTAGCGTCTCAGGGCTACCGACGTTGAAATCGTTTTGCCTAGTGAGTCGGCGGTGTCGAGCCCACATCGTATGGCGAACTTCGCTGCATCTCTACCCTCAGCAACTGCATGAGAGCGCACGGCCCGGGCCTCCTCCGGGCACTGTGGCAGCACCTGCGCGCCCGTGTCCCACACAGAGTGGGTCTAACGGCCCAAGAGACATGTGGTGTTCACCGACCGCAGTCCTAAGCTGGCGGAAGAAAACATCTTCTTCCCAAGGTGATCCAGCTTCTTGGATTCCCTATCAGGTGGAGCAGTAGGAAATGCGCCCTTGGAAGTTGAGGCTTGGACCACCAAGCTCTCGGGGGTAGGGTGTTGGGAGAGGGAAATGGGATCGCCCGGTGCCTGGCAAAGGCGTCGGGCAATCATCCTATCCACAGGGGCCCCTGTGCTGGGCTTAGACCAAGTGCCCAGAAGGATGTCCGTGTGGGCCTCATTGAACTGCAGCAGAGGCTCCGAAAAGGCCGCTTCTGGTTGAAGCACCTCAGTCAGGAGGTTAGTCCTGACTGCCACCGTAGGAAGCTCAAGGTTCAAGGCCTCAGCCGCCTTACGCAACACCACAGCATAAGAGGCTCCCTCCTCCATAGCCACAGTAGGGGGAGAAAGCATGCCAACGTCTGGAGAAGTGTCCAGACCACTGGCCTCACCCAACTCCTCTCTCCAGTCCGGTTCTTCCAACTGGTCTGCCAGAGGGTCACCAGACCCCTCCCAGTCCTCCTCACCCTCCTCTGGTTGCCACTCAGGGCGATAGGGAACACCAGGGTAGAACAGGGGTACAAAGGTACCGGTCGGCGCCGGGACCGGTCCGGCTCTGTGTCTTGTCGAGGGGGAGGCTGGGGTCGACGTTGGTTGGGGACACAACCGGCGTCGGAGGGGGCGGAGGTGTCGCCAATTGATTCGACGCCGGAGGAGGTGTCGTAAAGTCGACAGGTGCCGATCCGGATCCAGGCCTGGATCCCTGGGGGCCCTGCGGCGCCGGGGCCAAAGCCGCCG
Source organism: Calotriton arnoldi (assembly GCA_963921515.1). Classification (NCBI taxonomy): domain Eukaryota; kingdom Metazoa; phylum Chordata; class Amphibia; order Caudata; family Salamandridae; genus Calotriton; species Calotriton arnoldi. The sequence continues at coordinate 104,510 of CAWUFW010003448.1, forward strand.
GCTTCGAAGGCCTAGAACCCCCAACCAAGTCCGCGGGGCCCAAAGGGGCGCCGGCGGAGCCGGGCTGCCCAAAGATGGAGTGGAGGGCTTCGTAAATAGTACGAAGTTGGGCAGGGGTCGCTCCGGCTACCGGGAAGGGAGGGAGGCTCGGAGGTGACCCAACAGGCTGCGGGGGCGGAGCTGGACGACTACCTTCTGCATCCCGCGTCGCTTCGGCTTCTTCGCCTTCTTTTTGTGCTTCAACTTACCCGAAGACGAAGACTTCGACAAGGAGTGATGGTGATGGCTCCGCGACCGGTCCCACGACCTCCCTCTTGACCGGGACCTCGAGCGGCGCGGAGCTAACTGCCGGGCCTCCAGAAGCTTTCGGGACCGCTCCCGCAAAGACTTTGGGGCCATGGCCCGACAGTGGGAGCACAACTTCGGGTTTGTGGTGGCGCTCCAGGCACCAGAGGCACACTAATGTGGGTCCGTCACTGACATCAGCTTGTGGCAGGAGCCACAAGGCTTGAAGCCGGTCCGTCGATGTGACATCCCTGTGCACCAGTAGTCGAACGACTCAAAAAAAATGTCGACAATTTTTTTTTAAAAAAGACAGTCAAAAAGTGACTAGAGATATTGCTCTCTCGGGATCTGTGCTGGCTGGCGCGGAAAAAGAAAGAACTGACGTCAGCGCACAGGGACGGCGTCTAAGTAGATACTGCGACGTCATTCCGGCGATCACAACGCCAAACGCGGAGTTGAACGACGCGCAGGGGTACTGCTGAAGAAAAATTCTCCGGATCCAGTCTGATGCCTGGGGGTAATTCAAAGGTAAGGAATCCATAACTAATAGCCTCTTTCAGATAGGCCCCCCCATGGTCAGGCGGCAGGCAATACCCGAACTCCTAAGCCTCAGCAGGACACACTCGCTAGGAATGACGTGGGGAAAAGGGCCGATAGGAGCACATCAAACCAAGCTGGACAAATTTACGATGTATAAACACCAAATGGCGGAAGATGCGGGAAAGGCGATACCTGCTGCTGCTCCCCAGACGCAGTTGGAAGCAGCGGATACCTCCCTCAAAGACATAATGGCTGCGATCACGGCAGTGCGCACATCCCTGTAACACAGAATGGACGCCATTACAACTGAAGTCTTGCTACGTAGAGCAGACCTTGGAAAAATAAGAGAAAGTTACCACAGTGGAGACCTCCGTGACAGCGCTCCAGGGGGATTCGAAAACTACACAACAGCAAGTCAAAGAACTACAAACCATCTGCCGCGACCTATAAGCAAAGCTGGACCATTACGAGGGAAGATCGCGACGCAATGATGTCTGGATAATCGGAGTGCCAGAGTGCGCAGATGGGCAAGCAACAGACCTTTCGTGGAACAACTCATAATTAAACCACTGCAACCGCGAGGCCTCTCAAAATTCTTCTCAGTGGAAAGGGCACACCGGGTCCCTGGAGGCAGGCCCAAGCCCCGAGCCCCACCTAGACCTATCCTGGCCTGCCTGTGATAGGATGTGAGGGATGTTATCCTCCAAATAGCAAGGAGCGGACCAGTGGTACATTACGAAAATAGCACCATCACCTTCTTCCCTGACTTTACCGTCAAAGTCCAAAGGCAGAGAAGATCTTTCAGAGAAGTTAAACAGGAATTGCACAACAAAGGAGTGAAGTACTCCATGCTGTTCCCAGCAAAACTGAGAATTGAGGTGGAGGGCAACCCTTGTTTCTTTGACACACCAGAGACAGCATGGGAATGGCTGGAAGGATGGTGAGTGGTGGGTGGCAACAGTCCCAAGGACCGACGCGGCAGACGGCAACCAAGAATGGCTTTATCAGGAGAGCAGATGCTGCAGGATGCAGGGCGAGAAAATATTGATGGGAAGGAACAATAAGTAGGATCAAGACTGCTTGAAATGATACCGCAGACAATGAAGAACATTCTAGTCCCTGGTGAGCCCCAAGGAACAGAAGAAGAAATCAGAAATCGCATAGAGAGACACTAAAAGGTATTATGTAGGGGGTTGGCAGAATCTGGTTCCCCAACTATATAGGGGATGGGGTGAACACAGGGGAATAGCCTAGCCCCCCCACATGAGTCGGAATGGGTGACAGGCACTCTGCATAGTTGGGGACTGGGGTAGTTTAAGACCCGGATTGCAGGGAGGCAGGGAGGGGGGATTTCATACCATAAGTTTTACGGTTTCTACTTTCATAACAGGGGGGAGCTGGGATGGGAAGGAAAGAAAAGCCCCTACCAACTAATTGTAATAAATTATCACGGTTCGACAGGGAATGTAGAATTTGACGAATATGCAAGGCCCAGTATAACCCGAGATATCAATATGGACACACCACATGCCAAGCCTACTATTCAACCAGGCCCTGATGCAAAGGGGAGCGGACGGAGAGAAAACCATCACAGACATGGTGCATACTGACCGAGGTTTAGGATTGAAACTCCTATCCTGGAACTTAAATGGTATGGGAGATAGGCTCAAAAGAGGAATAGTGCTCCAATATGTCAAGCGTCATTCCCCGGAACGTCTTCTACTAAAGGAGACACACCTGATCGGAAACTCCTGTAAAGCCCGCGACCATTGGGGATACAAACTGATTACACATGCGGGTTTCACCGCCGTTTCTAGAGGGGTGGGGATCCTACAAAGGAAAAACTTACCCTTGGTTGTAAACCGCACATGGGTAGACACGCAGGGCAGATATGCAGCGGCGTCTGGGACTTTGAACGGGAAGACAATAACTATAATGACGATTTATGTCCCCCCAGCATTAAACACGCAAGCCTTTCAAGATATAGGAGAAGTACTCTTAGAACTTCCTGTGGGGGAGCTATTGATGGGGGGTGATTTCAACATCACAATATCAGACCGCATAGACAGATATCCACCACCAAACCCACAACACACTAACACACGCTTCTCCGACTTCCTGTCCGCTATGGGGCAGGTAGATGTGTGGCGGACTCATAATCTAGCAACACAACGCTTTCACATTCCATTCAGGAGCCCATAATGGTCTCTCCAGAACAGACTATGTAATTACATTGGTGGACTTAGTGGGGCGATTCAGGGAGGTGCAGCATCTAGCAAGGGGAATATCGGGCCATTCACCACTTTGGGCAATCGATTCAGAGGAAGCATTGAAGTCCAGTGGGAGGATAGCAATCCACCCATGGTGGCTTAAAGTCCCACGGGTGAAAAAGGATTGCTCCAGGCAACCAAAAACTATTTAATGGAAAACGTGGGCTCAGTCCAATCCGCGCAGACGCTATGGGAAGCGTATAAGCCAGTGGTAAGGGGCCAGGCCATTTCCCTGGTAGCAGGACACATAAAAGAAAAAAGAGCAGCAATCGAAACACTTGAATATGAGCTCCTACAACTGGAGGTAACCCTGACAAGTAATAACTCCTTAGAGGCCAAACATACCCTCAACCTAAAAAAAAACGGACGGACGCAGCAAAAGCCAGTACACGGCAACACAACACAAGCTTTACGAAGTGGTGGACAAGGCAGGGAAACTGCTCTCATTAGACAGGAGGGAGCAGGCTAACAGACTAGTCACCACCATAACCTCGGAAGAAGACGAGGTACTTAGAGACCCCCAACAGATAGCTGATGCGTTCAGAGCTTACTACCGTGGTGTCTCATCTTCAGGGACATCAACAGGGGAGGACCTACTGGCAGATATTCCCCTCCCTACCCTCGACTCAGAGGCAGTAGCATTAATGGAGGACGAAATAACAGAGGGGGAGATAGCAGAAACGATCCGTAGTGGAGAGGTGTGGTGCAGCGGCCAGGGCAGCTGCCTTCGGAGCACAGGGTTCACGGTTCGATCCCCGGCTCCGGCGGCAGCTCAGCTCAGCACCATGTGACTCTGGGCAAAAAGCTCACTTAATTTCCACGACGGCCCCCAGCGCCTTGAGACCCGTAAGGGTGAGTAGTTCGCGCTTTACAAATACGGATTTAGATGTCTTTTTTTTTTTTTTTTTTAGTAGCATACAATCGGGAAAAGCAGCAGGTCCCTATGCTCTCCCGATTGAGCTCTACAAGCTCGCAGCCAATACCGTGGCCCCTCACCTCAAGAATATGTACCTTGAGAGTCTATTCTAAGCCAGTAAATGAAATGCTTTAGAAATAGAATTATTCGACAAATAAAGCAAGTTGTTCATTATTCTGCTTGCTAGGTGTGCGCAGTCCCACTGTAACTGAACCTGAATGCCTTATTTCAGATAGAAACGGGCCGAGGGGCCCTCCGCCTGCCCCTACAGTTTAAGCAAGTTAATCCGTGCGCCATTTATCTGTGTGTCTGAGAAGGCAGAGCTTTCAAATCAGAGCCGATCTCACGGGCTGCATTTAATATCGGCTTTGAAATCTGAAGATTCTTTTTTAATCAAAATACAAAAAAACGGAGCTTGCAAACTGATTCAGATTAACCACGTCTGACTGCATTTCCCACGTAAATAACCACATCCAGCAGGTTTAATTATGTAGAAGCTCTGGCTTTTCAATTCCCCTTTGCCTTTCATTTTACGGTGCCATTCATAATTATGTTGTGGGAAAATATTTTCTTTCTGAAATTGAACACGTTTTCGGTTTAGCGTACGAAATGACACTTGTGTATTTTTAATATTTTTTCCAGAAACGCCACACAGTTCTGCAGCAGGGATACTTTTCATCTCGTTGAAAATTACACTACGGTCCTGTCGCGGTACTATCAAGCACCCTGAATCCGTGTAGCCTTACCTTACATACAAAGCTGATGTTGAACCCCAGGGACTGGGCATTCCGCGAGCCGGAGTTCATGTAATTTCCCCCCAGGAGCACGAGCTCTATTAGTTTATTGAAGCTCTCGCTCCTCTTCAGTTTCTCGCAGGCGAGCGTGACCGCCATGATGTCGGGCTGGATGTTGTTTACGTGCTCTTTAAACGTGAGCTTGAATAGGATGCCATGAAGCCGAGGCCGCAGCACTTTTATTGAGCTCATCTGGGGGGGTAAAAAAAAAAAACATTTGAAGGCACGCGCGGGAGGAGGGGGCGACGCGAGTGGTGCGCGCGCCTCGCGCTGAAAGTTAAGATAAAAAACAATTTTTAAAAAATTAAGCTGATAGCCGCGCGGCCTTGAAAGTGACACGGCCGCGCGGCGCGAAAGTGAAAGTAAAATGAAGCTGACGAGGAGGGAGGGGGAGGAGGGGGTAGGGCAGGGTATTCACGCGCTGTAGTGCACGTCGCGCGCGCTTGTGCGCTTGCGAGCAGCAGGCGTGACCACACGCTCGTGCACCATGGCCTTTTGCTTGCGCGTAACCGCAGGGAAAAGCCCACGACGCACGAGCGTGTGGTCAGCTTTTGAAACCCCCTACATAAAGTCTTCGCCTAGCAGCGCTTGCGCGCTACTCGAGGCTCGACCTAAAAAGGGCTATACTAAAGCACTCCACACGGCTGCCAGGCGCTTATCCCTGATGGGCCCGACAGAGACCACAGACCAACTTTGGCATATGGTCCAGAAACAAATGGGGAGCCAGGGGGGACAACAAAATAACACAGTATACCCCACTGTGGGACGCAGAAAGGTTAGGCAATTTGGGCAGATTTGGCAGCTTTGGCAGATGGGATGTAATAGGTATATCCTGTGTGGGTGACCTATGGGCAGGAGGGGACGTGATACTCTTTGCAACACTCCAACTTGAATACGAGCTAGCAGACACAGAGACATTTCAATCCCTACAAATCAAACATACACTACAAGCAGCAATCCCCAAAGGTACGGATGTCCCAGAATCTTCCCCACTAGAAGATAGAATTCTTATAGAACGCATGGACCGTAGATGTGAGAGGGCCGACGGGGACTCCGAGATGCAACCCCTACCTTTATGTCCTCCGAACACCGTACATACCCCTGATTGTTCAAGGATGCCGGGGAAGCAAGAGTTAACTCTGCCTGCTACCTCTTGCGTGCAGGGACGTGTGGCCCGGCTGGGAGACTTCGGCCAGTGGGAACCTGAAGGGGCGGGGCCTCAGCCCCTAAAGGAGATTCCCGAGAACCCGGAAGGCGCGCTGAGCCCGGAAGAGAAGGAGCAGGAGAACGGAGACGCCGCGCTACGAGAGCCCAAACGAGAGCAAAGACCCGCGACTGGAGAAGAGGAGGAGATTCCAGAAGGCCTCGACCCTCAAGATCCTGACGAAGTCGGAGGTCCGGAAGTCTGGTCGGACGAGTGGTGGACACCCCCGGAGGACGCTGGAGAACCGCCGCAACTTAGGAGAGTTGCGGCTGACGCGGTATGTGACTTGGGTGGGAGTGAAGGGAGGGAGTAAAGGGAGGGGAACGAGGGGAATTCACTACGGGATCACTGTATATACTGCTGTTTTCACCGTTTTCTTGCACTGTACCCGACCCCTCACGTTCGGTCACCGACCTGCCCTGCACTGAAACAGATCACAGAAAACCCCCCTCACAAACGCAGAAAGCGTTCCAAAAGACCTTGGTATGAAAAGGTCATAAGACCCAAACCTTGGCTCTTTGTCCCTTCCGTTTTTTTTTTTTTGTTCTTCTTTACTTGGAGACTGCATGCCCACCGACCCGTGAGAGAGGTGAAGGGCTCTGACCTGCCTGACTTACCAAGGATCAGGTTAACTTACCGCTCCTTTCTGTTTTGTTTTCTCCTCTCCTTCGTGAGCCTCCCGAGACACCCACCAAAAGAAGAACGGCCCGAGGCGAAGAGAGACAGCAGCCACGGCTACAAGGAGACGGGGACGACCCCATCCCCTCTTATATTTCCTCTGTGTTGGACAATCTAAATAAATCCTAGCATCATTGAGCCCCGACTTCGGCCTCCTCGTTTTTTCTTCCGCCCGTCCCTCTCACACCTGGTGTCAGAAGTGGGATCAGGGAAGATGGAGGCCACGATGCAGAAGATGGCAGAGGGGCAGGAAAGGCTGGGCCGCATCATGGAGAAATTCCTGGCGGTTGCCGAGGAAGACAGAGAGAAGCTCCATAAGACCCTGTCGGAACAAAGCCAGAGACAAGAAACAACGACTGGACGATTGGCCGACACTCTGGGTCAACAGAGGGGCTACACCACCCTACTGTCTGTGGTTCTCCAGAAGTACGCCAGCGGGGAGGACCCCGATTTCTTTTTCTCCAACTTTGAGAGGATGGCAAGGGCAGCCGGATGGTCCGGAGATAAATGGGGGCAATATCTGGGTCCCCTGTTGTCAGGTGACATGCAAGCGGCCTATCAAGCAGCAAACCCCCTCGGCCTTACCCCCTATGAGGACGTAAAGAAGAACATCCTAGAGAGGCTAGGCATAGACGAAGAAACCTATCGGATTAGTCTAAGACAAGTGAAGGAGGGCCCTCAAGAGACCCGGCGAACTCTTTCCTACTGTGTCCGAGACCTGGCCAACCGATGGTTAAAACCCCAGACGTCCTCCAAAGAGGAAATCATGGAAAGAATCTATCTGGAGCAATTCCTTTCCTCCCTGTATCCCCCTGTGCAAAAATGGGTTAGGCAACACACCCAATTGACTTTTGAACAGGCTATAGAGATTGCTGGCGCCTATAACCGAGCTCAAGAGCTCCAACGGAGCAAGGATGAACATCACTGGAAACAGACAAGCGGGGGCCCTCCCAGAGCAAACAAAAAACCCCTGCCCCACCGGCAGGACACAGTGACTATTCTACCGCACCCTGTACCTACTCCTGTCCGACCCCAACCGCACCCCGGACCCCAGTGTTTTGCCTGTGGTGCTTATGGCCACATCGCTAGAGTATGTCCACAGAAAGAGGAGCCGATGGAAGTTGGGCTCACTCGTTCGTATTATTGTAACCCCATGGGCAGGAAGCCCTCTTATCACAGGACTGTCAGAGTGAATGGGGAGAATAGACAAGCCCTGATGGACACAGGCTGCCTCCAGAGCGTAATGCAGCCTTCTGCCGTTCCAGGGGGGGTCACCCAAACTACGGGAGTAGTGATCATACAATGTGTGCACGGTGACAACAAACGGTATCCTACCACCGACGTACAAGTGCAGCACGGACCCTCCTTTAAGCCTGTATCCCTGCGGGTGGGGTTGGTGCCCCGTTTACCAGAGCCGTTGGTCCTTGGGTCCGACTATCCGTATCTGTCCACGCTGGTGCCGGAGACCGGTGTTGACCAGGACGACTGGTGTCACTCCGCTCCCTTCTCTCAAGAACCATACCTAGCCTGTCCTCCCGAGAAGACCCCGAAAAGCGGGAAACAGAAAAAAAGAGAGAAGAGAGACAGGACCAGGATTGCCCTAACCCAGACGAGAGAAGAGCCACTATGGCAGTATGACAGGGGATTCTTTGCAGCTCAGAGGGAAGATACCACGTTGAGAGAAGCCTGGAACCGGGCCACCGACGCTGAAGACCCTGACCACGTAGGTCCCCAGTTTATTACCAAGGGAGGGTTGGTGTATAGAAAGGGGGGAAAAGACCAGCCTCTTCAGCTACTAGTGCCCCAATCCTACCGAGAGAAGGTGATGTTCCTTGCACATAGCCATCTGTTAGGGGGACACTTCGGGGAGGAAAAGACAGAAAAAGCTGTTCTAGGACAATTGTTTTGGCCGGGGATATATCAGCAGATCCGGCGGTACTGTAGGGAGTGCCCGATCTGCTAAAAGAACAGTCGGTCCTTGCCCCCTAAGGCCCCCTTACGTCCCCTGCCCATTATAGATGAGCCGTTTTCCCGGGTTGGGATGGATATTATCGGTCCCTTGCTTCCCTCCCGAAGTGGTTGCAGATATGTGTTGGTCGTGGTTGATTACGCCACCCGTTTCCCTGAAGCGGTGGCTCTCCGACATCCCAATGCTCAGCAGATAGCCAAGGCCATGGTGAACATATTTTCCAGGGTGGGGTTTCCCCGGGAGATAATAACAGACCAGGGAACACCTTTCGTCTCTAGGCTTATGAAGCAGGTGTGCTTACAGCTGGGTATAAAGCAAATACGCATGGCGGTCTACCACCCCCAGACAGATGGGCTGGTAGAGAGATATAACACCACCCTCAAAACCACGTTAAAGAAGCTGTTAGACCTCGAAACCCGCCGTTGGGAAGACATGTTGCCTCTCGCCCTTTTTGCTATACGGGGTAAGACACAAAAAAGCACAGGGTATTCCCCGTTTGAATTGTTGTACGGTAGGCAGCCCCGCACCCTACTAGATATGGCCCGGGAGGAGTGGGAAGAGAAACCAGAGGGGACCAAACCTCTCCCAGAATACGTCCTAGGCCTTAAAACCCATCTCCAGGAGATACGCAGCATATGTAGAACGCATATGGAAAACGCCCAAGAAAACCAAAGACAACAGTACGACAAGAAAACCAAAGAACGTGTGTTAAGTGTGGGCGATTACGTTCTACTCATGATGCCTACCTCTGATCACAAACTCCTAGGGCAGTGGCAGGGCCCCTTTCGAGTCAACGAGGTAGTCACACCAGTGACCTATCGTCTCGAGATGGATCCCATGAGAAAAGACAACACACAGATTTATCATATAAATCTGTTGAAGAAATGGGAGGGAGGGGTTCCTACCCCGGTGTACTTAGCCAAGAATACCTCCCCGTTATACCACCAAAGCATAGATCCCGATCTAACTAAAGAGCAGCAGAATGCCCTGGATTCCAGCTTATGGCCCCTTCAAGCGGTGTTCTCCCTCACCCCGGGTAGAACGACCCTGATAGAGCATGCTATCACGCCGCACCCAGGTAAAAGAGTGAAGCTACGTCCATACCGTCTCCCTAAGTCCCGTAGACAGGCCGTGAGTCAGGAGGTACAACAGATGCTCCATATGGGGGTGATAGAACCATCAAAAAGCGAGTGGAACTCACCCATCGTATTGGTACCAAAGCCTAATGGGTCCATCAGGTTTTGTATTGATTTCCGTGAGGTCAATAAAATCTCGCAATTCGACTCCTACCCGCTACCACAAGTAGACGAAATGGTGGAGAGGTTGGGAAAGGCCCGGTATATCAGTACCCTAGACCTATGCAAAGGGTACTGGCAGGTCCCCTTGAAAGAAGCAGACAGGGAGAAGACCGCCTTCTCAACCCTTGGAGGGCTGTATCATTTCACTGTGCTGCCCTTTGGGTTGCACAGGGCTCCTACGACCTTCCAGAGGCTGATGAACAACCTACTGAGACCCTGTGCTGAGTATGCAGCGGCATACATTGATGACATAGTGATACACAGTGCCACGTGGGAACAACATTTAGAACATCTTACCACAGTCATTCAGACTTTAGGAGAAGGGGGCCTCACTATCAACCCCGCCAAAAGCCGGCTGGCTGCCCGGTCAGTGAAGTATCTTGGATATCTGCTTGGGGAAGGGCTCATTAAACCCCAGAATGAGAAAGTTACAGCCATAGCCAATGTCCCCCCTTCCCACAGACAAAAAAAGAGCTACGGGCCTTCTTGGGCCTCCTGGGGTATTATAGACGGTTCATTCCAGATTTCTCACAAAAAGCGGCCCCCCTGACAGACCTCCTGCAAAAACGTGTAAACACCGAGAAGGAGTTATGCCAGCCTTCCCCTAAACTCCAGCTAGCCTTCCAGGACTTGAAAAACGCTCTTACCACTAAACCCATGCTCCTGAGTCCCGACTACCGAAAGCCCTTCATCCTCCAAACGGATGCATCAGAACAAGGACTAGGTGCTGTACTGTCCCAAATCGATTCACAAGGACAAGAACGACCCATTTTATATATTAGCCGAAAACTCTTTCCCCGTGAGAAGAGGTATTCGGTGATAGAGAAGGAGGCCTTAGCCATCAAATGGGCGATCGAAACCCTCTGATATTACTTAGTAGGGAGGGAGTTCACCTTATATACAGATCATGCCCCCTTGGAATGGCTTTCCCGCAACAAGGGACACAATGACAGGGTCATGAGATAGTTCTTGACACTTCAGCCCTTCCGTTTTTCCACTCTACACCGAAAGGGGAAGGAGCAAACCAATGCGGATTACTTGTCCCGGCACCCCCTCGACTCTTTTCTTGCCGGCAAGAAAGTTAGGGAAGGGGGATGTGAGAGGGCCGACGGGGACTCCGAGACGCAACCCCTACCTTTATGTCCTCCGAACACCGTACATACCCTTGATTGTTCAAGGATGCCGGGGAAGCAAGAGTTAACTCTGCCTGCTACCTCTTGCGTGCAGGGACATGTGGCCCGGCTGGGAGACTTTGGCCAATGGGAACCTGAAGGGGCGGGGCCTCAGCCCCTAAAGGAGATTCCCGAGAACCCGGAAGGCGCGCTGAGCACGGAAGAGAAGGAGCAGGAGAACGGAGACGCCGCGCTACGAGAGCCCAAACGAGAGCAAAGACCCGCGACTGGAGAAGAGGAGGAGATTCCAGAAGGCCTCGACTCTCAAGATCCTGACGAAGGCGGAGGTCCGGAAGTCTGGTCGGACGAGTGGTGGACACCCCCGGAGGACGCTGGAGAGCCGCCGCAACTCAGGAGAGTTGCGGCTGACGCGGTATGTGACTTGGGTGGGAGTGAAGGGAGGGAGTGAAGGGAGGGGAACGAGGGGAATTCACTACGGGATCACTGTATATACTGCTGTTTTCACCGTTTTCTTGCACTTTACCCGACCCCTCACGTTCTGTCACCGACCTGCCCTGCACTGAAACACTTCACAGAAAACCCCCCTCACAAACACAGAAAGCGTTCCAAAAGAGCTTGGTATGAAAAGGTCATAAGACCCAAACCTTGGCTCTTTGTCCCTTCGTTTTTTGTTTTTTTTTGTTCTTCTTTACTTGGAGACTGCATGCCCACCGACCCATGAGAGAGGTGAAGGGCTCTGTCCTGCCTGACTTACCAAGGATCAGGTTAACTTACCGCTCCTTTCTGTTTTGTTTTCTCCTCTCCTTCGTGAGCCTCCCGGGACACCCACCAAAAGAAGAACGGCCCGAGGTGAAGAGACAGCAGCCACGGCTACAAGGAGACGGGGACGACCCCATCCCCTCTTATATTTCCTCTGTGTTGGACAATCTAAATAAATCCTAGCATCATTGAGCCCCGACTTCGGCCTCCTCATTTTATCTTCCGCTCGTCCCTCTCACAGTAAGGCAATATGCAATATCCCTGACTTAGAAGAAACTGGTTAATAATTCCCCAGACCCCCACAGTGGACTCCGGGAGCGGTGGCAAGCAGACGTAGGTGACCTGAAGAGGAAGACTGGCAAGAAGCCCTTGCGTCCCCGAGAGAGGTGGCCATATTGAGAAAACTCCTGTTACTACAATTGAAAATACTCTGCAGAGTATATTACTCCTGCTGGAATCTGGCTAAAATGGGTAGAGGCAACGACCCGACTTGTATGAGGGGTTGTGGCCAAGAAGGATCGTTTTATCACACACTTTGGGACTGCCCACTTATACAACAATACTGGACAGCCGTTGTCCATAAACTGAGCAAGGTGACGGGAATAGAGATGGCCCCTACCCCGGAATGGTGCCTCCTCAATATATGGGAAGCCACCAATCTCAATGATAACGGAAGAAGCTGGGTAATAATTGGACTAATAATTGCTAAGCACAATGTAGCTAAGACGTGGGGGCGTCAAACACACCAAGGTTACGAGACTGGACGGAAGACCTGGACTGGTGCATGAGAGCGCAAAAAACAGGGTATGAAAGTAGGGGCTGCCCTAAGACGTGGGAGCAGGTCTGGGGAAAGTGGAGTGCTTACCGAGGAGACCTGTGCGGGAGCCCGGTGGGGGACTACAACCTGGTATTGATAGATGAGATGACCCCCCCGAGAACAAGTACGAATGTGGTAGGGGGGGAAGTGGAAAGGGCAAAGTGGTGTCAAAGTCTATGATTGTAAAGGCGATACATGATAAGGGCAATGGAACTGTGTAATTTGTAATGTACCCTGTCATGTTTAATGAACAGATTAATAAAAAAAAATTAAAAAGGAGTTCCCAAAGCAGAGCCTTGCTGGGCAAGGGTTTGAATGAATAGAAAAACAGTGGAAAAAGAAGCAAAAAGACCTTTCTGTACATATAATACAAACTTCTGCCAACGGCAGAGTTATACCGTCTTAGTGGAGGGCTGCCTGGCCGCCAAAATAACGTTGCATACTTCAGGAGGAAGGTAAAAAGCAATCAACTGCCGCCGCTTAATCTCCATGCATGGAGGCGAAGAGTTGACAGATTCGGGTGGAGGACCCTCCCCTGCTGCTGCGAAAGAAGATCCTCCCGAAGGGGCAGCCTGATCGAAGGATCGATGCTCATTTTCAGAAGCTCTGGATACCACACACTCCTCGCCCAGTCCGGAGCCACAAGAATGACTTGGGCCCAGTCATTCCTGATCTTCTTCAGAACCCTGGGCAGGAGTGGTGTTAGCGGAAATGCGTACAACAGGCCTGAGCTCCACTTGCGACGAAAGGTGTCGCCGAGCGATAGCTACCTTGGAAACTCCAGTGCGCAGTATTGCCATCACTGTGCGTTCTCTTCGGAGGCGAACGTACAAGTTACTAACTTGTGTAACAATATATCTGTAAGAGACAGTAGTTAGTGACAGATTCCTTACCTTAGAATATCCCCAGGCGTCAGGCTGGATCCGGAAAGTTTTTGCGTAGCAGTACCCTTGCGCGTCGGTAGGCGGCGTCGTGCGGCTCCGCGTCCGTCGTCGGCGTCGTGATCGCCGGGATGACGTCGCGGGCAGTACTTAGACGCCGCCCCTGCGCGCTGACGTCAGTTCTGTACACGACTTTCTGCGCCAGGAACGCAGAGCCATGCAAGAAGCTGACATAGGTGTCTGAAAAATACTAGGGCCCTGAAAGGGATGTCCTTAACCCTAGAAATCAGTTCGCAGAACGGGGAGGATGGGTGGGCGGTAGGAATCTGTCACTAACTACTGTCTCTTACAGATATATTGTTACACAAGTTAGTAACTTGTGCATCTGAAAGAGACACGTTAGTGACAGATTCCTTACCTTAGAATAGATACCCCAGCAATACCAACCCCGGTGGTGGGTCTGCGAACAAAGATCAGACAAGGAAGTCCTGGAGGACAGAACGGCCAAAGAAGCCGTCCCTCCGGACCTGACTGTCAAGGCAGTAATGCTTTGTAAACGTGTGCAGCGAGGCCCACGTAGCTGCCTGACAGATATCCCGCAGCGGAACACCGCGGCCCAAAGCCGTGGTAGCAGCCGTTGCCCTGGTGGAATGGGCCTGCAGCCCAACAGGAGGCTCCTTTTTAGCCAAAGAATAGCAGGCTTTGATACACAAGGTGACCCAGCGGGAGATGGTTCTCTTGTGCACCGCCCGACCTTTTTTGGCGCACACGTAGCCAACAAAGAGCTGGTCATCCACCCGGAAGTGTTGTGTGCGGTTGATATAAAAGGAAAGCGCATGTTTTGGGTCAAGACGGTGGAGCCTCTCTTCCTCTCTGGAAGGATGCGGAGGCGGAAAGAAGGTGGGCAAAGTGATGGTCTGCCCAATGTGGAAGGCAGTAACCACCTTTGGCAAGAAGGACGGACGCGTCCTAAGAACAACCTTGTCTGGATGGACAGACAGAAAGGGAGGTTTACATGATAGAGCCTGAGCTCACTCACCCGCCGAGCGGAGGTGATGGCCCCCAGAAAGGCTGTCTTCAAAGTAAGAAGACGAAGAGGACAGTTATGTAGAGGCTCAAAGGGAGCGCACATTAAAAAGGTAAGAACCAAGTTTAAGTCCCACTGAGGCATGACAAACGGAACAGGAGGGAAGAGGTGAGTAATGCCTTTAGAAACCTGTTAACAACAGGGGACTTAAAAAGAGAGGGCTGATCAGGGAGCCTGAGGAAGGCCGATATTGCACAAAGATAGCCCTTGATGGTACCCAGGGCAGAACCCTGTTGGGCCAGAGAAAGAAGGAACAGAAGAACCTCCGAAAGAGGGGCAGAGAGGGGATTCACAGCCTTTGCTGTGCACCATGCCACAAACTTGTTCCACCTGCAGGCGTATACCACCTTAGTGGAGGGACGCCTGGCTGCCAGAATCACATCACAAACTTCGGGAGGCAAGTCGAAAGGAATCAACTGCCGCCGCTCAATCTCCACGCAAGCAGGTGTAGACTGGACAGGTTCAGGTGGAGGACCATCCCCTGCTGCTGCAACAGAAGATCCTCCCGAAGAGGCAGACGGATCGGGGGATCGACGCTCATACTGAGTAGCTCGGGATACCAAACTCTTCGAGCCCAGTCCGGAGCCACAAGGATGACTTGGGCCCGGTCGCGCCGAATCTTCTTCAACACTCTGGGTAGAAGTGGTATAGGCGGAAAAGCGTACAACAGACCGCAACTCCACTCACGACGAAAAGCGTCGCCGAGCGAGAGCCGCCTTGGAAATTCCAACGCGCAGAACTGATGACATTGCGCGTTCTCTTCGGTGGCGAATAGATCTAACCAAGGCTCTCCCCACTGTAGAAAGAGTCCTTGCGCCACCTCCGAGTGAAGACGCCATTCGTGATCCATCATGCACCTGCGGCTGAGTTCGTCCACCCTGGCGTTCAGGGAACCTGCCAGGTGTTGAACCATCAGGAAAATGCCCTGATGTTCCAGCCATGTCCAGAGACGCAGAGCCTCCTGACATAGGGTCCACGACCCCACCCCGCCTTGTTTGTTGCAGTACCACATGACAGTGGTGTTGTCTGTGAACACCTGCACTACCTTCCCCTTGACAGAGGGAAGGAATGCCTTTAGTGCAAGTCGGATCGCCCGGAGCTCCAGAAGGTTGATATGGAGCCGGGACTCCGCCGGAGACCAGAGGCCTCTGATCTCCGCCTCTCCCATGTGACCGCCTCATCCCAGAAGGGACGCATCCGTCACAACTGTGTGCTCTGGCTGGGGAAGGGAGAGGGATCTGCCCGTGACCCATTGCCGGTTCGAAAGCCACCACTGCAACTGTCGTGCAGTCCCCTCCGAGATCTGGACGTAATCGGACAGGTTCCCCTGATGCTGCGCCCACTGGAACTTCAGGTCCCACTGCAGAGCCCGCATATGCCATCTGGCATGATCGACCAGCAGGATGCAGGAGGCCATGAGGCCCAGCAGCCTCAGGGTCATCCGTACCGAAACCCAGGATAGAGGCCGAAAGATCGGAATCATAGCCTGAATATCCAGGACTCGCCGTTCGGGAGGATAGGCCCGAAACTGCGTTGTGTCCAGAACTGCTCCGATGAAAAGGAGCTGTGGAGAAGGAATCAGGTGCGACTCGGCACGTTGATGGAGAACCCCAGCGAGTGCAGGAGTCCGGCCGTAGTCTGGAGGTGGGAGACGACTGCCTGGGACGAGCCCGCCTTCAGCAGCCAGTCGTCGAGGTAGGGGAAGGCTGGAACCCCTGCCCGGCGCAGATGAGCTGCGACCACCGCCATCACTTTCGTGAAAACCCGAGGGGCGCTGGTAAGGCCAAAGGGAAGCACGGTGAACTAAAAGTGCTCGAGGCCTACCGTGAACCGCAAGTAACGCCGGTGGGCCGGCAGGACGGGGATGTGAAAATATGCGTCCTGCAAGTCCAACGCTACCATCCAGTCTCCGGGGTCGAGGGCAGTCAAGACCTGAGCTAGGGTGAGCATCTTGAACTTCTCCTTCCGGAGGAAGCGATTGACGTTCCGGAGGTCCAAGATAGGACGCATGTCCTCCTTGTCCTTTTTGGGCACCAGAAAGTAGTGGGAATAGCAACCACACCCTACTTCTGGGGTCGGAACGCGCTCGATGACCCCCTTTGCCAAGAGGGCCGCAACTTCCTGTCGAAGAAGAACCAAATGGTCCCCCGACATGCGGTGGTACTGAGGTGGCATGGCTGGGGGGGTAGTCTCGAAGGGGAGGGAGTAGCCCCTTCGGACAATGTCCAAAACCCACCTGTCCGATGTGATGTTGCGCCAGTGGGGAAGGTGATGGCGGACCCTGCCCCCCACTGGCATGCTGTGGACTGGAAAGGAAGGACTAGGAGGGCTTGGAGGCCGCGGACGGGGCGGAGGTGGTGGCCTGACCCGCACGCTGGTTACCCGACCCGCCTCGGCGGGAGCCACGTCCTCGGCCGCGCGAAGGCGCCTGCTGCGCGGGCCGGTGGCTGGGCAGTGGACGTGACTGGGCGCCCCTTCCGTGGCGAAAAGCAGACTGCTGCGGAGGGCGCGGGCGGAGAGGCCCAAGGACTCGGCCGTAGCCCGCGAGTCCTTAAAGCGCTCCAGCGCGCTGTCTGCCTTATTGCCAAAAAGGCGGATACCATCAAAGGGCATGTCCATAAGGGTGTTTTGGACATCGCCCGAAAAGCCAGTGGTCCTCAGCCAGGCGTGACGGCGCAGCGCCACTGTCGTAGCAAGTGATCTGCCTAGCGAGTCAGCGGTATCTAGGCCACATCGGATAGTGAACTTTGCTGCGTCTCTCCCGTCCGCAATAGCACGGGAGAGAAGTGCCTGGACCTCCTCAGGACACTTGGGCAGCACCTGCGCCACCGAATCCCACAGAGAGTGGGAGTAACGGCCCAAAAGGCAAGCGGTGTTCACCGACTGCAAGCCAGCACTGGAGGAAGAAAAAATCTTCTTCCCAAATTGTTCCAGTTTTTTGGATTCCCTATCCGGCGGAGCCGTAGGGAAGGCGGTTTGAGAGGTAGAGGCTTGGACAACCAAGCTCTCGGGGTGGGGTGTTGGGAGAGGAACAGAGGGTCGCCCGGGGCCGGGTGATGGCGTCGGGCTACGTCTCCTGTCCACAGGAGCCCCTGTGGTGGGCCTGGACCAGGTGCCCAAAAGAACGTCAGAAAGTGCGTCGTTGAACGGCAGCAGTGGCTCCGAAGAGGTAGCCGCCGGCTGAAGCACTTCCGTCAGGAGGTTAGTCCTGACAGCCACTGTAGGGAGCTCGAGGCACAAGGCTGTGGCCGCCCTACGCAACACCGTTGCATAACTTGCTCCTTCCTCCGTAGCCACGGAAGGAGGAGACAGCATGCCAAGGTCAGGAGAGGTGTCCAGACCACTGGCATCACCCAGTTCCTCAGCCCAGTCCTGATAAGGCTCACATTGAGCTGTGAGAGGGTCTTCCGACCCCTCCAAGTCCTCCTCGTCCTCCAAAACAGGTGAAAAGTATGGAGGAGGGACATGAGGGAAGAAAGGTCCCATCGGCGTCGGAATCGGCGTCGATCTGGCTCCGTGTCCGGTTCAGGGGAGAACCTGGGGACGGCGCCGCCCGGGGCCTCGGACGGCGCCGTGAACGGCACCAGTGAGGTCGGCGCCGGTGGAGGTGTGGTTAGGTCAACCGGCGTCGACCGGGATCCATGCCTGGATCCGAGGGGGTCCTGCGGCGCCGGGGCCGGAGCCGCCGGAGGAGAACTCCCACTGGGGCCCGCAGGGCCCGAAGGCGCACCGGGGTAACCCTTAGGCCCGAAGATGCGAGCCATGGCCGACAGGAAGTCCTGTATCTCGGCTGGAGTCGACGTCGGACCCGGGACAGGCGGGTAGGCCGGCGTCGGCTGTTCGGGTACCCCCGGAGCCACGGGGGCGGTACCATCTGGACCCTCGGCCGGGTCGTGAGACCGGCGAGGGGAGGTCTTAGAGCGACGCTTGTTAGACCTCTTGTGCTTCGCCTTACCTGAAGACGAATACTTCGACCCCGACGAATGACGACGGCTCCGCGACCGGCCCCTCGACCTCTCCCGGGACCTCGAGCGGCGCGGAGCCGAGTGCCGGGCTTCGAGAAGCTTTCGAGACCGCTCTCGCAAAGCCTTCGGGCGAGGGACCGACACTCGGGGCACGACTTGGGGGTCGTGGCCGTGCCCCAGGCAGAAGAGACACTCTCGGTGCGGATCCGTAATCAACATCATGCGATTACAGATCTCACATGGCTTGAAGCCGGGCATCCCTACTGACACCTTGGAGTCGAAGCGACTCGAAAACTTGGACAAAAAAGTCTCAAAAAATACTCAGTCAAAAATGACTGGGGGCACTGCTCAATCCGGATCTGCGCTTCCTGGCGCGGAAAAAGAACTGACGCCAGCGCGCATGGGCGGCGTCTAAGTACTGGCCGCGATGTCATCCCGGCGATCACGACGCCGACGACGGATGCGGAGCCGCACGACGCCACCTACCGACGCGCAAGGGTACTGCTACGCAAAACTTTCCGGATCCAGCCTGACGCCTGGGGATATTCTAAGGTAAGGAATCTGTCACTAACGTGTCTCTTTCAGATACATCGGAATCATAACCCGAGTATCCTGGCCTCGTTGCTCAGGAGGATAGACCCGAAAATGCACTGTGTCAAGAACAGCTACGATGAAAGTAAGCGTCTGAGAAGAAGTCAGGTGTGATCTTGGCATGTTTATAGAGAACCCCAGCGAATGCAGGAGGTACGCCGAAGTCTGAAGGTGGAAGACGACAGCCTGGGGCAAGGATGCCTTCAACAGCCAGTCGTCGAGGTAGGGTAAAACTGACACCCCTAAGCTGCGCAGATGAGCTGCGACCACCACCATCACCTTGGTGAACACCTGAGGGGCACTGGTAAGGCCGAAGGGGAGCAAGGTAAACTGAAAGTGCTCAAGCCTACCTTGAACAGCAGGTAACGCCTCTGGTCCGCAGGATGGGGATGTGAAAATACGCATCCTGCAGGTCCAATGCTACCATCCAGTCTCCTTGGTATAGGGCAGACAAGACCTGAGCTACAGTAAACATCTTGAACTTCTCCTTCTTGAGGAAGAGTCTAAAGATCTAAAATGGGCTGCAACCCTTTGTTCTTTTTTGGAGTTAGAAAGTATAACAGCCACTGACTACTTCTGAATCCGGGACCCTCTCTGTAGCTCCCTTGGCCAGGAGAGCTGTAATTTCCTCTTGGAGCAATTTTAAATGATTATCCGCCAGCCGTTCTTGATTTGGCAGAATGGGAGGAGGAAAGGCAGAGAATAGCCTTCCTGAAAGATCTGCAAGACCCACTTGTCTGATGTTATGGACCTCCAGTGGGGGAGATGATGATGGATTCTGTGGTGTGGTCTTGCAGAGTCAGATTAGGAGTGCTTAGAGGCTGCGGCTGCTGAGGGCAGGGTGGCCGACGACTTCTGGCTTCCATTCCTAGGATGGAATGAACCGCATCCACGTCCCGCACAACTTGGGAAGTCTGCGCAGGATGGTGGATGGGATAGGGCTGACGCAGCTGGAACCCTTTTCCGTTGCTACGAAAGGGGCGAAAGCTAGACTGACCACGAGCTGTAGAAGAGAGGCCCAAGGATCTGGCGGTAGCTTGAGAGTCCTTAAACCGCTCTTGGGCCGAGTCTCCTTTGTCCCCAAAAAGATGGGATCCATCAAACAGCATGTTCATCAAGTTTGCCTGGACATCCCCCGAGAAGCCAGACGTTCTAAGCCAGGCGTGGCGCCGCAAGGCCATTGTCGATGAAATTGCTCTGCCCAGCGAATCAGTCGTGTCAAGGCCACACCTTATGGTGAATTTTGCAGCATCTCTACCATCCTTAACCGCCTGAGAGAGCACAGCCCTGGCCTCCTCCGGGACTTGTGGCAGCACTTCCGCAACCGTCTCCCAAAGGAAGTGGGAAAAACAGCCCAATTAGAATGCAGTATTCACTGACCACAAAGCCAGGCTGATAAAAACATCTTCTCAAGTGATTCCAGCCTCTTGGATTCCCTATCCGGAGGGGCGGAAGAGAATGCACCCTGGGAGGTAGATGCCTGCACCACCAAGCTTTCACGGGAGAGGTGTTGGCTCCGGAACTTTGGGTCGGCCTGAGCCGGGCGATGGCGGCGTGCAATTGCCCTATTCACAGGAGCCCCTGTGCTACACTTGGACCATGTGCCTAGAAGGACATCAGTTAGTGCCTCATTGAAGGGCAAAAGGGGTTCAGAGTTGGAAGCCCCAGGATGAAGCACTTCGGTCAGAAGAATAGTCCTGACCTGCACAGAGGGCAACTCCAGTCCGAGTACCTCGGCTGCTCTCTTGACCACCATGGCATAAGACGCCCCATCCTCCGTAGCCACAGTTGGCAGAGAGAGCAAGCCAGTATCTGGGGAATTGTCCAGTCCACTGGCCTCCCCAAGTGCCCCATACCATTCCATTTGCTCTGCAGAAACATCCTGGTGTTCTAAAGGGTCCACAGACCCCTCCCAATCCACTCCCATGCCTAAAATATCATCAAATTGTTCAGGCGACAACATAGAAGGCATGGGTTCTGTCGACGTCGTTCCGACTCCGTGTCGTCGGGGATAAGGATGGGACTGGAGCCGCCAGTGGGTGTAGGTAGCCCAGAAGACACCGACTTTGGGTCCGATGCCGGGGTGGGTCTCAATGGCATGACCGATGCAGTCACTGATCGAATCCTCGAGGCCCCAACGGCGCTGTGGCCGGAGCAGACGGCGTCAAATCCGATGGGACCCCTTCCAACTCCGCAGGCCGAGGGCTCACCAGAGGGGACGGCCCTCTCAAATTCACGGCGCATGGCCTCGTAAAAAACTTTAATTTGAGCAGGGGTCGGTCCAGCTCCCCGGAAAGGGAGGGAGGCGCAAGGTCGACCATGTCTCCGGCTCCATAGAACCATGCCTAGAGTGTCGATGCTCCTTACCTTGTTCAGCGACGGACGACAGTTAAGGTGAAGATGAAGTCCGCTTAGACTTCTTCTTGGGCCTCTTTCCCGAGTGTCCCGATAACCTAGAGTGGAAAGAAAAGTACTTGGGGCTCCGGGAGCAGTCTTGCAACCTCCTCTTCTTTGATCGGGACCGGGAACTCCGAGGAGTCTCACTGGATGGTGCCGACTGCCAGGCCGCAAGGAGCTTCATAGCCCGCTCCCGCAAGTTCTTTGGAGCCATGGCCCGACAGTCCAAGCACGACTTTGAGTCGTGGTCGCGCTCGAGACACCAAAGACAGACGAAGTGGGGGTCAGTTACAGACATGGCGCGGTGACAGGCGCCAGACGGTTTAAACCCTGTCTTCCTCTAGGAAATCCTCGCACACGAAGAAAAAATGACAAAGTTGACAAAAAGTTGAAAAAGGCCTGTCAAAAGGCGACAGAGGGGTAGTTCTTCCCGGATCAGCGCTTAACTGGCGCGGAAAGAAATGAACTGATGTTTGCGCGCCTGGGTGGCACTTATACAGGTGACCGCGACGTCATAACCAACGCTAACGAAGCAGACGTCACGCAGGGATGAATGGAGCCACCCGACGGCGCAAGCAAGGGGTATTGCTCGAGCAAAAGTTTCCGGATGCAGCCAATAGCATTTCCACAACATTAGAAAGCAGTATAAACATCTGATAAAGTTCAAAAAGGAAAATCACTTTCGAAAGCTCTAGCAAGCTTTACACATTGCAATAACTCTCAAATATTCTAAGAAATTCTGGGAGATCGTAAGATGGGGCTGCGAGGGCCCACCAAAGAATCTAGAATTCAATATAAGCCCACAATCCTGGATTAATCATTTTACAACCCTTTATCAGAATGCAGGAGATAATAGACAGTTTGGAACAATTGGCTTGGCCTCACAGAATCAGGTTGTGGCAGGAGATACTACAGTCTTGAAGGAATAATCACAACTAAAACAAAATTGTCGAAAAGCTGATCTGAAGGTACACAAGTGAAAACTCAAAACCAATATATACATTTCTCCTCCATCAGAAAACCACGCCAGCCATCTAAAGGTCCTGTACCCCCTTGATCGTTCCAGCTAGTTCTTCCATTCAGCAATTTAATCTGGGGTTAGTCAATGATTTCGCTGAAAAGGAAGTTGTCGAAGCAATCCTACACCAAAAGCCGCACAAAGCTGCTGAACTGGACAAAAGTACAACAGATGTCTGACAAAACCCTCTAATTTTATGGTCAACAGTATTAACAAGGTCATTTAACAACATCTCGTCTCAAGAGTAGATACCAGACAACATCTCGTAGATGTAGAGTAGATACCACTCTCTTGGAGAAAATCATTAACTGTTCCCTTACACAAGAAGAGGCCTAGAGATCTCCCAGTAAATCATCGATCAATCTTCTGGAAACTGTTATCTCGCCTAGACCAGTGGTTGGATGAAAAAGACCTGACATCCCTGTATCAAGTGAGCTTCAGGACAGGCCAGAGTACAGTGGACCAAGTAATTAGACTAAATCTTATCTGTTCAAAATATATATCCCTCAAAAAGTCATCTCTGTACCTGGTTTTCATCGATCTTCAAACTGCTTTTGATAGTGTTGTTTGACCTACAATATGGCCTATCTTAAAGGACCTGAGAGTCGCAGGAAAGCCACTAACGCTACTAGTTGCACTGCATTCTGGCAACACCACCCGGGTGAAAAATAGCACTATAGGCGATTACACTACTGCAATCCCAATAGAACGGGGCATCAAGCAAGGTTGCGTGCTAGCACCAACTTTATTTAATTGCTAAATAAATGACATCGCAAATTCATTAATGACCTTGACTTAGAAATGCCCAAAATAAATAGTTGATTCCAATACTACTCTTTGCGGACGATCAATAGCTAGAACAGAGTTATCAATGCACCACCTTTTGGCAGGTTCTGAGTCCTTTTGTGCCACTATAAGTCTTACCACCAATGTTGGAAAAACAAAGTATATGAGTCTCAATGAAAAAACCAAATTGAAAGCGGCTTTTAGGGTCTATAGCAAGCCATTGGATCTCATGGCCACCTACGATTATCTGGGAACTCGTTTGGATAGCTAACTTTTCTGGGTGCCCTCTAGCTGTCTAAGAGCAACACTGTCTTGGCCCAGCAAGCTGGCGCAGTGCTGAGATTTGCAGAATCAAGTGGAAACCGTTTAGTAGTTTCGGCTATGCTGATGTATAAAATAAAAGCAAGGGCCGCCAGTATATATGGCTCAGAGGTTTGGGGGTATAAACTCCATCCATGCAAATCACTGAGAACTTCTTCCTACGCCGGTTACTACACTTGGGCCATGGAACGCTGCTGGACGCCTTGAGAGTAGATTTAGGCATTAAAAAAAAGGAGGATTATATTGCCTTAGCACCGGTAAAATATTGGATTTGTATTTGGTCCAAAGAAGAGCACGCTTCGTATAGACTCACATTATCAGATATTGTGAAGAATCAAAATTACTGCTTATGGTTTGCCCATATATCAAACATTCTCTATATTATTGGACTTGAAGACCTCTGGCTCTACCCGAAAACATTACTAAGGCTAGCCTCGATTTGGTTATAGAGTCAATCTGGTTGCACCTAAATCAATTAAAGATGAGCTGGGCAGTAAAACGCTATATAGCATTTAAACAAGATTGCGGTTTTGAATCCTTCTTGGAAGCAATCTTCCCAGCGGAAAAGAGAACTCTTTATTTAAAGGAAATGAGAACTCTTTCTTTAAAATTACATCTGGGTACTTTGCAGGTGGCTTAAGTAATCAAAAGATGGTCAACAAAATCGGAGGAGGGTGTAGATCTGTGCCATTGTTCACGGGGAGGTCCGGAAACAATTACCCATTTTCTTCTGCTGTGCCAGCAAACGTTAAGTATTCGGAAATACTATCTACGCCCGCTCTTTCTCAAATACATCAGGAAGAGTAATGAAGCTATAGAACTTTGCATGAGATTAGATGATAAAAAAATAGTTTTGGCTAATTCATTTTATGTCTACGTTGCTTAGAAGTCGAGTATGAGTGCAGGAAACATTGTCCATACTACTTGAACTCAAAAGCATAGATGAATTCAACATTTGAACAATTCTCAAAGACAACCATCGGTCCAAATCTTTAAGCCTTATTTGAACTCAAGCACATAGTCCAACATAACATTTGAACATTCTTTATGACAACTATTGGTCCAGAACCAGCGCTCGCCAAAGCTTTTTGATGCTCTCAGCAAGAAACTGTTATATCAATATATGAAAATGCTATAACAATCTATTGGAGAAAGCATTTTTTCCCTTTGCTGCTATATAGTCCAATAATATGTTATTTGTCAGAGAGGGTAATATTAAAGGCAGGCCCAGAGTACCTGCATTTAATATTGGGAGGATTCTGCAACACTTTAAGCAATCAATTGTTTTGACTTTAAATTATCTCTCGCCTAGACCCATGTTGTACAGACAAATCATGAGGCCTTTTTCTAGATATTTGAAAGGAGAACGTTTTTCACTGCTGGTAATACAGAGCTACTGTGACGACAACGCGAAGGATTAATATTGCACTTTACTGGAGAAAGTCCACTCCTTTGTTGCTATTTAGAGTACTAATATGTTGGCTCTCAAGAGAGATGTTGACTTCCGAGGGATTGATTCTGAGGGCACGACGAACACACTTGCACTTTATGTCCTTAGATCCATGACATAAAAATAAATCATGTGGCCTGTAGGAAAGTAGATCTGCTTTTATGGATACCCCCACTTTTTGCCTGGTGTTATGCTGTTTCTGACTAGTCTGACTGGGATCCTGCTAATCTGGACCCCAGTATCTGTGCTTCTACCCTAAATTGGTATGGTACGTACTTTGGTACATCCCAGATTGGACACTGGTGTACCCTTATCAGTCACTAGTATATGGTAATGAGGTACCCAGGGCATAGGTACACCAGGGGTCCCCCATGGGATGAAGCATGTATTATGCCACCCATGAGGGACCACTCAAACTGTAACTACACGCCTGCCATTGGAGCCTGTGTACACTGGTGCTAGCACCACTTAAGATATAGGTTTACCCATATCTAGGGTCACTGCACTTAAAACCTATAAGCCACCCCTAAAGCACAAGTTACTAACTTGTGTAACAATATATCTGTAAGAGACAGTAGTTAGTGACAGATTCCTTACCTTACAATATCCCCAGGCGTCAGGCTGGATCCGGAAAGTTTTTTGCGTAGCAGTACCCTTGCGCGTCGGTAGGCGGCGTCGTGCGGCTCCGCGTCCGTCGTCGGCGTCGTGGTCGCCGGGATGACGTAGCGGGCAGTACTTAGACGCCGCCCCTGCGCGCTGACGTCAGGTCTGTACACGACTTTCCGCGCCAGGAACGCAGAGCCATGCAAGAAGCTGACATAGGTGTCTGAAAAATACTAGGGCCCTGAAAGGGATGTCCTTAACCCTAGAAATCAGTTCGCAGAACGGGAGGATGGGTGGGTGGTAGGAATCTGTCACTAACTACTGTCTCTTACAGATATATCGTTACACAAGTTAGTAACTTGTGCATCTGAAAGAGACACGTTAGTGACAGATTCCTTACCTTAGAATAGATACCCCAGCAATACCAACCCCGGTGGTGGGTCTGCGAACAAAGATCAGACAAGGAAGTCCTGGAGGACAGAACGGCCAAAGAAGCCGTCCCTCCGGACCCGACTGTCAAGGCAGTAAAGCTTTGTAAACGTGTGCAGCGAGGCCCACGTAGCTGCCTGACAGATAACCGGCAGCGGAACACCGCGGCCCAAGGCCGTGGTAGCAGCCGTTGCCCTGGTGGAATGGGCACGCAGCCCAACAGGAGGCTCCTTCTTAGCCAAAGAATAGCAGGCTTTGATACACAAGGTTACCCAGCGGGAGATGGTTCTCTTGTGCACCGCCCGACCTTTTTTGGCGCCCTCGTAGCCAACAAAGAGCTGGTCATCCACCCAGAAATGGCGTGTGCGGTCGATGTAAAAGGAAAGCGCACGTTTTGGGTCCAGACGGTGGAGCCTCTCTTCCTCTCTGGAAGGATGCGGAGGCGGAAAGAAGGTGGGCAAAGTGATGGTCTGCCCAATGTGGAAGGCAGTAACCACCTTTGGCAAGAAGGACGGACGCGTCCTAAGAACAACCTTGTCTGGATGGACAGAAAGAAAGGGAGGTTTACATGATAGAGCCTGGAGCTCACTCACCCGCCGAGCGGAGGTGACGGCCACCAGAAAGGCAGTCTTCAGAGTCAGAAGACGAAGAGGACAGTTATGTAGAGGCTCAAAGGGAGCGCACATAAGAAAGGTCAAGTCCCACTGAGGCATCACAAACGGAACAGGAGGGAAGAGGTGTGTAATGCCTTTCAGAAACCTGTTAACAACAGGGGACTTGAAAAGGGAGGGCTGATCAGGAAGTCTGAGGAAGGCAGAGATGGCACAAAGATAGCCCTTGATGGTACCCAGGGCAGAACCCTGTTGGGCCAGGGAAAGAAGGAACAGGAGAACCTCAGAGAGAGGGGCAGAAAGGGGATTCACAGCCTTTGCTGTGCACCATGCCACAAACTTGTTCCACCTGCAGGCGTATACCATCTTAGTGGAGGGACGCCTGGCTGCCAGAATCACATCACAAACTTCGGGAGGCAAGTCGAAAGGAATCAACTGCCGCCGCTCAATCTCCACGCAAGCAGGTGGAGGCTGGACAGGTTCGGGTGGAGGACCGTCCCCTGCTGCTGCGACAGAAGTTCCTCCAGAAGAGGCAGACGGATCGGGGGATCGACGCTCATACTGAGTAGCTCGGGATACCAAACTCTTCGAGCCCAGTCCGGAGCCACAAGAATGACTTGGGCCCGGTCGTGCCGAATCTTCTTCAACACTCTGGGTAGAAGTGGTATAGGCGGAAAGGCGTACAAAAGACCGCAACTCCACTCGTGACGAAAAGCGTCGCCGAGCGAGTGCCGCCTTGGAAATTCAAACGCGCAGAATTGATGACATTGCGCGTTCTCTTCGGTGGCGAATAGATCTAACCAAGGCTCTCCCCACTGTAGAAAGAGTCCTTGCGCCACTTCCGAGTGAAGACGCCATTCGTGATCCATCATGCACCTGCGGCTGAGTTCGTCCGCCCTGGCGTTTAGGGAACCTGCCAGGTGTTGAACCATCAGGAACATGCCCTGATGTTCCAGCCATGTCCAGAGGCGCAGAGCCTCCAGACAAAGGGTCCACTACCCCACCCCGCCTTGTTTGTTGCAGTACCACATGGCGGTGGTGTTGTCTGTGAACACCTGCACTACCTTCCCTTTGACAGAGGGAAGGAATGCCTTGAGTGCAAGTCGGATCGCCCGGAGCTCCAGAAGGTTGATATGGAGCCGGGACTCCGCCGGAGACCAGAGGCCTCTGATCTCCGCCTCTCCCATGTGACCGCCCCATCCCAGAAGGGACGCGTCCGTCACAACTGTGTGCTCTGGCTGGGGAAGGGAGAGGGATCTGCCCATGACCCATTGCCGGTTCGAGAGCCACCACTGCAATTGTTTTGCAGTCCCTCCGAGATCTGGACGTGATCGGACAGGTTGCCCTGGTGCTGCGCCCACTGGAACTTCAGGTCCCACTGCAGAGCCCGCATATGCCATCTGGCATGATTGACCAGCAGGATGCAGGAGGCCATGAGGCCCAGCAGCCTCAGGGTCATCCGTACCGAAACCCAGGATAAAGGCTGAAAGATCGGAATCATAGCCCGAATATCCCGGACTCGCCGTTCGGGAGGATAGGCCCGAAACTGCGTCGTGTCCAGAACTGCTCCGATGAAAAGGAGCTGTGGGGAAGGAATCTGATGCGACTCGGCACATTGATGGAGAACCCCAGCGAGTGCAGGAGTTCGGCCGTAGTCTGGAGTTGGGAGACGACTGCCTGGGACGAGCCCGCCTTCAGCAGCCAGTCGTCGAGGTAGGGGAAGACTGAAACCCCTGCCCGGCGCAGATGAGCTGCGACCACCGCCATCACTTTCGTGAACACCCGAGGGGCACTGGTAAGGCCAAAGGGGAGCACGGTGAACTGAAAATGCTCGAGGCCTACCGTGAACCGAAGGTAACGCCGGTGGGCCGGCAGGACGGGGATGTGGAAATATGCGTCCTGCAAGTCCAACGCTACCAACCAGTCTCCAGGGTCGAGGGCAGTCAAGACCTGAGCTAGGGTGAGCATCTTGAACTTCTCCTTCCGGAGGAAGCGATTGACGTTCCGGAGGTCCAAGATAGGACGCATGTCCTCCTTGTCCTTTTTGGGCACCAGGAAGTAGTGGGAGTAGCAACCATGTCCTACTTCTGGGGTCGGAACATGCTCGATGGCCCTCTTGGCCAAGAGGGCCGTGACTTCCTTCTGCAGAAGTACCAAGTGATCCCCTGACATGCGGTGGAATTGAGGTGGCATGGCTGGGGGGTGGTCTCGAAGGGGAGGGAGTAGCCCTTTCGGACAATGTCCAAGACCCACCTGTCCGAGGTGATGGGACGCCAGTGGTGAAGGTGATGGCGGACCCTGCCCCCTACTGGCGTGCTGTGCACCTGAAAGGAGGGACTAGGAGGGCTTGGAGGCCGCGGACGGGTTGGAGGTGGTGGCCTGACCCGCACGCTGGTTGCCCGAACCGCCACGGCGGTATCCACGTCTTCGCAAGGCGCTTGCTGCGCGGGCCGGTGGCTGGGCTGTTGACGTGACTGGGCGCCCTTCCGTGGCCACGAAAGGGCGAAAAGCAGAGGTTTGCGGAGGGCGCACAACAGAAAGGCCCAGGGACTTGGCAGTAGCCCGCGAGTCCTTAAAGCGCTCCAGCGCATGGTCTGCTTTGGACCCAAAAAGACCGACTCCATCAAAGGGCATGTCCATGAGTGTATTCTGGACATCACCCGAGAAACCAGTGGTCCTCAGCCAGGCGTGGCGACGCAGCGCCACCGTCGTTGCAAGCGATCTGCCCAGCGAGTCGGTGGTATCAAGGCCACAACGTATGGTGTACTTTGCCGCATCCCTACCTTCCGCAATGGCGCGGGTAAGCAGTGTCTGGACCTCCTCAGAACACTGGGGCAAAACAGTCGCCACCGAATCCCACAGGGAGTGGGTATATCGGCCCAAAAGGCAAGCGGTGTTCACCGACCGCAAGCCAGCACTGGAGGAAGAAAAGGCCTTCTTCCCAAATTGGTCCAGGCGTTTGGATTCCCTATCCGGAGGGGCGGTAGGGAAGGCGGTTTGGGAGGCAGAGGCTTGGACAACCAAGCTCTCGGGGGTGGGATGTTGGGAGAGAAACACGGGTCGCCCGGAGCAGGGCGATGGCGTCGGGCCACGTTCCTATCCACAGGAGCCCCTGTGGTGGGCTTGGACCAGGTGCCCAAAAGAACGTCAATCAGTGCATAATTAAACGGCAGCACAGTCTCCGCAGAGGAGGCTGCCGGCTGAAGCACTTCCGTCAAGAAATTAGTCTTGACAGCCAGAGTAGGCAATTGGAGGTGCAAGGCTCCAGCTGCTCTACGCAACACCGTTGCGAAATTTGCCCCCTCCTCCGTAGCCACGGGAGGAGACAGCATGCCAGTGTCAGGGGAAGTATCTAGACCACTGGCATCCCCAAGTTCCTCTGCCCAGTCCTGATCATACTCACACTGCCGTGTGAGAGGGTCTTCTGACCCCTCCCAGCTCTCCTGGTCCTCCTCTAGTGAAAAATATGGAGGAGGAGGGACATTTGGGACCCAAGGTCTCGACGGCACCGGATCCGGCGTCGGGCGATGCCGGTCCGGCTCCATGTCCGGACCCGGAAAGAGCTGGGGGACGACGCCGTCCGGAGCCCCGGACGGCGTCAGAAACGGCACCGGGGACATCGGCGGAGGCGTGGTTAGGTCAACCGGCGTCGATGGGGGTTGCGGCACCACCGGGGCTGGGATCGAGGCCGGGGCCGGAGCCGAGGCCGGGATCAAGGCTGGCGGGACAGGCGACGCCGGGACCGGAGTCGCCGGCGACGCCGAGCAACCCCATCAGGACCCGCGGGGCCCGAAGGCGCACCGGAGGGACCTTGAGGCCCGAAGAGGCGGGCCATGGCCGACAGGAATTCCTGTATTTGGGCCGGAGTCGCCCCGAACCCGGAAAGGACGGGTAATGCGGGGGCGGCTCGACAGGCACGTCCGGGACCGCGGGGCGGGAACGGTGCCGACAGGGGCCTCAGCCGAGTCGTGAGACCGGCGAGGCGAAGTCTTAGAGCGATGATGTCTCTTAGACTTTTTGTGCTTCGACTTACCCGAGGAGCGCGAAGACTTGGACTCCGACGACCGGCGGGGACTCCGCGACCGGCCCCTCGACCTCTCCCGGGACCGGGGCTTGGTGTGGCGCGGAGCTGACTGCCAGACCTCGAGCAGCTTTCGAGACCGCTCTCGCAAAGCCTTCGGGTGAAGTTTCCGGCAGTCAGGGCACGACTTCGTGTCGTGGTCTCGGCCAAGACAGAAGAGACACTCCAGATGCGAGTCTGTGATCGACATCATTCGACCACAGACGTCGCATGGCTTGAAGCCGGGCATCCCTATCGACACCTAGGAGTCGACGACTCGAAAAGAAAACAGTGAAAAATCACCCAAAAATTTAGTCAAAAATTGACTAGGGCACTGCTCTTCCCGGATCTGCGCTTACTGGCGCGGAAAAGAAGAACTGACGCCAGCGCGCAGGGGCGGCGTCTAAGTACTGCCCGCGACGTCATCCCGGCGATCACGACGCCGACGACCGACGCGGAGCCGCACGACGCCGCCTACCGACGCGCAAGGGTACTGCTACGCAAAAACTTTCCGGATCCAGCCTGACGCCTGGGGATATTCTAAGGTAAGGAATCTGTCACTAACGTGTCTCTTTCAGATTACGGAATATACCCAGGAGTGGTTTTCTTTTCATCATTACAGACACCACAGCATTCAGATATCAACCAGCCCCCAAGAAATATACAATTACACAAAATAGGAGCATTGTCGGGCCCTCCTCAAATGGTTGTAGATGTTTTCCGAACATTTTCCCTTATTTTAACAGTTATAATAGTTCTGACTTATCTGGCTTTTGTTATTCCAAAGCACCAGAAACTCTTGAAAAAAATCCTGATCAATCACAGGTTTATTTATTCTATGCAGTTTGATTCACTTGCAGTCCAAGGTTCTGCATACTAGAAAGAAAATATTCATGAAAAACGTGTTTGGGGATCCTAGTTTTGGCAGATAGAAAATCTCACAGTTGCTGAATTCAATGGAATGGAGCAGAGTGGAACGCTAAATTCATGTTCACTGAATTTAGATTGAATAGCATTGTGGCCAATAGATATTGATGTATGTATGAGCAGCTATCTTTCCAAAGCTGCTGGTCTACTAGCAAACACATAAGACCTCTAATGCACAAGTTACTACTTGTGTAACGATATATCTGTAAGAGACAGTAGTTAGTGATAGATTCCTTACCTTAGAATATCCCCAGGCGTCAGACTGGATCCGGAAAGTTTTTTCGTCAGCAGTACCCCTGCGCGTCGGTAGGTGGCGTCCTGCGGCTCCGCGTTCGTCGCTGGCGTCGTAAGCGCCGAGATGACGTCACGGAGACTACTTAGGCGCCACCCATGCGCGCTGACGTCAGTTCTGTACACTACTTTCCGCGCCAGGAACGCAGAGCCATGCAAGAAACTGACCACTGGTGTCATGAAACTAGGGCCCTGAAAGGGATGACCTTAACCCTAGAATCAGTTCGCAGAACGGGGAGGATGGGTGGGGCGGTAAGGAATCTGTCACTAACTACTGTCTCTTACAGCTATATCGTTACACAAGTAGTAACTTGTGCATCTGAAAGAGACACGTTAGTGATAGATTCCTTACCTTAGAATAGATACCCCAGCAATACCAACCCCAGTGGTGGGTCTGCGAATATATTACACCAGAAAGTCACGGAGAACAGAACGGCCAAAGAAGCCGTCTTTCCGGACCTGACTGTCAAGGCAGTAATGCTTGGTAAATGTGTGCAGCGAGGCCCACATAGCTGCCTGACAAATATCCTGCAAGGGAACGCCGCGTCCCAAGGCAGTAGTGGCTGCCGTCGTCCTGGTAGAATGGGCACGCAGCCCCACAGGAGGCTCCTTCTTAGCCAACGAGTAACACGCTTTGATGCACAAAACGACCCACCGAGAGATGGTTCGTTTGTGCACGGCTCGACCTTTTTTGGCGCTCACGTAGCCAACAAAGAGCTGGTCATCCACCCGGAACTGTTGAGTGCGCTTCAGATAGAACGAGAGCGCATGTTTTGGGTCCAGATGGTGGAGCCTCTCTTCCTCTTTTGAAGGATGCGGAGGCGGAAAGAAGGTGGGCAAAGTGATGGTCTGCCCGATGTGGAAGGGCGTGACAACCTTTGGCAAGAAAGAAGGACGGGTCCTTAAAACCACCTTGTCCGGATGAACAGAAAGGAAATGAGGTTTGGAAGAAAGAGCCTGTAGCTCACTCACTCTTCTGGCAGAGGTGATAGCTACCAGGAAAGCCGTCTTTAGAGTAAGAAGACGTAAAGGACAGTTATGAAGGGGCTCAAAAGGAGAGCACATCAGATAGGTCAAGACAAGATTTAAGTCCCATTGAGGCATTATGAAAGGCACGGGAGGAAACGTATGTGCAATGCCTTTCAGGAAACGGTTAACAACCGGGGACTTAAAGAGAGAAGGCTGATCTGGAAGCCGGAGCAAGGCAGAGATGGCCGAAAGATAACCTTTGATAGTGAACAGAAGGACCTCAGAAAGAGGGGCAGAAAGGGGATCCACAGACTTCGCTGTGCACCATGCCACAAACTTGTTCCACCTGCAGGCGTATACCGTTTTAGTGGAGGGACGCCTGGCTGCCAGAATGACATCACAGACTTCGGGAGGAAGATCGAAAGCTGTCAACTGTCGCCGCTCAATCTCCACGCATGATGGTGGAGGCTGGAAAGGTTCGGGTGGAGGACCGTCCCCTGCTGCTGCGACAGAAGATCCTCCCGAAGAGGCAGTCGGATCGGGGGATCGATTGTCATGTTGAGTAGCTCGGGATACCAGTATCTTCGCGCCCAGAAGTGGTATAGGCGGTAAGGCGTACAACAGACCGCAGCTCCACTCGCGATGAAAAGCGTCGCCGAGCGAGTGCCGCCTTGGAAATTCCAAAGCGCAGAACTGATGACATTGCGCGTTCTCTTCGGTGGCGAATAGATCTAACCAAGGCTCTCCCCACTGCAGAAAGAGACCTTACGCCACGTCCGAGTTCAGACACCATTCGTGATCCATCAAGCACCGGCGGCTGAGTTCGTCCGCCCTGGCGTTCAGAGAACCTGCCAGGTGTTGAACCACCAAGGTAATGCCTTGATGTTCCAGCCATGTCCAGAGCCGCAGAGCCTCCTGACATAGGGTCCACGACCCCACCCCGCCCTGTTTGTTGCAATACCACATGGCGGTGGTGTTGTCCGTGAACACCTGCACTACATTGCCCCGGACAGAGGGAAGGAATGCCTTCAGTACAAGTCGGATCGCCCGAAGCTCCAAAAGATTGATATGGAGCCGGGACTCCGCCGGAGACCAGAGGCCTCTGATCTCCGCCTCTCCCAAGTGGCCACCCCAGCCCTGGAGGGACGCATCCGTCACCACTGTGTGCTCCGGTTGGGGGAGGGAGAGGGATCTGCCATTGACCCAATCGCGGTTCGTGAGCCACCACCGCAATGGTCGTGCAGTGCCCTCCGAGATCTGGACATGATCGGACAGGTTGCCTTGATGCTGTGCCCACTGGAACTTCAGGTCCCACTGCAGAGCCCGCATATGCCACCTGGCATGTTGCACTAGCAGAATGCAGGAGGCCATCAGGCCCAGGAGGCAGAGGGTCATCCTGACCGAAACCCAGGATAGAGGCTGAAAGATCGGAATCATAGCCCGAATATCCCGGACTCGCTGCTCGGGAGGATAAACCCGAAACCGCGTCTAATCCAGAACCGCTCCGATGAAGGGGAGCTTCTGAGAGGGACTCAGGTGCGACTTCAGCACGTTGATGGAGAACCCCAGCAATTGCAGGAGGTCGGAAGTAGTCTGAAGGTGGATGACGACGGCCTGGGGCGAGCCCGCCTTCAACAACCAGTCGTCGAGGTAGGGGGAAGACCGACACCTGACCTGCGCAGATGAGCTGCGACCACCGCCATCACTTTTGTGAACACCCGAGGGGCACTTGTAAGGCCGAAAGGGAGCACGGTAAACTGAAAATGCTCCTGGCCTACCGTGAACCGCAGGCAATGCCGGTGGGCCGGCAGGACGGGAATGTGAAAATATGCGTCCTGCAAGTCCAACGCTACCATCCAGTCTCCAGGGTCGAGGGCAGCCAAGACCTGAGCCAGAGTCAACATCTTGAACTTCGCCTTCCGGAGGAAGCGATTGATGTTCCGGAGGTCCAAGATGGGGCGCAAGCCCCCCTTGTCCTTTTTGGGGACCAGAAAGTAGTGGGAATAACAACCATGTCCTACTTCTGGCCCAGGAACGCGCTCGATGGCCCCCTTGGCCAAGAGGGCCGTGACTTCCTGTCGGAGAAGCGCTAAGTGATCTCCCGACATATGGTGGAACTGAGGTGGCATGGACGGGGGGCAGACTCGAAGGGGAGGGAGTAGCCCCTTCAGAAGATTTGCAGCACCCAGCTGTCCGAAGTGACAGAGCGCCAGTGGGGGAGGTGATGTTGAATCCTGCCGCCCACCGGCGTGGGGTGCACCCCAAAGCGCGGACTAGGAAGGCTTTGAGGCGGGACCGGAGGTGGGCTGA
Source organism: Calotriton arnoldi (assembly GCA_963921515.1). Lineage (NCBI taxonomy): Eukaryota > Metazoa > Chordata > Amphibia > Caudata > Salamandridae > Calotriton > Calotriton arnoldi. The sequence goes on from CAWUFW010003448.1 coordinate 139,869, forward strand.
CCCGCACGCTGGCCCCCTGTGCGGCCACGGCGGCCACCACGCCCTCGGCCGCGCTGAGGCTGGTTCTGCGCAGGCCTTTGGTTAAACGGACGTGTAGGGACGCCCCTTCCGCAGACACGAAAGGAACGAAAGATAGACGTGGCCGGGCGGGTGGTGGAGAGACCCACGGACTTGTCTGTAGCCCAAGAGTCCTTAAAACGCTCCAGCGCACTGTCTGCCTTATCGCCAAATAGGCGAGTACCATCAAAAGGCATGTCCATGAGGAAACTCTGGACATCCCCTGAAAACCCGGTGGACCGCAGCCAGGCATGTCGACGCAAGGCCACCGTTGTGGAGATGGCTCTTCCCAAAGAGTCCACGGTGTACAACCCACACCGAATGGCGAACTTCGCGGCATCCTTCCCCTCTGCAACAGCTTGGGAAAGCACAGCCCGAAACTCTTCGGGGCACTGGGGCAGAGTTTGCGCAACCGTGTCCCACACAGCGTGAGAATAGCGGCCCAAGAGGCATGCAGTGTTGACCGACCTCAGCCCCAGGCTGGCAGAGGAAAACAACCGTTTGCCAAGCTGCTCCAGCTTTTTTGATTCCTTATCCGGCGGAGCGGTAGGGAATGCTGTTTGGGAAGTGGAAGCCTGAATGACCAGGCTCTCGGGTGTCGGATGAGACGTCAAAAAGGCAGGGTCACCTGGTGCCAGGCGGTGACGCCTGGCCACGTTTTTATCCACAGGAACCCCTGTGGCTGGCCTAGACCAGGTACCCATCAAAACATCCGTTAAGGCCTCGTTAAACGGAAGCAGAGGTTCTATAGAACTTGCCTCAGTAAGGAGGTTAGTCTGGAGGGCAACAGTAGGCAATTCAAGGCCAAGAGCCTCAGCTGCTCTACAGTGTATGTTGCGCCTTCCTCCATGACAGTGGGAGGAGACACAAACCCAGGCTCAGAGGAGAGGTCCAGGCCACTTGCATCCTCTGAGCCTTCTGCCCACTCCTGTTCGGACTCACTTTTTTTTGCACAGGCTGCAGCGGCGAGGGAGGCACAGGGGAAACAAATGCTCCACCGGCGCCGGGAACGGTTGACGCCGCTCCGGCTCCAAGGCCCAATCGGGGTCCCAAGATGGAAACGCGGGCAAGGGCGGAGGTGGGACGAATGGCACCCAGGGCGGTGCCGGGAAGGGGGCGGCGGGGGGCGCCGGAGCCGCCGGCAGAGGACCTCGCGGCGCCAGAGCCGGCGGCAACCAGGGGCCCCCAAGAGGGACCGCGGGGCCCGAAGGCGCACCAGCGGGAGCCCTAGGCCTGAAAAGGCGGTCCATGGCAGCAAGAAACTCTTGCACCTGGGCTGGAGTCGCCGACGGACCCGGGTATGGCGGGTAGGCCGCGGGACTGACAGGCTCCAACGGAGCCGCAGGGAAAGACCCCGGGCCCCCTCGTCCGCGTCCGAAGACCGACGGGGGGAGGTCAGAGAGCGTACGCGCTTCTTCGACTTCTTTTTGTGACGTCGCTTACCCGAATCCGAGGGTGAAGACTTGGACCCCGAGGAGCGATGATGACGACTCCGCGGCCGGTCCCTCGAGCGACCCCTGGACCTGGAACGGCGCGGAGACAACTGTCGGGCCTCCAGCAGCTTTCGGGACCGCTCCCGCAAAGCCTTCGGAGCCATGGCCAGACAGTCGGAACATGACCGGGAGTCATGGTCGCGCTCCAGGCAGTAGAGATAGACACCATGGGGGTCGGCCACCGACATCGTACGGCGGCAGGCCCCGCAGGATTTAAACCCAGGCATTCCTACGTGGCACCAGGAGTCAAGATTTTAGAAAAGTAGAGACAAAAGTCCCAAAAACAACTAGTCAAAAAGTGACTAAGGTACGTGCTCTAACCGGATCTGCGCTTGCTGGCGCGGAAAAAGAAAGAACTGACGTCAGCGGGCATGGGTGGCGCCTAAGTAGTCTCCGTGACGTCATCTCGGCGCTTACGACGCCAGCGACGAACGCGGAGCCGCACAACGCCACCTACCGACGCGCAGGGGTACTGCTGACAAAAAACTTTCCGGATCCAGTCGGACGCCTGGGGATATTCTAAGGTAAGGAATCTATCACTAACGTGTCTCTTTCAGATATAGCATATATGTTCCTATGACAGTAACCCCATCTAGTCTTGGTAACTTATGCCAACAATAGCTAACTCATTCCAGATTAGGTGCTATGAAGGAACACTTGTCAAAACTCAGTGAGGACGCAAATTTGAGTGATGTCCTCCTGGGTCTACACCCCATGAAAAATAAACAATTCATATATGTTATTATAAAGGAAGAGCAGGCATATTCTGAGAGAGAGAAGCTGAAGAAAAAATTAGGGAAGCTGACAGGGAAATAATACAGACCACATTTAAAGTTATTGACAGTGGTTTTCAAACACCCTCAAAACAAGTACACAAGATTCTGACAATTTCTTCCTCCCTGAACCTTTTGAAAGAAGATCTGAGTCTTTTACAACAAGGACAGGCTTAGATGCGAGCTAGAACACAATTAAACTGGGCATTACAAATTCAGAAGGCAAATAAAGTGCCCTAGCAACTAAAATGTGTCTGCTGTGTTTGATCATTACAATTCGACCTCAAGACAGATAATAATTGCTAAACAAAAAAAAGAAGTGTCACACACTTTATCGATGAGTGCTCCGTTTTCTGAGGCAGAAGACCCACACCTTATGTGGCTCCTACATGAATTAATCTCCCGTTTCAATTTACTGCCTTTCGTTTCTGTTATTGTCAAAAATAGACATCCTTAGGCTGGCATGAAAAAACACAGAACACTTTTCTTTTTCATACCTACAAATTTCTGTTTGCAGACAAAAAACAATCCTGCATTCATAAGGACATCTGCATGCACCAACCAGGACATTTACTCCTCTGTGATTCTATCATTCTGCATGGGCCTGTAAGCCTTTGAAGCCCAGCCTTGGGGTCGATTACGATGTCGTTCGGAAACTCTGCTGACCGAATCGGTTTCTGAATCGTTTCCGACCCATTATGATGCTTCCCGACATCGTTCGGTCGGACTTGCATTGACTACAATGGGAGCCTGTGTTCCGAACGAGAACACAGGCTCCCATTGAAAAAAGGGGTGGTTGGGGAAAAGCATGCATCTAGTGACGGCCACCCAAGGGTGCCTGCCACACTGTGCATGGTTTGTAAGAGGGGTCACTTGGGTACCCCCACGGGCCCCACCCAAAGGCCTATGGGTGAAGGGGGAGCCTGCTACGGGCCCCCGAAGTCAGATTCCAACAGCCGTTTCGTGTAGGGCAGACCGAATCGGTCATTGTAATCACTCGTTCGGAAACCGTGTCCATAGAGCTGTAACAATCGGCTCCGAACGATTCGGGCTATCCGAATGCCGTTCGGAAACGATTCGGACAGCCCGAACAGTTTCCTTGCATCGTAATCGGTCGTACAGAAAGGTGTCCGATTTGGTCAGAAACATAGGTTCCGAATTGGATTCGCCTAATCCGAATCCCGTTCTGAGCCTTTCCGGATGGCATCGTAATCAACCCCTTTGTCTGCAAATTACTTGTAGCACCTGTTCAATTCATTACTTTTTTTCATACACTCCTATGTACGGTTCTCATTTCACTAGAATAAATGAAAGCTGCTGATCCTTTGTGTCAACTGTTAAAAAACAGTAAAATGTTGTGGTATTACATTATATCTAGGGCTCCCGGTTTTCCGTTTAAACGGATTTTTACATATAAATACAGACGGAAAACAAGTTTTCCTTTATCTGTATTTATATATAAAAATATATACATATTACATTTTGCCGCGCTGCCGTGCTCCAGCAGACCTGCCTACAGTAACACAAAACGCTTTTGTTGATGCCCCAGCCATTTCCCGGGGCTCCGCTCCGCCCCTCGAGTGAGGTCTTCATTGACATCAATAGAATCACACCCCCAACCATCTGGTGTCTCCCGCTCCTTAGAGGGTTAAGAGGTGTCAGCCCGGGCAGAGACAGCTTTCCGGGCGCACACACAGCCGCACCCGAGTACTTCACAGGTCTTTGAAAGACCATTTACTTGTTAATGGGGCTTTGTTGTTCTTTCACCCCTTCTTAGAGCCCCCACGAAATTTGGCTCTAGTTGCGCCTCTGTAACCAGCTCCATACTAGCACTCAGAGGTACTGCTCCAGTGACAGGCGAAGGACGGTACGGACATGTATCACGCGCACAGGTTCTGTTCCACTGGTAATCCACTGTCCGATCTCGGCCCCCATCTTATCGTTAGGGGAGATCTAGGGATGGCACACAGTGATGAGAGTCCAATGAAGGGATGCGTACATACTGCTAATCTATCCTTAGTTGTGGCAAGGACTCAGCAGGTATGAGCCTTGTGCTCCCCTACGACTGGATGGGCACGAGATAGATCTCTGCTGTCTCCCTGTGAATGGCGGCCTCGGTGCAGGATTGAGACTGGTTACTGAGTGAGGACTCGGCTACTTCAGCATGGGCGACTTCTGTTTTGCCTGGTCCTCTGTGCTTCTGTAGACGAGGGAGAGAGACCCGCAGCCTTCACTGCTTGCAAAGTGACCCTGTGCAATTTTCATAGTAACATCTCTGAGTGAAGCTGAGTGTGCGTGTCCCTCACATGTCCTTGCACACCAGTGATAGACGCGCATCGCACATAATCAAGGCGCTACATTTCAGCATTGACCCTTAGTTCTTTTTCCTAGACCATCAGACACTCCAAAAGTACAAGGCTGTCCGTGATGTCTGGATATTCATTGTGACGACCGTGATATCAACATCCCGGCGTGGCCTAGGAGGTCCAACCCATGAAAAGGAAAAACAAATCCCACAATGTCTTTTAACCCAATTTGGCAGGACGAGCAGACACCAACAATAAGTATTTCAGAATGTTTGATAATGTCTGATTGGGTCATGGTGACTCTTGTTTATTTCACCACCACCTGGACTCATGCCCATCAAACGTGCTAGCGTCTCTCTTCATCCATTCTCCATGCATACCCATCAAACACTGCGCTGGCCCCTCTTGTTATTTCACTCTCCACCCATAATTCACATCCATCCAACATTGGGCTTGCATCTCTCGTAATATCTCGTGCGTCTTGTTATTTCACTCCCACCTGTATTCATGCCCATTAGACACCATGCCGGTGACTCTTCTCATCTCAACCTCCATCCACCATTCACACTCATCGAACACTGTGCTGGGGCTTCTCGAAATTTCACCCTCCACCTGCCATTCACTTCATCAAAGACTTTTCTTTTCATGTTGTTAGCTTTTCAAGCAAAAATACTCATTGATTTCTGAATAATGAGTGTAAAAGCTTGAAGTTGTATTCCCTATGAGCGTTTGCTTTTTTTCCAGTATGTTGTTACTTTTTTTCAGGCAGCATATTACTGTAGTCTAGTGCATAATTTGAATTGAATTGCTTCCAGGTGTTTATAGCGGGGCACAATTGAGTTGTAGCTGAAGGCAGTGCGAGTTTCTCTCAGTGGGGCAGTATGGTGTTCAGTGGGGAGAGGATGTGGCACTCTGCCGATGACAGAAACTGCAAGGCTCTGAGACAAATGGCTTGTTATAGCACTTTTAAGCATATTTGGGACATTCTGCAAATGGCAAAGTTTTCAGATGAATGTATAGTGTTGACCAATAACAACCGAGCGCATGTGTGCATTGTCAATTTAAATAAATGTGGAAAAATACTAGCTGTAGTGTCGTCTTTTGCTTGCGGCAAAAATAAATGTGGATAAATACAGAAAAAATGCCCAAAAAATAAATATGGATAAATACAGACGGAAATGGCAAAAAAATAAATACCATAAAACCGGGAGCCCCAATTATATCCTAGTCCAAGGAAACTGTTTGAAAGTGTTCCATGGTCAAAAATAGACATTGTAAATATGTGCTTTTATAAGTAAATTCAGCTTGTTGAGATTCTAACACAATAAGGGGGATCTTTAACCTCTGCCGCTAAATGTTTTGCCTTTCAAAAAGCCTGGCCGGAAACTGAAATAAAACAACTACTGCAGATGCCATTTCCAACACATTTGCAGAGTTGTTGGATGCCATCAAACACAACAAGCAAAGCTTTTAAAACATTGGATTCGGCCTATTGTTGACTGGTTTCACAACTATTTTTGGATTCCATTCTTCAGCTCACTGATTTCAAATCTGTTTGGGGGAATTTCAACTACCCTTCTGATGGCTGGTTGTGCAATTTTCGTTTTACCCACTCTGGCTGCAATTCGCTGTAGAAATGGCAAAATACTTTGTTACTTTTTAGCTAGGCATGAATGGAACTGTGCTAATCCTATACTTATTAACTTTGCTAGAACAACAGACATTTTAGGTGAGCTGGTGTTATAGGGTGCTCTCAATACAGAAGCTGCTCTCCACCTAAAGCACAAGTTACTAACTTGTGTAACGATATATCTGTAAGAGACAGTAGTTAGTGATAGATTCCTTACCTTAGAATATCCCCAGGCGTCAGGCTGGATCCGGAAAGTTTTGCGTAGCAGTACCCTTGCTTGCGTCGGTAGGCGGCGCTGCGTGCGGCTCCGCGTCCGTCGCCGGCGTCGTGATCGCCGGGATGACGTCGCGGGCAGTACTTAGGCGCCGCCCTGCGCGCTGACGTCAGTTCTGTACACGACTTTCCGCGCCAGGAACGCAGAGCCATGCAAGAAGCTGACACAGGTGTCTGAAAAATACTAGGGCCCTGAAAGGGATGTCCTTAACCCTAGAAATCAGTTCGCAGAACGGGGAGGATGGGTGGGCGGTAAGGAATCTATCACTAACTACTGTCTCTTACAGATATATCGTTACACAAGTTAGTAACTTGTGCATCTGAAAGAGACACGTTAGTGATAGATTCCTTACCTTAGAATAGATACCCCAGCAATACCAACCCCGGTGGCGGGTCTGCGAACAAAGATCAGACAAGGAAGTCCTGGAGGACAGAACGGCCAAAGAAGCCGTCCCTCCGGACCTGACTGTCAAGGCAGTAATGCTTAGTAAACGTGTGCAGCGAGGCCCACGTAGCTGCCTGACAGATAACCGGCAGCGGAACACCGCGCCCAAGGCCGTGGTAGCAGCCGTTGCCCTGGTGGAATGGGCACGCAGCCCAACAGGAGGCTCCTTCTTAGCCAAAGAATAGCAGGTCTTGATGCACAAGGTAACCCAGCGGGAGATGGTCCTCTTGTGCACCGCCCGACCTTTCTTGGCGCCCACGTAGCCAACAAAGAGCTGGTCATCCACCCGGAAGTGTTTTGTGCGGTCGATATAGAAGGAGAGCGCACGTTTTGGGTCCAGACGGTGGAGCCTCTCTTCCTCTCTGGAAGGATGCGGAGGCGGAAAGAAGGTGGGCAAAGTGATGGTCTGCCCAATGTGGAAAGCAGTAACCACCTTTGGCAAGAAGGACGGACGCGTCCGAAGAACAACCTTGTCTGGATGAACAGACAGAAAGGGAGGTTTGCAAGAAAGAGCCTGGAGCTCACTCACCCGCCGAGCGGAGGTGATGGCCACCAGAAAGGCTGCCTTTAGAGTCAGAAGACGAAGAGGACAGTTATGCAGAGGCTCAAAGGAGCGCACATTAAAAGGTAAGAACCAAGTTCAAGTCCCACTGAGGCATTACAAACGGAACAGGAGGGAAGAGGTGAGTAATGCCTTTTAAGAACCTGGTAACAACAGGGGACTTGAAAAGGGAGGGCTGATCAGGGAGCCTGAGGAAGGCCGAGATAGCACAAAGATAACCCTTGATGGTACCCAGGGCAGAACCCTGTTGGGCCAGAGAGAGAAGGAACAGAAGGACCTCAGAAGAGGGGCAGAAGAGGGATCCACAGCCTTTGCTGTGCACCATGCCACAAATTTGTTCCACCTGCAGGCGTATACCACCTTAGTGGAGGGACGCCTGGCTGCCAGAATCACATCACAAACTTCGGGAGGCAAGTCGAAAGGAATCAACTGCCGCCGCTCAATCTCCACGCAAGCAGGTGTAGACTGGACAGGTTCGGGTGGAGGACCGTCCCCTGCTGCTGCGACAGAAGATCCTCCCGAAGAGGCAGACGGATCGGGGGATCTATGCTCATATTGAGTAGCTCGGGATACCAAACTCTTCGAGCCCAGTCCGGAGCCACAAGAATGACTTGGGCCCGGTCGTGCCGAATCTTCTTCAACACTCTGGGTAGAAGTGGTATAGGCGGAAAGGCGTACAACAGATCGCAACTCCACTCGCGACCGAAAAGCGTCGCCGGCGAGTGCCGCCTTGGAAATTCCAACGCGCAGAACTGATGACATTGCGCGTTCTCTTCGGTGGCGAATAGATCTAACCAAGGCTCTCCCCACTGTAGAAAGAGTCCTTGCGCCACTTCCGAGTGAAGACGCCATTCGTGATCCATCATGCACCTGCGGCTGAGTTCGGTCCGCCTGGCGTTCAGAGAACCTGCCAGGTGTTGAACCATCAGGAACATGCCCTGATGTTCCAGCCATGTCCAGAGGCGCAGAGCCTCCTGACAAAGGGTCCAAGACCCCACCCCGCCCTGTTTGTTGCAGTACCACATGGCGGTGGTGTTGTCTGTGAACACCTGCACTACCTTCCCTTTGACAGAGGGAAGGAATGCCTTGAGTGCAAGCCGGATCGCCCGGAGCTCCAGAAGGTTGATATGGAGCCGGGACTCCGCCGGAGACCAGAGGCCTCTGATCTCCGCCTCTCCCATGTGACCGCCCCATCCCAGAAGGGACGCGTCCGTCACAACTGTATGCTCTGGCTGGGGAAGGGAGAGGGATCTGCCCATGACCCATTGCCGGTTCGAGAGCCACCACTGCAACTGTTTTGCAGTCCCCTCCGAGATCTGGACGTGATCGGACAGGTTGCCCTGGTGCTGCGCCCACTGGAACTTCAGGTCCCACTGCAGAGCCCGCATATGCCATCTGGCATGATTGACCAGCAGGATGCAGGAGGCCATGAGGCCCAGCAGCCTCAGGGTCATCCTTACCGAAACCCAGGATAAAGGCCGAAAGATCGGAATCATAGCCTGAATATCCCGGACTTCGCCGTTCGGGAGGATAGGCCCGAAACTGCGTCGTGTCCAGAACTGCTCCGATGAAAAGGAGCTGTGGAGAAGGAATCAGATGCGACTTCGGCACATTGATGGAGAACCCCAGCGAGTGCAGGAGTTCGGCCGTAGTCTGGAGGTGGGAGACGACTGCCTGGGACGAGCCCGCCTTCAGCAGCCAGTCGTCGAGGTAGGGGAAGACTGAAACCCCTGCCCGGCGCAGATGAGCTGCGACCACCGCCATCACTTTCGTGAACACCCGAGGGGCACTGGTAAGGCCAAAGGGGAGCACGGTGAACTGAAAATGCTCGGGGCCTACCGTGAACCGAAGGTAACGCCGGTGGGCCGGCAGGACGGGGATGTGGAAATACGCGTCCTGCAAGTCCAACGCTACCAACCAGTCTCCTGGGTCGAGGGCAGTCAAGACCTGAGCTAGGGTGAGCATCTTGAACTTCTCCTTCCGGAGGAAGCGATTGACGTTCCGGAGGTCCAAGATAGGACGCATGTCCTCCTTGTCCCTTTTGGGCACCAGAAAGTAGTGGGAGTAGCAACCACGCCCTACTTCTGGGGTCGGAACATGCCTCGATGGCCCTCTTGGTCAAGAGGGCCGTGACTTCCTTCTGTAGAAGCACCCAAGTGATCCCCTGACATGCGGCGGAATTGAGGTGGCATGGCTGGGGGTGGTCTCGAAGGGGAGGGAGTAGCCCTTCGGACAATGTCCAAGACCCACCTGTCCGAGGTGATGGTGCGCCAGTGGGGAAGGTGATGGCGGACCCTGCCCCTACTGGCGTGCCGTGCACCTGAAAGGAGGGACTAGGGAGGGCTTGGAGGCCGCGGACGGGTTGGAGGTGGTGGCCTGACCCGCACGCTGGTTGCCCGATCCGCCACGGCGGAATCCACGCCCTCGGCCACGCGAAGACGCCTGCTGCGCGGGCCGGTGGCTGGGCTGCTGACGTGAAGGGGCGCCTACCGTGGCCACGATAGGGGCGAAAAGCAGAAGGCAGCGGAGGGCGTGTAGCAGAAAGGCCCAGGGACTTGGCAGTAGCCCGTGAGTCCTTAAAGCGCTCCAACGCATGGTCTGCTTTGGACCCAAAAAGACCGACTCCATCAAAGGGCATGTCCATGAGAGTATTCTGGACATCCCCTGAAAACCAGTGGTTCTCAGCCAGGCGTGGCGTCGGAGCGCCACCGTCGTTGCAATCGACCTGCCCAGCGAGTCGGCGGTGTCAAGGCCACAACGGATAGTGTATTTGGCCGCATCCCTTCCTTCCGCAATGGCGCGGAAAGCAGTGCCTGGACCTCCTCAGGGCACTGGGGCAAAACATCCGCCACCGAATCCCACAGGGAGTGGGTATATCGGCCCAAAAAGACAAGCGGTGTTAACGGACCGCAAGCCAGCACTGGAGGAAGAAAAACCTTTCTTCCCAAACTGATCCAGGCGTTTGGATTCCCTATCCGGAGGGAGCGGTAGGGAAGGCGGTTTGGGAAGCGGAGGCTTGGACAACCAAGCTCTCAGGAGTGGGGTGGACAGAAAGAAACAGGGGTCGCCCGGAGCGGGGCGATGGCGTCGTGACACGTTCCGATCCACAGGAGCCCCTGTGTTGGGCTTGGACCAGGCGCCCAAAAGAACGTCCGTGAGGGCGTCGTTAAACGGCAGCACAGTCTCCGCAGAGGAGCTGCCGGCTGAAGCACCCTCTGTCAAGATGTTAGGCTTGACCGTCAAAGTAGGGAGCTGGAGACGTAAGGCCCCAGCAGCCCTACGCAACACCGCACCAAAATTGGCCCCCTCCTCCGTAGCCACGGGAGGAGACAGCATGCCAGTGTCAGGAGAAGTATCCAGACCACTGGCCTCCCTAGACTCTCTGTCCAGTCCTCATCATACTGACAGTTGCGTGTCAGAGGGTCATCAGACCCCTCCCAGTCCTCATGGTCCTCCTCTGGTTCAAAATAAGGAGGAGGAGGGACATTTGGGACCCAAGGTCCCATCGGCGCCGGAGCCGGCGTCGAGCGACGTCGCTCCGGGTCCATGTCCGGAGCCGGAAGGAACTGGGGACGACGCCGCCCGGAGCCCAGGGCGGCGTCGAGAACGGCACCGGAGACATCGGCGCCGGCGGAGGTGTCGTGAGGTCGACCGGCGTCGATGGGGGTTGTGGAGCCGGGATCGAGGCCGGGGCCGAAGCCGGAGCCGGGATCGAGGCTGGAGGCCCGGGCGACGCCGGGCCGGAGCCGCCGGCGACGCCGGAGCAACCCCATCAGTGGCCCGCGGGGCCCGAAGGCGCACCGGAGGGGCCTGAAGGCCCGAAGAGGCGGGCCATGGCCGACAGGAACTCCTGTGACCTTGGCCGGATCCGCCCCGAACCCGGGAAGGGCGGGTATGACGGGGGCGACTCCACAGGCAAGTCCGGGGCCGCGGGGGCGGGGACGGTGCCGGGAGGGGCCTCAGCCGAGTCGCGAGACCGGCGAGGCGAAGTCCGAGAGCGACGATGCTTCTTGGACTTCTTGTGCCTGGACTTACCGGACGAAGAAGACTTCGACGCCGACGACCGGTGTGCACTCCGCGAGCGACCCCTGGACCTCTCACGCGACCGGGGCTTCCGCGGAGCCGAATGCCGGGCCTCGAGGAGCTTTCGAGACCGCTCTCGCAAAGCTTTCGGGTTGAGGGCCTGGCATTCGGGACAAGACTCGGTGTCGTGGCCTCGGCCGAGGCAGAAGAGACACTCCCAATGCGGGTCGGTGACGGACATCATCCGCGCACAGGCGCCGCATCGCTTGAAGCCGGGCATCCCTACGACACCTTAAAGATGGAAAAAACAGTGAAAAAATCACCAAAAAGTATGGTCAAAAATTGACCAGGGCACTGCTCTTCCCGGATCTGCGCTTACTGGCGCGGAAAAAGAAGAACTGACGTCAGCGCGCAGGGCGGCGCCTAAGTACTGCCCGCTGACGTCATCCCGGCGATCACGACGCCGACGACGGACGCGGAGCCGCACGACGCCGCCTACCGACGCGCAAGGGTACTGCTACGCAAAACTTTCCGGATCCAGCCTGACGCCTGGGGATATTCTAAGGTAAGGAATCTATCACTAACGTGTCTCTTTCAGATCTTGAGAACTACCCAGAGTTCTCTGCTTCTTTTTTGCATATATATATATATATATATATATATATATACATACATATATATATATATACATGCATATATACACACACAATTATATACATATTCATTGAAAAAACCACAGGTTTCAGGGACGTTATAATTAGTTGGACATTTTACTCGTACAAAACCAGAGAAATTCGGCCGTTATAGTTAGCTGAGCAAACTATAACTCGTGCCCCCGCAATGCACTGCTGATGACATCACACATTACATCACTCATGACATGGTCAGTGACATCACTGATGACATCACTGTTGACATCCCAAATGACATCACTGATGACATCACTCTTTTCAATACAGGGAGAAGATATAAGATATATATATATATATTTTCATTTCTCGGCCCCTGCTTCACGGATCACCCTGAAACTTTCCATGCACAAGAATTACCGGCACACTTTTTAAAATAAAATTTTGTGAAGATTCAGCAAACATTGCCAAAGTTAAAGGCAAGTCAAAAAATGCTTTTCCTATGGAAACATGGTCCCAACTATACCTACTGGCGACCGCCAGTAGTTATATATTTCCACATATAAATAGCTACACACATATATATTATATATATATATATATTTACACACATGGATACTTTTAGACACACACGCACAGATATATATATATATATATATATATAAATAGATATATTACATTACCCACTGGCAGTAGCCAGTAGGTAGTTATAGTTAGGACAATGTTTCTATAGAAAAAGTATTTTTTCACTTGCCTATATCTTTGGCGTAGTTTGACGAATCTTCACAAGTTTTTCCCGAAAAAAGTGTTGTAGTAAGTTTTGCGTGCATAGAAAGTTTTGGGGTGATCCGTCAAGCGGGGCCAGAGAAAAGAATATACAATTTCCTATGTTAATTCCCATAGGAGCTTTGAACAGGAGTACAGCCGGAACCGCTAGACGGAATTGCACCAAATCTGGAAGGAAGGTATATTTTGGTTCGCAGATCACGCTTTCAGTTGTTTGGTGTAGCTGTTGAGAAATTTAAGGGAAAGCAAATAAGGATATCTAGGCGAAGCCTCAGCACAGATCTCATGGTGAGATCTGATTGGTTGTCAGTACTTCAGCCAGAAAAAGCTGGCAGTCATCTTGGGACCAATATACATGACAGAACCCCATTGAAATGCACTAATGTGAATGGCAGGTTTTGAGGGTCAAAAAAAAGGAGAAATCATTTGTTGATGTACCATACTAATTTTGGGATTTGTGGTATGTTCGAAGGTGATTTTACCCTGTGAAAAAACCTTTCATCATCAATCATGTTTGAGAGAAAACTGTTTTCTCATGATTTTTCCATAGAGGTTAAAGAAGGTGCTCCAGAAGCTAAAATGAAAACATATTTTCTGTAAACTCACACTATATTTCTCAGCCATATGACATTCTCAGTAAAACATGTACTTCCAAATTTAGCCCAACGCAGACCAACCTCAGCCCAAAGTCGCAACTCTTAAATTATGCAGAAATAGTAAATCAGAAACCATTTTGAGGATGAATGTAAATTCTATTCAATATACAAATAGTGGGAGGGGGTTAACTGGGCACCTGTGGCACGAGACTAGCCTGCCCAAAGTCATTTCAACAGCTTGTTTAACATGTGTACCCAAGTTGCCATGGGATAAAGCTCAACATTGCACGTCTCTGTGATTAAGCTGATTTTGAAACGCGTCCGTGCTGGACCTGTTCTCTCTTTAATTCCTGCCCTTCTCTCAGCAAGCAGTGAAAAAAGATTTTGGATTAGAGAAGCAGTAACTGCTCATCTGATAAAATATTTTCTCTTGTGGACCAAGCATTAGATGTGTTAGCCAATTACTTAGTCAAAATCTGCGTGAAAATAGCTGTGCAATCACACCTCATTTTTAAACCCAAGAGCAAAACTTATGAGCAGTTTCAGTACATGTTTACTGTTACATTAATGTTCAGTTGCACTGAGGTCTAAACTGCAAATGTTACTTTAAGGTCCTTTCTCAAATGTATTCCTTCTAAAGCTACATTAGACCATAGCTGCCAAGGTTTCAGTTTGCTTATGTGTGACATTTACATGTTTCCAGTGCATTTATGAGTGACATTTCACTGCCTTATGTGCAACTTTTGAGTGACACTAGGTACTGACATTTTTTATGCAATGTGCCTAGCTGTGGATTTTGGGCCCTAGCGCATCCGGCACCTAGGGAAACCTAACAAACCTGTACATTTTTAAACCTAAACACCCAGGGGAATCCAGGATGGGGTGACTTGTGTGACTCTCACCAGGTTCTGTTTTCCAGAAAATCTTGCAAACCTCAAACTTTGTAAAAAACATAAAAAATATAAAAACACATTTTCCTCACATTTCTGTGATGGAAAGTTCTGGAATCTGCAGAGAGCAACAAACTTCCACCCACTCAGAATTCCACAAAGTCTTCCTATAAAAATGGTACCTAACTTCTGTGGGTAGGCCTAGCGTCCGTGACAGGAAATGGTGCAAAACGCACTGTGGAGACTTCAAAATTATCGCTCAAAAAAAGACTTGGTTTTTTCAGGGAGTCACCTGCATTTTGGGTCCCGGGCTTGGTGGGCATCTAGGGAAACCTATCAAACCCCGACATTTCTGAAAACTGGACAACTGGGGGAGTCCAGGGAGGTGTGACTTGTGTGGATCTCCCAACGTTTTCCTTCCAAGAAAGCCCTGCAAACCTCAAATTTAGCTAAAATAAAAATGTTCCTAACATTTCTGCCTCGGATCACCGCGCCAGCACAATAGTCCTACCACCCAGCGTTGCCTCACAGAAATGTAAGGAAATATGTGGGTGTTTTTTAGCTAAATTTGAGGTTTGCGGGCGATTCTGGGTAGCAAAACTTTGGGGGATCCACGCAAGTCACACCCTCCTGGACTCCCCCAGGTGTTCAGTTTTCAGTCTAGTTTTCAGAAATGTGTGGGTTTGATAGGTTTCCCTAGATGGCCGCCAAGCCCTGGACCAAAAACAAAGGTGCCCCCCTTGCAAACCAGGTTGTTTTGTGATAGATAATTTTGATGTCTCCACAATATGTTTTGGGCCCTTTCCTGCCACGGGTACTTGGAGACCTGGGGGAACGCTGGGTGGGACGAAATTTGTATTAACCCGGTGAGCCCAAAACTTTCCCACACAGAAATGTGAGAAAATGTGATTTTTTTCAGCTAAATTTGTGGTTTGCAGGGTCCTCATCGATCATTTTGAAGTCTCCACAGTACGTTTTGGGCTATTTCCAGTCGCGGGCACTAGGCCTACCCACACAAGTGAGGTACCATTTTTATCGGGAGACTTTAGGAAATGCGGAGTGGGTTGAAGTTTGTGGTTCCACTTAGATTCCAGAACTTTCCATCACAGAAATGTGAGGAAAATGTGCTTTTTTGGACAAAGTATGAGGTTTGCAAGGGAATCTGGATAACAGAACCTAGTGAGACACACAAAATTCACCACATCCTGGACTCCCCTGGATGTCTAGTTTAAAAAAATGTATAGGTTTGCTAGTTTTCCCTAGGTGACGGCTGAGCTAGGGTTCAAAATCCACAGTTAGGCACATTGCAAAAAAAGGGCCAGTTCTCACTGTAAAAATCTGATGTGTCCACATTGCATTTTGGGACGTTTCTTGTAGCGGGCACTAGGCCTACCCACACAAGTGAGGTACCATTTTTATCGGGAGACTTTGGGGAATGCTGGGTGCGTGAAAGTTTCTGGATCCACACAGATTCCATAACTTTCCATCACAGAAATGTAAGGAAAATGCTTTTTAAAAAAAATGTTATACAAAGTTTGAGGTTTGCAAGGGATTCTGGGTAACGGAACCGGGTGAGTGCCACACAAGTCACCCCATCCTGGATTCCCCTGAATGTCTATTTTTCAGAAATGTGTAGGTTTGCTAGGTTTCCTTACGTTCCAGCAGAGCTAGGGTCCAAAATCCACAGCTAGGCACATTGCGATAAAAGGGTCAGTTTTCACTGGAAAAATGTGATGTGTCCACATTGCGTTTTGGGCAATTTCCTGTCGCGGGTACTGGGCCTACCCACACAAGTGAGGTACCATCTTTATCGGGAGTCTTAAGGGAACACAGAATAGTAGAACAAGTGTTGCACAAGTTACTAACTTGTGTAACGATATATCTGTAAGAGACAGTAGTTAGTGATAGATTCCTTACCTTAGAATATCCCCAGGCGTCAGGCTGGATCCGGAAAGTTTTGCGTAGCAGTACCCTTGCGCGTCGGTAGGCGGCGTCGTGCGGCTCCGCGTCCGTCGTCGGCGTCGTGATCGCCGGGATGACGTCGCGGGCAGTACTTAGGCGCCGCCCTGCGCGCTGACGCCAGTTCTGTACACGACTTTCCGCGCCAGGAACGCAGAGCCATGCAAGAAGCTGACACAGGTGTCTGAAAAATACTAGGGCCCTGAAAGGGATGTCCTTAACCCTAGAAATCAGTTCGCAGAACGGGGAGGATGGGTGGGAGTAAGAATCTATCACTAACTACTGTCTCTTACAGATATATCGTTACACAAGTTAGTAACTTGTGCATCTGAAAGAGACACGTTAGTGATAGATTCCTTACCTTAGAATAGATACCCCAGCAATACCAACCCCGGTGGTGGGTCTGCGAACAAAGATCAGACAAGGAAGTCCTGGAGGACAGAACGGCCAAAGAAGCCGTCCCTCCGGACCTGACTGTCAAGGCAGTAATGCTTAGTAAACGTGTGCAGCGAGGCCCACGTAGCCGCCTGACAGATAACCGGCAGCGGAACACCGCGGCCCAAGGCCGTGGTAGCAGCCGTTGCCCTGGTGGAATGGGCACGCAGCCCAACAGGAGGTTCCTTTTTAGCCAAAGAATAGCAGGCCTTGATGCACAAGGTAACCCAGCGGGAGATGGTCCTCTTGTGCACCGCCCGACCTTTTTGGCGCCCACGTAGCCAACAAAGAGCTGGTCATCCACCCGGAAGTGTTTTGTGCGGTCAATATAAAAAGAGAGCGCACGCTTTGGGTCCAGACGGTGGAGCCTCTCTTCCTCTCTGGAAGGATGCGGAGGCGGAAAGAAGGTGGGCAAAGTGATGGTCTGCCCAATGTGGAAAGCAGTAACCACCTTTGGCAAGAAGGACGGACGCGTCCGAAGAACAACCTTGTCTGGATGAACAGACAGAAAGGGAGGTTTGCAAGATAGAGCCTGGAGCTCACTCACTCGCCGAGCGGAGGTGATGGCCACCAGAAAGGCTGTCTTCAGAGTCAGAAGACGAAGAGGACAGTTATGTAGAGGCTCAAAGGAGCGCACATTAAAAAGGTAAGAACCAAGTTCAAGTCCCACTGAGGCATCACAAACGGAACAGGAGGGAAGAGGTGAGTAATGCCTTTTAAGAACCTGTTAACAACAGGGGACTTGAAAAGGGAGGGCTGATCAGGGAGCCTGAGGAAGGCCGAGATAGCACAAAGATAACCCTTGATGGTACCCAGGGCAGAACCCTGTTGGGCCAAAGAGAGAAGGAACAGAAGGACCTCAGAAAGAGGGGCAGAAAGGGGATTCACAGCCTTTGCTGTGCACCATGCCACAAATTTGTTCCACCTGCAGGCGTATACCACCTTAGTGGAGGGACGCCTGGCTGCCAGAATCACATCACAAACTTCGGGAGGCAAGTCGAAAGGAATCAACTGCCGCCGCTCAATCTCCACGCAAGCAGGTGTAGACTGGACAGGTTCGGGTGGAGGACCGTCCCCTGCTGCTGCGACAGAAGATCCTCCCGAAGAGGCAGACGGATCGGGGGATGTATGCTCATATTGAGTAGCTCGGGATACCAAACTCTTCGAGCCCAGTCCGGAGCCACAAGAATGACTTGGGCCCGGTCGTGCCGAATCTTCTTCAACACTCTGGGTAGAAGTGGTATAGGCGGAAAGGCGTACAATAGACCGCAACTCCACTCGTGACGAAAAGCGTCGCCGAGCGAGTGCCGCCTTGGAAATTCCAACGCGCAGAACTGATGACATTGCGCGTTCTCTTCGGTGGCGAATAGATCTAACCAAGGCTCTCCCCACTGTAGAAAGAGTCCTTGCGCCACTTCCGAGTGAAGACGCCATTCGTGATCCATCATGCACCTGCGGCTGAGGTTCGTCCGCCCTGGCGTTCAGGGAACCTGCCAGGTGTTGAACCACCAGGAACATGCCCTGATGTTCCAGCCATGTCCAGAGGCGCAGAGCCTCCTGACAAAGGGTCCACGACCCCACCCCGCCTTGTTTGTTGCAGTACCACATGGCGGTGGTGTTGTCTGTGAACACCTGCACTACCTTCCCTTTGACAGAGGGAAGGAATGCCTTGAGTGCAAGTCGGATCGCCCGGAGCTCCAGAATGTTGATATGGAGCCGGGACTCCGCCGGAGACCAGAGGCCTCTGATCTCCGCCTCTCCCATGTGACCGCCCCATCCCAGAAGGGACGCGTCCGTCACAACTGTATGCTCTGGCTGGGGAAGGGAGAGGGATCTGCCCATGACCCATTGCCGGTTCGAGAGCCACCACTGCAACTGTTTTGCAGTCCCCTCCGAGATCTGGACGTGATCGGACAGGTTGCCCTGGTGCTGCGCCCACTGGAACTTCAGGTCCCACTGCAGAGCCCGCATATGCCATCTGGCATGATTGACCAGCAGGATGCAGGAGGCCATGAGGCCCAGCAGCCTCAGGGTCATCCGTGACCGAAACCCAGGATAAAGGCCGAAAGATCGGAATCATAGCCTGAATATCCCGGACTCGCCGTTCGGGAGGATAGGCCCGAAACTGCGTCGTGTCCAGAACTGCTCCGATGAAAAGGAGCTGTGGAGAAGGAATTAGATGCGACTCGGCACATTGATGGAGAACCCCAGCGAGTGCAGGAGTTCCGGCCGTAGTCTGGAGGTGGGAGACGACTGCCTGGGACGAGCCCGCCTTCAGCAGCCAGTCGTCGAGGTAGGGGAAGACTGAAACCCCTGCCCGGCGCAGATGAGCTGCGACCACCGCCATCACTTTCGTGAACACCCGAGGGGCACTTGTAAGGCCAAAGGGGAGCACGGTGAACTGAAAATGCTCGGGGCCTACCGTGAACCGAAGGTAACGCCGGTGGGCCGGCAGGACGGGGATGTGGAAATACGCGTCCTGCAAGTCCAACGCTACCAACCAGTCTCCAGGGTCGAGGGCAGTCAAGACCTGAGCTAGGGTGAGCATCTTGAACTTCTCCTTCCGGAGGAAGCGATTGACGTTCCGGAGGTCCAAGATAGGACGCATGTCCTCCCTGTCCTTTTTGGGCACCAGAAAGTAGTGGGAGTAGCAACCACGCCCTACTTCTGGGGTCGGAACATGCTCGATGGCCCTCTTGGTCAAGAGGGCCGTGACTTCCTTCCGTAGAAGCACCAAGTGATCCCCTGACATGCGGTGGAATTGAGGTGGCATGGCTGGGGGGTGGTCTCGAAGGGGAGGGAGTAGCCCCTTCGGACAATGTCCAAGACCCACCTGTCCGAGGTGATGGTGCGCCAGTGGGGAAGGTGATGGCGGACCCTGCCCCTACTGGCGTGCCGTGCACCTGAAAGGAGGGACTAGGAGGGCTTGGAGGCCGCGGACGGGTTGGAGGTGGTGGCCTGACCCGCACGCTGGTTGCCCGATCCGCCACGGCGGAATCCACGTCCTCGGCCACGCGAAGACGCCTGCTGCGCGGGCCGGTGGCTGGGCTGCTGACGTGAAGGGCGCCCCTACCGTGGCCACGATAGGGGCGAAAAGCAGAAGGTAGCGGAGGGCGTGTAGCAGAAAGGCCCAGGGACTTTGCAGTAGCCCGTGAGTCCTTAAAGCGCTCCAACGCATGGTCTGCTTTGGACCCAAAAAGACCGACTTCCATCAAAGGGCATGTCCATGAGAGTATTCTGGACATCCCCTGAAAACCAGTGGTTCTCAGCCAGGCGTGGCGCCGGAGCGCCACCGTCGTTGCAATCGACCTGCCCAGCGAGTCGGCGGTGTCAAGGCCACAACGGATAGTGTATTTGGCCGCATCCCTTCCTTCCGCAATGGCGCGGGAAAGCAGTGCCTGGACCTCCTCAGGGCACTGGGGCAAAACATCCGCCACCGAATCCCACAGGGAGTGGGTATATCGGCCCAAAAGACAAGCGGTGTTAACGGACCGCAAGCCAGCACTGGAGGAAGAAAACCTTTCTTCCCAAACTGATCCAGGCGTTTGGATTCCCTATCCGGAGGAGCGGTAGGGAAGGCGGTTTGGGAAGCGGAGGCTTGGACAACCAAGCTCTCAGGAGTGGGGTGGACAGAAAGAAACAGGGGGTCGCCCGGAGCGGGGCGATGGCGTCGTGACACGTTCCGATCCACAGGAGCCCCTGTGTTGGGCTTGGACCAGGCGCCCAAAAGAACGTCAGTGAGGGCGTCGTTAAACGGCAGCACAGTCTCCGCAGAGGAGGCTGCCGGCTGAAGCACCTCTGTCAAGATGTTAGTCTTGACCGTCAAAGTAGGGAGCTGGAGACGTAAGGCCCCAGCAGCCCTACGCAACACCGTACCAAAATTGGCCCCCTCCTCCGTAGCCACGGGAGGAGACAGCATGCCAGTGTCAGGAGAAGTATCCAGACCACTGGCCTCCCCTAGACTCTCTGTCCAGTCCTCATCATACTGACAGTTGCGTGTCAGAGGGTCATCAGACCCCTCCCAGTCCTCCTGGTCCTCCTCTGGTTCAAAATAAGGAGGAGGAGGGACATTTGGGACCCAAGGTCCCATCGGCGCCGGAGCCGGCGTCGAGCGACGTCGCTCCGGGTCCATGTCCGGAGCCGGAAGGAACTGGGGGACGACGACGCCCGGAGCCCAGGGCGGCGTCGAGAACGGCACCGGAGACATCGGCGCCGGCGGAGGTGTCGTGAGGTCGACCGGCGTCGATGGGGGTTGTGGAGCCGGGATCGAGGCCGGGGCCGAAGCCGGAGCCGGGATCGAGGCTGGAGGCTCGGGCGACGCCGGAGCCGCCGGCGACGCCGGAGCAACCCCATCAGGGCCCGCGGGGCCCGAAGGCGCACCGGAGGGGCCTGAAGGCCCGAAGAGGCGGGCCATGGCCGACAGGAACTCCTGTACCTTGGCCGGATCCGCCCCGAACCCGGGAAGGGCGGGTATGACGGGGCGACTCCACAGGCAAGTCCGGGGCCGCGGGGCGGGTACGGTGCCGGGAGGGGCCTCAGCCGAGTCGCGAGACCGGCGAGGCGAAGTCCGAGAGCGACGATGCTTTTGGACTTCTTGTGCTTAGACTTACCGGACGAAGAAGTCGACGACCGGTGTGCACTCCGCGAGCGACCCCTGGACCTCTCACGCGACCGGGGCTTCCGCGGAGCCGAATGCCGGGCCTCGAGGAGCTTTCGAGACCGCTCTCGCAAAGCTTTCGGGTTGAGGGCCTGGCATTCGGGACAAGACTCGGTGTCGTGGCCTCGGCCGAGGCAGAAGAGACACTCCCAATGCGGGTCGGTGACGGACATCATCCGCGCACAGGCGCCGCATCGCTTGAAGCCGGGCATCCCTACGACACCTTAAAGTTGGAAAACCAGTGAAAAAATCACCAAAAAGTATGGTCAAAAATTGACCAGGGCACTGCTCTTCCCGGATCTGCGCTTGCTGGCGCGGAAAAAGAAGAACTGACGTCAGCGCGCAGAGGCGGCGCCTAAGTACTGCCCGCGACGTCATCCCGGCGATCACGACGCCGACGACGGACGCGGAGCCGCACGACGCCGCCTACCGACGCGCAAGGGTACTGCTACGCAAAACTTTCCGGATCCAGCCTGACGCCTGGGGATATTCTAAGGTAAGGAATCTATCACTAACGTGTCTCTTTCAGATATTACCAATTCACTTTCTTTTCATTTCTGTCTTCCAAATGTAAGACAATGTATAAAAAAAGTAATTTTGAAAAATGTTCTTTAATTCACATGCTTGTATGGGTACCCACCATTTTGGAGATGTGCAAATAACCACTGTTCCTAAACTCTATTTTGTTCCCATTTCGGAAATATATATGTTTCTTTGGTACCTATTTTTCACTCTTTATATTTTACCAATAAATTGCTATATACCCGGTACACAATGAAAAACCATTGCAAGACGCAGCTCAGTTATTGGCTCTGGGTACCTCAGGTTCTTGGTGAACCTAGAAGTCCTATATCCCCGCAACCAGAAGGGTCTAGCATACGTAACTGTATAATGCTTTAAAAAATCTGCCATACTTAGAAGAAGTTACAGGTGAAAATATTGGCACAAATGGCTGTTTTTCCAACTCAAGTTCAATATTTTTTTATTTCAATTGTTAGTTTCTATAGAAAGACCTTGAAGGATCTACACAAATGACCACAAGCTGAAATCAGATTTTGTCTACTTTTCAGAAATGTATAGTTATCCGGTATCCATTATTGATTTCACACCCATTTCTACCACTAAATGGAAGGGGTTCGAAAGCACAAAAAATAGGAAAATATGCTATGTCTCAGTAAAATGCCAAAACTGTGTAGAAAATGTTGGTTTTCTGACAAAAGTCTGCATGTTCCTGAAAGCTGGGAGGATGGTGACTTTAGCACCACAAACCCTTTGCTGATACCTTTTGCAGGAAAAAAAAAACCGCTTTCTTTTGCAGCACTTTTTCCCCATTTCCCCCCCAAAAAAACAAAGATTAGCTGTATTTTGACCAATTTCTTGGCCCCCTCCTGGGGAATCAAAAACCCTGGGTACCTTTAGAATCCTCAAGAAGTTGGAAGAAAAGGACGCAACTTTGGCGAGGATAACTTGTGTGGACAAAAATTTACAGGGGCCTAAGCGCGAACTAACCCAAATAGCCAAAAACAGGCTAAGCACAGGGGGAGGAAAGGCCTAGCAGCAAAGGGGTTAGAAGATGTAGAAATATTTTATGTATATATATGATGGCTGCTCTCAAAGAGTGTTTTTCTTTGAATTCTGGGTGTTGCTGTTCTGTTACACTGCTTTGTCAGTTACAAAAGCACATATAAATTCAGTCACTTACCCATAAACTACTTGTGCATGCAGCAGATTTAAATATAGTTGTAGTCACATCTATATTGCTCTCTTTTCCGTAACACGGGCACTGAAGTGTTTGTTTATAGCCACTTACATAGATATTTAGAGAGTCAAAGATATACTAAAATAGACAGTCACATACCGGCACATTTACTTAAACGTCTCATGGCACTGCTACAGGTGTGCTCCTACAATTTCTCAGATATGTTGCCAAGTACTGACACAACCTTCTCATTCCTGTAAAGAAATACTTTTTTAAACATGGATGATGCTTGGTAGTACAGGTCCTGTGTGCACACTTTCAATTGTAGCTTGATTTGCCATGTAAAAGCTGTTTCAGTATGCACAAGTCACATGTGAGAGATGCTGTATGTGTGCTATAAACCATGCTGGTTAGTGCTTAAAAATTGAGAGATGTTCTTTTCAGTTTGTGAGAAGTTGGCCTGGTATATGCTGTCCACTAATTAAAGTGGGCACCTTGCACCAGTCCAAACGACCCTTATTGATGATTAGGTTAAAGACAACCTTTATAGAAAGCTATCCTAGTGGTAGCTGTGGAGAGCAGCCTTCAGGCTAAGTCTTCAAGGAATGTAAAGCAGCTTGTTTTACCAGTATATAACCTCTTGAATGACCAAATGAAAGGAGAACCACACCAGGTATATATAAAATATATGTATTTATTACTAAACACTCTCTACTAACCTCTTTATGAGATTAGAGAACAAGGCACACAATTACACAGTACTAGAACGACAGTAAATAGCACAATACACTGTGGGCTCCACGGGGAGACCAAACCATATACTAACAAAGTGGTATAAGAACCACGACTTGACTAGACACAGTGCCTAGAGCACGTAGAATCGCTGGGACCCCAAGGAACCACCCAAGGTAGTGACACAGGGGACCCACGGAGGACGGAGTGCAGTGTGGGAACACAGACACGAGCTCCGTACAACTCTATGGGAAAGTCGCGGTTGGAATATTAGAGTTTAAGGACACTTAGGAGAGGACTTCAAGCAAACCCAGCTAAACTTAGAAGGTTCAAAGGCCAGCACCCTTGTGAGTACCGAGGTACCCGTGTTACCTAGCCCAGGGAAGCCGGGTGCATAGGGGTCAAGTGGTGTCGGAAACCCTCGTCGATTTCTATGGCGTGTTGCGAAGAAGAGCTGCTGCCGTGGAGAAGAAAAGTGTCCGGTGTGATCCATGCCTGGATCGAAGATGTGAAGAACCTGAAAGCAGAGGAGACAAAGTCTGGGTCACTTCACGTGACCAGGAGCGGAGCAATCGAATGCCCACCGATGTCGGGTGCTTCAGGTACGAAGAGGTGAAGCTTGACTCTGCAGCCACGGGGACCAGGAGACGTCGACGACGACCAGGATCCGCAGGCGAGCTGTTCCACGAAGGATGTCGATTGCTGAGGGGTCAGTTTCCGGATTGGAGACCAACAAGCCTTGGCAACTGCAACCCACGTGGTCAGGGCAATGATGCTTCTGTGAGGACCAGCAAGGTCCTGGGGACTCCCCAAGCGATGGAGAGTCAGGGCACGTCTGGAGCAACCAGGGAAGCCCGTTGAAAGTTAGAGTTGCCTTCTTAGGGACCCCCAGGTCAACGGACCAGGGATCGCGAAGGGACCTCGAGAGGAATTACAAAATGGCGGCCCACGGAACACTCGTTGAGTGTAGGCCAGCAATCTTCGGTGTAATTACTGCTCGGGGTCAGGGCTACAAGTAACCCAAAGCTCAGCCTCAGGGGTCGCCGGAAAGCTGATGCTTCTGCAAATAGACGCGGTGTCCAGGGGTTCGGGTTGCACGGTCACCACGAGGGATACGGGCCTCAGACTTGCTGTGGGCACAGATCGACCTCAGAGACCTCGGGAACCCACCTCCTGTGTTGCAATATTCTTCGGAGTCCTCAGGAGCTTCGGAGATGCAAACGGGTCAGATGCGTTAAAGGTGCCTGACTTGCAGGGGAGTAACTCCTTTACTCCAAGGGAGATTCTTCAGTCATCCAGCGTAGTGTAGATCGTCGAAGTACTTGGTTTCTGTAGCAGAGTTTAGTCCAGGTGTAATCTAAAGTCCTGTAGGCAGGGGTTCCTACTTTATACCCAAGAAAGGGGTGGGACAAACTTTGGGGACCCACCTATGGGAGGATCAGGACAGAGGGGGGGCGACACCCATGTCCTTTGTCCAGTTTCGAGCCAGAGCAGGGGCTGAGTGCCCCTGCAACCGGTTTGAGCTGGACTATGCACGAGGACACCAAATGTGCCCCCAGTGCAGACATCAAAGCACTCTTGGAGTGCACCCACCCAGCCCCAATACACTAAAGCCTGTCTGGGAGGTGGTCACACCTCCCTGTGACAGGAAACCTATTGTCAAGCCTTCCCCTGCCGGAGTTTCGTCCAGCAGCAGGAGGGCAGACTCGTGTCTGTGGCTGGCAGCATCCATTTTGTGATGCCAGGGCTCTGTGAAGCTGGTACCGGGTGAACCGGTGCTGTCATATTTCTCCCTCTAGGAGGGAGGAATCATACCTCCCACACCAGTTACTGGTGTGGAGGTATGATTCAAAGGTGTTTGACACCAAACACGACATAATTCCTTGCAGCCATTTTAAAGTTAGCATTTACCGCGAGGTTATAATGCACTTAAGAGTATATGGTTGGCTGCATCACAGACAACCCCGGAATAGTGGTTCCGAAGGCTGCAGAGGGGCTCTGCTCATGCATGGGCACCCGCTCACATAAAACCCAGCACCCCGCCTTCAGGATTGATAAGGCCTGCCATAGGGGTGACTGATAGGCTTATATGTGCAGTGATCAGGATAGATATAGTGAACCTATATCTAAGTAAGGGGTGCATGCACCACCTTACACAGGCTGCAGTAGCAGACCTGTGGTGTCAGTTTGAATGGCCTCTCAGGGGTGGCATAATACATGCTGCAGCCCCTGGGAGGCCTCTGAGGTACCTATCCTCTGGGAACATAGTATACCATATACTAGGGACTTATAAGGGTAGCCCAGAATCCAATCTGGAGTGTACCTAAAGTACATGCAATTAATTTAGAGGAGAAAGCAGATAGACTGGGGTCCTGAATAGCAGGATCCCAGTCAGACTAAGTCGAAAACAGTGAAACATCAGCAAAAAGTGGGGGTAACTATAAGAAGCAGATCCTACTCTCCTACACAGTTCACTAAGTTATTTGTGCACTTGCATGCCCCTATGCCAAGTCCTACACAGAGTATACGATCCCTAAAGCAACTGACATACATGTTCAGAAACACATAAAGCCTCTGTTTCCGCTATTGAGACAGCTACAGAAGCACGTATAGTCACTCACCAGAAACTATTAATACATGTAGCAGACTCAAAGGTAGTTCTAGTCACAGCAACGTAGCTCTGTACTGCTTAACACAGGCACTAAAGTATTTCTGGAGCCACTTACATACACATTTAGACAGCCATGAAGGTCTTATAGCAGGCAGGTACATACCAGCACATATACTTAAAAATCTCATGCCACTGATAGAGGTGTACTTCTACACTCTCTCAGATATGTAGGCAAGTACTGACACAATCTTCTAAACCATGCAGAGAAATAGTATTTCAAAATGGGTGATGGCTACTAGTGCAGACCCTGTCTGTGCACTGTCAATGAAAGCTTCACTTGGCATGTTATCGGTGTTTCTTAAGTGGCGAACCCACGTTTTAGTGCACAAACACTTCTAAGGTATGCTGTACGCATGTCATAAAAGATGTTGTTTTGTGCTTAAGAGATTGACAGATGTCCTTTTGAGCTGAATAAGTTACTTGAGCACTTGTAGGCCCTCTATGTGAAGCACTACATAGAGTATGCACCCCTAAAGAAACTGATATACATGTTCACAAAAGCATGCATCCTCTCTGAATCAGGCAGCTACAGAACCACATGTCACTTACTAGAAACTACTTATGACTGCAGCAGACTCACAGGTAGTTGCAGGCACACGTTCATAGCTCTCTATTTCCTTACTGAGACACTGAAGAACAAGTTTCTTACCTTCAGTGACGATGTATCTGTAAGAGACATAGGTTAGGTATAGATTCCTTACCTTAGAATTTCCCCAGGCGTCAGACTAGATCCGGAGAATTTTTTCATAGCAGTACCCCTTCGCATCGGTAGGTGGCGTCGCTCGACTCCGCATCCGTCATCGTGGTCGCCGGGATGATGTTGCGGTGCCTACTGAGATGCCACCTCTGCACACTGATGTCAGTTCTGACACGACTTTACACGCCAGAAGCGCAGAGCCATGAAAGACACTGACCACTGGTGCGCCACAACTAGGGCCCTGTAAGGGAGTCCCTATCCCTAGAAGCCAGTTCGCAGAGCGGGGAGGATGGGTGGGGCGGTAAGGAATCTATAACTAACCTATGTCTCTTACAGATACATTGTTACCGAAGGTAAGAAACTTGTTTATCTGAAAGAGACAGTTAGATAGATAGATTCCTTACCTTACAATAGATACCCCAGCAATACCAACCCCGGAGGAGGGTCTGCAAACCAAGTTCACAACAGAAAGTCCTGGAGGAGTGAACGGGCAAAATAGACGTCCCTCCAGACTTGGCTATCCAGGCAGTAATGTCTGGTGAACTTGTGCATAGATGCCCACGTTGACGTCTGGCAGATGTCAAGGAGTGGGACTCCACGTGCCAATGCAGTAGCTGCTGTCGTAGCCCTAGTGGAATGAGCACGCAGCCCCACTGGAGGTTCCTTTTACGCTAAAGCATAACAGATTTTAATACAAAGGACAACCCATCGGGAGATGGTACGCTTTTGGGCAGCCGACCTTTCTTGGCACCCACATAGCCAACGAAGAGTTGATCATCCACCCGGAAATCTTTTGTGCGGTCAAGGTAGAAGGACCGCACACGTTTTGGGTCCAGACGGTGGAGTGTCTCCGCCTCCTCCTTGCAAGGGTGCGGAGGTGGGAAAAAGGTGGGCAAAGTGATAGTTTGTCCTATGTGAAAAGGTGTAAATACTTTAGGAACGAACGAGGGTCTCATCCTAAGCACCACTTTGTCCGGATGCACAGAAAAGAAAGGGGGCTTAGAAGAAAGAGCCTGAAGCTCACTCACCCTGCGAGCAGAGGTGATGGAGAGAAGAAAGGCA
The DNA here is from genome assembly GCA_963921515.1 of Calotriton arnoldi. Taxonomy (NCBI): domain Eukaryota; kingdom Metazoa; phylum Chordata; class Amphibia; order Caudata; family Salamandridae; genus Calotriton; species Calotriton arnoldi. The sequence goes on from CAWUFW010003448.1 coordinate 168,244, forward strand.
GTCTTCAGAGTGAGGAGCCTAAGAGGACAGTTGTGAAGAGGCTCAAAAGGAGCGCACATAAGGTAAGTTAAGACAAGGTTCAAGTCCCACTGGTGCATTATGAAAGGGGACGGAGATAAGAGATGAACAATGCCCTTAAAGAATCTCTTTACAATAGGGGACTTGTATAAAGAGGGCTGATCTGGTAGCCAAAGGAAAGCAGAAATGGCTGCAAGATAGCTTTTTAGAGTGCCCAGTGCAGAGCCCTGCTGGACCAAAGAAAGGATTAATAAAAGAACCTCTGAAAGAGGGGCAGAGAGCGGATCCACAGCCTTTGCTGTGCGCCATGCCACAAACTTTTTCCATCGACAGTGGAGTGGAGGGACGCCTGGCTGCCAAGAGGACGTTACAAACTTCGGGCCGAAGGTCAAAACCTGTCAGCTGTCGCTGCTCAATCTCCACACAAGCAGGACAGTTTCAGGCGGAGGACCGTCCCATGTTGCTGCGACAGAAGATCCTCCCGAAGGGGCAGTCTGATCGGAGGATCGATGGCCATGCTCGAGAGCTGGGGGGACCAGACTCTTTGTGCCCAGTCCGGAGCCACAATAATGACTTGGACCCGGTCGCGCTTGATCTTCTTCAGCACTCAGGGCAGAAGCGGTACAGGCAGAAAGGGGTACAGGAGGCCGCAGTTCCACTCACAACGAAAAGCGTTGCCGAGTGAGAGCTGCCTTGGAAGCTCTAACAGGCAAACCTGCTGACATTGCACGTTCTCTTCGGTGGCAAACAGATCTAACCAAGGCTCTCCCCACCGCTGAAAGAGACCTTGCACCATCTCCGAGTGAAGACGCCATTTGTGATCTACCACGCACAGATAGCCGAGTTCGTCTGCCCTGGCGTTCAGAGAACCTGCCAGGTATTGAACCACCAGGGTCATGCCCTGATGTTCCAGCCATGTCCAAAGGTGAAGAGCCTCTTGTCATAGGGTCCACGACCCCACCCCGCCCTGTTTGTTGCAGTACCACATGGCGGTGGTGTTGTCTGTGAACACCTGCACTACTTTCCCCTTGAGGGAGGGAAGGAATGCCTTCAGTGCCAGGAGGATCGCCCGGAGCTCCAACAGGTTGATATGGAGCCCGGATTCTGCCGGAGGCCAGACTCCTCTGATCTCCACCTCTCCCAGATGGCCACCCCATCCCAGGAGTGACACACTGGTCACCACAATGAGTTCTGGTTTGGGAAGGGAGAGGGATCCACCAGCAGGATGCAGGAGGCCATAAGGCCCGGCAGCCTCAGGGTCATTCTCACCGAAATCCGGGATAGAGGCTGGAACATCGGTATCGTAGCCCTAATATCCCAGACTCGCTGCTCAGGAGGATAGGCCAGAAACTGCACTGTGTCCAGAACAGCTCAGATGAAAGGAAGCGACTGAGAGGGAGTCAGGTGTGACTTCGGCACGTTTATAGTGAACCCCAGCAAGTGCAAGAGGTCTGCCATAGTCTGGAGGTGGGAGACGACAGCCTGGGGCGAGCCCGCCTTCAACAGCCAGTCGTCGAGAAAGGGGAAGAGTGGAAGCCCGGATCTGCCCAGATGAGCTGCGACCACCGCCATCACTTTCGTGAACACCCGAGGGGCACTGGTAAGGCCAAAGGGGAGCACGGTGAACTGAAAATGCTTGTGGGCTACCGTGAACTGTAGGTAGCGTCTGTGGGCTGGCAGGACGGGGATATGGAAATAGGCGTCCTGCAAGTCATCCAGTCTCCAGGGTCAAGGACAGACAGGACCTGAGCCAATGTGAGCATTTTGAACTTCTCCTTCCGGAGGAAGTGGTTGAGGGCCCTGAGGTCTAAGATAGGACGCAGGCCTTTGTCCTTCTTGGGCACCAGAAAGTAGCGGGAACAGCAACCAACACCTACTTCTGGCGCAGGAACCCTTTCAATAGCTCCCTTGGCCAAGAGAGCTGAAACTTCCTGGTGGAGACGCGCCAAATGATCCTCCGACATGCGATCGAAAAACGGTGGCATGGAGGGAGGGGCAGTCTTGAAGGGGAGGAAGTAGCCCCTTTGGACTATTTGCAAAACCCACCTGTCCAACGTGATGGATTGCCAGTAGGGAGGTGATGGCGAATCCTGCCACCCACTGGCTTTTGATGGCACTGAAAGGTCAGACTAAGAAGGCTTGGAGGTTGCTGCGGGGGGGGGGTTGGGAGGGTGGACTGGCCTGCCCGCTGGCGCCCCGACCCACGAGGTCGCTGGGTCCCAAGTCCGCGGCCACACAGAGGCTGGGTAGCTTGCATGAACCGGTGGCTAGACTGGGCCAGACATGGTGGGGTGCCCCTTCCGTAGCCATGCAAGGGGTGAAAGGCAGACTGTGGGGGACGGGAAGACGCAGCGAGGCCCAAGGATCTGGTCGTAGCTCGAGAATCCTTAAAGGGCTCCAGCGGGTAGTCTGCCTCGTCACCAAAAAGGCGAAAGCCATCGAAGGACATGTCCAGCAGGGTTGGCTGGACATCCCCCGAAAAGCCAGACGTCCTCAACCAGGCGTAGCGCCGAAGGGCTACCGACGTGGCAATCGTTCTACCCAGTACATCGGTGGTATCCAGTGCACAGTGAATCGTGATTTTTGCTGCGTCTCTCCCGTCTGCCACAGCTTGGGAGAGCATGGCCCGGGCCTCCTCCGGGCACTGAGGCAGCACTTGCGCGACCATATCCCAGATAGTATGGAAGTATCGCCCAAGAGGCACGGGGTATTCGCGGACCACAGTGCTAAGCTGGAGGAAGAGAACATGCGCTTCCCAAGATGATCCAGCCTCTTGGATTCCCTGTCTGGGGGAGCAGAAGGGAATGCGCCCTTAGAAGAAGAGGCATGGATCACCAAGCTCTCGGGGGAAGTGTGTTGGGTGAGAAAAACTGGGTCGCCTGGGGCAGGGCGGTGGCGGCGGGCAATCGTCCTTTCCATAGGAGCCCCTGTGCAGGGCTTGGACCAGGTGCCCTGTAGGACGTCAGTGAGGGCTTCGTTAAAGGGCAGGAGGGATTCAGAGGAGGTTGCCGCAGGCTGAAGCACCTCTGTCAGGAGATTAGTCCTGACTGCCACTGAAGGGAGCTCTAGGCCCAAGGCCTCGGCTGCCCTTTGCACCACCACAGCGTAGGACGCTCCCTCCTCCATAGCCACGGTAGGGGGAGAAAGCATGCCAAGGTCTGGAGAAGTGTTCAGACCACTGGCGTCACCCAGGTCCTCTCTCCAGTTGGGCTCTTCAAGCTGGTATGCTAAAGGGTCTGAGGACCCCTCCCAGTACTCATTACCACCATCTGGGTGGTAGGGAACACCAGGGATGAACAGGGGAACAAAAATACCCTCCAACGTCGGATTCGATGTCGGTCGGCGTCGATCCGGCTCTGGGTCCATCTCGGGGATGAGGATGGGGACGGCGTCAGCCGGTAGCGTCGCCGTCGGGATTTGCTAGGGAAGGTCATCATGTAAGATCAACCGGCGTCGATCCGGAACTACACCTGGATCCACGGGGGCTCCACGGGGGCCCGCCGGGGGCGGAGCCAAGCAAACACAAGGAGATTGAGGGAGCGCTGAAACTTTTCAGACACTCGCCCCCAGTCACAGATCTGGGTTGAATCCATCATCGTTCTTTAGCTCAATTCGCCACCCCAGTTCAGACACAGCTATATGCAAATCAGTCTTGACCCTGTGCCTCATGGGAACAGTCCAGCCCGAACTGCCAAGCCATGTCTTCCCTGGACCGGAAACAAGCATCCTTGGACCGGTTTCAGGCTAACAGCCTTCATCAGCCAGGCTAGCTTGAATCCAGTGGCAAAGTGAGCAAGGCCCAGGGCCCCCGACCGACTCCGCAGGGCCCGAAGGCGCGGCGGCAGAGTCGGGCTGCCCAAAGATACAGTGGAGGGCAGGGGACACCCTGGCTCCTGGTACCGGGGAGCGGTGCGGAGTCATCCCTGAATCAGGCACCAGAGACGGAGGCTTAGAGCCGACCGACGGAGAGAAGGAGAAGAGCGCCGGTGCTTCTTCCCCTTCTTCTTGTGATTCGACTTACTCGAGGACTTCGTAGACTTTGAATGGGATGAGGTGTGGGGGCTCCGCGAGGGGTCTCGAGACCTTTCCCTCGAATGAGACCGGGAGCGAAGCTGAGCCGATTGCCGGGCCACCAAAAGCTTTCGGGACCGCTCCCGCAAAGACTTGGGTTTCATGGCCCGGCAGTCGGAGCACGACTTCGGGTCTTGGTCGTGCTCCAGACACCAAAGCCACACAAGGTGCGGGTCCGTTACCAACATCAGCCTGTGACAGGCACCGCAAGGCTTGAAGCCGGTCCGACGATGGGACATCCCTCGCACACCAGGAGTCGAAGACTCAAAAAGAAGCCGACAAAACGTTGAAAAAAGCTTAGTCAAAAAGTGACTAAAGGGGTAGCTCTCTCCAAATCTGGGCTAGGCTGGCGCGGATAAAAAATGAACTGACGTCAGCGCGCAGGGGCCGCATCTCAGTAGGCACCGTGACGTCATCCCGGTGACCACGACGCAGAAGACGGACGAGGAGTCGACCAACGCCACCTACCGACGCGCAGGGGTACTGCTAAGAAACAATTCTCCGGATCCAGTCTGACACCTGGGGGAAATTCTAAGGTAAGGAATCTATAACTAACTGCCTCTTTCAGATGTATTTGTGAAGCCACTTACATACACATTTAGACAGCCATAGAGCTACTGAAATACACAGTCACATACCAGCACATTTACTTAAACATCTTATGGCACTCATACAGCAGTACTGCTACACTCATGTATGTAGCAAAGTACAGACACAATCTTTTGAACCATGCAGAGAAATAGCTTGTGAGTCATGGGTGATGGCTACTAGTTCAGACCCTGTCTTGATATTCTTACTCTAAGCTTCACTTTGCATGTTAAAGGTCTTTCTCAAGTATCAAACCCACGTTTTAGTACACATAATACACTTCTAAGATATGCTGTAGGTATGCAATAAAGGATGATGTTTTGTTCCTAAGAGATTAAGACATGTCCTTTTGTGTTGAATAAGTTACATGTGCACTTGCAGGTCTCTATGCGAAGTATTACATAGAGTATGCCATCCCTAAAACAATTGCCATACATGTTCACAAAAGCACAGAGCCTGTCGTTCAGTTACAGAGATAGCTACAGAAGCACTTATACATTCAGCCACTCAGCAGAGACTATTTATGCATGCAGCAGACTCAAAGGTAGTTGCAGTGACACCTACATAGTTCTCTATTGCCTCACACAGGTACTGAAGTATTTGTTCAGCCACTTACATACACATTTAGACAGCCACAGAGGCATTAAAGCAGGCAGTTACATACCAGGACATTTACTCAAACATCTCAACGCACTGATAGAGGTGTACTCCTATAGTCTCTCAGATATGCAGGCAAGTACTAACACAACCTTGTTAACCATGTACAGAAATAGTCCTTCAAACATGGGTGATGGCTATTGGAATGTTATAGGTAATGCAATCAGTGATGTCATTGACCATGTCATGAGTGAAGTAATATGTGAGGTCATTATCAGTGAATTGCGGGGGCGTAAGTTATAGTGAGCTCAGGTAATGATAACTCCTGAATTGCACTAGTTTTGTACGACAGAAATGTGAGCCCGACTGTAACTTCCCAGTAACCTTTGGTGTTTTCAGTATATGTAAAGCATATGTGTGTGTGTGTGTGTGTGTGTGTGTGTGTGTGTGTGTGTGTGTGTGTGTGTGTGTGTGTGTGTGTATATATATATATATATATATATATTTTTTTATTTTTTTTTTCTGGGTAGGCATGCCATCTGTTCATGCTGCACAGTCTGCCACGGACAACTGAATCCACAGCTGTGTACTGTCTGATACAGCCCGTTTGATGAGACCATCACAAAGCTGCAGAAAAGGTATAAACGAGCCCTAATTGAAAGGTATGACAGAATCTGTTTGCAGGTTGCTGCTGGTACAACTAATGACTCCCGCCTATTAGGTGTGACATTCAAGAGATATGCGTATGCATATTGCAGACTAAATGTACAAAAGAAAAAAACACAAGGTAGCTGGCCTTTTCCATCTATGCACCTAGGATCTGGAGCAACATGGGGGGGCGTGGACTGTTAAAATAGCCGAGTAGACGTTTCTACTGGCGCTCCCATCGGCAGCAGTGACATCCAGCAACATCCTGTGGTGTCTCACCAACACCAACCCCACACAATAAGCCTGAAGCCTGGTGGCTTTCTCCCTGCGGCTTGTGGACGGTGGTGACGGCCTCCCGGAGTGTATACCGAGCTCGTGAAAGGTGGTGGCCCGGCAGGCCGTCGGTGCCATTTTGCTTGACGAGTGGTGGACTGAGCGAGAAGGCCTCTGGGCTATGGGGCATGTGTAGCCGCGGACGCCCGGAGAGGTGAGGACGACGAAGGCAATATATCGCAGCAGCGGGGTGGCCAGCAGTGGAAGGCTGGCTAGAAACATCTGTGTGCTCTCCGACGCAGCGCATCCCACCGAGATCTCATATGAGGGACGCCTTATCTTGGATGGGTGGCAGCAGCGGAGTTGGCTGCGAAACTGCAGAGACCTGAAGGTCCGCGAGAGGTGGAGAGACGTCCTCCGGCGATGGGACTGACTCTGGCCAGGGGTGGGGGCCCTTCCCCTGAGGCCCCCCTTGGTTACTTGCTGCGGGGTAGGGCCGTTCTGGACGGCCCGGAGGATGAGCGGCAGCCGGACTGGGATCCTGCACAGCAGCTGCTGAGAGGAGCTGCACTGAACCTCCGGTAAGCCGAGCTGTGACAGCCTGAGACGGTGTGGGGCAGCTGAAATATAGCAGGTACTGAGACCCACAGGTGCGTGCTTTGAGGGAGGCACTGCGCGGGGCATCCGCGATACCTGGGAGCTGCGGAGGGCAGCCTATTATGAAAAGCCGGGAGTCACGACTGGTGAGCGGCTGGCTGCCCCCCTGCTGCAGCCTTGTGATCCGAGCCATGGAGGGGTGCAGGTAGCGAGATCAGGCCAGCTTCAGGTGCCTGTGTCAGAGACGGAATGGTAGGAGCAGTGGACACGGCAGCGAGAGGGCCCTAAAGGAGAGATGCTGAGTGGCACATAGACTATAGATTCTATTGAGTGCCTGAGACCCCCTCACGCTCGCCACAGGGAGGTGGTTACTATGAGGAATCCTGAACCTGGAAATTAACACCCCGGGAATGCCGTACTGCAACCGGAGCAGGGTGCTTGACTACTCCTCATAAGTTTACCACAAGGAGACGTGGTTAACCCCTGAAGCCTGGCGTGGACACGTGTGCCGAGCTGGATTGTGGCCGCCTTCCAGAGACAGAGTGAGGGCCCATGGGGGGAGTGCCCCATGGCTGGCAAGGGGTCACGGACATCAAGGACACTGAGAATTTGGGGGGCCTATTGCCGGAGGGGCATCCCAGGGGTTTACCTGAAGAAAAGCAGTGGTGCCTCCCCCGGGGTGCATCTGGAAGACCCCTGAATCGCTGGTCACCAAGTAAAAAAGCCACCATGGTGAAAGATAAAGGGAACTGGGCGCAAGCCAACAAAATCCTCAACTATGCGCAGCCCCTCCCCAAGGGCCCCGGGCCACAGGAGACAAATAAGGTGGGACGCGGAGTAGAGGCATCGCAGCTTGCGGAGACGGTCCCCTCCTTAGCAGACCCATTGGCGGCAATCCAGACCACCCGGGTTGACATGGTGCACAGAATCGACCCTGTAGCCATTGACGTCAATTTGCTGTGATGTGACCTGCACAAGGTATCCGACAGGGTGACTACCACCGAACAGAATGTGGATACGCTGCAAACGGAGGTCCACTCCCTCAGGGACACTGTCATGGAAATACAGAAACGGGTGGTAAAGCTTGATGATCGGGCGGAGGATTCAGAAGGGAGGTCACGGAGAAACAATCTGCGAATTGTAGGGTTCCCTGAGAGGACGGAGGGGCCCTCAACTGAACTGTTCTTAGTGGACCTGATTGTCACTGTCCTAGCTCCCAAGTGACTTTCAAACATTTTTAACGTTGAGAAAGTGCATAGGGCGTTGGTCCCCTCCCTCGGCCTGGTGCGCTGCCAAGAGCCATCATTGCCCCGTTTTTTAATTACCGGGACAGACACGCTATCCTGCAAGCCACACACACCAGGGACCCATTGTTGTTTGAAGGCCACCCCATATCAATTTATCCTGATTACACACAGCGGGTCCAAAGACCAATGGAAAACGTTTCTTGAAGTTAAACGTAGTCTACGAGACCTCAACATGAAATACAGCCTACTCTTCCCGGCTGAGTTACAAGTTGAAAATAATGGGAAACCCTGTTCTTTTTCTCTGTGGAAGAGGTGAGCAACTCGCTAAATACTACTGGGAGATAGGGTGCCTGTCTGGTGCACTCGACGGAGCAGTACAGATCGTCAGTATCGGGCAGATCTGCCCTGGATCGGAGGTGGCAGAATCAGAAGAAACCTTGCAGTGGTGCTGGAAGCCCGTGGCGGATCCGGTCTGCCCTGATGGGACGCTGAGATGGTACTGGATTTGGACGAAGCAACCCAAGATCTATTGGAGGACACTACCAGTTGAAAGCAGCGATGTACAGACATGCCTGGGTGGCCCAGATTAGTGAACTGTTGGGTTTGCTACTGGTGGGAGGTGGGACTGGACTGCTTTGGGAAGGAAGGTTACAGGTGATACATATACAGGGGATTTACTCCTCCAGATGAGCGAACTGCTGTTGGCAGGGGCTTCCCCTCTCGGAGGTTGAGACTTGCGTGGGGAGCTGGAGATCTCAGCCTCGCAACGCACCGGTTATTCAACCACTGGCGTAGCACCAATGTTTGGGGACTGTTACACCACACACCTAGAAACGGATCAGAAGAAGTACACAAAATGTGGACAGTGGTGATGTGGGTTCTTGTTCTTGACAGTCTAAGGGTTGAATGGGTGATGGGGCGGCACATGCAAGTCCTTTCTCTCTACGGAAGAAGGGTGGAATGGATGGCAGTACTGCCAAGGGGAGGGTGGATGGTGGGGTTGACTATGATGTAAGTGTTTTGATATGGATGGGGATGTTTTCACTGTTCCCGTGTCTGGTTATCATATTTGCATGGCAGGAGCAATCCTACTGGGTGAAGGGGAGGCGTATGGTGGGGGAGTGAGTTGGAGGAATTTGCAAAAGCGTTACGATTCATGGCTTCCCTCATAACGAAGCTGATCACCTGGAATGTCCGGGGTATAGCAGCGTTTGAAAAACGCAGGAGGGTATTTACCTATCTGAAGAGATGAACAAGTTACTTACCTTCGGTAACGATATATCTGTAAGAGACATATATTAGTTATAGATTCCTTACCTTAGAATTACCCCCAGGCGTCACACTGGATCCAGAGAATTTTTCTATAGCAGTACCCCTGCGCGTCGGTCGTCTCCGCGTTCGTTGTTGGCGTCGTGATCGCCAGAATAACGTCGTGGTATCTACTTAGACGCCGCTCCTGCGCGCTGACGTCGGCTCTTTTACACGGCATTCCACGCCAGAAGCGCAGAGCCATGCAAGACACTGACCACTGGTGCACAAAACTAGGGCCCTGAAAGGTAGTCCCTTACTTTAGAAGTCTGTTTGCAGAACAGGGAGGATGGGTGGGGCGGTAAGGAATCTATAACTAATATATGTCTCTTACAGATATATTGTTACCGAAGGTAAGTAACGTGTTCATCTGAAAGAGACTATTAGTTATAGATTCCTTACCTTTGAATAGATACCCCAGCAATACCAACCCCAGAGGTGGGTCTGCGAACTAAGTTCACACCAGAAAGTCCTGGAGAACTGAACGGCCAAAGAAGCCGTCTCTCCGGACTTGACTATCCAGGCAGTAATGCTTAGTGAACGTGTGCAGTGATGCCCATGTGGCTGCCTGGCAGATGTCACTGAGAGGGACTCCACGTCCCAAAGCAGTTGTGGCTGCCGTCGCCCTGGAGGAATGGGCGCGCAGCCATACTGGAGGCTCCTTTTTCGCCAAGGAACAACAGATTTTAATGCAAAGGACGACCCATCGAGAGATGGTTCGTTTTTGCACGGCCCGACCTTTCTTGGCGCCCACATAGCCAACAAAGAGTTGATCGTCCACCCGGAATGGTTTTGTGCGATCCAGATAAAAAGATAACGCACGTTTTGGATCCAGACGGTGGAGTTTCTCCTCCTCTTTGGAAGGATGCAGATGCTGGAAGAAGGTGGGCAAAGTGATGGTCTGTCCTATGTGGAAAGAGGTAACCACTTTGGGAAGAAAAGAAGGTCTAGTTCGGAGGACAACCTTGTCCGGATGGACAGCAAGGAAAGGAGGTTTAGAAGTTAGAGCCTGAAGCTCACTCAACCTGCGAGTAGAGGTGATGGCAACCAGAAAAGCAGACTTTAAAGTCAAGAGTCTGAAAGAACAATTATGTAGTGCCTCGAAAGGAGCACACATAAGGTAGGTCAAGACAAGATTCAAGTCCCACTGGGACATTACGAAAGGAATAGGAGGAAAAAGGTGAGTAATGCCCTTAAGAAATCTATTAACAATAGGGGACTTGAAAAGAGAAGGCTGATCAGAAAGGCGAGAAAGGCCGAAAGATAGCCTTTAAGAGTGCCCAGAGCTGAGCCCTGCTGGGCCAAGTAAAGAATGAAGAGGAGAACCTCTGAAAGAGGGGCAGAAAGGGGATCCACAGCCATTGCTGTGCACCATGACACAAATTTATTTAATCTACAGACGTATACCGTTTTGGTGGAGGGACGCCTGGCTGCCAAGATAACATTACAGACTTCGGGAGGAAGGTCGAATGCTGTTAACTGTCGCCACTCAATCTCCACGCAAGGAGGTGGAGGCTGGACAGGTTCGGGAGGAGGACAGTCCCCTGCTTCTGCGACAGAAGATCCTCCCGAAGAGGCAGTCTGATTGGATGACCGATGGCCATATTCAAGAGCTCGAGATGCCAGACTCTTCGTGCCCAATCCGGAGCCACAAGAATGTCTCGGGCCCAGTTGCGCTTGATCTTCTTCATTACTCTGGGCAACAGTGGAATAGGCGGAAAGGCGTATAGAAGATCGCAATTCCAATTGCGACGAAAAACGTCGCCAAGCGAGTGCTGCCTTGGAAATCCCAACGCACAGAACTGCCGACATTGCGCGTTCTCTTCGGTGGCAAACAGATCTAACCAAGGCTCTCCCCACTGCTGAAAGAGACCTTGCACCACCTCCGAGTGAAGACGCCATTCGTGATCCATCATGCACCGGCGGCTGAGTTTGTCCGCCCTGGCGTTCAGAGAACCTGCCAGGTGTTGTACCACCAGGGACATGCCCTGATGTTCCACCCACTTCCAAAGGAGAAGAGCCTCCTGACATAAGGTCCACGACCCCACCCTGCCCTGTTTGCTGCAGTACCACATGGCGGTGGTGTTGTCAGTGAACACCTGCACTACCCTTCCTCTGACAGAAGGAAGGAATACCTTTAGTGCAAGACGAATCGCCCGGAGCTCCAGAAGGTTGATGTGGAGCCCGGACTCCGCCGGAGACCAGAGGCCTCTGATCTGCGCCTCTCCCATGTGGCCACCCCATCCCAGAAGGGACGCGTCCGTCACCACAGTGTGGTCTGGTTGGGGAAGGGAGAGGGATCTGCCATTGACCCAATCTTGGTTCGTTAGCCACCACTGGAATTGGTGTGCAGTGCCCTCCGAGATCTGCACGCAATCGGAAAGTTTCCCCTGATGCTGTGCCCATTGGAACTTTAGGTCCCATTGCAGAGCTGCATATGCCACCTGGCATGATCCACCAGCAGGATGCAGGAAGTCATGAGGCCCAGCAGCCTCAGGGTCATTCTCACCGAAATCCGGGATAGAGGCTGAAAGATCGGTATCATAGCCCGAATATCCCAGACTGGCTGCTGGGGAGGATAAGCCCGAAACTGCGCTGTATCCAGAAGAGCTCCGATGAAAAGGAGCTTTTGAGAGGGAATCGGGTGCGACTTTGGCACGTTGATAGTGAACCCCAGCGAGTGCATGAGGTCTGCTGTAGTCTGGAGGTGGGAGACGACAGCCTGGGGCGAGCTCGCCTTCAACAGCCAGTCGTCGCGATAGGGGAAGACTGATCTGCGCAGATGAGCTGCAACCACTGCCATCACTTTCCTGAACATCGGAGGGGCGCTGGTAAGGCCAAAAGGGAGCACCATAAAATGAAAATGCTTGTGGCCTATCGTGAACTGTAGGTAACGCCTGTGGGCTGGCAGGACGGGGGATGTGGACATCAGCATCCTGCAAGTCCAACGCTACCATCCAGTCTCCAGGGTCGAGGGCAGACAGGACCTGAGCCAATGTCAACATATTGAACTTCTCCTTCAGGAGGAAGCGGTTGACGTCCCTGAGATCCAAGATAGGACGCAGGCCTTTGTCCTTCTTGGGTACCAGGAAGTATTGGAAATAACAACCACGACCTAATTCTGGCACAGGGACGCGCTCGATAGCTCCCTTGGCCAAGAGAGACGTAATTTCCTGAAGGAAAGGGCCAAGTGATCCTCTGACATGTGATGGAGTGTTGGTGGCATGGAGGGAGGGGTAGTCTTGAAGGGGAGGGAGTAGCCCATTCGGACTATCTGCAAAACCCACCTGTCCGACGTGATGTTGAGCCAGTGGGGGAGGTGATTGCGGATCCTGCTGTCCACTGGCAACTGGTGGCCCTGAAAGGTCGGACTAGGAAAGTTTGGAGGATGATGCAGAGGGGGCACTGGTGGACTGGCCCGCCCGCTGGCCCCCAGGCCAATGACACTGGGTCGCACGTTCCTAGCCGCGCTGAAGCTGTGTAGCTTGCGCCGGCCTGTGGCCCTGGTTGGAAAGTGGTAGGGCACCTCTTCCGTAGCCACGAAAGGGGCGAAAGGCGGACTGAACGGGGCGAGAGGCGGCAACGAGGCCCAAGGATCTGGCCGTAGCCCTAGAGTCCTTGAAGCGATCGAGCGCATTGTCCGCTTTGTCACCAAACAGGCGACGGCCATCAAAGGGCATGTTCACAAGGGTAGATTGGATATCCCCGGAAAAGCCAGTGGACCTCAGCCTGGCGTAGCATCTCAAGGCTACTGACGTAGAAAACGTTCTACCTAGAGAGTCGGCGGTATCCAGCCCACATCGAATGGTGAACTTTGCTGCGTCTCTAACCTCTGGGATCGCACGGGAGAGTACAGTCTGGGCCTCCTCCGGGCACAGTGGCAGCACTTGCGCAAACGTGTCCCACACAGATTGGGTGTAGCGGCCCAAGAGACATGCAGTGTTCACCGACCGCAGTCCTAAGCTGGCGGAAGAAAACATTTTCTTCCCAAGGTGGTCCAGCTTCTTGGATTCCTTATCTGGGGGAGCAGTAGGGAACGCGCCTTTAGGTGTTGAGGCTTGGACCACCAAGCTCTCAGGGGTAGGGTGTAGGGAGAGGAAAACTGGGTCGCCCGGGGCCGGGCGGTGGAGTCGGGCAATCATCCTATCCACAGGAGCCCATGTGCTGGGCTTGGACCAAGTGCCCAGAAGGATGTCTGTGAGGGCCTCATTGAACGGCAGCAGGGGCTCCGAAGAGGCCGCTGCCGGCTGAAGCACCTCAGTCAGGAGGTTAGTCCTGAAAGAGACAGTAGGAAGCTCAAGGCCCAAGGCCTCAGCCGCCCTACGCAACACCACAGCGTAGGAGGCTCCTTCCTCCGTGGCCACGGTAGGGGGAGAAAACATAGCAAGGTCTGGTGAGGTATGCAGACCACTGGCCTCACCCAACTCCTCTCTCCAGTCCGACTCTTCTAGCTGGTCTGCCAGAGAGTCAACAGACCCCTCCCAGTCCTCCTCATCCTCCTCTGGCTGCCACTCAGGGGGAAAAGCGAAGCCAGGATAGAACAGTGGTACAAAAATACCGGTCAACGCCGGTCCGGCTCCATGTCCAACTCGAGGGGGAGGCCGGGGTCAACGCCGGCCAGGGACACAACCGGCATCAGAGGCGTCGTCGGAGGAATCGGCGCCGGGGGAGGTGTCATGTGGTCAACCGGCACAGATCGGGATCCAGGCCTGGATCCCTGGGGGCCCTGCAGCGCCAGGACCAGAGCCGCCGGCATCGAAGGCCTAGAACCCCCAGCCAAGTCCGCGGGGCCCGAAGACGCGCCGGCGGAGTCAGGCTGCCCAAAGATGGAGTGGAGGGCTTCATAAAATGCACAAAGCTGAGCAGGGGACACTCTGGCTCCCGGGAAGTGAGGGAAGCTCGGAGCCGTCCCAGCAGGGTCCGTGGGCGGAGCCAACGGACGACGACCTTCCGTGTCCCACGTCGCGTCGGCCGACGGACGGAAAAAAGGCGAAGAGCAAAGGTGCTTCTTCGCCTTCTTCTTATGCTTCGACTTACCCGATGACGAAGACTTCGAGGAAGAATGATGGTGGTGACTCCGCGACCGGTCCCTCGACCTCCCTCTCGACCGGGACCTCGACCGGCGCAGAGCGGACTGCCGGGACTCCAGAAGTTTTCAGGACTGCTCCCGCAAAGACTTCGGTTTCATGGCCCGACAGTCGGAGCACGACTTCGGGTCGTGGTCGCGCTCCAGACACCAGAGGTACACGAGGTGTGGGTCCGTGACCGACATCAATTTGTGATGGGAGTCACAAGGCTTGAAGCCGGTTCGCCGATGGGACATCCCTAAGTACACCAGAAGTCGAACGACTCGACAAAGATGTCGACAAAGTCGAAAAAGCTTTCGTCAAAAAGTGACTAAGGGTACCGCTCTCTCCGGATCTGCGCTGGCTGGCATGGAAAAAGAAAGAACTGACGTCAGCGAGCAGGGGCGGCGTCTAAGTAGATACTGCGATGTCATTCCGGCGATCACAAGGCCAACGACGAACGCGGAGTCGACCGACGCCACCTACCGACGCGCAGGGGAACTGCTTCAGAAAAATTCTCCAGATCCAGTCTGACGCCTGGGGGTAATTAAGGTAAGGAATCTATAACTAATAGTCTCTCTTTCAGATACAGGTTGGCAATTGCGTGCCTGCAGGAGACGCACATATGGGGAGACTCACTGCCTTATATAAGGAGATGGAGAGGGCAGCTTTACGCTACCTCTTATTCTGGCTTTGCGCGGGGGCTCTCATTTGGGTGGCCCTCGGTGTTCTCTTTCAATACCTACATCATGTGGCGGATCCAGAGGAGAGGTATGGCAAAGTGGAGAGAAGGGAAATATGTCTACTCAATGTATATGCTCCAAAAGCAGATCGTCCTGCCTTCTTACCTACTGTCATGGTAGCGGCAACCCCTTACCTGGGTGCAGCGGTAATCATGGTGGGAGACGTTAACTGCATCCTCGATGGGACGTTGAACCATGAGCACCCCCCCCCCCCAGGCGAATACTAAGCCTCGAATGACAGGGAGTCTCAAAGACATTTTGCATGGCATGCAGTTATGTAACGAGTGGAGGGCTCGCCTTCCCACACAGAGATCGTTCTCTTGTCACACCCCAGCGTCTAAAACCTTCAGCCAACTGGACTATTGCTTTCTTTCACTTGAACTGTCTCCGGAGGTGGAGGGGATAACCTACTTACCTAGATACCTCTCTGAACACTCATCTGTCTTGCTCAGTTTTGGGGGAACGCCCGGCAATACCAGTATAGCGGCTTAGGGCAGAAGCGGTGTCGGATCCCCCTTTTGCGGCTACGGTCTCGGACACTTTGTCTCGGTACTTCGAGGAGAACGGGGGGTCAGCTTCCAGTAGGACCCTTGACTAGGAGGCCATGAAGGTTGTCCTTCAAGTGGTCTGCATAAAGACGACCTATGGGGGTAAGTGTCAGTTAGAAGGAAAATGCTACTTACCCAGTATGCATCTGTTCTTGGCATGTAGAGCTGTAGAATCTCATGCTTTGCATAAGATCGCCATCTAGTGCTGGGTCCGGATGTTTGCACTTTGTTTTTCTTCGAAGAAGTCTTCCTAGTCACAAGGTAGGCTACTCCTCCTTTAGGTGATAGTGCGCATGGTCATCGACTCCATCTTCAGATTGTTTTCCACAGAGGGTGAGAGAATTGAGTAGTAGTAAAGAATAGAGATGTCCATGCGTATGTATGTAAAGTAACAAGAGAACTGCTACAGGTATCCGGGGAGGTGGGTGGGCGCATGAGATTCTACAGCTCTACATGCCAAGAACAGATGTATACTGGGTAAGTAGCATTTTCCGTTCGAGGCATGTGAGCTGTAGATCACATGCTTTGCATAGACTATACAGCAGTGTCCCCTAAGCGGTGGCTATCCTGTAACTGGTGGAGTTGTCTGAAATAGTGTTTTAAGTACTGCTTGGCCCACATTAGCTTGTTGTCTTGCTAACACATCTACACAGTAGTGTTTGGTGAATGTGTGTGGTGTAGACCATGTAGCAGCTTTGCAGATATCAGTAATAGGGATGTTTCCTAAGAAAGCCATAGTAGCCCCCAGTTTGCAAGTTGAATGTGCTCTAGGGGGTACAGTTCAAGTCCTTTTGGCTTTTGCATAACAAATCTGAATACATTTTACAATCCACCTAGCAATACCTAATTTGGAGATTGGATTGCCTTTGTGAGGTGGTGCAAAAGCGACAGAGTTGTTTAGTCCTACGACATGATTTTTGTTCTTTCAGTGTAATACAATAAAGCTCTCCTAACATCTAAGGTGTAGAGCTCGTTCTGCAACAGAATCAGGTTGAGGGAAGAATGCACAAGTTACTAACTTGTGTAACGATATATCTGTAAGAGACAGTAGTTAGTGACAGATTCCTTACCTTAGAATATCCCCAGGCGTCAGGCTGGATCCGGAAAGTTTTTGCGTAGCAGTACCCTTGCGCGTCAGTAGGCGGCGTCGTGCGGCTCCGCGTCCGTCGTCGGCATCGCCGGGATGACGTCGCGGGCAGTACCTAGGCGCCGCCCCTGCGCGCTGACGTCCAGTTCTGTACACGACTTTCCGCGCCAGGAACGCAGAGCCATGCAAGAAGCTGACATAGGTGTCTGAAAAATACTAGGGCCCTGAAAGGGATGTCCTTAACCCTAGAAATCAGTTCGCAGAACGGGGAGGATGGGTGGGGCGGTAGGAATCTGTCACTAACTACTGTCTCTTACAGATATATCGTTACACAAGTTAGTAACTTGTGCATCTGAAAGAGACACGTTAGTGACAGATTCCTTACCTTAGAATAGATACCTCAGCAATACCAGCCCGGTGGTGGGTCTGCGAACAAAGATCAGACAAGGAAGTCCTGGAGGACAGAACGGCCAAAGAAGCCGTCCCTCCGGACCTGACTGTCAAGGCAGTAATGCTTTGTAAACGTGTGCAGCGAGGCCCACGTAGCTGCCTGACAGATAACCGGCAGCGGAACACCGCGGCCCAAGGCTGTGGTAGCAGCCGTTGCCCTGGTGGAATGGGCCCGCAGCCCAACAGGAGGCTCCTTCTTAGCCAAAGAATAGCAGGTCTTGATGCACAAGGTAACCCAGCGGGAGATGGTCCTCTTGTGCACCGCCCGACCTTTTTGGCGCCCACGTAGCCAACAAAGAGCTGGTCATCCACCCGGAAGTGTTTTGTGCGGTCAATATAGAAGGAGAGCGCACGTTTTGGGTCCAGACGGTGGAGCCTCTCTTCCTCTCTGGAAGGATGCGGAGGCGGAAAGAAGGTGGGCAAAGTGATGGTCTGCCCAATGTGGAAAGCAGTAACCACCTTTGGCAAGAAGGACGGACGCGTCCGAAGAACAACCTTGTCTGGATGAACAGACAGAAAGGGAGGTTTGCAAGATAGAGCCTGGAGCTCACTCACCCGCCGAGCGGAGGTGATGGCCACCAGAAAGGCTGTCTTCAGAGTCAGAAGACGAAGAGGACAGTTATGTAGAGGCTCAAAGGGAGCGCACATTAAAAAGGTAAGAACCAAGTTCAAGTCCCACTGAGGCATCACAAACGGAACAGGAGGGAAGAGGTGAGTAATGCCTTTTAAGAACCTGTTAACAGGGGACTTGAAAAGGGAGGGCTGATCAGGGAGCCTGAGGAAGGCCGAGATAGCACAAAGATAACCCTTGATGGTACCCAGGGCAGAACCCTGTTGGGCCAGAGAGAGAAGGAACAGAAGGACCTCAGAAAGAGGGGCAGAAAGGGGATTCACAGCCTTTGCTGTGCACCATGCCACAAATTTGTTCCACCTGCAGGCGTATACCACCTTAGTGGAGGGACGCCTGGCTGCCAGAATCACATCACAAACTTCGGGAGGCAAGTCAAAAGGAATCAACTGCCGCCGCTCAATCTCCACGCAAGCAGGTGTAGACTGGACAGGTTTGGGTGGAGGACCGTCCCCTGCTGCTGCGACAGAAGATCCTCCCGAAGAGGCAGACGGATCGGGGGATCTACGCTCATATTGAGTAGCTCGGGATACCAAACTCTTCGAGCCCAGTCCGGAGCCACAAGAATGACTTGGGCCCGGTCGTGCCGAATCTTCTTCAACACTCTGGGTAGAAGTGGTATAGGCGGAAAGGCGTACAACAGACCGCAACTCCACTCGCGACGAAAAGCGTCGCCGAGCGAGTGCCGCCTTGGAAATTCCAACGCGCAGAACTGATGACATTGCACGTTCTCTTCGGTGGCGAATAGATCTAACCAAGGCTCTCCCCACTGTAGAAAGAGTCCTTGCGCCACTTCCGAGTGAAGACGCCATTCGTGATCCATCATGCACCTGCGGCTGAGTTCGTCCGCCCTGGCGTTCAGGGAACCTGCCAGGTGTTGAACCATCAGGAACATGCCCTGATGTTCCAGCCATGTCCAGAGGCGCAGAGCCTCCTGACAAAGGGTCCAAGACCCCACCCGCCCTGTTTGTTGCAGTACCACATGGCGGTGGTGTTGTCTGTGAACACCTGCACTACCTTCCCTTTGACAGAGGGAAGGAATGCCTTGAGTGCAAGTCGGATCGCCCGGAGCTCCAGAATGTTGATATGGAGCCGGGACTCCGCCGGAGACCAGAGGCCTCTGATCTCCGCCTCTCCCATGTGACCGCCCCATCCCAGAAGGGACGCGTCCGTCACAACTGTATGCTCTGGCTGGGGAAGGGAGAGGGATCTGCCCATGACCCATTGCCGGTTCGAGAGCCACCACTGCAACTGTTTTGCAGTACCCTCCGAGATCTGGACGTGATCGGACAGGTTGCCCTGGTGCTGCGCCCACTGGAACTTCAGGTCCCACTGCAGAGCCCGCATATGCCATCTGGCATGATTGACCAGCAGGATGCAGGAGGCCATGAGGCCCAGCAGCCTCAGGGTCATCCGTACCGAAACCCAGGATAAAGGCTGAAAGATCGGAATCATAGCCTGAATATCCCGGACTCGCCGTTCGGGAGGATAGGCCCGAAACTGCGTCGTGTCCAGAACTGCTCCGATGAAAAGGAGCTGTGGAGAAGGAATCAGATGCGACTTCGGCACATTGATGGAGAACCCCAGCGAGTGCAGGAGTTCGGCCATAGTCTGGAGGTGGGAGACGACTGCCTGGGACGAGCCCGCCTTCAGCAGCCAGTCGTCGAGGTAGGGGAAGACTGAAACCCCTGCCCGGCGCAGATGAGCTGCGACCACCGCCATCACTTTCGTGAACACCCGAGGGGCACTGGTAAGGCCAAAGGGGAGCACGGTGAACTGAAAATGCTCGGGGCCTACCGTGAACCGAAGGTAACGCCGGTGGGCCGGCAGGACGGGGATGTGGAAATATGCGTCCTGCAAGTCCAACGCTACCAACCAGTCTCCAGGGCAGTCAAGACCTGAGCTAGGGTGAGCATCTTGAACTTCTCCTTCCGGAGGAAGCGATTGACGTTCCGGAGGTCCAAGATAGGACGCATGTCCTCCTTGTCCTTTTTGGGCACCAGGAAGTAGTGGGAGTAGCAACCACGCCCTACTTCTGGGGTCGGAACATGCTCGATGGCCCTCTTGGCCAAGAGGGCCGTGACTTCCTTCTGCAGAAGTACCAAGTGATCCCCTGACATGCGGTGGAATTGAGGTGGCATGGCTGGGGGGGTGGACTCGAAGGGGAGGGAGTAGCCCCTTCGGACAATGTCCAAGACCCACCTGTCCGAGGTGATGGTACGCCAGTGGGGAAGGTGATGGCGGACCCTGCCCCCTACTGGCGTGCTGTGCACCTGAAAGGAGGGACTAGGAGGGTTTGGAGGCCGCGGACGGGTTGGAGGTGGTGGCCTGACCCGCACGCTGGTTGCCCGATCCGCCACAGCGGAATCCACGTCCTCGGCCACGCGAAGACGCCTGCTGCGCGGGCCGGTGGCTGGGCTGCTGACGTGAAGGGCGCCCCTACCGTGGCCACGATAGGGGCGAAAAGCAGAAGTCAGCGGAGGGCGTGTAGCAGAAAGGCCCAGGGACTTGGCAGTAGCCCGTGAGTCCTTAAAGCGCTCCAACGCATGGTCTGCTTTGGACCCAAAAGACCGACTCCATCAAAGGGCATGTCCATGAGAGTATTCTGGACATCCCTGAAAAACCAGTGGTTCTCAGCCAGGCGTGGCGTCGCAGCGCCACCGTCGTTGCAATAGACCTGCCCAGCGAGTCGGCGGTATCAAGGCCACATCGTATCGTGTATTTGGCCGCATCCCTTCCTTCCGCAATGGCGCGGGAAAGCAGTGTCTGGACCTCCTCAGAACACTGGGGCAAAACATTCGCCACCGAATCCCACAAGGAGTGGGTATATCGGCCCAAAAGACAAGCGGTGTTGATGGACCGCAAGCCAGCACTGGAGGAAGAAAAACCCTTCTTCCCAAATTGATCCAGGCGTTTGGATTCCCTATCCGGAGGGGCGGTAGGGAAGGCGGTTTGGGAAGCGGAGGCTTGGACAACCAAGCTCTCAGGAGTGGGGTGGACAGAGAGAAACAGGGGGTCGCCCGGAGCTGGGCGATGGCGTCGGGACACGTTCCTATCTACAGGAGCCCCTGTGTTGGGCTTGGACCAGGCGCCCAAAGAACGTCAGTGAGGGCGTCGTTAAACGGCAGCACAGTCTCCGTAGAGGAGGCTGCCGGCTGAAGCACCTCTGTCAAGAGATTAGTCTTGACCGCCACAGTAGGGAGTTGGAGATGTAAGGCTCCAGCCGCTCTACGCAACACCGTTGCAAAATTGGCTCCCTCCTCCGTAGCCACGGGAGGAGACAGCATGCCAGTGTCAGGGGAAGAATCTAGACCACTGGCATCCCCTAGGCCCTCTGTCCAGTCCTCATCATACTGACACTGTTGTGCCAGAGGGTCATCAGACCCCTCCCAGTCCTCCTGGTCCTCCTCTGGTTCAAAATAAGGGGAGGAGGGACATTTGGGACCCAAGGTCTCATCGGGCGCGGAACCGGCGTCGAGCGACGTCGGTCCGGGTCCATGTCCGGAGCCGGAAGGAACTGGGGGACGACGCCGCCCGGAGCCCCAGGCGGCGTCGAGAACGGCACCGGAGACATCGGCGTCGGCGGAGGTGTCGTTAGGTCGACCGGCGTCGATGGGGGTTGTGGAGCCGGGATCGAGGCCGGGGCCGGAGCCGGGATCGAGGCTGGAGGCACGGGCGACGCCGGGGCCGGAGCCGTCGGCGACGCCGGAGCAACCCTATCAGGGCCCGCGGGGCCCGAAGGCGCACCGGAGGGACCTGGAGGCCCGAAGAGGCGGGCCATGGCCGACAGGAATTCCTGTACTTGGGCCGGATCCGCCCCGAACCCGGGAAGGACGGGTATTGCGGGGGCGACTCCACAGGCATGTCCGGGGCCGCGGGGACGGTGCCGGGAGGGGCCTCAGCCGAGTCGCGAGACCGGCGAGGCGAAGTCCTAGAGCGACGATGCTTTTTGGACTTTTTGTGTTTGGACTTACCGGACGAAGAAGACTTCGATGCCGACGACCGGTGTGGACTCCGCGATCGACCCCTGGACCTCTCACGCGACCGGGGCTTGCGCGGAGCCGAATGCCGGGCCTCTAGGAGCTTTCGAGACCGCTCTCGCAAAGCTTTCGGGTTGAGGGCCCGGCAGTCGGAACAAGACTCTGTGTCGTGGCCTCGGCCGAGGCAGAAGAGACACTCCCGATGCGGGTCTGTGATGGACATCATCCGAGCACAGGCGCCGCAACGTTTAAACCCGGGCATCCCTACGACACCTTGAAGTCGATTGAAGAAAAACAGTGAAAAATTCACCCAAAAAGTTTGGTCAAAAAATGACCAGGGCACTGCTCTTCCCGGATCTGCGCTTGCTGGCGCGGAAAAGAAGAACTGACGTCAGCGCGCAGGGGCGGCGCCTAAGTACTGCCCGCGACGTCATCCCGGCGATCACGACGCCGACGACGGACGCGGAGCCGCACGACGCCGCCTACCGACGCGCAAGGGTACTGCTACGCAAAAACTTTCCGGATCCAGCCTGACGCCTGGGGATATTCTAAGGTAAGGAATCTGTCACTAACGTGTCTCTTTCAGATTTTGAGCATATACAATGCTCCACTGCCTTTTGGCTAGGATTATGCTATAGAAATACCATATACATTCAAATGGCTTCAAACAGTATGTAAAGCTGCATCTGGCATG
This sequence comes from Calotriton arnoldi, assembly GCA_963921515.1. Classification (NCBI taxonomy): domain Eukaryota; kingdom Metazoa; phylum Chordata; class Amphibia; order Caudata; family Salamandridae; genus Calotriton; species Calotriton arnoldi. Next base: position 190,787 of record CAWUFW010003448.1, read on the forward strand.
ACACCAAGCAGGGGCCCTTCTCAGCACTCTACCCATGACTCCTCTCCCTGCTGTCTCACCTTCCCCCGCAATGCACAACAAAGCACAACACTGCGTATTCGCTCTATGGCAACTGTACAATGTCACTGCCATTCCTCTCAGGGTGCCTCTTCAGCAGCCGGTAAGAATTTTCTGGTGTGGGCACTCGTTCATCCACAGGGCAGGTGGGAGATTTTGGGAACCCAACATATAAACTGCAGCTGGTTATGAGCATCATTAGTTTGGCATGGTGGGGGGGGGGGGCTTAGGCTCAAATTAAAACAGCTTCCTCCCATATCAGAAAAATCTCTGGAGTCAAGTGCGTTGCCAGACCCATATATCCTCATTATAAATGAGGGGGGAGGTGCTGGGGTTCACAGGGAGGAATGACGTGTCAAGGTACCAAGAACCTCCATATTCTAGTCTAAAGTTCTAACACGCTCAGTCTGCCCAATGGGGCTCCTCACATCATGCTGAATAAGTCAGTCAAAACACTCAATCAGAGGTTGTTGAGTTTTACAATAGAGAGAGTTCACCTGCATGACAAGGGGCACAACCAACTCATTCAGATCGTGCTGGGGGCTATTTGGGCTACAGCAGAGTGTCTGGTGGAGGGGAGGGCACTTTGGAAGGGCATGTTCACCAGTAACCTCCACACCTGTGCAATAAACAAGAACATGATAATATACCATAGAGCCTTCTTTATTTTGCAATATTTACTTCTGTTGGAGAGTAGAATCTGTGTATAGGACTCGTAGATGGTGAGAGACTGACCTGCTGTGGCCCAGACCCTCCTGATCTACCAGTGAGCCAAACATTTATTTTTCGAATTATGGGGCTGTGGTAAGCATAAACCATGAGGAGGCCCTGGCAGAGAGAGTGCCAAAAAGTGAATCCCAGGTTTTGTGCTATACGGTTTATGTAGTTTTAGCCCTATATGCCACATGGCAGTGGGCTATATAAACTATCAATTGAAGTAACTGTTGAGTAGGCAAAAGAAGATGGTGATAAGATCCTGACAAGTGCAGATGAACCCGCAAATAACAATGCCTGATACAAACTCCATCAGGGCAATGAGTACTGTAACCTACTCACTAACATCTGTTAAATAATCTTGTTAAAAAAAAAATCATATACCATGGTCAAAAAAAGGCCATATTTTGCTTTTCTTTAAACAAATACTTATATAATTACTACCCATGAACAGTTGGCTTTTTGAATCAGCTTTGCTTTCACTGCTAAACCAGCCAGGGCTTACCATTTCGAATGTGTTCCTGCTGATCTTTTTCCTGAACTTGAGGCTGCTGCTGGGTGCCCTGTTGAGCAACATTAACAGGTGATTGATGTCCAACGCCATAAGGAATAGGAGAGCCCCGTCCATGAGATTGTAGTAAGTTCATGTTGTATGCCATAGCAGCTGGATGAGTCACAAGTCGAGGATCTACAGTAAACCTATTCTGATAACCAGCCCATGGCACCTACACAAAACAAATAACAAAACAAATTAATAAATAAACCCAAAAACAAACTGTCTTTCTCAAGCACTGCCAATAATAAAGCTGGCATTCTAAATGTAGATTACAACTAGGCCAATCTATGGATGTCATAGTTGCACTCCACGAAATGAGCAGCACATACATTTCCAAAGACAAAATGGCAAGATGCTTTTCGCCCAACATAACTAATTTACTAATGATCTAACTAGATTTGGAAAATTTAAGCTGTGACAGCAAGTTCTGCAACAGACCTATTGTATGTTAAAAATGTTTTTAAAGTATCAGCAAAGCCTACTAAATCCCATTCGAAATTAAGAAACTCATCTGCCTTTAATGGACTGCTGTCTTTTTAATGGTAGCTTTGTAGAAATGACAGACTCAAATAAGCCTTCTTTGTTACTATGGCCAATGACCATTTTAGATATATAAATTTCAAATAAAGAGAGCAAGAGCACAAAAAAACCAAAAAATACAAGTGGACGGGTAGCATTTCGAAAATGCCAGCCACTAAGTAAAAATGAAATACTAAAGAATGGCGAGTGGGACAGGGCAAGTTAAGGGAGAACCAGGTGTTTGCGGAGGGATAAGTCAATTAGAGAGAGTAAGAACACTTGGAGGAAAAAAACGTAGTTAAAGTTAAAAAAAGAACGGGGGAGCAGAGGACAACAGTGAAAGCAGAAAGACAGGGGGGAAGGAATGATGAGGAGAACAATGAATGGGGAAGAGAGCAACAAAAGCAATGGGAGAATACAACTCATCCAAACAGAGGCAATGTAAAGCAGCAATGTTTGTAGGGCGATAGACAAGAAAGACATCCAATCATGAGCAAGAAGATCTTAAGCCGACCACAGCAGTCCCTATGTACAGACAGCTAAAGCTGTCCTTTACTGAGACCTTAAAAAAAAGTCTTGTTACTCAAAAATGAGAGCTAGTGTCCACTATCTGCAACCACCTGCACAAATTATGAACTGGCAGCTTTGGCACACCACCATCAACAATAGATGAGAAACTGTGCAAATTGTATGATGTGCTATTTAAGACAAACAAAACTTCAGGAGGAAACCCTGACTCCTAACCTCATTAGCCTGACTAAAGTTAGTAGCATGGCTAAATCACCGGGTCAACTGCAGAAATGTCTTCTCTTAACCCTGATGAGACATTGAAACACCTGTTTTTGGAACATAACCAATCAGGCAGTCAGCTGTTCCCAGAGTTCTAAAACTTAATTGTAATGAGGCAGAAACAAACAATGCACAAGGTAAATGCAGCACTAGGGTGATTACTTTGTGCATTACCCTACTCAATGTAGGACATATAACAGATTGTCGTGGATTGATGAGTCCAGGTTCTAGGCCTCAAACATTTGTTGTATATGGAGTGGCAAGTAGACGTATTCCTATCTGTGGCAATCTGGGTACTGCCCCAGTATGGCAATAAGTGGGCCTGAGTTTGATACCCAAAAGACTATCCCCATTGGTAGAGAGATTGTTGTTTGCTTGCTACCTACCTGGACAGTAACCACCATAATATGAACGTAAAAACGAAATACGCATTTCGGGGAAGATTAGAAAGAGGAAGTTAGGAGAGGATGCATGAGAGATTTTAGGCATAGTCTCATGTGCATTAATTATCCTTATTTCTGTTTTTGATTGACGCTATGGGTTTGTGGCTTTCAGTTATATTTTTATACTTTAATGGGTAATAAAATTGTGTGCTGATGAAAGGCACTTCCATGCTTGTATCAGTTTTTATTATAAAGGTAGTTACAGGGAACTGTAATCTGTCCCTGGGTTTAGGTGGCAGGGTCAGATTTCACACACTGAGGGTGAGGGGGGATCTCATGAATTTTGTGTAGGTCCACTGCAGCCTAAGCACTCTTACACTTGTAAGTTATTGAAGGGGACACATCTGTCAATAAACAAATGTTCTCTCAGTTATAATGTATATGACAGTCTTCATTTCTCACAGCTCATGGATCTTCCTCCCCGTTTTCAATTTTTTTTTTTTTACGTGGGGGATATTGCCTAGATTTTAGAGGCAGACTGTAGGAAAGTAGGATCTGCTTTCATGGTTACCCCCACTTTTTGCTGGTGTCAGTATGTTTTTTGACTAGTCTGACTGGGATCTTGCTAATCAGGACCCCAGTCACTGTGCTTCCTCCCTAAATTTGACATTGTAAGTACTACTGTCCCTCCACAATTGGCTACTGGTGAACCCTTACAAGTCCCTAGCATATGGTACTAAGGTACTCAGGGTATAGGTACAACAGGGGTCTCCCATGGGCTGAAGCATGAATTGTGCCACCCATGAGAGACCACTTAAACTGTGACTACAGGCCTGCCATTGCAGCCTGTGTAAGCTGGCGCTAGCACCATTACGACAGATACAAGTTTCCTTATATCTGAGGCCACTACACTTAAAACCTTTAAGTCAGCCCGAAGGCAGGCCTTTCAATCCTGAAGGCAGGGTGCTGGGTTAGATGTGCGTGGGGGCCCTGCATGAGCAGGACACCACTACAAACCCCGGAGTAGATTCTCCAGGCTTTGTAAGTGTAGGCAGCCATTTTGATATATATAGTGGTCATCCGTCATTACGCAATGGCGAACTATTTGGTGGCTGGGCCAAACCTGGGCATGTTTGATATCAAACATGTTGGAATCATACCCCAACATAGTTACCAGGGGCTCCTCCCGGAATCCTCCAGTACTCCGGGTAACACCCTTCCAGGGTCTGCCAGCAAGCTAGTGCTGTTGCTGCCGACTCCAGACACGATTCAGCCCTCCTGCTGCTGAGCTGAGCTTGAGCAGGGGAAGGTAGAACAATAGGTTTCCTGTCACAGGGAGGTGTGACCACCTCCCAGACAGGACTTAGTGTATTGGGCTGGGGTGGGGTCGCTTGCCAGCGCCACCAGACTGCTTCGAAGGGCACATTTGGTGCCCTCCTTGCATACTTCGGTTTGAGCCAGTTCAGAGAGCCCTTGGCTCCCACTCTGGTGCGAAACTGGACAAAGGACTTGGGAGTATTCCCCCCCCCCCCCTCTGTCCAACCCCTCCTCTGGGAGGGACCCCTGAGTCGCCTAACCCCTTTCCTAGGGTATTTAAGGGCTTACCGGTGGTTGGGTCTTCAGATTTGTCTGCGACAAGACTCAAGCATGAAACCATGTCACTTTTCGACCATCTGGACGCTAGACTTCGAATGGAACAGAGACTGCATCATGTAAGACTACTGCTGGTCCTGGTCTCACTGTTCTGCAAATCTTCTTCATCATCATCTGTGTCTGTGCTTCTTCCAGGATCTTCAACAGACCATCAAGGACACCTGAAGTAATCTCCCTTGGAGAGAAGGAGTCACTCCCCTGCATCTGCAGGTGCCGCAACGAAGCTGACGGGTCTACTGCTCCTGACGTCACACAGACTTCGAAAGGCTCAGCAATACAGGTGGTGGTTCTGCAACTCCCTTGAGGCCTGACCTGTCCTCTCTGCAATTCTGAGGCCAGTATCCCTTGTTGGAACCGCTGGGATCGAACCCCTGTGTACCGCGTCGACTTGCCGCTGCCAAGGCATGTTGGCTCTGCACTCCAGAGATCTTCGGGCTACAAGAAGCACCAGCCTCTCTCCCTGCCAAGTATAGCGTCTTCACTGCATCTTTAGCACCGTTGGGCTTCCATCATGGTGAGCTGCTCCAGTTCCACTTGCGACTCCTGTGCCTTTGGCCTGTCGGTCCTCTTCAGGGTCTTCTCCTGCCTCAGTGGGCTCCCCTGCTTGCTAGGAGCCTGCTTTTACTCTCCTGCTTGTGGTGAGTCCCTTGGACCTTGTTGGTCCCAACATTGCTTCTTCTTTGCGTTCCACACCTGTTGCAGCTGCCAAGGCTTGTTGGTGCTCTCGTTGGACACCGACCCATGGTTCTCGACTTCCGTCGTGGGACAGCTCATGCACGGCTCCTGGTCTTCCTCGGCGCCGCCTGGTCCTCACAGCTGCAGCGACAAGGTCACTGTCATCACTCCTGCATCGACATCAGTGGGCATTGCTCTTCCGTGCCTCCTGGTCACCTCCGAGTGGCATAGACTGTCTCCTCTGCTTGCAGGTTCTTCACTCGCAGAATCCACCTGTGGATTCCACCGGACTCTAGCACAGTCTCCGCCAGCGGTATCATTTCTGAAGTCCTCCATTGTGGTCTACCGCGGTTTCCGACATCACTTCGCACCTATGCACCCAGCTTCCATGGTGTAGGTATCCTGGTTCATGGGGTATCCACGGGTGGGGTGACTCTCCAACCTTCTGTTGTCCATGGAGCTTCTTCAGGGTCCACTGGGAAGGGCCTTCTTCAAAACAGCAACCGCAACTTTCCCGTTGACTTCTACTGAGTACGCGGCTGCGTTTCCACTCTGCTCACAGCCTCCGTGGGGTTCCTGGGTACTTACCTTGGGTGGTTGCTTGCGTCCCCAGCTCTTCTGAGTCTCCTGGTCGAAGTCCCGACTTCGGTCGCATATCGCATTTCACTTTTTTAGTATATGGTTTGGTCTCCCCCTGGAGACCGCTGTGTATTGTGCTTACTTACCTACTTGCAATTGAAGCATTGTTGTGTATTTGTGTTGATATCTCCGGGTAGGAGATATACCAATGTGTTAGTGAGTGTTGTGTAATAAATAGACATTTTTATATACACACTGTGTGGTTCTCTTTCATTTAACATACACTACATGATTAGATCTGGTAAAACAAGCTGCTTAACACTTCTTCTGGATAAGCCTGAAGGCTGATCTCCACAGCTACCACTTAAAGAGCTTTCTATGGTTGTCTAAGACCACTAAAATCACCATAAGGGTTCCACTAAAATCACCATAAGGGTTGTCTGGATTAGTGCAAGGTGCTTCACTTACATAAGTGGGCACTATATACTAAGCCATCCTCCTACAAGACAGTACACTTGTTGCAACAACCATCAGGAGAAAGCCTTTCTGTGTTAGACTGCCAGTCCCCTATGCCCAAAATACTAGCGTAAAGGGTTAGAAGGGATTTGTATCGACAATATTATTTCCCGTTGGTTAAAGTAAGTATACAAACTGCGGCCATATGCATCCAATTACTCTTACCCCTGTGTCACTCCAGTGTTTAGTGTGTTTAGGAACTTGAATGCATCTTTTTGACACACTTCACTGGAACTCTGTCCAGGTAGGGAAGTTTGCTGTGGCATGTTCCAACATATATAGTTGCCTATAATCGTCCTCAACATATGGTTTATCAAATCCCCAAACTCATTTGTTTCTGACATCTTTGACAGTGTCAAGTGCTAAAATTTGTTGCAGTGTTTCTTAACAGATTGAACCTAAGTACCTGGGTATATTACCTTTCTGGGTGTGGTCTAGGAGGATGATCAAGGTAAGGCAGTATGTTAATGTTAATTGATTTTTATATAGCGCTAATCACCGACGGGTCTCTAAGCGCTTTTGAGAGAGTTGCCAGAGATCATGAAACAGGTGCATGGCCGCACAGTGAGGCACGTTACGCAGTGTCCAGGGCCTCCCTGAACAGGAATGTTTTAAGTTGTTTCCTGAATGGGAGGAGAGCAGATTCCTTGCGCAAGTGGTCTGGCAATTGGTTCCAGAGTTGTGGAAGTAGGACGGAAAAGGCTCTGCCCCCTTTGGATGCGGTGTTGCATCCTGGGGTGGCGAGGCGGCAGGCTTCTGAAAACCGCAGTATACGGCCCGGAATTTAGTTCTTCAGGCGTTCCTTAATGTAGGCCAGGGCTTTGCCGTAGATTGCTTTATGGGCAATGCAGAGACCCTTGAATTTAGCTCTTTGCTTGATGGGGAGCCAGTGCAATTTGTGCAACAGAGGGGAGGCGCGGGACCGTCTTGGCGGCCTGAAGATCACTCTGGCTGCGTCGTTCAGAACCACCTGTAATTTATTGATAAGCTTTTGAGGAAGGCCGATATATAAAGCATTGCCGTAATCTAGTCTGGAGACAATTGTAGCCGATATGATCGTTTGTAGGGAGGCAGTTGAGAGGAGGGGAACAAGTTTCCGTAGTTGTCTCATGATCCCTGTACAAGTACCTGCCACTGTGGTGACTTGGTTAGCCATGGAGAGCTCCGAGTCGATTTTAATGCCTAGGCTTTTCACAGCGTGGGCTGGTGCGGGGGTGGCACCCAGCTCCTGGTGCCAAAACCGATCGCTCCAGGGGTTGTCTTTTGTCGGGATCACAAGAACCTCTGTTTTATCAGGGTTGATTTTCAGTGCATTGGTGGTCATCCAATTTACTGTGAATCTAAGGATGTTTTGCGCCACATCCTGGGCATAGGGGGAATTATCAATCCGGAGGATGAGCTGGGTGTCATCTGCATAGTTGAAAACGCGGCAGTCCATGCGAGCTAGGGCTGTCACCAGAGGCTGTAGATAGATGTTGAACAAGAGCGGGGACAATGCGGAGCCCTGAGGGACCCCGCAGGTAAGGATACCTCTGTCTGATACCCGCTCTCCTAACTGGATCCTCTGGGACCGCTCCGTCAGGAAGGACTCTAGCCACTGATGTGCCGTCCCATGAATACCCAGGGCCTTTAATTGGTCCAGTAGCCGGGAGTGGTTGACCGTATCGAACGCCGCTGATAGATCTAATAAAATCAGGGCGCTCGGTTTTTTATTGTCAGCCATCATTCTGAGGTCATCAAGAACAGAAAGCATCACCAGTTCCGTGCTATGATGGGCTCTAAATCCTCCTTGTCGCATCTGGAGGAGTTGGTGTTCCTCCAGGAAGGATGAAAGTGTTTTGAGAACATGTTGTTCTACCACTTTTGCCAGGAAGGGAAGCTGGGAAATGGGCCTATAGTTCTTGAGACTAGCGGCAGCTGCTCCTGGTTTCTTTAGGAGGGGGTGACTCTGGCCTCCTTCAGGTTGGAGGGTAGGTGGCCGGGCTCTAAGGAATTATTCAGCAATGCGAGGAGCTGCTTTTCCAGGCCGGGAAGGGCCATTCGGAAGATCCTCGGATGGCACGGATCTGCAGGAGAGCCCGATTTAATACGATTCATCAGTTGTGTCAAAGACATTGAGTCCAGTATAGGGAAGGTCGTGAGATGCTTGTCGGGGAGAAGGGGGTCTGATTTTGGGCTAGGGAGCTCTGAATGATGGGGGTATTGTCAATCTCGCAGATAATGTCCCTGACCTTTTGAAGGAAAAAGGTTTGGAAGGTGTCGCAATCTAAGGGTACGGCTGCGGATTTCACCTCATCTTTTTGGCTGAGCTCTTTCAGTATTCTGAAAGCACAAGTTACTACTTGTGTAACGATATATCTGTAAGAGACATTAGTTAGTGATAGATTCCTTACCGTAGAATATCCCCAGGCGTCAGACTGGATCCGTAAAGTTTTTTTTTTTTGTCAGCAGTACCCCTGCGCGTCGGTAGGTGGCGTCGTGCGGCTCCGCGTTCGTCGCTGGCGTCGTAGGCGCCGAGATGACGTCACGGAGACTACTTAGGCAACACCCATGCGCGCTGATGTCAGTTCTGTACACGACTTTCCGCGCCAGGAACGCAGAGCCATGCAAGAAACTGACCACTGGTGCCATGAAACCAGGGCCCTGAAAGGGATGACCTTAACCCTAGAATCAGTTCGCAGAACGGGGAGAATGGGTGGGGCGGTAAGGAATCTATCACTAACTAATGTCTCTTACAGCTATATCGTTACACAAGTAGTAACATGTGCATCTGAAAGAGACACGTTAGTGATAGATTCCTTACCTTAGAATAGATACCCCAGCAATACCAACCCCGGTGGTGGGTCTGCGAATAGATTACACCAGAAAGTCACGGAGAACAGAACGGCCAAAGAAGCCGTCTCTCCGGACTCGACTGTCAAGGCAGTAATGCTTGGTAAATGTGTGCAGCGAGGCCCACGTGGCTGCCTGACAAATATCCTGCAAGGGAACGCCGCATACCAAGGCAGTAGTGGCTGCTGTTGCCCTGGTAGAATGGGCACGCAGCCCCACGGGAGGCTCCTTTTTAGCCAAGGAGTAACATGCTTTGATGCACAAAACAACCCACCGAGAGATGGTGCGTTTGTGCACGGCCCAACCTTTTTTGGCGCCCACGTAGCCAACAAAGAGCTGGTTATCCACCCGGAACTGTTGTGTGCGCTTTAGATAGAACGAGAGTGCACGTTTTGGGTCCTGACGATGGAGCCTCTGTTCCTCTTTTGAAGGATTCAGAGGCGGAAAGAAAGTGGGGAAAGTGATGGTCTGTCCGATGTGGAAGGGCGTGACAACCTTTGGCAAGAAAGAAGGACGGGTCCTCAAAACCACCTTGTCCGGATGAACAGAAAGGAAAGGAGGTTTAGAAGAAAGAGCCTGGAGCTCACTCACTGTTCTGGCAGAGGTGATAGCTACCAGGAAAGCCGTCTTCAGAGTAAGAAGACGTAAAGGACAGTTATGAAGGGGCTCGAAGGGAGCGCACATGAGATAGGTCAAGACAAGATTTAAGTCCCATTGAGGCATTATGAAAGGCACGGGAGGAAACGTGTGTGTAATGCCTTTCAGGAAACGGTTAACAACTGGGGACTTAAAGAGAGAAGGTTGATCTGGAAGCCTGAGAAAGGCGGAGATGGCCGAAAGATAACCTTTGACAGTGCCCAGAGCATAGCCCTGCTGGGCCAAGGATAGTAGGAACAGAAGGACCTCAGAAAGAGGGGCAGAAAGGGGATCCAAAGACTTTGCTGTGCACCAAGCCACAAACTTGTTCCACCTACAGGCGTATACCGTTTTAGTGGAGGGACGCCTGGCTGCCAGAATGACATCACAAACTTCGGGAGGAAGATCGAAAGCTGTCAACTGTCGCCGCTCAATCTCCACGCATGGAGGTGGAGGCTGGACAGGTTCGGGTGGAGGACCGTCCCCTGCTGCTGCGACAGAAGATCCTCCCGAAGAGGTAGTCGGATCGGGGGATTGATCGCCATGTTGAGTAGCTCGGGATACCAGTATCTTCGTGCCCAATCCGGAGCCACAAGGATGACTTGGGCCCGGTCGCGCCGAATCTTCTTCAGCACTCTGGGCAGAAGTGGTATAGGCGGAAAGGCGTACAACAGACCGCAGCTCCACTCGCGACGAAAAGCGTTGCCGAGCGAGTGCCGCCTTGGAAATTCCAACGTGCAGAACTGATGACATTGCGCGTTCTCTTCGGTGGCGAATAGATCTAACCAAGGCTCTCCCCACTGCAGAAAGAGACCTAGCGCCACGTCCAAGTTCAGACGCCATTCGTGATCCATCAAGCACCGGCGGCTGAGTTAGTCGGCCCTGGCGTTCAGAGAACCTGCCAGGTGTTGAACCACCAAGGTAATACCTTGATGTTCCAGCCACGTCCAGAGGCGCAGAGCCTCCTGACATAGGGTCACGACCCCACCCCGCCCTGTTTGTTGCAATACCACATGGCGGTGGTGTTGTCCGTGAACACCTGCACTACCTTCCCTTTGACAGAGGGAAGGAATGCCTTGAGTGCAAGTCGGATCGCCCGGAGCTCCAGAATGTTGATATGGAGCCGGGACTCCGCCGGAGACCAGAGGCCTCTGATCTCTGCCTCTCCCAGCTGGCCGCCCCATCCCAGGAGGGACGCATCCGTCACCACTGTGTGCTCCGGTTGGGGAAGGGAGAGGGATCTGCCATTGACCCAATCGCGATTCGTGAGCCACCACTGCAAATGTCGTGCAGTGCCCTCCGAGATCTGGACAAGATCGGACAGGTTGCCCTGATGCTGCGCCCACTGGAACTTCAAGTCCCACTGCAGAGCCCGCATATGCCACCTGGCATGTTGCACTAGCAGAATGCAGGAGGCCATCAGGCCCAGGAGCCGGAGGGTCATCCTGACTGAAACCCGGGATAGAGGCTGAAAGATGGGAATTATAGCCTGAATATCCCGGACTCGCTGCTCGGGAGGATAAACCCGAAACTGCGTCGAATCCAGGGGAGCTTCTGAGAAGGACTCGGGTGCGACTTTGGCACGTTGATGGAGAACCCCAGCAACTGCAGGAGGTCGGCCGTAGTCTGAAGGTGGGTGACGACTGCCTGGGGCGAGCCCGCCTTCAACAGCCAGTAGTCGAGGTAGGGGAAGACTGACACCCCTGACCTGCGCAGATGAGCTGCGACCACCGCCATCACTTTCTTGAACACCCGAGGGGCGCTTGTAAGGCCGAAGGGGAGCACGGTAAACTGAAAATGCTCCTGGCCAACCGTGAACCGCAGGTAACGCCGGTGGGCCGGCAGGACGGGAATGTGAAAATATGCGTCCTGCAAGTCCAACGCTACCATCCAGTCTCCAGGGTTGAGGGCAGCCAAGACCTGAGCCAGAGTCAACATCTTGAACTTCTCCTTCCAGAGGAAGCGATTGACGTTCCGGAGGTCCAAGATGGGGCGCAAGCCCCCCTTGTCCTTCTTGGGGACCAGAAAGTAGTGGGAATAACATCCATGTCCTACTTCTGGCCCAGGAACGCGCTCGATGGCCCCCTTGGCCAAGAGGGCCGTGACTTCCTGTCGGAGAAGCGCTAAGTGATCCCTCGACATGCGGTGGAACTGAGGTGGCATGGATGGGGGGCAGACTCGAAGGGGAGGGAATAGCCCCTTCGGATGATTTGTAGCACCCAGCTGTCCGAAGTGACAGAGCGCCAGTGGGGGAGGTGATGTTGAATCCTGCCGCCCACCGGCGTGTGGTGCACCCCAAAGGGCGGACTAGGAAGGCTTTGAGGCGGATGCTGCGGTAGCGGAGGTGGGCTGACCCGCACGCTGGCCCCGTGCCGCCACGGCGGCCAATGCGCCCGCGGCCACGCTGAGGCTGGTTTTGCGCAGGCCTTTGGAACGGACGTGTAGAGGCGCCCCTGCCGCGGCCACGAAAGGAATGAAAAGTAGACGTGGCTGGGCGGGAGGTGGAGAGACCCAAGGACTTGGCTGTAGCCCGAGAGTCCTTAAAACGCTCCAGCGCACTGTCTGCCTTATCGCCAAAAAGGCGAGTACCATCAAAAGGCATGTCCATGAGGGAACTCTGGACATCCCCCGAAAACCCCGTGGACCGCAGTCAGGCATGTCGCCGCAAGGTCACTGTCGTGGAGATGGCTCTTCCCAAAGAGTCCGCGGTGTCCAACCCACACCGAATGGCGAACTTCGCGGCATCCTTCCCCTCTGCAACAGCTTGGGAAAGCACAGCCCGAACCTCTTCGGGCACTGGGGCAGAGTTTGCGCCACCGTGTCCCACACAGCGTGAGAATAGCGGCCCAAGAGGCATGTGGTGTTGACCGACCGCAGCCCCAGGCTGGCAGAGGAAAACAACCTTTTGCCAAGCTGCTCCAGCTTTTTGGATTCCTTATCCGGCGGAGCGGTAGGGAATGCTGTTTGGGAAGTGGAAGCCTGAATGACCAGTCTCTCCGGTGTCGGATGAGTTGTCAGAAAGGCAGGGTCACCCGGTGCCGGACGGTGACGTCTGGCCACATTTTTATCTACAGGGACCCCTGTGGCTGGCCTAGACCAGGTACCCATCAAAACATCCGTCAAGGCCTCACTGAACGGAAGCAGAGGTTCCACAATCAATCAGTCAATCAGGGGTTTGTTAAAGCGCGACTACTCACCCGTAATGGTCTCAAGGCGCTAGGGGTGGGGGGGCAGGTTCCATTCCATCAAGGAGGGGGTCTGTCGAAGAGCCAGGTTTTGAGGTTTCTTGCGAAGATGGGGAGCGATGTTGTCTGTCTGAGGTGGAGCGGAAGGACGTTCCATGCTTTGGCCGGGAGGAAGGAGAAGGAGCGGCCTCCCGATCTGGTCTTTCTGGTGCGGGGGACCACGGCGTAGGAGAGCTGGGCTGATCGTAGGGTCCTTTTCGGGTGCGTGGAGTTTGAGTCGGCTGTTCAGGTATGCTGGGCCGGTGCCGTGGAGGGCCTTGTGTGCGTGGGTGAGCATCTTGAAGGTGATTCTCGCCTTGACGGGGAGCCAGTGGAGTGAGCGCAGGGAGATGTGGCAGTGTTTTGGCAGGTTGAGGACCAGTCTTGTGGCGGCGTTCTGGATGTTCTGTAGCTTGTGGGTGAGGTTTTTGTTTATTCCGGCGTAGAGTGCGTTGCCGTAGTCGAGTCTGCTGGTGACCAGGGCGTGAGTGACGGTCTTTCGGTGTTCGAGGGGGATCCATTTGAAGGTCTTACGAAGGAGGCGGAGGGTGTGGAAGCAGGAAGATGAGACAGAGTTGATCTGGCGGTCCATTTTGAGCTCGGAGTCCAGGATGATTCCGAGGTTGCGTGCGTGGTCCGTGGGGGTTGGCGGGTTTCCGAGGGCGGGGGGCCACCAGGTGTCGCTCCAGGCATCTGGGTTTGGGCCCATGATGAGTACTTCTGTTTTGTTGGTGTTTAGTTGTAGGCAGCTGTTTTTCATCCATTTGGCGACGGCTTCCATGCCTTCTCGAAAGTTGCGTCTGGCGGTGTTGGGCTCGTTGGATAGGGAGAGGATGAGCTGGGTGTCGTCTGCGTATGACACGATGTTGAGTCCGTAGGTTCGGACGATGGGGGCGAGTGGAGCCATGTAGACGTTGAAGAGCGTCGGGCTGAGGGAGGAGCCCTGGGGGACTCCGCAGGTGGTAGGTGTGGGGTCCGAGAGGAAAGGGGGAGTCTGACCCGCTGCGTCCTGCCGGAGAGGAAGGAGCGGATCCAGTCGAGGGCCTTGTCCTGGATTCCTGCGTCGTAGAGTCTGTGTATTAGGGTGCGGTGGGAGACTGTGTCGAACGCCGCTGATAGGTTGAGGAGGATGAGGGCTACTGTTTCTCCTTTGTCCAGTAGGATGCGGATGTCTATTGCGGCGAGGAGGGCGGTTTCCGTACTGTGGTTTTTTCTGAAGCCGGATTGGGAGGAGTCGAGGATGTTGTGTTCTTCAATGAATGTGGCGAGTTGGCTGTTGATGGCTTTCTCGATGACTTTCACTGGGAACGGGAGCAGGGAGATGGGTCTGTAGTTTTTGAGGTCGGTGGGGTCCGCTGAGGGTTTCTTTAGGAGGGGGTTGACCTCAGCGGGTTTCCAGTCGTCGGGGAACGAGGCGGTCGCCAGGGAGCGGTTGATGGTGTGGCGGAGCATGGGTGCGATGGTGTCGGCGGCTCTGTTGAAGATGTGGTGGGGGTAGGGGTCCGTGGGGGCCCGAGTGGATTGACTTCATTGTCTTCAGTGTGTCTTCGGTGGTGAGGGCTGCCCAGTCGTCAATTGCTGGTTTCCGGGTGTCGGGGGTGGTTGGTGAGGGTTCAGTGTGTTGGTTGTCTTCGTTGAAGTTGTCATAGATGCTCTTGATTTTGTGGTGGAAAAAGGTGCTGAGTTTGTCGCAGAGGTCTTGTGAGGGAGGGATCTCGGTAGACACGCTGGTGGGTTGGGCGAACTCCTTGATGATGCTGAAGAGTTCCTTGCTGTTGTGCGCGTGGGTGGAGATTCTGTCTTCAATCGCTTTTTTCCTCGTTTCTCTGATGAGTTGATGGTGGGCGTTGGTGGCGGCTCTGAAGTTGTTGTGGGCTTCTGTGGATTTGGTGTTCCCTCCAGGCCTTTTCGAGGCGGCGGCATGTGCGTCTGGACTCTCGAAGTTCGGTGGTAAACCATCTGGCTTTCTTGGCGCGGGTATTGTTGTTTTTCTTGAGGGGGGCTATGGTGTTGGTGCTGTCCAAGATCCATCTATGCAGGGTTCGGGCTGCGGTGTTGGGGTCGTCGTTTTCCGCGATGGTTGGGGTGGAGTTGTTGAGTGAGGAGGTGAGCTGGTCGTCGGTGATTTTGGTCCAGTTTCTTCGTGGGAGCAGGTGCTGGTGTCTGTGGATGGTGGGTGTTCTGAAGGTGAAGTGGACGCAACGATGGTCGGTCCATGGGAGTTCGGTGGTGTGGCTGAAGGTGATGGAGTTTCCTGTATTGAAGAGGGGGTCGAGGGTGTGTCCTGCTGAGTGCGTGGGCTCGGTCACGATCTGGCGGAGTCCAATGTTGTGGAGGTTGTCCAGGAGGGATGTGGTGTTGGGGTCCAGTTGGTTGTCGAGGTGGAAGTTGAGGTCTCCCAGCAGGGTGTAGTTGGTAGATGCGATGGCCTGCGGGGAGATAATGTCCGTGATGGAGTTGGCGACGGGTCAGCGGAGTCCAGGGGGTCGGTAGATGAGGGTTCCTCGGAGGGTGGCGGTGGGGCTTGCCAGTATCTTGAAGTGAAGGTGTTCCATCAGTTCTGTGGGCTCGTCGGGGAGTGTGCTCAGGCGGAGGCTGGATTTGTGGACGATGCGATTCCTCCTCCTGGGCGGGTGCGGCGGTCCTTCCTGGAGATCTTGCTGTAGGCTGAAGCACCTCAGTAAGGAGGTTAGTTTGGAGGGCAACAGTAGGCAATTCAAGGCCAAGAGCCTCTGCTGCTCTACGGAGCACCACAGTGTAGGTTGCGCCTTCCTCCATGAGAGTGGGAGGAGACACAAACCCAGGCTCAGAGGAGAGGTCAAGGCCACTGGCATCCTCTGAGTCTTCTGCCCACTCCTGTTCGGACTCACACTGCCATGCAAGAGGGTCCTCCGACCCCTCCCAGTCCTCCTCTTCCCCAACAGCCCGAGGCACAGGCTGCAACGGCGAGGGAGGCACAGGGGAAAAGAAATGCTCCACCGGCGCCGGGAATGGCGCTGATCGGCGCCGCTCTGGCTCCAAGGCCCAATCCGGGTTCCAAGCTGGAAACGCGGGCAAGGGTGGAGGTGGGCCGAACGGCACCCAGGGCGGCGCCGGGAAGGGAGCCGCAGGGGGCGCCGGGGCCGGAGGACCCTGCGGCGCTGCAGCCGCCGGCAACCAAGGGCCCCCAAAAGGGACCGCGGGGCCCGAAGGCGCACCGGTGGGAGCCCTAGGCCCGAAAAGGCGGTCCATGGCAGCAAGAAACTCTTGCACCTGGGCCGGAGTCGCCGACGGACCCGGGTATGGCGGGTAGGCCGCGGGACTGACAGGCTCCAACGGAGCCGCGGGGGAAAGACCCCGGGTCCCCTCGTCTGCGTCGGAAGACCGACGAGGGGAGGTCGGAGAGCGTACGCGCTTCTTCGACTTCTTTTTATGACGTCGCTTAACCGACTCCGAGGGCGAAGACTTGGACCCCGAGGAGCGATGATGGCGACTCCGTGGTCGGTCCCTCGAGTGACCCCTGGACCTGGAACGGCGCGGAGACAACTGTCGGGCCTCCAGCAGCTTTCGGGACCGCTCCCACAAAGCCTTCGGAGCCATGGCCAGACAGTCGGAACATGACCGGGAGTCATGGTCGGGCTCTAGACAGTAGAGACAGACGCCATGGGGGTCGGCCACCGACACGTACAGCGGCAGGCCCCGCAGGTTTTAAAACCAGGCATCCCTACGTGACACCAGGAGTCAAAATATAGAAATTAGAGACAAAAGTCCCAAAAAACAACTTGTCAAAAAGTGACTAAGGTACGTGCTCTAACCGGATCTGCGCTTGCTGGCGCGGAAAAAATAAGAACTGACGTCAGCGCGCATGGGTGGCGCCTAAGTAGTCTCCGTGACGACATCTCGGCGCCTACGACGCCAGCGACGAACGCGGAGCCGCACGACGCCACCTACCGACGCGCAGGGGTACAGCTGACGAAAAAAAAAAACTTTCCGGATCCAGTCTGGCGCCTGGGGATATTCTAAGGTAAGGAATCTATCACTAACGTGTCTCTTTCAGATGACTCTTTCTGCTAGTTAGGCGCATCTGAAATTCTCGCCTCGTAGTATTCAGCTTTCCTGACCGTAATGGATTTTTTATATGAGGTAAGCAAGGATTTATAGGTTGCCAGCTCCGCTGGGTCGTAGGTTTTCCGCCACCGCCTCTCGGCGTGGCGGAGGCTTTGCTTCAGTTCTCTCAGAGTCTCATTAAACCAGGGGGCCCCTTTCCCTTTGTCTCTCACTCTATCTCTTCGCTCCGGTGGCACTATGTCTATAGCTCCGCGTAGAGTGTTGGCCAGGGCTTCACTCTCCTGGTCTAGATTCCCTGATTTGAATTTAGGGGGGAACCTAAGTAGGGTTTCTACTAGGTTGTTAGCTTCAATTTTCTTCCAGCTTCGCACCTTTCTCCACTCTGGGGGTGCTTGTGATAGTTGGCTGTCCGTTGGGACCCAGCAGCTAAGAAGCGCGTGGTCCGACCAAGCACAGGGGTTGATATCTATTAGACTGGCCCCTGGTTGCGAGGTCCAGATAAGATCCAGGATGTGTCCTTTTGAGTGGGTCGGGGCATCCATCAATTGGTGGAGTCCCATCGCGCACATTCCTGTCTCAGCTGGCTAGCGAGCGGCTCTTTCGGATCTTTATCCTATTGATAGTTGAAGTCACCAACCACTAACAGTCGTTTGTACCGTGAGCAAAGGTCAGTGATGACTTCGTAAAGAGATCGTTAAAGCTTGGGGTTGACCGTGGGGGGCGGTATGCAGCCAGCAGTAATAGGCAGGATGATTTAGATGAGATTTTGACCCCTAGTATGTCCGCATGGTCGATGCTCTCTGCCACCATTTTGGTGGCCATTATCTGCTTATTAAAGCACAAGTTACTAACTTGTGTAACGATATATCTGTAAGAGACAGTAGTTAGTGACAGATTCCTTACCTTAGAATATCCCCAGGCGTCAGACTGGATCCGGAAAGTTTTTGCTTAGCAGTACCCTTGCGCGTCGGTAGGCGGCGTCGTGTGGCTCCGCGTCCGTCGTTGGCGTCGTGACCGCCGGGATGACGTCGCGGGCAGTACTTAGACGCCGCCCCTGCGCGCTGACGTCAGTTCTGTACACGACTTTCCGCGCCAGGAATGCAGAGCCATGCAAGAAGCTGACATAGGTTCTGAAAAATACTAGGGCCCTGAAAGGGATGTCCTTAACCCTAGAAATCAGTTCGCAGAACGGGGAGGATGGGTGGGGCGGTAGGAATCTGTCACTAACTACTGTCTCTTACAGATATATCGTTACACAAGTTAGTAACTTGTGCATCTGAAAGAGACACGTTAGTGACAGATTCCTTACCTTAGAATAGATACCCCAGCAATACCAACCCCGGTGGCGGGTCTGCGAACAAAGATCAGACAAGGAAGTCCCGGAGGATAGAACGGCCAAAGAAGCCGTCCCTCCGGACCGGACTGTCAAGGCAGTAATGCTTGGTAAACGTGTGCAGCGAGGCCCACGTAGCTGCCTGACAGATATCCTGCAGCGGAACACCGCGGCCTAAGGCCGTGGTAGCAGCCGTTGCCCTGGTGGAATGGGCACGCAACCCAACAGGGGGCTCCTTTTTAGCCAAAGAATAACAGGCCTTGATCCACAAGACGACCCAGCGGGAGATGGTCTGCTTGTGTACCGCCCGACCTTTTTTGGCACCCACGTAGCCAACAAAGAGCTGGTCGTCCACCCGGAACTGTTGTGTGCCATTTAGATAAAAGGAAATCGCACGTTTTGGGTCCAGACGGTGGAGCCTCTCTTCCTCTCTAGAAGGATGCGGAGGCGGAAAGAAGGTGGGCAAAGTGATGGTCTGCCCAATGTGGAAAGCAGTAACCACCTTTGGCAAGAAGGACGGACGCGTCCTAAGAACAACCTTGTCTGGATGGACAGACAGAAAGGGAGGTTTGCATGATAGAGCCTGGAGCTCACTCACCCGCCGAGCGGAGGTGATGGCCACCAGAAAGGCTGTCTTCAGAGTCAGAAGACGAAGAGGACAGTTATGTAGAGGCTCAAAGGGAGCGCACATAAGAAAGGTAAGAACCAAGTTCAAGTCACACTGAGGCATCACAAATGGAACAGGAGGGAAAAGGTGTGTAATGCCTTTAAGAAACCTGTTAACAACAGGGGACTTGAAAAGGGAGGGCTGATCAGGAAGCCTAAGGAAGGCCGAGATTGCACAAAGATAGCCCTTGATGGTACCCAGGGCAGAACCCTGTTGGGCCAGAGAAAGAAGGAACAGAAGAACCTCGGAAAGAGGGGCAGAAAGGGGATTCACAGCCTTTGCTGTGCACCATGCCACAAACTTGTTCCACCTGCAGGCGTATACCACCTTAGTGGAGGGACGCCTGGCTGCCAGAATCACATCACAAACTTCGGGAGGCAAGTCGAAAGGAATCAACTGCCGCCACTCAATCTCCACGCAAGGAGGTGGAGACTGGACAGGTTCGGGTGGAGGACTGTCCCCTGCTGCTGCGACAGAAGATCCTCCCGAAGAGGCAGACGGATCGGGGGATCGATGCTCATACTGAGTAGCTCGGGATACCAAACTCTTCGAGCCCAGTCCGCCGAATCTTCTTCAACACTCTGGGTAGAAGTGGTATAGGCGGAAAGGCGTACAACAGACTGCAACTCCACTCGCGACGAAAAGCGTCGCCGAGCAAGTGCCGCCTTGGAAATTCCAACGCGCAGAACTGATGACATTGCGCGTTCTCTTCGGTGGCGAATAGATCTAACCAAGGCTCTCCCCACTGTAGAAAGAGTCCTTGTGCCACTTCCAAGTGAAGACGCCATTCGTGATCCATCATGCACCTGCGGCTGAGCTCGTCCGCCCCGGCGTTCAGGGAACCTGCCAGGTGTTGAACCATCAGGAAAATGCCCTGATGTTCCAGCCATGTCCAGAGGCGCAGAGCCTCCTGACATAGGGTCCACGACCCCACCACCCCCTGTTTGTTGCAGTACCACATGGCGGTGGTGTTGTCTGTGAACACCTGCACTACATTCCCTTTGACAGAGGGAAGGAATGCTTTGAGTGCAAGTCGGATCGCCCGGAACTCCAGAAGGTTGATATGGAGCCGCGACTCCGCCGGAGACCAGAGGCCTCTGATCTCCGCCTCTCCCATGTGACCGCCCCATCCCAGAAGGGACGCGTCCGACACAACTGTGTGCTCTGGCTGGGGAAGGGAGAGGGATCTGCCCAAGACCCATTGCCGGTTCGCGAGCCACCACTGCAACTGTTTTGCAGTCCCCTCCGAGATCTGGACGTGATCGGACAGGTTGCCCTGATGCTGCGCCCACTGGAACTTCAGGTCCCACTGCAGAGCCCGCATATGCCATCTGGCATGATCAACCAGCAGGATGCAGGAGGCCATGAGGCCCAGCAGCCTCAGGGTCATCCGTACTGAAACCCAGGATAGAGGCCGAAAGATCGGAATCATAGCCTGAATATCCCGGACTCGCCGTTCGGGAGGATAGACCCGAAACTGCGTCGTGTCCAGAACTGCTCCGATGAAAAGGAGCTGTGGAGAAGGAATCAGGTGCGACTTAGGCACGTTGATGGAGAACCCCAGCGAGTGCAGGAGCTCGGCCGTAGTCTGGAGGTGGGAGACGACTGTCTGGGACGAGCCCGCCTTCAGCAGCCAGTCGTCGAGGTAGGGGAAAGACTGGAACCCCTGCCCGGCGCAGATGAGCTGCGACCACCGCCATCACTTTCGTGAACACCCGAGGGGCGCTGGTAAGGCCAAAGGGGAGCACAGTGAACTGAAAATGCTCGAGGCCTACCGTGAACCGCAGGTAACGCCGGTGGGCCGGCAGGACGGGAATGTGGAAATAAGCGTCCTGCAAGTCCAACGCTACCATCCAGTCTCCAGGGTCTAGGGCAGTCAAGACCTGAGATAGGGTGAGCATCTTGAACTTCTCCTTCCGGAGGAAGCGATTGGCGTTCGGAGGTCCAAGATAGGACGCATGTCCTCCTTGTCCTTTTTGGGCACCAGAAAGTAGTGGGAGTAACAACCACGCCCTACTCCTGGGGTCGAAACGCGTTCGATGGCCCTCTTGGTCAAGAGGGCCGCAACTTCCTTCTGAAGAAGCACCAAGTGATCCCCTGACATGCGGTGGCATTGAGGTGGCATGGCTGGGGGAGTGGTCACGAAGGGGAGGGAGTAGCCCCTTCGGACAATGTCCAAGACCCACTTGTCCGAGGTGATGGCACGCCAGTGGGGAAGGTGATGGCGGACCCTGCCCCCTACTGGCGTGCTGTGGACCTGAAAGGAAGGACTAGGAGGGCTTGGAGGCCGCGGACGGGGTGGGGGTGGTGGCCTAACCCGCACGCTGGTTACCCGACCCACCTCAGCGGGAGCCACGTCCTCGGCCACGCGAAGACGCCTGCTGCGCGGGCCGGTGGCTGGGCAGTGGACGTGACTGGGCGCCCCTTCCGTGGCCACGAAAGGGGCGAAAAGCAGACTGTTGCGGAGGGCGCACAGCAGAAAGGCCCAGGGACTTGGCTTTAGCCCGTGAGTCCTTAAAGCGCTCCAGCGCATGGTCTGCCTTGTTGCCGAAAAGGCCGACACCATCAAAGGGCATGTCCATAAGAGTGTTTTGGACATCACCCGAGAAACCAGTGGTCCTCAGCCAGGCGTGGCGGCGCAGCGCCACTGTCGTCGCAAGCGATCTGCCCAGCGAGTCGGCGGTATCTAGGCCACATCTGATGGTATACTTTGCCGCATCTCTTCCTTCCGCAATGGCGCGGGAAAGCAGTGTCTGGACCTCCTCAGAACACTGGGGCAGAACCTGCGCCACCGAATCCCACAAACAGTGGGAATATCGGCCCAAGAGGCAAGTGGTGTTGACAGACCGCAAGCCAGCACTGGAGGAAGTAAAAACCTTCTTCCCAAATTGATCCAGTTTTTTGGATTCCCTATCCGGGGGAGCGGTAGGGAAGGCGCTCTGGGAAGCAGAGGCTTGGACAACCAAGCTCTCAGGGGTGGGGTGTTGGGAGAGAAACATGGGGTCGCCCGGAGCAGGGCGATGGCGTCGGGCTACGTTCCTATCCACAGGAGCCCCTGTGGTGGGCTTGGACCAGGTGCCCAAAAGAACGTCAGAAAGTGCCTCGTTGAAAGGCAGCAGTGGCTCTGAGGAGGTAGCCGCCGGCTGAAGCACTTCCGTCAAGATGTTAGTCCTGACAGCCACAGTAGGTAACTGGAGGTGTAAAGCCTCAGCTGCCCTACGCAACACCGTTGCAAAGTTTGCTCCCTCCTCCGTTGCCACAGAAGGAGGAGACAGCATGCCAGAGTCAGGAGGAGGTGTCCAGTCCACTGGCATCCCCAAGTTCCTCAGCCCAGTCCTGTTCGAACTCACATTGGGCAGTGAGAGGGTCCTCAGACCCCTCCCAGTCCTCTTCGTCCTCCAAAGCAGGTTCAAAGTAAGGAGGAGGGACATGCGGGACCCAAGGCCGCATCGGCGCCGGGGCCGGCGTCGACCGACGCCGGTCCGGCGCCGTGTCCGCGTCCGGAGAGAACCGGGGTACGACGCCGCCCGGAGCCCCGGGCGGCCCCGGGAACGGCACCGGTGACATCGGCGCCGGTGGAGGTGTCGGCAGGTCAACCGGCGTCGATGGGGGTTGCGGCAACGCCGGAGCCGGCGTCGAGGCCGGGGCTGGCGTCGCCGGGACCGGAGTCGCCGGCACCCCAGAAGGGCCCACGGGCCCCAAAGGTGCACCGGGGGGACCTTGAGGCCCGAAGAGGCGGGCCATGGCCGACAGGAACTCCTGTATTTCGGCCGGAGTCGCCGCCGAACCCGGATAAGGCGGGTAATGTGACGGCGGCTCCACAGGCACTCCCGGAGCCGCGGGGACGGTGCCGACAGGACCCTCAGCCGAGTCGCGAGACCGGCGAGGGGAAGTCGTCGAGCGATGACGCTTCTTCGACTTCTTGTGCTTCGACTTACCGGAGGAGTGCGAAGACTTGGACCCCGACGACCGACTGCCGGACCTCGAGGAGCTTTCGAGACCGCTCTCGCAAAGCCTTCGGATGCAAGGCCCGGCAGTCGGGGCACGACTTGGAGTCGTGGTCGCGTCCGAGGCAGTAGAAACAGTCTCGATGCGGGTCCGTGATCGACATCATCCGACCACAGGCGTCGCATGGCTTGAAGCCGGGCATCCCTACTGACACCGTCGGAGTCGAACGACTCGAGAAAAAACTGTGATAAAAATCACAAAAAACTTAGTCAAAAAATGACTAGGGCACTGCTCTTTCCGGATCTGCGCTTACTGGCGCGGAAAAAGAAGAACTGACGTCAGCGCGCATTGGCGGCGTCTAAGTACTGGCCGCGACGTCATCCCGGCGCCGACGACGGATGCGGAGCCGCACGACGCCGCCTACCGACGCGCAAGGGTACTGCTACGCAAAACTTTCCGGATCCAGCCTGACGCCTGGGGATATTCTAAGGTCAGGAATCTGTCACTAACGTGTCTCTTTCAGATTCTGCTCGCAGGATCTCTGTGACAAGATGCCTAAATATTTTCATTCGAAGAGCTCAGAAATATATTCCTCCCTGGACAATCTCAATTTAGAGCTGTTCAATACAGCTCCAACAACCACTTCTGTTCTCCTTAACTCAGTGGTTCCCAATCTGTGCGCCATTAAAACTAGCCAGGGGCGCTGCGCACCAAGCACACAGATTGGGAACCGGAAGCCTTCAGCGTACAGCAATGCACTCTTGACCTGTGTTTTTGTGAGGTGAGAATTCTTTGAAGTTTTGGCGATTAAATAACATAAGCACAAACAATTAAAACGCCGATGCTTTTTGCTCTTTCCTGCTTTTGTGTTCAAATGTCCCATCCTCTTATGTATGCAATTGCATGCATTCCTCAATAGATAAACAGATGTTTAGTTGGGCCGCCGCTTCCACACAGCATGCTGAATGTTCAAGAAACCTATTTTATGGCTACCAACCTTTACATAGTGAGGCACATGTCCCATGTGAAAATGTAATCTGTTTAAATATCTTTTGTGGAGTTTTTGAAATAAATTCTGCCAAAATCTGGGCCATACATAAACAGGTTTCTCTGAAAAATCAACATGCATTTGAGGTGCAAGGATACATTTTTGTGGGAGATGTTGCGGTTGACTTCCCTGAGGTCTTAAATAGGACGCAGGCCTTTGTCCTTCTTGGGCACCAGGAAGTAGTGGGAATAACAACCACGACCTTCTTCTGGCACAGGGACCCGTTCTATAGCTCCAGCGGCCAAGAGAGCAGTAACTTCCTGGCGTAAAAGGGCCAAGTGATCCTACGACATGCGATGGAGTATAGGTGGCATGGAAGGAGCAGTAGCCTCGAAGGGGAGGGAGTAGCCCCTTCGGACTATCTGAAAAATCCACCTGTCCGACATGATGTTGCGCCAGTGGGGGAGGTGATGGCGGTTCCTACCGCCCCCTGAAAAGTCGGACTAGGAAGGTTTGGAAGGGTGCTGCAGGGAGGGCATTGGTGGACTGGCCCGTTCGCTGGCCCCCAGACCCAAGATGTTGGGTCCCACATCCCCAGCCACAAAGAGGCTGGGTAGGTTGCGCAGGCCTGTAGCTCTGGGTGGAGCGTGGTGGGGCACCCCTTCCGTAGCCACGGAAGGGGCGAAAGGCAGACTGCACGGGGCGAGAGGTGGCAGCGAGGCCCAAGGATCTGGCCGTAGCTCCAGAGTCCTTAAAACGCTCAAGCGCTTTGTCCGCCTTGTCACCAAACAGGCGACGGCCATCAAAGGGCATGTCCAAAAGGGTCGATTGAATATCTCCATTGAAGCCAGTGGACCTCAGCCAGGCGTAGCGCCTCAGGGCTACTGACTATGAAATCGTTCTACCCAGCGAGTTGGCGGTATCCAGCTCACACTGGATGGTGAACTTTGCTGCGTCTCTACCCTCTGTGACAGCGCGGGTGAGCACGGCCCGGGCCTTCTCCGGGCACTGCGGCAGCACTTGCGCAACCGTGTTCCACACACAGTCCTAAGCTGGGGGAAGAAAACATCTTCCCAAGATGGGCCAGCTTCTTGGATTTCCTATCTGGGGGAGCAGTAGGGAACGCACCCTTTGATGTTGAAGCTTGGACCACCAAGTTCTCGGGGTAGGGAGAGGAAAAGTGGGTCGCTCGGGGCCAGGCGGTGCTGTCGGGCAATCATCCTATCCACAGGAGCCCCTGTGCTGGGCTTGGACCAAGTGCCGAGAAGGATGTCTGTGAGGGCCTCATTGAACGGCAGCAGGGGCTTCAAAGAGGCCGCTGCAGGCTGAAGCACCTTAGTCAGGAGGTTAGTCCTGACTGCCACCGTCGGAAGCTCAAGGCCCAAGGCCTCAGCCGCCCTATGCAATACCACAGCGTAGGAGGCCCCCTCCTCCGTAGCCACAGTAGGGGGAGAAAGCATACCAAGGTCTGGTGAGGTATCCAGACCACTAGCCTCACCCAACTATTCTTGCCAGTCCGGCTACTGAAGTTGGTCTGCTAGAGGGTCACCAGACCCCTCCCAGTCCTCCTCACCCTCCTCTGGCTGCCAGTCAGGGCGGTAGGGAACGCCAGGAAAGAACAGTGGTACAAAAGTACCGGTCGGCGCTGGTACCGGCGCCGGTCGAGGCCGGTCCGGCTCTGTGTCCAAGTCGGAGGTGAGGCTGGGGTCGACGCCAGTTGGGGGTACAACCGGCGTCGGGGGCGTCGTCACTGGAAGCGGCGCCAGGGAAGGTACCGTGAGGTCGACCGGCACCGATCCGGATCCACGCCTGGATCCTCGGGGGCCCTCTGGCACCGGAGCCGAAGCCGCCGGCCTCGAAGGCCCAGAGCCCCCAGCTGAGACCGCAGGGCCTGAAGGCGCGCCAGCTGAGTCGGGCTGCCCAAAGATGCTATGCAGCACTTCGTGAAAGCTCAAAGCTGGGCAGGGGACGCTCCGGCTCCTGGAAAGGGAGGGAAGCGCGGAATCGTCCCAGAAGCAGGCTACGGAGGTGGAGCAGGAGAGCAACGACGCTCCAGTTCCCGCGTCGCGGCGACGGACGGGGAGAAGGCGAAGTGCGACGATGCTTCTTCGCCTTCTTCTTGTGCTTCGACTTACCCGAGGAGTGCGAAGACTTCGATGACAAGTGGTGATGGCTCCGAGACTGGTCCCGAGACCTCCCTCTCGACCGGGACCTCGAGCGGCGCAGAGCCGACTGCCGGGCCTCCAGAAGCTTTCGGGACCGCTCCTGCAAAGACTTGGGGTTCATGGCCCGACAGTCGTAGCACGACTTCGGGTCGTGGTCGCGCTCCAGGCACCAGAGGCACACGAGGTGCGGATCGGTGACCGACATCATCTTGTGACAGAAGTCACAAGGCTTGAAGCCGGTCCGATGATGGGACATCCATACGTGCATCAGGAGTCAAAGCGACTCGAAAAGATGTCGACAAAAGTCAAAAAAGTTTTTGTCATAAAGTGATTAAGGGGCACGCTCTCTCCGGATCTGCGCTGGCTGGCGCGGAAAAATAAAGAACTGACGTCAGCGTGCAGGGGCGGTGTCTAAGTAGACACCGCAACATCATCCTGACAACCACAACGCCCACGATGAACGCGGAGTCGACCGACAACACCTACCGACGCGCAGGGGTACTGCTAAGAAAAGATTTCTCCGGATACAGTCTGACGCCTGGGGGTAATTCTAAGGTAAGGAATCTATAACTACGGTCTCTTTCAGATGAAGACTCTTTCTTGTTATCTTTAGGTTTCTCCCCATCTTCCTCTTGGGACTTCTTTTTCTTCTGGTCACCCCCACTATGGGACTTATTGCTCACTCTGGTGCGAACCCATTTGTCTGCCTTTTTTCCCCAATTCTTGGGGAGAGGTCAGATCAGAGTCCACCAGATATTGATGCAGTTCTTCAGACATACAGTTATTAAGGTTGTGCACTGTCATGATCACATTGTACAGCCCAACATAGTTATGTACATTACTACCATGTAACCAGCCTTCCATTGCCTTAAATGCACAGCCTAATAAAGCAACCCAGTCTTGTGAGGATTATTTTCTGGTATCTCTAAACTTAATTCTGTTTTCCTCACAAGTAAGTCTAAACCTATCAATGAGTGCCTCAAGATCTGGTAGGTGTCTGCATCCTCTTTTCTTTCTGCCAAAAGTTTGTCTCTGCCTTTGTCTGCAAAGGAGAGCCACAGGATAGCTGCCCACTGCCTCTGGGGGACCCTTTGGACTTTACAGGCTCTCTCCAGTGCAGTAACCCACTTGTGGATGTCATCCCCAGTTTTGTAAGGAGGAACTATCCTGCTAAGATTCCTAGTGTCAAAGTGTTCCTCCCCGACTCTGGAGTCTCTAGTGCTGCCAACATTGGAGTTCTAACCCCAAATTCTTACTTTCTTTCTACACCTCTAGGGATTTTCTATCAAGGGACAGCTGCTCCCTCATCAATTTGAATTTTGCTTTCTCAAATCTGAGCATGCTGTACCCTCTATCTAAAGCTTCCCCCTCTAAGTTGAAGTGGATGGATCCAGCCTGAGAGGCTGTGGAGAGCGAGGATGAGGAGGGCTTGTTCCTCCTAGGAATTCTCTGTACCAAAACAGTGGGAGAGAAAATGGGCCCACTGCAGTGACCTTCTTTATCATCAGTACCTCTCTCTAGTTATCCATAGGAATCTAAACTGATTCCTCCTGGCCATGTCCAGTGTAACAGCCAGCAGTACGAAGTACCTCTTGTTCTTGTCCTCTAAGGTCATTCTCCCCACCAAGGTCTCCCCGATGAAAGTCTCTACCACGATTCTGGAAGTCATCTTGACAGAGTATCTCTAAGACCGGTCTTGAGTTTCCTAATTTTGTACATGAGTTTCCTAGTCTTACACAGACCTCTAAGTTCCTGGAACCGAAGGGCACTTTACCCAGACCCCCGAGTCTGGCTAGGTTCCCAAACAGTAGACATGGTACTAGTGTAGATGAAGTGTATGTACCCTAGCTAGTAATCTAAACTTCCCAGAGGTTAGAGAAAGGGCTATACTAGACCCTTGATTCCTAACCTAAATGTTTAGCAAAAACCTTACCTATGCAAGTATAGTGCATTCCCAAAAGTTAGCAGTGGTTTCTTGTGGAAACCTCACTGATAAAGTGGTAAAGCAATGAAAGTCTTTATCCCACTGCTGCCACCAATGTAGGAGGTGGATTCAGTATATGGTGTACACCTAAGGCAACCCTTAGTGATAGTTGTAGTGGTCCATGATAACCAAAGCTCTCAAGGGGTAGCTGTGGAGAGCATATTCAGGAGGGTGTAAAGTGGGTACATTACCACGATAGTCAGTAAGCTTACACGCAAAAAAGAACCACACCAGTGTTAGAAAAATTCTTCCGTATTCATCAAACACAACACTAAGAACAACTTGGAATATATCTTACCTGGAGATATCAATACACACAAGGAAATACTTTAAAACAGATAAGTAAGCATAGGAAAACACATGGGCCCCATATGGGGGGGGCCAAAACCCATATTTAAAAAAAATGGGACGTGAGTTAAGTGACCAAACGAGACTGATACCCAAGGATGAAGAAGCCAGGGGAAGCATGGAACCAAGTAGCTAGGGACCCACAGAGGTGTTACACCAGGTCAAACATCCATACGATAACGTGGGGATAGTTGCGGTTGGTATTTTACTATTTCAGGACCCTTCCCAAAGGGCCCCGAGGAAACCAGTTGGATCAAGGAAGGTTAGAGAGCCACCCCATACGTGGATACCAAGGGAACTAGGATACCTACACCAGGGAGCCCAGGTGCTTAGGTGAGAAGTGGTGTCGGAACTGCCCGTTGATGTCAATGGAGGATCTTTGTAATCCGGGGGCTAGAGCGTCTTGTGGACCAGCTCGGTGGAACCCAACCGTGGATTCTGGATAAGAAGTACCTGAAAGCAGAGGGGACAGAGTCCAAACCACCCAGAGATGCCCAGGAGGAGCAGAAGCACAATACCACCCCTTGTCAGAGGTGCTTGCTGGAGCATGCAGGTCTTGATGGGGCCTGGCAAGCGGGTGTACTTACCAGGTCAACATGGCAGTTTAAAACTTCACACACACAGGCTCTGCGGTGGCAGGCCTGAGACAGGTTTGAGGGGCTACTCATGTGGGTGGCACAATCCGTGCAGGAGGCCCAATAGTAGCATTTGATTTACAAGACATGGGCACACACAGAGCACGGTACTAGGGACTTACTAGTACACCAAATCAAATAAAACTTGATTTAACATAGGAACACAAGGGTCATGTCATAAGTACCTATGCTCATGTGTATGAATAAACAATTTATAGCAGTTTGAGTCAAGGTACTGTGGTCGACGTTTCGATCCCCTCACTAGATATAGGGATCATCATCAGGACATAAAGGATTATGCATGACACAAAATGCCTAAATAAGTTAGGCATGTAGGGCACATATGGGCACATAAGCAGAAAGTTTGTCAATTAAACTCTCCGGAAGCCAGTAACGTTAGCGTGTCGTGGCGACCGAACGTGGAGAAAGCGGCAGGAGTGCACGTAGAACTATCGCTGGGTGACCGCATCGGAGGGAACCAGTGTAGTCCATTTTTGTGGAAGAAACCTATTGCAGTAATGTCAGCAGAGTTCTCTATTGAATAGGAGATTGGACTGCGCATGTGGAAACTATTCCCCCAATTGGGAACCAGTTGTAAGAATCATCAAACAGAGTCGGTTATCAGAGTAGAGGCATTGTTGTTTTTCCTTTACCCTTGTCCTGATGAAGCCCGGAAGGAATGGGGGCTGAAACGCGTCGACAGTTTTCATGGGAGGAATCCACTTGAAATCAAGACTTAGAATTGTATTTTGAGGCACATTCAGTAAATGTAATCCGGAGGTGTAAAAACCTCATGTACAGACAGGATTACCTCGCAGTGTATTGCCTTGATTGAAAGTGCGAACACTGACTCTAAGAATTTGGGTATAGGCAAAAAGATATATGTTAATATATATGTAATTTATATGTGTTGTCATTTGTATTGTTCATGCTCAGTGTAATGATTGTTTACACATCAAAATAACTAAGAATTTTTCTAACAAAGAAAGTTACAGTGGTATGTGTATTTTTTTTGATATTCGAGAAATTAAATGGGACAATGTACCATTTATAGGGTAATTTGATGTTCCCTATGTTTCGTGAATAGATATTATTTCCTCCATACCACTATTTTGTAAAGTGTGTAGGGCACATATGGGCACATAAGCCAAGGACAGTGATGCCGCATCAGGGTGATACAATTGGGCTGACACAACCGGCAAGATAGGGTGCCACGGCCTCACCAGAAGTAACCAACATGCCAAGGAAGAATCAAAAAGTGAATTACAGACACGGCCCGGAGTGGTGTGGAGTCGGGCACCAGTGCGGTCGATTAGGGCACATAATGACCTCACTTTCTAGAAGTGTTATTTCTAAGCTATTAATGACATATCTATTTACCACAGGAGAGGGTTTGTCATTTTGAATCCAATGACAGGAAACATTAAGAGGCTGCTCCACTGTAAGCCACTATTGCAGCTTGAAGTAATTCAACCATTCCCCCAATGTTAACCTATGGGAAGAGCAAACCTCATAGATAGTGAACACACACATGGGTATTCTTCACTACGTGGGCAGGGAACATACATGTGTATCTGCCATGGCCTTCACCTACCATTTGCTTCACCCTTTAAGAAGTACCCCAGGGGTTCCCTAGTGGTAGTGAAAGGTCCGCTCAGGATTGACCAGGGGTTTAGAAAAGCCATTCGGAGCATAAGTGCAATTGCGCACACATAGGTCTGCGATGGCAGGCTTTGACACATGTTTAAAAACATCATGCGTGTAAGTGCACACATACAGGCCTGCAATGGCAGGCTTGAGACAGGTTAAAAAAAAAAAATCAGGTAAGCACCACTTCCTCACGTGTGTAGGAAGGGCACACGCACTTTCACTCTGCAGTTACACTGGGGAAGTGCCCAGGGCCCTAAGGCCACTAAAAGAGAATCGACGAAACGCACAAGTTACTACTTGTGTAACGATATATCTGTAAGAGACATTAGTTAGTGACAGATTCCTTACCTTAGAATATCCCCAGGCGTCAGACTGGATCCGGAAAGTTTTTTCGGCAGCAGTACCCCTGCGCGACGGTAGGTGGCGTCGTGCGGCTCCGTGTTCGTCGCTGGCGTCGTAAGCGCCGAGATGACGTCACGGAGACTACTTAGGCGCCACCCATACGCGCTGACGTCAGTTCTGTACACGACTTTCCACGCCAGGAACGCAGAGTCATGCAAGAAACTGACCACTGGTGCCATGAAACTAGGGCCCTGAAAGGGATGACCTTAACCCTAGAATCAGTTCGCAGAACGGGGAGGATGGGTGGGCGGTAAAGAATCTATCACTAACTAATGTCTCTTACAGAAATATCGTTACACAAGTAGTAACTATGCATCTGAAAGAGACTCGTTAGTGATAGATTCCTTACCTTAGAATAGATACACCAGCAATACCAACCCCGGTGGCGGGTCTGCGAATAGATTACACCAGAAAGTCACGGAGAACAGAACGGCCAAAGAAGCCATCTCTCCGGACTTGACTGTCAAGGCAGTAATGCTTGGTAAATGTGTGCAGCGAGGCCCACGTGGCTGCCTGACAGATGTCTTGCAGGGGGACACCGCGTCCCAATGCAGTAGTGGCTGCTGTTGCCCTGGTAGAATGGGCACGCAGTCGCGTAGGAGGCTCCTTTTTAGCCAAGGAGTAACACGCTTTGATGCACAAAACAACCCACCGAGAGATGGTGCGTTTGTGCACGGCCCGACCTTTTTTGGCGCCCACGTAGCCAACAAAGAGCTGGTCATCCACCCGGAACTGGTGTGTGCGCTTCAGATAGAACGAGAGCGCAGGTTTTGGGTCCAGACGATGGAGCCTCTCTTCCTCTTTTGAAGGATGCGGAGGCGGAAAGAAAGTGGGCAAAGTGATGGTCTGCCCGATGTGGAAGGGCGTGACAACCTTTGGCAAGAAAGAAGGACGGGTCCTTAAAACCTCCTTGTCCGGATGAACAGAAAGGAAAGGAGGTTTAGAAGAAAGAGCCTGGAGCTCACTCACTCTTCTGGCAGAGGTGATAGCCACCAGGAAATCCGTCTTTAGAGTAAGAAGACGTAAAGAACAGCCATAAAGGGGCTCAAAGGGAGCGCACATCAGATAGGTCAAGACAAAATTCAAGTCCCATTGAGGCATCATGAAAGGCACAGGAAGAAACGTGTGTGTAATGCCTTTCAGGAAACGACTAACAACTGGGGACTTAAAGAGAGAAGGCTGATCTGGAAGCCTGAGAAAGGCTGAGATGGCTGAAAGATAACCTTTGACAGTGCCCAGAGCAGAGCCCTGCTGGGCCAAGGATAGTAGGAACAGAAGGACCTCAGAAAGAGGGGCCGAAAGGGGATACACAGACTTAGCTGTGCACCATGCCACAAATCTGTTCCACCGGCAGGCGAATACCGATTTAGTGGAGGGACGCCTGGCGGCCAGAATGACTTCAGGAGGCAAGTCAAATGGAATCAGCTGACGCCGCTCAATCTCCACGCATGGAGGTGGAGGATGGACAGGTTCGGGTGGAGGACCGTCCCCTGTTGCTGCGACAGAAGATCCTCCCGAAGAGGCAGTCGGATCAGGGTATCGATCGCCATGTTGAGTAGCTCGGGCTACCAGTATCTTCGTGCCCAATCCGGAGCCACAAGAATGACTTGGGCCCGGTCGCGCCGAATCTTCTTCAGCACTCTGGGCAGAAGTGGTATAGGCGGAAAGGCGTACAACAGGCCGCAGCTCCACTCGCGACGAAAAGCGTCGCCGAGCGACTGCCGCCTTGGAAATTCCAAGGCGCAGAACTGATGACATTGCGCGTTCTCTTCGGTGGCGAATAGATCTAACCAAGGCTCTCCCCACTGCAGAAAGAGACCTTGCGCCACGTCAGAGTTCAGACGCCATTCGTGATCCATCAAGCACCGGCGGCTGAGTTTGTCCGCCCTGGCGTTCAGAGAACCTGCCAGGTGTTGAACCACAACGGTAATGCCTTGATGTTCCAGCCATGTCTAGAGGCGCAGAGCTTCCTGACATAGGGTCCACGACCCCACCCCGCCCTGCTTGTTGCAATACCACATGGCGGTGGTGTTGTCCGTGAACACCTGCACTACGCTTCCCCGGACAGAGGGAAGGAATGCCTTCAGTGCAAGTCGGATCGCCCGAAGCTCCAAAAGATTGATATGGAGCCGGGACTCCGCCGGAGACCAGAGGCCCCTGATCTCCGCCTCTCCCATGTGGCCGCCCCATCCCAGGAGGGACGCATCTGTCACCACTGTGTGCTCCGGTTGGGGAAGGGAGAGGGATCTGCCATGGACCCAATCGCGATTCGTGACCACCACTGCAATTGTCGTGCTGTGCCCTCCGAGATCTGGACTAGATCGGACAGGTTGCCCTGATGCTGTGCCCACTGGAACTTCAGGTCCCACTGCAGAGCCCGCATATGCCACCTGGCATGTCGCACTAGCAGGAGGCCATGAGGCCCAGGAGCCGGAGGGTCATCCTGACTGAAACCCGGGATAGAGGCTGAAAGATGGGAATCATAGCCTGAATATCCCGGACTCGCTGCTCGGGAGGATAAACCCGAAACTGCGTCGAATCCAGAACCGCTCCGATGAAGGGGAGCGTCTGAGAAGGACTCAGGTGCGACTTCGGCACGTTGATGGAGAACCCCAGCAACTGCAGGAGGTCGGCCGTAGTCTGAAGGTGGGTGACGACTGCCTGGGGCGAGCCTGCCTTCAACAACCAGTCTTCGAGGTAGGGGAAGACTGACACCCCTGACCTACGCAGACGAGCTGCGACCACCGCCATCACTTTTGTGAACACCCGAGGGGCACTGGTAAGGCCGAAGGGGAGCACCGCAAACTGAAAATGCTCCTGGCCGACCATGAACCACAGGTAACGCCGGTGGGCCGGCAGGACGGGGATGTGAAAATATGCGTCCTGCAAGTCCAGCGCCACCATCCAGTCTCCGGGGTCGAGGGCAGCCAAGACCTGAGCCAGAGTCAACATCTTGAACTTCTCCATCCGGAGGAAGCGATTGACGTCCCGGAGGTCCAAGATGGGGCGCAAGCCCCCCTTGTCCTTCTTGGGGACCAGAAAGAAGTGGGAATAACAACCACTCCCTACTTCTGGCCCAGGAACACACTCGATGGCCCCCTTGGCCAAGAGGGCTGTGACTTCCTGCTGGAGAAGCGCCAAGTGGTCCCCCGACATGCGGTGGTATCGAGGCGGAATGGCTGGAGGGGCAGACTGAAAGGGAAGGGAGTAACCCATGCGGATGATCTGCAACACCCACTCGGCCGATGTGATAGCGTGATAGTGGGGGAGATGATGGCGGACCCTGCCACCCACTGGCGTGGGGTGCCCCACAAAGCTCGGATTAGGAAGGTTTGGAGGTGGAAGCAGCGGGCGGAGGTGGACTGACCCCCACGCTGATTCCCAGACTCGCCCCTGCGGAAACCGCGGCCGCGCTGAGGCTGGGTCTGTACAGGCTTGCTGAAGGAACGTGCTGGAGCGCCCCTTCCGTGGCCACGAAAGGAACGAAACCCAGGAGTGGTTGGGCTTTTTGTGGAAAGACCTAAGGACTTGGCCGTGGCCCGCGAGTCCTTAAAGCGCTCCAGTGCACTGTCGGCTTTGTCGCCAAACAGGTCAGTGCCATCAAAGGGCATGTCCATGAGAGAGCTCTAGGAGCTGAAAAGCTCTTCACTCGGGAAGAGGCAGCTCTGATGTGCACTCCTGTGCGCAACGGAATGCGCTTTTAATGTAGAAAATAAGTTTTTACGACAATGGTACAAGAGGTTTCCAGAACTGAGTTTTATTCACTCATAGTCCAACTATTATCAAATATTATCTCGTGTATCAACATGCAACGTAGTTTGATACTGTAGATTTTTAATACATGTTTTCCTTGTTTTCAAAATTATCTGGTCACAGAAACGATGTTATCCCCGATGCATTTCGGGTCCTACCCTTCTTCAGGGGCGTGCGTTTCTATAAAAAAATCATAATATGCATGTATGTCAAGAGCTGAGAGCACCAAACTGTCTAAATTACAATCTGAAATGTTGTGAAAGGGTAAGGGGAAACGTGAAACAAATCAATTGAACAAGGTGCAAAAGTTCCAATGGTTGATAACCTGCTTAATCAGATGGAAAATTAACCCAGTGTGCAAAGGTGCCAAAAGTATAGGAGTGTAAAAGCGACTGAAACTAAACTAAAAATGAAAAAAATGAATGGTGACAGTCTATTTTACGGAAGCTGAAAAGGCGTGCAACAAAGAAAAGCACCAGGAAAGTAACATGAATGCCGAGTTTTCTATGTAAATCGTGCCGGACTGTGGAAACAAGAATTAGATTAGATTAAAATACTTGTAGAGCGCATGGCTGCCTCGGCAATGAGGCGTCCCAGCGCTGAAGCAAGACGGAGTGGGGAGCAAACGAGGAGTTAAAGTTGAGAGTAAAGTCAGGTCTTCACAAGCCGTCTGAAGGCCTGGTGATCAGAATTGCTGCGGATGTGTAGAGGGAGAGAATTCCATAAGGCGGGAGCCAGTCGCCTGAAAGAGCGCCCGCCAGATCTGGTCCTTCGTATGCGTGGAATTCGTGCGAGGATCTGGTTTGCCGAGCGCAGCGCTCGCGGTGGAGAATAGAGGGCGCACAAGTCGCTCAGAATATCTGGGCCGATGCCTGTCAGAATCTTGTGCATGGTACAGAGCGCCTTAAAACGCACTCGATGTTCAAAGGGGCAGCCAGTGCAGGCGATGGAGGAGGTTGGAAACATGGCTGTACTTGGGGAGGGCGAAGATGGCACGTGCTGCAGCGTTCTGGACCCGCTGTAGTCGGTTCAGCACGGACTTATTGGAGCCCAGGAGGAGCACGTTGCAGTAGTCCAATCTGCCCAGTATAGAGGCTTGGATGATCAGCTGACGCGTTTGGGCGTCAAATAGACCAAGTATCGGTTTAAGGCCACGCAGTAGCCCAAAACATTTTCCGGCCACTGATTTGGCATGCGTCTCAAAGCTGAGATCCTTGTCAAGCATAAAACCCAGATTTTTCACTGCAGGTTTAGGGGCTGGAGGGGCTCCAAGGGCCGGAGGCCACCAGTCATTGTTCCAGAGATGGGAGTCTTTGCCAATCAGAAGAATCTCAGATTTAGCAGAGTTCAGCTGCAGGAAGTTAGCTGTCGTCCACTCTGCGATGGCCACTATATTTTCTTTAAATTTCGCTCTGTCCTGGCTGGGATTGTTAGACAGGGTGATCACCAGTTGGGTGTCATCTGCGTATGACACTAGGGAGATTCCTCGCGATTTAGCCAACCGTGCCAATGGGCTCATATATATATTAAAAAGCGTGGGGCTCAATGCCGAGCCCTGGGGAACCCCACAGTGAAGGGGATGGACACGGGAGGCAAAAGGTGGAGCTATCACTTGGAAGGTCCGGTCAGCCAAAAAGGAAGAGAACCATGATAAGGCTTTATTGCCGATCCCTATCTCCTCCAAACGGTGGAGCAGAATTTCGTGGGAGACCGTGTCAAACGCCGCACTCAGATCCAGCAGAACCAGAGCAGAGGTTGGAAACAAGGATAAAACCAGCGTGTTCTAAAGTGAAAACGTAGACAAGAGAGAGACGAGAAAAAGCAAATACCTGTGCGAAGATAGTAGAAACTCTACTGTCGGCGTCCCGATGAGAAGTGAAACTCCTCCATTACAGATAGGCGCTAAAGTATAGGAGCGTGATCCGGAACTACAAGCGGTGTAACCCCGGTGAAGAGAAGAAAGCGAAAGAGGACTACACTGTAACCTTAGTGACCAGGGACGCTGGCTGGCGTTCCTGGAAACGAGTGAAAATGACTAAATACGGCTGATGTAATGTGGTGAACGGGAAGATAATACTGTGAGAATGTTAAAAGAATGACAAGAGGGAACTAAAAGAGATTGTGAACACTGACACATACCAGTGTAACCCAGTAATAGATGTGACGTGGGAGTAGAAAAGAATGATCCGAACAAAAGAAGATAAAAAGCCTATACAATCGGAGTGACATGGAAAACAGGGAGCTTATGGATAATACTGGCAGAAATACACACGCTCTTAACCAAGAGACAGTGTGTAAATGCATAGAATAGGCAGGTGAATGTGTGCTACGTAAAAGACAGTACTAAACTATAAACAACATGGAACAACAATAAAAAAATAGAAGAAAGTGAAGATGCATATATTCATAGGTAACA
The DNA here is from genome assembly GCA_963921515.1 of Calotriton arnoldi. NCBI lineage: Eukaryota > Metazoa > Chordata > Amphibia > Caudata > Salamandridae > Calotriton > Calotriton arnoldi. The sequence goes on from CAWUFW010003448.1 coordinate 228,256, forward strand.
TGGATATGTACTTATAGCTACACAGGAAAATGATATACAACAGAGTTAGAGAGGATAAGGTTGAGAGAAAGACACGGAGGGAAATGTACAGACAAAATTAAACAAAGCTACTGAATTCCAGTCTTTCATTTAACCCCTTAGGGTGTATGGAGTTCAATCTATATATCCAGAAAGTTTCTCGTTGTAATAGGAACTTCTTGTTGTCTCTCCCTTCCAAGTTCGTAATCTGTTCCAATATGGTATAGCGCAGTTGGCTGATGTTATGATTTCTTTCAGCAAAGTGAACAGCTACGGTGGATTTTTGATTTTTCGGACGTATGTTGCTTTTATGTTCGGTTAAACGCACTTTTATTTTTCGTTCAGTCTTGCCCACGTAAGGCAATCCACATGGACATTTTAGAAGATACACAACATTATTGCTGTCACAAGTAGCGTTGACTTTAAGTTTGATGGAAGTTCCTTGAGTGGGGTGAGTCAGTGTAGAACCTTTTATAATATTGTTGCAATGTCCACAGTTGTGACATGGGATGGTTCCTTTATACGTTTGGCCCTTGGCTTTTTGTTGTGTGTTAAGTAATTGTTTCAGATTTTTTGTTCGTTGGTACGCAAAGATTGGTGTAGATTGAAAGATTCCGTTGAAATCTGTTTCTGTCTGTAATAACGGCCAGTATTTTAATATGGTTTGTTTGATTTTGTGGCTTTGAATAGAAAATTTGGACACGAACACTGGTCGTTCTTGTTGCTTCGGCATGTTACTTTTGGGTACCAAGAGCTGAGTTCTCTGTGTGGAAGCAGCTCTGTTGCTTGCTTCTTGTATGACCGATTTTGGATAAGCTCTGTCTTGGAATTTAGTTCTGATCTTTTCACTCTGTAATTGATATAAGTGATCAGTGGATGAAATGCGTTTGGCTCGTAACAATTGAGAGTATGGTAGATGTTTCTTAAGGCTCGTTTGATGGAAGCTGGAATAATGTAAGTAATTGTTGCGGTCAGTAGGTTTGGTATACACGCTAGTGACCAATTCATTGTTTTGCAAGGTGATGTCAACATCAAGGAAAGCGATGGAATTCTTGCTGATGGTGTGAGTAAATTGGATTCTTTCATCCACGGTGTTCAGTTGAATTAGTGCCATGATAAGATCTTGTTCGTCACCCTTCCAAATGAGGAATATGTCATCTATATATCTGTAAAAGATAACGAGATTATTCTTCCAAATGGGTTTAGATAGAATGTGTTCCAACTCGTAATGGTGCAAGAACAAATTTGCATATGCCGGGGCAGCACAATTGCCCATGGCTACTCCTGATAATTGTATGAAATATTTCTCATCCCAGGTAAAATAACTGTGGTGAAGAGTAAATTGCATAAGTTCCATCAGGAATAATTTCAAATCTTGGTTCTTATCAGTGTTGACATGGAATGATTCCATAGCTTGTAGACCCAGATCGTGAGGTATCAAAGTATACAATGACTGAACGTCAATGGTACATAAGATGAAATTTGCGTGTTTATCTAGATTAATGTGATTGATTTTAATCAGGAAATCTGTGGTGTCCTGTAAATATGTGGTCATTTGTTGAACACTTTTTGAAGATGTCTGTCAATGTATTTGCTGATAGGTTCATGTAATGAATTCCGGGTACTGACAATTGGTCGGAACGGCGGGTTATTTAGATTTTTATGAATCTTTGGAGCCATGTATAGGTATGGGGTACTTGGGTACTCTTTGATTAGGTACTTTTTGTCACGTTCCGTGATAGTTCCCATGGTAGTGGCTTGCTCTACAATGGTCCTTAATACTTGACTGAATTCCTTGGTGGGGTTAGATTGTAGTTCCATATACAGGGTTTGATTGGAAACATGAGTCGCAACGCTGGTGTGGTAGAATTCTCTGTCCAATATAACGAGTGCTCCTCCTTTGTCAGCCTGACAACATTTGATGTCGTTGTTGTAGGCTAGTTGAGTGATGGCGTTCAGCTCGTGATTGGTAAGGTTAGAACGGTAGTGTGCTTTGTTTTTAAAGATTTTATGTAGGTCATTTTGAACCACTGTTTCAAAGGTGTCCAAAATCTTGTGACTGGTGGGAGCCAGAAAGGTACTTGTGGGTCTAAGGTCCATCAAAGTGCTTTGCTCGACGCTGGCTTTAGGGTCTACGACATTCGTGATAAAATGTCTCAAACGTAATGTTCTCATGAACTTGTATAGGCATGTCTGAGTGTCAAATTCGTTGTTCTCAAAAGTTACAACATAGGATAATCCCTTTTGTAGGGTACACATTTGTAATTTGGATAAGGGAGTTTGAGATGTTTATGACTAAATCCTTTGGCTTCTGGTGGATTTTGCGACAGGTAGATCCTGGTCCTTTGTATTTTGCCCTCCTGGTTCTACGACTGTTATTGGGCCTTTTCCTAAAAAAGGCATTACTGGCATATTATCCTTTGATGTAGATGGTCTGGTGTCTTTATCTGTATCAGTGTGTCTTGAGGGCGGTCTTCTCTGTATGTCGCTAGATTGCAAGTCCTCTGAAGAAGAAGTTTCTCCTCCCGTGGAACGGTTCCCAAAGGGTCGTTGGTGTCTCCTAGAAGCGTAAGCCTCTGCCCAAGTATAAACCTCTCCTAGTTTGTAATCGAGAGTATCTCTCTTAAATTTTCTTAATTTACGTTCTTCGATCTCTTTGGTATATTTATCAAGTTGAATATTGATGTCTTGTAGTGTTTTATCCCATTCGTCTGTAGATAATTTTTCGCTCAGTTCTCGTTTGAGTTGTGATGTTTCCTTGTCCAGTTCTTCCAATAGTTTAGATAATTCTTCCACTATTAAAAGAATTAAGTCTAATGAACATTTGTTTAGTATGCCGTACCAGCGTTCAGTGAATCGTAGATTATTTTTGCAGAGTGTTGATTTAAGAGGTATACGTAACCCCCGTGGGATTCTCTGAATCTTATGGTATCTGATTAAGGTGCTTGCGTGCAAGCGTTGGTTTATTTCTCTCTTTGCGGTATATAACAACTGTCGAATGTTGGATTGAACATTTCCTGTGCTTGTGGAGGTGCTTTCAGGCTCTTGTATAAGCGAGTAGATGCGATCAGTGTCCTCGGCTGAAAAGCCGAAAGTATCCGCTTTATTTCCAGTGGAACTTGCTATGTCTTCAAATGACATGCTTAAGGATAGGTGCAGACCAAAGTGGATCAAAAATAAATGTTAACGAAAGAAGGGGGTATGGTCGCACTCTGTATTACTCTGTGGGTTATCCAGGTGAAACAATGTAATTAACGGTCATCTGGGTTTGGGTGCTTCAGAGGGTCACCTTTGTCCAACAGGTGAGAAATCACAACTAGGAACTGAAGCACAAGTTACTAACTTGTGTAAAGAAATATCTGTAAGAGACAGTAGTTAGTGACAGATTCCTTACCTTAGAATATCCCCAGGCGTCAGGCTGGATCCGGAAAGTTTTTGCGTAGCAGTACCCTTGCGCGTCGGTAGGCGGCGTCGTGCGGCTCCACGTCCGTCGTCGTGATCGCCGGGATGACGTCGCGGGCAGTACTTAGACGCAGCCCCTGCGCGCTGACGTCAGTTCTGTACACGACTTTCCGCGCCAGGAACGCAGAGCCATGCAAGAAGCTGACATAGGTGTCTGAAAAATACTAGGGCCCTGAAAGGGATGTCCTAAACCCTAGAAATCAGTTCGCAGAACGGGGAGGATGGGTGGGGCGGTAAGGAATCTGTCACTAACTACTGTCTCTTACAGATATATCGTTACACAAGTTAGTAACTTGTGCATCTAAAAGAGACATGTTAGTGACAGATTCCTTACCTTAGAATAGATACCCCAGCAATACCAACCCCGGTGGTGGGTCTGCGAACAAAGATCAGACAAGGAAGTCCCGGAGGACAGAACGGCCAAAGAAGCCATCCCTCCGGACCTGACGGTCAAGGCAGTAATGCTTTGTAGCACAAGTTACTAACTTGTGTAACAATATATCTGTAAGAAACAGTAGTTAGTGACAGATTCCTTACCTTAGAATATCCCCAGGTGTCAGGCTGGATCCGGAAAGTTTTTGCGTAGCAGTACCCTTGCGCGTCGGTAGGCGGCGTCGTGTGGCTCCGCGTCCGTCGTCGGCGTCGTGATCGCCGGGATGACGTCGCGGGCAGTACTTAGGCGCCGCCCCTGCGCGCTGACGTCAGTTCTGTACACGACTTTCCGCGCCAGGAACGCAGAGCCATGCAAGAAGCTGACATAGGTGTCTGAAAAATACTAGGGCCCTGAAAGGGATGTCCTAAACCCTAGAAATCAGTTCGCAGAACGGGGAGGATGGAGTGGGCGGTAGGAATCTGTCACTAACTACTGTCTCTTACAGATATATTGTTACACAAGTTAGTAACTTGTGCATCTGAAAGAGACACGTTAGTGACAGATTCCTTACCTTAGAATAGATACCCCAGCAATACCAACTCCGGTGGTGGGTCTGCGAACAAAGATCAGACAAGGAAGTCCTGGAGGACAGAACGGCCAAAGAAGCCGTCCCTCCGGACCCGACTGTCAAGGCAGTAATGCTTTGTAAACGTGTGCAGCGAGGCCCACGTAGCTGCCTGACAGATATCCTGCAGCGGAACACCGCGGCCTAAAGCCGTAGTAGCAGCCGTTGCCCTGGTGGAATGGGCACGCAGCCCAACAGGAGGCTCCTTCTTAGCCAAAGAATAGCAGGTCTTGATGCACAAGGTAACCCAGCGGGAGATGGTCCTCTTGTGCACCGCCCGACCTTTTTTGGCGCCCACGTAGCCAACAAAGAGCTGGTCATCCACCCGGAAGTGTTTTGTGCGGTCAATATAGAAGGAGAGCGCACGTTTTGGGTCCAGACGGTGGAGCCTCTCTTCCTCTCTGGAAGGAGGCGGAAAGAAGGTGGGCAAAGTGATGGTCTGCCCAATGTGGAAGGCAGTAACCACCTTTGGCAAGAAGGACGGACGCGTCCGAAGAACAACCTTGTCTGGATGGACAGACAGAAAGGGAGGTTTGCATGATAGAGCCTGGAGCTCACTCACCCGCCGAGCGGAGGTGATGGCCACCAGAAAGGCTGTCTTCAGAGTCAGAAGACGAAGAGGACAGTTATGTAGAGGCTCAAAGGGAGCGCACATAAGAAAGGTAAGAACCAAGTTCAAGTCCCACTGAGGCATCACAAACGGAACAGGAGGGAAGAGGTGTGTAATGCCTTTAAGGAATCTGTTAACAACAGGGGACTTGAAAAGGGAGGGCTGATCAGGAAGCCGGAGGAAGGCCGAAATGGCACAAAGATAGCCCTTGATGGTACCCAGGGCAGAACCGTGTTGGGCCAGTGAAAGAAGGAACAGAAGAACCTCAGAAAGAGGGGCAGAGAGGGGATTCACAGCCTTTGCTGTGCACCATGCCACAAACTTGTTCCACCTGCAGGCGTATACCACCTTAGTGGAGGGACGCCTGGCTGCCAGAATCACATCACAAACTTCGGGAGGCAAGTCGAAGGAATCAACTGCCGCCGCTCAATCTCCACGCAAGCAGGTGGAGGCTGGACAGGTTCGGGTGGAGGACCGTCCCCTGCTGCTGCGACAGAAGATCCTCCCGAAGAGGCAGACGGATCGGGGGATCGACGCTCATACTGAGTAGCTCGGGATACCAAACTCTTCGAGCCCAGTCCGGAGCCACAAGGATGACTTGGGCCCGGTCGCGCCGAATCTTCTTCAACACTCTGGGTAGAAGTGGTATAGGCGGAAAGGCGTACAACAGACCGCAACTCCACTCTCGACGAAAAGCGTCCAACGCGCAGAACTGATGACATTGCGCGTTCTCTTCGGTGGCGAATAGATCTAACCAAGGCTCTCCCCACTGCAGAAAGAGACCTTGCGCCACTTCCGAGTGAAGACGCCATTCGTGATCCATCATGCACCTGCGGCTGAGTTCGTCCGCCCTGGCGTTCAGGGAACCTGCCAGGTGTTGAACCATCAGGAACATGCCCTGATGTTCCAGCCATGTCCAGAGGCGCAGAGCCTCCTGACAGAGGGTCCACGACCCCACCCCGCCTTGTTTGTTGCAGTACCACATGGCGGTGGTGTTGTCTGTGAACACCTGCACTACCTTCCCTTGACAGAGGGAAGGAATGCCTTCAGTGCAAGTCGGATCGCCCGGAGCTCCAGAAGGTTGATATGGAGCCGGGACTCCGCCGGAGACCAGAGGCCTCTGATCTCCGCCTCTCCCATGTGACCGCCCCATCCCAGAAGGGACGCGTCCGTCACAACTGTGTGCTCTGGCTGGGGAAGGGAGAGGGATCTACCCATGACCCATTGCCGGTTCGAGAGCCACCACTGCAACTGTCTTGCAGTCCCCTCCGAGATCTGGACGTGATCGGACAGGTTGCCCTGGTGCTGCGCCCACTGGAACTTCAGGTCCCACTGCAGAGCCCGCATATGCCATCTGGCATGATTGACCAGCAGGATGCAGGAGGCCATGAGGCCCAGCAGCCTCAGGGTCATCTGTACCGAAACCCAGGATAAAGGCTGAAAGATCGGAATCATAGCCTGAATATCCCGGACTCGCCGTTCGGGAGGATAGGCCCGAAACTGCGTCGTGTCCAGAACCGCTCCGATGAAAAGGAGCTGTGGAGAAGGAATCAGATGCGACTTCGGCACATTGATGGAGAACCCCAGCGAGTGCAGGAGTTCGGCCGTAGTCTGGAGGTGGGAGACGACTGCCTGGGACGAGCCCGCCTTCAGCAGCCAGTCGCCGAGGTAGGGGAAGACTGAAACCCCTGCCCGGCGCAGATGAGCTGCGACCACCGCCATCACTTTCGTGAACACCCGAGGGGCACTGGTAAGGCCAAAGGGGAGCACAGTGAACTGAAAATGCTCGGGCCTACAGTGAACCGAAGGTAACGCCGGTGGGCCGGCAGGACGGGGATGTGGAAATATGCGTCCTGCAAGTCCAACGCTACCAACCAGTCTCCAGGGCAGTCAAGACCTGAGCTAGGGTGAGCATCTTGAACTTCTCCTTCCGGAGGAAGCGATTGACGTTCCGGAGGTCCAAGATAGGACGCATGTCCTCCTTGTCCTTTTGGGCACCAGAAAGTAGTGGGAGTAGCAACCACGCCTACTTCTGGGGTCGGAACATGCTCGATGGCCCTTTTGGTCAAGAGGGCCGTGACTTCCTTCTGTAGAAGCACCAAGTGATCCCCTGACATGCGGTGGAATTGAGGTGGCATGGCTGGGGGTGGTCTCGAAGGGGAGGGAGTAGCCCTTCGGACAATGTCCAAGACCCACCTGTCCGAGGTGATGGTGCGCCAGTGGGGAAGGTGATGGCGGACCCTGCCCCTACTGGCGTGCTGTGCACCTGAAAGGAGGGACTAGGAGGGCTTGGAGGCCGCGGACGGGTTGGAGGTGGTGGCCTGACCCGCACGCTGGTTGCCCGATCCGCCACGGCGGAATCCACGCCCTCGGCCACGCGAAGACGCCTGCTGCGCGGGCCGGTGGCTGGGCTGCTGACGTGAAGGGGCGCCCTACCGTGGCCACGATAGGGGCGAAAAGCAGAAGTCAGCGGAGGGCGTGTAGCAGAAAGGCCCAGGGACTTGGCAGTAGCCCGTGAGTCCTTAAAGCGCTCCAACGCATGGTCTGCTTTGGACCCAAAAAGACCGACTCCATCAAAGGGCATGTCCATGAGAGTATTCTGGACATCCCCTGAAAACCAGTGGTTCTCAGCCAGGCGTGGCGTTGGAGCGCCACCGTCGTTGCAATAGACCTGCCCAGCGAGTCGGCGGTGTCAAGGCCACAACGTATAGTGTATTTAGCCGCATCCCTTCCTTCCGAAATGGCGCGGGAAAGCAGTGTCTGGACCTCCTCAGGACACTGGGGCAAAACATCCGCCACCGAATCCCACAGGGAGTGGGTATATCGGCCCAAAAGACAAGCGGTGTTAACGGACCGCAAGCCAGCACTGGAGGAAGAAAAACCTTTCTTCCCAAACTGATCCAGGCGTTTGGATTCCCTATCCGGAGGGGCGGTAGGGAAGGCGGTTTGGGAAGCGGAGGCTTGGACAACCAAGCTCTCAGGAGTGGGGTGGACAGAGAGAAACAGGGGTCGCCCGGAGCTGGGCGATGGCGTCGTGACACGTTCCGATCCACAGGAGCCCCTGTGTTGGGCTTGGACCAGGCGCCCAAGAGAACGTCAGTGAGGGCGTCGTTAAACGGCAGCACAGTCTCCGCAGAGGAGGCTGCCGGCTGAAGCACCTCAGTCAAGATGTTAGGCTTGACCGTCAAAGTAGGGAGTTGGAGACGTAAGGCCCCAGCCGCCCTACGCAACACCGTACCAAAATTGGCTCCCTCCTCCGTAGCCACGGGAGGAGACAGCATGCCAATGTCAGGGGAAGTATCCAGACCACTGGCCTCCCTAGACTCTCTGTCCAGTCCTCATCGTACTGACAGTGTCGTGTCAGAGGGTCATCAGACCCCTCCCAGTCCAACTGGTCCTCCTCTGGTTCAAAATAAGGAGGAGGAGGGACAGTTGGGACCCAAGGTCCCATCGGCGCCGGAGCCGGCGGCCGAGCGACGCCGGTCCGGAGCCATGTCCGGAGCCGGAAGGAACTGGGGGACGACGCCGCCCGGAGCCCAGGGCGGCGTCGAGAACGGCACCGGAGACATCGGCGCCGGTGGAGGTGTCGCTAGGTCGACCGGCGTCGATGGGGGTTGTGGAGCCGGGATCGAGGCCGGGGCCGAGCCGGAGCCGGGATCGAGGCTGGAGGCACGGGCGACGCCGGGGCCGGAGCCGCCGGCGACGCCGGAGCAACCCCACTGTAGGCCCGCGGGCCCGAAGGCGCACCGGAGGGGCCTGAAGGCCCGAAGAGGCGGGCCATGGCCGACAGGAATTCCTGCACTTTGGCCGGATCCGCCCCGAACCCGGGAAGGGCGGGTATGGCGGGGGCGACTCCACAGGCATGTCCGGGGCGGCGGGGACGGTGCCGGGAGGGGCCTCAGCCGAGTCGCGAGATCGGCGAGGCGAAGTCCTAGAGCGATGATGCTTTTGGACTTCTTGTGTTTCGACTTACCGGACGAAGAAGACTTAGACGCCGACGACCGGTGTGGACTCCGCGATCGACCCCTGGACCTCTCTCGCGACCGGGCTTCCGCGGAGCCGAATGCCGGGCCTCCAGGAGCTTTCGAGACCGCTCTCGCAAAGCTTTCGGGTTAAGGGCCTGGCATTCGGTACAAGACTCCGTGTCGTGGCCTCGGCCGAGGCAGAAGAGACACTCCCAATGCGGGTCGGTGACGGACATCATCCGCGCACAGGCGCCGCAACGTTTGAAACCGGGCATCCCTACGACACCTTGAGAGATGAAAAACAGTGAAAAATTCACCAAAAAGTATGGTCAAAAATGACCAGGGCACTGCTCTTCCCGGATCTGCGCTTGCTGGCGCGGAAAAACAAGAACTGACGCCAGCGCGCAGGGGCGGCGCCTAAGTACTGCCCGCGACGTCATCCCGGCGATCACGACGCCGACGACGGACGCGGAGCCGCACGACGCCGCCTACCGACGCGCAGGGGTACTGCTACGCAAAAAACTTTCCGGATCCAGCCTGACGCCTGGGGATATTCTAAGGTAAGGAATCTGTCACTAACGTGTCTCTTTCAGATACCAGGCATCCCTACGTGCACCAGAGGAACCACAGGAGACAAAAAAGTCTCAAAAAGAGAGTCAAAAAGTGACTAAGGTACGTGCTCTAACCGGATCTGCGCTTACTGGCGCGGAAAAAGAAAGAACTGACGTCAGCGCGCATGGGTGGCGCCTAAGTAGTCTCCGTGACGTCATCTCTGCGCTTACGACGCCAGCGACGAACGCGGAGCCGCACGACGCCACCTACCGACGCGCAGGGGTACTGCAGACGAAAAAACTTTCCGGATCCAGTCTGACGCCTGGGGATATTCTAAGGTAAGGAATCTATCACTAACGTGTCTCTTTCAGATCCATGCGTTGTCCTATGGGAAGAGCCGACCTCCTAGGTTGGGAAAACCCACATAGGGGTTCTTAACTACCTGGGCAGGGAACACTCATGTGTACCTGCTCTGCCTTTCGCCTACCACTTGCTCCCCCTTCAGGGCTTACCCTAGGGGTTATCTACTGGCAGCGGAAAGTCAACTCAGGGTTGGCTAATGAGTTAAAAATGCCAACCAGAGCACAGGCACGACTGCGCACCTACAGGCCCGCAATGGCAGGTTTGAAACATGTTTGAAAGGCTATTCAGGTGGGTGGCACAATTAGTGCTGTGTCCCACCATCAGCCAGTGCAGTACCTGCCCTGGGTTATCAGGTGTATCTTTTTACAGGCACTCACAGGTACAACACCTAAACTAATCAAGTAAGCACCACTTCCTAGCATATGTAGGAAGGGTGCAAGGGCTTTCACATTGCATTACAGTGACGAGTCCTAAGGCCATGGAAAGAGAATCAGCAAAAACCAGGAGGAGAAAAAACAAAAAAGTTTCAGGGAAATCCCCTAAGGGCCATCTCCAACACATAGTCATCAATTTGAGTGGATGGCAAGTGCTGCTGTACCTCTGTCCATGGCGGGGACAGTCAAACATGTAAGCACTTATCTACATTAAGTAAGATCCATAGGCAAAAAAGTACATAGGTGCCAAACTATGTAATAATTAGTATAGGCTGTCTAACAGTAGAAGAGTACCATGTTTGAATTCCTGGAGGGAGTGGCTTATCCAAATGGAGAGACCCCATGAATTTGGAATACTGATACACAGATGCCTATCTGAATAATAGTACAGCAGGACATGATATAACGGAGGTAGTCACAGGATAGACATATGATGAACGAACAAGTTACTTACCTTCGGGAACATATTATCTGGTAGAGACACTGTCTAGCCGCAGATTCTTTAACTTTGAATTCTCCCCAGGCATCAGACTGGTTCTGGATTTTTTTTCAGCAGTACCTCTGACCACCGGGGGACGGTGCCGTACGTCTCCGTGAAGACGTCGACTCCGGTCATGACGTCAGTGGAGCCATACGAGTCCACTCTGGCGAACGGACGTCAGTTTCTTCTGTGAAACCTTCAGTGCCAGAATGCAGAGCCACTATAGAAACTGGTTGTGGAAACAGCGTGCCAAAAAGACCAAAAATCTTTGAAACATTAATAAAGAAGAAACATCAAATGGTATGTTAATACCAGACATGGAATTTAAAAGAAAACTCCTAAATAACCAACGAAGCACAGGACTGCGTGAACCCCTGCACCCTGGTGTATAACCAGCATGCAAAGGAAAACACCTCACACTCTCAGACCATTCACCAATGGTAATGAATGGCATGGAAATACTAAAACAAAACCTATAAAAACAACACCAAGCTGTTTGTTGACTCACATCATTAAGTGAGAGAGCGAAAGTGGCAATAAAAGGTATGATAATACTAGACAAAGTATTTCAAAGAAAGAACCAAATGAATCAACACTGCTCACTGGCGTTTAATCTAGTGTAAAAGAGAACCCCCACCCCCCAACCGATCAATCACCATTGGAAATGAATGGTATGGCAATATCCAAACAGTACCTATGTGGCAAGACCAAAGTGGTCTGTTGAGTCCCAACATTACTTGAGACACTGGTCACCGGTATATAAAACCAGTACTGAAAAATGGGATAACCCTTACCTCATAGGCCGTTCGCAGAGTGGGGAGGATGGGCAGGGCGTTAAGGAATCTGCGGCTAGATTGTGTCTCTACCAATAATATGTTACTGAAGGTAAGTAACTTGTTCATCTGATAGAGACCACTAGCTGCAGATTCCTAACTTTGAATTAAATACCATAGCTATAACCACCCGGAGGAGGGTCTACAAACTAATCTCACAAAAGCACTTAAAGAGAACCAGTCGGTCGTAACCAACAACTGACCAAATATAGGAATAGTAGTAAAAGAGCCTGGGCTCTTAATAAAAACCATGGCAATGACCACAGACAATATAAATAAGAAACAACCTCGCAGGGACGAAAGAACCGAGCCTTAATGGGAATAGGATAAAACCCTGAGCAAGAACATCTGACAATAGTCAGACATTAGCAATTAAACCCCAAAGGGAAGGAAAACTCATGGACCAGAAGGGCCAAGGACAAAACTAATACGATGCAACCGCATTCTCTACATCAACAAAGAAATATTTGAAGAAGACCTGTCCCAATAAGACCAGGAAAGAGAACTTCCAGAACTTATTGCCACTAAAAACCAAGATGAATAAATCATCATTGCAGAATCCCTGCAGAACCATGATCCCCCTTCTCCTGGAAGATTATTGGGAACTCCTAGCTGTTTCTGACTCTGGAAGGGGCTTGCATCCTCATTAAATATAACTTTCGGCAAGTTCAGAGGCTGGAGCCTTATACAACACAATGCTATACCTGTGATTCGGCATGACAAACTGACTGAGATAGAAGTGAGAGTTGGCACCCCATGCTGGGGGGAAATATGTGGCAGGGCATGACCACGTTGAGAACTGGGTGGGAGGGAGGGAGGGAGGGAGGGAGCTGCATGTTGTGGAGTTGAGCAGCGGTTTTGTATGACTATGATCATGAGGTTACCCTGGGAAACGGACTTTGCATTGTTATTTCAAGAGACAGAACTCTTTATTATTGTATCTTACTGTCTGGCAGTCCCGTATGCTCTGCCTGACTACTACTAAATATTGCAATGCCTACCTTGTGATGACCATGAAATCATTAAATGTCAATAACATTTGTTAAAAAAAAAAATGAATAAACCATCATTGCAATGACTGGAGACTTAATCCAGGTACCAAGAAACATGAACAATAGTCCATCCCTGGACCCAAAAAAATATTTTTTAGACAAAATGACCACCTGAAGGCTTACATAATTATAGTAAAGACGTAAAGATGACACCCAAACAGATTTAAATTGCTAAAGATATTGATCAATAATGCCAGAACTATATAACCTCACTTCACGCATTCATGCAGAGCCAAATTAATAACACATACCCATGGACACAAATATGTATATATGTAAAGATATATGCATCAGGTATCACACACCGAAATAAACGGTGAAAGGGAAGCAATCGCATCCCACAATAAAATCTTTCCTTCCCCCGGAAAAAATATCCTTGGCAACATTTATGCACTTAAAATAAACTGGCACGAAGAAATTGGAGTCCGTTTCTCTTTTTGCGAGTTCCTGGGGAAAAAAAGGACTGCAAAGCTGGAAAATTGATACATATATCTATCTATCTCTCTCTCTATCTATATATACACACATTTATATTCCAAAGAGAAGCACGCACTCTTCCAAGAACGTGAAACAAGCCCTCCATCCGTTCACAGTGCAAACATTTTATTTGCGAATAGTCTACTGCCATAACGCGTTTCAACCCCTCCTGGGTCTTAGTCATATGGTAGTACAGAACAGGTGAGTTACTCTGCTTTTAAAGGTCACAACCATAAACAGGGAGGAGAGACTATAGAGGAAATCTTTTAACGAACAAGTTACTTACCTTCGGGAACGATCTATCTGTAAGAGACATATATTAGTTATGAATTCCTTACCTTATGGATTCCTTACCTTAGAATTACCCCCAGGCATCAGACTGGATCCGGAGAATTTTTCTTCAGCAGTACCCCTGTGCGTCGGTAGGTGGCGTTGGTCGACTCCGTGTTCGTCGTTGGCGTCATGATCGCCAGAATGACGTTGCGGTATCCACGTAGACGCCGCCCGTGCCGCTGACGTCAGTTCTTTACACGACATTCCACGCCAGAAGCGCAAGCCATGCAAGAGACCGACCACTGGTGCATAAAACTAGGGCCCTGAAAGGGAATCCCTTACTCTAGAAGTCAGTTCGCAGAACGGGGAGGACGGGTGGGGCGGTAAGGAATCCATAACTAATATATGCCTCATAGATATATCGTTACCGAAGGTAAGTAACTTTTTCATCTGAAAGAGACTATTAGTTATGGATTCCTTACCTTAGAATAGATACCCCAGCAATACCAACCCCGGAGGTGGGTCTGCGAACCAAGGTCACACCAGGAAGTCCCGAAGAACAGAGCGGCCAAAGAAGTAATCACTTTGGACTTGGCTGTCCAGGCAGTAATGTTTGGTGAACGTGTTCAACGAAGCCCATGTGGCTGCCTGGCACAATTCATGAAGGGGGACTCCACGCGTCCCAAAGCAGTACTGGCTGCCGTCGCCCTGTTGGAATGGTGCGCAACCCTACTGGAGGTTCCTTTTTCGCCAAGGAATAACACATTTTAATGCAAAGAACGACCCATCGAGAGATGGTTCGTTTTTGCATGGCCCGACCCTTCTTGGCGCCCACATAGAGCTGATCATCCACCTGGAATTGTTTTGTGCGATCCAGGTAAAATGAGAGCGCACGTTTTGGATCCAGACGGTGGGGCCTCTCCTCCTCTTTAGAAGGATGCAGGGGAGGGAAGAAGGTGGGCAAAGTGATGGTCTGTCCTATGTGGAAAGAGGTAACCACTTTGGGAAGAAAATGTCGAGTTCGGAGAACAACCTTGTCCGGATGAACAGCAAGGAAAGGAGGCTTAGAAGAAAGAGCCTGAAGCTCACTCACCCTGCGAGCAGAGGTGATGGCAACCAGAAAAGCAGTCTTTAAGGTCAAGAATCTGAGAGGCCAATTATGTAGCAGCTCGAAGGGAGCGCACATAAGGTAAGTCAGAACAAGGTTCAAGTCCCACTGGGGCATTACGAAAGGAATAGGAGGAAACAGGTGAGTAATGCCCTTAAGGAAACGATTTACAATAGGGGACTTGAAAAGAGAAGGCTGATCAGGAAGGCGAAGAAAGGCCGAAATGGCCGAAAGATAGCCCTTGAGGGTGCCCAGAGGAGAGCACTGCTGGGCCAAAGAAAGTAGGAAGTGGAGAACCTAAGAAAGGGGGGCAGAAAGGGGATCCACAGCCTTTGCTGCGCACCATGCCACAAATTTGTTTCATCCACAGGCGTATACTTTTTTAGTAGAGGGACGCATGGCTGCCAAGATAACATTACAGACTTCAGGAGGAAGGTGGAAGGCTGTCAACTGTCGCCGCTCAATCTCCACGCAAGGAGGTGGAGGCTGGAGAGGTTCGGTTGGAGCACCGTCCTCTGCTGCTGCGGCAGAAGATCCTCCCGAAGGTGCAGTCTTATCGGAGGATCGATGGCCATGTTCAAGAGCTCGGGATACCAGACTCTTCGTGCCCAGTCCGGAGCCACAAGAATTACTTGGGCCCGGTCGCGCTTGATCTTCTTCAGCACTCTGGGCACAAGTGGTATAGGCGGAAAGGCGTATAGAAGACCACAACCCCACTCGTGACGAAAAGCGTCGCCTAGCGAGTGCCGCCTTGAAAATTCCAACGTGCAGAACTGCTGACATTGCGCGTTCTCTTCGGTGGCGTATAGATCTAACCAAGGCTCTCCCCACTGCTGAAAGAGACCTTGCACCACCTCAGAGTGAAGACGCCATTCGTGATCCATCAAGCACCGGCGGCTGAGTTCGTCCACCCTGGCGTTCTGGGAACCTGCCAGGTGTTGAACCACCAGGGACATGCCCTGATGTACCAGCCACTTCCAGAGATGAAGGGCCTCCTGATAGAGGGTCCACGACCCCACTCTGCCCTGTTTGTTGTGATACCACATGGCGGTGGTATTGTCCGTGAACAGCTGCACTACTCTCCCTTTGGCAAAAAGAAGGAATGCTTTCAGTGCAAGACGAATCGCCCGGAGCTCCAGAAGGTTGATGTGGAGCCCGGACTTCACCGGAGACCAGAGGCCTCTGATCTCCGCCTCCCCCATGTGGCCGCCCCACCCCAGAAGTGATACATCTGTCACCACTGTGAACTCTGGTTGGGGAAGGGAGAGGGATCTGCCGTTGACCGAATCCTGGTTCGTTAGCCACTACTGCAATTGGTGTGCAGTGCCCTCCGAGATCTGGACGCAATCGGAAAGATTCCCCTGATGCTGTGCCCACTGGAACTTCAGGTGCCACTGCAGAGCCAGCATATGCCACCTGGCATGATCCACCAGCAGGATGCAGGAGGCCATGAGGCCCAGCAGCCTCAGGGTCATTCTGACCGAAACCCGGGATAGAGGCTGAAAGATCGGAATCATACCCCGAATATCACGGACTTGCTGTTCGGGAGGATAAGCCCAAAACTGCGCTGTATCCAGAACCGCCCGATGAAAAGGGTCTTCTGAGAGGGAATCAGGTGTGACTTCGGCACGTTGATAGTGAACCTCAGCGAATGCAGGAGGTCTGCCGTAGTCTGGAGGTGGTAGACGACAGCCTGGGGCGAGCCCACCTTCAACAGCCAGTCGTCGAGATAGGGGAAGACTGGAACCCCTGATCTGCGCAGATGAGCTGCGACCACCGCCATCACTTTCAAGAACACCCGAGGAGAGCTGGTAAGGCCAAAGGGGAGCACGGTAAACTGAAAATGCTCATGGTCTACCGTGAACCGTAGGTAACGCCAGTGGGCAGGCAGGACGGGGATGTGAAAATAGGTGTCCTGCAAGTCCAATGCTACCATCCAGTCTCCAGGGTCAAGGGCAGACAGGACCTGAGCCAATGTCAACATTTTGAACTTCTCCTTCTGGAGGAAGCGGTTGACGTCCCTGAGGTCCAAGATAGGACGCAGGCCTTTGTCCTTTTTGGGTACCAGGAAGTAGTGGGAATAACAACCACGACACAGGGAGTCACTCGATAGCTCCCTTGGCCAAGAGAGCCGTAACCTCCTGACGGAGAAGGGCCAAAGGATCCTCTGACATGCGATGGTGTGTGGGTGGCATTAAGGGAGGGGTAGTCTCAAAGGGGAGGGAGTAGCCCCTTCGGACTATCTGCAAAACCCACCTGTCCGACGATATGTTGTGCCAGTGGGGGAGGTGATGGCGAACCCTGCCGCCCACTGGCAACTGGTGGCCCTGAAAAGTCGGACTAGGAAAGTTTGGAGGCTGCTGCAGAGGAGGCGCTGGTGGATTGGCCCGCCCGCTGCCCTCAGACCCACGACGCTAGGTCCCACGTCCCCAGCCGCGCAGAGGCTGGGCAGCTTGCGCGGGCCTGTGGCTCTGGGTGGAACATGGTGGGGCACCCCTTCCGTAGCCACGAAAGGGGCGAAAAGCAGACTACGCAGGGCGAGAGGTGGTAGCGAGGCCCAAAGATCTGGCCGTAGCCCTAGAATCCTTAAAGCACTCGAGCACGTTGTGTGCTTTGTCGCCAAACAAGCGACGGCCATCACAGTGCATGTCCAAAAGAGTCGATTGGACATCGCCCGAAAAGCCAGTGGACCTCAGCCAGGCGTAGCGTCTCAGGGCTACTGACGTTGAAATCGGCCTGCCTAGCGAGTCGGCGGTGTCCAGCCCACATCGTTTGGCGATCTTCGCTGCATCTCTACCCTCACGGAACGCGCCTTTGGACGTTGAGGCTTGGACCACCGAGCTCTCAGGAGTAGGGTGTTGGGAGAGGAAAGGGGGGTCGCCCGGGGCCAGGCGGTGGCGTCGGGCAATCATCCTATCCACAGGAGGCCCTGTGCTGGGCTTGGACCAGGTGCCCAGAAGGACGTCTGTGAGGGCCTCATTGAACGGCAGCAGTGGCTGTGAAGAGGCTGCTGCTGGTTGAAGCACCTCAGTCAGGAGGTTAGTCCTGACTGCCAACGTAGGTAGCTCAAAGCCCAAGGCCTCAGCTGCCCTACGCAACACCACAGTGTAGGAGGCTCCCTCCTCCGTAGCCACGGTAGGGGGAGAAAGCATACCAAGGTCTGGGGATGTATCCAGACCACTGGCCTCACCCAGTTTCTCTCTCCAGTCCAGCTCTTCCAACTGGTCTGCTAGAGGGTCAATACACCCCTCCCAGTCCTCCTCACCCTCCTCTGACTGCCACTCAGGACGATAAGGGAACGCCAGGATAGAACAGAGGTACAAAAGTACCGGTCGACGCCGGTCCGGCTCCGTGTCCATGTCGAGGGGGAGGCCGGGGTCGACGTAGGCTGGGGACACAACCAGCGTCGGAAGGGGCGGAGGTGTCGCCAATGGATTCGGCGCAGGAGGAAGTGTCGCATGGTCGACCGGCGCCGATCCGGATCCAGGCCTGGATCCCTGGGGGCCCTGCGCCGCCGGTGCCAAAGCTGCTGGCATCGAAGGCCTAGAACCCCCAGCCGAGTCCGCAGGGCCAGAAATGGCGCGCCGGCGGAGTCGGGCTGCCCAAAGATGGAGTGAAGGGCTTCGTAAAAGCTACGCAGTGGGGCAGGGGTCGGCCCGGCTCCGGAAAGGGAGGGAAGCTCGGAGCCAACCCAACAGGCTCCGCGGGCAAAGCCGGACGACTACCTTCCGCATCCCGCGTCAGCCGACGGACAGGGAGAGGGCGAAGAGCAACGGTGCTTCTTCACCTTCTTCTTATGCTTCGACTTACCCGAAGACTAAGACTTCGAAGAGGAGTGATGACGGTGACTTAGCGACCGGTCCCACGACCTCCCTCTCGACCGGGACCTCAAGCGGCGCAGAGCTGACTGCTGGGCCTCTGGAAGATTTCAGGACCGCTCCCGCAAAGACTTCGGAGCGTGGTCACACTCCAAGCACCAGAGGCACACGAGATGTGGGTCCGTGACCGACATCAACTTGTGACAGGAGTCACAAGGTTTGAAGCCGGTCCGTCGATGTGACATCCCTTGCACCAGGAGTCGAACGACTCAAAAAAAGAAGTCGACAAAAGTCAAAACAGACTAAGGGTACTGCTCTCTCCGGATCTGCGCTGGCTGGAGCGGAAAAAGAAAGTACTGACATCAGCACGCAGGGGCGGCGTTTAAGTAGATACCAAAACGTCATTCCAGAGATCATGACGCCAACGACGAACGCGGAGTCGACCGACGCGCAGGGGTTCTGCTGAAGAAAAATTCACTGGATCCAGTCTGACACCTGGGGGTAATTCTAAGGTAAGGAATTCATATCGTAAAGAATCCATAACTAATAGTCTCTTTCAGATATCAGATTATTAATAGCACTCCAGAGGCCATGTTATGTTGAAAATCAGTGAAAGCACAACACATTTAAGAAGTCCAATAAAACTGCTAATGTTCATTCATTTTGATCAAACATTCAGAAATGAAATCCATGTTTTCACTGATAGTTAGGTTCTGTGCACTGATAGTTTCTGTGATTTCATTCAGCCCGAAGGTAAAGTCTTTTCAGACACTGCCTCTTAGATAACTTTAGACACAGAGTTCACATAACCACCATGTTCCAAAACTGAACACAGGAATTACATATACCCTCC
Organism: Calotriton arnoldi; assembly: GCA_963921515.1. Classification (NCBI taxonomy): domain Eukaryota; kingdom Metazoa; phylum Chordata; class Amphibia; order Caudata; family Salamandridae; genus Calotriton; species Calotriton arnoldi. The sequence goes on from CAWUFW010003448.1 coordinate 247,553, forward strand.
AATAAAGGAGGAAACTAAGAGTGTGAGTATTCAAAAGAATACAAAAGATAGACACTGAGCTCACCAGCACCACGCTTCAATAAAGTGAAGCGCCCACAATGAACATGCACTCCACGTAAGTAGCGAAAAAGGACTGTGTTGATTATCCTGACAAGGAAAATCAGAGTATATGCAAAAACAGATATACACCCTATGTACCAGATCCAATAACCAGCATAACAATACGTCTCTATAAGAAATACTGAAAGACAGAAGCCATGCAAATTCAGCCTACTGAACTGCTTCAAAGAAGCATGTGGACAGATAAGCTTCCCAACCGGAAGAAACTTCTCTTTTAATAAACCTCTTGAGCGTAAAGCTCATCCTCAGAGGTAAAAGAAAAAAGGGGATAACGATCCTTTAGTCATCCCAAATAAAGATGGTATTGAAACAAAAACATCTGCTCCTCGCAGGAACACCATCTGGTGCACCAAAAGTGGACATGACAATGCCCTAACAAGTCTTCACCCTTGATAAAAGAAAGATTGAATTGCCTGTACAATCCTAGTATAGGCCAACTAGCACATAAACAGAGAATGAGGAATTACGACTCTGTATTCCTTTGCCTATCACGGAGGAGTCTTAAAGCCGCATCAGCCTGAGCCCCAAAGAGATGGGCCCCTTCAAACGGCATGTTAACAAAATTCGACTGTACAGCCTCCAAAAAACCTGAAGCTGCCAACCAAGGACGACGCTGTAGCGCCACTGCAGATGCCATGCCACACCTAATTAAAAGCGTAGCTGCCTGTTGACCATCTCTTATCAAGCCACCAACCTCAGAACAGAGGTTATCCGGAAGAGAATGCAATATTCTGCAAAGAATAGGGAAGAGAATGCAATAATCTGCAAAGAATCCCACAAAGCATGGGAAAAACACCCCAGCAGACAAGATGGGTTGGTGAATCTCAAGGGAGAGCAAAGATGTGTTTGGCACATGCATCTTGACTCCTAGAGTCCTTATTCACTCTATTCTCAGGCGCAGAATCCACATCATTTTGAAATGTTGCAGCCTGAACCATTAGGCTATGAGTGAAAGGATGTTTATGTAGGCAAACTGGGTCCCTAGGTGCAGGCAAATGTCTGTAAGCGATATCCCGATCCACTGAGGCCCCTGACTCAGGCTTGGCCCAAGTTCCTAATAAAATATCAAACAGGGCCTCACTGTACGCTTCTTCCGCCTGTCCTTTGTAAAGGACCTCAATCAGAGGGTCGGTAGACCTCTGCACTGTAGGTAGTCCAAAACGGTAACCACTCTCCTCAGCACATCTGTGAAGGAGGAACTCGCTTCAGTAGCGAGACTAGGGGGAGAAAGTAACCCCGAAGCTGGTGAAGATTCTAGCCCACTAGCCTCTCCAAGAGCAGATATTCAGCTCTCCTCCACCTGAGATGAAAAAGTGTCAGAAATGGGCTAAAAAGGCCTGTCCCAGCCGACACACGGTGACTCTCAGAAGTCTCCCCCTGAGATGGAACCAACAACAGCACATTCCGCTCAGTCTGTACTGTCGATGCCGTACGCCAGTGTAGGAGAAGGCTGATAGAAAACAGGCACGTTAGGTGCAGATCCCGAAGGACAGTATACCTGTGTTGAATGCCTTTGATAGCCCAACCGTCACAGAGGTCGACCCCTCCGACAGCTCCTCACTCACTTCCTTGGGGCCTGAAGGCGCTCCAGTAGGCGATGGTCTCCCAAAGATGAGGTGTAAAGAGTTATAATACTCCCTCATCTGGGCCATTGACGCCCCGGCAAGACGGGGAGATGCGGTGCAGAGCCGCATAAGGCTTCCTCAACCGCTGAGCGGGAGGATCCGTGGGGGACAGAGTCTCCACGCAGTGAAACCGGGTGGTGCCGCAACTTCAATCGCTTCCTATCTTTTGACAACTCTGAAGTAATGACATCCTCTGGACCGGGTCCGACTTCTAGACCGACCCCGCCAACGTACCTCTTTCTGGGACAACGATGATCGAGGCAGGGAAGTCTCAGACGATCGCGACATACGCACCGCCAGCAACTTCATAGGGCGCTATTTAAGCGCCTTCAGCTTTTCGCAGGAGCCGCAATCCTCGGTGTCGTGTTGTTCGCCCAAACACCACATACAAACCATATGTGGGTCTGTAACCGACATTTGCTGACTACAGGACTCACAAGGCTAAAAACCTGAAGACATAGAGAAAAAAGGGCACACTGTTCCCAACAACCAAAAACTGTCCAAGTAGGCCAAAAAACGGCCTGAGGAACCGCTTCTCCAGATCCGCGTTGAAGCGCGGAAAAGAAAAAACTGACGTAAGCGTGCCAGAGGAGACTTATATGGCCTCCACTGACGTCATGACCAGAGTCGACTTCATCACGGGGCCGTACGGCGCCGTCTCCCGGCGAGCAGAGGTACTGCTGGAAAAGTTCCGGATCCAGTCGGACGCCTGAGGAGAATTCAAAGTTCAAGAATCTGCAGCTAGAGGTCTCTATCAGATAACATACATACCTTTGGCATGCTTTTTCTGGTAGATACCCCATCTTTCCGCAGACTCCAGGTTAAGAATATCCCTGAGGCCAGACTTGCTCTGAAAAATTCTTGATAGCAGTAGCTCACAAGCGCTGCCGGGTAGCGTTGCATTACTCCAGTCACAGATTCAACCATCCTTGGAGAAGGCAACATTGGCCTAGCTACAGAGCTACTCAGTGCATTTGCGTCATTTTCTTAACCATTCCTGTGCAAAACTGAGGCTCACAATGGTGGGACTAGTCCAGGACATACAACATCAAGAGCAAATAACCAGTCAGAATGCCAATTAGGAATTATGGGAACTTGTTAGATTGCTGATTCCACCTCAGAAGGGGAGGATAAGAGGATCGTGAGGAATCAATTGACATACAGAGTATCCTCCACAAAAAGCATAAGTAAGTAACTGATGGACACCTCTTCCTGTATGACCAGATCATTGCATGGCTAATAACAGCCAACCGGATGCCCCTGGGCAAAGCAGTGGTTAGTCTTAGTGGAATAAGGCATGAATTCTGCCAGTGGCTCCTTTTTTAGCCAAAGCAAAACAGATTTAAACACAAAGAACGATCCCGCATTAAAGTTCCACTTTGTCACAGCTTTATCCCTTTCGGCACCAGCAAAGTCCATAAAAAACTGGGCATTTCTTCTATTTGCATTCTTCTATTGATGTGTTAAAAAAAAAAACTTAAAGTTGCAGCCTGGACAGCCACATCCCCTAAAAAATACTATCCCTGGCCTACTCTCAGCAAGTTCTGAGACTACGGCCCTTTGTTTATCAACCAGGGAGCCTGTCAACCTGAGTGCTTTGTAACAGCTTGCGAATCCAAGGAGTCTTTAACCAAAGTGCCCATCAACCAAGGGGCACTCTGATCAACCAATCAGCAAGCTCATCATCTTAGTTTGTTTACACAGAAATGGGAGAACTACCTTAGATGGCTCTGTAGATGCCAATCATCTTTGGGAAGAGGTTTCTAATTTCCATTCCAGGTGCTTGGGTTAGACAGTTTCTGGTCCTAAATTGCACAATTGACTTAGCTTCTAATAAATATATTTAAGGGCATTCTGTAATCACTTTCAAAATCCTCACTCACGCCTACAAATGCCTACACAACAGACCCAAATACCTCAACGACAGAATCAACTTCCACGTACCCAAAAGAAACCTCCGATCTTCCAACCTCGCACTGGCCGAAACCCCGCACATCCACAGAGCCAGAGCAGGCAGAAGATCCTTCTCTCACATTGCAGCCAAGACCTGGAACGAGCTACCGGCAGACATCAGACGCCTTCAGGAAGACCCTCAAGACCTGGCTCTTCGGCTAAACAGATCTGCGGACCCCTCCCCCCCCCATAGCGCCTTGAGACCCTCATGGGTGAGTAGCGCGCTTACAATTCCCTGATTGATTGATTGATTGTAATCTATTTCAAGAGGAAAAAAAAAAAGCAGCTAACTGAAAAAACCATTCCAGGGAAAAAGGTGCTCAAAAAACAACAATGCAATTTTTAGATAGCACTAGAGTATAGTTTGTGCTGGCTTACCAACGAAGACACTGGCTTTGAGGACCGAAACAACCCCACCCCCACTCCCTGGGCTACAAGTGGGAGTAAAGTGATCCCAAGACAAAACAAGCATTGGAAATGCAATAGGTCTCGCATTTGCTTAATTTAGAGCTATTGGCGTTGTAAATGACAATGTCTTTTACCCCCTGTTGACCCCCGCAAAGCTCATCAGCATGTGCCCGTCATAAAAAGGAATATCAAAATTTAGGATTGCGCGAAACTACAGCTTTTATGCGAAATACATCAGCATTTGTTTTAAACAATTACGCCTGTGACAGTTTTACAAAGCTATTTTTGGTTTTACCCTCACTGCTGATAAAGTTAAAAAAATTCATGAAATTGTGAAGTTTCTTGAAGAATCGAAAATGTGAGTTTCTGTAATTTTGCACACCCATTCACATAGCCCTGCAAAATTCCAGAATCTGGTATGAAGACGCTGCTGTCAGCCTGTACACCACACACCTACGGGGCAGGTGTGGCAGGGCACCGCCCTGGACTCAGTGCTTTGAAGGTGGGGCAGGTGAAGGAAGTATTTACAAGATAAATACAGTTAACTCCATTTCGGAACATTGCTAACGCTGAGAAGCTTTCCTCCCACCCTTCTCTCTCACCTTAGAGACCCTCGTAGGCTCCTGCTCAGAATGTGAGACAAGCAGGTATTCAAGGTAATGTGGCGTTTTAGCGCGCGTACGGTTTCAGTTTATCTTCTCTGCTGTGGTAATAATTAGCTAGAAATAAAACGACATTTATCGCACAGCTGGGGAGCTCTGTTTACAGCCTTCGATTTGCACAACACCCAGAGTCCATCCAGCATTTTAAATCACCCCCAAACTAATGCTCGTTCTTTGCACTTTCGACCAACGACGGCCCCAGCACTCACAGCAGACAAATCACCCCCACCAGTCCTCGGCCTGGACCGGACACTATGAACTACCATCACAAGGCCTAGTTCAGACGCACTGGAGAACCGGAACAGCGTTCGAGAGAGCCGAGAGCACCACAAGGGCACACTGATGGCGGACCGGTGCGTAAACACTGAAAACAACACGAGCAGGGACAGGAAGACATTAACAGGGCAAGACAGCATGTACCAAGAGAAGAAGCAGCCATTCACAGCATGCCCGCGAGATACCCCAAGATAACACATCACGTCACTGGAGACCACCAGAGCAACACAGAACATGCGTGTACTGCTCTCGCCCCACCACAAGGGGTGGTTTACTAAAAATGAGCTTTTGAAAACAGTCATTAATTGGCAGCTGTGCTATTCACAAGCACTGTGCACCAGAGGTCTTGGCATCGCCAGTTTTAAGAGTGCTCCTGCTGCCTGGGAGCCGGGTTCGCCTTGCTGGATTCAAACTTGTGACACACAAGGCTACGTCCGCAATGCACAATTAACTTAGTGCGACACCGTGCAGCTCCCGAAATTTAAGATGTCCGAAACTGTTTTACTCCCTTAGAAATCATGTTACTCCGACTTTTCGCCAACAAGAAGAAAAAGCAAAAAAAAAGGGTCTAGGAGACACAACCTAACCACAGACACAACGGGTGCACACAAACTAGCAAGACGTTTGCAGGGATTTTTAAGGAAGTCCCGAGCTCGCACAGCGCTTATCTCCGTGCGGAGCAAGTCAAACACACAACGGAGTTCAGAATATTGAATGACTTTGGTCTGATTCAAACCAGAATACAGCAAACTTCAGAAATAGGCGCGAGGGGGTATCAGAGTGCGGAGGAGACGGAGGGCTGGACGGGACTGACTGAAAAAACATAGTGCCTAATGACTAATGAAGCCCAGTGTGTAACGCCGCAAGTGAAAGATCCAGTCCGGGTGGGCGGGGCCAAAAGTGGACAGGGCGGTAACAAGGAGGGACTAAAAAGCCTCCTTCACAATAGAAAGCCAGCGTTTAGCCTAAGCTATGACGCAAGCCAATGGGAATAAGGGGCGGGGCTTCAAGTCCCCTTCGGAAAGCGAATCGATAACAATAAGCCCTCGCAGAGCGAGGAGCGCATGCACGCTCCAGCGCTAGGTCTGCGAGACCTAAAAACTGAAATATTAAGACTTTGCTTTAAGAAAGTTACTTCCTGGATTGCATCTTTTCCAATTAAATGTTTTCAAAATAAAGGAAATCTAAAACCAGCAGAGCTTTGTTTGAAGATTTCCTAACATGGCGTAACATAGAAAGTCTGAGGGACATTGCTTCTGGAGGGTAATAGAAAAAGTGCAAACGGCAGACCAAGGTCAAGCACATCCAGTCCACATGTACAATAAGTTTGAAAGTGGTGCAATCACTTCCCACACCCGCCGTCCGAAGGTGTCAGAATTCACCAAGTTTTCAAGAAAAAAACGGAAGGTGCACTCATCGTAGTCAGTACACACGGATAGGAATCTGTTCCAAAAGTACTTCTTTTTATACCAATTATTCGTTAAAAACTGGCACACAGCCAACGCGTTTCGTTCCCGATTTTTTGCCAGAGGGAACTTCGTCAGGACTCTTCTGTGTAAAGCTGGTCAGTAGCAGTGACAAGTAGTTAAAATGGAATTGAACATCAAACGGCAGAATTGGCCTCAGTAGCGATATGTATTGTAAAGTCTAGTAACTCAGGTGTATAATGTAATCGAAAATAGGAGATCAAGTAGACGCTATTCCGTCAAGGGACTTTATTGAAATGACGACATTCTGTAGGTACTAATAAAGCGACGTCTTCTCCAGAAACGGCATAATAACCGGCAGGGCCAGCTTTACACAGAAGAGCCCTGACGAAGTTCCCTCTGGCAAAAAATCGGGAACGAAACGCGTTGGCTGTGTGCCAGTTTTTAACGAATAATTGGGATAAAAAGAAGTACTTTTGGAACAGATTCCTATCCGTGTGTACTGACTTTACGATGAGTGCACCTTCCGTTTTTTTCTTGAAAACTTGCTTCTGGAGGGTGTTTAATTCTAAATCTTTGAACCTCATCGGCTGCATGTCGTTCCTAACAATGAGGTACATAAGTTATAAGACTACTGCACTGATGTATGTTTTAAATGCTGCTCAGTATAATATTTCACATAGGATTCATAGCCTGAAAATGGGCAGTACTTAAAGTACGAGTTACTTACCTTCGGTAACGATGTATCTGGTAGAGACGTTGTCTAGCCGCAGATTCCTTAACTGAGAATATCCCCAAGCGTCAGACTGGATCCGGAAAATTTTGCGCAGCAGCAACTATGCGCGCCGGGGGGCGGCGCCGCTTGGCTCCGCCCTGACGTCGTCCCCGGACATGACGTCAGTGGAGCCATATAGGACCCTCCCGGCGCGCTGACGTCAGTTTCTCCGGAGGAACTTTTCCGCGCCACAACGCGGAGCCCCCAGTAAAACTGTGAGAGTATGGGAACAGTGTGCGAATAAAAAAGAAAATTGGTGAGAGAGAAAGAACCAAAGGGTGAGAAAGCACCATGAGCGACAGTGAGAAGCACTGTCGACTGAAAGTTGGTGAAAAGGAACGAGCAGAGCAATACTCTGAGAAGCAGTTTCGCAAAAGCGAAGTGAATGCCACCCCTGAGGCAAATCGATCTATCAAAAGAAGACCAAGGCAGACGACAGAAAGTCTGCACCAGATGAAGTGAATGAAAAGAGCAGAACAGTACACTGAGAAGCAACCCCGCAAAAGCGAGAGAATGCCCTCTCCTGAGGCAAAACGGCAATGAAAAGAGCCAACATCGACAGGCAAGAAAGCCCCAAACCACAGGATTAAAGAAGAGAAAATAAAGAAATAGGGAGACTGTCCCCTGTGAGAGAAACATGGGACTGAGGCACAGGCCAAAAAGACCTCAAAACCAATTGACTGGAGGAGTGTCAATGGAGAAGGTGGGTGGGAGGGTAGAGAACACCAGTAGGCTCCATACTGGAGGAAACCCATGTGGAAAAACGCAGAAGGACACCTGAACTCACCGCCCAAGCATGAGATTGGGAGGAGCAGAACAAGTAAACCAAAGTAATAAGCCTGACGGGGAGGGAGGTGAGAGATACCACCCCGTAGAAATACAAAGCCACCCCGAGGGAGGCGAATGCAGAAAACCCCACCTGAAAAGGTCCTCGCAGATCGGGGAAGATGGGTGGGCGTTAAGGAATCTGCGGCTAGACAACGTCTCTACCAGATACATCGTTACTGAAGGTAAGTAACTCGTACATCTGATAGAGACATCTAGCCGCAGATTCCTTAACTGAGAATAGATACCAAAGCCATACCCCATAGGAGGCGGGTCTGCGACTGAACCCCACTAAGTTCCCAAGGGAACAGAAGTGTCAACCAGTTGACTAAACACAGTGGGGGCAGCACTGCCAGAGTGGCCAACACCAGACTAGGATACTCCGTAGGGAGTGGCCAACAATGAGAGGAAAAGGCATCAAAAGCTGCCAAGGGCGGCAGGAAAGCCCTTTCGTTGAAACAGTGTTGAAAGGGAGCACAGAACCAGAAGGTCAGTGCGGAATGAGAGTGGATATCTTCTGTAAAAGAAGAGGAACTAAATGTAGGATGCGAGGGATCCGCAGGATCCGATGGACCTGCAAAAGAGAAAGGTCCAGCTAGGGTACAAGAATGGAACGAGTCCTAGCATGCAGGACGGACATGCATGACAGTGAAAGAAGCACTGTGGAAGGGGGAACAGCAGCGGAAGGATGCTGACGACGCCCAGGATGAGTCAGTGTTACTGGAAACACAAGACCTGCCAATGCACCATCGCCCATGCACCTGACATGTGAAAGGGCGGGCATCAAAAGGCAGAATGGCAGAGAATGATGGCAATAACCAGTGCTACGCACGTGGGGAACAGAAGTACACAAGAGACACTGTGTGTACCGCCAGAACCACACCACGGAAAGGGAAAGGCACAATGAAGCGCCACAAGCAAAAGCTGAGATTCGAGAGACGCATCACCAGGGTGTATCGCGTGAAAGAGAGCCGGCAAAACTAACACACGCAGAAGACTTGCGCTCATTAAAAGTGAGGAACAAGACCACGGCCACCGCAAGAAGGACCATGCATGTGGGAGGTCTGGGTGTGTGTAGTACGCCGGACAGGAGACAAGAAGACAGGACGCAGCCCGGTGGATGCGTTGAGAAAGAAAAGAAAAGCAAAGAAAAGGAAAAGGCACCATAGGCACCAACAGCCATGTTGCAGCGGTACCGGACAGAGCAATGCCCAGAGCCAGACGCAACAGCCACAGGCGGTAGGGAGGATCCACCATCTACCGCGAGACAGACAGGGAGGCCGAGCAGTACTGGAAGGAGTCAACACGAAACGTACAGGAGGAAAAAAAAGTGGATGTACGCACAATAGCCCACCAGGCAAACAATGTTCTGAGGAGAACACTCCAGCTGAGAGCAGCAACAGCAGCCCGGAGGAAAGCACGACAACACCTGCATGGAATGCAGCAGGGAAATGGGAAGCTCTGGCAGGGGAAGTGGCCAGAAAAGCAAGGCACAAGACAATGTAAAGTATCAGCGTCTGGGGCCAGAACGCCACCATGGAGAGCGAAGCCCAACCATGAAAGGACTACGCAGCATGGATAGAGGAGAATAGAACTAGGCAACGTAAAGTTGCAGGAAAGCGCAGCAGCCCGTGACCGCAAACATACCAGGGAGCAGCCATCGGACGCTTATAGAACACAGAAGAATAGTGCCGAGCTAGCTGTGCGTGCTCGGGGACAGCGACAGGGTCCCTCTGGTAGGCAGTCCACAGATGGGACGGCCGCAGCGAAAGAACCACGACGAGACGGTTAGGAACCAGATGGTTGCAAGGAAAGTTGCTGACGAGAAAAGGCAGCACAAACCACCCAAGGAGGGCTAACATGAAAAAACCCTCCTGGAAGAGGTGACACGAGGTAGAACCTCAAAGTCCTCCGGGATGAGGGCACACGAGGACTTTAAAGCCCTCCTGGGTCTCAAGAAATGGAGCAGTGAGATGCAGGGGAGTGCCACAGACCAGCAGCAGACACCAAGAGAGAGGCGATAGAGCGAGACCAACAAATGGACCGCAAGAAGGTTCCGGGAGGGACCGCAGCAGTAGTGAAAGTTTACAGGCACAGCAGCAGGACAACCTCGTGAAAAAGACCCCACAGGAGCCTACCAAGACTGCTGTGGGAAGGAGGCAGCTATACAATAGCCAACGAATACCCCACACAGGGTAAGTATCAACCCCAACAAGGGGCACCTCTTGAGCGTGAGCTCATAGACTGAGGATCAACAGAAATATAAGCAGCTGACCAGCTGCATGAAAGAAAAGAAATCGCGGCGAGAAGCCGCTCAGGCCATTCAGGTATTACAGCATGAACCCAGGGCCGACATGAAGCAGAGACAACGGGTGAGGACAAAGTCCGCAACCGGACAAGAACAGAATAAAAACTATGGAAGGTTAGAAAGAAGGCGGTGAACCGCAGAGTCCGCATGTTCGTTAAAGAGGGACACACCATCAAATGGCAAATCCCGGAGACTGTCACGAACATTTTCGGCGAAACCCCCGTCGCGCAGCCAAGCATGGCGACGCAGAGCAACGGACCTGGCCATTGCCCGACCCACCAAATCGGTGGAGTCAATGGCAGACCGAATGGTAAAGCGTGCCATCTCTCGGCCTTCATGAAAGAGACGAGCCATGTCAGCACGAGTACTCTCAGGGAGAGAAGGTAAAAGACACTCCACAGAGTCCCAAAGGGCACAAGAAGCCCGGGCAAAGACGCAAGCCGTGTTCAGAGCACGTAAGGCTGAACTAGCGGACGCAAAAATGCCGCGTACACATGTCTTCAACCAACGAGACTCCCTAGTGGGAGGTAGCAATAGAGGCGGAGAGGAAGGCTGCGTGGCAAAAGCCACCTGGGCTACTAGTCCCTGAGCCCCAGGCTGAAGGGACAAACAGGCTGGGCCCCCAGGGGCCGGACAATGCCGATGCGCAATGGCTCGGTCGACAGGATCTCCTGAAGAGGGCCGTGCCCACGTTCCGAGAAGCGCGTCGAACAACAAGCCGCTAAAAGGCAGCAAGGGCTCAATATCCACCTCACCCTGGTGGAGGAGATCCAATAATGGATCGGAGGACAAGGAGACAGACGGAGGGTGCAAGTGTAAAACAGCTGCAGCCCTGCGAATACCCCTTGAAAACAAAGCACCAGCTTCAGTGGGCATCCTGGAGGGCGACAATAGGCCCTCTGTAGGGGACGGTTGCAAGCTGACACGTCCCGCAGCAGGAGGAGCAAGGGGCCACTGACCCCAGGGCATGGGAGCCAAATGGCGTGGAGATAACCCCGGGCATAACGGATCCGTCTCCTCCCGAAGTGGAGAATCAACCGGAACCGGCGGCTGCTCCGGCGTCGAACCGACGTCGACCTCCACGAGAGGCGACCCAGCTGTGGCACGAGCCGGCGTCCCCACCACCGATAGGTGCGGAGAAGGAGTATGACGACCAGGAGTCGACAGGCATGGTGCCGCCGGTGTCGACGCAGGGAGCCGCCAGAAGCCATGCGGAGACAGGGCAGAAGGGCTCGATGTGGGGCTGGGACGCCCATCCGGGTTGTGTCCAGACGTCGGCACGACTCCGGAGTCGAGGCACTCGGCCGGCGCCGAGGGCGAACCCGCCGGCGAAGATCCGACCTGAACGCCTACCTCCTCTGTGGGACCCGAAGGCACGCCAAGGAGAGGAGGTGATCCGAAGATGGAGTGCAGAGCCTTGTAGTAGGCTTCCATCTGGGGTAGAGTCGCACCATCACCCGGAAAGGGCGGGTAAATGGAGGCCAACTCTGGGGAGTACGGCTCCGTGGTGGAACGGGAACCATGACCCCCATCGTCACGTTGAAGCGAGGTCGCTGACCTCCGTGACTTGTGTTTGGACTTACCTTTAGGTGAACGACGGTCGCAGGAACGACTCCGGGAGCGGACGTGGACAGAAGAGCCAGCCCGAGAGCGGCGGGGAGACGCCGTGCGGGATATCCGGGCGGCAAGGAGCTTCATTCGGCGCTCCCGTAGGGACTTCGGACGCATCTGCCGGCAATCGGCACACTCCACGGAGTCGTGGTGCGACCCAAGACACCACATGCAAATGGTGTGCGGGTCCGACGCCGACATCTGTCGCGAACAAGTCTCACACACCTTAAAGCCCGAAGGCATCGCACACCGTTCCCCGACGCAGAAGGCGCCGAAAAGGCCTGAAGAAAACAGGCCAGAGGAACAGCTGAATCCCGGATCCACGTTGGGACGCGGAAAAGAAGGACACTGACGTCAGCGCGCCGGGAGGGTCCTCTATGGCTCCACTGACGTCATGTCCGGGACGACGTCAGGGCGGAGCCAAGCGGCGCCGCCCCCCGGCGCGCAGAGGTGCTGGTGCGCAAAAAATTCCGGATCCAGTCTGACGCCTGGGGATATTCTCAGTTAAGGAATCTGCGGCTAGATGTCTCTATCAGATACATTTTGCTATAAGACATTTCCAGTCTAGAGAAGAAATCCAACTCAAAGAATCGCTATTGAGAGAAATACCCAAGGGTACCTTACAGTTGTAATCCTAAGACCAAGTATAAGGCTCTTGGAATACCTTCCATCACCTGAATGTTTTTCACCATAGCAGGTCTTCTTCACCAATAGACACTCAATAAGTGGATTGAAGGCTGTGGAACCATAATCACATAACATGTGACCAGCTCCCACTTGACTAAACAGAGGTTCACAACTTCTTCTAGGCATAAAGACAAGACACAGACCTTCAAACATTTGCAGTATCTAGTCAAATAAGATTGGAACTTTATTTTTATTTAGATCAGGACCGTTTTTTTTGTGGTTGAGTACTGCATTCCACAGAACATCCTTCAAGGTAAGGCATTTGAGCTATTCTTAGCAGCTAGCCAAATTACCTAGTCTTTGGGCTGCACTACTTTGCCAAGTTGGGCAGGGGAGTTGTGGATGTTCAGTATGAGTGAAATATTTTTATCTCTCACTTCTAGTATGGCAGTTGCTTGCTTACAGCAGAACTCCACTACGTCTTACAGTCCAACACCAACCACCCTTTCTGAAACATGACTAAAAAGTTCAAAATTATTCAAGATTCTCCCTTCACCATAGAATTACTTCTCAGACAACGTCTTCTCTGTTGATTGTTACTTCATCAGAGATTCAGAGTACGAAATTAATATCGTTATAGCATCTTAACTGCGTTAGGTATATTAGATTCTCAAAGCTTTTTCTAAGTCTTTTTTGTTGTGGAGTGACTAAAGGGAGTAAAAGGAGTACAACAATCTTCAACAAAATGTATAAGTTAACAATTTAATGATAAGTAAAACAAAGTACTTTTGAAGACTAGATATTTAGATAAATGGGCACAATAAATGCACTATAAATGTGTGGAATTGTATTCAAAATTTTAAGGTCTATCAGTGATTTTAATCTTTTAAACTTTTGAGTGCAAGTACAATAAAGGAACAATGTTTATTATATATGTGCTGCTTTGTGGGCAGTAAACATGGTATGTCTTGTCCTACTAGCTTAAGAATTGTCACTTTTCTTATTTTATATTGCCAATATTAGTCAAGCAACATTTCATTTTCATAAAAAATACCCTACTTATTAGCTTCAGTCTGGAAAAAAGATATTATGGCTAATAACCACGTGAACATTAGTTAAGTATTCCCAGCACTCCATATATTCCACTGTGACTCAAAACACATTAAAAACAAAATGTAAAAGAATACATACAGAAAAAGGTACAGGCATGACCATGTTTCCTCCATAAACAGTAGGTACATAAAGATAACTGGTCCCAGTGTGTGGATCTATCCTTTGTACAGGGCTCGGAGATTTTCCCAAGTTTGGGTGAGGTCCAAGGGGAGGAGTAAATGCCCGGATAGGATTGCCAATAAGCACTGAAGGATTTGGCTGAACTAAAAATAGAGGAAAAATAAAGTAAATTAGCAGTGACTGAAAACATCTTTGAGATTCAGAAAAGATATGCACACTTCTTTCTGAAATTGGCAGTAACCAATGAAACATTGAGGAGATTCCTTTTATTTTTTTACATTAAGCAAAACGTAATAAGGTCACAAAAACAGGATTGTTTCCTAATAAAAGATTGTCAACTGGTAATTTCATCTACACATTCAGAAAACATATTATTAACAAGGTAATGATATACTGGAACTATTGACCCTTCTCATGTTGCAAAATATTTCTACTAGCCACCATTAGATTACATTAATTTTTTTCCAAAAATTGTAAAGCCATCAAATTAGGTGTCGTATATTATGTAGCAAAATACGATGCAATATTCAATTAAAAAGATTAGAAAAACCACACATCATCATCCCTTGCCCACAAGACGAAATTGTGACTTAGTGGGGCCTGCACATTTCCAGTAACATGGCACTACCTTATTCATCACAAAGCTGTAAGAGGATATGAAACATGGCTATCATGTGAAACCAATTCAAAAAAGTTTTAATTTCTTTGCACATATCCATTTATCAGATAATGTAAGGGTACTTATTTTCCAAGACTGCTCAAGGACACACGTCTGAATTCTAGGGCTTTAGCAGCAGTCAACCTTTCAGAAGACAGGGAAGGAACAGTTTCTTTCCTTCAATCCTAGTTCTCCTCTAGGGGAATTCTCATTAAAGTTTAAATGAGAGAGAGAGTGTGTGAGAGAGAGAGAGAGTGAGAGAGTGTGAGAGAGAGAGTGTGAGAGAGAGAGTGTGTGAGTGTGAGAGAGAGTGTGAGAGAGAGAGTGTGAGAGTGTGAGAGAGAGTGTGAGAAAGTGTGAGTGAGAGTGTGTGTGTGTGTGTATTACATTTTCTAGCAATGCACACTTTAAATGATAGAATATATTTTACAAGACTAATAAAAGCTCAAAATTTGCTAAATCTTTTATTTTGATTTTTAAAAAGGAGTCAATTGCATCCAAATAGTCACTTATTTAATAAAAAAGTGATTAGAAACATTTTACACACCATTTTTGTTTAAAAGAAAACCAAGGGAAAGCAGGGCAATGTTAAAAGAAAAGCGGCCATAGATGTAAGCTGAAAAACTGTGCGCTTGAGGAAAGACCACCCTCCAGTGTCCTATCATGCCCAACCAGTGATAGTTAAGTCAGTTCATTTTTAACAGGAACAAGAGAATCCTGGGTATAAGACACAGACATTTTCCTTTCATGAGCCCGGGGCGGTGGGAGGGTTCCTGTTGACTTTGATAAGGATTCCCTTGGATGTCAAGTAGGATTTCCAGTAAGTAGCTTTTTCTTCTCCTCCACAGGATCCTCATCATTAGTTAGAAGCACTGATATACAAGGTCATCCTACATAAAGAAGGCACAGGAATGAATGAAAAAAGCACCACATCATCAACCAAAAACATTTCTCATGGAAGCCTGTCCTATCTGGGTATCCTCCCTAGAGTCCAACTTAAGATAAAAATGTCTTGTAAATGTATAGACAGATTTCCAAGTGGTAGCCTTGCAGAGGTCCAATATAGGTATATTTCTCAAAAGAACTGCTTTCATAGAGGATTTTCCCCTAGTACAGTTGACTTTAAGCCTGCTTGGCATAGGTTTTTGTTTGCTAAATGGTAAGCTACAAGAAACTATCCACCTAGAGATAGACAGTTCTATAGTGGTTAGACCTGTTGTAAACTGATTACTTACAATTAAATATTCAGACTGCCTAACATCTTTAGTTTTTAACAGAATTTTAACACATTTCAAACAGAACTTCAACATTCTCTTCTGATAACGAGTGTGAAGTGATCTTTCCGCTGGGGATTATGGATTTGGAAAGAAAATTGACAAAGAAACGCTCTGATAGACATGGAAATCTGAAACCACCTTAGCTAGAAAACTGGCATGAGGGCTCAACACCACTTTATTCTTGTGGACCATGGTGCATGGTTCCTGAATGCATAAGAACTGAATTTGGCTGACCCTATAAGCTAAAGGTATAGCCACCAGAAAAGCAGCTTTCCAAGTCAAATGTCCTAGAGAAGCCTTAATTAGAGGCTCAAAGGGTAGACCTATGAATTTACACAGGATGATGTGAAGCTTCCACGGTGGAGACGGAGACTTGGTACAATTTTCTTACAACCAGTAAGAAATCTTACTTCTATTACCGTGAAGAAAGAGATTTGTGAAGTAGATATCCTATGAACAGTAACAGCTGCAAGGTGTACCTTGAATGAGGAAAAGTTCAACCCAGATCTCACTAAATATAGAAGCCAGAGGGGTATTTCTTCTTCTAGACATGTGGATGGGTCATGGTTGTTTTAGCTACACCAGATACAGAACATTTTCCATTTGAAAGTGTACAATGTTCTGGTAGAAGGATAGGATGCTTTGCTTCTTCAGAATGCCTATTCAGTTCTGTGCCACATTCAAATGACCATATTGTATGAATTCAGGATCAAGGCTCCCAAGTTAAACAATTGTAGGATGGGATTCAGGATCTGGCATCCCAAAAGGTAGATCTAGTGTGCACAGCAGCCTCCTGTGTGGACAGGTGTTAAGGTCTGTAAGCTAACACTGGTATTTCCACTCAGATAGGATGATCTTTCTGGCTTTGCAGTGGGACAGTTTGATAAGCACTGTTACGATCAATGGAATCAATAAAACCGTCCCAAACTAGACTATCCAAAGGGCATTTTTTCTCGATCCTGGTTGATAGTACTGTGAGGCGCAGTGTGAGTATTTTTTTCTTTCTGTGTCTGTGAATAGGTCTAACTGAGGAAAGCCCCAAACATGAAATACACCTTGCAAAACTTTGTCATTGAGAACCCAAACATGGTTTTCTTGAGACAACCTGATAATCACGTTGGTCTCAACATTCTCGACACCTGGAAGGTGAACAACTGTGATATGCAAGTCCCTTGCTATCACTAGTTACCTGATCGTTTGTGCTACCAGGGAGAGATTTGGAATGAGCCTCTCTTATTCAGATAGTACATGTGTTGTGCTGTCTGTCTATACTATACCACGAGGGACTTCATCTTGAAGGATAGAAAGATGGACTTCTCTCAATTCTTGGAGGTTGATATAGTAAGAACTCTCCTTTTCTAACCATGTTCCATGGACTTATTTTATTTTTTATTTATTTATTTTTTAGAGTTTTCTATAGCGCGAACCAGACCCAGGGTAGGGTATCAGAGCGCTTTACAGAGAAAGCATAGCAAGAATACAAACATTTACCAGAGCAGACAAAGTATCAACATATTTTTAACAAGGATCGGCAGGTAAAAGAAACGAGAAATGTCAGAAGGAACAAGTTCGAGTACGCATAAGTCGTTGAGGTCAAGGTGTCTTTAAGGGGAGAGTAGAGACAAGTTTGAAGTCGTAGCCTGGTTCAGTGCCTTTCAAGACAGGGAAAAAGAGACTGGCCCCATATGACGAGGCCTGTGCGCAATTACGGGAGGAATTTGCTCATTAGAAATGATTTTGCTTGCCTTTTGAATAGAGGTGTAGCGGAGATTTTTCTGATGAATGGAGGTAGCGAGTTCCATATTCTTAGTGCCGCTCCGGAGAATGCTCTGTCAGAGGTTTTTTTCTTGCTGAAACGCGAGGGTTTCAGGAGTTGATTGTCGGAGCTCCTAGAGTGTCTGTTTCCTCCAGATAAGGTACGTTTTTGGGTTAGGTACTGGGGGGTATTGTGGTGAAGCGCTTTATGAGTGATGCAAGCCATCTTTAGGTGGAATCTAGCTTAACAATGGTTCATGTGACAATTCCAGGAGAGAGGCATGTGACGATTGAGCTGGAATTTCCTGATGAAAAGGAATGTTCTCCAACAGATTTTGAGATCAGCAGCACCAAGGGAATGATCGAATTGCAGGCTGGGATAAAGTAAGTCTGTCTTCTCAGCCTGGGAGGGGAGGTGCAGATGGGTGAATACCTCCATCCAGCCCGCAGGGGGATCAGAAAGTCTAATACGCCCCAGGTTGGGTTGAGGAGCACGAGCCCATGCCGGGGGGAAGCGGGGGGGAGGGGGTTGGGCAGGGGGTCACTCTCACACAAAACAAATACTACATAAATGTAGTCCCTATCCACCCTTGAGGGGGGCCAGAAGGTCCATTACGCCCCAGCGTGGGGGGAGCATGGACCCATGCCCAGGGCCGCCAACCCTCCCCACAAAACAAATACTGCATAAACGCAGCCCATGGTGTCTAGTGGGCTTTTTCCACACCCTGGGTGTGGTGGGAGGTACGAAATTCTACTGGGACCTAGGGTGGTGGGGAGTAGAGGCCCGGGGGGGCACCCCCCCCCCCCAAAAAAAAGCGATACTGCATAAATGCAGTCACCGGTGTCTAGAGGGTTTCCTAAGAATGGACTACCCCCCACCCACCCCTATGATGGGGTGACAAAGTGTACTGGGCCCTGGGGAGCACAGCCCATGTCCAGGGGGGCTGCCCCCGAACAAATACTGAATAAATGCAGCCACTGGCGTCTAGTGGGATTTCTGCTCCCCCAGATGGGGAAAGGGGGGAGGAGGCAGATTGGGGTGAACACCCCCATCCACCTCCCAGGGGCAGAAATTCTACTGGGCCCAGAGAGGCAGGAAGGGGGAGCACAGGCCCATATCCATTGAGGCAGTTCAGTGGGTGAATTCCTGCTTGGGGAGTGCAGTCCTGCAGCGACCCCCAAGCAGGAATCCACTAGGGAGAGATATCATTGGAAAGGCGAGATTCTCCCCTTTCCAATGATACCTTCAAATGAAAATCGGTGCGCGGGGGCTGAGATATGCCCCTGGGCACCGATAAAGTGAAAGTGAAATGAGCATGTTGGCGTCAGCTATTGTCCAAGGCATGCACTCACTAAACAGGTTAATGACTGAAGCCAATGTCCTGTACTAGTTTCATTTCAATGATCCATGCTTACCCTACCTGCGGGGCTGGCGAGGGGATTGGAGGAAAGAAACTGAAAGTCGCTGCTATGGCATGCAATTTCCTGGCCGCTAAGACAATAACTGAATCTGGTTGAGGATCAGTTCAAAGAAATAGAGGGTCCTGCTCTGGTGGGTTGTATTTATAGTATAGTTGGAGCAGACATAGCGATGCATGGGTGAAAAGAAGCTGAAAGCTGGTTCTAAAAGGCCTAGAACCAAAGGTAGAAGTGTTCTGAAGGCTAATCGATGATGAAGGGTCTCAAAAATAACTAATGTGGTTATGGGTGTAACAGGCATCAGTATTTTGCGCTTTATCGCTCCTTTGACAAGAACCTCATTAAAGGTTAATATGTAGTGAACTGGTAAAACATGAGCAGGAGGAGAATATACATTGTAGGGAAATATCCTTGGATACATAAAAAGGAGGATGTAGATGTGCTAGAATATTGAGATCACTATCCTCGAGCATTTAGAATGACTTCTCGAAAGTGATCTAAGCCTCCCCACAAGGGCGTCTATGATGTGAAGTCTTCTTTGTAGTAGTGTAACCACAGTACCCAGAGTATACCTGGGATAAGGGAACAAGAGGCACGGGGTACTGGGAGTCAGCAGCCTCCAGCAACAATGTATAACCACAAAAGAGCTACTCCCAGTATACTAGTCTACGTGCAATGTATCTAAATAGGTGAGTGAAGGTGTCTCACAAAAGTGAAGGACTGGTCTCACACACCACCTGGTGTCATGCTTCATCATAGACCAGTCCTCGCCCTCTAAAAACTTGGTTTGATAGAGGGCGGGCATACACTGACGACAGGGATGCACTTCTAAACTAAGTGGGGCCCTTATAAAGAAAAAGTGAATTTAAAACCCATTCCAGATGTCAAATTAATTTATTATCTACCGGCATCTGCATGGTATTAAAAATATAAAGTGATCGGTAAACTGGGGATTTTATTATCCCTAAACCGACATCAATATGATCAATATGGTCAACATGTTTCTGCCAAGAGGCCCAATAGGGTCCGCGGCATTCATCAGGACCTAAATAGTAATCTGAAGGGCTCTGCTCTTACCACAATTATGGTGAGAGGACATCCACTGTGTGGGGGGTGACGTGATCACAACCCACTGAGAAATGGCCTTTATATTTAGTACCCTAAACTTGGGAATCAGTGCCCCATAGGAGGGTGAGGGCGGAAGACCGCAATTGGTCCAGCGTGATCCACGATGCAGTCTCCGCTGTTACACCTATGTCTGTGCTCCTCCTCACATCGAGGATTCCCAAGTTTAGGGTACTAAATATAAAGGCCATTTCTCAGTGGGTTGTGATCACGTCACCCCCCACACAGTGGATGTCCTCTCACCATAATTGTGGTAAGAGCGGAGCCCTTCAGATTACTATTTAGGTCCTGATGAATGCCGCGGACCCTATTGGGCCTCTTGGCAGAAACATGTTGACCATATTGATCATATTGATGTCGGTTTAGGGATAATAAAATCCCCAGTTTACCGATCACTTTATATTTTTAATACCATGCAGATGCCGGTAGATAATAAATTAATTTGACATCTGGAATGGGTTTTAAATTCACTTTTTCTTTATAAGGGCCCCCACTTAGTTTAGAAGTGCATCCCTGTCGTCAGGTGTATGCCCGCCCTCTATCAAACCAAGTTTTTAGAGGGCGAGGACTGGTCTATGATGAAGCATGACACCAGGTGGTGTGTGAGACCAGTCCTTCACTTTTTGTGAGACACCTTCACTCACCTATTTAGATACATTGCACGTAGACTAGTATACTGGGAGTAGCTCTTTTGTGGTTATACATTCTTTGTAGTAGTCACAGGTAATGCTGTTTGCAGAACAAAAAATTATACTGAGGGCAATAAATGAGGAGAAGCTGGTGTTGCTATAAAGTAGGGAAGCAAAACAGACCTCCTTCGGACGGAGAAGCAGACAGCAGGACAAAAAGGGTTACTTAACATGTAAAACAGTAAGCCCTGCAGTACTTAGAACCAGAGGACCTCAGAAATGTCCTCTTCTACAACTTCACTCAGTAGAAATCTGCATTGATCTCTCGAACATCAATGAATTTTCATGATCTCTTGACGCTGAATCTGAGGGGAAAAGGTGAGACGTTCTCAATGTTGATGGTGATCCGGACGGTGAATGGTGCTTGTGTCGAAATTGATGGTACTCTCGACATCAAACATCCATTGGGGTTTGACGTTGCATGATGTTTTGATGGCAAACATTTCGGAGGTCTTGAAGCCCACAAAGGCAATGTTGTTGCTATGTTAACAGTATTCTAAATCATGGATCTCAATGACGAGGAAGAGCAGCACCATTTTCTATAAGGATGCTTCTCTTTGGATCTCCATTTCAGGGAGTCTATGGCGAGTGTAGAAATAGTTAGGCTGGAAGATCCCCCTTCTTGTCCCTCTGTTCTTCCTGTGGAATCTTGAAGCCTCTCTTGTAGGCCGAGAAGCTTGATCTTCTGTCTTTTAAATTCCTCTTGGACATCTTCTGACATTGGCAAAAGTCTTCCAAGTCGATGTTCCTTAGGCCAGAAAACTAAGGAAAGACTGCGAGGAACTGACAGCCGTCTTCTTGCAACAAGCTAGGCAACTCTCAAAAAGCGAAGGAATTTTGTAAGAAAAGACAATTTTCAGTCAGGAAATTGCTAAAACACACGTCACTTTTAAAACATGTATCTATGGCTGCCTAACTGCTAATATTGGCAGGCTTTTCCTTTTAAAAAATTTTGTGAACGATGTTTCTAGTTACATTTTATTAAATTAGTGACTATTTGGATATAATTGGTTCCTTTTTAAAAATGAAAGTAAATTAAATTCGGCCAACGTTTAGGCTTTTACTAGGCTGCAAAGAGATTTGATATTATTTGTTCTACTGAAAGATGTTGAAAAAACATGGTCCAAGGGCATTCCTATACAAGGGGAATACAGAAATAGTGGGAGAGGAGAAAAAATAATGGGAGAAGAGAGAAAATAATACAGTAATAACTCAAGTGAAACAAATCTATGTAAACATAATGAGGAACATCCAGAGGAAGAGTATGTCAGTGGATAATGCACAAGTTACTAACTTGTGTAACGATATATCTGTAAGAGACAGTAGTTAGTGACAGATTCCTTACCTTAGAATATCCCCAGGCGTCAGGCTGGATCCGGAAAGTTTTGCGTAGCAGTACCCCTGCACGTCGGTAGGCGGCGTCGTGCGGCTCTGCGTCCGTCGTCGGCGTCGTGATCGCCGGGATGACGTCGCGGCCAGTACTTAGACGCCGCCCATGCGCGCTGGCGTCAGTTCTGTACACGACTTTCCGCGCCAGAAACGCAGAGCCATGCAAGAAACTGACACTGGTGTCTGAAAACTAGGGCCCTGAAAGGGATGACCTTAACCCTAGAAATCAGTTCGCAGAACGGGGAGGATGGGTGGGGCGGTAAGGAATCTGTCACTATCTACTGTCTCTTAAAGATATATCGTTACACAAGTTAGTAACTTGTGCATCTGAAAGAGACACGTTAGTGACAGATTCCTTACCTTAGAATAGATACCCTAGCAATACCAACCCCGGTGGTGGGTCTGCGAACAAAGATCAGACGAGGAAGTCTCGGAGAACAGAACGGCCAAAGAAGCAGTCTCTCCGGACTTAGCTGTCAAGGCCGTAATGCTTGGTAAACGTGTGCAGCGAGGCCCACGTCCTGCCTGACAAATGTCCTGCAATGGGACACTACGTCCCAAAGCCGTGGTGGCGGCTGTCGCCCTGGTGGAATGGGCACGCAGCCCAACAGGGGGCTCCTTCTTAGCCAAAGAATAGCAGGCTTTGATACACAAGACAACCCAGCGGGAGATGGTTCGCTTGTGTACCGCCCAACCTTTTTTGGCACCCACGTAGCCAACAAAGAGCTGGTCGTCCACCCGGAACTGTTGTGTGCGGTTCAGATAGAAGGAAATCGCACGTTTTGGGTCCAGACGGTGGAGCCTCTCTTCCTCTCTGGAAGGATGCGGAGGCGGAAAGAAGGTGGGCAAAGTGATGGTCTGCCCAATGTGGAAGGCAGTAACCACCTTTGGCAAGAAGGACGGACGCGTCCTAAGAACAACCTTGTCTGGATGAACAGACAGAAAGGGGGGCTTGCAAGAAAGAGCCTGGAGCTCACTCACCCGCCGATGGCTGTCTTCAGAGTGAGAAGACGAAGAGGACAGTTATGGAGAGGCTCAAATGGAGCGCACATTAAAAAGGTAAGAACCAAGTTCAAGTCCCACTGAGGCATCACAATCGGAACAGGAGGGAAAAGGTGTGTAATGCCTTTAAGAAACCTGTTAACAACAGGGGACTTGAAAAGGGAGGGCTGATCAGGAAGCCTGAGAAAGGCTGAGATTGCACAAAGGTAGCCCTTGATGGTACCCAGGGCAGAACCCTGTTGGGCCAGAGAAAGAAGGAACAGAAGAACCTCAGAAAGAGGGGCAGAAAGGGGATTCACAGCCTCTGCTGTGCACCATGCCACAAACTTGTTCCACCTGCAGGCGTATACCACCTTAGTGGAGGGACGCCTCGCTGCCAGAATCACATCACAAACTTCGGGAGGCAAGTCGAAAGGAATCAACTGCCGCCGCTCAATTTCCATGCAAGGAGGTGGAGACTGGACAGGTTCGGGTGGAGGACCGTCCCCTGCTGCTGCGACAGAAGATCCTCCCGAAGAGGCAGACGGATCGGGGGATCGATGCTCATACTGAGTAGCTCGGGATACCAAACTCTTCGAGCCCAGTCCCGAGCCACAAGAATGACTTGGGCCCGGTCGCGCCGAATCTTCTTCAACACTCTGGGTAGAAGTGGTATAGGCGGAAAGACGTACAACAGACCGCAACTCCACTCGCGACGAAAAGCGTTGCCGAGCGAGTGCCGCCTTGGAAATTCCAACGCGCAGAACTGCTGACATTGCGCGTTCTCTTCTGTGGCGAACAGATCTAACCAAGGCTCTCCCCACTGCTGAAAGAGACCTTGCGCCACCTCCGAGTGAAGACGCCATTGGTGATCCATCATGCACCTGCGGCTGAGTTCGTCCGCCCTGGCGTTCAGGGAACCTGCCAGGTGTTCAACCATCAGGAATATGCCCTGATGTTCCAGCCATGTCCAGAGGCGCAGAGCCTCCTGACATAGGGTCCACGACCCCACCCCGCCCTGTTTGTTGCAGTACCACATGGCGGTGGTGTTGTCTGTGAACACCTGCACTACCTTCCCTTTGACAGAGGGAAGGAATGCCTTGAGTGCAAGTCGGATCGCCCGGAGCTCCAGAATGTTGATATGGAGCCGGGACTCCGCCGGAGACCAGAGGCCTCTGATCTCCGCCTCTCCCATGTGACCGCCCCATCCCAGAAGGGACGCGTCCGTCACAACTGTGTGCTCTGGCTGGGGAAGGGAGAGGGATCTGCCCATGACCCATTGCCGGTTCGAGAGCCACCACTGCAACTGTTTTGCAGTCCCCTCCGAGATCTGGACGTGATCGGACAGGTTGCCCTGGTGCTGCGCCCACTGGAACTTCAGGTCCCACTGCAGAGCCCGCATATGCCATCTGGCATGATCGACCAGCAGGATGCAGGAGGCCATGAGGCCCAGCAGCCTCAGGGACATCCGTACCAAAACCCAGGATAAAGGCCGAAAGATCGGAATCATAGCCTGAATATCCCGGACTCGCCGTTCGGGAGGATAAACCCGAAACTGCGTCGTGTCCAGAACTGCTCCGATGAAAAGGAGCTGTGGAGAAGGAATCAGGTGCGACTTTGGCACGTTGATTGAGAACCCCAGCGAGTTCAGGAGTTCGGCCGTTGTCTGGAGGTGGGAGACGACTGCCTGGGACGAGCCCGCCTTCAGCAGCCAGTCTTCGAGGTAGGGGAAGACTGGAACCCCTGCCCGGTGCAGATGGGCTGCGACCACCGCCATCACTTTCGTGAACACCCGAGGGGCGCTGGTAAGGCCAAAAGGGAGCACGGTGAACTGAAAATGCTCGAGGCCTACCGTGAACCGCAGGTAGAGCCGGCAGGACGGGGTAGTGGAAATATGCGTCCTGCAAGTCCAACGCTACCATCCAGTCTCCAGGGTCGAGAGCAGTCAAGACCTGAGCTAGGGTGAGCATCTTGAACTTCTCCTTCCGGAGGAAGCGATTGACGTTCCGGAGGTCCAAGATAGGACGCATGTCCTCCTTGTCCTTTTTGGGCACCAGAAAGTAGTGGGAATAGCAACCACGTCCTACTTCTGGGGTCGGAACGCGCTCGATGGCCCTCTTGGCCAAGAGGGCCGAAACTTCCTTTTGAAGAAGCACCAAGTGATCCCCTGACATGCGGTGGAATTGAGGTGGCATGGCTGGGGGATGGTCACGAAGGGGAGGGAGTAGCCCCTTCGGACAATGTCCAAGACCCACCTGTCCGAGGTGATGGCACGCCAGTGGTGAAGGTGATGGCGGACCCTGCCCCCTACTGGCGTGCTGTGCACCTGAAAGGAAGGACTAGGAGGGCTCGGAGGCCGCGGATGGGGCGGGGTTGGTGGCCTGACCCGCACGTTGGTTGCCTGACCCGCCACGGCGGGAGCCACGTCCTCGGCCACGCGAAGACGCTTGCTGCGCGGGCCGGTGGCTGGGTAGCGGACGTGACTGGGCGCCCCTTCCGTGGCCACGAAAGGGGCGAAAAGCAGACTGTTGCTGAGGGCGCACAGCAGAAAGGCCCAGGGACTTGGCTGTAGCCCGCGAGTCCTTAAAGCGCTCCAGCGCATGGTCTGCCTTTGTCCCAAAAAGACCGACTCCATCAAAGGGCATGTCCATAAGAGAGTTTTGGACATCACCCGAGAAACCAGTGGTCCTCAGCCAGGCGTGACGGCGCAGCGCCACTGTCGTCGCAAGCGATCTGCCTAGCGAGTCGGCGGTATCAAGGCCACATCTGATGGTGTACTTTGCCGCATCTCTTCCCTTCGCAATGGTGCGGGAAAGCAGTGTCCGGACCTCCTCAGGACACTGGGGCAGAACTTGCGCCACCGAGTCCCACAAGGAGTGGGAATATCAGCCCAAGAGGCAAGTGGTATTGACTGACCGCAAGCCAGCACTGGCGGAAGAAAAGACCTTCTTCCCAAATTGATCCAGGCGTTTGGATTCCCTATCCGGGGGAGCGGTAGGGAAGGCGCATTGGGAAGCAGAGGCTTGGACCACCAAGCTCTATGGGGTGGGGTGTAGAGAGAGAAACGGGGGGTCGCCCGGAGCAGGGCGATGGCGTCGGGCCACCTTCCTATCCACAGGAGCCCCTGTGGTGGGCTTGGACCAGGTGCCCAAAAGAACGTCTGAAAGCGCCTCGTTGAACGGCAGCAGTGGCTCCGAGGAGGTAGCCGCCGGCTGAAGCACTTCCGTCAGGATGTTAGTCCTGACAGCCACTGTAGGCAACTGGAGGTTTAAGGCCCCAGCTACTCTACGCAACACCGTTGCAAAGTTTGCTCCCTCCTCCGTTGCCACGGATGGAGGAGACAGCATGCCCGAGTCAGGGGAGGTGTCCAGACCACTGGCATCCCCAAGTTCCTCAGCCCAGTCCTGATCAAACTCACACTGCTGTGTGAGAGGGTCATCAGACCCCTCCCAGTTATCTACGTCCTCCAATTCAGGTTCAAAATAAGGAGGAGGGGCATGTGGGACCCAAGGTCCCAGCGGCATCGGAGCCGGCGTCGAGCGATGCCGGTCCGGCGCCGTGTCCGGATCCGGAGAGAACCGGGGAACGACGCCGCCCGGAGCCCCGGGCGGCGTCGGGAAGGGCACCGGAGACATCGGCTCTGGCGGAGGTGTAGTTAGGTCAACCGGCGTCAATGGGGGTTGCGGCAGCACCGGAGCCGGGATCGAGGCCGGGGCCGGGGCCGGGACCGAGGCTGGTGTTACAGGCGGCGCCGGGACCGGAGCCGCCGGCGGCGCCGGGGAAACCCCATCAGGGCCCGCGGGGCCCGAAGGCGCACCGGGGGGACCTTGAGGCCCGAAGAGGCGGGCCATGGCCGACAGGAATTCCTGTATCTCGGCCGGAGTCGCCCCCGAACCCGGGAAGGACGGGTAATGCGGGGGCAGCTCCACCGGCACTCCCGGAGCCGCGGGGACGGTGCCGAAAGGAGCCTCAGCCGAGTTGCGAGACCGGCGAGGCGAAGCCTTCGAGCGATGACGCTTCTTAGACTTTTTATGCTTCGACTTACCGGAGGAGTGCGAAGACTTGGACCCCGACGACCGATGAGGACTCCACGACCGGCCCCTCGACCTCTCACGTGACCGGGGCTTGGTGTGGCGCGGAGCCGACTGCCGGACCTCGAGGAGCTTTCGAGACCGCTCTCGCAAAGCCTTCAGGTGCAAGGCCCGGCAGTCGGGGCACGACTTCGAGTCGCGGCCGAGGGAGTAGAGACACTCTGAGTGCGGGTCTGTGATCGACATCATGCAACCACAGGCGTCGCAGGGCTTGAAGCCTGGCATCCCTACCGACACCTTCGGAGTCGAGAGACTCGTTTAGAAAAACAGTGAAAAATCACCCAAAAATTTAGTCAAAAAATGACTAGGGCACTGCTCTTCCCGGATCTGCGCTTACTGGTGCGGAAAAAGAAGAACTGACGTCAGCGCGCAGGGGCGGCGTCTAAGTACTACCCGCGACGTCATCCCGGCTGTCCCGACGCCGACGACGGACGCGGAGCCGCACGACGCCGCCTACCGACGCGCAAGGGTACTGCTACGCAAAAACTTTCCGGATCCAGCCTGACGCCTGGGGATATTCTAAGGTAAGGAATCCGTCACTAACGTGTCTCTTTCAGATATGTTTTTTCAAAACCAGTTTGAATTTCACTGGATGGAGAGCAGTTAAGTACCTATCCTAGAGAGTGGAGTTAGGACAGCATCAAATGGTGCAGGCTGCAAGAAGAAGGGCTGGTTTGAAGGCAGCACAAGGAGATGATTCTCTAATGCCCCTAGGGGAATGTACATATGAACTGGATCAAAGTTAAAATTAGACTAAAAGAACAGGCCACACAAGTATACACTCATAATATGGACTGTGCAGAAATAGAAAAGAGATTATAAAACGTACTTATCTAAAATGAGGGGGGGGGGGACAAACTGTACTCCTTCATGAGACACACTCACGAACATTGATGAAGGGGCAAATATATGCAATAATGGTCTCATCATAGATGAGAGAAGCATTGATATGGGTCATACCAGGAGACTCACACTGATAAAGAGGGAAGACATGTTGTCATCAGAAGTAGGTTAGAAGGGCAGGACATTCTCAGTGGGAGTATATATGACTCCAGCATAGACCAGCTGGGGTTCCTAGACAAATGACCACAGATACTGGGCAAAGACCTCAGATTTCCATTAAACGGGGGGGGGGGGTTGTAACTGCATACTGGACACTGCCCTTGATTAATCAGTCCTCCATTTCATTATATACCAATCAAAAAACCAGCATAAGAATGTTGTGGGTGGTTTATTAACAAAATTACTTACCTTAGAATATTCCCCAGGCGTCAGACTGGATCCAGAAACATTTGGTGAGCAATACCCCTGCGCACCGGTAGGTGGCGCCGTTTGGCTTCATGTGTCATTGGTGGCGTTCTCCGTGCTGGAAGTGACTACGCTGTGCCTATATAGGTGCCACTCCAGCACTCTGACGTCAATTTCTTTTTGCAACTTTCCACGCCAGAAGCGCGGAGCCACGAGGTACACTGACCACTGGTGTGCGAAGCTAAGGATCTTAAAAGGGTAATATCCTTACACTATAATCCGTTTGTATAGCGTGGAAGATGGAAGGATTGGCAAGGAATCTGTGGCTAGATATAAATAAGGAATTACCGAAGGTAAGTAACTTGTTAATCTGATAGAGACTTTTAGCCACAGATTCATTACCTTAGAACAGATACGGATAAGACAAAAAGTTTGTGCATTCAGTCTGGAGCCTAGGACATTCAGGTAAGGAAGCTGCCGTTAAAAGTATCCATCAGAATGGTGCTGCAAGTTAGAAACAAAGAGAAAAACAGGCAGTGTCCACTCAAACTGCCATCAACAAGGTTACCTTAGACTATGTGACAGAATTATACGATCAGAAAGAAAGGCTCTGGTAGAATGAGCCTATAGGCTTTCAGGAGGCTGGTTCTTGGTCATTGTGTAGCAAATCTTGATGCAGAGCATGATCCATTGAGAGATGATCCACTTCTGCTCTACCCTGCCCTTCTTTATACCAGCAAACTCCACAAAGATCTGATCGCCAAGTCGATGTTCTTTGGTGAGATCAATATAAAAACTGAGTGCATTTTTGGGGTCCAAACGATGGAGTCTCTCTTACTCTTCTGAGGGATAAGGCGCAGCAAAGAACGTTGAAGGGTAATAGCCTGTCCGACATCAAGCAGTGTTACCACTTTTGGCAGAAAAGAATCTTGGGTCCTCAGCATCAGTTTATCTGGGAAGAACGGGGTTGGACAGTAACAGCCCGAAGCTCGTTTACGCGCTGAGAAAATGTTATGGCAATGAGGAAGACAGAAGCTGTAATTGACAATTGTGCATCGGCTCCAATGGAGTACAGACTTATATATAAAAAAAAAAAAGTAAGAACCAAATTTAAATCCCGCTTTAGCATCACAAAGAGCTTTGGTAAAATAAAAGTTGCACATTTTCAATAATCACATTACAATGGGTGATTTAAACAATGAAAGCTGATTTGGCAACTGCAAAAAATGCGACAGAACCAAAATGTTGCCTTTAACAGTGCCCAAATATAGTCCTTGTTGGGACAAGGACAAAACAAACAACAAAACATCAGGCAAATTGGCCTGCAGTGTATCAATGTGGGGGATGCAGCATCAAAACACAAATCTGTCCCAACAAACTGCATACAGTGATTTTGTAGAGGGACTTCTTGCTGCCAAGATGACATCAACAACCTTAGGAGGAAGGTGAAATGAGTTCAACGGACGCTGCTCAATGTCCAAGCATGCAGACTAGTCCAGTTGTTTACTGATCTTCTTCAGAACTTGAAGCAGAAGAGGCAGTCACAGAAAAGCGCACACCTGACCGGAGTTCCACTCTAGGCAAATGTGCCTCAGAGAGACACCTCCTTGGGAACTCCAACACGCAAAAGTGTGGACACTGCGCATTGATAGCAGTGGTGAAAAGATTAGAGATCTCGCCAGGTGGTTCATCATCAGAGAAATGTATGGGTCGTCCAGTGCTTCCAGAGGCGCAGAGCCTCCTGGCATACGACCAAAGACCCCACCCTGCTCTGTTTGCTGCGGTATCGCACAAGTTACTAACTTGTGAAACGATATATCTGTAAGAGACAGTAGTTAGTGACAGATTCCTTACCTTAGAATATCCCCAGGCGTCAGGCTGGATCCGGAAAGTTTTGCGTAGCAGTACCCTTGCGCGTCGGTAGGCGGCGTCGTGCGGCTCCGCGTCCGTCGTCGGCGTCGTGATCGCCGGGATGACGTCGCGGGCAGTACTTAGGCGCCGCCCCTGCGCGCTGACGTCAGTTCTGTACACGACTTTCCGCGCCAGGAACGCAGAGCCATGCAAGAAGCTGACACAGGTGTCTGAAAAATACTAGGGCCCTGAAAGGGATGTCCTTAACCCTAGAAATCAGTTCGCAGAACGGGGAGGATGGGTGGCGGTAGGAATCTGTCACTAACTACTGTCTCTTACAGATATATCGTTACACAAGTTAGTAACTTGTGCATCTGAAAGAGACACGTTAGTGACAGATTCCTTACCTTAGAATAGATACCCCAGCAATACCAACCCCGGTGGTGGGTCTGCGAACAAAGATCAGACAAGGAAGTCCTGGAGGACAGAACGGCCAAAGAAGCCGTCCCTCCGGACCTGACGGTCAAGGCAGTAATGCTTTGTAAACGTGTGCAGCGAGGCCCACGTAGCTGCCTGACAGATAACCGGCAGCGGAACACCGCGGCCCAAGGCCGTGGTAGCAGCCGTTGCCCTGGTGGAATGGGCACGTAGCCCAACAGGAGGCTCCTTCTTAGCCAAAGAATAGCAGGTCTTGATGCACAAGGTAACCCAGCGGGAGATGGTCCTCTTGTGCACCGCCCGACCTTTTTGGCGCCCACGTAGCCAACAAAGAGCTGGTCATCCACCCGGAAGTGTTTTGTGCGGTCGATATAGAAGGAGAGCGCACGTTTTGGGTCCAGACGGTGGAGCCTCTCTTCCTCTCTAGAAGGATGCGGAGGCGGAAAGAAGGTGGGCAAAGTGATGGTCTGCCCAATGTGGAAAGCAGTAACCACCTTTGGCAAGAAGGACGGACGCGTCCGAAGAACAACCTTGTCCGGATGAACAGACAGAAAGGGAGGTTTGCAAGAAAGAGCCTGGAGCTCACTCACCCGCCGAGCGGAGGTGATGGCCACCAGAAAGGCTGTCTTCAGAGTCAGAAGACGAAGAGGACAGTTATGCAGAGGCTCAAAGGGAGCGCACATTAAAAAGGTAAGAACCAAGTTCAAGTCCCACTGAGGCATCACAAACGGAACAGGAGGGAAGAGGTGAGTAATGCCTTTTAAGAACCTGTTAACAACAGGGGACTTGAAAAGGGAGGGCTGATCAGGGAGCCTGAGGAAGGCCGAGATAGCACAAAGATAACCCTTGATGGTACCCAGGGCAGAACCCTGCTGGGCCAGAGAGAGAAGGAACAGAAGGACCTCAGAAAGAGGGGCAGAAAGGGGATTCACAGCCTTTGCTGTGCACCATGCCACAAATTTGTTCCACCTGCAGGCGTATACCACCTTAGTGGAGGGACGCCTGGCTGCCAGAATCACATCACAAACTTCGGGAGGCAAGTCGAAAGGAATCAACTGCCGCCGCTCAATCTCCACGCAAGCAGGTGTAGACTGGACAGGTTCGGGTGGAGGACCGTCCCCTGCTGCTGCGACAGAAGATCCTCCCGAAGAGGCAGACGGATCGGGGGATCTATGCTCATATTGAGTAGCTCGGGATACCAAACTCTTCGAGCCCAGTCCGGAGCCACAAGAATGACTTGGGCCCGGTCGCGCCGAATCTTCTTCAACACTCTGGGCAGAAGTGGTATAGGCGGAAAGGCGTACAATAGACCGCAACTCCACTCGTGACGAAAAGCGCCGCCGAGCGAGTGCCGCCTTTGAAATTCCAACGCGCAGAACTGATGACATTGCGCGTTCTCTTCGGTGGCGAATAGATCTAACCAAGGCTCTCCCCACTGTAGAAAGAGTCCTTGCGCCACTTCCGAGTGAAGACGCCATTCGTGATCCATCATGCACCTGCGGCTGGAGTTCGTCCGCCCTGGCGTTCAGGGAACCTGCCAGGTGTTGAACCATCAGGAACATGCCCTGATGTTCCAGCCATGTCCAGAGGCGCAGAGCCTCCTGACAAAGGGTCCACGACCCCACCCCGCCTTGTTTGTTGCAGTACCACATGGCGGTGGTGTTGTCTGTGAACACCTGCACTACCTTCCCTTTGACAGAGGGAAGGAATGCCTTGAGTGCAAGTCGGATCGCCCGGAGCTCCAGAAGGTTGATATGGAGCCGGGACTCCGCCGGAGACCAGAGGCCTCTGATCTCCGCCTCTCCCATGTGACCGCCCCATCCCAGAAGGGACGCGTCCGTCACAACTGTGTGCTCTGGCTGGGGAAGGGAGAGGGATCTGCCCATGACCCATTGCCGGTTCGAGAGCCACCACTGCAACTGTTTTGCAGTCCCCTCCGAGATCTGGACGTGATCGGACAGGTTGCCCTGGTGCTGCGCCCACTGGAACTTCAGGTCCCACTGCAGAGCCCGCATATGCCATCTGGCAAGATTGACCAGCAGGATGCAGGAGGCCATGAGGCCCAGCAGCCTCAGGGTCATCCGTACCGAAACCCAGGATAAAGGCCGAAAGATCGGAATCATAGCCTGAATATCCCGGACTCGCCGTTCGGGAGGATAGGCCCGAAACTGCGTCGTGTCCAGAACTGCTCCGATGAAAAGGAGCTGTGGAGAAGGAATCAGATGCGACTTCGGCACATTGATGGAGAACCCCAGCAAGTGCAGGAGTTCGGCCGTAGTCTGGAGGTGGGAGACGACTGCCTGGGACGAGCCCGCCTTCAGCAGCCAGTCGTCGAGGTAGGGGAAGACTGAAACCCCTGCCCGGCGCAGATGAGCTGCGACCACCGCCATCACTTTCGTGAACACCCGAGGGGCACTGGTAAGGCCAAAGGGGAGCACGGTGAACTGAAAATGCTCGGGGCCTACCGTGAACCGAAGGTAACGCCGGTGGGCCGGCAGGACGGGTATGTGGAAATATGCGTCCTGCAAGTCCAACGCTACCAACCAGTCTCCAGGGTCGAGGGCAGTCAAGACCTGAGCTAGGGTGAGCATCTTGAACTTCTCCTTCCGGAGGAAGCGATTGACGTTCCGGAGGTCCAAGATAGGACGCATGTCCTCCTTGTCCTTTTTGGGCACCAGAAAGTAGTGGGAGTAGCAACCACGCCCTACTTCTGGGGTCGGAACATGCTCGATGGCCCTCTTGGTCAAGAGGGCCGTGACTTCCTTCTGTAGAAGCACCAAGTGATCCCCTGACATGCGGTGGAATTGAGGTGGCATGGCTGGGGGGTGGTCTCGAAGGGGAGGGAGTAGCCCCTTCGGACAATGTCCAAGACCCATCTGTCCGAGGTGATGGTGCGCCAGTGGGGAAGGTGATGGCGGACCCTGCCCCCTACTGGTAGGGAAGGCGGTTTGGGAAGCGGAGGCTTGGACAACCAAGCTCTCAGGAGTGGGGTGGACAGAAAGAAACAGGGGGTCGCCCGGAGCTGGGCGATGGCGTCGTGACACGTTCCGATCCACAGGAGCCCCTGTGTTGGGCTTGGACCAGGCTCCCAAAAGAACGTCAGTGAGGGCGTCGTTAAACGGCAGCACAGTCTCCGCAGAGGAGGCCGCCGGCTGAAGCACCTCTGTCAAGATGTTAGGCTTGACCGTCAAAGTAGGGAGCTGGAGACGTAAGGCCCCAGCTGCCCTACGCAACACCGTACCAAAATTGGCCCCTCCTCCGTAGCCACGGGAGGAGACAGCATGCCAGTGTCAGGGGAAGTATCCAGACCACTGGCCTCCCCTAGACTCTCTGTCCAGTCCTCATCATACTGACAGTGTCGCGTCAGAGGGTCATCAGACCCCTCCCAGTCCAACTGGTCCTCCTCAGGTTCAAAATAAGGAGGAGGAGGGACAGTTGGGACCCAAGGTCCCATCGGCGCCGGAGCCGGCGTCGAGCGACGCCGCTCCGGGTCCATGTCCGGAGCCGGAAGGAACTGGGGAACGACGCCGCCTGGAGCCCAGGGCGGCGTCGAGAACGGCACCGGAGACATCGGCGCCGGCGGAGGTGTCGTGAGGTCGACCGGCGTCGATGGGGGTTGTGGAACCGGGATCGAAGCCGGGGCCGAAGCCGGAGCCAAGATCGAGGCTGGAGGCACGGGCGACGCCGGGGCCGGAGCCGTCGGCGACGTCGGAGCAACCCCATCAGGGCCCGCGGGGCCCGAAGGCGCACCGGAGGGGCCTGAAGGCCCGAAGAGGCGGGCCATGGCCGACAGGAATTCCTGTACCTTGGCCGGATCCGCCCCGAACCCGGGAAGGGCGGGTATGGCGGGGGCGACTCCACAGGCAAGTCCGGGGCCGCGGGGCGGGGACGGTGCCGGGAGGGGCCTCAGCCGAGTCGCGAGACCGGCGAGGCGAAGTCCGAGAGCGATGATGCTTCTTGGACTTCTTGTGCTTCGACTTACCGGACGAAGAAGACTTCGACGCCGACGACCGGTGTGCACTCCGCGAGCGACCCCTGGACCTCTCACGCGACCGGGGCCTCCGTGGAGCCGAATGCCGGGCCTCGAGGAGCTTTCGAGACCGCTCTCGCAAAGCTTTCGGGTTAAGGGCCTGGCAGTCGGTACAAGACTCCGTGTCGTGGCCTCAGCCGAGGCAGAAGAGACACTCCCAATGCGGGTCGGTGACGGACATCATCCGCGCACAGGCGCCGCAACGTTTGAAACCGGGCATCCCTACGACACCTTGAGAGATGAAAAAACAGTGAAAAAATTCACCAAAAAGTATGGTAAAAAAATGACCAGGGCACTGCTCTTCCCGGATCTGCGCTTGCTGGCGCGGAAAAAGAAGAACTGACGTCAGCGCGCAGGGGCGGCGCTAAGTACTGCCCGCGACGTCATCCCGGCGATCACGACGCCGACGACGGACGCGGAGCCGCACGACGCCGCCACCGACGCGCAAGGGTACTGCTACGCAAAAAACTTTCCGGATCCAGCCTGACGCCTGGGGATATTCTAAGGTAAGGAATCTGTCACTAACGTGTCTCTTTCAGATGTGGCGCACACGGTGCCTTTGCAGGTGCCACCTCAGCATGCTGACCTCAGTTCTGGACTATTTTGTCGGTGCCAGAAGCACAGAGCCAACCTGAGGAAGAATGACGGTGTGCCAAAAGTATTGTCCAAAAGGATCTTTGAATTTAAGAAGGAAGTCCGCAGAACAGGGAGGATAGGTAAGTAATCTGTGGCTAGATAGGGTATCTAGCAGATAGAGTGTTACCGAAGGTAAGTAACTTGTTGAGCTGATAGAGAGTCTTCTAGCTGCAGATTTGTTACCTTAGAATAGCTAACAAAGCACGATCTCGCCCCGGAGGAGGGTCTGTGGATTGTTTTCAGACTAAGAAGTCCTAGAGGGTCAAGTGGGTAAAGGGCCCATCTTGCCAGACAGGACTGTTAAGGCAGTAGTGTTTGGCAAGCGTGTGCAGCGATGCCCACGTAGCTGCATGACTGATGTCCAAGACTGGGGCTGCTCTAGCTAATGCAGTGGTCGCAGCTGTGGCTCAGGTAGAGTGAGTTCTTAAGCCCGCATGGGGCTGTTTCTTGGCCATTGCGTAGGCAGATGCTAATACAGAGGATAATCCATCACAAGATGGTTCTCTTTTGAATTGCCTTTCCTTTCTTTGCCCCTACAAATAAAACAAAGAGTTGATCGTCCACCCGGAAATCTTTGGTAGAATTAATTTAGAATGATAACGCTTTTTTTGGATCCAGGCGGTGGGGTCTCTCCCTCTCCTCTTCTTTTGAAGGACTGGGGAAGGGGGGGTGGGGGTTAGACAGGGTAATGGTTCACCACAAGAAAGACCGTTTTGAGAGCTAAGAGCCAAAGTGGGCAAATATGCATCTGCTCAAAACAGGAACACAAGAACTAAATTCAAGTCCCATTGGGGCATAATGATGGGCATGGGAGGAAATATATGCTGCAAGCCTTTAAGGAATCTATTCACAACCGGTGTTTTAAACTTAGAAGGTCGATCCATCAACCGTAGAAAAGCAGAAATTGTAGATAGATACCCTTTCACTGTGCCCAGAGCAAAGCCTTGACGAGCCAGGGATAATACAAAAAGGAGGCCCACAGACAAGGATGCAGACAGAGGATCAACTGAATTAGATGTACACCACACAACAAACTTGTCCCAATGGCAGGCGTAGATGGTTTTCGTAGAACGCTTGGCTGCTGGAATGACATCACACACTTCAGGAGGGAGGTCAAACACCCTCAATTGTTGCCGCTCAATCTCCAAACATGGAGGTAGAGAGCGGACAGGTTTGAGTGCAGTAGCCAGCCCTGTTGCTGCAACAAAAGATTCGCCCGAATGGGCAGCTTGACTGGAGGACAGATGCTCAAGCTCAGGAGTTTGGGGTAACAGACTCACCGTGCCCAGTCGGGAGCCACTAAGACGACTTGGGTCCAGTCATTATTGATCTTCTTGAGAACTCTAAACGGAGTGGTATCGGTGGAAAGGCATACAGGAGTCCTGAGCGTCACTCAAGACAAAATGGGTCTCAGAGTGAGAGAAGCCTTGGAAACACCTGCGTGCAGAAGTGCTGACATTGTGTTTTCTCAACAGAGGCAAACAGATCCAACCAAGGCTCTGCCCATTCTCGGAAGAGACCTTGCACCACCTCCGGATGGAGACGCAATTCATGATCCGCTAGGCACTGATGGCTGAGTTTGTCCGCTATGACACTCAGAAAGCCCACCAGGGAAATGCCCTGACATTTCAGCCAAACCCAGAGGTGCAGGGCCTCCTGTCAAATGTCCACGGCCCACCCCACCCTATTTGTTGCACTATCACATGGTGGTGGTGTTGTCCGTGAACACTTGAGCTAGCCTTCCTTTGATCAAAAGGAGAAAGGTTTTCAATGTCAGACAGATTGCTCTCAGTTCCGACAGATTGATGTGGAGCTGAGACTCCGCCACAGACCAGAGTCATCTGATCTCCATCTCTCCCAGGTGGCCGCCCCAGCCAAGGTGTGATGCATCTGTCACCACAGTAAGCTCTAGTTGGGGAAAAGAGAGAGGTCTGCCATTGACCCAATTGCAGTCCATGAGCAACCACTGCAGGTCTTTTGCAGTTCCCTCCAATATCTGGACCAGGTCAGAGGGATTTCCCTAATGCTCTGCTTACTGGGTCTTCAAGTCTCACTGCAAGGCCTGCATATGCCAACGGGCATGTGTTACCAACAGGATGTAGGAGGCAATGAGACGCAGCAGCCTCAGAGTCATCCTCACCGAAATTCAAACTAGAGGCAGAAACATCGGAATTGTAGCCCGAATATCCCAGACTCACTGTTCTGGAGGACAAGCTTGAAACGGCACTGTCAAGAACAGCTTTGATGAAAGGGAGCATCTGACAGGGAGTCGAGAATGACTTCAACACGTTGATCGTGAACTTCAGCTAATGCAGGAGGTCTGCAGTAGTCTGGAGGTGGAGAAGACTGTATGGGGCGGGCTAGCCTTCAACAGCTTATCCTCGAGGTAGGGGATGTCTGGAACCCCTGACCTCTGCAGATGCGCTGCAACCACCGCCATCACCTTGGTGAACACCCCAGGGCCACTGGTAACGCCGAAAGGCAGCACAGTGAACTGATAAAGCTCCTGTTCTACTGTGAACCGCAGTTAGCATCTGTGGGCAGGTAGCACAGGAATGTGGAAGTAAGCGTCCTGCAAGTCCAACGCTACCATCCAGTCTCCAGGGTCGAGTGCAGATAAGCTATGAGCCAGGGTGAACATCTTTAATTTTTCCTTCTTCAAGAGCTAGTTGAAAGGGAGCACATGGACAGTATCGGATGGAGGCCTCTATCCTTCTTTGGCACCAGAAAGTAGCACCTCTGATTCTGGCTAGAAGGGGCAGCACTTCCTGTCGCAAGAGCGCAAAGTGGTCCTCTGTCAGCCGATCGGACGCAAGGGTTTGTTGGAACAGGAGAGTGTAACCCCATTGGACAATCTGGAGCACCAATTTGTCTGATGTTATGTCCCACCAATGGTACAGATGGTATTGGATTCTGCTGCCAACTGAATGCCCATGATGGACTGAGGGCAAACTAAAGAGGTTTTGACTGTGCGGTTGCTGTGGGTGTGGGGGGGTAGATTTGGCAGTCCTATGGCTTTGGGACCCATGAGTCCTGAGGGAGCTGCGTCAGCCACAAAAGGACTGAGCCTGCTGGCCATGGTGGCTATGTGGGAACAGATGCAGCTGATAGCCCCTACCGTAGCCATGGAAGGGGCGTAAGGCGGAATGCAGCTGTCGGGGGCTACCGAGAGCCCCAATGACCTAGCAGTGGCCATACTATCCTTGATGTTTCCAAAGCAGAATCCACCTCGTCTCTGAAGAGACATGTTCCATTAATAGGCATGTCCTTGGGCGAGACTTGGACATTCCCTGAAAAACCAGTATTCCTCAATCAGACATGACATCTCAGCGCCACCGAAGAAGCACAGGCTCTGTGAGTCGGTTGTACCCAACCTGCATCAGATTGTGAACTCTGCTGCATCTCACCCATCTGCAATGGTTTTTAGAATATAGCCGGAGTCTCATTAAGAAACATAGGCAGCACTTGCACAACCCTATCCCACACAGTATGGGAATAACGGGCCACTAAGTGAGTGGTGTTCACAGACTGCAGTGCGAGAAGATAAAATCCTCCTTCTGTAGGAATCCAGTCTCTTGGATTCCCTATCGTGTGATGTGGTAGGGAACACACCAGGATTCAATCTAGAAGTCGAGGCCTGGACTACCAGACTCTCATGGCTGGGGTGACAGGAGAGGAAGACTAGGGGGGGTGATGGCAGTGAGAAATAGTCATGTGCAAAGGAGTGCCTGTGCAGAGCTTAGCCCAAGCCCCAAACAGGATATCAGTGAGGACTTTGTTGAAGGGTGCTAGGGGCTCTGATGGGGATACCCCTGGTTGAGGCACCTCCGAATAAACGTTTAATTTGACTTGAACTGTGGGCAGCTGTAGGTCCAGTACCTCAGCCCCCTCCGGACCACCATCGCAAAGAAGCCCATTCCTCTGTAGTCACTGTTGGAGGACAGAGGAGGCCAATGTCAGTTGAGGTATCCAGATCACTGGCGCCAGTCAGATCCTCATACTAGTTGTCATCAGCCATGGAATCTGCTAGGGGTCAGAGTAGGAATAGGGATCCTCAGATGCACTCTGTTTGTGTTCTTCAGTGAGCCTTTCTGTGAAATAGTACTCCGTCTCCATTTGAGGTCGTGTGGGCTTGGTAGGCGCCAGATCTGAGATAGTGCGACGCCAGTCCGACTCCTTATTGGAGTCGGGTATCACAATGCGTTTGGCGCCACTGGAACAGTCCTTAGAGGAGGTGGCGAAGTCACAGCCGCGGCCGATCTGGATCCACCAACCGATCCCAAAGGGTGCTGGGCGGGGGTTGATACTGCTCCAGGTAATTCTGGGAAGCGCAGAGCAGTGGAAACGTGGAAGCCGTTTCCGACTCCGGCTGTACAAGGACGACTTGTTAGCGAGGTTGGGATTTGTGGAGTAGTT
The DNA here is from genome assembly GCA_963921515.1 of Calotriton arnoldi. Taxonomy (NCBI): domain Eukaryota; kingdom Metazoa; phylum Chordata; class Amphibia; order Caudata; family Salamandridae; genus Calotriton; species Calotriton arnoldi. Next base: position 287,406 of record CAWUFW010003448.1, read on the forward strand.
CCCTCATCATCCAAAGATTGAGAGAGAAGTCTAAAAGTGTTTTGACTTCTTGTGGGACTTACCAGAAGAAGTCCTGAAACAAGAGGAGGACCGACATTAGCGACTCCAAGAGCGGTCCCATCACCTTCGCGTGAATGGGACATGGAGCGACACAGAGTAGCATTGAGAGCGGCCGAAAGCATCATGGCCCATTCTTGGATGGCCTTTGGGTTCATCATCCTGCACTCTGCACACAACGTAGAGTCGTGGTCCTTTTCAAACCACCACAAACAGACCAAGTGTGGGTCTGTCGATGACAAGCTCCACAAAGTTGGAACCCGGTGGGTTTGTTCGAGGACCCAGTCAAAAAATGACTGAGGGGAACTCGATTCAGACCCGTGCTGATGGTGTGGAAAAGAAGGAACTGAGGTCAGGAGATGGGGTATAGGCACCGCGCACATCACTTCGGACACAGAAGACGCCATCCAAACCACAAAGAGACGAACATCGCCACCTACTGGCGCGCCAGGGGGATTGCTCAAAACATTTCTGGCCCCAGTCTGATGCTCAGGAATATTCTACGGTAAGGAATCTGCTAGTCTCAATCAGATCAAGAGATTTACTGAGGTATGTTTGAATGAGACCGGATACCTGCGTGGATATGTTTATTGTGTAAATCTCAAGGGATCTGCTGTGCCACTTGTAGGGAAGGTTAGAGGAGTTCCTCTCAGAAGCTGGTAAAAGAGAGTTGAACCGATTGTGTGCTGAGATTATTGAACCTGTCGAGGCCACTAAGTGGCTGGACCTGTTGTGCTGGCTTGTAAGGCTGAAGAAGAAATCTGACTTTGTACTGCCCTGAGGGAGTTGAATAAAAAATGAGGTAGGGGACAGACTTCTTTTGCCCAACAATTTGGAGATGGGATGTATGCTAGAGGGTGCCAAATTTTTCTTGATGCTTGATCTCACCGCGACCTGTCATTAGGTTACATTGGAGGACTTTAAGCTTTTTGCATCTTTTGCTACACCTTTTGGTACATATTATTCAAATGAAAGCTTTCAGGTTTGTGCTCCGCAGCATTAGCTTTTAGCATCGGATTGCTGCTTTGTTGGGCGAATCCGCCTGGTGTAAAGCTTTTCCAAGTTGACATTTTGGTGTTTGACAATGACCTAGTGCAACATTCTGAACATTGAAGAAAAGTGCTGTGTATGTTAAGGAACAAGGGTTTAACTTTGAAAGCTAAGAAAATGAGTTTTAGTGGTTCAGAATGTAACTATTTAAGTCATGTTTTCAGCCAGTAGGATTTGTCCTAAAGATAAGTTGATCAACACCACTTCTGCTTTACCAAGTCCCACTAGAAAAAGAAATGAGACATTTTTGGGCATGTTAGAGTTCTATCCAGGCTTTGTTCGAGACATCTACCATTAGAACTCTACTGAAAAACGGTGTGGAGTTTGTTTGGAGTGAAGAGTGTCAGCAGAAGTTCAATGGAGTCAAGAAGTGTTTGATAGGAGCTCAGGAGCTGCAAAGCTTTATTCCTGGTAGACCTTGTCACTTGATGCCAATGAGAAGGGAATGAGTGCGGTCTTGAGGCATAAGCAGAATGGAAAGGAAGTTACTTTGGTGTTTGCATCGCAGCCATTAAAGAATGCAAAATGCATTTTGGGCCATCAGAAAGTTTAGGACATTTCTTTGGAGAGTTTATTTTTGTTTTCTCTGACCTGTGGGTGGCAGAACTAAAGGATTACCAGTTTGATGTCTGGTGCCCCCAACAAAATACTGACTGCCTGTCCAGGTTAGTAGGAAAGACAGAGAAGAGGGATGATGGTTCGCATGAGTCAAAGACAGAAGATTAATCAAAGTGTGGATTGTCATTGAAGGTTGTGTTTCTGGGGAAAAGTGGATAAGGATTTGTTCATTTTTGATGAATTTTAAAGTTTAATAAAAATAAATACAGGTAACAAGTTATAGAATATTACACAACAGGTGTCAAGGTTAGGACCATAATGTCTGCGACACATACATACAACACGTGGCATTTGCAGTATCCAAGTGTTGTCATTTATAGCAATTCAAGATGTTCTGTAGCTCTTCAATCCAGGGTGCTACAAGGTTTATTATCAAACCAGAACAATGAATAATCTCACAATGTGGCTGCAACAACCATCCCCCGGTATTTCTCTATACAAGCACATAATATCGGTTATATCATCATTGTACATAGCTGTATGGGGCGCTCCTATGTGCTGTATGCAGTTCGTAAGATGTCCATTAACTCTCATCGTCGTTGTTAGTATGTATTGAAGAGGTTGCATTTTCTTCTTCAGAGTGTGCTAGTTAAGTCCTGGGAGGGCCGTAGATGTCCCTGGGTCATGAAGTTGAAGTCTGGAACCTGGCAAGTATTTCACTGTGAATGTTGCACTGTGTTAGGTCTTGGAACCGGTCCTGTTTGCGTGGTGTACGAATGCCTCACCCAACACATTGCAATTTGCCTTTTCGCTAGCAGGAAAGCAATTGAAGCCAGTCTACGCACTCCCATTGGAATCTGTTTAACATATATTCCTAACAGTACAGTCAGAGGCAATTGATATATGTGACAAACTCTAATGTCCGACATGGACCAAAGCACTTCAGCCCAAAATGCTTGTATAGAGGGACATGCTATGTGGTAAAAAATTTGTATGTTCTTGATTACACCTCGGGCAATGGTGAGATCTTGTGGCATCAATCCTAGCACATTTTCAGGTATGGAATCTATACGGTGCAGGAATATAAAAGGTAGCAGCTTAATCATATCGTTCACTGACACAAGTTTAGTCTGTGTACAACAGTATTTTCACTGTTCCATAGTGATTCCACCCTCCAATTCCCTTTCCCAAGATACCCTGAAGCTCTCCGTTTGACTTGGTCTTAGCAAGGCGCAGGTGGTGTATAATCTGGAAAACCATCTACTGACATCAGTTGATCTGATAACCTGGGTCAGGGGAGTAAAGTCTGCGGGTAACTCTGGAAATCCAGGTAAATGTTCCTAGGCTGAATGTCTCAATCTCATGGAAAGGAAGTGGTGCAGTGGAGGTGGTCTACTACCGGATGTGAGGTGTTCTACTGCCGCAATACTGGTCATGCAGGTCACCACATTTTTGCACACTCCATCTTACCATGGAGTGTTACATCAAACTCTCTTTCATTAGTGGCTATAGAGGGTTGTGTGGTAGAAGGAATGCTAGAGAATTTAAAAATGGAAATCCTAACCACCTACCTAGTCTTTTCCAAGCACAGCACTTTTTTGCAATCTTTTTTACTTCCCATAAATGCCTAGGTAAGCCCAGGGGTAACAATGCTTTGAGAGATACGCCCTCTGCTTGGTCACGTTAATGCTTAAGATTTGGTAATCTGGCATCTAGGTGGTACCAGTATCAGGCAAACTAGCCCTGCGCCACCAAGTGATATACCTATAGCTCAAGATCCAGGACCACAAGCCCACCTCACTCATATGATAACAAGAGAATGTCTCAGGTCCAAATCAATTTATTCAGTTTCCCAGCCCAAATCAATGTATTCAGTAAGATACTGAGCATGAAAAAAAATGTTTTGTGAGTGGATTGACTATGTGAATAAATATAAGAACCTGGGAAGAATAATAATTTTAATAATAGCAACACTACCCAGGATATGGTTAATTTAGTCCATCCATTTATTTGCACCTGAAACATATCAATCGTAGGTCTGTAATTCAAATAACGAAGTTTGTCTTTATCTCTAAGAAGACACACACCCAGGTATTTAACCAAATCTTCCATCCATCGGATAGCAAATTCCAGCTCCGCTGGCACTGGACATACAATAAGCAGGAAAAGATCACTTTGCCCAATTTATGGCCAATCTAGAATAGCGGCTGAATCTTTTAACTCCACGAATTGGGCCACGAGATTATACATAGGATCTCTGATGAACAGTAATATATTGTCTGCATACAGTGCGGAAGGCAAGTCTCCTATGTAGGTGATGGTTTTGTAATACACATGCTAGCCGGATCCATAGCTAGGACAAATAACAGTAGAGAGAGTGGGCACCCCTGTCTAGTACCTCTATATATTGGAAAGGGTTCCGATGTCAGGCCATTGACACGAATACAGGTCACTGGTTTCACATACACCAACTGAACGAGTTTAGTAAAGCCCTTGGGACAACGCACCTCCTGTCAGATTTCCATGAGGAATGGCCACTTTAGAGAGTCAAAACTTTTTCCAGCATCCAGCAGCACGGCTGCCACGTTCACACTGGGGGGTCACCTGATTTTGTACAGCAAAGATAGTGCGGAGATTAAAGATTGTAGATCTGTGGGGCACACCAGGGAGATCAACTGATCCATGAGAAGGTACAGTCTGGTGGCTATCACTTAAGAAAACATTTTATTATCCTATTTAATGAAATAGAGGGGACTATATGCCGCACATGCAGCAGAATTTTTGCAAGATTTAGGCAATAGAGAGATTACAATTTTGTGCAGAGGAGAATGAAGGGTCCTGCTCATCAAGGATTCAGCATATATGTTGAGCACTGTAGAAGTGAGAATATGTATATAAGGTTTGTAAAATTTGCCTCTCAAACCATCCAACCCTGGGGCCTTATGCCCTGGCTAACTCTTGATAGCATCTTAATCAAATGAGAGTGCTCTTGCAGGACGAGCAGGGGCACCCTAGGTCGAGACACTGAAATACAATCAGCGACAAATAGTCAGGACACCCTCGCCTCGTCTATGACCTATAAGACGAATAGAAAATAGCATTAAGGTTCAGTGTAAGCCGTTGGCACATACAATAAATCTCGGTGTGAAGACACGCGAGTAGTGACTTAAAGATCTACAAGAATCATCACAAGGAATCTGTTGATTTCACTGACGAAGGCCTGGACCCTTATGGACACTTAAGGCCAAAACGTAAACGTTACTTACCTTTGGTAACTCTATATAGTCTAACCACAGATTCCTTAACTTTAAATTCTCCCCAGGTGCCAGTCTGGATCCGGAACTTTTTCAGCAGTACCTCTGTGCGCCGGGTGATGGCATCGTACGGCTCTGCGGTGACGTCGTCTCAGATATGACGTCAGTGGAGCCATATTAGTCATCTCCGGCGCGCAGACGTCAGTTTATTCTGTGAAACCTTCCGCGCTAGAATGCGGAACTACTACAGAAACTGGTTGTGGAAACAGTGTGCCAAAAAGATAAAAAATCTTTGAAACATTAATAAAGAAACATCAAATGGTATATTAAAACCAGACATGGATTTTAAAGAAAACCCCCAATTAAATCAACGAAACGCACAAGTTACTAACTTGTGTAACGATATATCTGTAAGAGACAGTAGTTAGTGACAGATTCCTTACCTTAGAATATCCCCAGGCGTCAGGCTGGATCCGGAAAGTTTTCTGCGTAGCAGTACCCTTGCGCGTCGGTAGGCGGCGTCGTGCGGCTCCGCGTCCGTCGTCGGCATCGGGATCGCCGGGATGACGTCGCGGGCAGTACTTAGACGCCGCCCCTGCGCGCTGACGTCAGTTCTGTACACGACTTTCCGCGCCAGGAACGCAGAGCCATGCAAGAAGCTGACATAGGTGTCTGAAAAATACTAGGGCCCTGAAAGGGATGTCCTTAACCCTAGAAATCAGTTCGCAGAACGGGGAGGATGGGTGGGCGGTAGGAATCTGTCACTAACTACTGTCTCTTACAGATATATCGTTACACAAGTTAGTAACTTGTGCATCTGAAAGAGACACGTTAGTGACAGATTCCTTACCTTAGAATAGATACCCCAGCAATACCAACCCCGGTGGTGGGTCTGCGAACAAAGATCAGACAAGGAAGTCCCGGAGGACAGAACGGCCAAAGAAGCCGTCCCTCCGGACCGGACTGTCAAGGCAGTAATGCTTTGTAAATGTGTGCAGCGAGGCCCACGTAGCTGCCTGACTTATATCCTGCAGCGGAACACCGCGGCCTAAAGCCATGGTAGCAGCCGTTGCCCTGGTGGAATGGGCACGCAGCCCAACAGGAGGCTCCTTCTTAGCCAAAGAGTAGCAGGCCTTGATGCACAAGGTAACCCAGCGGGAGATGGTTCGCTTGTGCACCGCCCGACCTTTTGGCACCCACGTAGCCAACAAAGAGCTGGTCATCCACCCGGAAGTGTTTTGTGCGGTCGATATAGAAGGAGAGCGCACGTTTTGGGTCCAGACGGTGGAGCCTCTCTTCCTCTCTGGAAGGATGCGGAGGCGGAAAGAAGGTAGGCAAAGTGATGGTCTGCCCAATGTGGAAGGCAGTAACCACCTTTGGCAAGAAGGACGGACGCGTCCTAAGAACAACCTTGTCTGGATGGACAGACAGAAAGGGAGGTTTGCATGATAGAGCCTGGAGCTCACTCACCCGCCGAGCGGAGGTGATGGCCACCAGAAAGGCAGTCTTCAGAGTCAGAAGACGAAGAGGACAGTTATGTAGAGGCTCAAAGGGAGCGCACATTAAAAAGGTAAGAACCAAGTTCAAGTCCCACTGAGGCATCACAAACGGAACAGGAGGGAAGAGGTGTGTAATGCCTTTTAAGAACCTGTTAACAACAGGGGACTTGAAAAGGGAGGGCTGATCAGGGAGCCTGAGGAAGGCCGAGATAGCACAGAGATAACCCTTGATGGTACCCAGGGCAGAACCCTGTTGGGCCAGAGAAAGAAGGAACAGAAAGACCTCAGAAAGAGGGGCAGAAAGGGGGTTCACAGCCTTTGCTGTGCACCATGCCACAAATTTGTTCCACCTGCAGGCGTATACCACCTTAGTGGAGGGACGCCTGGCTGCCAGAATCACATCACAAACTTCGGGAGGCAAGTCGAAAGCAATCAACTGCCGCCGCTCAATGTCCACGCAAGCAGGTGGAGGCTGGACAGGTTCGGGTGGAGGACCGTCCCCTGCTGCTGCGACAGAAGATCCTCCCGAAGAGGCAGACGGATCGGGGGATCTACGCTCATACTGAGTAGCTCGGGATACCAAACTCTTCGAGCCCAGTCCGGAGCCACAAGAATGACTTGGGCCCGGTCGTGCCGAATCTTCTTCAACACTCTGGGTAGAAGTGGTATAGGCGGAAAGGCGTACAACAGACCGCAACTCCACTTGCGACGAAAAGCGCCGCCGAGCGAGTGCCGCCTTGGAAATTCCAACGCGCAGAACTGATGACATTGCGCGTCTCTCTTCGGTGGCGAATAGATCTAACCAAGGCTCTCCCCACTGTAGAAAGAGTCCTTGCGCCACTTCCGAGTGAAGACGCCATTCGTGATCCATCATGCACCTGCGGCTGAGTTCGTCCGCCCTGGCGTTCAGGGAACCTGCCAGGTGTTGAACCATCAGGAACATGCCCTGATGTTCCAGCCACGTCCAGAGGCGCAGAGCCTCCTGACAAAGGGTCCACGACCCCACCCCGCCTTGTTTGTTGCAGTACCACATGGCGGTGGTGTTGTCTGTGAACACCTGCACTACCTTCCCTTTGACAGAGGGAAGGAATGCCTTGAGTGCAAGTCGGATCGCCCGGAGCTCCAGAAGGTTGATATGGAGCCGGGACTCCGCCGGAGACCAGAGGCCTCTGATCTCCGCCTCTCCCATGTGACCGCCCCATCCCAGAAGGGACGCGTCCATCACAACCGTGTGCTCTGGCTGGGGAAGGGAGAGGGACCTGCCCATGACCCATTGCCGGTCCGTGAGCCACCACTGCAACTGTTTTGAAGTCCCCTCCGAGATCTGGACGTGATCGGACAGGTTGCCCTGGTGCTGCGCCCACTGGAACTTCAGGTCCCACTGCAGAGCCCGCATATGCCACCTGGCATGATTGACCAGCAGGATGTAGGAGGCCATGAGGCCCAGCAGCCTCAGGGTCATCCGTACCGAAACCCAGGATAAAGGCTGAAAGATCGGAATCATAGCCTGAATATCCCGGACTCGCCGTTCGGGAGGATAGGCCCGAAACTGCGTCGTGTCCGGAACTGCTCCGATGAAAAGGAGCTGTGGAGAAGGAATCAGATGCGACTTCGGCACATTGATGGAGAACCCCAGCGAGTGCAGGAGTTCGGCCGTAGTCTGGAGGTGGGAGACGACTGCCTGGGACGAGCCCGCCTTCAGCAGCCAGTCATCGAGGTAGGGGAAGACTGAAACCCCAGCTCGGCGCAGATGAGCTGCGACCACCGCCATCACTTTCGTGAACACCCGAGGGGCACTGGTAGGCCAAAGGGGAGCACGGTGAACTGAAAATGCTCGAGGCCTACCGTGAACCGTAGGTAACGCCGGTGGGCCGGCAGGACGGGGATGTGGAAATAAGCGTCCTGCAAGTCCAACGCTACCAACCAGTCTCCAGGGTCGAGGGCAGTCGAGACCTGAGCTAGGGTGAGCATCTTGAACTTCTCCTTCCGGAGGAAGCGATTGACGTTCCGGAGGTCCAAGATAGGACGCATGTCCTCCTTGTCCTTTTGGGCACCAGAAAGTAGTGGGAGTAGCAACCACGTCCTACTTCTGGGGTCGGAACATGTTCGACGGCGCTCTTGGCCAAGAGGGCCGTGACTTCCTTCTGTAGAAGCACCAAGTGATCCCCTGACATGCGGTGGAATTGAGGTGGCATGGCTGGGGGGGTGGTCTCGAAGGGGAGGGAGTAGCCCCTTCGGACAATGTCCAAGACCCACCTGTCCGAGGTGATGGCACGCCAGTGGTGAAGGTGATGGCGGAACCTGCCCCCTACTGGCGTGCCGTGCACCTGAAAGGAGGGACTAGGAGGGCTTGGAGGCCGCGGACGGGTTGGAGGTGGTGGCCTGACCCGCACGCTGGTTGCCCGAACCGCCACGGCGGTATCCACGTCCTCGGCCACGCGAAGGCGCTTGCTGCGTGGGCCGTTGGCCAGGCTGCTGACGTGACTGGGCGCCCCTCCCGTGGCCACGAAAGGGGCGAAAACAGAAGTGAGCAGAGGGCGCACAACAGCAAGGCCCAGGGACTTTGCAGTAGCCCTCGAGTCCTTGAAACGCTCCAGCACATGGTCTGCTTTTGATCCAAAAAGACCGACTCCATCAAAGGGCATGTCCATGAGTGTATTCTGGACATCGCCCGAAAAACCAGTGGTCCTCAGCCAGGCGTGGCGACGCAGCGCCACCTTCGTTGCAAGCGATCTGCCCAGCGAGTCGGCGGTATCAAGGCCACAACATATGGTGTATTTAGCCGCATCTCGCCCTTCCGCAATGGCGCGGGTAAGCAGTGTCTGGACCTCCTCAGAACACTGCGGCAAAACAGTCGCCACCGAGTCCCACAGGGAGTGGGTATATCGGCCCAAGAGGCAAGCGGTGTTAACGGACCGCAAGCCAGCACTGGAGGAAGAGAAAGCCTTCTTCCCAAAGCGATCCAGGCGCTTGGATTCCCTATCCGGAGGGGCGGTAGGGAAGGCGGTTTGGGAGGCAGAGGCTTGGACAACCAAGCTCTCAGGGGTGGGGTGTTGGGAGAGAAACAGGGGGTCGCCCGGAGCAGGGAGATGGCGTCGGGCCACGTTCCTATCCACAGGAGCCCCTGTGGTGGGCTTGGACCAGGCACCCAAAAGAACGTCAGTGAGTGCATCATTGAACGGCAGCACAGTCTCCGAAGAGGAGGCCGCCGGCTGAAGCACTTCTGTCAGGAGGTTAGTCCTGACGGCCACCGTAGGCAACTGGAGATGTAAGGCTCCAGCAGCTCTACGCAACACCGTTGCAAAATTAGCCCCTCCTCCGTAGCCACGGGAGGAGACAGCATGCCAGAGTCAGGGGAGGTGTCCAGACCACTGGCATCCCCAAGTTCCTCAACCCAGTCCGGGTCAAACTCGCACTGTTGTGTGAGAGGGTCCTCAGACCCCTCCCAGCTCTCCTGGTCCTCCTCAGGTTCATAATATGGAGGAGGAGGGACATTAGGGACCCAAGGACGGCGTCAGGAACGGCACCGGGGACATCGGCGGAGGCGTGGTTAGGTCAACCGGCGTCGATGGGGGTTGCGGCACCACCGGAGCCGGGATCGAGGCCGGGGCCGAGGCCGGGATGAAGGCCGGTGGGACAGGCGACGCCGGGACCGGAGTCGACGGCGACGCCGGAGCAACCCCATCAGGGCCCGCGGGGCCCGAAGGCGCACCGGAGGGACCTTCAGGCCCGAAGAGGCGGGCCATGGCCGACAGGAACTCCTGTATTTGGGCCGGAGTCGCCCCCGAACCCGGGAAGGACGGGTAATGCGGGGGTAACTCGACAGGCACGTCCGGGGCCGCGGGGACGGTGCCGACAGGGACCTCAGCCGAGTCGCGAGACCGGCGAGGCGAAGTCTTAGAGCGATGGTGCCGCTTAGACTTCTTGTGCTTCGACTTACCGGAGGAGCGCGAAGACTTGGATTCCGACGAACGGCGGGGACTCCGCGTCCGGCCCCTCGACCTCTCCCGGGACCGGGGCTTGGTGCGGCGCGGAGCCGACTGCCGGACCTCGAGGAGCTTTCGAGACCGCTCTCGCAAAGCCTTCGGATTAAGTTTCCGGCAGTCAGGCGACTTCGTGTCGTGGTCTCGGCCGAGACAGAAGAGACACTCGAGATGCGGGTCCGTGATCGACATCATGCGACCACATTCCTCGCAGGGCTTAAAGCCGGGCATCCCTACGACACCTTAGGAGTCGTGAAGACTCGTTGAAGAAACAGTGAAAAATTCACAAAAAAGATAGTCAAAAAGTGACTAGGGCACTGCTCTTCCCGGATCTGCGCTTACTGGCGCGGAAAAAGAAGAACTGAAGTCAGCGCGCAGGGGCGGCGTCTAAGTACTGCCCGCGACGTCATCCCGGCGATCACGACGCCGACTACGGACGCGGAGCCGCACGACGCCACCTACCGACGCGCAAGGGTACTGCTACGCAGAAAACTTTCCGGATCCAGCCTGACGCCTGGGGATATTCTAAGGTAAGGAATCTGTCACTAACGTGTCTCTTTCAGATACAGGGCTACATGAAACTCCACGCCCTGGTGAATAACCCTCATATGAGAGAAGGGACCATACACTCTAAAGACCATTCATCAATGGTAACAAATGGCATGGCAACAGCCAAACAGAACCAACAACACCACCAGACTGTTTGTTAATTACACCATTACGTGATATATTGACAGTACCAATGTCAAGGTGCGATGATACCAAGAAGACTTTCATAGAAAGAACAAATAAAATAATACTGCTTACTGGTGTGTCATCCAGAGTGAAAGGGAAAACACTACCAACTCTACCAACCACACACATTTGGAAATGGACGTTATTGCAACATCTAAACAAAAGCTAAGTGGCCAGGTCAAGCAATCTGCACAGCCCCAACATAGATTGAGATAGTGATCACTGGTATATAAACTCAACACTGAAAGGGCATAACCCATACCTCGAAGGTCATTTGCAGAGCGGGGAGGATGGGCAGGGCATTAAGGAATAAACGGCTAGACTGCGTCTCTACCAGATATAGCGTTACCGAAGGTAAGTAACTTTTACATCTGATAGAGACATCTAGCCGCAGATTCCTTAACTTTGAATTAAATACCAAAGCTATAACCCACTGGAGGATGGTCTGTGAACTAATCCTAAAACAGTTCTCAAAGAGAATTAGCCGGTGAAAACTAACAACCGACCAAGTGTATGTAGAAATAGCAGAACAAGAGCTAGGCTCTAAATAGAATCCATGATCACTTGTCACATAACTTATAAACAAAAAACAACCTTACAGGTCCGAGAGATCGGCCCTTGAACGAAAAAGGGTTGAAAACCCCAGAAGAACCATCTGTCGGATGACAGACATTAACCTCTGTCCCCCCAAAGGGGTAAGAAAACTCAATGACCAAAAGGGGTCAAATGCATGATAAAAGTAATATAACCTGCATTGTTCAAGACAAAGAATCAGAAAAAAGAACTGTCCTGATAAAATCCCAAAACAGAACCTTCAGAACTAATTCCCTCAAGGGAAAGAAGAACGACAACACCTCCTTGGTATAAATAATTTAGTTTGGACAAAAAAAATATTCATATATTTATCCTATGCACCAATTGGACAATATCTTGCCATCAAGATTCATATCTAGACATAAATATATATACACAAACCTAAATGTTTATCCAGATACTCCGATTGACTCGGCAATTCACAGGATTTCACTGGCCAATAACTATTGCCAGCACGCCAGAACGTATAAAGCTTGCCTCCGTACAGCCTTCAATGCCATAGTCCGACAGACTGTATGCAATTTCGAGCTCTGAATAAGCTAAAAACAACAAGGCAAGCGTTAAAAAAAAAAAAATCAAAAAAAAAAAAAATCAAAAAAAAAAAAATCAACCGCATCTTTGATTAAAACCTTTTTCTTTTCTCCTTTTTTTATTAGACTAATGTGTAACACATATAATAGTCATGTATACACTGCATACATAAGAACTAACTAGAACTGAGAAAAACGTTCCAAAAAGCGATTTTCAATAATACTGAAAAGGGTAACGCACCTAAAAGTGCAGTTCTAAAAGGAGTCTTAAAATAAAATCATGTCGACAACAGGCAAGTACGACACCTGTGATACAAGACAGTATATGAAACAGAAGCACAACCCAGAGAGAAAAGGGGTACTATGTCATCAATACAAACCATATGTGACTTGCCATAAGCAACTGCTGTTTGTGAAATGGTGGCCTAAAGAATTGACACCACAAGAAAAAACTGTCACGATTCCTCACGAGATGAGAAATGCTGAAAGTAACAAGTACGTCCTCTCCAGAAGACAGGAAACGTAGATAAGACAGGAAACGTAGATCAGACAGAACCACATATATCAAGAACATCATAGAAAAGAGAAAAACCTGTTATAAATAGTATCCAAGACTTTCATAGAAGATTGCCAACCAAATACACGTTGGTCTTGAGACAAGTTGGACCAACCCGTACATCACAAGCCTTTGGCTGCTAACTTACCGCACCACAGAGTGGAGCAGGGATAGGGATTGCTTGAATTTGAGGAAATATACATGTCTACACTAGACACTATTCCTTTACCCTAAAGGAAGAGCTCACAAGAAAATAGCAACCAAACATATGCAAAGTATATACTATGAAGTAGAACAACGCTCCAACTTGCTTAATCTCTTCAAAGAATTGAAGAACTCATGATAAATATGTAGTCTGCTCAAGAAGAGAAAACAAACTGCACTGAATACACTGGTTAAGAAAACACTACAGGAGAGTGTAAAGGTAACAGAACCCTCTGAGAGGTTATCACAAGAGGAAAAGAGTGGCTATTAGCTCCCTACCATAGTCCTTAAGAAGACATAACACGAAATCCAAGAAGGACTAAGGCACAAGTTACTAACTTGTGTAACGATATATCTGTAAGAGACAGTAGTTAGTGACAGATTCCTTACCTTAGAATATCCCCAGGCGTCAGGCTGGATCCGGAAAGTTTTTGCGTAGCAGTACCCTTGCGCGTCGGTAGGCGGCGTCGTGCGGCTCCGCGTCCGTCGTCGGCGTTGTGATCGCCGGGATGACGTCGCGGGCAGTACTTAGACGCCGCCCCTGCGCGCTGACGTCAGTTCTGTACACGACTTTCCGCGCCAGGAACGCAGAGCCATGCAAGAAGCTGACATAGGTGTCTGAAAAATACTAGGGCCCTGAAAGGGATGTCCTTAACCCTAGAAATCAGTTCGCAGAACGGGAGGATGGGTGGGGCGGTAGGAATCTGTCACTAACTACTGTCTCTTACAGATATAATGTTACACAAGTTAGTAACTTGTGCATCTGAAAGAGACACGTTAGTGACAGATTCCTTACCTTAGAATAGATACCCCAGCAATACCAACCCCGGTGGTGGGTCTGCGAACAAAGATCAGACAAGGAAGTCCTGGAGGACAGAACGGCCAAAGAAGCCGTCCCTCCGGACCTGACTGTCAAGGCAGTAATGCTTTGTAAACGTGTGCAGCAAGGCCCACGTAGCTGCCTGACAGATAACCGGCAGCGGAACACCGCGGCCCAAAGCCGTGGTAGCAGCCGTTGCCCTGGTGGAATGGGCACGCAGCCCAACAGGAGGCTCCTTCTTAGCCAAAGAATAGCAGGCCTTGATGCACAAGGTAACCCAGCGGGAGATGGTTCGTTTGTGCACCGCCCGACCTTTTTTGGCGCCCACGTAGCCAACAAAGAGCTGGTCATTCACCCGGAAGTGTTTTGTGCGGTCGATATAGAAGGAGAGCGCACGTTTTGGGTCCAGACAGTGGAGCCTCTCTTCCTCTCTGGAAGGATGCGGAGGCGGAAAGAAGGTAGGCAAAGTGATGGTCTGCCCAATGTGGAAGGCAGTAACCACCTTTGGCAAGAAGGACGGACGCGTCCTAAGAACAACCTTGTCTGGATGGACAGACAGAAAGGGAGGTTTGCAGGATAGAGCCTGGAGCTCACTCACCCGCCGAGCGGAGGTGATGGCCACCAGAAAGGCTGTCTTCAGAGTTAGAAGACGAAGAGGACAGTTATGTAGAGGCTCAAAGGGAGCGCACATGAGAAAGGTAAAAACCAAGTTCAAGTCCCACTGAGGCATCACAAACGGAACAGGAGGGAAGAGGTGTGTAATGCCTTTTAAGAACCTGTTAACAACAGGGGACTTGAAAAGGGAGGGCTGATCAGGGAGCCTGAGGAAGGCAGAGATAGCACAAAGATAACCCTTGATGGTACCCAGGGCAGAACCCTGTTGGGCCAGAGAAAGAAGAAACAGAAGGACCTCAGAAAGAGGGGCAGAAAGGGGATTCACAGCCTTTGCTGTGCACCATGCCACAAATTTGTTCCACCTGCAGGCGTATACCACCTTAGTGGAGGGACGCCTGGCTGCCAGAATCACATCACAAACTTCGGGAGGCAAGTCGAAAGGAATCAACTGCCGCCGCTCAATCTCCACGCAAGCAGGTGTAGACTGGACAGGTTCGGGTGGAGGACCGTCCCCTGCTGCTGCGACAGAAGATCCTCCCGAAGAGGCAGACGGATCGGGGATCTACGCTCATACTGAGTAGCTCGGGATACCAAACTCTTCGAGCCCAGTCCGGAGCCACAAGGATGACTTGGGCCCGGTCGTGCCGAATCTTCTTCAACACTCTGGGTAGAAGTGGTATAGGCGGAAAGGCGTACAACAGACCGCAACTCCACTCGCGACGAAAAGCGTCGCCGAGCGAGTGCCGCCTTGGAAATTCCAACGCGCAGAACTGATGACATTGCGCGTTCTCTTCGGTGGCGAACAGATCTAACCAAGGCTCTCCCCATTGCAGAAAAAGTCCTTGCGCCACGTCCGAGTGAAGACGCCATTCGTGATCCATCATGCACCTGCGGCTGAGTTCGTCCGCCCTGGCGTTCAGGGAACCTGCCAGGTGTTGAACCATCAGGAACATGCCCTGATGTTCCAGCCATGTCCAGAGGCACAGAGCCTCCTGACAGAGGGTCCACGACCCCACCCCGCCCTGTTTGTTGCAGTACCACATGGCGGTGGTGTTGTCTGTGAACACCTGCACTACCTTCCCTTTGACAGAGGGAAGGAATGCTTTGAGTGCAAGTCGGATCGCCCGGAGCTCCAGAAGGTTGATATGGAGCCGGGACTCCGCCGGAGACCAGAGGCCTCTGATCTCCGCCTCTCCCATGTGACCGCCCCATCCCAGAAGGGACGCGTCCGTCACAACTGTGTGCTCTGGCTGGGGAAGGGAGAGGGATCTGCCCATGACCCATTGCCGGTTCGAGAGCCACCATTGCAACTGTATTGCAGTCCCCTCCGAGATCTGGACGTGATCAGACAGGTTGCCCTGGTGCTGCGCCCACTGGAACTTCAGGTCCCACTGCAGAGCCCGCATATGCCATCTGGCATGATTGACCAGCAGGATGCAGGAGGCCATGAGGCCCAGCAGCCTCAGGGTCATCCGTACCGAAACCCAGGATAAAGGCCGAAAGATCGGAATCATAGCCTGAATATCCCGGACTCGCCGTTCGGGAGGATAGGCCCGAAACTGCGTCGTGTCCAGAACTGCTCCGATGAAAAGGAGCTGTGGAGAAGGAATCAGATGCGACTTCGGCACATTGATGGAGAACCCCAACGAGTGCAGGAGTTCGGCCGTAGTCTGGAGGTGGGAGACGACTGCCTGGGACGAGCCCGCCTTCAGCAGCCAGTCGTCGAGGTAGGGGAAGACTGAAACCCCTGCCCGGCGCAGATGAGCTGCGACCACCGCCATCACTTTCGTGAACACCCGAGGGGCACTGGTAAGGCCAAAGGGGAGCACGGTGAACTGAAAATGCTCGAGGCCTACCGTGAACCGAAGGTAACGCCGGTGGGCCGGCAGGACGGGGATGTGGAAATAGGCGTCCTGCAAGTCCAACGCTACCAACCAGTCTCCAGGGTCGAGGGCAGTCAAGACCTGAGCTAGGGTGAGCATCTTGAACTTCTCCTTCCGGAGGAAGCGATTGACGTTCCGGAGGTCCAAGATAGGACGCATGTCCTCCTTGTCCTTTTTGGGCACCAGGAAGTAGTGGGAGTAGCAACCACGTCCTACTTCTGGGGTCGGAACATGCTCGATGGCCCTCTTGGCCAAGAGAGCCGCAACTTCCTGACGGAGAAGGGCCAAATGATCCTCCGACATGCGATGGAATGTTGGTGGCATGGAGGAAGGGGTAGTCTTGAAGGGGAGGGAGTAGCCCCTTCGGATTATTTGCAAAACCCACCTGTCCGACGTGATGTTGCGCCAGTGGGGGACGTGATGGCGGATCCTGCCGCCCACTGGCAACTGGTGGCCCTGAAAGGTCGGACTAGGAAGGTTTGGAGGCTGCTGAAGTGGGGGCATTGGTGAACTGGCCCGCCCGCTGGCCCCCAGACACGACGCTGGGTCCTACGTCCCCGGCCGAGCAGAGGCTGGGTAGCTTGCGCAGGCCTGTGGCTCTGGGCAGAACGTGGTGGGGTACCCCTTCCGTAGCCACGAAAGGGGCAAAAGGCAGACTGCATGGGGCGAGAGATGGCAGCGAGGCCCAAGGATCTGGCCGTAGCCCTAGAGTCCTTGAAATGCTTGAGCGTGTTGTCTGCCTTGTAGCCAAACAGACGACAGCCATCAAAAGCCATGTCCAAAAGAGTCGATTGGACATCCCCAGAGAAGCCAGTGGACCTCAGCCAGGCGTAGCGCCTCAGGGCTACAGACGGTGAAATCGTTCTACCCAACGAGTCGGCGGTATCCAGCCACACCGGATGGTGATCTTTGCTGCGTCTCGACTGTGAGAAAGTGCCCTCTTTCTGCATGGTATGCCCCCACTTTTTGATGAATTGCTGATGTTCTTTGACTGAGTGTGCTCTGGGCTCCTGCTAATCAGGTACCCAGGGCCTATGTTCCTTCCCTAAAAACTGCATTGAAGCCTAAACCCAATTGGCATCCCTGGCCACAGGTAGGCCCCTGGTAAAGGGCACCACAGGTACCCAAGTCTCTGTGACCAGGGGAGGCCCCTAAGGGCTGCAGCACTTATTGTGCCACCCTTAGAGGCCCTGCACCTTTTCACTCACACACTGCCTTTGCAGGCTGCGTGTCTTGGTGCAGAACAAAGTGAAGAGTCGACATGGCACACATCGCTGTGTGCCATGCCTACAAACCACTGCCCTGGCATAGGTCAGTCACCCCTCTAGCTGGGTGCACTATACCAGTGGTGAGGGTACAGGTGCATGAGCCCTGTACCCCTACAGTGTCTAAGTCCATTCTTAGACATTGTAAGTGCAGTGCTGCCATTAAGAGTATAGGTGCAGGGAGTTTGTCATTACGAACTCCACAGCACCATAATGGCTACACTGAAAACTGAGAAGTTTGGTATCAAACTTCTCAGCACATTAAATCCACACTGATGCCAGTGTGGGATTTAATGTAAAATGCACAACAGAGGGCATCTTAGAGATGCCCGCTGAAACTCGACCAACTTCTAGTGACCCGACTGAGTGGCTGCTTAGGCTGCCACCAAGAGACATGTTTCTGGACCCCTGGGTCGAGAGCTTGCTGCTCTCGGGGGCCTGAAACAATGCACATCCTGGGACGAGGTGCCAAGCCTCCTCCCCCAGGATGGGCAGGGTTCACGAGAGGGGAAGCTTCAAAGGCATGCCGCCTTTGTGAGCCTCCCCAGACCATTTGCTGCTTTCAGCAACTGGTCCCCACTGGTTCTACCCCCCACTTTCGGCGGGAGAACCGGCGGGAAAAACAAGTGAGGGAGAGAGGTGTGCCCACCTCTGCCAACTCCACCCCTCAGGTGGGGGAGGCGACGTTAAGCACAACTCCGAGTCTCCAGACCTCAAAATTAACCTCAGGGGGTACCTTTAACTATTGAAAGCAACTCCGAGTCCCCGCCATCTTGAGGATGGGGGGACCCAACCAACCAGGGACAGGCTCCTGCCCCCCTCCCACTGGAGGGTGGCACGATAGGGGTGTACCCAACCCAGGAAGGGACCCATTGGTCCCTGCCCTTACCTACCTGTAACGCCCCTAAATCTAGTATTTAGGGGCACCCTGAACCTTGCTTCCTCAGATCCAGCCAAGAAACGAGAAGAAAAGAAGAAGAAGGGCCGAACAGCCGTGCAGCCAGCTAACAAGAGGACGACGCCCACTGACTTGGCCCCAGCCCTACCGGCCTGTCTCCCCTCGAACCTGCTCCTGCGAAATCCCGGTGTGTCCTGCAGCCAGCAACCTCAAAAATCTCGGAGGACCTGCCTGCCTTCACTTCCAAATACTGCTTCTCCCGTGAACACCGGATTTGTTCAAACTGCAACTTCTGGCAGCAGCCGGAGACCGCGAATCTGCCCCACTCTTCACCCGCCGTCCACGGCCCGAGCTCGAGTGGGCAAACACCACGAGGAGGTCACCCCGGCGATCCTGATCAGAGATCCGGCGACCCCTGACCTGCCTCAAGCCTCCAGCCGACGCCTGCAGTCGAAATCCAGAAGGCCCCTCTAACCGCGAACCGGAGCTGGTAAGCCGATCCGACCCCAAAAGGCACCCCTGCACCCGACGCCCCACGGCCTTGTGTGCCCAACCAACGGTGCATCACCAACCCTTAACTTCCCAACTTACCTCTCGAAGTGGTGGTCGCACCCAGAAGTCCTTCGTCTCCCTGCCTGCAGTGCTTTTGCTAACCGGAGGTTCTCCATTGGAAACAACGGGGCTTCCGACGTCGAAACAGCACCCTGCACCCGGCCGCCCTAGTCCCGCTGAGGGTGCCCCTTTTGTGCTAAGCTGTTTCCCCATTTGCCCTGAGCTAAAGTCTAGGAGCTTTGCTCCCACAACCCAGTGGCCTGCTTGCCAGCAGCCACCAACCGGAGACCCCCTATCCTCCATAGGATAACATTGGGCCTCAACACTCTGCACCCGGCCGCCCTAGTGCCGCTGAGGGTTTAACAAGAGTGCATCACTGAGCCTGGGGGACCCATTAGTCTAACCCCAGAACCTTAACTCCAACAGTCGATAACTTACCTGTGAACCGATAACCTGTTTTTCCTCCATAGGATAACATTGACACTTTTTCTCCAAAAAGTTTTTAAGTGTGGAGTCTTGAAATCTAAAAATATTCTTTAAAAATCGCACAAATAACCAAAACAGGTTTACTTACCTGTTTGCAGGAAATGTCCCAGTGCTGAATCTAGGTATCCAGCACTGAGTTAGAAAAGTAACGTGAAAAGTAACTTACCTGCAATTTTCTGAAAAAGCCTATTCATTTCAATGTACTGCTCCAAAAAGTTTCAAAGTGTGGGGTTTTGAAATCTGAAAATATTCTTTAAAAATCGCACAAATAACCAAAACGTATTTACTTACCTATTTGCAGGAAATATCCCAGTGCTCAATCTAGGTATCCAGCACTGAGTTAGAAAAGTAACGTGAAAAGTAACTTACCTGTAATTTACTGAAAAAGCCTATTCATTTCAATGTACTGTATTTGCTAAGTATTGCAACCTACTGCATCCCCTGTAAATCAAACAAAGTACAATTCCTATTGCATTTCCAACAGTTCTACAATCAGCAACTTATTACTGTAAAGTATTTAATGCTTACCTGTGCCAGGCTTGCTTGGTTCTAAAAATAAAACAACAGTATATTTTTTATACAAAAACAATTGGTCTAGAGTTCAGTCTTTGAGTGTGTGAATTCATTTGCTGACTGAGTGTGTACATCAAATGCTTAACACAGTCCTCTGATACTGCCTTACTGCTCGACCACTCTACCACAAATAAAGAGTAAGGTTCTATCTAACTTTAACCTCTGCCTACCTCTGGGGTCACCTGGACTCTATACACACTATACCTCATTTTGGTGTAGTATATATAGAGCCAGTTTCCTACATCGACCCTCTGTAACAGCGCGGGTGAGCATGGCCCGGGCCTCCTCTGGGCTCTGTGGCAGCACTTGCACAACCGTGTCGCCACAAAGTGTGTGTGTAATGGCCCAAAAGGTATGCGGTGTTCACCGACCGCAGTCCTAAGCTGGCAGAAGAAAACATCTCCTTCCAAAGAGGGTCCAGCTTCTTGGATTCCCTATCTGGGGGAGCTGTAGGAAATGCGCCTTTTGAGGTTGAGGCTTGGACCACCAAGCTCTCGGGGGTAGGGTGTTGGGAGAGGAAAAGCAGGTCGTGTGGCGCTGGGCGGTGGCGTCGGGCAATCATCCTGTCCACAGGAGCCCCTGTGCTGGGCTTGGACCAAGAGCCCAAAAGGATGTCAGTGAGGGCCTCAACAAAAGGCAGCAGGGGCTCCGAAGAGGCTGCTGCCGGCTGAAGCACCTCAGCCAGGAGGTTAGTCCTGACGCACAAGTTACTAACTTGTGTAACGATATATCTGTAAGAGACAGTAGTTAGTGACAGATTCCTTACCTTAGAATATCCCCAGGCGTCAGGCTGGATCCGGAAAGTTTTGCGTAGCAGTACCCTTGCGCGTCGGTAGGCGGCGTCGTGCGGCTCCGCGTCCGTCGTCGGCGTCGTGATCGCCGGGATGACGTCGCGGGCAGTACTTAGGCGCCGCCCCTGCGCGCTGACGTCAGTTCTGTACACGACTTTCCGCGCCAGGAACGCAGAGCCATGCAAGAAGCTGACACAGGTGTCTGAAAAATACTAGGGCCCTGAAAGGGATGTCCTTAACCCTAGAAATCAGTTCGCAGAACGGGGAGGATGGGTGGGGCGGTAGGAATCTGTCACTAACTACTGTCTCTTACAGATATATTGTTACACAAGTTAGTAACTTGTGCATCTGAAAGAGACACGTTAGTGACAGATTCCTTACCTTAGAATAGATACCCCAGCAATACCAACCCCGGTGGTGGGTCTGCGAACAAAGATCAGACAAGGAAGTCCTGGAGGACAGAACGGCCAAAGAAGCCGTCCCTCCGGACCTGACTGTCAAGGCAGTAATGCTTTGTAAACGTGTGCAGCGAGGCCCACGTAGCTGCCTGACAGATAACCGGCAGCGGAACACCGCGGCCCAAGGCCGTGGTAGCAGCCGTTGCCCTGGTGGAATGGGCACGCAGCCCAACAGGAGGCTCCTTCTTGGCCAAAGAATAGCAGGTCTTGATGCACAAGGTAACCCAGCGGGAGATGGTCCTCTTGTGCACCGCCCGACCTTTTGGCGCCCACGTAGCCAACAAAGAGCTGGTCATCCACCCGGAAGTGTTTTGTGCGGTCGATATAGAAGGAGAGCGCACGTTTTGGGTCCAGACGGTGGAGCCTCTCTTCCTCTCTGGAAGGATGCGGAGGCGGAAAGAAGGTGGGCAAAGTGATGGTCTGCCCAATGTGGAAAGCAGTAACCACCTTTGGCAAGAAGGACGGACGCGTCCGAAGAACAACCTTGTCTGGATGAACAGACAGAAAGGGAGGTTTGCAAGATAGAGCCTGGAGCTCACTCACCCGCCGAGCGGAGGTGATGGCCACCAGAAAGGCTGTCTTCAGAGTCAGAAGACGAAGAGGACAGTTATGCAGAGGCTCAAAGGGAGCGCACATTAAAAGGTAAGAACCAAGTTCAAGTCCCACTGAGGCATTACAAACGGAACAGGAGGGAAGAGGTGAGTAATGCCTTTTAAGAACCTGTTAACAACAGGGGACTTGAAAAGGAGGGCTGATCAGGGAGCCTGAGGAAGGCCGAGATAGCACAAAGATAACCCTTGATGGTACCCAGGGCAGAACCCTGTTGGGCCAGAGAGAGAATGAACAGAAGGACCTCAGAAAGAGGGGCAGAAAGGGGATTCACAGCCTTTGCTGTGCACCATGCCACAAATTTGTTCCACCTGCAGGCGTATACCACCTTAGTGGAGGGACGCCTGGCTGCCAGAATCACAGCACAAACTTCGGGAGGCAAGTCGAAAGGAATCAACTGCCGCCGCTCAATCTCCACGCAAGCAGGTGTAGACTGGACAGGTTCGGGTGGAGGACCGTCCCCTGCTGCTGCGACAGAAGATCCTCCCGAAGAGGCAGACGGATCGGGGGATCTATGCTCATATTGAGTAGCTCGGGATACCAAACTCTTCGAGCCCAGTCCGGAGCCACAAGAATGACTTGGGCCCGGTCGTGCCGAATCTTTTTCAACACTCTGGGTAGAAGTGGTATAGGCGGAAAGGCGTACAACAGACCGCAACTCCACTCGCGACGAAAAGCGTCGCCGAGCGAGTGCCGCCTTGGAAATTCCAACGCGCAGAACTGATGACATTGCGCGTTCTCTTCGGTGGCGAATAGATCTAACCAAGGCTCTCCCCACTGTAGAAAGAGTCCTTGCGCCACTTCCGAGTGGAGACGCCATTCGTGATCCATCATGCACCTGCGGCTGAGTTCGTCCGCCCTGGCGTTCAGGGAACCTGCCAGGTGTTGAACCATCAGGAACATGCCCTGATGTTCCAGCCATGTCCAGAGGCGCAGAGCCTCCTGACAAAGGGTCCAAGACCCCACCCCGCCCTGTTTGTTGCAGTACCACATGGCGGTGGTGTTGTCTGTGAACACCTGCACTACCTTCCCTTTGACAGAGGGAAGGAATGCCTTAAGTGCAAGCCGGATCGCCCGGAGCTCCAGAAGGTTGATATGGAGCCGGGACTCCGCCGGAGACCAGAGGCCTCTGATCTCCGCCTCTCCCATGTGACCGCCCCATCCCAGAAGGGACGCGTCCGTCACAACTGTATGCTCTGGCTGGGGAAGGGAGAGGGATCTGCCCATGACCCATTGCCGGTTCGAGAGCCACCACAGCAACTGTTTTGCAGTCCCCTCCGAGATCTGGACGTGATCGGACAGGTTGCCCTGGTGCTGCGCCCACTGGAACTTCAGGTCCCACTGCAGAGCCCGCATATGCCATCTGGCATGATTGACCAGCAGGATGCAGGAGGCCATGAGGCCCAGCAGCCTCAGGGTCATCCGTACCGAAACCCAGGATAAAGGCCGAAAGATCGGAATCATAGCCTGAATATCCCGGACTCGCCGTTCGGGAGGATAGGCCCGAAACTGCGTCGTGTCCAGAACTGCTCCGATGAAAAGGAGCTGTGGAGAAGGAATCAGATGCGACTTCGGCACATTGATGGAGAACCCCAGCGAGTGCAGGAGTTCGGCCGTAGTCTGGAGGTGGGTGCCTTCAGCAGCCAGTCGTCGAGGTAGGGGAAGACTGAAACCCCTGCCCGGCGCAGGTGAGCTGCGACCACCGCCATCACTTTCGTGAACACCCGAGGGGCACTGGTAAGGCCAAAGGGGAGCACGGTGAACTGAAAATGCTCGGGGCCTACCGTGAACCGAAGGTAACGCCGGTGGGCCGACAGGACGGGGATGTGGAAATACGCGTCCTGCAAGTCCAACGCTACCAACCAGTCTCCAGGGTCGAGGGCAGTCAAGACCTGAGCTAGGGTGAGCATCTTGAACTTCTCCTTCCGGAGGAAGCGATTGACGTTCCGGAGGTCCAAGATAGGACGCATGTCCTCCTAGTCCTTTTTGGGCACCAGAAAGTAGTGGGAGTAGCAACCACGCCCTACTTCTGGGGTCGGAACATGCTCGATGGCCCTCTTGGTCAAGAGGGCCGTGACTTCCTTCTGTAGAAGCACCAAGTGATCCCCTGACATGCGGCGGAATTGAGGTGGCATGGCTGGGGGTGGTCTCGAAGGGGAGGGAGTAGCCCCTTCGGACAATGTCCAAGACCCACCTGTCCGAGGTGATGGTGCGCCAGTGGGGAAGGTGATGGCGGACCCTGCCCCTACTGGCGTGCCGTGCACCTGAAAGGAGGGACTAGGAGGGCTTGGAGGCCGCGGACGGGTTGGAGGTGGTGGCCTGACCCGCACGCTGGTTGCCCGATCCGCCACGGCGGAATCCACGTCCTTGGCCACGCGAAGACGCCTGCTGCGTGGGCCGGTGGCTGGGCTGCTGACGTGAAGGCGCCCCTACCGTGGCCACGATAGGGGCGAAAAGCAGAAGTCAGCGGAGGGCGTGTAGCAGAAAGGCCCAGGGACTTGGCAGTAGCCCGTGAGTCCTTAAAGCGCTCCAACGCATGGTCTGCTTTGGACCCAAAAAGACCGACTCCATCAAAGGGCATGTCCATGAGAGTATTCTGGACATCCCCTGAAAACCAGTGGTTCTCAGCCAGGCGTGGCGTCGGAGCGCCACCGTCGTTGCAATAGACCTGCCCAGCGAGTCGGCGGTGTCAAGGCCACAACGGATAGTGTATTTGGCCGCATCCCTTCCTTCCGGAATGGCGCGGGAAAGCAGTGCCTGGACCTCCTCAGGGCACTGGGGCAAAACATCCGCCACCGAATCCCACAGGGAGTGGGTATATCGGCCCAAAAGACAAGCGGTGTTAACGGACCGCAAGCCAGCACTGGAGGAAGAAAAACCTTTCTTCCCAAACTGATCCAGGCGTTTGGATTCCCTATCCGGAGGAGCGGTAGGGAAGGCGGTTTGGGAAGCGGAGGCTTGGACAACCAAGCTCTCAGGAGTGGGGTGGACAGAGAGAAACAAGGGGTCGCCCGGAGCTGGGCGATGGCGTCGGGACACGTTCCTATCCACAGGAGCCCCTGTGTTGGGCTTGGACCAGGCGCCCAAAAGAACGTCAGTGAGGGCGTCGTTAAACGGCAGCACAGTCTCCGCAGAGGAGGCTGCCGGCTGAAGCACCTCTGTCAAGATGTTAGGCTTGACCGTCAAAATAGGGAGCTGGAGACGTAAGGCCCCAGCTGCCCTACGCAACACCGTACCAAAATTGGCCCCCTCCTCCGTAGCCACGGGAGGAGACAGCATGCCAGTGTCAGGGGAAGTATCCAGACCACTGGCCTCCCCTAGACTCTCTGTCCAGTCCTCATCATACTGACAGTGTCGCGTCAGAGGGTCATCAGACCCCTCCCAGTCCAACTGGTCCTCCTCAGGTTCAAAATAAGGAGGAGGAGGGACAGTTGGGACCCAAGGTCCCATTGGCGCCGGAGCCGGCGTCGAGCGACGTCGCTCCGGGTCCATGTCCGGAGCCGGAAGGAACTGGGGGACGACGCCGCCCGGAGCCCAGGGCGGCGTCGAGAACGGCACCGGAGACATCGGCGCCGGCGGAGGTGTCGTGAGGTCGACCGGCGTCGATGGGTGTTGTGGAGCCGGGATCGAGGCCGGGGCCGGAGCCGGGATCGAGGCTGGAGGCACGGGCGACGCCGGGGCCGGAGCCGTCGGCGACGCCGGAGCAACCCCATCAGGGCCCGCGGGGCCCGAAGGCGCACAGGAGGGGCCTGAAGGCCCGAAGAGGCGGGCCATGGCCGACAGGAACTCCTGTACCTTGGCCGGATCCGCCCCGAACCCGGGAAGGGCGGGTATGGCGGGGGCGACTCCACAGGCAAGTCCGGGGCCGCGGGGGCGGGGACGGTGCCGGGAGGGGCCTCAGCCGAGTCGCGAGACCGGCGAGGCGAAGTCCGAGAGCGACGATGCTTCTTGGACTTCTTGTGCTTAGACTTACCGGACGAAGAAGACTTCGACGCCGACGACCGGTGTGCACTCCGCGAGCGACCCCTGGACCTCTCACGCGACCGGGGCCTCCGTGGAGCCGAATGCCGGGCCTCGAGGAGCTTTCGAGACCGCTCTCGCAAAGCTTTCGGGTTGAGGGCCTGGCATTCGGGACAAGACTCGGTGTCGTGGCCTCGGCCGAGGCACAAGAGACACTCCCAATGCGGGTCGGTGACGGACATCATCCGCGCACAGGCGCCGCATCGCTTGAAGCCGGGCATCCCTACGACACCTTTAAGTATGGAAAAAACAGTGAAAAATTCACCAAAAATATATGGTCAAAAAATGACCAGGGCACTGCTCTTCCCGGATCTGCGCTTGCTGGCGCGGAAAAAGAAGAACTGACGTCAGCGCGCAGGGGCGGCGCCTAAGTACTGCCCGCGACGTCATCCCGGCGATCACGACGCCGACGACGGACGCGGAGCCGCACGACGCCGCCTACCGACGCGCAAGGGTACTGCTACGCAAAACTTTCCGGATCCAGCCTGACGCCTGGGGATATTCTAAGGTAAGGAATCTGTCACTAACGTGTCTCTTTCAGATATCCACCGTAGGAAGCTCAAGGCCCAGGTCCTCAGCCACCCTACGCAACACCACAGCGTAGGAGGCTCCCTCCTCCGTAGCCACGGTAGGGGGAGAAAGCATGCCAAGGTCTGGGGAGGCATCCAGACCACTGGCATCACCCAACTCCTCTCTCCAGTCCAGCTCTTCAAATTGGTCTGCAAGAGGGTCAACAGACACCTCCCAGTCCTCCTCCCCATCCACTGGCTGCCACTCAGGGCAGTAGGGAACGCTAGGGATGAACAGAGGCACAAAAGTACCCTCCGGCAACAGTAGCTACGTCGGTCCGGCGCCGTGTCCAAGTCGGGGGTGAGGCTGGGGTCGACGCCGGCCGGGGACACAGCCAGCGTTGGGGGCGCAGCCGGCGTCGGGGGCATCGCCACTGGGGAAGGTAATGTGAGGTCGACCGGCACCGATCCGTATCCAGGCCTGGATCCTTGGGGGCCCTGCGGCGCTGAGGTCGGAGCCGCCAGCATCTAAGGCCCAAAGCCCCCAGCCGAGTCCTCGTGGCCCGAAGGCACGCCAGCGGAGTCGGGCTGCCCAAAGTTGGAGTGGAGGGCTTCGTAAAATGCACAAAGATGGGCAGGGGATGCTTGAACTTCCGGAAAGGGAGGGAAGCGAGGAGACAGCCCAGCGGGCTCCGAGGACGGAGCCGGACAGCAGCGACGCTCCGGGTCCCGCGACGAGTCGGCCGACAGACAGTGAGAAGGCGAAGAGCGTCAATGCTTCTTCGCCTGCTTCTTGTGCTTTGACTTACCCGATGAGTGCGAATACTTTGATGACGAATGGTGATGGCTCCGCGATCGCTCCCAAGACCTTCCCCTCGACCGGGACCTCGAACGGCGCGGCGCCGAGCGGACTGCCGGGCCTCCAAAAGCTTTCAGGACCGCTCACGTAAAGACTTCGGGTTCAGGGCCCAGCAGCACGACTTTGGGTCGTGGCCGGGCTCCAGGCACCAAAGGCACAAGAGGTGCGGGTCGGTGACCGACATCAACTTGTGACAGGAGTCACAGGGCTTGAAACCGGGCCGACGACTGGACATCCCTCGTGCACCAGGAGTCGCAAGACTCAAAAAAGATGTTGACAAAAGTTGAAAAAGAGTAAGTCAAAGTGACAAGGGGCATGTTCTCTCCGGATCTACGCTGGCTGGCGCAGAAAAGGAAGACCTGACGTCAGCGCGCAGGGGCGGCGTCTGAGTAGACACCGCACCGTCATCCCAGCGACCACAACGACGAACGCGGAGTCGACCGACGTCACCTACCGACGCACAGGGGTACTGCTACGAAAAAGTTTCTCCGGATCCAGTCTGACGCCTGGGGGTAATTTTAAGGTAAGGAATCTATAACTACGGTCTCTTTCAGATCAATGTGTTAGTGAGTTTTGTGTAATAAATAGACATTTTTATATATGCACTGTGTGTTTTTTTTCCGTTTAACCTACACTACACATGATTAACCTGGTAAAACAAGCTGCTTAACACTCCTTCAAGATAAGCCTGAAGGCTGCTCTCCACAGCTACCAATTTGAGAGCTTTCAAAAGGTTCAAAGATCACTTAGTGCAAGGTGCTTCACTTAAATAAGTGTGCACCCTATACTAAGCCAGTCTCCTACAGATTCACTTCAGGAAAATTCTAAAAGCAAAGGGAGTCCTGTCGTGGTCCACGAAAAGGTACAATAAGTGGATTGTGAGCAAAAAGCATAACAAACCCCCCACAACTCCCAAATACCTCCCACCCATCCCCACACTGAATGACCTAACTTTCAGTGGCAAACAACCACTATAAGCCCAACATGTTCAGTGGTGATACACACCATGGGCAACAGCAACGCTCCGTGAACCTATCCCTTCTGAGCTAGGGAAAAAACACAAATAGATAGATTAAATGGGGGTATTGAGGGGCCAATATGTTCAGTACTCAAACATTTCAGCTTGGGTTAGTGTTATCCCCGTACCAGCAGCCCCGCAAACCCCAACAATGGGTCTCTGAGGCTGTGCTTCGTGAGCAAATGTTAATGTTCAGTTTATGCCTTCACGGTTGTCTCCAATATCAACGCCCTTCTGTGTCCAGGGACTGCCAGACCAGGAAGATGAGTTCTTGACCTTGAAGTTTTTTCTACATAATGATGTGGCTTCGGAGGCGCTGGAGAATTGTGAATTTCCATCAATGTCGATTTTCAGCTGTGCCAGGTGCAACATATCGTATCGGACACCCCTGTCGCACAGTATCCTTTTCAGATCTGTAAATTTCCTGTGCACCTCCAGGGCCATCTGGCTGAAATTCTGGAAAATGAACAGCATGGATCCTTAGTATTGGAATAGGACCCTGCTTCCTAGCAAGTCATAGTGTTGTGTTGCAATCTCAAAAATTGAGAAGCCTGGCTATTAGGGGTCGAGGACGGCCCCCAGAAGCAGACATGGACCCAGAGATCAGTGGGCCCGCTCAACCAGGAAGACAGCAGAAAAGTTGGATCTGCCGAACAGCTCGGAAAGCAAGTCTTCCCCGAAGTCTGCACCTTCCATATTTGGGGATTACGCGATTCCTGAGATTCTTATGTTGTTACATCGAGATATCACCTCTAAACCTTTGTTTTGAGTGAGGGCAGTGGTCATCTGTTTCTCCAATTTGTTCAACCTGTCAGTATTAGCTGTGGTATCATCTGCCAGATCCGAGATTCGCCTATCTGTTTCGTCAATCCTTGCATTTTGTTTATTCATTCTTTCCATAAGCCTGTCCTGTCTGGAGGATATTGAGTCTATTTTTCTGCCTATGGACTGCAGTCCAGTTCTAAGCTCCAGCAGAATGACACCCAATCCCCTCTGCTCTGCTTGAGATGACTCACCAGGAAAACTGTCCTCAACATCGGAGATGGGGGTTGATTTTCACACTGTAATTCACTGCCTGGTTGTCTCGTTCGCACATGGTAGTCGAGAACCAGGTGGCCCATGTAGGGCAACAGCAGAAGTGAGTGACTAAAAGCTCTATAAGGCATTGGATATCTCGCAGCATATGTGCAGGTAGGGGGAATATCTTCCTCAGATTTCCCAGCCAGAGACAATACCACAACATGAATCCCCCTCACACTGGATAGTCAGGGCCAGTAAAGGCACAGCACGCTGTATCGCAATGCAAAGGTGTCCCACAACAGTGTCTCCTACAACCCAGTATACCCACCTCGCTCCGGTGTCTCCAATGTTCATTTACATCAGACGTCTGGTACTCACTGCACCACGTAGAGATCCACTGCACAGTTTGGACAACAGAGGCCTGCTTCAATGGTCCTACAGCCCCCAAAGGGACCACCAGTCCACCCGCCATCTTGCCGCTGACATCAGGCCTGCAGAGGCACCCCTAGCAGCAGGCAAGCCAGCACGCTAAGCCAAGGTAGGGCACATACCGATCCGGCCAAATGGGAGTTTACGGCCCCCAATCTTGCCAGGGGGCCTCTTACTGAGGCCTCAGGCTTGCCAGTAGCCCCTGTTGCTGCCAGGCCTCCAAGTACCAGAGCGGCCTGTATGTACACCAAAGAGCATAGACAAGTATAGGGATCAATCTCACCTACCCACGGATGCCTCCAGGTGCAGGGGCGCTCCAGGAACTCACTCCACCTCAGGGTACACCCGTAACTCATCCTAAGCCGCTATCTAAAGGATAGTAGGCGGGTCTGGAGTTTCGTGCAAGGGA
This sequence comes from Calotriton arnoldi, assembly GCA_963921515.1. Taxonomy (NCBI): domain Eukaryota; kingdom Metazoa; phylum Chordata; class Amphibia; order Caudata; family Salamandridae; genus Calotriton; species Calotriton arnoldi. The sequence continues at coordinate 317,640 of CAWUFW010003448.1, forward strand.
GCCATCTGGATAGCCAGAGTAGGCATATCCCCCCAGGATTTGATTCTTGGTGAGGTGTGTAGGTTAGTTTGTGGGACGTCTGGCTGGTCTTATAGTGATCGAGTAGTAAAGCAGTTGGGGCACTTAAGAATGAATTGTCGGTACAGAAGGACATGTTACTTAGCTTTGGTAATGCCTTATCTGGTAGAGACATGATCTGCCACAGATTCCTTACCTTTGAACTTCTCAGACGTCAGACTGGATCCTGAAGATTTTTTCTTGAGCAGTAACCCTGTGAGCCAATAGGTGGCATCGGTTGACTCAGTGTGACATTGTCAGTGTCGAGTCCGTCATCGTGACGTCCGAGTTGTCAATATAGGCACCACCTTGGCGCGCTGACGTCAGTACTTTTCACAACTTTCCATGTCAGAAGAGCGGAGCCATGAAGTTGCCTGGCAGTGGAGTGTTGAGACAACTAGGGCTCTAAAGGGGAACAGCCCTGACATTAAGAACTGATCCGCAGTGCGGGGAGGATGGGTGGGTCGGTATGGAATCTACAGCTAGATCATATCGCTACCGAATAAGGTACCGAAGTTAAGTAACTTGTCCATCTGACAGAGACATCTAGCTGCAGATTCCTTACCTTTGAACGGATACACAAGCAATGCCATCCCCAGAGGAGGGACTGTTGAAAAGTTTACACCAGAAAGTCCTGTAGGACCGAACGGCCAAAGAGGCCATCCCCACAGACCTGACTGCCCACGCAATAATGCTTGGCAAACGTGTGCATGTGCAGGGATGCCCACGTAGCCGCCTGGCAGATGTCAAGAACCGGGACACCACGAAATGGATCTTGAGACAGAAATGTAATAATGCCAGCACCACACGGGCATAGAGGCCCAGGTAAACAATATATAGCCATAATGGCAACAATGTAAACATGTAAAAACTCAACCACTGTCCCACCAATATACATATGCAGGACAATCATGTTGCAGCCCAATAAGACACAGCAACACCGAAAGGACAATCCGTGTACACACGGAGCCTAAACCAGCTTAGAGTATAAGGCGACATAATAGAGAGAAAAAGGGAGGAGGAGGGCCGAAGAACTTGGCCGAAAAGACAGGCACGTCCTCCCCAAGGGAAATAGACATGAAAGAGAACGCTTGTCAAACAAGCATGTAAAACACGCAAGAACAGAAGGTCAAGATGAAGAAAACAAATAGAGTCCCGGAATTTACTCAACGGGACATCCAGGTGGAATTACCATCTGTAGGAAAGTAAGATCTGCTTTCATGGTTATACCCACTTTTTGCTGGTGTTATTCTGTTTCTGACTAGTCTGGCTGGGATCCTGCTACTCAGGAACCCAGTCACTGTGCTTCCTCCCTAAATTTGACTTTGGGGCGCGGAGGCGCTCCAGAGGAAGGCGAGGGTCCAAAGACAAGATGAAGAGCATTGTAATACTCTTGCAACTGGTTCCAAGTCACATCGGCTTCAGGCAAAGCGGGGAGTGACGTCTGCGCGGAGGCCTCAGTGCCAGGACGTAAGGAGTCTCCAGAATCCACGCTGAGAGTCGAAGGAGCCATAGAAGGCCGTGACTTCGATCTCTTGCGACGCCGCTTACCATGAGAAGTAGTCAGGTACTGGGATCGTTGCCGTCGACCACAGGATGAAGAGCGACGCTCCTGGGAACGACCTCTGGACCGACTATCAGCAGACCGGGAACACGACCGATGCCTCGAGGAACTGGAAGTCCTTGACAACCCTGCCGTCAGGAGCTTCATAAGTTGCTCCCGCAGCGCCTTCGGCTTCAACCGCTAGCAGGCATCACTTTCTTTGACGGCGTGATGCTCGCCCAAGCACCACATACAAACAGAATGTGGATCCATACCCAACATCTGTTGAGCACAGGACTCACAGGATTTAAACCCAGAGGGCATAGAAGGACGCACACTGTTTCAGTCGGAAAGAAATGGTCACAGCAGGCCGAAAAAACGGCAAAGATACACTACTCTGGATCAGCGTGCAGTGCGGAAAAAGAAGAAACGGACATCAGTGCGCCAGAGGGGACTTAAATTGATCCGCTGACGTCACATCAGGAGTCGTCGTCGTTGCGGAGACATGCTGCGCCGTGCCCTGGCGTGCAGAGGTACTGCTGAGAAACGGTTCCGGATCCAGTCTGATGCTCGGGGAGGATTCACAAGTTAAGGAATCTGGGGCTAGATGTCTCTATCAGATCAATATTTACGAACTTTTTGCCATCGGCAGGCATATATCAACTTGGTAGAGGGATGCCTGGCTGCCAGAATAACATCACATACGTCGGAAGGTCAAATGCTGTCAACTGTCGCCGCTCAATCTCCACGAAAGGAGGCGGAGAGTTGACAGGTTCGGGTGGAGGACCCTCCCCTGCTACTGCAACAGAAGATCCTCCCGAAGGGGCAGCCTGATCGGAAGATCGATGCTCGCGTCCAGAAGCTCGGGATACCAAACTCTCGGTGCCCAGTCCATAGTTACAAGAACGACTTGTGCCCGGTTGCTCCTAATCTTCTTAAGCACTTAGGACATGTATGGACGGAAAGGCGTAAAGGAGGCCTGAGCTCCACTAGAGACAAAAAGCGTCGCAAAACCGCTGACAGTGCGTGTTCGACAGAGGCGAACAGATCTAACCAAGGCTTGCCCCACTGCTGAAAGAGTCCTCGCACCACCGCCGGACGGGGACGCCATTTGTGATCTGCTAGGCGCCGACGGCTGAGTTCGTTCGCCCTGGCATTCAGGGAACCGACCAGGTGTTAAACCACCAGGGATATGCCCTGTTGTTCCAACCAAGTCCAGAGATGCAGGGCCTCCTGACAGAGGGTCCACTACCCCACACGGCCTTGTTTGTTGCAGTATCACATGGCGGTGGTGTTGTCCGTGAACACCTGAACCAATCGGCCTTCCTTTGAAAGATGGCAAGAAGGCTTTCAGTGCCAATCGTATCGCACAAAGCTCCAACAGGTTGATGTGGATCCCGGCTCCCACTCGAGACCAGAGTCCTCTGATCTCCACCTCTCCCAGATGGCCGCCCTAACCCAGGAGTGACGCCTCTCTCTCCAGTGTGAGATCAAGGTGGAGAAGGGAGAGGGGTCTGCCTATGACCCATTCGCGTTTTGTCAGACACCACTGCAGGTCTTACGCAGTTCCCGCCAAGATCTGGACCAGCTTGGTGAGATTTCTTCGATGCTGCGCCCATTTGAACTTCAGGTCTCACTGCAGAGCCTGCATGTGCCATCTGGCATGAGTCACTAGCAGGATGCAGGAGGCCATGAGGCTCAGCAGCTTCAGAGGCATTCTCATCGAAATCCAGGACAGAGGCTTAAACATCAGTATCCTAGCCTGAATATCCTGGACTCGCCGTTCGTTACGATAGGCCTGAAACTGCACCATGTCCAGAACAGCTACGATGAAAGGGAACAACTTGGAAGGAGTAAGGTGTGACTTCGGCACATTGATAAGGAACCCCAGCGAATGCAGGAGGTTAGCCTTAGTCTGGAGTTGGGAAACGACCGCCTGGGACGAGCCCGCCTTCAACAACCAGTCGTCGAGATGGGGGAAGACTGGAACCCCTGATCTCCGCAGATGAGCTGCAACCACAGCTATCACCTTGGTGAACACCCGAGGGGCACTGGTGAGGCCTAACCGAAAGTGCTCGTGGCCCATCGTAAACAGCAGGTAGCGATGATGGGCCGGCAGGAAGGGGATATGGAAGTAAGCGTCCTGTAAGTCCAGCGCTACCATCCAGTCTCCCAGGTCCAGGGCAGACAGAACCTGAGCAAGAGTGAGCATCTTGAATTTCTCTTTTTTGAGGCAGTAGTTGAGGGCTCTGAGGTCGAGGATAGGACAAAGGCCTCCGTGCCTTTTGGGAACCATAAAGCAGCGGGAATAGCAACCACAGGCCACTTCTGGCACCCGAACCCTCTCTATGGCTCCCTTGGGCAAGAGAGTCGGAACTTCGTCTCGAAGTAAAGCAAGGCGGTCCTCCGTTGGGGGAAGGGGGTTGCGGGGGGGAGAGAGGGGGAGTTTCTGGCCTAACCTGACTTCTGGCAGCACGACCCATGGGGTCATGGCGATCCGTGTCCACGGCCATGCAGAAACTGCAGAACTTGTGTGGTCCTCTGGCTAGGATACGGCTCCGTAGCCACAAGAGGCAGATGCAGGCCGGAGGGACAGAGAGAGGACCAAGGACTTGGCCGTAGCCTGCGACTCCTTGAAGCGCTCTAGCACTGTGTCCGCCCTGTCTATGAAGAGACGAGATCCATACAAGGGCATGCCTGTCAGATTGGCTTGGACATCCCCAGAGAAACCAGATGTTTTTAACTAGGCGTGGAGCCTAACAGCCACCGTCGAGGAAATCGCTCTGCCCAGTGAGTCTGTTGTGTGAAGGCCACAGTGTATAGTAAACCTTGCTGCATCTCTCCAGTCTGCAACAGCTTGGGAGAGGACAGCCTAGGCCTCCTCCAGGACTTGTGGCAGTTCCTGCGCAACCGTCTCCCACAGGGAGTGGGAGTAACAGCCCAAGAGGCATGCAGTGTTTACTGACCGCAATGCTAGGCTGGTGGAAGAAAAAGTTTTCTTTCTGAAGCGATCCAGCCTTTTGGATTCCCTTATTAGAATAGACCAGTTTGCGCTTACGCAGTGCCCTATGTAAGTTAGCATGCCATTTTAGGCTGTTCGAAACTGATCTTGTTCAATTCCAAGAAATGCCCCCACCTGAGTTTCGTTTCTGAAACGATAGGTTTTGTTTCGGTAATGAGTACACTATTCATGTCAATGCATAGCTTTCTTGCTAGATAGAGGCCCTCTCCCACTTGTCTGGTGGCGGGCCCAGGATGGAACGACCTTGGACTATGCTAGTTTGTGTAAGATATGAGTGCTGAAACCTTTTTTTTGTATTTCACTGTCCAGCTGCATCTGCTTGGAAAATTCCACTGTGGGCGTGTTTTTGTCCGGCTATGAAACGTACATAATGCACAAGTTACTACTTGTGTAACGATATATCTGTAAGAGACATTAGTTAGTGATAGATTCCTTACCTTAGAATATCCCCAGGCGTCAGACTGGATCCAGAAAGTTTTTCGTCAGCAGTACCCCTGCGCGTCAGTAGGTGGCATCGTGCGGCTCCGCATCCGTCGCTGGCGTCGTTAGCGCCGAGATGACGTCACGGAGACTACTTAGGCGCCACCCATGCGCGCTGACGTCCGTTCTGTACACGACTTTCCGCGCCAGGAACGTAGAGCCATGCAAGAAACTGACCACTGGTGCCATGAAACTAGGGCCCAGAAAGGGATGACCTTAACCCTAGAAATCAGTTCGCAAGGACCTTTTTTGGCGCCCACGTAGCCAACAAAGAGTTGGTCATCCACCCGGAACTGTTGTGTGCGCTTCAGATAGAACGAGAGCACACGTTTGGGGTCCAGACGGTGAAGCCTCTCTTCCTCTTTTGAAGGATGCGGAGGCGGAAAGAAGGTGGGCAAAGTGATGGTCTGCCCGATGTGGAAGGGCGTGACAACCTTTGGCAAGAAAGAAGGACGGGTCCTTAAAACCACCTTGTCCGGATGAACAGAAAGCAAAGGAGGTTTGGAAGAAAGAGCCTGGAGCTCACTCACTCTTCTGGCAGAGGTGATAGCTACCAGGAAAGCCGTCTTGAGTGTGAGAAGACGCAAAGGACAGCGATGAAGGGGCTCGAAGGGAGCGCACATCAGGTATGTCAAGACAAGGTTTAAGTCCCATTGAGGCATTATGAACGACACGGGAGGAAATGTGTGCGTAATGCCCTTGAGGAAACGGGTAACAACCGGTGACTTAAAAAGAGAAGGCTGATCTGGAAGCCGTAGAAAGGCGGAGATGGCCGAAAGATAACCTTTGATAGTGCCCAGAGCAGAGCCCTGCTGGGCCAAGGATAGAAGGAACAGAAGAACCTCAGAAAGAAGGGCAGAGAGGGGATCCACAGCCTTTGCTGTGCACCATGCCACAAATTTGTTCCACCTGCAGGCGTATACCATCTTAGTGGAGGGACGCCTGGCTGCCAGAATGACATCACAGACTTCGGGAGGAAGATCGAAAGCTGTCAACTGTCGCCGCTCAATCTCCACGCATGGAGGTGGAGGATGGACAGGTTCGGGTGGAGGACCGTCCCCTGCTGCTGTGACAGAAGATCCTCCCGAAGAGGCAGTCGGATCGGGGGATCGATCGCCATGCTGAGTAGCTCGGGATACCAGTATCTTCGTGCCCAATCCGGAGCCACAAGGAAGACTTGGGCCCGGTCGCGCCGAATCTTCTTCAGCACTCTGGGCAGAAGTGGTATAGGCGGAAAGGCGTACAATAGACCGCAACTCCACTCGCGGCGAAAAGCGTTGCCGTGCGAGTGCCGCCTTGGAAATTCCAACGCGCAGAACTGATGACATTGCGCGTTCTCTTCGGTGGCGAATAGATCTAACCAAGGCTCTCCCCATTGCAGAAAGAGACCTTGCGCCACGTCCGAGTTCAGACGCCATTCGTGATCCACCAAGCACCGGCGGCTGAGTTCGTCCGCCCTGGCGTTCAGAGAACCCGCCAGGTGTTGAACCACCAAGGTAATGCATTGATGTTCCAGCCATGTCCAGAGGCGCAGAGCCTCCTGACATAGGGTCCAGGACCCCACCCCGCCCTGTTTGTTGCAATACCACATGGCGGTGGTGTTGTCCGTGACCACCTGCACTGCACTTCCCCGGACAGAGGGAAGGAATGCCTTCAGCGCAAGTCGGATCGCCCGAAGCTCCAAAAGGTTGATATGGAGCCGGGACTCCGCCGGAGACCAGAGGCCTCTGATCTCCGCCTCTCCCAAGTGGCCTCCCCATCCCAGGAGGGACGCATCCGTCACCACCGTGTGCTCCGGTTGGGGAAGGGAGAGGGATCTGCCATTGACCCAATCGCGATTCGTGAGCCACCACTGCAATTGTCGTGCAGTGCCCTCCTAGATCTGGACATGATCGGACAGGTTGCCCGGATGCTGTGCCCACTGGAACTTCAGGTCCCACTGCAGAGCTCGCATATGCCATCTGGCATGTTGCACCAGCAGGATGCAGGAGGCCATCAGGCCCAGGAGCCGGAGGGTCAACCTGACCGAAACCCGGGAGAGAGGCTGAAAGATCGGAATCATAGCCTGAATATCCCGGACTCGCTGCTCGGGAGGATAAACCCAAAACCGCGTCGAATACAGAACCGCTCCGATGAAGGGGAGCTTCTGAGAGGGACTCAGGTTCGACTTCAGCACATTGATGGAGAACCCCAGCAAATGCAGGAGGTCGGCCGTAGTCTGGAGGTGGGTGACAACTGCCTGGGGCGAGCCCGCCTTCAACAACCAGTCGTCGAGGTAGGGGAAGACTGGAACCCCTGCCCGGCGCAGATGAGCTGCGACCACCGCCATCACTTTTGTGGACACCCGAGGGGCGCTGGTAAGGCTGAAAGGGGGCACAGCAAACTGAAAATGCTCCTGGCCTACCGTGAACCGCAGGTAACGCCGGTGGGCCGGCAGGACGGGGATGTGAAAATATGCGTCCTGCAAGTCCAACGCCACCATCCAGTCTCGAGGGTCGAGGGCAGCCAAGACCTGAGCCAGAGTCAACATCTTGAACTTCTCCTTCCGGAGGAAGCGATTGACGTTCCTGAGGTCCAAGATGGGGTGCAAGACCCCCTTGTCCTTCTTGGGGACCAGAAAGTATTGGGAATAACAACCACTCCCTACTTGTGGCACAGGAACACACTCTATGGCCCCCTTGGCCAAGAGGGCCGTGACTTCCTGCTGGAGAAGCGCCAAGTGTTTCCCCGACATGCGGTGGTACTGAGGTGGCATGGCAGGAGGGGTGGACTGAAAGGGAAGGGAGTAACCCTTGCGGATGATCTGCAACACCCACTCGTCCGATGTGATAGCGTGCCAGTGGGGGAGATGATGGCGGATCCTGCCACCCACTGGCGTGGGGTGCCCCCCAAAGCTCGGATTAGGAAGGGTTGGAGGTAGAAGCAGCGGAGGTGGACTGACCCCCACGCTGATTCCCAGACCCGCCCCTGCGGAAACCGCGGCTGCGCTGAGGCTGGTTCTGCACAGGCTTGCTGAAGGAACGTGCCTGGGCGCCCCTGCCGTGGCCACGAAAGGAACGAAAACCAGGAGTGGCTGTGCTTTTTGTGGAAAGACCTAAGGACTTGGCCGTGGCCCGCGAGTCCTTAAAACGCTCCAGCGCACTGTCGGCTTTATCGCCAAACAGGCGAGTGCCATCAAAGGACATGTCCATGAGTGAGATTTGGACATCTGGCGAGAACCCGGTAGATCTCAACCAGGCGTGGCAACAAAGCGCCACAGACATAGAAATTGCTCTACCTAGTGAGTCCGCGGTGTCCAGACCACACCGAATGCCGAACTTAGCCGCATCTTTACCCTCGGCAACAGCGTGGGACAGCACAGCTTGGGTCTCCTCAAGACACCGAGGCAACACCTGTGCAACTGTATCCCACACCGCGTGGGAATAGCGGCCCAATAGGCATGCGGAGTTCACCGACCGCAGCCATAAGCTGGCCGAAGAGAACAACCGCTTGCCGAACTGCTCCAGCTTCTTAGAGTCCTTATCCGGCGGAGCCGTGGGAAAGGCACTCTGGGACGTCGAAGCTTGGATGACCAGGCTCTCGGGCGTAGGATGAGTGGTCAGAAAGGCAGGGTCACCCGGCGCCGGGCGATGACGCCTAGCGACGTTCTTATCCACAGGGGCCCCTGTGGCTGGCTGCGACCAAGTGCCCAGAAAGAAGTCAGTGAGGGCGTCATTAAATGGCAGCAGGGGCTCCGACGAAGTGGACGCCGTCTGGAGCACCTCAGTGAGGAGATTAGTCTTGAGGGCCACCGTAGGGAGAACAAGGTTGAGGACCTCGGCGGCCCGAAGGAGCACCATCGTGTAAGAAGCGCCCTCCTCCATGGTAGGCGGAGGAGAGGCAAACCCCGGGTCAGAGGAGATATCAAGACCGCCGGCCTCCTCTAACTCGTCCGCCCAGTCCTGCTCAGAGTCACACTGACTAGCAAGAGGGTCCTCGGACCCCTCCCAGTCGTCCTCCACCTCCGCCGCATACCGCGGCGGCAGGGCAGGGACCGGGGAAGGAACAAACTGCTTCGGGAACGGCACCGGACGGGGCCGAACCGGCGCCGTGTCCCAATGCGGATCCCAGGTAGGGACAAAATTGTCCGGGAACCGGGGCAGGGGCGGAACAAATGGCATCCACAGTGGCGCCGGAGGCGGAGCCGAGGGTGGCGCTGGGGCCGGAGCCGGCAGCGTGGGACCTTTTGGCTTCAAGCAACTTTCAAGCAACTTTCTCTCAAAGCTCTGGGGTGGGGGCTGCTATACATAAGGAGGCTATTATAGTCAGTGGGCTTAGTGTATACTGTCGTTTTCAATTGTCCATCATTGAGGGAAATCCATAAATCAAGGAAGAGTAGACTCGTTTCTGATATGGTATTAGTGAAACGGAGAAAAGAATTGAGGGTGTTAACCCACCCAAAGAATTCCTCACAAAGTGGATGTTGGAGGTGTATGGGTTCGATACATTGAAGATTGCCATCGCCTCAAAGGCTGACATGTAGAGGCAGGCCAAGCTGGGAGCAAAAGTATTCCCCATGGAAGTACCCTGCGTTTGATGGTGAAGTTGAGTCCTCCTGCTGAGCCTGCGGGCCGGAAAGTGCGCCAGCAGGGTCAGGCCACCCTAAAATGGTACACATGGCATCATAAAACTCTTTTAATTGGGCAGGGATCGCTCCCGGTCCCGGAAAGGGAGGGAAATGAGGAGCCGACCCCAGCAAACGTTACACAGAAAAAGGCCTCGAAAGTCGAGACTCCTCTGTCACGTCGGGTAACCGACGGGGTGGAGTCAAAGCACGCTTCGACTTCTTGTGGTGCTTCTTACCTGACCCCTTCAAGTACTTCGAATGAGAGGACGAAGACTTGGAGACCCCCAGAGCAGTGCTCAGACCTTCCTCTAGACCGAGGCCAGGACTGGGAACAAGATCTCAGAGGGCCGCAAGCAGCTTTAGGGACCGCTTCTCCAAACTTTAGGAGTGATGGCCCAGCAGTCGGAACACTACTTCGGGTCGTGGTCACGCTCCAGGCACCAAAGACAGTTGGGGATCCGTGACCGACATGGCGCAGTGACAGACGCAGCACAGTTTGAATCCCGAAACCTTTTTAGACATGATGAATTCCTACACATCGAAAAAGGTCTACAAAATGTCAAAACAAAAGTCGGTCAAAAAATTGACAGTGGGTAGGCTCTCTTCAACAGGTCTGCGCTGGCTGGCGTGGAAAGAAAAGAACTGACGTCAGCGAGCTGAGGTGGCGCCTATATTGACGACGTGGATGTCACGATGACTGAGACAACACCGACGACGTCACGAGGGGTCGACAGATACCACCTATCGGCGTGCAGGGGTACTGCCCAAGAAAATCTTCTGAATCCAGTCTGACATCTGGGAAGTTCAAAGGTAAGCAATCTGCAGCTAGATATCTCTTTCAGATTGGTCTATTATTCAGGAGAACAAGATTGGTTATTCTGGCACATGTCGATTAACTGGATTAAGACTAAGAATAGATAAAGAAGTTGTTACTGGTGGCCTGGATCTAAAGGTTGCGAGTGTTTTGATTGCAATGTGAGCTACTAAGTACAAAACATTGGACACCACCTATGGTATGTAAGTAAATATCCAAGAAGCCCTGGGAGGAAATCTTTTTGAAATTGTCAGGCTGGTGACTGAGGCCCTCTGCCTGTGTATCTCTTGGTTTTGATGGATATTTATTCTGGTTGGCTTGAGTTTACTGTGGTGAAAGAGCTGACCACACGTTGTGAAAATTCTTTAGAAAATGGGTGCAGCAGCGAAAGCAACACTAAGGCTATCCAGTTGACCTCTAGGAAAATTGAGTCTTTCGTAGCCAAAAGAGCGCAAGAGGTGTGCACTATATACCATTCCAAAACCAACTGGTGGTGGAAAGATGCAACAGAATGCTTAAGAAGTGTATTCCATTGTCCAGAACAGAATGGACAACTGGAGATTTCATAAAATGTAATTTTGTAAATTTTATGAAATCCCTGGATTTACACACCAATTTTAATAAATCTTAGATAATGACCTGTGGGCCTAGGAAACTGAACCTAGAAACACTTAAGGTGGAGGAAGCCTCTTTAAAATGCCCTTGCACTTTCTCATATCTAGGAATAACATTTACAGATAATGGCGTATGGACAAATATGTTACACAGAGCAGCAATAAATTATCAAGAGCAGTTAACTCGCTGCTTAGCTTGCCACAGCCAAGGAAGGGAGGAGCCCTTCTCCCTCTTCTGCAGATTTTTAAAATACAGTGTAGTCATTAACAACTGTAATTCAAGTGGAAGAAAACTGATTTTGCAGAAGAGTACTAGGGGTTGCCATTTCCTCATCTAATTTTATTTCCCATAGCGAACTGAATATCCCATATGCTGAGGATTAAATATACGCCCGGCCTCCACTATTATGGCTCGCACTATGGAGGAATACAGAGGCAAGTCTCACTAAACATATTATTCGAGACTGTCTTGCATGTGAAAAACGTAAGAGTTTTCCATGGCTGGCAACCATGGAATCTCGCCTACAGAAAGTAGGTCACCAACTCTAATTTGAAAACCCGGGTAGGATCGCCAATCGTTAGTAAAAAGGAGCTTCAAATGGCCCTGTATAAATCTCTCAATGCTGACAGACTGGCAACAGAGGTTTAAAAGTCAAGTGCAGCAGCATTTATTAATTTAGGAGTGTACAGATTACTGGCGATGTACTTAACGAAACCTTTGGGGCAATGGGAGAGATGTTTATTGTTTCAATTCAGGGCTGACACTGTGAAATATATGCTATGCTTCCCCTTAGGATTTCAGGAAAATTTGGACTACACCCCATGCCCATGTAATGGGAGTGCAGGCCAATCACTGCTACACTTTTTATTCTTTTGTGGTTTTTACTCTATTTACACTAAAAGAATCTTGCCTCCCCTAATTAAAAGGTTTGCCACCAGTGACTATAGATAAGTATACAGAAAGTTGCTTAAACTCTGATGACGAGAGCATTTTTTCTGTGGGAATGTTCTTGAAAACAGCAGTTCGGGCACGTATGTCCATGAAGCACAAGTTACTAACTTGTGTAACGATATATCTGTAAGAGACAGTAGTTAGTGACAGATTCCTTACCTTAGAATATCCCCAGGCGTCAGGGTGGATCCGGAAAGCTTTTTGCGTAGCAGTACCCTTGCGCGTCGGTAGGCGGCGTCGTGCGGCTCCGCGTCCGTCGTCGGCGTCGTGATCGCCGGGATGACGTCGCGGGCAGTACTTAGGCGCCGCCCTGCGCGCTGACGTCAGTTCTGTACACGACTTTCCTCGCCAGGAACACAGAGCCATGCAAGAAGCTGACATAGGTGTCTGAAAAATACTAGGGCCCTGAAAGGGATGTCCTTAACCCTAGAAATCAGTTCGCAGAACGGGGAGGATGGGTGGGCGGTAAGGAATCTGTCACTAACTACTGTCTCTTACAGATATATCGTTACACAAGTTAGTAACTTGTGCATCTGAAAGACACGTTAGTGACAGATTCCTTACCTTAGAATAGATACCCCAGCAATACCAACCCCGGTGGTGGGTCTGCGAACAAAGATCAGACAAGGAAGTCCTGGAGGACAGAACGGCCAAAGAAGCCGTCCCTCCGGACCTGACTGTCAAGGCAGTAATGCTTTGTAAACGTGTGCAGCGAGGCCCACGTAGCTGCCTGACAGATAACCGGCAGCGGAACACCGCGGCCCAAGGCCGTGGTAGCAGCCGTTGCCCTGGTGGAATGGGCACGCAGCCCAACAGGAGGCTCCTTCTTAGCCAAAGAATAGCAGGTCTTGATGCACAAGGTAACCCAGCGGGAGATGGTCCTCTTGTGCACCGCCCGACCTTTTTGGCGCCCACGTAGCCAACAAAGAGCTGGTCATCCACCCGGAAGTGTTTTGTGCGGTCGATATAGAAGGAGAGCGCACGTTTTGGGTCCAGACGGTGGAGCCTCTCTTCCTCTCTGGAAGGATGCGGAGGCGGAAAGAAGGTGGGCAAAGTGATGGTCTGCCCAATGTGGAAAGCAGTAACCACCTTTGGCAAGAAGGACGGACGCGTCCGAAGAACAACCTTGTCTGGATGAACAGACAGAAAGGGAGGTTTGCAAGATAGAGCCTGGAGCTCACTCACCCGCCGAGCGGAGGTGATGGCCACCAGAAAGGCTGTCTTCAGAGTCAGAAGACGAAGAGGACAGTTATGTAGAGGCTCAAAGGGAGCGCACATTAAAAAGGTAAGAACCAAGTTCAAGTCCCACTGAGGCATCACAAACGGAACAGGAGGGAAGAGGTGAGTAATGCCTTTTCAAGAACCTGTTAACAACAGGGGACTTGAAAAGGGAGGGCTGATCAGGGAGCCTGAGGAAGGCCGAGATAGCACAAAGATAACCCTTGATGGTACCCAGGGCAGAACCCTGTTGGGCCAGAGAGAGAAGGAACAGAAGGACCTCAGAAAGAGGGGCAGAAAGGGGATTCACAGCCTTTGCTGTGCACCATGCCACAAATTTGTTCCACCTGCAGGCGTATACCACCTTAGTGGAGGGACGCCTGGCTGCCAGAATCACATCACAAACTTCGGGAGGCAAGTCGAAAGGAATCAACTGCCGCCGCTCAATCTCCACGCAAGCAGGTGTAGACTGGACAGGTTCGGGTGGAGGACCGTCCCCTGCTGCTGCGACAGAAGATCCTCCCGAAGAGGCAGACGGATCGGGGGATCTACGCTCATATTGAGTAGCTCGGGATACCAAACTCTTCGAGCCCAGTCCGGAGCCACAAGAATGACTTGGGCCCGGTCGTGCCGAATCTTCTTCAACACTCTGGGTAGAAGTGGTATAGGCGGAAAGGCGTACAACAGACCGCAACTCCACTCGCGACGAAAAGCGTCGCCGAGCGAGTGCCGCCTTGGAAATTCCAACGCGCAGAACTGATGACATTGCGCGTTCTCTTCGGTGGCGAATAGATCTAACCAAGGCTCTCCCCACTGTAGAAAGAGTCCTTGCGCCACTTCCGAGTGAAGACGCCATTCGTGATCCATCATGCACCTGCGGCTGAGTTCGTCCCGCCCTGGCGTTCAGGGAACCTGCCAGGTGTTGAACCATCAGGAACATGCCCTGATGTTCCAGCCATGTCCAGAGGCGCAGAGCCTCCTGGACAAAGGGTCCAAGACCCCACCCCGCCCTGTTTGTTGCAGTACCACATGGCGGTGGTGTTGTCTGTGAACACCTGCACTACCTTCCCTTTGACAGAGGGAAGGAATGCCTTGAGTGCAAGTCGGATCGCCCGTAGCTCCAGAAGGTTGATATGGAGCCGGGACTCCGCCGGAGACCAGAGGCCTCTGATCTCCGCCTCTCCCATGTGACCGCCCCATCCCAGAAGGGACGCGTCCGTTACAACTGTATGCTCTGGCTGGGGAAGGGAGAGGGATCTGCCCATGACCCATTGCCGGTTCGAGAGCCACCACTGCAACTGTTTTGCAGTCCCTCCGAGATCTGGACGTGATCGGACAGGTTGCCCTGGTGCTGCGCCCACTGGAACTTCAGGTCCCACTGCAGAGCCCGCATATGCCATCTGGCATGATTGACCAGCAGGATGCAGGAGGCCATGAGGCCCAGCAGCCTCAGGGTCATCTGTACCGAAACCCAGGATAAAGGCTGAAAGATCGGAATCATAGCCCGAATATCCCGGACTCGCCGTTCGGGAGGATAGGCCCGAAACTGCGTCGTGTCCAGAACTGCTCCGATGAAAAGGAGCTGTGGAGAAGGAATCAGATGCGACTTCGGCACATTGATGGAGAACCCCAGCGAGTGCAGGAGTTCGGCCGTAGTCTGGAGGTGGGAGACGACTGCCTGGGACGAGCCCGCCTTCAGCAGCCAGTCGTCGAGGTAGGGGAAGACTGAAACCCCTGCCCGGCGCAGATGAGCTGCGACCACCGCCATCACTTTCGTGAACACCCGAGGGGCACTGGTAAGGCCAAAGGGGAGCACGGTGAACTGAAAATGCTCGGGGCCTACCGTGAACCGAAGGTAACGCCGGTGGGCCGGCAGGACGGGGATGTGGAAATACGCGTCCTGCAAGTCCAACGCTACCAACCAGTCTCCAGGGTCGAGGGCAGTCAAGACCTGAGCTAGGGTGAGCATCTTGAACTTCTCCTTCCGGAGGAAGCGATTGACGTTCCGGAGGTCCAAGATAGGACGCATGTCCTCCTTGTCCTTTTTGGGCACCAGAAAGTAGTGGGAGTAGCAACCACGCCCTACTTCTGGGGTCGGAACATGCTCGATGGCCCTCTTGGTCAAGAGGGCCGTGACTTCCTTCTGTAGAAGCACCAAGTGATCCCCTGACATGCGGTGGAATTGAGGTGGCATGGCTGGGGGGGTGGTCTCGAAGGGGAGGGAGTAGCCCCTTCGGACAATGTCCAAGACGCACCTGTCCGAGGTGATGGTGCACCAGTGGGGACCCTGCCCCCTACTGGCGTGCTGTGCACCTGAAAGGAGGGACTAGGAGGGCTTGGAGGCCGCGGACGGGTTGGAGGTGGTGGCCTGACCCGCACGCTGGTTGCCCGATCCGCCACGGCGGAATCCACGTCCTCGGCCACGCGAAGACGCTGCTGCGCGGGCCGATGGCTGGGCTGCTGACGTGAAGGGGCGCCCTACCGTGGCCACGATAGGGGCGAAAAGCAGAAGTCAGCGGAGGGCGTGTAGCAGAAAGGCCCAGGGACTTGGCAGTAGCCCGTGAGTCCTCAAAGCGCTCCAACGCATGGTCTGCTTTGGACCCAAAAAGACCGACTCCATCAAAGGGCATGTCCATGAGAGTATTCTGGACATCCCCTGAAAAACCAGTGGTTCTCAGCCAGGCGTGGCGTCGGAGCGCCACCGTCGTTGCAATAGACCTGCCCAGCGAGTCGGCGGTGTCAAGGCCACAACGTATAGTGTATTTAGCCGCATCCCTTCCTTCCGCAATGGCGCGGGAAAGCAGTGTCTGGACCTCCTCAGGACACTGGGGCAAAACATCCGCCACCGAATCCCACAGGGAGTGGGTATATCGGCCCAAAAGACAAGTGGTGTTAACGGACCGCAAGCCAGCACTGGAGGAAGAAAAACCTTTCTTCCCAAACTGATCCAGGCGTTTGGATTCCCTATCCGGAGGAGCGGTAGGGAAGGCGGTTTGGGAAGCGGAGGCTTGGACAACCAAGCTCTCAGGAGTGGGGTGGACAGAGAGAAACAGGGGGTCGCCCGGAGCTGGGCGATGGCGTCGTGACACGTTCCGATCCACAGGAGCCCCTGTGTTGGGCTTGGACCAGGCGCCCAAAAGAACGTCAGTGAGGCCGTCGTTAAACGGCAGCACAGTCTCCGCAGAGGAGGCTGCCGGCTGAAGCACCTCTGTCAAGATGTTAGGCTTGACCGTCAAAGTAGGGAGTTGGAGACGTAAGGCCCCAGCTGCCCTACGCAACACCGTACCAAAATTGGCTCCCTCCTCCGTAGCCACGGGAGGAGACAGCATGCCAGTGTCAGGGGAAGTATCCAGACCACTGGCCTCCCCTAGACTCTCTGTCCAGTCCTCATCGTACTGACAGTGTCGTGTCAGAGGGTCATCAGACCCCTCCCAGTCCAACTGGTCCTCCTCTGGTTCAAAATAAGGAGGAGGAGGGACAGTTGGGACCCAAGGTCCCATCGGCGCCGGAGCCGGCGTCGAGCGACGTCGGTCCGGATCCATGTCCGGAGCCGGAAGGAACTGGGGACGACGCCGCCCGGAGCCCAGGGCGGCGTCGAGAACGGCACCGGAGACATCGGCGCCGGCGGAGGTGTCGTTAGGTCGACCGGCGTCGATGGGGGTTGTGGAGCCGGGATCGAGGCCGGGGCCGAAGCCGGAGCCGGGACCGAGGCTGGAGGCACGGGCGACGCCGGGGCCGGAGCCGCCGGCGACGCCGGAGCAACCCCATCAGGGCCCGCGGGGCCCGAAGGCGCACCGGAGGGGCCTGGAGGCCCAAAGAGGCGGGCCATGGCCGTCAGGAATTCCTGCACTTTGGCCGGATCCGCCCCCGAACCCGGGAAGGGCGGGTATGGCGGGGGCGACTCCACAGGCATGTTCGGGGCCGCGGGGGCGGGGACGGTGCCGGGAGGGGCCTCAGCCGAGTCGCGAGACCGGCGAGGCGAAGTCCTAGAGCGATGATGCTTTTGGACTTTTTGTGTTTGGACTTACCGGACGAAGAAGACTTCGACGCCGACGACCGGTGTGGACTCCGCGATCGACCCCTGGACCTCTCACGCGACCGGGGCCTCCGTGGAGCCGAATGCCGGGCCTCGAGGAGCTTTCGAGACCGCTCTCGCAAAGCTTTCGGGTTGAGGGCCTGGCATTCGGGACAAGACTCCGTGTCGTGGCCTCGGCCGAGGCAGAAGAGACACTCCCAATGCGGGTCGGTGACGGACATCATCCGCGCACAGGCGCCGCATCGCTTGAAGCCGGGCATCCCTACGACACCTTGAAAGATGAAAAAACAGTGAAAAATTCACCAAAAAGTATGGTCAAAAAATGACCAGGGCACTGCTCTTCCCGGATCTGCGCTTGCTGGCGCGGAAAAAGAAGAACTGACAGCAGCGCGCAGGGGCGGCGCCTAAGTACTGCCCGCGACGTCATCCCGGCGATCACGACGCCGACGACGGACGCGGAGCCGCACGACGCCCCCTACCGACGCGCAAGGGTACTGCTACGCAAAAAACTTTCCGGATCCAGCCTGACGCCTGGGGATATTCTAAGGTAAGGAATCTGTCACTAACGTGTCTCTTTCAGATCACAGATTAGCAGTGGTCTATAGTTGGTTTAAAGTACATGGTCATGAATTTTAATCATAATATTTTATATAGAATGTTAGTTTTTAATTTTTTGTTGGGATTTTAAAATGTGTTTTTAAGGACACCTCCGTAGCATAAAAGAGCAAACTGAATTGTATACGTGAGGGTAGCATCAGGTTGTTTTAATCATTAACATGGCGGACCACCAATTAGGTTTTTGTTTTTAATTTCAAAGAGCCTCCGCTGCTTAACTCTAAATTCTCACGTTTTACCATTTGGAGCAGGCACTGTGAAATGAGATATTGTTTTAAAATGTTACTTTTTTAGTGTGTACTTTTATGGTTTCCCTTGTGTAAACCGAATAAAGATAATGAATGAAATGATATGAATGGACAACTGAGGTGTCTAAAAGAATGGAGCAATACAGGTTTACTCAACATGCAATTTTGAGTTGAAGTCGGCAAGGGACATACAAATATGGTAAACCTTTTAAGGTTATAAAAAAAATTGGGGCTATACGGACAAGTTACTTACTTTCGGTAACGCCTTACCTTGTAGAGACATGATCTAGCCGCAGATTCCTTACACTGGAACTTTCAAGCGTCAGGGTGGTTCCAGAAGATTTTTTTAGCAGTACCCCTGCGCACCAGTAGGTGGCGTCGGTCGACTCCGCTCGACGTCGTCGTGATGTCTGCGACGTCAATATAACCGCCACTCCGGAATGCGGACATCAGTACTTTTCACGAATCTCCACGCCAGAAGTGCGGAGCCATGAAGTGTTAAAAAAGAGAGACTAGGGCCCTGAAAGGGAACAGCCCTGACACTATAAAGACAATTCCGCAGTGCAGGGAGGATGGGTGGTTAAGTAAGGAATCTGCGGCTAGATGATGTCTCTACCAGATAAGGCGTTACCGAAGGTAAGTAACTTATCCATCTGATAGAGACATCTAGCCGCAGATTCCTTACCTTTAAACTGATACCCAAGCAATGCCTTCCCCGGAGGTGGGACTGAGGAAAAGCTTTAAACCAGGAATGCCTGTAAGACAGAGCAGCCAAAGAACCAGAGAATCCAGGCAATAGTGTTTGGCGAACGTGTACAGAGATTTTCACGTGGTCGCTTGGCAGAAATCAGAAATAGTAACACCACGCTGGAGGGCTGTGGTGGCTGCGTTTGCCCAGGTGGAATGGGCTCCAAGGCCTTCGGGAGGCTGCTTCTTTGCCAAGGCATAACATTTTGATGCAGCGGATAACCCAGCGTGATATGGTCCTCTCTTGGACAGCACGCCCCTTCTTTGCTCCCACATATCCTCTAAAGAGTTGGTCATCCACCCGGAACTCTTTTGTGCAATCAAGGTAGAATGATCACGCTCTTTTTGGGTTCAGACGGTGGAGACGCTCCTCTTCTTTGGAAGGATGCGGAGCTGCATAGAAAATGGGCAGAATAACGGACTGTCCCAGATGGAAGGGAGTTACAACTTTGGGCAAAAGGGATGCCCTAGTTCTCAGTACCACTTTGTCTGGAAAGCGGTCAGGTAAGGAGGCTGTGATGACAGTGCCTGTAGTTCACTCTCCCTCCTGGCAGAGGTAACTGCCACCAAAAAAGCTGTTGTGATAGTGAGCAACCGTAGAGGACAGTTGTGCAGTGGCTCAAACAGTGCACATATCAAGAAAGTAAGGACCAAATTAAGGTCCCATTGTGGTATAAAAAAAAGGAGATGGGGGGAACAAGTGGGTTAACCCCTTCAAAAATCTCTGCACCAGAGGGTACTTAAAAAGTGAGGGCTGATCTGGCAGCCGAAGAAAAGCCAAGAGGGCCGAAAGGTAGCCCTTCAAGGTGCCCAAAGCAGAGCCCTGCTTGGCCAAGGAAAGGATAAAAAGGAGAATATCTGCTAGAGAAGCAGATAAGGAGTCAATGGACTGTTCTACACAATATACACAAAATCTGTTCCATCAGCAGGCGTATACCCATTTCGTGGAGGGACACCTGGCTGCCAGAATGACCTCGCAGACTTCGGGAGGAAGGTCAAAACCTGTCAACTGTTGCCGCTCAATCTCCACGCAAGGATGTGGAGAGTGGACAGGTTCGGGTGGAGGATCCTTCCCTGCTGCTGCAACAGAAGATCCTCCCGAAGTGGCAGCCTGATTGGAGGATCGATGCTCATATCCAGAAGCTCGGGATACCAAACTCTCCATGCCCAATCTGGAGCTACGAGAATGACTTGTGCCCAGTCGTTCCTGATCTTCTTGAGCACTCTGGGCAGGAGTGGTATGGGAGGAAAGGCGTACAGGAGGCCTGAGCTCCTCTCGCGACAAAAAACTTGGACACTCCAATGCGCAAAACTGCTGACATTGCGCGTTCTCTTCGGAGGCGAACAGATCTAACTAAGGCTCTCCCCACTTCTGAAAAAGACCTTGTGCCACCTCCGGATGGAGACGCCACTCGTGATCCGCAAG
Source organism: Calotriton arnoldi (assembly GCA_963921515.1). Lineage (NCBI taxonomy): Eukaryota > Metazoa > Chordata > Amphibia > Caudata > Salamandridae > Calotriton > Calotriton arnoldi. Next base: position 338,018 of record CAWUFW010003448.1, read on the forward strand.
GCACCTTCGACTGAGTTCGTCTGCTCTGGCGTTCAGAGAACCGGCCAGATGTTGAACCACCAGGGAAATGCTCTGTTGTTCCTTCCAAGTCCAGAGGCGCAGGGCCTCTTGACAGAGGGTCCACGACACCATCCGCCTTGTTTGTAGCAGTATCACATGGCAGTAGTGTTGTCTGGAAACACCTGAATTAGCCTTCCCTTGATGGATGGCAAAAAGGCTTTCAGTGCCAGTCGGATCGCACAAAGCTCCAATAGGTTGATATGGAGCTAGGCTTCCACAGGAGACCAGAGTCCTCTGATCTCCACCTCCCCCAGATGGCAGCCCCATCCCAGAAGACATGCATCCGTCACTACTGTGAGGTCTGGGTGGGGAAGGGAGAGGGGTCTGCCTCTGACCCAATTGCGGTTTGTCAGTCACCACTTCAGGTCTTTCGCAGTGCCCTCTGATATCTGACCTAGGTCGGTGAGATTTCCTCGATGCTCTGCCAATTGGAACTTCAGGTCTCACTGCAGAGCCCGCATGCGCAACCGTGCATGGTCCACCAGCAGGATGCAGGAGGCCATGAGGCCTCGGAGTCATTCTCACCGAAATCAGGGATAGAGGCTGAAACATCGATATCATAGCCTGAATATCCTGGACTCGCCGTTCGGGAGGATAGGCCCAAAACTGCACTGTGTACTAGAATAAACACAATAAAAGGGAGCGTCTGAGTGGCGGTCAGGTGTGACTTTGGCACGTTGATAGTGAACCCCAGCGAATGCAGGAGGTTCGCCATAGTCTGGAGGTGGTAAACGACTGCTTGGGACGAGTTCACCTTCAACAACCAGTCGTCCCTGAAAGGATGTTACCGGCAGTACAGGGAGGTCCCCTAAGGAGCCCCCCAGTACATGGGATCATACCTTCAACACTTGAATCGGTGTTGGGGTATGATTCAAACATGACCAGGTTCGGTGCAGCTAAAATATAGTTAGAAATCTCGTAAGGACTGATGTCCACTATAAGTCCAAAAATGGCTGACCGCACTTACAAAGCCTGGAGGATCAACTCTGGGTTTGTAGGGGTGTCCTGCTCATGCAAGGGCACCCTCATACTTATAACCAAGCACCCTGCCCTTAGGACTGAAGCGCCTGTCATAGGGGTGACGTGCATGTTTTAAGTATAGTGACCTCCGATAAGGAAACTTATATCTGTTGTGAGAGGTGCAAGCACAAACTCATACAGGCTTCAATGGAAGGCCTGTAGTCACAGTTTAAGTGGGCTCCCACGGGTGGCACAATACATGCTGCAGCCCATAGGAGACCCCTGGTGTACCTATGCCCTGGGTACCTTAGTACCATTTACTAGGGACTTATAAGGGTACACCAGTAGCCAATTGTGGAGGTACCAAGTACTTACCATGCCAATTTAGGGGGAAAAGCACAGTTTCTGGGGTCCTGATTAGCAGGATCCCAGCAGACTAGGTCAAAAACACACTGACACCAATCAAAAAGTGGGGGTAACCATGAAAGCAGATCCTACTTTCCTACAACGGCACATTGTGAGAAAGTCCTCTTCTGCACTGCATGACCTTTCTTTGATCCAACGTGCCCCACGAAGAGTTGGTCATCCACGCAAAACTCTTTAGTGCGTTCAAGGAAGAACGACAAGGCTCCTTTTGGGACCAAACAGTGGGGTCGCTCCTGCTCTTTAGAGGGGTGCAGAGAAGCATAGAAAGTGGGAAAGGAGACTGATTGCCCCATGTGGAATAGTGTCACCACTTTCGATAAGAAAGAGGCCCTGGTGCGAAGCACCAACTTATCAGGGAAGATGGTCAGGTAAGGAGGCTTGCAATTCGGTCACCCTCCTGGCAGAAGTTAATGCCACTAAAAAGGCTGTTTTAATGGAAAGCAACCGGAGGGGGCAGTAGTGCAGAGGTATGAATGGAGCGCTCATCAGTTAGGTGAGAACCATATTAAGGTCCCACTGAGGCATGAGGAATGGGGCAAGTGGGAATAGATGTACAAGCCCCTTAAGAAATCTGTTTACAATAGGGGATTTAAATAGAGATCTGGCCTAGCAGCCTCAAAATGGCAGACAAGGCCTAAAGCCAGTGGTACACAAGATGCGTCCTGTACCACACCAGATGAGAGAGCCTTTAGAAAAGGAACTAAAAAGGTTGTGCATGTTGGGGGTCATACAACCCATAGACATGTCGCACAAGTTACTAACTTGTGTAACGATATATCTGTAAGAGACAGTAGTTAGTGACAGATTCCTTACCTTAGAATATCCCCAGGCGTCAGGCTGGATCCGGAAAGTTTTTGCGTAGCAGTACCCTTGCGCGTCGGTAGGCGGCGTCGTGCGGCTCCGCGCCCGTCGTCGGCATCGCCGGGATGACGTCGCGCTGACGTCAGTTCTGTACACGACTTTCCGCGCCAGGAACGCAGAGCCATGCAAGAAGTTGACATAGGTGTCTGAAAAATACTGGGGCCCTGAAAGGGATGTCCTTAACCCTAGAAATCAGTTCGCAGAACGGGAGGATGGGTGGGGCGGTGAGGAATCTGTCACTAACTACTGTCTCTTACAGATATATCGTTACACAAGTTAGTAACTTGTGCATCTGAAAGAGACACGTTAGTGACAGATTCCTTACCTTAGAATAGATACCCCAGCAATACCCACCCCGGTGGTGGGTCTGCGAACAAAGATCAGACAAGGAAGTCCCGGAGGACAGAACGGCCAAAGAAGCCGTCCCTCCGGACCTGGCTGTCAAGGCAGTAATGCTTGGCAGCGAGGCCCACGTAGCTGCCTGACATATATCCTGCAGCGGAACACCGCGGCCTAAAGCCGTGGTAGCAGCCGTTGCCCTGGTGGAATGGGCACGCAGCCCAACAGGAGGCTCCTTCTTAGCCAAAGAATAGCAGGCTTTGATACACAAGGTGACCCAGCGGGAGATGGTTCTCTCGTGCACCGCCCGACCTTTTTGGCGCCCACGTAGCCAACAAAGAGCTGGTCATCCACCCGGAAGTGTTGTGTGCGGTTGATATAAAAGGAAAGTGCACGTTTTGGGTCCAGACGGTGGAGCCTCTCTTCCTCTCTGGAAGGATGCGGAGGCGGAAAGAAGGTGGGCAAAGTGATGGTCTGCCCAATGTGGAAGGCAGTAATCACCTTTGGCAAGAAGGACGGACGCGTCCTAAGAACAACCTTGTCTGGATGGACAGACAGAAAGGGAGGTTTGCATGATAGAGCCTGGAGCACACTCACCCGCCGAGCGGAGGTGATGGCCACCAGAAAGGCTGTCTTCAAAGTAAGAAGACGAAGAGGACAGTTATGTAGAGGCTCAAAGGGAGCGCACATTAAAAAGGTAAGAACCAAGTTCAAGTCCCGCTGAGGCATGACAAACTGAACAGGAGGAAAGAGGTGTGTAATGCCTTTTAGAAACCTGTTAACAACAGGGGACTTAAAAAGAGAGGGCTGATCAGGGAGCCTGAGGAAGGCCGAGATTGCACAAAGATAGCCCTTGATGGTACCCAGGGCAGAACCCTGTTGGGCCAGAGAAAGAAGGAACAGAAGAACCTCAGAAAGAGGGGCAGAGAGGGGATTCACAGCCTTTGCTGTGCACCATGCCACAAACTTGTTCCACCTGCAGGCGTATACCACCTTAGTGGAGGGACGCCTGGCTGCCAGAATCACATCACAAACTTCGGGAGGCAAGTCGAAAGGAATCAACTGCCGCCGCTCAATCTCCACGCAAGCAGGTGGAGAATGGACAGGTTCGGGTGGAGGACCGTCCCCTGCTGCTGCGACAGAAGATCCTCCCGAAGAGGCAGACGGATCGGGGATCGACGCTCATACTGAGTAGCTCGGGATACCAAACTCTTCGAGCCCAGTCCGGAGCCACAAGGATGACTTGGGCCCGGTCGCGCCGAATCTTCTTCAACACTCTGGGTAGAAGTGGTATAGGCGGAAAAGCATACAACAGACCGCAACTCCACTCGCGACGAAAAGCGTCGCCGAGCGAGTGCCGCCTTGGAAATTCCAACGCGCAGAACTGATGACATTGCCCGTTCTCTTCGGTGGCAAATAGATCTAACCAAGGCTCTCCCCACTGTAGAAAGAGTCCTTGCGCCACTTCCGAGTGAAGACGCCATTCGTGATCCATCATGCACCTGCGGCTGAGTTCGTCCGCCCTGGCGTTCAGGGAACCTGCCAGGTGTTGAACCATCAGGAATATGCCCTGATGTTCCAGCCATGTCCAGAGGCGCACAGCCTCCTGACATAGGGTCCATGACCCCACCCCGCCCTGTTTGTTGCAGTACCACATGGCGGTGGTGTTGTCTGTGAATACCTGCACTACCTTCCCTTTGACAGAGGGAAGGAATGCCTTGAGTGCAAGTCGGATCGCCCGGAGCTCCAGAAGGTTGATATGGAGCCGGGACTCCGCCGGAGACCAGAGGCCTCTGATCTCCGCCTCTCCCATGTGACCGCCCCATTCCAGAAGGGACGCGTCTGTCACGACTGTGTGCTCTGGCTGGGGAAGGGAGAGGGATCTGCCCATGACCCATTGCCGGTTCGAGAGCCACCACTGCAACTGTTTTGCAGTCCCCTCCGAGATCTGGACGTGATCGGACAGGTTGCCCTGGTGCTGCGCCCACTGGAACTTCAGGTCCCACTGCAGAGCCCGCATATGCCATCTGGCATGATTGACCAGCAGGATGCAGGAGGCCATGAGGCCCAGCAGCCTCAGGGTCATCCGTACCAAAACCCAGGATAGAGGCTGAAAGATCGGAATCATAGCCTGAATATCCCGGACTCGCCGTTCGGGAGGATAGGCCCGAAACTACGTCGTGTCCAGAACTACTCCGATGAAAAGGAGCTGTGGAGAAGGAATCAGGTGCGACTTTGGCACATTGATGGAGAACCCCAGCGAGTGCAGGAGTTCGGCCGTAGTCTGGAGGTGGGAGACGACTGCCTGGGACGAGCCCGCCTTCAGCAGCCAGTCGTCGAGGTAGGGGAAGACTGGAACCCCTGCCCGGCGCAGATGAGCTGCGACAACCGCCATCACTTTCGTGAACACCCGAGGGGCACTTGTGAGGCCAAAGGGGAGCACGGTGAATTGAAAATGCTCGAGGCCCACCACGAACCGCAGGTAACGCCGGTGGGCCGGCAGGACGGGGATGTGGAAATAAGCGTCCTGCAAGTCCAACGCTACCATCCAGTCTCCAGGGTCGAGGGCAGTCAAGACCTGAGCTAAGGTGAGCATCTTGAACTTCTCCTTCCGGAGGAAGCGATTGACGTTCCGGAGGTCCAAGATAGGACGCATGTCCTCCTTGTCCTTTTTGGGCACCAGAAAGTAGTGGGAGTAGCAACCACGTCCTACTTCTGGGGTCGGAACGCGCTCGATGGCCCTCTTAGCCAAGAGGGCCGCAACTTCCTTCTGAAGAAGCACCAAGTGATCCCCTGACATGCGGTGGAATTGAGGTGGCATGGCTGGGGGGGTGGTCTCGAAGGGGAGGGAGTAGCCCCTTCGGACAATGTCCAAGACCCACCTGTCCGAGGTGATGGCACGCCAGTGGTGAAGGTGATGGCGGACCCTGCCCCCTACTGGCGTGCTGTGCACCTGAAAGGGAGGGCTTGGAGGCCGCGGACGGGGCGGGGTTGGTGGCCTGACCCGCACACTGGTTGCCCGACCCACCACGGCGGGAGCCACGTCCTCGGCCACGCGAAGACGCTTGCTGCGCGGGCCGGTGGCTGGGCAGCGGACGTGACTGGGCGCCCCTTCCGTGGCCACGAAAGGGGCGAAAAGCAGATGGCTGCGGAGGGCGTACAGCAGAAAGGCCCAGGGACTTGGCCGTAGCCCGTGAGTCCTTAAAACGCTCCAGCGCATGGTCTGCCTTGTTCCCAAAAAGACCGACCCCATCAAAGGGCATGTCCATAAGAGTGTTCTGGACATCACCCGAGAAACCAGTGGTTCTCAGCCAGGCGTGACGGCGCAGCGCCACTGTCGTTGCACTTGATCTACCCAGCGAGTCGGCGGTATCAAGGCCACATCTAATGGTAAATTTAGCCGCATCTCTTCCTTCCGCAATGGCGCGGGAAAGCAGTGTCTGGACCTCCTCAGGACACTGGGGCAAAGCTTGCGCCACCGAGTCCCACAGAGAGTGGGAATATCGGCCCAAAAGGCAAGCGGTGTTGACAGACCGCAAGCCAGCACTGGAGGAAGAAAAGACCTTCTACCCAAATTGATCCAGGCGTTTGGATTCCCTATCCGGAGGAGCGGTAGGGAAGGCGGTTTGGGAAGCAGAGGCTTGGACAACCAAGCTCTCAGGAGTGGGGTGTTGGGAGAGGAACAGGGGGTTGCCCGGAGCGGGGCGATGGCATCGGGCCACGTTCCTATCCACAGGAGCCCCTGTGGCGGGCTTGGACCAGGTTCCCAAAAGAACATCAGAAAGTGCGTCATTAAACGGCAGCAGTGGCTCCGAGGAGGTAGCCGCCGGCTGAAGCACTTCCGTCAGGAGGTTAGTCCTGACGGCCACTGTAGGCAATTGGAGGTGTAAGGCCCCAGCTGCTCTACGCAACACCGTTGCAAAATTTGCTCCCTCCTCCGTTGCCACGGAAGGAGGAGACAGCATGCCAGGGTCAGGGGAGGTGGTCCAGCCCAGTTCCTCAGCCCAGTCCTGTTCGTACTCACACTGCTGTGTGAGAGGGTCCTCCGACCCCTCCCAGTCCTCTTCGTCCTCCTCAGGTTCAAAATAAGGAGAAGGAGGGACACGCGGGACCCAAGGTCTCAACGGCGTCGGGAGCCGGCGTCGAGCGACGCTGGTCCGGCGCCGTGTCCTGATCCGGAGAGAACCGGGAAACGACGCCGCCCGGAGCCCCGGGCGGCGTCGGAAAAGGCACCGGAGACATCGGGCGCCGGCGGAGGTGTAGTTAGGTCAACCGGCGTCGATGGGGGTTGCGGCAGCACCGAGCCGGGATCGAGGCCGGGGCCGAAGCCGGGGCCGGGACCGAGGCTGGTGTGACAGGCGGCGCCGGAGTCGTCGGCGGCGCCGGGGAAACCCCATCAGGGCCCGCAGGCGCACCGGGGGTACCTTGAGGCCCGAAGAGGCGGGCCATGGCCGACAGGAATTCCTGTATCTCGGCCGGAGTCGCCCCGAACCCGGGAAGGACGGGTAATGCGGGGGCGGCTCCACAGGCACTCCCGGAGCCGCGGGGACGGTGCCGACAGGAGCCTTAGCCGAGTCGCGAGACCGGCGAGGCGAAGTCGTGGAGCGATGACGCTTCTTAGACTTTTTATGCTTCGACTTACCGGAGGAGTGCGAAGACTTGGACCCCGACGACCGATGAGGACTCCGCGACCGGCCCCTCGACCTCTCTCGTGACCAGGGCTTGGTGTGGCGTGGAGCCGACTGCCGGACCTCGAGGAGCTTTCGAGACCGCTCCCGCAAAGCCTTCGGGTGCAAGGCCCAGCAGTCGGGGCACGACTTCGTGTCGTGGTCGCGGCCGAGACAGTAGAGACACTCTAAATGCGGGTCTGTGATCGACACCATACGACCACAGACGTCGCAGGGCTTGAAGCCAGGCATCCCTACCGACACCTTCGGAGTCGAGAGATTCGTGGAGAAAAACAGTGAAAAATCACCAAAAAGATAGTCAAAAAATGACTAGGGCACTGCTCTTCCCGGATCTGCGCTTACTGGCGCGGAAAAAGAAGAACTGACGTCAGCGCGCAGGGGCGGCGTCTAAGTACTGCCCGCGACGTCATCCCGGCGATCCCGACGCCGACGACGGACGCGGAGCCGCACGATGCCGCCTACCGACGCGCAAGGGTACTGCTACGCAAAAACTTTCCGGATCCAGCCTGACGCCTGGGGATATTCTAAGGTAAGGAATCTGTCACTAACGTGTCTCTTTCAGATGGTACACTTTAAGAGTGCCCAGAGCAGAGCTCTGCTGGACAAGGGTCAAAATAAAGGCAAAGACATGAGAGAGGGAAGCAGAAGAGGGTCAATAGACCTTTCTGTATGATATTTTACAAATTTCTGCCAACAGCAGGCGTACATGGTCTTGGCAGGGGACACCTGGCTGCCAAAATCACCTCACAGACTTTGGGAGGAAGGTTAAATGCCGTCAAAATACCGCAGCTTAATCTCCATGCAAGAAGGCATAAAGTTGACAGGTTTGGGTCGAGGGCCCTTTTCTGCTGCTGCAACCGAAGATCCTCCTGAAGGGGCAGCCTGACCGGAGGATCGATGTTCAGTTAAAGAAGCTCGGGATACCAGACTCTCCATGCCCAGTCTGGAGCCACAAGAATGACTTGGGCCTAGTCGTCCTAGATCTTCTTGAGCGCTCTGGAAGGGAGCGGTATTGGCAGCAAGTCATACAGAAGGCCTGAGCTCCATTCAAGACAAAAAGCGTCGCCGAGCGAGTGCCGCCTTGGAAACTCCAGCGTGCAAAACTGGTGACATTGTGCGTTCTCAGTGGAGGCAAACAGATCTAACCAAGACTCTCCCCGAGAGATCTGGGCCATGCCGGAGATTCTCCTGATGCTGCACCCACTGGAACTTTCGGGTCCCACTGCAAAGCCCACATATGACATTTGGCATGTGTCACTAGCAGGATGTAGGAGGCCATGAGTCCCAGCAGCTTCAGAGTCAATCTCATCGAAATCCAGGATAGAGGCTGAAACATCTGTATCATAGCCCGAATATCCTGGACTCGCTGTTCGGGAGGATAGGCCCGAAATACACTGTGTCTAGAACAGCTCCAATGAAAGGGAGCGTCTGAGAGGGAGTCAGCTGCAACTTCGGCACGTTGATAGTGAACCCTAGTGAAAGCAGGAGACTCGCCGTAGCCTGGAGGTGGGAGAAGACAGCCTGAGGCGAGCTCACCTTCAACAGCCAGTCGTCGAGATCGGCAAAGATTGGCACCCCAGATCTGTGCAGATGAGCTGCGACCACCGCCATCACCTTGATGAACACCCAAGGGGCGCTAGTAAGGCCTAAGGGGAGCACTGTGAACTGAAAGTGCATGTGGCCTACCGTGAACTGCAGGTAGTGCCGATGGGCAGGCAGGGCGGGAATGTGAGAATAGGCATCTTGCAAGTCCAATGCTAACGTCCAGTCTCCGGGATCTAGGGCAGACAAGACATGAGCTAGAGTGAGCATTTTGAACTTTTCCTTTTTGAGGAAGTAGTTGAGTGCTCGGAGATCTAGAATAGGACGAAGGCCCTTGCCCTTTTTTGGGACCAGAAAGTACCACAGCCTACTTCTGGTGCCAGAACCCTCTCTATGGCTCCCTTGGCCAAGACAGTCCTGACTTACTCCTGAAGCAACTTCAGGTGGTTCGCCGTCAGCCCGGTTGTAACTCGGAGGCATGGATGGAGAAATAGTCTCGAAGTGGAGGGAGTAGCCCCTTCGGACTATCTGAAGAACCCACTTGTCCGATGTGATGTTTTGCCAGTGGTGGAGGTGATGGCTGATGCCCATGATCTAGAAGGGCCGGACTAGGAAGGTTTAGAGGCTACAGGGGAAGGAGTTGACTGACTGGACCTCTGGTCGCCTGGACCTCAGGTCGCCTGAACCACGGGGTCGAAATGAGACACACCCACGGCTGCACAGAGGTTGCTGAACTTGCGCGGTTTTGTGGCTGGGATATGGCTGGAACCGCCTGAAAGCCCCTTCAGTTGCCATGAAAGCGGAGAATAGCAGATGGGGGACGTGTGGTCACCGAAAAGCCCAAACACTTGGCCGTAGACCGCGAGTCCTTAAAGCACTCCAGGTCCATGTCTGCCTGGTCTTCGAAGAGATGGGTGCCATCAAAGGGCATTCCCAAAAGGGAAGCCTGGACATCTCAAAAAAAAAAAAAAAAAGAATTTCTCAGCGAGGTGTGGCGTTGAACAGCCACCGTCAACGACATTGCTCTGCCCAGCGAGTTGGCGGTGTCCACCATCCAGCCTCTTGGATTCCCGGTCTGCGGAAGGGAACGTGCCTTGTGAGGTAGAGGCTTGGACCACCAGGCTCCAGGGGGGCAGGGTGGTTGGTGAGGAATTTTGGGAGGCCCGGTGCAGGGCGATGGCAGCGGGTGACTGTTCTATTCACAGGAGCCCCAGTGCTGGGCTTGGACTAGGTTCCCAGAAGGACATCAGTTAAGGCCTCGTTGTAAGGAAGGAGGGGTTCCGAGGCGAAGACACCCGGCTACAGGACCTCTGTCAAGATGTTTGCCTTGACTTCTACCAAAGGGAGCTGAAGGTCCTCTGCTGCCCTTCTCACCACCACAGAATATGAAGCACCGTCATCCGTAGTCACGGTAGGGGGAGAAAGCAGACCAGAATCTGGGGAGGTATCCAGTTGCATAGCCTCACCCAATTCATCATACCAGTCCATTTCGTGCTCAGGCTGGTCTTGTAAAGAGTCCAGCAACCCCTCCCAATCTTACTACATTCCTAGCCCAGGGAACCAGATGGAGCCCCCTCTGAGCCTCCAGGGCCTGAAGGCACGCCGGGAGGGTCAGGTCACCGAAATATGAGGCACATGACGCCATAAAATTCTTTAAGCAGGGTGGGGGTTGCACCGGCTCCTGGAAAGGCAGGGAAGGGCAGAGTCGACACAGGTGTAGGTTCAGCATAAAGAGGCCCAGAGCATCAAGACTCCTCCGCCACGTCGGCCGACAGATGAGGAGAGTTGAAGCGCACTTTGGCCTCTGTGTTTCTTATGCCTCTTACCTGACTAACCTGATAACTGAGTGGGAGGACAAGGACTTAGGAATCCCGGAACGATGCCCGGACCTTCCTATCGACAGGGAAGGAGACCTCTGGGGCCAACTGCGTGGAGTCGAAGGCCAGGCCGCAAGCAGCTTTAAGGACTCCTCCCTCAAAGCCTTCGAAGTCATAGCCAGGCAGTTGGATCATAACTTCGGGCCGTGGTTGCGCTCCAGGCACAAGAGACAAATTAAGTGTGCATCCGTCACCGACATGGCACGAGGAACGCGAAGCATGGTTTGAATCCAGAAGTCTTCTTCGACATTGAGGAAAAACCTACACCAAAAATCACCGACAAAACATCAAAAGCCAGACAGAAAGTGATAGAGGGTAGCTCTCTTAACGGATCTGTGCTAGCGGACGTGGAAAGAAACGAACAGACGTCAGCATGCCGTGGTGGCGCCATTATAGGTGATGCAGACATCAGTTCCGGCGTGGACGACGCCAACGACGTCATGCGGAGCTGACCGATGCCACCTGCCGGCGCACAAGGGTATTGCTTGAGCAAAAGTCTTCTGGATCCAGCCTGACGCCTGGGAAATTCTATGGTAAGGAATCTGCGGCTAGCTATCTCCATTAAATAACACTAACCAACGCAGAACAAAATTTCAATTCCAAGGAGACGGTGCTGTTCAATGTGGTGGATAGACTTGTTTCAATCTTTCAACAAAAGCATTATCTGGTACACACTGTATTGTTTTGGACCCTTGTGTATGCAGAGAGAAGTGACAAATGGACCTAGATTGAGTCATACATTATGATTTTCCAGCTCTTCACTAAACACCAAAGTATCACCTAAGGATCTGGTGGATATATTTGTTAGTGATTGTTAAGACACCAAGAACCTTGGTGTTGTCACTTGGAACCTGCATCACTCATCCCAGTGTAAATCCCTTCAAGATAAATAACTTTGATTTTACCTCTAACGAGTTATAGAGTTTACTCCTTCCTCTGACAGTCCAATTAACACATACATGTAAGCTCATCAAGGGTACCGTGCATCCTGTGTGCATAGCATCCATTTCTCTGTTTCGCCAGAACAGGATGTTGCTGCGTATAAAATGGTAGCCAACTTATTTGTATTTACTTTACCACACATCTACTGATTTTGCTGTTTGAATGCCTGTTTGTATTTGCTCCAATGTTTCAACCACTATTCAACCAAATAAATTCCACCTGTCTAAAGATGTATTTTTGACAGTAGCCTGTTCTGCTGATTTGAAAGCAGATTCTCTCAGTAATGCATGCGGTCGCTACTTTTCTTTGTGGTGGGTATTCTTATCTAATCTTAGATTTCTCACCTTAGAATATTCCCCAGACGGCAGACTAGATCTGGAGATTTTTTTAGCAGTGCAATTGTGCACTCTTATAAGGCACCATGCACTTCTGAACTGGCTCCGTACTGCCCCGGAACTGATAGAGCAGAGCTGTGTATAAGTGCCACCTCTATGTGTTGATGTTAGTTTCCTGTCTTTTCCCTTTCTGCACCCTCAGATGTGCAGCATAAAACAACCGTTGGTGACAGTGTGCTGATTGATAAATTGAGACCGTTTTTGATGCTAAAGAGATCACTTCATAGAACAGGAACATGGGAGGGCAGTGAATAATCTGCAGTTAGATATATAATCCACCAGAAAGAGAGTTAACGCACAAGTTACTAACTTGTGTAACGATATATCTGTAAGAGACAGTAGTTAGTGACAGATTCCTTACCTTAGAATATCCCCAGGCGTCAGGCTGGATCCGGAAAGTTTTTTGCGTAGCAGTACCCTTGCGCGTCGGTAGGCGGCGTCGTGCGGCTCCGCGTCCGTCGTCGGCGTCGTGATCGCCGGGATGACGTCGCGGGCAGTACTTGGCGCCGCCCCTGCGCGCTGACGTCAGTTCTGTACACGACTTTCCGCGCCAGGAACGCAGAGCCATGCAAGAAGCTGACATAGGTGTCTGAAAAATACTAGGGCCCTGAAAGGGATGTCCTTAACCCTAGAAATCAGTTCGCAGAACGGGGAGGATGGGTGGGCGGTAGGAATCTGTCACTAACTACTGTCTCTTACAGATATATCGTTACACAAGTTAGTAACTTGTGCATCTGAAAGAGACACGTTAGTGACAGATTCCTTACCTTAGAATAGATACCCCAGCAATACCAACCCCGGTGGTGGGTCTGCGAACAAAGATCAGACAAGGAAGTCCTGGAGGACAGAACGGCCAAAGAAGCCGTCCCTCCGGACCTGACTGTCAAGGCAGTAATGCTTTGTAAACGTGTGCAGCGAGGCCCACGTAGCTGCCTGACAGATAACCGGCAGCGGAACACCGCGGCCCAAGGCCGTGGTAGCAGCCGTTGCCCTGGTGGAATGGGCACGCAGCCCAACAGGAGGCTCCTTTTAGCCAAAGAATAGCAGGTCTTGATGCACAAGGTAACCCAGCGGGAGATGGTCCTCTTGTGCACCGCCCGACTCTTTTGGCGCCCACGTAGCCAATAAAGAGCTGGTCATCCACCCGGAAGTGTTTTGTGCGGTCAATATAGAAGGAGAGCGCACGTTTTGGGTCCAGACGGTGGAGCCTCTCTTCCTCTCTGGAAGGATGCGGAGGCGGAAAGAAGGTGGGCAAAGTGATGGTCTGCCCAATGTGGAAAGCAGTAACCACCTTTGGCAAGAAGGACGGACGCGTCCGAAGAACAACCTTGTCTGGATGAACAGACAGAAAGGGAGGTTTGCAAGATAGAGCCTGGAGCTCACTCACCCGCCGAGCGGAGGTGATGGCCACCAGAAAGGCTGTCTTCAGAGTCAGAAGACGAAGAGGACAGTTATGTAGAGGCTCAAAGGGACGCACATTAAAAGGTAAGAACCAAGTTTAAGTCCCACTGAGGCATCACAAACGGAACAGGAGGGAAGAGGTGTGTAATGCCTTTAAGAAACCTGTTAACAACAGGGGACTTGAAAAGGAGGGCTGATCAGGAAGCCTAAGGAAGGCCGAGATTGCACAAAGATAGCCCTTGATGGTACCCAGGGCAGAACCCTGTTCGGCCAGAGAAAGAAGGAACAGAAGAACCTCGGAAAGAGGGGCAGAAAGGGAGTCACAGCCTTTGCTGTGCACCATGCCACAAACTTGTTCCACCTGCAGGCGTATACCACCTTAGTGGAGGGACGCCTGGCTGCCAGAATCACATCACAAACTTCGGGAGGCAAGTCGAAAGGAATCAACTGCCGCCGCTCAATCTCCACGCAAGGAGGTGGAGACTGGACAGGTTCGGGTGGAGGACCGTCCCCTGCTGCTGCGACAGAAGATCCTCCCGAAGAGGCAGACGGATCGGGGGATCGACGCTCATACTGAGTAGCTCGGGATACCAAACGCTTCGAGCCCAGTCTGGAGCCACAAGAATGACTTGGGCCCGGTCGCGCCGAATCTTGTTCAACACTCTGGGTAGAAGTGGTATATGCGGAAAGGCGTACAACAGACCGCAACTCCACTCGCGACGAAAAGCGTCGCCGAGCGAGTGCCGCCTTGGAAATTCCAACGCGCAGAACTGATGACATTGCGCGTTCTCTTCGGTGGCGAATAGATCTAACCAAGGCTCTCCCCACTGTAGAAAGAGTCCTTGCGCCACTTCGAGTGAAGACGCCATTCGTGATCCATCATGCACCTGCGGCTGAGGTTCGTCCGCCCTGGCGTTCAGGGAACCTGCCAGGTGTTGAACCATCAGGAATATGCCCTGATGTTCCAGCCATGTCCAGAGGCGCAGAGCCTCCTGACATAGGGTCCACGACCCCACCCCGCCCTGTTTGTTGCAGTACCACATGGCGGTGGTGTTGTCTGTGAACACCTGCACTACCTTCCCTTGACAGAGGGAAGGAATGCCTTGAGTGCAAGTCGGATCGCCCGGAGCTCCAGAAGGTTGATATGGAGCCGGGACTCCGCCGGAGACCAGAGGCCTCTGATCTCCGCCTCTCCCATGTGACCGCCCCATCCCAGAAGGGACGCGTCCATCACAACTGTGTGCTCTGGCTGGGGAAGGAGAGGGATCTGCCCAAGACCCATTGCCGGTTCGAGAGCCACCACTGCAACTGTTTTGCAGTCCCCTCCGAGATCTGGACGTGATCGGACAGGTTGCCCTGATGCTGCGCCCACTGGAACTTCAGGTCCCACTGCAGAGCCCGCATATGCCATCTGGCATGATCGACCAGCAGGATGCAGGAGGCCATGAGGCCCAGCAGCCTCAGGGTCATCCGTACCGAAACCCAGGATAGAGGCCGAAAGATCGGAATCATAGCCTGAATGCACAAGTTACTAACTTGTGTAACGATATATCTGTAAGAGACAGTAGTTAGTGACAGATTCCTTACCTTAGAATATCCCCAGGCGTCAGGCTGGATCCGGAAAGTTTTTGCGTAGCAGTGACCCTTGCGCGCCGGTAGGCGGCATCGTGCGGCTCCGCGTCCGTCGTCGGCGTCGTGATCGCCGGGATGACGTCGCGGGCAGTAATTAGACGCCGCCCTGCAGCGCTGACGTCAGTTCTGTACACGACTTTCCGCGCCAGGAACGCAGAGCCGTGCAAGAAGCTGACATAGGAGTCTGAAAAATACTAGGGCCCTGAAAGGGATGTCCTTAACTCCTAGAAATCAGTTCGCAGAACGGGGAGGATGGTGGGGCGGTAAGGAATCTGTCACTAACTACTGTCTCTTACAGATATATCGTTACACAAGTTAGTAACTTGTGCATCTGAAAGAGACAAGTTAGTGACAGATTCCTTACTTTAGAATAGATACCCCAGCAATACCAACCCCGGTGGTGGGTCTGCGAACAAAGATCAGACAAGGAAGTTTTGGAGAACAGAACGGCCAAAGAAGCCGTCCCTCCGGACTTGGTTGTCAAGGCAGTAATGCTTGGTAAACGTGTGCAGCGAGGCCCACGTAGCTGCCTGACAGATATCCTGCAGCGGAACACCGCGGCCTAAAGCCGTGGTAGCAGCCGTTGCCCTGGTGGAATGGGCACGCAGCCCAACAGGAGGCTCCTTCTTAGCAAAAGAATAGCAGGCTTTGATACACAAGGTTACCCAGCGGGAGATGGTTCTCTTGTGCACCGGCCGACCTTTTTTGGCGCCCACGTAGCCAACAAAGAGCTGGTCATCCACCCGGAAGTGTTGTGTGCGGTTGATAAAAAGGAAAGCGCACGTTTGGAGTCCAGACGGTGGAGCCTCTCTTCCTCTCTGGAAGGATACGGAGGCGGAAAGAAGGTGGGCAAAGTGATGGTCTGCCCAATGTGGAAGGCAGTAACCACCTTTGGCAAGAAGGACGGACGCGTCCTAAGAACAACCTTGTCTGGATGGACAGACAGAAAGGGAGGTTTGCATGATAGAGCCTGGAGCTCACTCACCCGCCGAGCGGAGGTGATGGCCACCAGAAAGGCTGTCTTCAGAGTCAGAAGACGAAGAGGACAGTTATGGAGAGGCTCAAAGGGAGCGCACATGAGAAAGGTAAGAACCAAGTTCAAGTCCCACTGAGGCATCACAAACGGAACAGGAGGGAAGAGGTGTGTAATGCCTTTTAGGAACCTGTTAACAACAGGGGACTTGAAAAGGGAGGGCTGATCAGGAAGCCTGAGGAAGGCAGAGATGGCACAAAGATAGCCCTTGATGGTACCCAGGGCAGAACCCGGTCGGGCCAGGGAAAGAAGGAACAGAAGAACCTCAGAAAGAGGGGCAGAGAGGGGATTCACAGCCTTTGCTGTGCACCATGCCACAAACTTGTTCCACCTGAAGGCGTATACCACCTTAGTGGAGGGACGCCTGGCTGCCAGAATCATATCACAAACTTCGGGAGGCAAGTCGAAAGGAATCAACTGCCGCCGCTCAATCTCCACGCAAGCAGGTGGAGGCTGGACAGGTTCGGTGGAGGACCGTCCCTGCTGCTGCGACAGAAGATCCTCCCGAAGAGGCAGACGGATCGGGGATCAACGCTCATACTGAGTAGCTCGGGATACCAAACTCTTCGAGCCCAGTCCGGAGCCACAAGGATGACTTGGGCCCGGTCGCGCCGAATCTTCTTCAACACTCTGGGTAGAAGTGGTATAGGCGGAAAGGCGTACAACAGACCGCAACTCCACTCGCGACGAAAAGCGTCGCCGAGCGAGTGCCGCCTTGGAAATTCCAACGCGCAGAACTGATGACATTGCGCGTTCTCTTCGGTGGCGAATAGATCTAACCAAGGCTCTCCCCACTGCAGAAAGAGCCCTTGCGCCACTTCCGAGTGAAGACGCCATTCGTGATCCATCATGCACCTGCGGCTGAGTTCGTCCGCCCTGGCGTTCAGGGAACCTGCCAGGTGTTGAACCACCAGGAACATGCCCTGATGTTCCAGCCATGTCCAGAGGCGCAGAGCCTCCTGACAAAGGGTCCACGACCCCACCCCGCCTTGTTTGTTGCAGTACCACATGGCGGTGGTGTTGTCTGTGAACACCTGCACTACCGTCCCTTTGACAGAGGGAAGGAATGCCTTGAGTGCAAGTCGGATCGCCCGGAGCTCCAGAAGGTTGATATGGAGCAGGGACTCCGCCAGAGACCAGAGGCCTCTGATCTCCGCCTCTCCCATGTGACCGCCCCATCCCAGAAGGGACGCCGTCCGTCACAACTGTGTGCTCTGGCTGGGGAAGGGAGAGGGATCTGCCCATGACCCATTGCCGGTTCGAGAGCCACCACTGCAACTGTCTTGCAGTCCCCTCCGAGATCTGGACGTGATCGGACAGGTCGCCCTGGTGCTGCGCCCACTGGAACTTCAGGTCCCACTGCAGAGCCCGCATATGCCATCTGGCATGAGTGACCAGCAGGATGCAGGAGGCCATGAGGCCCAGCAGCCTCAGGGTCATCCGTACCGAAACCCAGGATAAAGGCTGAAAGATCGGAATCATAGCCTGAATATCCCGGACTCGCCGTTCGGGAGGATAGGCCCGAAACTGCGTCGTGTCCAGAACTGCTCCGATGAAAGGAGCTGTGGAGAAGGAATCAGATGCGACTTCGGCACATTGATGGAGAACCCCAGCGAGTGCAGGAGTTCGGCCGTAGTCTGGAGGTGGGAGACGACTGCCTGGGACGAGCCCGCCTTTAGCAGCCAGTCGTCGAGGTAGGGGAAGACTGAAACCCCTGCCCGGCGCAGATGAGCTGCGACCACCGCCATCACTTTCGTGAACACCCGAGGGGCACTGGTAAGGCCAAAGGGGAGCACGGTGAACTGAAAATGCTCGAGGCCTACCGTGAACCGAAGGTAACGCCGGTGGGCCGGCAGGACGGGGATGTGGAAATAGGCGTCCTGCAAGTCCAACGCTACCAACCAGTCTCCGGGGTCGAGGGCAGTCAAGACCTGAGCTAGGGTGAGCATCTTGAACTTCTCCTTCCGGAGGAAGCGATTGACGTTCCGGGAGGTCCAAGATAGGACGCATGTCCTCCTTGTCCTTTTTGGGCACCAGAAAGTAGTGGGAGTAGCAACCACGCCCTACTTCTGGGGTCGGAACATGCTCGATGGCCCTCTTGGCCAAGAGGGCCGTGACTTCCTTCTGTAGAAGCGCCAAGTGATCCCCTGACATGCGGTGGAATTGAGGTGGCATGGCTGGGGGGTGGTCTCGAAGGGGAGGGAGTAGCCCCTTCGGACAATGTCCAAGACCCACCTGTCCGAGGTGATGGGACGCCAGAGGTGAAGGTGATGGCGGACCCTGCCCCGACTGGCGTACTGTGCACCTGAAAGGAGGGACTAGGAGGGCTTGGAGGCCGCGGACGGGTTGGAGGTGGTGGCCTGACCCGCACGCTGGATTGCCCGAACCGCCACGGCGGTATCCACGTCCTCGGCCACGCGAAGGCGCTTGCTGCGCGGGCCGTTGGCCGGGCTGCGGACGCGATTGGGCGCCCCTTCCGTGGCCACGAAAGGGGCGAAAAGCAGACGTGAGCGGAGGGCGCACAACAGCAAGGCCCAGGGACTTAGCAGTAGCCCGAGAGTCCTTGAAACGCTCCAGCGCATGGTCTGCCTTCGAACCAAAAAGACCGACACCATCAAAGGGCATGTCCATGAGTGTATTCTGGACATCTCCCGAAAAACCAGTGGTTCTCAGCCAGGCGTGGCGACGCAGCGCCACCGTCGTTGCAAGCGATCTGCCCAGCGAGTCGGCGGTATCAAGGCCACAGCGGATGGTATATTTAGCCGCATCACGCCCTTCCGCAATGGCGCGGGTAAGCAGTGTCTGGACCTCCTCAGAACACTGCGGCAAAACAGTTGCCACCGAATCCCACAGGGAGTGGGTGTATCGGCCCAAGAGGCAAGCGGTATCAACAGACCGCAAGCCAGCACTGGAGGAAGAGAAAGCCTTCTTCCCAAAGTGATCCAGGCGCTTGGATTCCCTATCCGGAGGGGCGGTAGGGAAGGCGGTTTGGGAGGCAGAGGCTTGGACAACCAAGCTCTCAGGGGTGGGGTGTTGGGAGAGAAGCAGGGGTCGCCCGGAGCAGGGCGATGGCGTCGGGCCACGTTCCTATCCACAGGAGCCCCTGTGGTGGGTTTGGACCAGGCACCCAAAAGAACGTCAGTCAGTGCCTCGTTGAACGGCAGCACAGTCTCCGAAGAGGAGGCCGCCGGCTGAAGCACTTCAGTCAGGATGTTAGACCTGACGACCACTGTAGGCAACTGGAGATTCAAGGCTCCAGCAGCTCTACGCAACACCGTTGCAAAATTAGCCCCCTCCTCCGTTGCCACGGGAGGAGACAGCATGCCAGAGTCAGGGGAGGTATCCAGACCACTGGCATCCCCAAGTTCCTCAACCCAGTCCGGGTCAAACTCGCACTGTTGTGTGAGAGGGTCGTCAGACCCTCCCAGCTCTCCTGGTCCTCCTCAGGTTGAAAATATGGAGGAGGAGGGACATCAGGGACCCAAGGTCTCATCGGCGCCGGATACGGCGTCGGGCGACGCCGTTCCGGCACCATGTCCGGACCCGGAGAGAACCGGGGAACGACGCCGCCCGGACGGGCGTCGGAAACGGCACCGGGGACATCGGCGTCGGGCGGAGGCGTGGTTAGGTCAACCGGCGTCGATGGGGGTTGCGGCCCCACCGGAGCCGGGGTCGAGGCCGGGACCGGAGCCGAGGCCGGGACGAAGGCTGGTGGGACAGGCGACGCCGGGACCGGAGTCGACGGCGACGCCGGAGCAACCCAATCATGGCCCGCGGGGCCCGGAGGCGCACCGAGGGGACCTTGAGGCCCGAAGAGGCGGGCCATGGCCGACAGGAATTCCTGTATATCGGCCGGAGTCGCCCCGAGCCCGGGTAGGGCGGGTACTGCGGGGTAACTGCGACAGGCACGTCCGGGGCCGCGGGGACGGTGCCGACAGGGACCTCAGCCGAGTCGCGAGACCGGCGAGGCGAAGTCTTAGAGCGATGACGCTGCTTAGACTTCTTGTCGCTTCGACTTACCGGAGGAGCGCGAAGACTTTGAATCCGACGAACGGCGGGGACTCCGCGTCTGGCCCTCGACCTCTCCCGGGACCGGGGCTTGGTGCGGCGCGGAGCCGAATGCCGGACTTCAAGGAGCTTTCGAGACCGCTCTCGCAAAGCCTTAGGATGAAGTTTCCGGCAGTCAGGACACGACTTCGTGTCGTGGTCTCGGCCGAGACAAAAGAGACACTCGAGGTGCGGGTCCGTGATCGACATCATGCGACCACATTCCTCGCAGGGCTTAAAGCCGGGCATCCCTACGACACCTTAGGAGTCGTGAAGACTCGTTGAAGAAACAGTGAAAAAATTCACCAAAAAGATAGTCAAAAAGTGACTAGGGCACTGCTCTTCCCGGATCTGCGCTCACTGGCGCGGAAAGAAGAACTGACGTCCAGCGCGCAGGGGCGGCGCCTAAGTACTGCCCGCGACGTCATCCCGGCGATCACGACGCCGACGACGGACGCGGAGCCGCACGACGCCGCCTACCGACGCGCAAGGGTACTGCTACGCAAAACTTTCCGGATCCAGCCTGACGCCTGGGGATATTCGAAGGTAAGGAATCTGTCACTAACGTGTCTCTTTCAGATTGCCGGGCCTCCAGAAGCTTTCGGGACCGCTCCATCAAAGACTTCAGATTCATGGCCCGACAGTCGGAGCACGACTTCGGGTCGCGCTCCAAGCACCACAGGCACACAAGGTGCGGATCCGTAACCGACATCAACTTGTGACACGAGCCACAAGGTTTGAAGCAGGTCCGCCGATGTGACATCCCTGTGCACCAGGAGTCGAACAACTCAAAAAAAATGACAAAAGTCGAAAAATGACAGTCAAAAAGTGACTAGAGGTACCACTCTCTCCGGATCTGCGCTGGCTGGCGCGGAAAAAGAACGAACTGACGTCAGCGTGCAGGGGCGGCGTCTAGGTAGATACCGCAACGTCATTCCGGCGATCAC
The DNA here is from genome assembly GCA_963921515.1 of Calotriton arnoldi. Classification (NCBI taxonomy): domain Eukaryota; kingdom Metazoa; phylum Chordata; class Amphibia; order Caudata; family Salamandridae; genus Calotriton; species Calotriton arnoldi. The sequence goes on from CAWUFW010003448.1 coordinate 359,168, forward strand.
GATGCCAACAACGAACGCGGAGTCGACCGACGCTACCTACCGATGCGCAGGGGTACTGCTGAAGAAAAATTCTACGGACTCAGTCTGACGCCTGGGGTAATTCTAAGGTAAGGAATCCATAACTAATAGTCTCTTTCAGATGTCCCAGACTCACTGCGGTGGAGGAAAGGCCTTACACCTCACTTTATCTAGGTTCGCCCCAACTATTGTAAACCTGTATTAGGAGACAGGGTGTGACTTTGGTTCGTTTATGTGGAAACCCATGAATATCAAGAGGTCAGCTGTCTGGTGATGGTCTACAACTTCACGCCGGAACGAGACGAAGCTCGCTTCACGGGTGTACGCGGTAAATTTATGGCAACGGATGGTGTTGTAAGGGGACTTACGATAGAAGGAAATACCCCGTGACATGGTGGAAAGCTGGTACGAGGGGCCTTGGCTACCACCTGTCACTCCGTGTACAAAACTTGAAGTCCAGTGAGGTGATTTGTGACCTCGAGCCCTGACGAAATTGCCACAACAAAGAAACAGGAAATGAAACATGTTGGCCCATCCTGAATTGGTCTGCAACATGCAGTTGTTTTAAAACTTGAGTAAGCTCACGATTTTAAATAAAACTGGTATATCGTATATGTGAGTCTTAAAATATATCTCCGATTAAAATCGAGTTATCTCACACATACTACGGGGGTCTCTTTTTCTCCTATTTGATATACACATTATTATTTTCACCTCTATTATCTGTACTGGACACTCGTTCCTTTCTTTTCTATAGGTGAGAAAGCTACCAATGATGAGAAACGTGGGCACAACTGGTGAGAACCTACCAGTAGCTCCTCTGGTGTAGCGCACGTGAGGGGCTTTCTCACCTACACACAATTTTTGGGTTTTTCTAAACACCTGTTTAGTTGGGGGTATACTTGGAAAGAGGTGACTGACAAATTGACGTTTTTATAAAAATATAAAATTTATTACGGGCATTGAGGATTGGATAAGACTGGTAAAAAGTTTTAGATTTTAGACCAGCAGGTGGGTAGAGGAAGTTGCACCCCCCACCATCATTCCTACAAAAGAAAGTGGACTATGGTCTAGTGGTGTTTTTGGCTATTTGTGAGTGGAGGGCGATAGGATTTATTTTCCCTCTAGAGCTCCTTATTGTGATTGATGGCGTACAACTGACTGTGGCAAGCCCGCCTTCAGCAGTCAGTTGCCAAGGAAAAGGAACTGCAAACTGAAAAGTTCCTGGCCCACCTTTAACTGCAGTCAACACTTGTGGGACTGAAGGAGAGGTGTAGGAAAGTAGGATCTGCTTTCATGGTAACCCCCACTTTTTGCTGGAGTTATTCTGTTTTATGACTAGTCTGACTGGGATCCTGCTAATCAGGCTCCCAGTCACTGTGCTTTCTCCCTAAATTTGACAGTGGTAAGTACTTTGGTACCTTCCCTATTGGCTACTGGTGTACCCATCTAAATCCCTAGTATATGGTACTGAGGTACCCAGGGCATAGGTACACCAGGGGTCTGAGGTACCCACTTAACCTCGGACTACAGGCCTGCCATTGCAGCCTGTGTGAGTTGGTGCTTGCTTATATCTGTGGTCACTACACTTAAAACCTAGAAATCACCCCTATGGTAGGCTCTTCAGTCCTGGGGCAGGGTGCTTGGTTATAAGTGTGAGGGTGCCCTGCATGAGCAGGACACCACTACAAACCCCAGAGTCAATTCTCCAGGCTTTGTAAGTGCAGTCAGCCATTTAATACATATACTAGACATCAAGTCAATTACGCGATGTCTAACTATATATTGGCTGGACCAAATCCGGAATCAAACATGTTGGAATCCTACCCCAACACCGATTCCAGTATTGAATGTAGGATCCCAGGTATTGAGGGGCTCCACTAGGGTGCCCCTCTGTATTACCGGTACCAGGCTTTCAGGGTCCAACAGCAAGCTAGTGCTACTGCCGACCACAGACACGTTTCTGCCTTCCTGCTGCTGAGCTGAGCTCGAGCAGAGGGGGGTGCAACAATAGGTTTCCTGTCACATGGGCGTGTGACCCCCCCTCCCAGACAGGACTTAGTGTATTAGGCTGCGTGGGGGTGCTTGCCAGCCCGACCAGACTGCTTTGAAGGGCACATTTGGTGCCCTCCTTGCATACTCCAGTTTGAGCCATTTCAGGGAGCACTTCGCTACCACTCTGTTGTGAAACTTGACGAAGGACCTGGGAGTATCCTCCCCTCTGTCCAGCCCCTCCTCTGGGAGGAACCCCTGAATCGTTCCAACCCTTTCCCTAGGGTACTCAAGAGCTTACCTGTCGGTGGCTCTTCAGATTCATCGTGGGACAAGATTCAAACCCGACACCACTTCAACTTCGATCGTCTGGGCACCTGGACTTCGCCTGGAACCGAGACTGCACCAACGAAGTCTCCTGCTTCTTCTGCTGTTCTGCAAGTCTTCTTTGCTTCTTCCAGGTTCCTCTCCAGGCCTGTGGGCATCAAGGACAACCAAAATAATCTCCCTTGGAGTGAATGAGTCACTCCCCTGCATCTGCAGGCATCGATAAAGCTGACTGGTCTGCTGCTCCTGACGTCCCACGGACTTCGAAAGGCTTAGCAACCCAGGTGGCGGTTCTGCAACTCCCTCGAGGCCGGTCCTGTCCTCTCAGCAAGTGTGAGCCCAGTATCCCTCGTTGGAACTGCTGGAACAGAAACCCTGTGCACCGCCTTGACTTGCCATTGCCAAGGCTCACTGGCTCTGTACTCCAGAGATCTTCGGGCTACAAGAAGCTCCAGCATCTCTTCCTGCCAAGATCTTCGTCCTCACTGCATCTATGGTGAGCTGTTGGAGGTCCTCTTGTGACTCCTGTGCCTTCGGTCTGTGGGTCCTCTTGAGGGTCTTCTTTGACTTTAGTGGGCTCCCCTGCTTGCTCGGGCCTGCTCTGACTCTCCTACAATTGGGGAGTCCCTTGGACTTCACTGGTCCCAACGTTGCTCCTTTTTCGTTTACCACGTCTGTTGCTGCCAAGCCTTGTTGGTGCTCCCACCGGACACTGGCCCCCTGGTTCTCGACTTTTGACGTGGGATAGCTCGTGCACGGCTCCTGGTCTTCCACAGTGTTGCCTGGTCCTCACAGCTGTAGCGACAAAGTCACCGTCATCATTCCTGCATCCTCCATCATCTGTGGTCATTGCTTTTCCGTGCCTCCTGGTCACCTCCGAGTGGCATAGACTCTGTCCCCTCTGCTTGCAGGTTCTTTTGATCAAGAATCCACACTTGGATTCCACCAGACTCTTTCACCTTCTCCGCCAGCGGCATCTTTACTGAAGTCCTACATTGTGGTCTAGGGCGGTTTCTGACGTCACTTCACACCTATGCACCTGGCTTTCCTGGTGTAGGCATCCTGGTTCATGGGGTATCCACGGGCAGGGTGACTCTCCAACCTTCTGTCTTCCACTAGGTTTTTCAAGGTCCACTGGGAAGGGTCCTTCTTTAAAATTGCATCTGCGACTTTCCCACTGACTTGCATTGAGCAAGCGGCTGGGTTCCCACTCTGCACACACCCTCCGTGGGGTTCCTGGGTACTTACCTCGGGTGGTTCCTTGTGTCCCCAGCTCTTCTGAGTCTCCGGGTCCAAGTCCTGACTTCGGTCGCAGTTCGCATTCCACTTCTTTAGTATATTGTTTGGTCTCCCCCTGGAAACCACTGTGTATTGTGCTTACTTACCTCTTGCAATTGAAGTATTATTGTGTATTTGTGTTGATATCTCCGGCTAGGAAATAAACCAATGTGTTAGTGAGAATTCTGTAACAGACAGTTTTATAACTACACTGTGTGGTTCTTTTTCATTTAACCTACACTACATGATTAGATTTGGTAAAACAAACTGCTTAACACTCCTTCTGGACTAAGCCTGAAGGCTGCTCTCCACAGCAACCACTTAGAGAGCTTTCTAAGGTTGTCTAAGACCACTAAAATCACCATAAGGGTTGTCTGGATTAGTGCAGGGTGCTTCACTTAAATAAGTGTGCACCATATGCACAAGTTACTACTTGTGTAACGATATATCTGTAAGAGACATTAGTTAGTGATAGATTCCTTACCTTAGAAATATCCCCAGGCGTCAGATTGGATCCGGAAAGTTTTTCGTCAGTAGTACCCCTGCGCGTCGGTAGGTGGCGTCGTGCGGCTCCGCGTTCGTCGCTGGCGTCGTAAGCGCCGAGATGACGTCACGGAGACTACTTAGGCGCCACCCATGCGCGCTGACGTCAGTTCTGTACACGACTTTCCGCGCCAGGAACGCAGAGCCATGCAAGAAACTGACCACTGGTGCCATGAAACTAGGGCCCTGAAAGGGATGACCTTAACCCTGGAATCAGTTCGCAGAACGGGAGGATGGGTGGGCGGTAGGAATCTGTCACTAACTAATGTCTCTTACAGATATATCGTTACACAAGTAGTAACTTGTGCATCTGAAAGAGACACGTTAGTGATAGATTCCTTACCTTAGAATAGATACCCCAGCAATACCAACCCAGGTTGTGGGTCTGCGAATAGATTACACCAGAAAGTCACGGAGAACAGAACGGCCAAAGAAGCCGTCTCTCCGGACTTGACTGTCAAGGCAGTAATGCTTGGTAAATGTGTGCAGCGAGGCCCACGTAGCTGCCTGACAAATATCCTGCAAGGGAACGCCGCGTCCCGAGGCAGTAGTGGCTGCCGTTGCCCTGGTAGAATGGGCACGCAGCCCCACCGGAGGCTCCTTTTTAGCCAAGCAGTAACACGCTTTGATGCACAAAACGACTCACCGAGAGATGGTGCGTTTGTGCACAGCCCGACCTTTTTTGGCGCCCACGTAGCCAACAAAGAGCTGGTCATCCACCCGGAACTGTTGTGTGCGCTTCAGATAGAACGAGAGCGCACGTTTTGGGTCCAGACGATGGAGCCTCTCCTCCTCTTTTGAAGGATTCGGAGGCAGAAAGAAGGTGGGCAAAGTGATGGTCTGCCCGATGTGGAAGGGCGTGACAACCTTTGGCAAGAAAGAAGGACGGGTCCTTAAAACCACCTTGTCCGGATGAACCGAAAGGAAAGGAGGTTTAGAAGAAAGAGCCTGGAGATCACTCACTCTTCTGGCAGAGGTGATAGCTACCAGGAAAGCCGTCATTAGAGTAAGAAGACATAAAGGACAGTTATGAAGGGGCTCAAAAGGAGCGCACATCAGATAGGTCAAGACGAGATTTAAGTCCCATTGAGGCATTATGAAAGGCACGGGAGGAAACGTGTGTGTAATGCCTTTCAGGAAACGGTTAACAACCGGGGACTTAAAAAGAGAAGGCTGATCTGGAAGCCTTAGAAAGGCGGAGATGGCCGAAAGATAACCATTGATAGTGCCCAGAGCAGAGCCCTGCTGGGCCAAGGATAGTAGGAACAGAAGGACCTCAGAAAGAGGGGCAGAGAGGGGATCCACAGACTTCGCTGTGCACCATGCCACACACTTGTTCCACCTGCAGGCGTAAACCGTCTTAGTGGAGTGACGCCTGGCTGCCAGAATGACATCACAGACTTCGGAAGGAAGATGGAAGGCTGTCAACTGTCGCCGCTCAATCTCCACGCATGGAGGTGGAGGCTGGACAGGTTCGGGTGGAGGACCGTCCCCTGCTGCTGTGACAGAAGATCCTCCCGAAGAGGCAGTCGGATCGGGGGATCGATCGCCATGTTGAGTAGCTCGGGATACCAGTATCTTCGTGCCCAATCCAGAGCCACAAGGATGACTTGGGCCCGGTCGCGCCGAATCTTCTTCAGCACTCTGGGCAGAAGTGGTATAGGCGGAAAGGCGTAACACAGACCGCAGCTCCACTCGCGACGAAAAGCGTCGCCGAGCGAGCGCCGCCTTGGATATTCCAACGCGCAGAACTGACGACATTGCGCGTTCTCTTCGGTGGCGAATAGATCTAACCAAGGCTCTCCCCACTGCAGAATGAGACCTTGCGCCACGTCCGAGTTCAGACACCATTCGTGATCCATCAAGCACCGGCGGCTGAGTTCGTCCGCCCTGGCGTTCAGAGAACCTGCCAGGTGTTGAACCACCAAGGTAATGCCTTGATGTTCCAGCCATGTCCAGAGGCGCAGAGCCTCCTGACATAGGGTCCACGACCCCACCCCGCCCTGTTTGTTGCAATACCACATGGCGGTGGTGTTGTACGTGAACACCTGCACTACACTGCCCCGGACAGAGGGAAGAAATACCTTCAGTGCAAGTCGGATCGCCCGAAGCTCCAAAAGATTGATATGGAGCCGGGACTCCGCTGGAGACCAGAGGCCTCTGATCTCCGCTTCTCCCAAGTGGCCACCCCATCCCAGGAGGGACGCATCCGTCACCACTGTGTGCTCCGGTTGGGGGAGGGAGAGGGATCTGCCATTAACCCAATCGCGATTCGTGAGCCACCACCGCAATTGTCGTGCAGTGCCCTCCGAGATCTGGACAAGATCGGACAGGTTGCCCTGATGCTGTGCCCACTGGAACTTCAGGTCCCACTGCAGAGCCCGCATATGCCACCTGGCATGTTGCACTAGCAGAATGCAGGAGGCCATGAGGCCCAGGAGCTGGAGGGTCATCCTGACCGAAACCCAGGATAGAGGCTGAAAGATCGGAATCATAGCCTGAATATCCCGGACTCGCTGCTCGGGAGGAAAAACCCGAAACCGCGTCGAATCCAGAACTGCTCCGATGAAGGGAAGCTTCTGAGAGGGACTCAGGTGCAACTTCGGCACGGTGATGGAGAACCCCAGCGAATGCAGGAGGTCGGCCGTAGTCTGGAGGTGGGAGACGACTGCCTGGGGCGAGCCCGCCTTCAACAGTCAGTTGTCGAGATAGGGGAAGACTGAGACCCCTGATCTGCGCAGATGAGCTGCGACCACCGCCATCACTTTCTGGAACACCCGAGGGATGCTTGTAAGGCCAAAGGGGAGCACGGTAAACTGAAAATGCTCCTGGCCTACCGTGAACCGCAGGTAACGCCGGTGGGCCGGCAGGACGGGAATGTGAAAATATGCGTCCTGCAAGTCCAACGCTACCATCCAGTCTCCAGGGTCGAGGGCAGCTAAGACCTGAGCCAGAGTCAACATCTTTAACTTCTCCTTCCGGAGGAAGCGATTGACGTTCCTGAGATCCAAGATGGGGCGCAAGCCCCCTTTGTCCTTCTTGGGGACCAGGAAGTAGTGGGAATAACAACCATGTCCTACTTCTGGCTCAGGAACGCGCTCGATGGCCCCCTTGGCCAAGAGGGCCGTGACTTCCTGTCGGAGAAGCGCCAAGTGATCCCCCGACATGCGGTGGAACTGAGGTGGCATGGCCGGGGGGGGCAGACTCGAAGGGGAGGGAGTAGCACCTTCGGACGATTAGCAGCACCCACCTGTCCGAAGTGACAGAACGCCAGTGGGGGAGGTGATGTTGAATCCTGCCGCCAACCGGCGTGGGGTGCACCCCAAAGCTCGGACTAGGAAGGCTTTGGGGCGGATGCTGCGGGAGCGGAGGAGGACTGACCCGCACGCTGGCCCCCTGTGCCGCCACCACGCCCGCGCTGAGGCTGGTTCTGCGCAGGCCTTTGGTTGAACGGACGTGTAGGGGCGCCCCTTCCGCGGCCACAAAAGGAACGAAAGGTAGATGTGGCCGGGCGGGTGGTGGAGAGACTTGGCTGTAGCCCGAGAGTCCTTAAAACGCTCCAGCGCACTGTCTGCCTTATCGCCAAATAGGCGAGTACCATCAAAAGACATGTCCATGAGGGAACTCTGGACATCCCCTGAAAACCCAGTGGACCGCAGCCAGGCATGTCGCCGCAAGGCCACCGTTGTGGAGATGGCTCTTCCCAAAGAGTCCGCAGTGTCCAACCTACACCGAATGGCGAACTTCGCGGCATCCTTCCCCTCTGCAACAGCTTGGGAAAGCACAGCCCGAACCTCTTCCGGGCACTGGGGCAGAGTTTGCACCACTGTGTCCCACACAGCGTGAGAATAGCGGCCCAAGAGGCATGCAGTGTTGACCGACCTCAGCCCCAGGCTGGCAGAGGAAAACAATCGTTTGCCAAGCTGCTCCAGCTTTTTTGATTCCTTATCCGGCGGAGCGGTAGGGAATGCTGTTTGGGAAGTGGAAGCCTGAATGACCAGGCTCTCCGGTGTCGGATGAGTCGTCAAAAAGGCAGGGTCACCCGGTGCCAGGCGGTGACGCCTGGCCACGTTTTTATCCACAGGAACCCCTGTGGCTGGCCTAGACCAGGTACCCACCAAAACATCCGTTAAGGCCTCATTAAACGGAAGCAGAGGTTCTATAGAACTTGCCGCCGGCTGAAGCACTTCAGTAAGGAGGTTAGTCTGGCGGGCAACAGTAGGCAATTCAAGGCCAAGAGCCTCAGCTGCTCTACGGAGCACCACAGTCTATGTTGCGCCTTCCTCCATGACAGTGGGAGGAAACACAAACCCAGGCTCAGAGGAGAGGTCAAGGCCACTTGCATCCTCTGAGTCTTCTGCCCACTCCTGTTCGGACTCACACTGCCGTGCAAGAGGGTCCTCCGACCCCTCTCAGTCCTCCCCTTCCACAACAGCCCGAGGCACAGGCTGCAGCGGCGAGGGAGGCACAGGGGAAAACAAATGCTCCACCGGCGCCGGGAATGGCGCCGAGAACGGCGCCGGTCGACGCCGCTCCGGCTCCAAGGCCCCATCGGGGTCCCAAGCCGGAAACGCGGGCAAGGGCAGAGGTGGGACGAACGGCACCCAGGGCGGCGCCGGGAAGGGAGCCGCAGGGGGCGCCGGAGCCGCTGTCGGAGGTCCCTGTGGCGCCGGAGCCGCTGGCGGAGGACCTCACGGCGCCAACGGCGGAGCCGGTGGCAACCAAGGGCCCCCAAGAGGGACCGCGTGGCCCGGAGGCGCACCGGTGGGAGCCCTAGGCCTGAAAAGGCGGTCCATGGCAGCAAGAAACTCTTGCACCTGGGCTGGAGTCGCCGACGGACCCGGGTATGGCGGGTAGGCCGCGGGACTGACAGGCTCCAACGGAGCCGCGGGGGAAAGACCCCGGGCCCCCTCGTCCGCGTCCGAAGACCGACGGGGGGAGGTCGGAGAGCGTACGCGCTTCTTCGACTTCTTTATGTGACGTCGCTTACCCGAATCCGAGGGTGAAGACTTGGACCCCGAGGAGCGATGATGACTACTCCGCGGCCGGTCCCTTGAGCGACCCCTGGACCTGGAACGGCGCGGAGACAACTGTCGGGCCTCCAGCAGCTTTCGGGACCGCTCCCGCAAAGTATTCGGAGCCATGGCCAGACAGTCGGAACATGACCAGGAGTCATGGTCGTGCTCCAGACAGTAGAGACAGACGCCATGGGGGTCGGCCACCGACATCGTACAGCGGCAGGCCCCGCAGGATTTAAACCCAGGTATCCCTACGTGGCACCAGGAGTCAATATTTAGAAAAATAGAGACAAAAGTCCCAAAATCAACTAGTCAAAAAGTGACTAAGGTACGTGCTCTAACCGGATCTGCGCTTGCTGGCGCGGAAAAAGAAAGAACTGACGTCAGCGCGCATGGGTGGCGCCTAAGTAGTCTCCGTGACGTCATCTTGGCGCTTACGACGCCAGCGACGAACGCGGAGCCGCACGACGCCACCTACCGACGCGCAGGGGTACTGCTGACGAAAAACTTTCCGGATCCAGTCTGACGCCTGGGGATATTTCTAAGGTAAGGAATCTATCACTAACGTGTCTCTTTCAGATACTAAGCCATCCTCCTACAAGATGTATATGAAAATACGTGTGCTTCAAGTCCAGGGACAACATCCGATCTCGCAGATAGAATCTGAGTCAATATTAGCATTCTGACTGTCTTTTGACAAGAAGGCATTTGGAGACCAAATATCTAGTATAGGCCTAAGGCCCCTGTCTTTTCTGGAATGAAGGAGTAGCATGAGTAACAACCCTCGCCTTTCTCTAAGTCCGGTACCCGTTCTTGGGAACCGTTGAAGAGTAGGAGATTCACCTCTTGCAGCAAGATGGACCTCTTGGAGAGTAGGAGATCCACCTCTTGCAGCAAGATGGACAGATGCTCCTCAGAACGACATTGTAGTGCAGGAGAAAGGTGGGGTGGGGGGAAATAAAGAACAGAGTGTGGCCCCTTTAAACAATCTGTAGGACCTATCTGCTGGACATGATTACTCTCCAGCCACGAAGGAAATAATCCAGTCTGGTTGGATGTCAGCCGATAAAGAAACTAATACAGCTTGTGGACAGCAGCAGCAGGCGGTTAATTGGTCAGCTTCCCATAAGGCATGCATGTAGCAGTCCAATAGAAAGAATGAGTTTCTGGATCGCAGTAAAGCATGACAACTGGTTGTGCTTTAGCTATTCTGTAGCACAAGCTCGGGCCTAAGTCAGTTCGCAGGTCTGACATGGGCATCGCTCGCGGTGGAGACTGCAACGGTGTCATTGCAGTGGAAACCTGGGTGTGCAGTGGGGAAAGAGCGGAAGGATAGGCTTGTGTCAGTATGGGCTCAGTAGTGTTTTTTCAAGGTGGTAGAATGCATCTAGAGAGGACCCACTCTAGTAATCCAAACAGAAGATTATAAAACTCGCACTCAGCTGCCTGCCGGCTGTCTTGAGGCATGTATTTGAAACTGGCTTGCCCTCTTTGTGTCCTTCAGGGAGATGCTGGGTGGTGGCTTAATTGACTTAGTGATAAAAAGAATTACAAATGTGACAATGAGTGACTACTGCTTTCTCAACAATCCCATGCTTTATTGATCTGGACGTGAGCCACTTGTGGTTACTGGATTTTACAAATCTCATCCTCAATTTTAACACAATGAACACATCTGGTTCTATATGTGCTCTTATATATAGGAGGCCTGGTAGTGGGCCCTACATATTCTTTCGGTCCTTAGCATAACAAGGCTAGCAAATGTTTAAAACTTTCCTTGCCTTACACTTAGTACAACTGGCGAAGACATAATCCTCTTTTGTAGGGACTTAAATATGTAACAGTTCTTCACTTTCTTCTCCAGTATATTATGTGAATGTTATATTGACATATTTTTCTAAAACACGCATTAACAAGATGGTTTCATGGCACAGAATGATGAGGGTAACCCAGAGGGGCTGGCATTGTATTCCATCCTATCACTGTAGGTGCACTCTCTTTGCTGTTTAGCACTAGGTTTCGAAGGTAAAACATATCGTTTCATTGTTTCCTTAAATATTTTTCTTTTGGAATTAAGTTTTTTTGGCACCTAAACGAATTATTTTTATGCTACAACATTTTTAGCTGAAGTTTTGACGCTGAAATTAATATCAAGTTTGGTGTTGTAATTTTGTCGAGTATGGTCCTACTAGGATGACTATCAGTTTTTGAAATTGAGAAGTGTCTTTACGCTTGTATATTACAGTTGCCTTTCTTATTTTTCAACACAGAAGATGGTTTGTCTCCAACTTCTAAAAGTATGAACTTTTTTGTTTGGGGGTTTTGATGTCAAACAACATCAGAAATTGAAGAACTTGCAGAATGTTTAGGGTTTGAAATCTTGGACCACAAAATTCACTCACTTGAAGTCATTTTTGACTTGGGCTTCTTTGGCATTGAAAGGCGAATTTTCTGAACCAAAAGGGGCAAATAAAAATGACCATTTACTCATGGTCTTAATTTCTGTATTCGCCGAACTGTCACCTTGTGTAATCTTTGTAACTTTTGCATTGGAGCGTCCATTTTGTTGGAGCAGAAACCTAGTGCCATAAACTTGGCTGAGAAGGCTGCTGAAAATTGGGATAAGATTTTATTGGGATGCCTGAATGTCATTTATTAAGCTAAATATTTTTTCTCAGTTTTAGCAGAAAACAATGTTCTCAACACGTGGCATTGTTGTAGAAGACATACTTGCAAACCTCATGTTGTCTACATGCATATACCCAAGGTGACACAGGTGAGGATCTAAACAACCTTCTGCCCATAACCAAACATCCCGGACAATTCCAGGTAGTACAAAATAACTCATTCTATAACATCAGGACAGGCTATTTGTCAATGTCTTAGAAACCCCAGATCCTTTGACTGCTCCCTAATTATCCAACACACTTCTGATTTCCACGAAAAATATCTCTCTCAGCATTTTCTTATTTCCAAAACCAGATTTTTTTTTTTTAAATTGAACATGCTGGTCACATACTGGGTTATTGTGGGCTTACAGTCTAAATCACACTGCCCCAACTTACAGTCAATGCCCAAAAGTAAAACTTTATTTGTATTAAGAATATCTATGGAGCAACCATTAGATGGTAGGTTAATGGACAGTATATGTATTTTGAACAGGGTCACATACGCTCTCTGTTCTTGTTGACAGAAGAGCAGGTGCTAGTGGAAGATGCACCCTCAATCATGGGTTTGTCGAACCTGCAAATTCCACGAGGTAAAGGCTGAGTCTCTGAGAAACCGGACTTTTGTCTCACAGACCAAAAAAACGGCTGGCTAGGATGCCTTAAGCAAATGAAAACGTGCAGTCAATGAATGACTCGTTTTAGGTATTAAAAGAGAAAGAGGCACAGTGCAAACAACAAAAAGCACTAGCAATAAGAGCACAAACACTGCATAAGTCTTTGCTCTGGTCAGGTCTTTATTGTGTACAGTTTGTCATTTATGGGGTTATCTCTTAAGCGTATGCCTGATATTTTGTGTCAGAAATGTATGAAGACCCTACAGAAACCTGATTCTTCCAGCTGATACCAGGAAAACTGTGCAAAATATATGTCTCTCTCAAAGCATATGATGCTCTATTTATTCTGGAAAAGCAAGGCTTATCCCCTCGCTTTCTTCCTTATAAGATTACAAATTGAAGGGTAGACAAAATAAACATTCATTAGTATCCTAACCATAGCACAGATACAGACCCTGCCTCATGCAAGTCATGCAGAAAGACAGTTTTACCTGTATGTTCTTTAAAATTGTTGAAAAGAGTAATTTATTTTCATTTCAGCAATGAAGATGTAAGATATATTTTGATAAGTAGCAAAGACTTACCTCAGAGAGGCTTTGCAGGCCTCAGTAAGGCTATGGGAAAAACAAATACCCATAGAAATACAATCAAGGTATCTGGTCTGTCAAAGCAGTGCTACAGCCTTGCAATGTGTATTTAAAAAAAAAAAAAAATACAAACCTGGTAAATTATTAAAAATACCTTCAGAATCGAATAATTCAATGGCTTCCTCAATCAACATGTAATGAAAGAATCAACACTGGTCACTGGGGGCAGAGTGTAAAGCCTATCCATTAATTACAATAATTGCTATTGTAAGACCAGAACAATGTAGAATGATTAATGTACAAATTTTCAATCAGTAAAAACTCCACTGCTGAGAAAACAGCACTCTACATGTCAAACACAATAAAAGATATCCAGGAGGAAACGTGGTAATTTGAGCAATAGACCGCATAATTTTCAAGAGCATATCACTTTCAAGAAAATGTCTGTTTTTCACTTACCATGGCCATCAGATTGAAAATGTTCATTCTGGTTATGATGATGGTTTTTACCCTGAGAAACAAGATCAGCACAACATTAACATGTGTGATAAACCAACAGAGAAAAATATAATTAACTGTTTTTTAAATCAGGTAAGAAAATCAGGCATTTTAATGCAGTCTTACTTAAACATGAGAAAAATTCAACTCAGAAACTGGTCTTGGGAAATAGATGAAAGACTACTTTACCCAATTAATTAAAAAAATAGCATTTTCGAAAATCAATTCCAGCTCAGATAGCTGTTAAAGAACACCCTACAAACATGTTACAAATGCATTAAAAAAGATTTACGCTCTTGAAATACAAAAAAACTGATTTCTCTAAAATTGTGTGAGTACGCATAAATTCCATTAAAGAAAAGAGTTTTGATGCATTCTGTTCATTGGTACCACTCTTTTGTCTATGTCAAAAAAATGAAAAGCTGAGTCAACTTTTCTAGGAACTTAACAATTACAGCTTTGTAGAGTATTGTTTAAAAATATCAAATATACAGTAATATAATGTGTCATTACTATACTACAAGATACGTTTACACTGATTCTGAAGGAAATTATTTTTTTCCTACAGATTCTTTTTTCCCCAAATATGCCTAAGCATGAGATAAGAAGAAACTGAAAGCGTTCAACACTCTAACTTGCCCCCCTCATGGTGCCAGAGATATCCAGATATGGGTTGTGAAACTATGTTGGTCAAAGACGTATATCTGGGAAATAACTGGCACCACATGTCCTTTGCGCTCTTTTTCTCACAAGTGTCTGATTTCAAAAGGACAAGGAAAGGCCACAGGATATTTCCAAATAGAGGACCCTGGATATGTTCTGAAAAATTGTTAGTAGCACTAACAAGAAAAATAAAACTTCCCTAAGAAAAAAGCAGAGAGTAAGTACAGGTGATTATGAATCTGTTTAAATATTAGCAAAACAAGACCTATATATGTGGAAATCAAAAATGCAGTTCTACCACAATAATAAATTCTATCCCATGTTTGCGTATCCGTGTCTTGTTGGACCAGACGTGTGCCCAGTGGACTGAAGAAATAATGCTTTAATATGATCACCTTGATAGATCAACCAACATAGAAGTTGTGCACACCAATTAACAGGTTGTTATGACTATGACACACACACACAAACCAGTATGAAAAATACGAGCACATTAAGCAGTTGTGCAAACGGAAAAATAGTACCATTATACCAGTATGACAAAGAGTATTTTCCTGACTGAAATTTCACAGCTGATCAAAGGAACAATCATACCCGGATTATCACAGAAACATTCAAACAAACCCAGCTGGCTAAAAAAAGATAAGGGCACAGTAATGTCCTGATGGTGGAGCTAAGCACTCCAGATTGATGAGCCCCAATCAGGGTGAAACCAGTCTTAGGGAGCTTGTGTTCCGTTTCAGGGAGGACTTGGCCTGGTAATTCTGGGCTGGACTGTTCCTATTGGAGCAAGGTCAACACTGATTTGCATATGGCTGGGTCCAAACTGACACTCAACGGTGTTCCTATTACGTGGCAACCATCTGTGTTTAGGTACCTGGGGATTAGGATCTACCATCAACCAGCCGACCAGATGGAAGGTAATCTCGTAAGAGCCATAACGTCGGTTCGATCCCAGATGGTGTTCTGGCGCTCGCTCCCCCTCTCGGTTATGGGACGAGTTGCACTTCTTAAGATGGTGGTCCTGCCTTGCTTACTGTACTATTTCACCAACCTGCCCCTCTACATTGCCCCCCACCCATTTCGAAACTTTGAGAGTGTCATGAGAGAATTCATCTGGAATAAAACCTGGGGTCGCGTGGCTCTCACTAAGCTGTACTTACCCATCAACCAGGGCAGACTAGCAGTCCTCAACATGGAACAATATTACCTCGCCTCTCAGCTGCAGTGGGAGGCCAGGTGGATGGCAGGGAGGCAGATGCCGATACTGCCACCTCTTCACCGGCCTGGGTGCTTGCGGCGCTGCTCCAACTATGCCACCCCCTGTGCTCATGAGAGGTCGCCGGACCCATTGTTCCTGCAAGTCGCACATCATTGCTACAGGCGAAGTCTATACATTACGCATACCACTACCCCATATGAGCCGGCAATGCCGCTACTGGGCAAGCCGAGAGGCCAGGACACCACCACGCTTGCAGAACTTACCACCTGGCAGACGGCAGGAATACAGACACTAGGTGATCTCTACCAGGATGGTGCTTTACTCACATATGATGCGCTGACAGACGAAGAGGGCCTACTCGTGGGTCAATTACTACTTTACGCCTCCCTGAAATCGGCACTGGTTAACAAATGGGCAGAGATGTCAGAGGAACGACAGACACATCTGACTCTCCAATACCTACAAATCATAGGGCAGGGGAGACAATTCACAAAATGGTTTGACGTTCCGGAGGTCCAAGATAGGACGCATGTCCTCCTTGTCCTTTTTGGGCACCAGGAAGTAGTGGGAGTAGCAACCACGCCCTACTTCTGGGGTCAGAACATGCTCGATGGCCCTCTTGGCCAAGAGGGCCATGACTTCCTTCTGCAGAAGTACCAAGTGATCCCCTGACATGCGGTGGAATTGAGGTGGCATGGCTGGGGGTGGTCTCGAAGGGGAGGGAGTAGCCCCTTCGGACAATGTCCAAGACCCACCTGTCCGAGGTGATGGGACGCCAGTGGTGAAGGTGATGGTGGACCCTGCCCCTACTGGGCGTGCTGTGCACCGGAAAGGAGGGACTAGGAGGGCTTGGAGGCCGCGGACGGGTTGGAGGTGGTGGCCTGACCCCGCACGCTGGTTGCCCGAACCGCCACGGCGGTATCCACGCCCTCGGCCACGCGTAGACGCTTGCTGTGCGGGCCGGTGGCTGGGCAGCTGACGTGATTGGGCGCCCCTTCCGTGGCCACGAAAGGGGCGAAAAGCAGAGCTGAGCGGAGGGCGTACAACAGAAAGGCCCAGGGACTTGGCCGTAGCCCGTGAGTCCTTAAACCGCTCCAGCGCATGGTCTGCCTTTGAACCAAAAAGACCGACTCCATCAAAGGGCATGTCCATGAGTGTATTCTGGACATCACCCGAGAAACCAGTTGTCCTCAGCCAGGCATGGCGACATAGCGCCACTGTCGTCGCAAGCGATCTGCCCAGCGAGTCGGCGGTATCAAGGCCACAACGGATGGTGTATTTAGCCGCATCTCGCCCTTCCGCAATGGCGCGGGTAAGCAGTGTCTGGACCTCCTCAGAACACTGCGGCAAAACAGCCGCCACCGAATCCCACAGGGAGTGGGTATATCGGCCCAAAAGGCAAGCGGTGTTGACGGACCGCAAGCCAGCACTGGAGGAAGAAAAGCCTTCTTCCCAAATTGGTCCAGGTGTTTGGATTCCCTATCCGGAGGGGCGGTAGGGAAGGCGGTTTGGGAGGCAGAGGCTTGGACAACCAAGCTCTCAGGGGTGGGATGTTGGGAGAGAAACAGGGGTCGCCCGGAGCAGGGCGATGGCGTCGAGCCACGTTCCTATCCACAGGAGCCCCTGTGGTGGGTTTGGACCAGGTACCCAAATGAACGTCAGTGAGTGCATCATTAAACGGCAGCACAGTCTCCGAAGAGGAAGCCGCCGGCTGAAGCACTTCTGTCAGGAGGTTAGTCCTGACGGCCACAGTAGGCAACTGGAGATGTAAGGCTCCAGCTGCTCTCACGCAACACCGTTGCAAAATTAGCCCCTCCTCCGTAGCCACGGGAGGAGACAGCATGCCAGTGTCAGGGGAGGTGTCTAGACCACTGGCATCCGCAAGTTCCTCAACCCAGTCCGGGTCAAACTCACACTGTTGTGTGAGAGGGTCCTCAGACCCCTCCCAGCTCTCCTGGTCCTCCTCTTGTTCAAAATATGGAGGAGGAGGGACATTTGGGACCCAAGGTCTCATCAGCGCCGGAGCCGGCGTCGGGTAACGTCGGTCCGGCTCCATGTCCAGAGCCGGAGAGAACCGGGGAACGACGCCGTCCGGAGCCCCGGACGGCGTCAGGAACGGCACCGGGGACATCGGCGTCGGCGGAGGCGTGGTTAGGTCAACCGGCGTCGATGGGGCTTGTGGTACCACCGGAGCCGGGATCGAGGCCGGGGCCGGAGCCGAGGCCGGGATGAAGGCTGGTGGGACAGGCGGCGCCGCGACCGGAGTCGACGGCGGCGCCGGGGCAACCCCATCAGGGCCCGCGGGGCCCGAAGGCGCACCAGAGGGACCTGAAGGCCCGAAGAGGCGGGCCATGGCCGACAGGAATTCCTGTATTTTGGCCGGAGTCGCCCCCGACCCCGGAAAGAACGGGTAATTCGGGGGCGGCTCTACAGGCATGTCCGGGGCCGCGGGGTGGGGACGGTGCCGACTGGGGCCTCAGCCGAGTCGCGAGACCGGCGAGGCGAAGTCTTAGAGCGATGACGCCGCTTAGACTTCTTGTGCTTCGACTCACCGGAGGAGTGCGAAGACTTGGATTCCGACGAACGGCGGGGACTCCGCGACCGGCCCCTCGACCTCTCCCGGGACCGGGGCTTGGTGCGGCGCGAGCCGACTGCCGGACCTCGAGCAGCTTTCGAGACCGCTCTCGCAAAGCCTTCGGATGAAGTTTCCGGCAGTCAGGGCACGACTTCATGTCGTGGTCTCGGCCGAGACAGAAGAGACACTCGAGATGCGGGTCCGTGATCGACATCATGCGACCACAGGCCTCGCAGGGCTTAAAGCCGGGCATCCCTACGACACCTTAGGAGTCGTGAAGACTCGTTGAAGAAAGTGAAAAAATTCACAAAAAAGGATAGTCAAAAAGTGACTAGGGCACTGCTCTTCCCGGATCTGCGCTTACTGGCGCGGAAAAAGAAGAACTGACGTCAGCGCGCAGGGCGGCGTCTAGGCACTGCCCGCGACGTCATCCCGGCGACAACGACGCCGACGACGGACGCGGAGCCGCACGACGCCGCCTACCGACGCGCAAGTGTACTGCTACGCAAAAAACTTTCCGGATCCAGCCTGACGCCTGGGGATATTCTAAGGTAAGGAATCTGTTCTAAGGTAAGGAATCTGTCACTAACGTGTCTCTTTCAGATGGAATGGTTAGCGCCCATTGTAATCGCAGCCAAGGCTAGTGGGGAGGGCATCCGTTTATGTGTGGACTTACGCAGCCTAAACGAGAACATCTGGGTCGAGAAGTATCCACTCCCAAACATAAACGAGATGCTCAGCACAATGGGTCAGGCAAAATTCTTTAGCATCATTGATTTGTCTATGGCTTACCACCAGGTAGACCTACACCCTGACTCAAGGCCCCTTACTGCTTTCATTACCCCCCAAGGAGCTTTCATGTTCAAAAGGATGCCTTTCGGTCTGGCTTCCGCCGCGGCGGTTTTCCAGAAAATCATGCACCAGATTCTAAAAGATGTAGAGCAAACAATGTGCTTCCAGGATGACATTCTTGTGTACGGTCGTACCGTGGAAGACCATGATCGCACCCTTAGACTCGTATTCAGAAGGTTGATGGAGGCAGGGTTGACAGTACGGAAGTCTAAGTGCCAAATCAGAGTAACTTCCGTCGACTACCTTGGACACTCCATTTCTGAGCAAGGTTTCAGACCAAAAAACAACCTGCTGCAAGCGGTTAAAGATGCCCCTTACCCTCAGAGTAAGGACGAGCTCAAGTCATTCCTTGGGCTGATGGAGTACATGGCCAAGTACGTCAAGGATTTTGCTTCTAAGTGTGATCCCTTACGTGAACTGCTGAAAAGGGACAAAGACTTTGAATGGCTTGACCAGCACAAGCACACTGTAGATACATTGAAAGAGGAAGTATTGCAGTCACCAGCCTTAGGCTCTTTGACCCCACGAGCAAGACTATCCTTACCACGGATGCGTCAAAAAAGGGGCTAGGGGCCACCTTGTCACAAAGAGACGGGAAGGAGGAAAAATAATTGCATTTGCTTCCAGGTGCCTCTCCAAGGCTGAGAGCAATTACTCCGTGGTTGAAAGGGAGGCACTGGCAGTTTACTGGGCAGTAAAGCATTTTAAGTTTTTCCTATGGGGTGTAAACTTTAGTATCCGCACAGACCATAAACCACTTACGTTCATCTTTACAGTGAAAGGGACAGAAAACTGCACTCCCCGGATAGGGAAATGGATCTTAGGTCTGGAGAATTTCAACTTCAGAGTAGAATATCTTCCTGGGGATGAAAACAAGATTGCGGACTATCTGTCAAGAGCCCCTTTGGAAAATGAACAACCTGAAGAAATGTTAGATAGCCCCATCATGGTAGTGGACGAGCCAGCGTTGACGGAGGAAGAATGGAAGAAAGGAGAAGAAGATGAAGATTTGCACAAACTCAAAGAGTTCATGGCTGAAGGATGGCCCAGCAAGTGCAGTGAACTGCAGGAAAATCTCAAGGACTTTTGGGAAGTGCGTTACGAATTAAGCATCATAGGGAACAGAGTCTACCGTCAGAACAGGATAGTACCACCGGCCAACCTCAGGAAGAAGATTGTGGAACTAGCACATGAAGGGCACTTAGGACGCAGCCTTACCAAACAAAGAGTGAGGGAGAAGTTCTGGTTCCCCAGAATGGATGCAATGGTCGAACAATTGGTAAAGGATTGCATTAGCTGTGCCAGGAGCGACAAAAGTAAATCACTAAGGAAGGCACCCCTATCCCCAGTTGAAGTACCCATTAAGCCATGGAGCAAGCTGGCCATGGACATCATTGGGCCCATAGAAAGTCTGGGTATCCAGAAGAGGTTCATGTTAGTTCTTGTCGACTACACTTCTCATTGGGTCTCATACAAATTTGTCCATCGCACCAACACGTGTGCTGTTCTTGAATTTCTTAAAGATGTTTTTGAAAGAGAAGGCATACCATCGTCACTGGTCACAGACAACGGGGTACAGTTTACGTCGCAGCTCATGATTGACTTTCTAACCAAAATGAACATCAAGCATGAAAAGACGGCCCTATATTGCCCAATGGCCTAGTAGAAAGGGCAAATAGGCTCATTAAAGAAAACATTCAGCTAGCTTCTACAAATGGGTGGGAAATAGAATCATCCCTGCGTGACTGCCTGTGGGCATACCACACCTCCCCCAATCTAGTAACAGGTATTTCCCCTTTCGTGTCCCTCAGAAGGAGAGAACCCTGTACTAAACTCAACCCCAGTTGGTTGGAGGGTGGGAAGGCGTCTAACCCCAACCCGGTGGAAGCTAGCGAGAGGGTCAAACTGCACCAGGAAAAATACAAAGACTGGTATGACAAAAAGAACGGAGTTAAAGCTCCAGGGTGGAGAGTAGGTGATATGGTGCAAGTGAAGAGAATCGTAAAAGGGTCACACAACGTGAGCAAGTTCTACCCTCCCTGTCGCATAGCCAAAACATTCAAAAAATGTAGTTCTTCTGGAAAATGGACAATATTGGAGCTGTGACAAGGTTACAAAATGTAATGTGTTTTCTGTTGGTAATTAAGGGAGATGTGTTGTAATCTCACGGTCCATAATGGTACATTCCAACCACCCCTCCTTTTTCCCTTACCTTGGTTTGTTCCGTTGAAGCTGATCTTAGAATGTTGACAGTTGTGTCAGTGTCCGGAGAGTTGGATGACCAATAAAGCAGACTGGACAAGTTCTCTTCTGTTTTATTTTTATCTTTTTAACAGATATATCTGTAAGAGACAGTAGTTAGTGAAAGATTCCTTACCTTAGAATATCCCCAGGCGTCAGGCTGGATCTGGAAAGTTTTTGCGTAGCAGTACCCTTGCGCGTCGGTAGGCGTCGTCGTGCGGCTCCGCGTCCGGCGTCGGGATCGCCGGGATGACGTCCCGGGCAGTACTTAGACGCCGCCCCTGCGCGCTGACGTCAGTTCTGTACATGACTTTCCGCGCCAGGAACGCAGAGCCATGCAAGAAGCTGACATAGGTGTCTGAAAAATACTAGGGCCCTGAAAGGGATGTCCTTAACCCTAGAAATCAGTTCGCAGAACGGGGAGGATGGGTGGGGCGGTAAGGAATCTGTCACTAACTACTGTCTCTTACAGATATATCGTTACACAAGTTAGTAACTTGTGCATCTGAAAGACACGTTAGTGACAGATTCCTTACCTTAGAATAGATACCCCAGCAATACCAACCCCGGTGGTGGGTCTACGAACAGATTCAGACAAGGAAGTCCCGGAGGACAGAACGGCCAAAGAAGCCGTCCCTCCGGACCTGGCTGTGAAGGCAGTAATGTTTGGTAAACGTGTGCAGCGAGGCCCACGTAGCTGCCTGACATATATCCTGTAACGGAACACCGCGGCCTAAAGCCGTGGTAGCAGCCGTTGCCCTGGTGGAATGGGCACGCAGCCCAACAGGAGGCTCCTTCTTAGCCAAAGAATAGCAGGCTTTGATACACAAGGTGACCCAGCGGGAGATGGTCCTTTTGTGTACCGCCCGACCTTTTTTGGCGCCCACGTAGCCAACAAAGAGCTGGTCATCCACCCGGAACTGTTGTGTGCGGTTGATGTAAAAGGAAAGCGCACGTTTTGGGTCCAGACGGCGGAGCCTCTCTTCCTCTCTAGAAGGATGCGGAGGCGGAAAGAAGGTGGGCAAAGTGATGGTCTGCCCAATGTGGAAGGCAGTAACCACCTTTGGCAAGAAGGACGGACGCGTCCTAAGAACAACCTTGTCCTCCGGGCCAGCAAGAATAGTGAGTACGAGTGGTGTTCTCAAACCCGACGACGTCATTGTAATCCTCTTCATACTGATCAGCCTTTCGCTCTGTGTTATCTTGGGTGCTCCCGATGGGTTGTAAGCTATTTTGTAATACTAAAACGCATATATTTCCTGCTGAGATGTCTATGTAATGTCATTACCGCTGCTGTTCTCTTTTCAATAAAAATTGTTAAACAAAAAAAAAAAAGAACAACCTTGTATGGATGAACAGACAGAAAGGGGGGTTTGCATGAAAGAGCCTGGAGCTCACTCACCCGCCGAGCGGAGGCGATGGCCACCAGAAAGGCTGTCTTCAGAGTGAGAAGACGAAGAGGACAGTTATGTAGAGGCTCAAAGGGAGCGCACATTAAAAAGGTAAGAACCAAGTTCAAGTCCCACTGAGGCATCACAAACGGAACAGGAGGGAAGAGGTGTGTAATGCCTTTAAGAAACCTATTAACAACAGGGGACTTGAAAAGGGAGGGCTGATCAGGAAGCCTGAGGAAGGCCGAGATCGCACAAAGATTGCCCTTGATGGTACCCAGGGCAGAACCCTGTTGGGCCAGAGAAAGAAGGAACAGAAGAACCTCAGAAAGAGGGGCAGAAAGGGATTCACAGCCTTTGCTGTGCACCATGCCACAAACTTGTTCCACCTGCAGGCGTATACCACCTTAGTGGAGGGACGCCTGGCTGCCAGAATCGCATCACAAACTTCGGGAGGCAAGTCGAAAGGAATCAACTGCCGCCACTCAATCTCCAAGCAAGCAGGTGTAGACTGGACAGGTTCGGGTGGAGGACCGTCCCCTGCTGATGCGACAGAAGATGCTCCCGAAGAGGCAGACGGATCGGGGGATCGACGCTCATACTGAGTAGCTCGGGATGCCAAACTCTTCGAGCCCAGTCCGGAGCCACAAGAATGACTTGGGCCCGGTCGCGCTGAATCTTCTTCAACACTCTGGGTAGAAGTGGTATAGGCGGAAAGGAGTACAACAGACCGCAACTCCACTCGTGACGAAAAGCGTCGCCGAGCGAGTGCCGCCTTGGAAATTCCAACGCGCAGAACTGCTGACATTGCGCGTTCTCTTCGGTGGCGAACAGATCTAACCAAGGCTCTCCCCACTGCTGAAAGAGACCTTGCGCCACCTCAGAGTGAAGACGCCATTCGTGATCCATCATGCACCTGCGGCTGAGTTCGTCCGCACTGGCGTTCAGGGAACCTGCCAGGTGTTGAACCATCAGGAATACGCCCTGATGTTCCAGCCATGTCCAGAGGCGCAGAGCCTCCTGACATAGTCCACAACCCCACCCCGCCCTGTTTGTTGCAGTACCACATGGCGGTGGTGTTGTCTGTGAACACCTGCACTACCTTCCCTTTGACAGAGGGAAGGAATGCCTTGAGTGCAAGTCGGATCGCCCGGAGATCCAGAATGTTGATATGGAGCCGGTACTCCGCCGGAGACCAGAGGCCTCTGATCTCCGCCTCTCCCATGTGACCGCCCCATCCCAGAAGCGACGCGTCCGTCACAACTGTGTGCTCTGGCGGGGGAAGGGAGAGGGATCTGCCCATGACCCATTGCCGGTTCGAGAGCCACCACTGCAACTGTTTTGCAGTCCCCTCCGAGATCTGGACGTGATCAGACAGGTTGCCCTGGTGCTGCGCCCACTGGAACTTCAGGTCCCACTGCAGAGCCCGCATATGCCATCTGGCATGTTCGACCAGCAGGATGCAGGAGGCCATGAGGCCCAGCAGCCTCAGGGTCATCCGGACCAAAACCCAGGATAAAGGCCGAAAGATCGGAATCATAGCCTGAATATCCCGGATTCGCCGCTCGGGAGGATAAACCCGAAACTGCGTCGTGTCCAGAACTGCTCCGATGAAAAGGAGCTGTGGAGAAGGAACCAGGTGCGACTTCGGCACGTTGATGGAGAACCCCAGCGAGTGCAGGAGTCCGGCCGTAGTCTGGAGGTGGGAGACGACTGCCTGGGACGAGCCCGCCTTCAGCAGCCAGTCGTCGAGGTAGGGGAAGACTGGAACCCCTGCCCGGCGCAGATGAGCTGCGACCACCGCCATCACTTTCGTGAACACCCGAGGGGCGCTGGTAAGGCCAAAAGGGAGCACGGTGAACTGAAAATGCTCGAAGCCTACCATGAACCGCAGGTAATGCCGGTGGGCCGGCAGGACGGGGATGTGGAAATATGCGTCCTGCAAGTCCAACGCTACCAACCAGTCTCCAGGGTCGAGGGCAGTCAAGACCTGAGCTAGGGTGAGCATCTTGAACTTCTCCTTCCGGAGGAAGCGATTGACGTTCCGGAGGTCCAAGATAGGACGCATGTCCTCCTTGTCCTTTTTGGGCACCAGAAAGTAGTGGGAGTAGCAACCACGTCCTACTTCTGGGGTCGGAACGCGCTCGATGGCCCTCTTGGCCAAGAGGGCCGCAACTTCCTTTTGAAGAAGCACTCAAGTGATCCCCTGACATGCGGTGGAATTGAGGTGGCATGGCTGGGGGATGGTCTCGAAGGGGAGGGAGTAGCCCCTTCGGGACAATGTCCAAGACCCACCTGTCCGAGGTGATGGCAGGCCAGTGGTGAAGGTGATGGCGGACCCTGCCCCCTACTGGCGTGCTGTGCACCTGAAAAGAAGGACTAGGAGGGCTTGGAGGCCGTGGACGGGGCGGGGTTGGTGGTCTGACCCGCACGCTGGTTGCCTGACCCGCCACGGCGGGAGCCACGTCTTCGGCCACGCGAAGACGTTTGCTGCGCGGGCCGGTGGCTGGGCAGCGGACGTGACTGGGCAACGAAAGGGGCGAAAAGCAGACGGTTGCGGAGGGCGCACAGCAGAAAGGCCCAGGGACTTGGCCGTAGCCCGCGAGTCCTTAAAGCGCTCCAGCGCATGGTCTGCCTTGTTCCCAAAAAGACCGATCCCATCAAAGGGCATGTCCATAAGGGTGTTTTGGACATCACCCGAGAAACCAGTGGTTCTCAGCCAGGCGTGACCGCGCAGCGCCACTGTCGTCGCAAGCGATCTGCCTAGCGAGTCGGCGGTATCAAGGCCACATCTGATGGTGTACTTTGCCGCATCTCTCCCTTCCGCAATGGCGCGGGTAAGCAGTGTCTGGACCTCCTCAGGACACTGGGGCAGAACTTGCGCCACCGAATCCCACAGGGAGTGGGAATATCGGCCCAAGAGGCAAGTGGTATTGACGGACCGCAAGCCAGCACTGGAGGAAGAAAAGACCTTCTTCCCAAATTGATCCAGGCGTTTGGATTCCCTATCCGGGGGAGCGGTAGGGAAGGCGCTTTGGGAAGCAGAGGCTTGGACCACCAAGCTCTCAGGGGTGGGGTGTTGGGAGACGAACAGGGGGTCGCCCGGAGCAGGGCGATGGCGTCGGGCCACGTTCCTATCCACAGGAGCCCCTGTGGTGGGCTTGGACCAGGTGCCCAAAAGAACGTCGGAAAGCGCCTCGTTAAACGGCAGCAGTGGCTCCAAGGAGGTAGCCGCCGGCTGAAGCACTTCCGTCAGGATGTTAGTCCTGACAGCCACCGTAGGCAACTGGAGGTGTAAGGCCCCAGCTGCTCTATGCAACACCGTTGCAAAGTTTGGTCCCTCCTCCGTTGCCACGGAAGGAGGAGACAGCATGCCAGAGTCAGGGGAGGTGTCCAAACCACTGGCATCCCCAAGCGCCTCACCCCAGTCCTGATCAAACTCACACTGCTGTGTGAGAGGGTCATCAGACCCCTCCCAGTCCTCTGCGTCCTCCAATTCTGGTTCAAAATAAGGAGGAGGGACATGCGGGACCCAAGGTCCCGCCGGCGTCGAGCGACGCCGGTCCGGCGCCGTGTCCGGATCCGGAGAGAACCGGGGAACGAGGCCGCCCGGGGCTCGGGAACGGCACCGGAGAGATCGGCGCCGGTGGAGGTGTCGTCAGGTCAACCGGCGTCGATCGGGGTTGTAGCAGCACCGGAGCCGGGGTCGAGGCCGGGGCCGGGACCAAGGCTGGTGTGGCAGGCGGCGACGGGACCGGAGTCGCCGGCGGCGCCGGAGAAACCGCATCAGGGCTCGCGGGGCCCGAAGGCGCACCGGGGGAACCTTGAGGCCCGAAGAGGCGGGCCATGGCCGACAGGAACTCCTGTATCTCGGCCGGAGTCACCCCCGATCCCGGGAAGGACGGGTAATGCGGGGGCGGCTCCACAGGCACTCCGGGAGCCACTGGGGCGGGGACGGTGCCGACAGGACCCTCAGCCGAGTCGCGAGACCGGCGAGGGGAAGTCGTCGAGCGATGACGCTTCTTGGACTTCTTATGCTTCGACTTACCGGAGGAGTGCGAAGACTTGGACCCCGACGACCGATGAGGACTCCGCGAACGGCCCCTCGACCTCTCACGTGACCAGGGCTTGGCGTGGTGCGGAGTCGACTGCCGGACCTCGAGGAGCTTTCGAGACCGCTCTCGCAAAGCCTTCGGATGCAAGGCCCGGCAGTCGGGGCACGACTTGGTGTCGTGGTCGCGGCCGAGGCAGTAAAGACACTCCTGATGCGGGTCTGTGATCGACATCATTCGACCACAGGCGTCGCATGGCTTGAAGCCGGGCATCCCTACACACACCTTTGGAGTCGAGAGACTCGAGAAAACAGTGAAAAAATTCACCCAAAAAACGTAGTCAAAAAATGACTAGGGCACTGCTTTTCCCGGATCTGCGCTTACTGGCGCGGAAAAAGAAAGAACTGACGTCAGCGCGCAGGGGCAGCGTCTAAGTACTGCCCGCGACGTCATCCTGGCGATCCCAACGCCGACAACGGACGCGGAGCCGCACGACGCCGCCTACCGACGCGCAAGGGTACTGCTACGCAAAACTTTCCGGATCCAGCCTGATGCCTGGGGATATTCTAAGGTAAGGAATCTGTCACTAACGTGTCTCTTTCAGATATAGACACTTCTGCCGTGCAGAAGCTGTCTGCCTCAGATGTCACACACTAGAGGCTGATCTCTTTCAATTGTTGTGGACCTGCCCACTCCTCGTCTCATACTTGCAGGGAGTCATGACAGTTATCCAACTGTATGGGCCGTGCACTGGCACATACATGGGAGGTATGCATTTTAGGTCTTTTCTGCAGCAGTAAGCGACGTAGGGTGACCACTCGTTTCACAGATCTAGGAACACTGTTGTCAATCACCTAATCAGTTGGAGGTGGAAAGTATTAACACCTCCTCCTATGATAGCTTGGAGGCAATCGAGGCTGACATAGGCCAAGGCCGAGAACATATCGCTGCGTGGAGAAGACACCCTGGGACTTCGCAAGATCCCTATAGCCGCCTACTGGGACACAATCTTGCAAGACTTACAAAATGAGCAACTCCTGGCGCACAGCGACCCGGAACAAATATCGCCACAAATGGGGTGTGGTGTAGAGCGCGGAAAAACCACTCAATAGCAAACACAGGAGAGGGTAGCTAACAGCAGCATGTTCGCCTCACAAGCCACTTACGAGCTGACACAATAAATGCTTGATACAGTGCATGTTGTTGATATGGTAGGTGGGATAGAGAGGGGGAGATCTTGAGGCTGGGCCCTGTTACCCTTTTAGATCTTATTTGCCCCTACCTTTTGCCATCCGCCTCCCGTTGTTACGGACACTGCTCAATGTGGACCCGTTGTTAACACAACCAGCTGGAGCTCCCACAGTAAAGCATAAGACTGAGCTCCCAAAGGGCCCTCTCAGAGTGGAGGACATGTAACCTGCCAATGTGCAGAGAGGGTAACGATAAACCAAGTGCATGTCCAAATGTTACTACCGAAGCACGCAATAATATGATTATACTGCAAGTTGTTACATTACGTTAACATGTAACACCCCTGTTACTGTACAATTCAAGTAATTGAGCGCAATTGATAAGTTATTGTAAATCGCATGAACATGTCAACCATTGGCTGGGTTCAAACTGAGGAGGCATGGTGGGCAAATTAACAATGGATTGGAATGCTACCCGAGGAATTGTAAGTAGTTAGACTTGTTGCAAGCATTCCTCCCATCACCTTTTGTTTATTGGATATCCAAAATCAGACTGTCAGATTATCAATCCGGGGATAGTGGTCAAAACTCTGACTAAACATGAATTGATGTAGTCAAACATACAAAAACAAAATATTCTTCACTTCAATCGCTTGGGAAAATAAATGGCATATTTTAAACATTCAAAAGTAGCAAATGAAATTGAGTTAGGTGCATCTATAGAACATAAGCACAATCCATGGATGACTAGAACTTCCACTCAACCACTTTTATTTAAACCGGCTGACCGTAGGACTGGTATACTAGACTCCATCAATACGACGGTGCACGCCTGGCAGCATCTCTTGAAATTACAAGCGGGAGTCATCTTATACTCTCCCCACATTCCGCTGGATTGGTGCCTTTGGCTGCCCGCGTGTACGGACCGCGGGGTGACGCGGGCACTGAATGCTCTTAACATCAAGACGATAGGTGATATGTTATCTGATGGCAAGGTTAAGACATGGGATGAAGTGGCCGCGGGGGTGCAACACAATACGCCACTAGCCAGATTCCAGTTTTACCGGATGAGGCGCTCATTACTTGAGATTTTGGGTAGTGACCTAGAGGAGCCGCCTGAAGTGACTGCCCTCACACATAATTAGAACAGAAACTCCTAAACATATCATCTCCAGGCTTTACAGGGTCACTCAGGGTTACCGAATCCACCACTACACGAAGGTGAGGTTGGCGTGGCAGGCTGACCTGGGGGTGGATATAGATGATGTGATGTGGAAATACTGCTGTGAAAACACGAAGCGTATTTCATTGAACGGGCGACATA
Source organism: Calotriton arnoldi (assembly GCA_963921515.1). Taxonomy (NCBI): domain Eukaryota; kingdom Metazoa; phylum Chordata; class Amphibia; order Caudata; family Salamandridae; genus Calotriton; species Calotriton arnoldi. The sequence continues at coordinate 388,222 of CAWUFW010003448.1, forward strand.
GGCTGATCCACTTTAAATTCCTCAATAGGGTGTATTACACCCCCGAGAGACTGCATAGGTACGGGTTGCGTGACTCTGCTACATGTGAACGTTGTGGTGCGGGTGCTGCCGATTTCCTTCACCTAGCATGGTTGTGTCCGGGGATTGCTAATTACTGGACACAGATTTTCCAACTGCTTGGGGACATTATTGATAAGCCATTGGCCCCGAATCCCCTGCTTGCCATGCTTGGATACTCCAAACCTCTGCCTAAAGCTATAAGGAGATTAGTAGATATGGGGCTGTTGATTGCTAGACGTAGGATTGCTGTGTGCTGGTCCCGTGGCCCACCTCCCACAGTTGCCTGCTGGTCGAAAGATATGCTTTACTGTAGCACCCAGACCGAGAACTACAGTGAATTATTTCCCCCGCGCAATCGTCCGAAAAACTTTTGGGAATTGCATAGGACGTACCTCGCTACTAAAGAGAATGCTGATGTGAATGGGGGATCCTTGGTGGCTCAGTAGTACTTGTTAAATAGGCTTGCTCGCCAGGTGTCCCTGGTTACATTTGCATAAGATGAACTGGGATAGACCCTCATTTACTGCACTGAGGTGATGGCAACTCATCTTGATATTTGAAAGTGTGTTGGTTGCTTTCTTGCTTTCTGCTGACACACTCTGATTAACAGGATTTCGAGACGTGGATTGTTCAATGCTGCCTTGCTATGTCAAATGATAACCACCATGATTGTTGGAAGGTAATTTCTGTTGTATACTGCAGTGCTTGTGTGTCCTAGAATTGGTCTCTATACTTTTTTTTTTTTTTTCCTTTTTCCATTGATGTGTTGGTTTATTTTCTGTATTCATGGAAAATTTAATAAAATAAAGAAATATAAAAAAAAGAACTTCCACTCAACCTAATCAGTAACCTCCTTGAAATAATAAAGCTCTAAAATATGAATCATCCCATTTAGACAGAACCTTGAACGCAGGGAGGGCCCAGGACTACGGACTCCAATATCCTGTGTGGCAGGGAGGCCGCCCCATCAGCCTCAGCACCAGGCAGGAGCTTAAAAACAGCGCAGTACTCTCACGGCGCAGTACAGGACTTTGAAAGCCAGGGGGGCAAGGACTACAGGTTCCAGTATCCTGTGTGGTAGGGAGGCCGACCTTCTCAGCTTCCGCCACGCAGGTGCTTAAAAAAAGCGCCGCACTCCCGCAGCGTGGGACAGAACTCTGAACCCCAGGGGATCGATGACAACGGGCTCCAGTATCCTGTGCGGCAGGGAGGCCGCCCCTCTCAGCTTCAGTGCCAGGCAGACACTTAAAAACAGCACAGTAGTCATGCGGCGCAATGCGCGCCCAAGCGTAGACTGGGACAACTGCAGGCCCATCTGTGCCTGGAGGAGGCTGGACTGGGCTCCGTTTCTTGGCACCAGCTCCTGGGCCCAACAGTAACATCAATAAACGGGATTGTCCTAGGAATTAAGGGCATGCAAATGGCTTTTTTTTCCTCTTCTTTTGCCGGATTTGATATAATAATGGAAAACGGAAAGGCAGCCAAGTTACGGACTGCACTAAGAAGGGGAAGGTGGCCTCCAAATCCATTACTAATTATCTTTCAACAGTCATCGGGGCCATCGATACTGAAATTGGCTGGGTGGAGGCCAGGATGGAAGCCACCTTAAAGGACTCTGGATCATTAATTACTAGCACCCAAGAGGCCACGTTAGCCCCATTGCAAAACTCAGGTGAAGTCCTTTCCCTTATTTCACCGAGTGATTCAACAGTGGCCGCAAGTGTTCCCCACACAAAAGCCAGCACTCTCTGAGACCCTGCAGCAGCAAAACCAATGTGTCATTCGTGAGCCACTAAACTTGACAGTGCTAGAGCATTTTGTGCTATCAGGTAGCCCACCCCCAAAAAATATCTGAAAAGAGACAACAAATGTGAGTGGGGCAAGTGGCCTACTATCGTATAATAGCTCTACTATACACCCTAAGCCAAGCCCTTGAGCGAAGAGATCAATTAGCAAGGTGCGAAGGAAGTCTGTCCTGGATCCCAATGACCGGGAAAATGGTTTCAAAGACTCTCGTGCCAAATGCTGTAGGAAGCTGGCTTTTTATGTGTTAGTACCAATGTAAGGGTACAACATGCAAAAAGTACAGTCGACCCTTATTGGTTTATAGGGCTTAAATTAATCCCAAGTGCCCTACTTGTGGTAGTGTCATCGAGCAGTTTAGGCTTATCAGAGAGTAGTGTAAAGCATTTGTTGTACACACAGAGTTCATAAATGAGACACACTTAAGAAGAAACTCGAGACAAATTTAGAAAAATAACACAGATTTTTATATAATTTAAGACACCAAGATTTTCGAAATCAGGTAAGGACGTTATAGATTTTTACAGGTAAAACAGTATAAAATCACAGCTGTCAGATTTGAGGAATAAGCCTCAAAAGTGGTAATGTTATCCTATGGGAGGAATAGACATGTACTGCAAGGTATACTTGCAAATGGTTGTAGAGAGAAACCACCAGCAGTCTGAGTCGCACTGCCGTTGGGGGGCCGGGTACAAAGGTGCTGGTCGCATTGGTAGCCTTGAGCGCTATGCGGGAAAGTTCAAAAGGACCTGTCAAATGAAAAGAATTTGCAAGGGTGAACTTGGAGACAAGACCGGCAGAACCCAACGTGGGGCTCGGCTCGTGGAGATGCCTAGGCTAAGGAAGTCGTGTATTCGGGATGTGGGGCTCGGGTGCAGACGTGCTGGCTGACCACTTAGCATTGGAGGCTCTCACAGTTCTTGGGATACCTGCAGAGAAGGTTAAAGAAACACAGCAGGGCCACTCTCGGCTTGGAGCTCATCTCTCCTGAAGTCACTCGACGTGCAGGTATGTTTCTGCGGCAGTGGTGTTTGGTTTGAACACAAACAAGCCTTGGTAAGCGCAAGTTCCCCGGTAGTCAGGGTACTGGTGCAGGGGGGGGGGGGCTCCTGGAGGGTCTAGCGTTTTGGAACTCGGCAGAGAGACGGGGCTGAACCCCTAGACCCTCAGGGACCTCCTCCTGTTGTGTTGGTCCTTCGATGGGCCTGATGTCCAACAAGACCAGGTGCCAGGTAGATGCTTTTGGTGCCTGCTAATACAGGGGGACCGCTCCTCCAACCCAAAGGAGATGCTGCCTGGTTGTTGAAGTTGCTGGGTGGTCCTCCACAGCTTTGAGAGGATGCACACCTTCTGGACGAGTCTGGTCGTTGCAATTGTCGAGGTAACAGCAGAAAAGCAGGGTATGGCGCCAAGTAGTGGTAAAGTACTCACTTATCGCAGTGACTGCTCTTCTTTGACCTTCCATAGGTTCGGTAGACTAATCTGAGTACCTCGTGTCAGGGGGAGCCATCTAAATACTGTATTTCGGGGCTTTAAGGTGAGTGTAAGGAGGTAGCCAAGGGGTTCCTTACCCCTGGGGTGACTACACACCCTATATGACCTATTCCTGTGGAGAGTGGGCATAAAGCACAAGTTACTAACTTGTGTAACGATATATCTGTAAGAGACAGTAGTTAGTGACAGATTCCTTACCTTAGAATATCCCCAGGCGTCAGGCTGGATCCGGGAAAGTTTTTTGCGTAGCAGCACCCTTGCGCGTCGGTAGGCGGCGCCGTGCGGCTCCGCGTCCGCCGTCGGGCGTCGTGATCGCCGGGATGACGTCGCGGGCAGTACTTAGGCGCCGCCCTGCGCGCTGACGTCAGTTCTGTACACGACTTTCTGCGCCAGGAACGCAGAGCCATGCAAGAAGCTGACATAGGTGTCTGAAAATACTAGGGCCCTGAAAGGGATGTCCTTAACCCTAGAAATCAGTTCGCAGAACGGGAGGATGGGTGGGCGGTAGGAATCTGTCACTAACTACTGTCTCTTACAGATATATCGTTACACAAGTTAGTAACTTGTGCATCTGAAAGAGACACGTTAGTGACAGATTCCTTACCTTAGAATAGATACCCCAGCAATACCAACCCCGGTGGTGGGTCTGCGAACAAAGATCAGACAAGGAAGTCCTGGAGGACAGAACGGCCAAAGAAGCCGTCCCTCCGGACCTGACTGTCAAGGCAGTAATGCTTTGTAAACATGTGCAGCGAGGCCCACGTAGCTGCCTGACAGATAACCGGCAGCGGAACACCGCGGCCCAAGGCCGTGGTAGCAGCCGTTGCCCTGGTGGAATGGGCACGCAGCCCAACAGGAGGCTCCTTCTTAGCCAAAGAATAGCAGGTCTTGATGCACAAGGTAACCCAGCGGGAGATGGTCCTCTTGTGCACCGCCCAACCTTTTTGGCGCCCACGTAGCCAACAAAGAGCTGGTCATCCACCCGGAAGTGTTTTGTGCGGTCAATATAGAAGGAGAGCGCACGTTTTGGGTCCAGACGGTGGAGCCTCTCTTCCTCTCTGGAAGGATGCGGAGGCGGAAAGAAGGTGGGCAAAGTGATGGTCTGCCCAATGTGGAAAGCAGTAACCACCTTTGGCAAGAAGGACGGACGCGTCCGAAGAACAACCTTGTCTGGATGAACAGACAGAAAGGGAGGTTTGCAAGATAGAGCCTGGAGCTCACTCACCCGCCGAGCGGAGGTGATGGCCACCAGAAAGGCTGTCTTCAGAGTCAGAAGACGAAGAGGACAGTTATGTAGAGGCTCAAAGGGAGCGCACATTAAAAAGGTAAGAACCAAGTTCAAGTCCCACTGAGGCATCACAAACGGAACAGGAGGGAAGAGGTGAGTAATGCCTTTAAGAACCTGTTAACAACAGGGGACTTGAAAAGGGAGGGCTGATCAGGGAGCCTGAGGAAGGCCGAGATAGCACAAAGATAACCCTTGATGGTACCCAGGGCAGAACCCTGTTGGGCCAGAGAGAGAAGGAACAGAAGGACCTCAGAAAGAGGGGCAGAAAGGGATTCACAGCCTTTGCTGTGCACCATGCCACAAATTTGTTCCACCTGCGGGCGTATACCACCTTAGTGGAGGGACGCCTGGCTGCCAGAATCACATCACAAACTTCGGGAGGCAAGTCGAAAGGAATCAACTGCCGCCGCTCAATCTCTCCACGCAAGCAAGTGTAGACTGGACAGGTTCGGGTGGAGGACCGTCCCCTGCTGCTGCGACAGAAGATCCTCCCGAAGAGGCAGACGGATCGGGGGATCTACGCTCATATTGAGTAGCTCGGGATACCAAACCCTTCGAGCCCAGTCCGGAGCCACAAGAATGACTTGGGCCCGGTCGTGCCGAATCTTCTTCAACACTCTGGGTAGAAGTGGTATAGGCGGAAAGGCGTACAATAGACCGCAACTCCACTCGTGACGAAAAGCGTCGCCGAGCGAGTGCCGCCTTGGAAATTCCAACGCGCAGAACTGATGACATTGCGCATTCTCTTCGGTGGCGAATAGATCTAACCAAGGCTCTCCCCACTGTAGAAAGAGTCCTTGCGACACTTCCGAGTGAAGACGCCATTCGTGATCCATCATGCACCTGCGGCTGAGTTCGTCCGCCCTGGCGTTCAGGGAACCTGCCAGGTGTTGAACCATCAGGAACATGCCCTGATGTTCCAGCCATGTCCAGAGGCGCAGAGCCTCCTGACAAAGGGTCCACGACCCCACCCCGCCTTGTTTGTTGCAGTACCACATGGCGGTGGTGTTGTCTGTGAACACCTGCACTACCTTCCCTTTGACAGAGGGAAGGAATGCCTTGAGTGCAAGTCGGATCGCCCGGAGCTCCAGAATGTTGATATGGAGCCGGGACTCCGCCGGAGACCAAAGGCCCCTGATCTCCGCCTCTCCCATGTGACCGCCCCATCCCAGAAGGGACGCGTCCGTCACAACTGTGTGCTCTGGCTGGGGAAGGGAGAGGGATCTGCCCAAGACCCATTGCCGGTTCGAGAGCCACCACTGCAACTGTTTTGCAGTCCCCTCCGAGATCTGGACGTGATCGGACAGGTTGCCCTGGTGCTGCGCCCACTGGAACTTTAGGTCCCACTGCAGAGCCCGCATATGCCATCTGGCATGATTGACCAGCAGGATGCAGGAGGCCATGAGGCCCAGCAGCCTCAGGGTCATCCGTACCGAAACCCAGGATAAAGGCTGAAAGATCGGAATCGTAGCCTGAATATCCCGGACTCGCCGTTCGGGAGGATAGGCCCGAAACTGCGTCGTGTCCAGAACTGCTCCGATGAAAAGGAGCTGTGGAGAAGGAATCAGATGCGACTTCGGCACATTGATGGAGAACCCCAGCGAGTGCAGGAGTTCGGCCGTAGTCTGGAGGTGGGAGACGACTGCCTGGGACGAGCCCGCCTTCAGCAGCCAGTCGTCGAGGTAGGGGAAGACTGAAACCCCTGCCCGGCGCAGATGAGCTGGGACCACCGCCATCACTTTCGTGAACACCCGAGGGGCACTGGTAAGGCCAAAGGGGAGCACGGTGAACTGAAAATGCTCGAGGCCTACCGTGAACCGAAGGTAACGCCGGTGGGCCGGCAGGACGGGGATGTGGAAATATGCGTCCTGCAAGTCCAACGCTACCAACCAGTCTCCAGGGTCGAGGGCAGTCAAGACCTGAGCTAGGGTGAGCATCTTGAACTTCTCCTTCCGGGAGGAAGCGATTGACGTTCCGGAGGTCCAAGATAGGACGCATGTCCTCCTTGTCCTTTTGGGCACCAGGAAGTAGTGGGAGTAGCAACCACGTCCTACTTCTGGGGTCGGAACATGCTCGATGGCCCTCTTGGCCAAGAGGGCCGTGACTTCCTTCTGCAGAAGTACCAAGTGATCCCCTGACATGCGGTGGAATTGAGGTGGCATGGCTGGGGGGTGGACTCGAAGGGGAGGGAGTAGCCCCTTCGGACAATGTCCAAGACCCACCTGTCCGAGGTGATGGTACGCCAGTGGGGAAGGTGATGGCGGACCCTGCCCCCTACTGGCGTGCTGTGCACCTGAAAGGAGGGACTAGGAGGGTTTGGAGGCCGCGGACGGGTTGGAGGTGGTGGCCTGACCCGCACGCTGGTTGCCCGATCCGCCACGGCGGAATCCACGCCCTCGGCCACGCGAAGACGCCTGCTGCGCGGGCCGGTGGCTGGGCTGCTGACGTGAAGGGGCGCCCCTACCGTGGCCACGATAGGGGCGAAAAGCAGAAGTCAGCGGAGGGCGTGTAGCAGAAAGGCCCAGGGACTTTGCAGTAGCCCGTGAGTCCTTAAAGCGCTCCAACGCATGGTCTGCTTTGGACCCAAAAAGACCGACTCCATCAAAGGGCATGTCCATGAGAGTATTCTGGACATCCCCTGAAAAACCAGTGGTTCTCAGCCAGGCGTGGCGTCGCAGCGCCACCGTCGTTGCAATAGACCTGCCCAGTGAGTCGGCGGTATCAAGGCCACAACGAATTGTATATTTGGCCGCATCCCTTCCTTCCGCAATGGCGCGGGAAAGCAGTGTCTGGACCTCCTCAGAACACTGGGGCAAAACATCCGCCACCGAATCCCACAAGGAGTGGGTATATCGGCCTAAAAGGCAAGCGGTGTTGATGGACCGCAAGCCAGCACTGGAGGAAGAAAACCCTTCTTCCCAAATTGATCCAGGCGTTTGGATTCCCTATCCGGAGGGGCGGTAGGGAAGGCGGTTTGGGAAGCGGAGGCTTGGACAACCAAGCTCTCAGGGGTGGGGTGGACAGAGAGAAACAGGGGGTCGCCCGGAGCTGGGCGATGGCGTCGGGACACGTTCCTATCCACAGGAGCCCCTGTGTTGGGCTTGGACCAGGCGCCCAAAAGAATGTCAGTGAGGGCGTCGTTAAACGGCAGCACAGTCTCCGAAGAGGAGGCTGCCGGCTGAAGCACCTCTGTCAAGAGATTAACCTTGACCGCCACAGCAGGGAGTTGGAGATGTAAGGCTCCAGCCGCCCTACGCAACACCGTTGCAAAATTGGCTCCCTCCTCCGTAGCCACGGGAGGAGACAGCATGCCAGTGTCAGGGGAAGTATCTAGACCACTGGCATCCCCTAGACCCTCTGTCCAGTCCTCATCGTACTGACACTGCTGTGTCAGAGGGTCATCAGACCCCTCCCAGTCCTCCTGGTCCTCCTCAGGTTCAAAATAAGGGGAGGAGGGACATTTGGGACCCAAGGTCTCATCGGGCGCCGGAACCGGCGTCGAACGACGTCGGTCCGGGTCCATGTCCGGAGCCGGAAGGAACTGGGGAACGACGCCGCTCGGAGCCCCAGGCGGCGTCGAGAACGGCACCGGAGACATCGGTGCCGGCGGAGGTGTCGTTAGGTCGACCGGCGTCGATGGGGGTTGTGGAGCCGGGATCGAGGCCGGGGCCGGAGCCGGAGCCGGGATCGAGGCTGGAGGCACTGGCGACGCCGGGGCCGGAGCCGCCGGCGACGCCGGAGCAACCCCACTGCAGGCCCGCGGGGCCCGAAGGCGCACCGGAGGGACCTGGAGGCCCGAAGAGGCGGGCCATGGCCGACAGGAATTCCTGCACTTTGGCCGGATCCGCCCCGAACCCGGGAAGGGCGGGTATGGTGGGGGCGACTCCACAGGCATGTCCGGGGCCGCGGGGCGGGGACGGTGCCGGGAGGGGCCTCAGCCGAGTCGCGAGACCGGCGAGGCGAAGTCCTAGAGCGATGATGCTTTTTGGACTTCTTGTGTTTTGACTTACCGGACGAAGAAGACTTCGATGCCGACGACCGGTGTGGACTCCGCGATCAACCCCTGGACCTCTCACGCGACCGGGCTTCCGCGGAGCCGAATGCTGGGCCTCGAGGAGCTTTCGAGACCGCTCTCGCAAAGCTTTCGGGTTGAGGGCCTGGCAGTCGGCACAAGACTCCGTGTCGTGGCCTCGGCCGAGGCAGAAGAGACACTCCCAATGCGGGTCGGTGACGGACATCATCCGAGCACAGGCGCCGCAACGTTTGAAACCGGGCATCCCTACGACACCTTGATAGAGGAAAACAGTGAAAAAAATTCACCAAAAAGTATGGTCAAAAAATGACCAGGGCACTGCTCTTCCCGGATCTGCGCTTGCTGGCGCGGAAAAAGAAGAACTGACGCCAGCGCGCAGGGGCGGCGCCTAAGTACTGCCCGCGACGTCATCCCGGCGATCACGACGCCGACGACTGACGCGGAGCCGCACGACGCCGCCTACCGACGCGCAAGGGTACTGCTACGCAAAAACTTTCCGGATCCAGCCTGACGCCTGGGGATATTCTAAGGTAAGGAATCTGTCACTAACGTGTCTCTTTCAGATCCTGACCTAGAATTCCTAGTTTCAACAAAAACAAGATGGTGAAACCCTTCTTCGAGTATCCACTTCAGGTGACCCACATTAGGGCTGTGCCTAGCCTGGTAGTGCTATATACCCTGGTTCCATGTGAGTAGGGTCTCCCTTGTTTCCTGTACTTGACTAGCCTGACTAACTAATTTTCCCACCATCTCTGGTGCCAAATGGGCCCCAGGGCATGGGGTGGTAGTCTCCAGGTGTATGAAGCTGGGGTCGCCTATCAAAGGTGGCAGAGGCTTTGAAGCCTCTGGCCTTGATAGGCTAAATCACTAGCCATCCTGCTGGAGGAGTTGTAAACACCTCCTGCCAGAGCAGGCATTGTTTCTGAACTCCGAGAGCGAGGGCTCTCCCGGGAAGGGGGTCAGAAACTCGTCTGTGGTGGCAGGCTGGAAGAGTTCAGTCATTCAGCACACTAAATGACTGGTAGGTTTCAGGGGGTACTTCTAAGATGCCCTCTGGGTGCATATCATAAGAAAACCAACACTGGCATCAGTGTTTATTTATTAAGACGAGGTGTTTGATACCTAACACCATTATTTTCAGTGAAGCCACTAGGTAGCTAGGTAACCAGTGCCCAGGACATATGCTTAAGATGGCTTCCTGATGACTTGCAATGTCGTGGCAATTGAACCAGACATAACAGGGGCAGATCTGCTCATGCAGATATGTCCTCAGAAAATATAATGCACCCTGCCTTATGGCTCTAAGGCCTGCTGTAGGGGTAACTTACATATAGTATACGCAGTGCTCATGGGCATTGCACACAGGGAGTGTGCCATGTCGTGTTTTCAAAATGGTTTGCACCATTTCACGCTGTGAGAACCAGGGATTTTTGCACTGTCCCCCCACTTTTTCCCCCATTTTGACTACTAGATTCTGGTTTTCTGACTTTGATTGTGCCCTGTGCTCTGCTAACCAGACCAAGGGCATGTGCGCTGTGTAAAAGGTATATGGTAAATAGGTTCAATTACAATCGGTACTGACAACCTACCTGTAAGTCCTTAGTTTATGGTAGGGCATGTAGGTTTAGAAGCCCAGTAGATTTAATGCACTTAAGTGTGCACTGCTGTGTTGCCTGCTGTCATTTTAAAAACCAACCCTGCTTTGCAGGCTCCTTATAAAATAAAACTATGTCCAAATTCGACTTTGGAATTAAAGATACTTCCAAAGTCTTAAACTACTTTATTTTTACATATACGTCACCCCTAATGTCTACCCTAAGTGCCCCAAGGGTAGGGTGCAATGTTAAAATAAGCAAGGACATTATAAAATATATTTTAAAAGCCCTAGTGAAGGAAAAACAGTCAATTTCGTTTTTCCCCATTGTCGTGCATTAGCTTCGTAGGCTAACATGGGAAGGCTTTATTAAACTTTAATAAAGTCTAACTATTGACAGGAGTGAGCCAAAACAATACTTCAAAGAGTCAAAATAATAGTTAGAATGAATTCAACAACTTGCCAAGGTTGGATTTATTAGAACTATGTCACACAAGAAGTTATAGAGCTTGCTTTTCTGATGTGCCTGAATTCAGCCCTGAAGTAGCCTCTTCTGACTGGCCAGCCTTTGACAGGCTGAGCCAAACTGCTCTGACGAGGTTCGATGTGGCCTGAAAACAAACAAAGAGACATCTGGTGGGAGGAGATCTGAAGTGGCAGAGCAAAAGGGAGGAAGGGGGGGCAGTGAGGACAGGAACCAGGCACACCCCCACTTCGTGCACCCACAACCAGACAGGAGTCCCTGTAATTGAATTAGCAGAGGGGCTGGAAGTGGAGTGTTAGGTAAAGTAAGCCACCCTGTAGGTCGTTTTAGCCAGACCATAAGCTCCAGGAGAGATTGTCTCCATTTACATTTTATGGAACAGTGCTTTCTGGGACGAAAATTTGCCACACTTCAAGGGCAGTGGTCATCATAGAGGGTGGCACTCTGTACCGCATTGGTCAGGGGTGCCCCCCTGCTTGCTAGTCAGAAGCCTGGATAAATGTAAGAGCAGGGCCCAGCAACTCAGATCCCTGCCTGGAAGAAACAAGGAGGACTGCCCTGTTGAACCCCTGACCTGCACCAAGAGGGCTGCACTCTGAAGGACTGCACCTGCTTCACACTTTGCGCTTCAGCAAAAGAAGGGCCTTACCAGACTCTTAAAGTTTGAGGAGTGGACTCCCTGAAAGCAACATGTTAAAAGAGCTCCACCTGCATCATCTCCACCAAGCAGAACCCAGCTGGACAGCATTCAGTGGACTTTTAAGGATTTGGCCAGCTGCATTGTGGGTCTTATAGTCCCAACTTCCCAAGGAGCAACTCAGAGATTCTGCAGCCCTGGATTGGTGTTGTAGACCCTTCAAGAGCCCAAAAGGACCTTCTGGAAGAAGATCCAGAAGTTTGGAATCATTTGGAGAATTTTTGTGAAAAAGATCCATAAGTTGACTGCCCCTCATCGAGTCAAGGCGCCAATATCGAACTGCGATCCAGCTTTATATTCAGCTTCATGCCGCTTAAAGCACTGGAGATCCAAGACCTCCAGGATTTAAAAAATGCCTTGCACTGAAGCAAGCTGCTATCGTTGACTCGTTAGCCAGCCTGACGAGGAGCCTCACTGGACGTAGAGAGAAAAAGCTCCTAAAAAGTGACTAAGTCAGAAGGTAAAAACTTGATTGGGCACCTATTGTTCACTGTATCAAACCTGCACTCCTTCGGGGTCGGCCTGAAACTTTGACTTTGTCCCGGTAAAGCTTGATCAGATGTCCCAAGTTGGGGCTTTAGGCTGTTAGGCACTAGAAAGTATTTACTCTTTAAAAATTCATCATCTCCGATTCCCTACATTGGATTTTTGTCATTTTGGTGTTATTTTAATCATTAAAAATATTTCCTATTTTCATAAATTGGTATTGGATTTTTATTGTGTGCTGTGTCTTACTTATTTAATATATTGGTGTTTTTAAATGCTTTACACACCTATCTCCAAGGTTAAGCATATCTGCTCGCAGCCAAGCTACCAAGAGTTGAGCAAGGATTCATATATTGAGAACCTCACTGGACCTTTTTTGTGATTGTGGTGTTAGTACTAATTGTAGGTACCTACCTGCACCTACTAAAAAGCCACCTTCCAACACACGTATCCTGCAATGGCAGGATCGTACATCACAACAAAACTAACAACATTCCTGTGGACAGAATTACCCCAAGTTGGTTTAACCATGCTGGTTCTAAAATCCACAAAACTATTAAAATGGTGCTTAGACAATTACTCTGGGATAAGCTAGAAGTAGTTAAGGCCTGGAAAGCTTATAAAGAAGGTATTGCAACCAGGAAAGCTGACATTCGGAATACGGTATGGGAAGATCTAGATGCCACGAGTAGTCTGAAGGATCCCAGTGCATTCTGGAAAGTTGAAAACTGCCCTTTCTTCACAAGTCATGATAGTCAGCAGCTAGATACAGTTTTCTCTGCGGTAGCCTGGGTAGCACATTTTCCCAAGATTTTTGAGCCTAGTGACTCAACCAAACTAGTGGAAATGGGGGAAGAGATTAATAATGACCCTCAGGGTGCCACTGCCTTGAGTAACTCAATCGTAGTACCTGATAATATATTAGCCATTGAAATTTGCCCCACAGATAAAACACTAGGCCCAGACAAAATTCCCCCAGAATTGTTCAAAACTCTCCCCCACTTCTGGGGCCCATTAATTACTAATGTTATAAGAGCAGCGAGTCCCATTAGTTCAGACTTGGCAAGAAGCAATAATTGTCTCCATATTTGAAAAAGGTGACAAAAATCAGCCTAATTTCTACCGTCAGATTTCGCTATTAGACAACACTGTCAAAATACGGGGCAAGGTTATACTGTCTAAGCTGGAAACATGAGCAATTGAAAATGGGGGCTTTCAGATGCATAGTTTGGATTTTTACCAGCGTTGGGCCCGGTGAAGCAAAGCCTTAACCTATATTGTATCACACAAAAATAAGTTAAGGCCAAAAAAGGTAGTGTACATCTGGCCTTTATGGACCTAACGCACAAGTTACTAACTTGTGTAACGATATATCTGTAAGAGACAGTAGTTAGTGATAGATTCCTTACCTTAGAATATCCCCAGGCGTCAGGCTGGATCCGGAAAGTTTTGCGTAGCAGTACCCTTGCGCGTCGGTAGGCGGCGTCGTGCGGCTCCGCGTCCGTCGTCGGCGTCGTGATCGCCGGGATGACGTCGCGGGCAGTACTTAGACGCCGCCCCTGCGCGCTGACGTCAGTTCTGTACACGACTTTCCGCGCCAGGAACGCAGAGCCATGCAAGAAGCTGACACAGGTGTCTGAAAAATACTAGGGCCCTGAAAGGGATGTCCTTAACCCTAGAAATCAGTTCGCAGAACGGGGAGGATGGGTGGGCGGTAGGAATCTATCACTAACTACTGTCTCTTACAGATATATCGTTACACAAGTTAGTAACTTGTGCATCTGAAAGAGACACGTTAGTGATAGATTCCTTACCTTAGAATAGATACCCCAGCAATACCAACCCCGGTGGTGGGTCTGCGAACAAAGATCAGACAAGGAAGTCCTGGAGGACAGAACGGCCAAAGAAGCCGTCCCTCCGGACCTGACTGTCAAGGCAGTAATGCTTAGTAAACGTGTGCAGCGAGGCCCACGTAGCTGCCTGACAGATAACCGGCAGCGGAACACCGCGGCCCAAGGCCGTGGTAGCAGCCGTTGCCCTGGTGGAATGGGCACGCAGCCCAACAGGAGGCTCCTTCTTAGCCAAAGAATAGCAGGTCTTGATGCACAAGGTAACCCAGCGGGAGATGGTCCTCTTGTGCACCGCCCGACCTTTTTGGCGCCCACGTAGCCAACAAAGAGCTGGTCATCCACCCGGAAGTGTTTTGTGCGGTCGATATAGAAGGAGAGCGCACGTTTTGGGTCCAGACGGTGGAGCCTCTCTTCCTCTCTGGAAGGATGCGGAGGCGGAAAGAAGGTGGGCAAAGTGATGGTCTGCCCAATGTGGAAAGCAGTAACCACCTTTGGCAAGAAGGACGGACGCGTCCGAAGAACAACCTTGTCTGGATGAACAGACAGAAAGGGAGGTTTGCAAGAAAGAGCCTGGAGCTCACTCACCCGCCGAGCGGAGGTGATGGCCACCAGAAAGGCTGCCTTTAGAGTCAGAAGACGAAGAGGACAGTTATGTAGAGGCTCAAAGGGAGCGCACATTAAAAGGTAAGAACCAAGTTCAAGTCCCACTGAGGCATTACAAACGGAACAGGAGGGAAGAGGTGAGTAATGCCTTTTAAGAACCTGTTAACAACAGGGGACTTGAAAAGGGAGGGCTGATCAGGGAGCCTGAGGAAGGCCGAGATAGCACAAAGATAACCCTTGATGGTACCCAGGGCAGAACCCTGTTGGGCCAGAGAGAGAAGGAACAGAAGGACCTCAGAAAGAGGGGCAGAAAGGGGATCCACAGCCTTTGCTGTGCACCATGCCACAAATTTGTTCCACCTGCAGGCGTATACCACCTTAGTGGAGGGACGCCTGGCTGCCAGAATCACATCACAAACTTCGGGAGGCAAGTCGAAAGGAATCAACTGCCGCCGCTCAATCTCCACGCAAGCAGGTGTAGACTGGACAGGTTCGGGTGGAGGACCGTCCCCTGCTGCTGCGACAGAAGATCCTCCCGAAGAGGCAGACGGATCGGGGGATCTATGCTCATATTGAGTAGCTCGGGATACCAAACTCTTCGAGCCCAGTCCGGAGCCACAAGAATGACTTGGGCCCGGTCGTGCCGAATCTTCTTCAACACTCTGGGTAGAAGTGGTATAGGCGGAAAGGCGTACAACAGACCGCAACTCCACTCGCGACGAAAAGCGTCGCCGAGCGAGTGCCGCCTTGGAAATTCCAACGCGCAGAACTGATGACATTGCGCGTTCTCTTCGGTGGCGAATAGATCTAACCAAGGCTCTCCCCACTGTAGAAAGAGTCCTTGCGCCACTTCCGAGTGAAGACGCCATTCGTGATCCATCATGCACCTGCGGCTGAGTTCGTCCGCCCTGGCGTTCAGAGAACCTGCCAGGTGTTGAACCATCAGGAACATGCCCTGATGTTCCAGCCATGTCCAGAGGCGCAGAGCCTCCTGACAAAGGGTCCAAGACCCCACCCCGCCCTGTTTGTTGCAGTACCACATGGCGGTGGTGTTGTCTGTGAACACCTGCACTACCTTCCCTTTGACAGAGGGAAGGAATGCCTTGAGTGCAAGCCGGATCGCCCGGAGCTCCAGAAGGTTGATATGGAGCCGGGACTCCGCCGGAGACCAGAGGCCTCTGATCTCCGCCTCTCCCAAGTGACCGCCCCATCCCAGAAGGGACGCGTCCGTCACAACTGTATGCTCTGGCTGGGGAAGGGAGAGGGATCTGCCCATGACCCATTGCCGGTTCGAGAGCCACCACTGCAACTGTTTTGCAGTCCCCTCCGAGATCTGGACGTGATCGGACAGGTTGCCCTGGTGCTGCGCCCACTGGAACTTCAGGTCCCACTGCAGAGCCCGCATATGCCATCTGGCATGATTGACCAGCAGGATGCAGGAGGCCATGAGGCCCAGCAGCCTCAGGGTCATCCTTACCGAAACCCAGGATAAAGGCCGAAAGATCGGAATCATAGCCTGAATATCCCGGACTCGCCGTTCGGGAGGATAGGCCCGAAACTGCGTCGTGTCCAGAACTGCTCCGATGAAAAGGAGCTGTGGAGAAGGAATGAGATGCGACTTCGGCACATTGATGGAGAACCCCAGCGAGTGCAGGAGTTCGGCCGTAGTCTGGAGGTGGGAGACGACTGCCTGGGACGAGCCCGCCTTCAGCAGCCAGTCGTCGAGGTAGGGGAAGACTGAAACCCCTGCCCGGCGCAGATGAGCTGCGACCACCGCCATCACTTTCGTGAACACCCGAGGGGCACTGGTAAGGCCAAAGGGGAGCACGGTGAACTGAAAATGCTCGGGGCCTACCGTGAACCGAAGGTAACGCCGGTGGGCCGGCAGGACGGGGATGTGGAAATATGCGTCCTGCAAGTCCAACGCTACCAACCAGTCTCCAGGGTCGAGGGCAGTCAAGACCTGAGCTAGGGTGAGCATCTTGAACTACTCCTTCCGGAGGAAGCGATTGACGTACCGGAGGTCCAAGATAGGACGCATGTCCTCCTTGTCCTTTTTGGGCACCAGAAAGTAGTGGGAGTAGCAACCACGCCCTACTTCTGGGGTCGGAACATGCTCGATGGCCCTCTTGGTCAAGAGGGCCGTGACTTCCTTCTGTAGAAGCACCAAGTGATCCCCTGACATGCGGTGGAATTGAGGTGGCATGGCTGGGGGTGGTCTCGAAGGGGAGGGAGTAGCCCCTTCGGACAATGTCCAAGACCCACCTGTCCGAGGTGATGGTGCGCCAGTGGGGAAAGTGATGGCGGACCCTGCCCCCTACTGGCGTGCTGTGCACCTGAAAGGAGGGACTAGGAGGGCTTGGAGGCCGCGGACGGGTTGGAGGTGGTGGCCTGACCCGCACGCTGGTTGCCCGATCCGCCACGGCGGAATCCACGTCCTCGGCCACGCGAAGACGCCTGCTGCGCGGGCCGGTGGCTGGGCTGCTGACGTGAAGGGGCGCCCCTACCGTGGCCACGATAGGGGCGAAAAGCAGAAGTCAGCGGAGGGCGTGTAGCAGAAAGGCCCAGGGACTTGGCAGTAGCCCGTGAGTCCTTAAAGCGCTCCAACGCATGGTCTGCTTTGGACCCAAAAAGACCGACTCCATCAAAGGGCATGTCCATGAGAGTATTCTGGACATCCCCTGAAAACCAGTGGTTCTCAGCCAGGCGTGGCGTCGGAGCGCCACCGTCGTTGCAATAGACCTGCCCAGCGAGTCGGCGGTGTCAAGGCCACAACGTATAGTGTATTTAGCCGCATCCCTTCCTTCCGCAATGGCGCGGGAAAGCAGTGTCTGGACCTCCTCAGGACACTGGGGCAAAACATCCGCCACCGAATCCCACAGGGAGTGGGTATATCGGCCCAAAAGACAAGCGGTGTTAACGGACCGCAAGCCAGCACTGGAGGAAGAAAACCTTTCTTCCCAAACTGATCCAGGCGTTTGGATTCCCTATCCGGAGGGGCGGTAGGGAAGGCGGTTTGGGAAGCGGAGGCTTGGACAACCAAGCTCTCAGGAGTGGGGTGGACAGAGAGAAACAGGGGTCGCCCGGAGCTGGGCGATGGCGTCGTGACACGTTCCGATCCACAGGAGCCCCTGTGTTGGGCTTGGACCAGGCGCCCAAGAGAACGTCAGTGAGGGCGTCGTTAAACGGCAGCACAGTCTCCGCAGAGGAGGCTGCCGGCTGAAGCACCTCTGTCAAGATGTTAGGCTTGACCGTCAAAGTAGGGAGTTGGAGACGTAAGGCCCCAGCCGCCCTACGCAACACCGTACCAAAATTGGCTCCCTCCTCCGTAGCCACGGGAGGAGACAGCATGCCAATGTCAGGGGAAGTATCCAGACCACTGGCCTCCCTAGACTCTCTGTCCAGTCCTCATCGTACTGACAGTGTCGTGTCAGAGGGTCATCAGACCCCTCCCAGTCCAACTGGTCCTCCTCTGGTTCAAAATAAGGAGGAGGAGGAGGGACAGTTGGGACCCAAGGTCCCATCGGCGCCGGAGCCGGCGTCGAGCGACGCCGGTCCGGAGCCATGTCCGGAGCTGGAAGGAACTGGGGACGACGCCGCCCGGAGCCCAGGGCGGCGTCGAGAACGGCACCGGAGACATCGGCGCCGGTGGAGGTGTCGTTAGGTCGACCGGCGTCGATGGGGGTTGTGGAGCCGGGATCGAGGCCGGGGCCGGAGCCGGGATCGAGGCTGGAGGCACGGGCGACGCCGGGGCCGGAGCTGCCGGCGACGCCGGAGCAACCCCATCAGGGCCCGAAGGCGCACCGGAGGGGCCTGAAGGCCCGAAGAGGCGGGCCATGGCCGACAGGAATTCCTGCACTTTGGCCGGATCCGCCCCGAACCCGGAAAGGGCGGGTATGGCGGGGGCGACTCCACAGGCATGTCCGGGGCCACGGGGCGGGGACGGTGCCGGGAGGGGCCTCAGCCGAGTCGCGAGATCGGGCGAGGCGAAGTCCTAGAGCGATGATGCTTTTGGACTTCTTGTGTTTCGACTTACCGGACGAAGAAGACTTCGACGCCGACGACCGGTGTGGACTCCGCGATCGACCCCTGGACCTCTCACGCGACCGGGGCTTCCGCGGAGCCGAATGCCGGGCCTCGAGGAGCTTTCGAGACCGCTCTAACAAAGCTTTCGGGTTAAGGGCCTGGCAGTCGGTACAAGACTCCGTGTCGTGGCCTCGGCCGAGGCAGAAGAGACACTCCCAATGCGGGTCGGTGACGGACATCATCCGCGCACAGGCGCCGCAACGTTTGAAACCGGGCATCCCTACGACACCTTGAGAGATGAAAAAACAGTGAAAAAATTCACCAAAAAGTATGGTCAAAAATGACCAGGGCACTGCTCTTCCCGGATCTGCGCTGCTGGCGCGGAAAAAGAAGAACTGACGCCAGCGCGCAGGGGCGGGTCTAAGTACTGCCCGCGACGTCATCCCGGCTATCACGACGCCGACGACGGACGCGGAGCCGCACGACGCCGCCTACCGACGCGCAAGGGTACTGCTACGCAAAAAACTTTCCGGATCCAGCCTGACGCCTGGGGATATTCTAAGGTAAGGAATCTGTCACTAACGTGTCTCTTTCAGATATAGGGTCCACGACCCCACCCGGCCTTGTTTGTTGCAGTACCACATGGCGGAGGTGCTGTCTGTGAACACCTGCACTACTCTTCCCCGGACAGAGGGAAGGAATGCCTTGAGTGCAAGACGAATCGCCCGAAGCGCCAGAAGGTTGATGTGGAGCCCGGACTCCGCCGGAGACCAGAGGCCTCTGATCTCCGCCTCCCCCATGTGGCCGCCCCAACCCAGAAGTGATGCGTCGGTCACCACTGTGAACTCTGGTTGAGGAAGGGAGAGGGATCTGCCGTCGACCCAATCCTGGTTCGTTAGCTACCACTGCAATTGGTGTGCAGTGCCCTCCGAGATCTGGACACAATCGGACAGATTCCCCTGATGCTGCGCCCACTGGAACTTCAGGTCCCACTGCTGAGCCCGCATATGCCACCTGGCATGATCTACCTGCAGGATGCAGGAGGCCATGAGGCCCAGCAACCTCAGGGTCATCCTGACCGAAACTCGAGATAGAGGCTGAAAGAGTGGAATCATAGCCCGAATATCCCGGACTCGCAGTTCGGGAGGATAAACCTGAAACTGCGTCGAGTCCAGAACCGCTCCGATGAAGAGGAGCTTCTGAGAGGGGGTCAGGTGTGACTTCGGCACGTTGATGGAGAACCCCAGCGAATGAAGGAGGTTGGCCGTAGTCTGGAGGTGGGAGACGACAACCTGGGGCGAGCCCGCCTTCAACAGCCAGTCGTCGAGATAGGGGAAGACTAGAACCCCTGATCTGCGCAGATAAGCTGCGACCACCGCCATCACTTTCGTGAACACCCGAGGGGCGCTGGTAAGGCCAAAGGGGAGCACGGTAAACTGAAAGTGCTCATGGCCTACCGTGAACCGCAGGTAACGCCGGTGGGCCGGCAGGACGGGGATGTGAAAGTAAGCGTCCTGCAAGTCCAACGCTACCATCCAGTCTCCAGGGTCGAGGACAGACAGGACCTGAGCTAGTGTCAACATTTTGAACTTCTCCGTCCGGAGGAAGCGGTTGACGTTCCTGAGATTCAAGATAGGACGCAGGCCTTTGTCCTTCTTGGGCACCAGAAAGTAGTGGGAATAGCAACCACGACCTACTTCTGGGACAGGAACTCGCTTGATGGCTCCCTTGGCCAAGAGTGCCGAAACTTCCTGTTGGAGAAGGGCCAGATGATCCTCCGACATGCGATGGTACTGAGGTGGCATGGATGGAGGGGTAGTCTCGAAGGGGAGGGATTAGCCCCTTCAGACTATTTGCAAAACCCACTTGTCCGACGTGATGGTGCGCCAGTGGGGGAGGTGATGGCGAATCCTGCCGCCCACTGGCGTTTGGTTGCCCTGAAAGGTTCGACTTGGAGGGTTTGGAGGCTGCTGCAGGGGGGGCTGTGGTGGACTGGCCCGCCCGCTGGCCCCCAGAACCACAGCGGTGGTTCACACGTCCCCGGCCGCGTAGGGGCTGAACAGCTTGCGCTGGCCTGTGGCTCTGGGCGGGACGTGGCGGGGCACCCCTTCCGTAGCCACGAAAGGGGCGAAAGGCAGACTGCGTAATACAAGTTGCCCATAAGGAGATCACCAATCTGGGGAGACTGTCAGGGGTTCCTGTGTAGAACAGATACAAAACATAGTGTGTTCGCGGGTGCGCGAAGGGATAGAGCGCACGCTTACTTGGAGCTGGTATGCCGGTTGGTTCCTAGGCGGATAAAGAAGGGACCGTCTGGAACCAACCGGCATACAGCTCCAAGTAAGCGTGCGCTCTATCCCTTCAGTCTCCCCAGATTGGTGCTCTCCTTATGGGCAACTTGTATTACACGCTACGTATCGGCGCGCACTAGCATTGGGTTTAAGACACGGCCTTTCTCGCAGTCACTTGATTCCCTTTCGCCAGAGCATGTCACATGCTATCTGGTTCACATCTTATCTTCGATACCCTCTATCTTGCACCCCTTAGAGATTACCTTGGTCACGGCCAAATCCTTGAACATCACTTGTAAATAAATTGTACCAAATTGTATGGATCACCATCTTCCTCTGTGTAATTTCCTTTTCTTTTATCCCTTCCTTCCCCCCTATTCCTCCCTTTCAATGTATGGTTTAAGTAATTTGAGCAATTGTATACAGGCATGCCACCCTAATGTCCTGAAGATGATCCCACTGATTTAAATAGGGATCGAAACGTCGTCGACAACTGTACACCATATACATTGACTATACTACAATGTTTAACTTGTAATGGTGTGCGCAACGTATTTTGTCTGTTGTACTTATATCTAATGTAAATACAGACACGCTTTCCTTGCCTGAACCCCTCCCCTCAATGTTGTCTGTAAGTCTACGTCAGCAGGACGCAGGTTGTGTCCCGCTTGAATTTTTTCGTTTTATTTGCGTCATAAAGTTATTGTACATTAAAAACTGTCCGGCTGGACAGACAATATAGCACTGATTGGGTCTATATTAATTTACACTATACCTAATTGTCTAGGGATCATTGTCCTTAAAAACAGTAAACGTACCCAAGGTCCCTGACCAATTGCATATTGGGTTCCCTTGTTCTTTGTAACAACCTGTCAAGCTAGTGGCAAGACCGGTATCAAACCAAAGGCCCCCCTTAATTCCACTTGCAGTAGTTGGGATTCCCTTTGAAAGGGTAAGGATTGATATTGTTGGTCCACTTGACCCTCAAACAGCATCAATCAATCAAATCAAAAAGCATTTGTAAAGCTCAGCACTGTCACCCCTAGGGGTATCCAGGTGCTGTGTCTCTGTCAAAGAGCCAGGTCTTGAGTGTCTTTCTGAAGTCTGCCAGAGAAAAGTCTGAAGTCTCTGCCAGGGCTCGAGAGGAAGGTCGTTCCAGGTCTTGGCAGCTATGTAGGAGAAGGAGCAGCCACCGCTGCAGTTTCTACGGATGCAAGGTGTGTGTGCGCAAGGGCGAGTGAAAAGGAGCACAGGTGTCTAGTGGGTTGGTGGAAGTTCAGTCGATAGTTGATGTAGGCAGGTACTAGGTCATGGAGGGCTTTGTAGGCATGAGTGAGGATCTTGAAATGGCAACTCTTCTGGATGGGGAGCCAGCTGAGTTCTCTCAGGTGAGGCGCAATGTGGAAAAAGATTTATACTGGTGGTAGTGGATCATGCCACCAGGTATCCTGAAGCAATTCCCTTTAGGACTGTTACTGCACCTGCAGTTGCCAGGGCCATCTTAAGAATTGGTTTCAGACAGAGGTAGAAACTTCATGTCTGCTTACCTAAAATCACATGGGCTAAATGTGAGATGACTTACAAGTTCATCACCTCATATCACCCACAAACCAATGGCTGTGTTGAAAGGTTTAACAAGACCAAGAAAGATATGATCATGGGACTCCCTGAAAAACTCAGAAGGAGATGGGATGCCCTGTCATCATGCCTGCTTTTAGTCTACAGAGAGGTGCCACAGAAAGGAGTGGGCTTTCGTCCCTTTGAGCTTCTGTTTGGCCATCCTGTTAGGGGGCCTATGAGTCCGGTGAGGGAAGGCTGGTAGAAGCCTCTCAAAGAGCCCAAACTGGATATAGTAGACTATGTGCTTGGCCTTCGTTCAAGTATGGCTGAGTACCTGGAGAAAGCATTCCACAATCTTGAGGCAAGCCGAGAGCTCCAGAAGCAAAGGTCGTCTACAGGGCTGCACTGGTTGAGTTTCAGCCAGGGCAAAAGGTATGGGTTTTGGATCCGGTGGCACCTAGGGCCCAGGACAAATGGAGTGGTCCCTATCCTAGAAAGAAATGGGGAGGTCACCTACTTGGTGGACCTTGGCACTTCCAGGAGACCCAAAAGGCTGGCAGAAGAGAACATCCTTTTCCCAGAGGTATCCAGCCTTTTGGATTACTTATCCAGGGGATTGGTATGTAATGCACAGAGTTTGATTTTGGAGGTGGAGGCCTGAACCACCAAGCTTTCCGGGGTGTGGGTGAGGAAACAGGGGTCCCCTGGGGTGGGGTGATGGCGGTGGGCAATTGTCCTATGCACAAGTGCCCTGTGCAGGGCTTGGACCAAGTCCATGTAGGACGTCAGTAAGGGCTTCATTAAATGGAAGTATTAGTTCAGTGGGGGCAACTTCCAGCTGAAGCCCTTCCGTCAAGACATTTGTTTTGACTGACACCAAGGGCAGTGTAAGGTCCAAAACCTCAGCCGCCTTCCACACCACCACTACTAACAATGATGGCACAGTAGGAGGAGACCAGGCCACTGGTATCCGCCAGATCCTCATACCAGGAATCTTTAGGTTCTTCTAATATCTGGTACCATAAGGGTCTGAAGACCCCTTCCATTCATCACCTAATTCAGGCCTGTCGTAGGATTAAGGCATTGGCTCAGACATGGGGAGTCTGCCCCGGTCAGCGCAGAAGCAGTTAGTCCGTCCGGCTCCATGTCTGAGTTGGGAATGCAGATGGGGGCGGATTCCGGACCTGCGAGGCCCAAGGGCGCTCCAGAGGGATCGGGCTCCAAAATGTGCAGTGCATGGCCTCATAAAATTCTTTGAGTTGGGTGAGGGTCGCTCCGGCTCATAGAAACACAGGGAGTAGTGGAGACAGCCCGCGCCCAAGCTCCACGACAGAGCTAGGACTCGAGTGCTGACAGCCCCACGACTCATCCGAAGATTGGTGTGGCGAAGTCAAAGACCTCTTCGACTTTGTCTTCTTTTTGTGGGGCTTACCCAACGACTTGGAACGGGGCGACGAGTGTTGCAGAGTCGTCAACGTTGGGCAGAGAGGAACTTGAGGGACCTCTCCCTCAGCATTTTAGGATGCATGGCATGGCAATTCTCGCATTTCTTGGCATCGTGATCGCACTCAAGACACCAAAGAGAAACCAACTGCGGGTCCGTCACCAACATCTGATGGTGACAGACGCCACATGGTTTAAAACCTGCCTTTCAGGTGGACATTGTTCACACCAGGAGACTAAGTCCATATAATCTTCCACAAAAGATGGAAAAAGGGTCCGTCAAACAGGGCCTGGGGGGTAGCTCTCTCCGGATCTGCTCTGACTGGCACGAAAATAAATAAACTGACGTCAGCACGCTGGGGTGGCACCTATATAGGTACTCCACAGATCACTTCCGGCACAAGTGCCACCGTTACACAGAGCCGAACGACCCACCTACTGGCGCGCAGGGGTACAGTTCACCAAAAGTTTCCAGATCCAGTATGACGCCTGGGGAAAAAAATCATCGGTAAGAAATCTGTGGCTAGAAGTCTCTATCAGATAACAGTCATACAGAGAAGTTGCTGTTGGGCCTACTGTTATAGACTATTGTACTTGGTGCAAGGTGGACCAGGACTGAAAAGAACACAGAATCCAAAGGGCCTGGACACAACAGAAGTATTTCCCTTACCTGATCAGAATGGAGACGAAGCCAGAGGTGTCACACTAAACGTATCTGGACTGCAAGAGGCAGTGGACCGAATTTAGAAGGGAACAGACAAACAGTGGAAAGAATAACTAGAAAGTGACGGACAAAACAACAAGGAGATAGGGAGAAAACCAAGACAAGGAATTATGAACAGAACTTCAGAAATCAAGAACAGGAATACTGGGTTCAAGATCATGTTGTACCCAAACAGGCACAGGAACAAGAAATAGCCTGATGGTACAGGGAAACTCGAACGAGGCAGGGGTAAGGCTTTTTACAATGTTCTGGTTTCCTGTGACTGCCCTGTGCAGCACGGAGTTTTGTGTTTCTTCCTTGCTTCACACACTCACCTTGTTTCTGCCTCTCTTTTATATCCTGATATCCTTAATTTCTGTGTTTCCTCTGTCACTTATTTGCTGAGATGGCAATGGTTCTCTTTGCTTGTTCTCATTTACTGTTCTAACCTGGTTCTGAATTCCTGTATCTAACTGCAGATACCGTACCTTTGAATTTTGCTGAATCTGGAACTTTTTGCGTGAGCAGTACCCCCGAGTGCCGTTGGGTGGCTCTGTTCAGCTCCACGTGGAGGCGGAGTCATTGGCGCTGGATGTGAAGTCGCAGTCACCTATATAGGCGCAACCAAGGCACGCAGACGTCAATTCTTTTTTTTCCTGTGCCAGTTAGCGCTGATCCGGAGAAGTGCTACCCCTCTGTCTTTTTTGCAGACTTTTTTCGACGTTTTGTCAAGGAATTTTTCTTTGTGTGTCGAGGGATGTCCTCTAGAAGGGTAGGTTTAAAACCGTGACTCCTGTCACTGTGCCATGTCGGTCACATACCCGCATCTTGTGTTCTTAAGTCGTGCTCGGACTGCCAGGCCATGGCGCCAAAGGCCTTGAGGGAGCTGTCTATGAAGGAGTCGCGCCATCAAGTGCGAATCCTAGAAGGTCGCGATCGAAGAAGAGAATGTCATGGCACCGCTCCAGGAGCCCCAAGTTTTCTTTGTCGCACTCGAGGTCCTCAGGACACTCGAGGAAGTGGCACAAGAAAAAGACGACTAAGTAGACTTCAACTTTGCCTCGTCCTTTGTGAATTGACGAGGAAGGAACATCGACGTTCCACGCACGGATCTGCAGAGCAGGAGCCAGGTTGGACTCCGCGCCGCCCCCCTGTTTCCGGGAGCCGGAGCGACCCCCACTCAAGTAAGAGTTTTACGAGGCCATGCACCGCGTATTTGAGCGGGCCGACCCCTCTTGTGCGCCTTTGGGCACCGCAGGGTCAGAGGAGGCCCAAACTGGTTCCACGCCAATGGCGCCGGCCATGGTGCCGGTGGGGTCTCATGGATCGGATGCCGGATCTGTATTTGCACCGGTCATGTCAACGCAACCTTCCCTGGCACCGGTCCCGAAGAGGATGCTCCCAGCTCTAGCCCATTCAGTTTCCAGATGACTCGGATCGTTGTCGGTCGGCGTTGACTCTGGCACTGAGTTCAGAGGCTCTGGGTCGTTGACTGTACATTATGAAGAGGTTTCAGGCATGGGAGAGCAGTGGGAGGGGTCTCTGAACCCTTTATAACAACAGTTAGACAATCCTGGTGAGGAATTGTACTGGTATGATGAGCTTGCGGAGGCCAGTGCTCTGGACACCTCTCCAGATACTGGTATGCTTTTTCCACCTACTGTGGCTACAGAGGAGGGAGCCTCTTATGTTATGGTGGTAAAGAGGGCGGCAGAGGTCCTTGGCCTGGAACTGCCCTCGGTGCAAGCCAAGACTAATCTCTTGACTTAAGTGCTTCAGCCTGCGGCTCCCTTATCGGAACCCCTTTTACCCTTTAATGAGGCACTAACCTCACTAATCCTTCTAGGTTTATAGCACACCACCATCGCCCTTCAACAGGTGATCCAAGTTTCCTAAGTCAACATCCTACTCCTGAGAGTTTGGTGGTCCAAGCATCAACATCCTATTGTGAATTCCCTTCCGCCCCCCCAGACTGCGAATCCAAGAGTTTGGACACGCTTGGGGAGAAGATGTGTTCTTCCACCAGCCTGGCATTGCGGTTGGGGAACACAGCGTGCCTATTGGGCTGTTTCTTACACACCCCTTGGGAAACAGTTGCGCAAGTATTGCCACATGTCCTGTTGGAGGCCTGTGCCGTGCTCTCCCAGGCAGTGAAAGATGGGAGAGAGGCAGTAAAGTTCACCATTAGGTGTGGTTTGGATACAACTGACTAGCTGGGTACAGCGGTTTTGTCAACGATGGCCTTGCAGCACCATGCCTGGCTGAGAACATCTGGCTTCTCGGGGGATGTCAGGCCAACCTCATGGACATGCCCATCGATGGGACTAGTCTCTTCGGAAAGAAGGCAGACTCTGCGCTGGAGCGCTTCAAGGATTTGTGGGCTACGGCCAGGTCCCTGGGCCTCTCAGTGACACCTCGTCCCCAGTATGCCTTTCGCCCCTTTCATGGCAATGGAAGGGGTTTTCAACTGCGTCAGCCACCATCCTCTACATAAGCCACCGTCCTGCACAGATGTCCCAAGTTCTGCAAGGCCGTACGCGTTACATTCGTCGGCCACCCACCCCGTGGCAGCCGAAGGCTCTAAGCCTATCTAATTTGGTTCTGCAAGACCATGGGTGTTGAGTTGGACGGAGAATACCACATCATCTCCTCCACTGGCAGTCCATAACTTCAGACATATGGGTCTTGCATATCATTCGGGATGGTTACTCCCTTCTTTTTCTATCTTTTCCTCCTCCTTTACCGCCATCTCAAGAACGATTGGCGGAGGATCATCTTGTTCTACTCAGAGAGGAAGTTACAGCTCTTCTGGCCAAGGGAGCTACAGAGAGGGTTCACATTTTAGAAGTAGGCAGTGGTTGTTATTCACGCTATTTTCTGATACCCAAACAGAACAAGGGTCTTTGTACTATTCTAGACATTCAAACTGTCACTCTCTTCCTTAAAAAGGAAAAATTCAAGCAGCTTACGTTGGCTCAGGTCTTATCTGCACTAGACCAAGGAGGCTGGCTTGTAGCGTTGGACTTGCAGGATGCGTACCTTCACATTCCCATCATGCTGGTCCACAGGCGTTGCCCTGAAGTTCAAGGTAGGTCACAAGCACTTTCAGTTCACTGTGCTCGGCTTTCCCAGCGCCCCTCGGGTGTTCATCAAGGTGATGGCGGTGGTTACGGCTCATCTGTGCAGGCTTGCGGTTCCAGTCTTCCCCTACCTCGATGCCTGGCTGTTCAAGGCTTCCTCGCCCCGGACTGTTGTCTTCCACCTCCAGACTACGGCAGACCTCCTGCATTCGCTGGTGTTCACTATAAACACGCATTAGTCGCACCGGACTCCTTCTCAGACGCTCCCTTTCATCAGAGCTGTTCTGGACACAATGCAGTTTCAGGCTTGCCCTCCCGAGTAGCGAGTCCAGGATATTCAGGTTATGATACCTATGTTTCAGCCTCTATCTTGGATTTCGGTGAGAATGGCTGTGAGGCTGCTGGGACTCACGGCCTCCTGCATCCTATTGGTAAATCACGCCAGATGGCGTATGCGGAGTCTGCAGTGGGAACTGAAGTTTCAAGGGCATCTCTCCGACATAGTCCAGATCTCGGAGGGAACTGCAAAAGACCTGTTGTGGTGGCTAACGAATCACGATCGGTTCAGAGCCAGACCCCTCTCCCTTACCCAACCAGCTCTCACAGTAGTGACAGATCTGTCACTCCTGGGATGGGGCAGCCATCTGGTAGAGGTGGAGATCAGAGGACTCTGGTCTCCGGCGGAGTCGAGGCTCCACATCAACTTATTTGAGCTTTGGGTGATCCGACTAGCATTGAAAGCATTTCTTCTCTCTGTCAAGGGGGAGGTTGGAGCAAGTGTTCACGGACAATACTACCACGATGTGGTACTGCAACAACAGGGCGGTGTGGGGTCATAGACCCTTTGTCAAGAGGCCCTACGGCTCTGGACACGGCTGGAACAGCAGGGCATGACCCCGGTGGTTCAACACCTGGCAGGTTCTCTGAACGCCAGGGCGGACAAACTCAGCAGTCAATGCCTAGCGGATCCCAAATGGGGACTCCAGTCGAAGATGGTGCAAGGTCTCTTTCAACAGTGAGGAGAGCCTTGGTTAGATCTGTTCGCCACCGAAGAAAACCCGTAATGTCAGCAGTATTGCGCTCTGGAGTTTCCAAGGCGGCTATTGCTCGGCGGCGCTTTTTGTCGCGAGTGGTGTTCAGGCCTCCTGTATGCCCATACCACTTCTTCCCAGAGTTCTCAAGAAGATCAAGAACGACAGGGCTCAAGTCATTCTTGTGGCTCCGGACTGGGCATGGAGAATCTGGTATCCCGAGCTTCTTCGAATGAACATTGATCCTCCGATCAGACTTTCCCTTTGGGAGGATCTTCTGTTGCAGCAGCAGGGGAGGGTCCTCCACTCTAACCTGTCAACTCTCCACCTACTTGCGTGGTGATTGAGTGGCGACAGTTGATAGCTTTCGACCTTCCTCCTGAAGTCTGTAAGGTTATTTTGACGGCAAGGCGGTCCTCCACCAAGGCGGTATACGCCTGCCGTTGGCAAAATTTGTAAAATATTGTACAGAAAGGTCTACTGACCCTCTTTCTGCCTCTCTTTCTGATATACTCCTCTTTATTCTTACCCTTGCCCAACAGGGATCTGCTCTGGGCACTCTCTAGGGTTACCTGGCTGCTCTGTCTACTTTCCTGCGACTGCCTAACCAACCCTCGCTAATCAAGTCCCCTATTGATAGGTTTCTGAAAGGGCTTGTACATGTTTCCCCCTACGCCCTTCATTATGCCCTAGTGGGATCTCAACCTAGTTCTCACTTTCCTCATGTGTGCTCCCTGCGAGCCACTAGATAATTGTCCCCTCCGGTTGCTTATCATCAAAAGAGCATTTCTAGTGGCTATTTCATCTGCCAGGAGGGTGAGTGAGCTGCAGGCTTTATCATCCAAGCCTCCCTAACTCACGACATTACCGGATAAGGTGGTGCTTCGTACCCGAGCCTCATTCCTTCCCAAAGTGGTGACCTCATTCCATCTGGGCCAGTCGGTCACACTGCCCACCTTTTTTGCTCTTCCGCATCCCTCTAAGGAAGAGCAGCGTCTCCATTGTCTGGACCGAAAAAGAGCGTTGCCGTTCTACCTTGACCGCACAAAATAGTGCCAGGTGGGCGACCAACTCTTCGTGGGTTATGTGGAAGCTAAAAAAAGGTCAGGCAGTGCAGAAACAAACCATTTCGTGCCGGGTCATTATCTGTATTAAGATCTGCTATGCCCTGGCTAAGAAGCAGCCTCCCGAGGGCTTACAAGCCTATTCCACCAGGGGGAAGACTATGACCACGGCGCTAGCTCGTGGAGTGCCAGTCCTCGACATCAGCCAGGCTGCAATGTGGGCTTTACTGCACTGCTAAACACTACCTGCTGGACAGTCAGGTCCGCAGGGATGGGCATTTCGCCCGTTCGGTCCTGCAGGATTTTCTAGTCAAGTAATTTGTCCACAACCCACCTCCAGGAAGAAAGGCTTGGGTATCTATTCAAAGGTAAGGAATGTGCAGCCAGAAGTCTCTATCAGATGAACAATTTACTTACCTTCGGTAACACATTATCTGGTAGAGACAATATCTAGCTGCAGATTCCTTACAGACCCACCTATGCCTCCACGCTTTGCAGACTCATTTATAGGACTAGGGTTGCTCCCTTAACAGGGCCCTAGTTTTGACAAACACTAGTCAGTTCACTTCATGGCTCTGCGCTTCTGCCGTGGATTAAGTAAAAAGTAACTGACGTCGGCGTGCCTGGGTGGCACCTATATAGGTGAACGCGACGTCCTATCCAGCGCCAACAACGCCATGCTGAGCCAAACGGAGTCACAAGATGGCGCGCAGGGGTACTGCCCATGCAAAAGTTTCCGGATCCAGTCTGACGCCAGGGAAGTTCAAAGGTAAGGAATCTGCAGCTAGAAATCTCTATTAGATAGAGGAATTCAGAAGAGGGTTAGAACAGTAAATGAGAACAAGCAAAGGGAACCATTGCCATCTCAGCAAATAAGTGGCCAGAAACCCAACAGGAAAAAACACAGAAATTAAGGATATCAGGATATAAAATAAAAGCAGAAACAAGGTGAGAATGTGAAGCAAGGAAGAAACACAAAGCTTCATGCTGCACAGGGCAGTCACAGAAAACCAGAACATTGTAAAAAGCAATAGCAGGAAACAGGATTCTTCTCATGTTTTCAAAGAATCACTAGTGCAATCAACTAGCTTAGAAAGCAGTAGCTCCCAGTAATGGCAGTTGAAGCACAAACTGTGAATGCAGAAGTCAGTCTTAAATCGCTTCTTCCAGCTCGCACCTACACAGAGTGACGCAGAACAGGTGTGAGCTAGCTGCATAACAGTGAAGGTAGTTGTGAACTATTTGGAGAAGAGTGAAGGCAAAATGAACCTCCGTAATGGAACAAGGATCAGATCTTGTTTTGAAATATGACAGGAATTCATGCAAGGGAGCACCTGGACATGCTGGAAACAGTAAGACAAAGTTCTAAGTATATTAAGATTCACCTAAAGACTCCTCTCCAGCCCTCACGCTTGGGTAAGGCAAACAAGTACCATAAAGCATTAGCAGCTGATAAGTAAATGCTGGAATGGAATGCGAAGTGGATTTGATTTCCAAGAGAATTTGTAATGTCTGTGAATGAACTGTGAAGCACAGTTCCAAACTAGTTTTCATGATGGAGGCAGGGCCACAGAAGGTGTTCAAGTACGGCCATCTGAAGTTATCCTGACACCAGGTCTGAGTCTGATGCATCTGAATTAAAGCCCAAATGTCCTGCACTCGTTGCTGCGGAGGGGAAGCCTTGAACTCCACAGTGTCCAGGATCATCCCAATGAACGGAATCATCTCAAATGTTATCAGGTGGGACTTCAGCTCATTTATGGTGAGCCTTAATGATGCTAGAAGTTCTGCCATCATCCAGAGGTGGTTGACGGTTGACTGCGGCGAGTCCACCTTCTGAAGCCAGTCATCGAGGTTGGGCAATATAGGAGCTCCTGACTTCCAAAGTTGGACATTGATCACGACCATCACTTATGTGAACGCCCAAACAGCACTGGTGAGGCTTAAGGGGAGCACAGCAAACTGAAAATGTTTCTGGCCTACCTTGAACCACAGGTAATGCCTGTGGGACTGCAGAACAGGTATATGAAAATAAAGGTCCTGTAAGCACAGGAACACCATAGAGTATCCGGGAAGGAAACGATCTGAGCCAATGTGGGAATTCTGAATTTGTCCTTCTGCAGGAAGGTATTCAGGGACAGGAGATCCAGAATAGGGCTGAGGCCCACATACTTTTTCGGGTTGAGGAAATATCGAGAATAACCCCACCTTTCACAGATCCCAATACCCTATCTAGAGAAGGTTGAACAGCTGCAATTCTGAAGTTTTTTCTGTTGCTGGCAAATATTGGGTCAGATGTTTTTAAAAATTTGCAAAACCCATTTGTCGGACGTGAAGGACTGCCAACCTGGGAAGAAGTGTTGAATTCTGCCCCACCACTTGGGCACGGGCCACTGAGGACAAACTAAAGGTTTTTTTTACGTTATAGGAGGGGAAGAGAAATTGGAGGACAAGTGCCCGTGCTGGCCTGTGGTCTGTCTCCCAGTTCTGTGTCTGCTGCCCAGAAAGGACTGGGCGGTCTGCTGCATTAATGGCTGGCAATGCTGTCACTGCCTATATGCCAGCCCAATGGAACAGCCCCAAAATTTTCAGAACTGGTGAGGAAATTCCTTTGCAGGACAGACCGAAGGAGCATGCTGTATCTCTGTGTTCTTTAAAACATTCCAGAGTGGAGTCTGCCTTCTCCCTTAACAGCCACGATCCATCAAAGGGTACAACCATTAGCGATGCCTGTACATTGCGGCAAAACCAAACTGATCTCGTTTAGGAGTGTCTGCGAAACACAGTCTGTAGTATCCAAGCATGGAGGTAGGGAGTTGGGGATGTCAGAAATCTCACTGGATGTCAGGGATAGATATATATGCATATTTTATATAATGGGTTAGGGGCCATCCTGGCCTCGGACCACGCCGCTGAACCCTAAAGTCCCAAAAGTCTTTCTGCACCCCCCCTTGTGGCAGAGAGGGGATTTCCTTTCGGTGTGCTCTCACAGAGAGATAAGTAAAGGGGGTGCAGAAATACCACTAGATACCAGGAATAGCTTTAAAAAAGGGTGTGGGGGAACAACCCCTCCAGGCACTGGGTGCATCCCATCCCTAAAAACCAAACGGTCTTTCTGCCCCAGTAGCGCCCAGACCATTCCCATGGCAATCAAGAGGAAATTTGGATTCTTTTGATCACAGCTCACCAATTGGGAGCTGGGGGCAGGTAGCCTAAGCACCTAATGCAATGAACGTGAATCTGTCATCCTACGCACACAAGACCCAAAAGATATTTGCACTTAGTGAGGAAACTTGTTCTATAACTTTATAAGGGCAATTAAAAATAGTTTCATGCTGAAGATCCTGAAAGCTTGTTTAGAAGCACAAGGAGATTGTGCCAGAGGAACAGCCAAATTTAAATATAATGTGAGACAGCATGCTCAAATATCACTAAATTATCCTTTCTAATGCACCCACCTGATCCACTTAGAAGACTTGAGTGGTACATTTAATAAGCCTATTCAGCCAGCTCTAAATCACAGATTCATAAATGGCAATGGAGCCTTTACAAATTTGTCTCCCCCTCAGTATATGCTAGATAGTTTAATGGTAAAAACTGTTTAGAATTGTTTAAGAATTACAACCAAGCTTTGTTTTCAAAGTGACCCCAAGTAAAATTCACAATCTTAGGTACACTGTAAGAAACCATTACAGTAGAGTGCTGGCTAGCTAGGAAACACGCTCAACACACATTTCGTTTTCAGTTCACCTTCCTGCCAACTTTCATTATCAGCTAGATGTTACCTCTGGTGATTGCTGGTGCTGCTTGTTCACATTTGCAGAATGCTGCTGCCTTAATGCCCGTGGAATGAACTCTGGAGCTAGTGGGTTGAGAACATAGGTTTTCTTCAATTCAAGAGCCTCTAACTGAGACTTGATCTGTTCAAATGTGATACCATGAAGGCTTTCATTGTCATGGCATATCGTGATAAATCGCTCCCAAAATTTTCTATAAAAATGGATGACAAAAAACATAGGTCCTCATTTTCTAAGAACATCATAACAAGGTTATCTACAATATAAGCTTTCAACAGAAGTCACGGTCAGAAATAGGAGTGTGAAGTTTCAGTGAAACTCAAACAATGTAGCTTGTTGGCCCAAAACAAACATTTTGCAAATCTACTGTCATTTAGTGTTTATTCTGCAATGTGAATTGGTTTTTGTTGAAATTGTGTTGCTTTTGAACACCCATTCCTAAAACAAAGATAAAGCACTGAGTTTCACAAATATATTTGTAAACTTACAATAGTTATTAGGTCAAACAAAAAAAAGTTTTAAAAAAGTGTACATACGGTCATCTGTGAAGCACTCCAAACAATACTCGCACATTCATTGTTGGTCTAATAATAGGTGGAAAACCACAGCATGGGAGTCACAGGTCATTTAAAGGGGATTTAACACAACCTCGCTATTCTAACTTTCATAGACCAACAATGTGTTTTTGCCCCTGGCAAGTTCAAAAACATTATTTTTTCCATGCTGTACCCCTGGAATTGTGAATTTGTTTTTTCTTGCCTTGAGGAGGCCCGGAATCTTGCCAACAGGGTTTCTTGGGGGGAAAAACCTGTGAGCTGCAGAATAGGCTAGAGATAAAGGGACACAAGTTCCAGATTTATTACTGCTTCACTCCCACTCCAAACACCCCCAGACTATATACTTCCTGTGTGAGTAAACGAAGGAGGATCAACAGGGACTAGTAACAGAGCAACAGGTTATGTATTTTTACTCTCACTTCCCCACCCAAACACCACAACACTTGCAGTTGAGGGGGGCAGAGATGGGTAAGACAAGTTTCTCTGGTAGGTGTTTGTCCTGAAAAATGGCCATGAAAGTAGATAGAGTACAATGGCAAAAGCATCTTGACATAAATGAAACAAGGGTACCAATATCCCAGAGTTCTACTGAACAAGTTACTTACCTTCGATAACCGTAGATTACTCACCTTGTGAATAATCCACAGGCGTCACAATGGATCAGGAAACTTTCAGAGCAGCTCTCCTGCATTCTGCTAAGTGGCGCCTTGAGGCTCTGCCCCAACATTGTTCTGCTCTGGAAGTGGTGAACACAGTTGCATAAAAGGGCCACCCATGCACACTGATATCAGTTGCTTTCGAGACTGTCCACGTCCTCAGACAAATTGATAGGACCAGTGCGCAGATCTCAAGATTGGGAAGTTTTTGTATGAGAAGGAGACCAATTCACAGACCGGAGAGTTTCAATGAGGAATCTGCGGTCTCTATCTAAAGAGCGTGACAGAAGGCAAGAAATTTGTTCTTCTGGTGGATACTTCAAACCACAGTTTCTTCACCTTGAGAACAGACTCCATAGCAGTACCTCCTCAGGGGCTGCTCCTACAAACTGGCTTACACCAAAAAGTCCTGAAGGGCCAAACTGGGAAAATGCCAGTCATGACAGACGTAACTGTCCAGGCAGTAGTGTTTTTTTAATGTGACGATTGCCGCACAAGTAGCAGCCTGACAGATGCCCAGGACAGGCACTCCGCAGGCTAACGCAGTAGTAGCAGCCTTGGCTCTAGTGGAATGAGCCGGAAAGCCTTCAGTAGGGTGCTTCTTAGCTAATCCATAAAGAAGTCCTGAGTTCCATTCTAAACGGAACGCGTCTGAGCAAGAGCAACTTTAGGAACTCCAACGTGCAAAACTGCTGACATTGTGTGTTCTTAGCGGAGGCGAACAGATTCAGTCAAGGATCTCCCCATTCGCAGAGGAAACCTTGTGCCACCTCCAGATGCAGACGCCATTATCGATCTGCAAGGTATCAACAACTGAGTTGGTCTGCCTGGTGTTCAGAGATCCCGCCAGGTGTTGCAAGACGCGCTTACCAAGTTGGTTAGACCTGCCGTGAGGGGAACGGCTCTGCTGTTTCTGTTTTCGCCGCCGTGAGGGGAACGGCTCCTGTCTACTCCACGCCGCCGTGAGGGGAACGGCCTACATTTCCCAGCTGCCCCAGCATTGGAGCTGGGACACGGCGTCAGCACAGGCGCCTCCCGCCAGGATAAAGGCGCGGCTGCCCTCCCGCAGCGCGGGCGAAGGGCGGGCCCGTCTGAGCCCGACCGTGACCGTCAGAGGCCGGGCCGGGCCATCCCCCTGACATTGCTCATCCTCCTAGACATTAGTGTGGTGAGTGAAGTAAGCCTAGTTTCTCTGGTGTATATTTTGTATTAAACATGGCCAAAAGGCCTGTTGCACAAGTTACTAACTTGTGTAACGATATATCTGTAAGAGACAGTAGTTAGTGACAGATTCCTTACCTTAGAATATCCCCAGGCGTCAGGCTGGATCCGGAAAGTTTTTTGCGTAGCAGTACCCTTGCGCGTCGGTAGGCGGCATCGTGCGGCTCCGCGTCCGTCGTCGGCGTCGTGATCGCCGGGATGAC
The DNA here is from genome assembly GCA_963921515.1 of Calotriton arnoldi. NCBI lineage: Eukaryota > Metazoa > Chordata > Amphibia > Caudata > Salamandridae > Calotriton > Calotriton arnoldi. The sequence continues at coordinate 424,246 of CAWUFW010003448.1, forward strand.
GTCGCGGGCAGTACTTAGGCGCCGCCCCTGCGCGCTGACGTCAGTTCTGTACACGACTTTCCACGCCAGGAACGCAGAGCCATGCAAGAAGCTGACATAGGTGTCTGAAAAATACTAGGGCCCTGAAAGGGATGTCCTTAACCCTAGAAATCAGTTCGCAGAACGGGGAGGATGGGTGGGGCGGTAAGGAATCTGTCACCAACTACTGTCTCTTACAGATATATCGTTACACAAGTTAGTAACTTGTGCATCTGAAAGAGACACGTTAGGGACAGATTCCTTACCTTAGAATAGATACCCCAGCAATACCAAGGCGGAAAGAAGGTGGGCAAAGTGATGGTCTGCCCAATGTGGAAAGCAGTAACCACCTTTGGCAAGAAGGACGGACGTGTCCGAAGAACAACCTTGTCTGGATGAACAGACAGAAAGGGAGGTTTGCAAGATAGAGCCTGGAGCTCACTCACCCGCCGAGCGGAGGTGATGGCCACCAGAAAGGCTGTCTTCAGAGTCAGAAGACGAAGAGGACAGTTATGTAGAGGCTCAAAGGGAGCGCACATTAAAAAGGTAAGAACCAAGTTCAAGTCCCACTGAGGCATCACAAACGGAACAGGAGGGAAGAGGTGAGTAATGCCTTTTAAGAACCTGTTAACAACAGGGGACTTGAAAAGGGAGGGCTGATCAGGGAGCCTGAGGAAGGCCGAGATAGCACAAAGATAACCCTTGATGGTACCCAGGGCAGAACCCTGTTGGGCCAGAGAGAGAAGGAACAGAAGGACCTCAGAAAGAGGGGCAGAAAGGGGATTCACAGCCTTTGCTGTGCACCATGCCACAAATTTGTTCCACCTGCAGGCGTATACCACCTCAGTGGAGGGACGCCTGGCTGCCAGAATCACATCACAAACTTCGGGAGGCAAGTCGAAAGGAATCAACTGCCGCCGCTCAATCTCCACGCAAGCAGGTGTAGACTAGACAGGTTCGGGTGGAGGACCGTCCCCTGCTGCTGCGACAGAAGATCCTCCCGAAGAGGCAGACGGATCGGGGGATCTACGCTCATATTGAGTAGCTCGGGATACCAAACTCTTCGAGCCCAGTCCGGAGCCACAAGAATGACTTGGGCCCGGTCGTGCCGAATCTTCTTCAACACTCTGGGTAGAAGTGGTATAGGCGGAAAGGCGTACAATAGACCGCAACTCCACTCGTGACGAAAAGCGTCGCCGAGCGAGTGCCGCCTTGGAAATTCCAACGCGCAGAACTGATGACATTGCGCGTTCTCTTCGGTGGCGAATAGATCTAACCAAGGCTCTCCCCACTGTAGAAAGAGTCCTTGCGCCACTTCCGAGTGAAGACGCCATTCGTGATCCATCATGCACCTGCGGCTGGAGTTCGTCCGCCCTGGCGTTCAGGGAACCTGCCAGGTGTTGAACCATCAGGAACATGCCCTGATGTTCCAGCCATGTCCAGAGGCGCAGAGCCTCCTGACAAAGGGTCCACGACCCCACCCCGCCTTGTTTGTTGCAGTACCACATGGCGGTGGTGTTGTCTGTGAACACCTGCACTACCTTCCCTTTGACAGAGGGAAGGAATGCCTTGAGTGCAAGTCGGATCGCCCGGAGCTCCAGAAGGTTGATATGGAGCCGGGACTCCGCCGGAGACCAGAGGCCTCTGATCTCCGCCTCTCCCATGTGACCGCCCCATCCCAGAAGGGACGCGTCCGTCACAACTGTGTGCTCTGGCTGGGGAAGGGAGAGGGATCTGCCCATGACCCATTGCCGGTTCGAGAGCCACCACTGCAACTGTTTTGCAGTCCCCTCCGAGATCTGGACGTGATCGGACAGGTTGCCCTGGTGCTGCGCCCACTGGAACTTCAGGTCCCACTGCAGAGCCCGCATATGCCATCTGGCATGATTGACCAGAAGGATGCAGGAGGCCATGAGGCCCAGCAGCCTCAGGGTCATCCGTACCGAAACCCAGGATAAAGGCTGAAAGATCGGAATCATAGCCTGAATATCCCGGACTCGCCGTTCGGGAGGATAGGCCCGAAACTGCGTCGTGTCCAGAACTGCTCCGATGAAAAGGAGCTGTGGAGAAGGAATCAGATGCGACTTCGGCACATTGATGGAGAACCCCAGCGAGTGCAGGAGTTCGGCCGTAGTCTGGAGGTGGGAGACGACTGCCTGGGACGAGCCCGCCTTCAGCAGCCAGTCGTCGAGGTAGGGGAAGACTGAAACCCCTGCCCGGCGCAGATGAGCTGCGACCACCGCCAACACTTTCGTGAACACCCGAGGGGCACTTGTAAGGCCAAAGGGAGCACGGTGAACTGAAAATGATCGGGGCCTACCGTGAACCGAAGGTAACGCCGGTGGGCCGGCAGGACGGGGATGTGGAAATATGCGTCCTGCAAGTCCAACGCTACCAACCAGTCTCCAGGGTCGAGGGCAGTCAAGACCTGAGCTAGGGTGAGCATCTTGAACTTCTCCTTCCGGAGGAAGCGATTGACGTTCCGGAGGTCCAAGATAGGACGCATGTCCTCCTTGTCCTTTTTGGGCACCAGGAAGTAGTGGGAGTAGCAACCACGCCCTACTTCTGGGGTCGGAACATGCTCGATGGCCCTCTTGGCCAAGAGGGCCGTGACTTCCTTCTGCAGAAGTACCAAGTGATCCCCTGACATGCGGTGGAATTGAGGTGGCATGGCTGCGGGGGTGGACTCGAAGGGGAGGGAGTAGCCCCTTCGGACAATGTCCAAGACCCACCTGTCCGAGGTGATGGTACGCCAGTGGGGAAGGTGATGGCGGACCCTGCCCCCTACTGGCGTGCTGTGCACCTGAAAGGAGGGACTAGGAGGGTTTGGAGGCCGCGGACGGGTTGGAGGTGGTGGCCTGACCCGCACGCTGGTTGCCCGATCCGCCACGGCGGAATCCACGTCCTCGGCCACGCGAAGACGCCTGCTGCGCGGGCCGGTGCCTGGGCTGCTGACGTGAAGGGCGCCCCTACCGTGGCCACGATAGGGGCGAAAAGCAGAAGTCAGCGGAGGGCGTGTAGCAGAAAGGCCCAGGGACTTGGCAGTAGCCCGTGAGTCCTTAAAGCGCTCCAACGCATGGTCTGCTTTGGACCCAAAAAGACCGACTCCATCAAAGGGCATGTCCATGAGAGTATTCTGGACATCCCCTGAAAAACCAGTGGTTCTCAGCCAGGCGTGGCGTCGCAGCGCCACCGTCGTTGCAATAGACCTGCCCAGCGAGTCGGCGGTATCAAGGCCACATCGAATCGTGTATTTGACCGCATCCCTTCCTTCCGCAATGGCGCGGGAAAGCAGTGTCTGGACCTCCTCAGAACACTGGGGCAAAACATTCGCCACCGAATCCCACAAGGAGTGGGTATATCGGCCCAAAAGACAAGCGGTGTTGATGGACCGCAAGCCAGCACTGGAGGAAGAAAAACCTTTCTTCCCAAATTGATCCAGGCGTTTGGATTCCCTATCCGGAGGGGCGGTAGGGAAGGCGGTTTGGGAAGCGGAGGCTTGGACAACCAAGCTCTCCGGAGTGGGGTGGACAGAGAGAAACAGGGGGTCGCCCGGAGCTGGGCGATGGCGTCTGGACACGTTCCTATCCACAGGAGCCCCTGTGTTGGGCTTGGACCAGGCGCCCAAAGAACGTCAGTGAGGGCGTCGTTAAACGGCAGCACAGTCTCCGTAGAGGAGGCTGCCGGCTGAAGCACCTCTGTCAAGAGATTAGTCTTGACCGCCACAGTAGGGAGTTGGAGATGTAAGGCTCCAGCCGCCCTACGCAACACCGTTGCAAAATTGGCTCCCTCCTCCGTAGCCACGGGAGGAGACAGCATGCCAGTGTCAGGGGAAGTATCTAGACCACTGGCATCCCCTAGACCCTCTGTCCAGTCCTCATCGTACTGACACTGTAGTGCCAGAGGGTCATCAGACCCTCCCAGTCCTCCTGGTCCTCCTCTGGTTCAAAATAAGGGGAGGAGGGACATTTGGGACCCAAGGTCTCATCGGCGCCGGAACCGGCGTCGAGCGACGTCGTTCCGGGTCCATGTCCGGAGCCGGAAGGAACTGGGGGACGACGCCGCCCGGAGCCCCAGGCGGCGTCGAGAACGGCACCGGAGACATCGGCGCCATCGGAGGTGTCGTTAGGTCGACCGGCGTCGATGGGGGTTGCGGAGCCGGGATCGAGGCCGGGGCCGAAGCCGGAGCCGGGATCGAGGCTGGAGGCACGGGCGACGCCGGGGCCGGAGCCGTCGGCGACGCCGGAGCAACCCTATCAGGGCCCGCGGGGCCCGAAGGCGCACCGGAGGGGCCTGGAGGCCCGAAGAGGCGGGCCATGGCCGACAGGAATTCCTGTACTTGGGCCGGATCCTCCCCGAACCCGGGAAGGACGGGTATTGCGGGGGCGACTCCACAGGCATGTCCGGGGGCGGGGACGGTGCCGGGAGGGGCCTCAGCCGAGTCGCGAGACCGGCGAGGCGAAGTCCTAGAGCGACGATGCTTTTGGACTTTTTATGTTTGGACTTACCGGACGAAGAAGACTTCGATGCCGACGACTGGTGTGGACTCCGCGATCGACCCCTGGACCTCTCACGCGACCGGGGCTTGCGCGGAGCCGAATGCCGGGCCTCCAGGAGCTTTCGAGACCGCTCTCGCAAAGCTTTCGGGTTGAGGGCCCGGCAGTCGGAACAAGACTCCGTGTCGTGGCCTCGGCCGAGGCAGAAGAGACACTCCCGATGCGGGTCTGTGATGGACATCATCCGAGCACAGGCGCCGCAACGTTTAAACCCGGGCATCCCTACGACACCTTGAAGTCGATGAAAGAAAAACAGTGAAAAATTCACCAAAAAAGATTGGTCAAAAAATGACCAGGGCACTGCTCTTCCCGGATCTGCGCTTGCTGGCGCGGAAAAAGAAGAACTGACGTCAGCGCGCAGGGGCGGCGCCTAAGTACTGCCCGCGACGTCATCCCGGCGATCACGACGCCGACGACGGACGGGGAGCCGCACGACGCCGCCTACCGACGCGCAAGGGTACTGCTACGCAAAAAACTTTCCGGATCCAGCCTGACGCCTGGGGATATTCTAAGGTAAGGAATCTGTCACTAACGTGTCTCTTTCAGATGTATCCAGTTTACGCGGCTCTGCCTCCATTGATAGTATGCTGGAGAGAATTGTTAACATTGTCAGCACTGAAATAGAGCTGACTGAGAGGCGTATGTCCCTGTGCCCAATTACTCCCCACCCTACCCCCCAAAATATGACTCACTCCGGCTTGCCAAACAGATCTCCTTCAACGCTAAATCCATCAGTTCCCTTGCCAGCTGCGGATGGTGGACTGGTTAATGAGCAAAACTGGGGTAATGAAGATACTGGAGCTTATGTGGGGTCGATGGATCTAGCGGACCTAATGTCACCAACTCGCGGGAAGGATGTTGCTGCAGCAGTGAATGTTTCCCCAGACCCAGTAATCACGGGGGCAAAGAGAAAAAAGCAAGTAATGAAGCCCGCTTGCCCAAATAGGAAACAACCACCGCGCTCAAAGCCACAGCGTACTGCTTTGAGTGCATGGATGCAAGGGTCAGCAGCCCCAACTGAAACAGTGACTGTCAATGCCTCTGTCAATGCCTCTGATGTTTTAATGTCTATTAGTTTGCCTAGTAAATCAATTCATACTCAAACTGAATCTATACCAGCACCTTTTAATATTTTTAAATTGGGGGACACTGCAATAGATATTATTATGGACACCATGTTTGAGCGCGTTAAGGAGCTTGTCGATAAAAATTTTACTACCCTGTGGAAACGTTTAGATCGATTAGAATCACTAATTAGTAAGCCTAATTCACATAGTAAGGCATTTAACACGCTGCTAACACAGGGGGTGCCACACATTCCGCAAGCCTTAAATGGCTTAGCCCCCAATACATCACAGCAACCCTCGGATGCCTTACAACCGCCGTTAACTGGTTCTCGTGATTCTTGTGATGTTTGTTGTAAAGTCAATAAATGCACCCTTACCAAGGTCCTCACTTCTCAGGATGGCGTTTCAAATTTGGGCAATAATGCCTTGCATCTACCCCGCCACCAAGATGTGCATGCATCTATTAAAGCCCCAGTAAAAGACGCAAATCAAATACATAATTTACAGAGCACAGCTTCCTTACCTAGGATTAACGTTTGCAGGCCTCTTAATGCAAGAAATGATGTTTTAAGTTTACCTCCTGAGGCTTGTCCTTATGTATTAGTTTTAGCTGGGGTGCCACCTTTAATGGAAAACCAACAAGAGTCTTGGGACCAACTGCGCAATAAGTGCACAAATTGGCTCATGAAACATAAAGGCTTTAGGGTGTCTAACATCAACGAGATCTTGATGGTACGCAGGGTTGGCTGGGTTGGATCATCAGAGAAGTTAATAAAGGGTGACTGTATTGTTGTTAATTTCCGACAACCCGCCCTTGTAAAATTGATACTATCGCAGAGAGAGCACGACAGTTCTACTGATGTCTGGTCACTGCCCCTTGGCTATTTTTATAAACCCAACGTCACGAAAGCCATTTCCCCGCTCATGTTACAAAATAGATTTTCCTCCCTCTCGGATTTAGACACTCTAGATTGACTGGCCTCGTTATCAGTGCCTATTGAATTGGCCCCCTCCACAGTAGCACCTGTACCACTGTTAAGAGATGCCTCTAGGCAGTCTGGACAACTCTTGCAGATACTAGGTTGGAACATCGCTGGCTTAGCCTCTAAAGTAAATAATGAAGACTGGGCCGGGTTGGTAAATAAATTTGATATTTTATTGCTCCAGGAGACTTGGGCTACAAGTGAGATACATTGTGAGGGCTTCCAATGTTTTAATGTGTGTGCACTGGCTCCTAAACATGGGCGTCCGTCTGGCGGCCTTTCTATTTGGGTTAAAATATCGTCAGGTGGCTTTATTAAGACCATTTCGACAAACAGCCCTAATTACCAAGCTTTGATATACACACGTGGGGCCTCAATTTGTTTTATTAACTTTTATAATAATGACTTTTTAAGTGTACCCAATAAGATTGTTGAAAATCTTTTTAAATTTGTTTCTAATATACACATTGTAGCGGGAAATCAAAGTTTAGCTGGAATCTGTCTGGGGGGTGATTTTAATGTTAAGATCTCTAGAGCATATAATTTGGATACTGGCTACATACAATATGAAAATTTGAGCAAAAGGGGAACTGAATTAATGGATTATCTGTCAATGCATGATTTATCAAATGTGATGGACATTGCACCCATAAACCATAGTGATAATCAGACCATGTCAACATATAGAGGCCGAGGGCGTGCCTCAATAATTGATTATGTCTTTATATCTGCCCCACTTGAAGACATTTTAGTTGGTGCAGAGGTTATACCTACTACGTTTGGGGATCACAACCCAACTTCGGTATTGTTTAGGGTTGCCCCCAGACACATTTTTAAGGGAGAACCTGGGGCCTGTAATATATCTTCCTCAACTGACAATTTAAGAATCATCTGGAAAGGAATTGATAATAGCACGCTATTTAAGAACATGATAATACTTTATCGATCAGCTGTCGACGTATGTCTGTCATCCATTGACCCTAACCTTGAGGTGGTTGCAGCCTTTACTCAGTTATGTGCAGGTATTAAACAGATGATCTCTAAACCTGCGTTTAACAATAACCACCATCCTAAGTGGTTCAATAGTGTATGCTCCCGGGCTAATAGAGACCTTCGTGCTGCCTTGTCGGCAACACCTAGGGATGCAATTTTAATTAGATCACTAAGGAACCAATATAATAAAGTGGTTAAGCAAAGGAAAGAGGAGATTTTGAGAGATCAATGGGATAATTTGGCTTGCGCTGCAAGATTCAATAATACAAATGGATTTTGGGCGGTGGTCAAAAATATGAGAAACACTGGTCAGCACTTAAGTCCCATAAGCTGTAATATAACCAGTGATGCCTGGGTCTCTCATTTCTCTAAAATATATTCTGCATCATCGCTGGACAAGGTCCACATAGATCTTTACGTTGCGTCACGAGTCCAGATATCGCTCTCAGAAGTGGTAGACGCAATTGATCAGAGTTTAGGCAATAAGGCCCCCGGCCCCGATGGGTTTCCCATCGACTTTATTAAATACAAACTAGATTTCTGGGCCCCGATTTTACTTAACGTTTTTAATAATTTAACAAACTCCCAAATTCCTAGTACATGGTCGTCCAGCACCATAGTACCGATTTTTAAAAAGGGGGACAGGGCTAACCCTAGTTGTTATAGACCAATTTCTTTGATCGATAACACTTTAAAGATACTTGGGAGGGTGCTATTTAATAAAATTAAGAGTTGGGCTGAGGATACGCATATTTTAAATAAATGTCAGTTAGGTTTTAGAAGCAAATTAGGAACCATAGAGCAATGTCTCAATTTAAATTTGATTGTTGACAAATATACGATAGCTCGGCAGTCTCCCATTTACCTAGCTTTCATGGACCTCACCTCAGCCTTCGATTATGTGAATAGATCGCGCCTATGGTCATGTCTCCTAAATTATGGGTTAGACGAGGCCTTAGTACACTTTCTGGCCTTCTTACACAAGGGTGAGGATTAGTAGGGATGGGGCCGTATCAGAGAATATTGTCATCGGCCGAGGGGTCAGGCACGGGTGTGTGCTGGCCCCTCTGCTTTTCATTTTATATATTAATGAGTTGCATGATGAGCTGTCAAACTTGACTACGGATGTCCCGGTGATCAATGGCAGCAAAATACCTGCTTTATTATACGCGGATGACGCGGTCCTAATGGGCCGCACACCCAATGCACTACGCACTTTAGTCGGGGGCTTTGTTGATTATATGTCTAAATTGGACTTGTGTACAAATTTAAAAAAATCTTTTTTAATGAATTGTGGTCCAAATAAACATCGGGTTAATGTAATCAGCTCCGGTTCTGAAAAACTATTTTGCACGCGCACTCTCTCATACCTGGGGCTGGTATTTGCTGACAATGGTTCCTGGACTGCCCATTTGACACATAGCCGGAACAAACTCTTAAAGGCCTCCAACTCAAACTTATGCCTCCCTCAACCCAGAAGAACTGAGGTAGTGCTATCCCTACTGAAGATATATAGAACTCAATGTAGACCAACCGCAACTTATGGAGCTGAAGTGTGGGGCTATGCGAATTGTAACAATATCCAAATAGAGGAAAATAGATTTTGTCGGAGAGTTCTAGGGGTTCCGATTAGCTCCTCTTCCTTTGTCACCGGGAGCTAAAACTGTCCTATATTGAAGATTACATCAGGGCCCGTCCAACTATTTTTTGGATAAAAGTATGGCAAAATCCGGCAACAACCCTCACTAGAGAAATCATAGCTGATTGTCTTAAATGTGACAAGGGCAGTAGCATACCTTGGCTGGCAGCTGTTAAGGACAGCTTGTCCGCTGTAAACCTGCCACACGTTTTCTCAAATCCAAGTGCTATATCAGGCATTAATAAAAAGACTATACAGGAGACCCTGTATGGGTATTATGCCAGTATGAGACTTAGGCATGAAACCTCGAAAAGCTCAGCTGCCCGTTACATAACGATGTCGGACGCTGAGGGCCCACCGATAATATTGCCAGTCCGTTATCTTTTAATGGCGACTAACCGTTGGGAAAGAAGTTTGCTCTTTCGCCTTAGGGCTGGTACTTTAAAATATTTATTATGTTTTCCCCTTGGGCACACCAGTAACCTTGAGCAAACCCCTTGTCCCTGTGGTAATATTGGCAATCAATCTATGTTACATTTTTTGTTTTTCTGTAACTTTTATCAGTTATATAGTAAACAATTGCTGATCCCGTTTTTAAGGTAGCTGCTATCAGCAACTATAAGGTGGCATATAGAGAAATTGTTGAGCTCAAAGACGAAAATTTAATTTTCCGCGTCAGCACTTTCTTGCGTTTGGCTGTCCGCTCACGCGCTTCTATGAGTTTGGTATAATTAGCCTTGATTGCCCATTTTTAACCCCTCATTTATATGTAGGTTGCATAGTTTTATTGTGTGTATTTCATTGTTACATAATTTTTGATAAACTGCTCGCACTTTATAATATTATGCTGCTAGATTTAATGAATTTGTTTAATTTTAACGCTGGTCTAATGTGATAAATTGTTCGCATTTTACATCATTATGCTGCTATATTTAATGAACTTTTTATTCTCATCTTAATATGTGTTACTATTTTAGTCTGATGTTATTTATCAAATCAGTGGATATTGGTTGCCTGTATCAGTTGATTCTAGGAACTATTATACTATTGCCCCGAACAAATTATAAGTGTAAGACAAATCCCCTGAGCATTGCGTATGTATATGTTTTGTGTATTTATTGTTTCTTAGCCTCGTGATGGCTGTCTTAAATTTTTGTTCATGTATGTATTGTTTGTTTTTAAAATTTTGCTGGTATTTTTACTTTGTTCTTTTATGGATATTTTCTTATCCGAATAAAGATGAATTGAATTGAATTTAGGAACTCCAACGTGCAAAACTGCTGACATTGTGTGTTCTCAGCGGAGGCGAACAGATTCAGTCAAGGATCTCCCCATTCGCAGAGGAAACCTTGTGCCACCTCCAGATGCAGACGCCATTATCGATCTGCAAGGTATCAACAACTGAGTTGGTCTGCCTGGTGTTCAGAGATCCCGCCAGGTGTTGCAAGACCAAGACGATTAAACACCATGTCCAGAGGAGCAGGGCCTCCTGGCACAGGGTTCACGACCCCACTCTGCCTTTTCTGTTGCAATACCACATGTCTGGGGTGTTGTCCGTGAACACCTGGCCCGGCCTTCCCTTGATGGATGGGAGAAAGGCTTTCAAGACCAAGCAGATGGCCCAGAACTCTCTGATCTGAGGTGGCCAGCCCAACCCAGAAGTGATGCATCGGTCACCACACACAGCTCTGGAGAGGGGTCTGCCAGTGACTCAATCGCAGTTTGTCAACCACCACTGCTGGTGTTTTGTAGTCTCCTCTGAAATCTGGACCAGGTCATAGAGATTTCCCTGGTGCTGTGCCAACTAGGACTTCAGTAAACACTCAGTGTCACTCCGGTACAACCTGGTGTTCCAGATAACTTGTGCCCTAACCTTACACAAACTATTCAGGATGGCTGTAGCGCTACAAAATTGAATGTTCACAATTGGTTAGATACAACAGAGTGCCTAGGCAAATGGAATCAGAGTGACATTCAAAAGATATGCCTGGATGAGATCTATGGGCTTCTCTGGAGATGACGAATCTTCCTTAATGGATTTGTCCTTCGATGTCTCTAGCCACTTTGGCGACAAGGTGGACAAATCCCGCGAGCGCTATAGAGAGAGCTGGGCCACTGGGACATGTGCCACCTGGTGTGTTTCTCCAGCAAGATGCCGGAGGCTATCAAACCAAGTAGCCTCAAAGTCAGTCTCACTGAAATCCAAGACTGAGGATGAAACATCAGGATCATAGCCTGAATAGCCCAGACTCTCCACTCCAGAGGATTAGTGTGGAACTGCACCATGCCCAGAATGGCTCTGGTGAAAGGGAGCATCTGAGGAGTCAGGTGTGACTGCAGCATGTTGATAGTGAACCCCAGTGACTGCAGGAGGTTCGCCATAATCTGGGAGGTGGGTGACGACGGTGTGTGGCGAGCCTGCCTTCCGCAGTCACTCGTCAAGGTAGGGGGAACACCGGGCCCTCTGGCCTCCAAAGATGTGCTGCAACTACTGCCACCACTTTCGTGAACACCTGAGTGGAACTGGTGAGACCAAAATGAAGAACAGTGAACTGGAAATGCTCCAGTCTCACGGAGAACTGAGGGTAACGCATGTGGGCCTGCAGGAGGGAATGTGGTAACATGCGTCCTGGCGGTCCAATGCTATCATCCAGTCTCTAGGATCCAGGGTAGACAAGACCTGGGCCAGGGTGAGCATTTTGAATCTCTCCTTCTGTAAGAAGAAATTGAGAGGGCTAAGATCTAGGACAGGACAGAGGCCATCCTTTTTTGGCACCAGAAATTAGCGGAAATAGCAACCACTACCTACTTCTGTTGTGTAGTTCCTATAAAAAGTATACAAGATCTGCGCGTTTAGACAACATACACTGTAGGATTGGTGTCAGACAAACTCTGATCACCCCCACCGGGTATGTTGGCCTTTTGTACCAACTAGCTCACAGTGCCACTAGAATCTCCTCTTACCAAGGAGAGAATAGTTCCTGGCAACCATCGAACATGAGAACCCTGATCCCTCAGGACCGTGGAAACAATATACTACCTTTCGCTCAGTCACTCATGCTTACTTAGTCTGTCTCAGAGAAATACACAGAATAAACAGGCTGGGCGTTTTCAATAAGAATTTATTGAACAGTTGTTATTCTGGTGTAGAATAGATGAGCTGCAACAACCGTTAGGCAGTATAAGATATAAATGATTAGCAGTACTATAAAGGTAAATGGATGGTATAGCTCTGCCATCTTACAATAATCATGAATACATCCGAGTATATAAAACACATGATAAAAAGATGCGTACTCCTACAATGCTTCCCTAAATAGATGTACCCAAGTGTACCTAGCATGGTGGTAGGTGTTAAGCCAAGAATCTCTCTAGGATTTAGTCAACCCCATTACCTGAAATTAAAGACTGTGGGACCCCGTCCTGGTCTCGAGTTGGACACCCCGCGAGGGATGTTAGACCACTGCGAGCTGGAGTGTCTGCATGCAGGAATGTCAGCGTCTCTGGTCAGTGTGTCTGCCGTGAAGTCTCGGTCTCCTCTGTCTTATCTTAGCAAGATGTGATGAATATATACCCATAGGTCTCCCCAGGGGTCCTATCTTGCTGTGTTACTGTGTCGGCCTAAGGATGACGTTGGGCATGAACTTTGTACATAGATTTTATACAGGAGATGGCAGTCCTGCTGTGCTTCCAATAATCCTCATGCATAAAGTATGAGATTTCGAACCAGGGAAAACCCGCGTTCTGAATGTAGTGTAGTATCTAGGTAAAAGGTCAGTCCCTGTAAACCGTGACAAGTGTAATGTAGGGAAGAATATAGGTGAAGGGTAATGAAGTTACTGAGGCCTATATTATGGTACCTATATGGAATATAACACTTCTGATGCAGGTACCCTCAGAATGACTCCCTTGGCCAGAAGAGCCTGATCCTCCTGACATAGCAAGGTGAGGTGTTCTTTCGTCAGCAGATCTGAAACAGGTTGCAGTGGTTTTCAGAAATAGAACGGCGTACCCAGTTAGACAATTTGAAGCACCCATCTTCTGATGCTATTGCTTCTCATTGGAGCAGGTGGTGCCTTATCCTGCCGCCTACAGAATGACCATGCTGTGTCAAGGGCATGCTAAACGGTCTTGGAGGCTGCGGCAGCAAGAGGGACAGGGGGATTGGACAGGAAGCTGGCTTTATGTGCCACATCCTCAGCCAAGAGGAGGCTCGGATGCCTGATTACCTTGGGGTATGGCTGGCATTGCGGATGCAATTGCAAGTCCCCACCGTAACCATGGAAGGTACAAAAGGAGGCGTGAGGTTGGCTCGGCACCAGGGAGGATCCCAATGACCGGGCAGTGACACAAAACTACTTATTGTGCTTGAGTGCTGTATGAGTGTTATCACCGAACAGACGAGAGCTATCAAAAGGCATGTCCATCAGAGACGATTGGACGTCCCCCAAGAAGCAAGCTGATCTCAGACAGGTGTGACAGCAAAGTGCCACCGTGGAGGCGATGGCCCTGCCCAGCAAGTTGGTGGTGTCCAAGCCACACTGGATGGTGAAATTTGCTGCGTCCCGACCATCAAGAATGGCTTGAGTGTGGCTCGGGTTTCCTCCGAGACCATGGGGAGCACTTGGGCAACCATGTCCCACAAGGTGTGGGTGTACTGGTCCAAGATGCATGCAGTGTTCACTGATCGCAATACTAGGCTGGTGCTGGTGAAAGAGAAAATTCTCTCTCCAAAGGTGTCCAGCCTCTTGGATTCAGTGTCTGGTAGGAGTGGTAGGGTATGTACTGGGATTGATTTTGGTGGCTGAGGCCTGCACCACCAGGCTGTCGGGGATCGGGTGCTGAGTTAGGAAAGCTGGGTTTCCAGGAGCAAGCAATGGCGACAGGCAATCATCTTGTGCAGTGGAACACCTGTGCAGGGCTTGTCCCAAGAGGATGTCTGTGAGGCCTTCACTGAAAGCAAGCAGGTGCTCTGCAGAGGATATCCCAGATTGTAGCACCTCTGTCAAGACGCTGGTCTTGACCTGGACGGAAGAGTCATAGCGAAGAATGCTGCTTCCTCTGTAGCAGGTTCCAGAGGTAAAACCAGGCCAGAATCTGGAGACATGTCCAGTCCACTGGCATCACCCAGTTCCTCATACCAGTTGTCCCCATGGTAGGAGTGAGCCAGTTCATCAGATGAGTCATGAAACTGGTAGCCGTCATTATCATCACCCCCAAAATCCAGCGTAACTGACGTGGTCCAGTCGGTGCCAGAGTCAAGGTCAAACAGCACTAAGGCAATTTCATATCTGAGTCGGACAGGAGAATGGGCTCCGCATGATGACTTCGATTTGGAGGACAACCGATTACGAGACAGACTCCAAGACCGTGCCCAAGATCTTCCTTCGGGATCGAGACCAGGAATGATGCAGTACCTTCTTGTAGCTAGGAGCTTCATGGATCACTCCCGGATCATCTGTGGGTCATGGTCCAACCCCAGGCACCAAACACAGACCAGGTGGGGATTAGAAATAGACATTCTGTGACATTCCCCACAAGGTTAGAAATCCGTATGTTTTTTGGGGGACATGTCCCTAGCACACAGAGCAATAGCTCATACAGAGTCGACGAAAAGGTTGAAAATGTGGTTAAAAAAAAAAAAGACTAGCTCTCTGGATGCGCGCTGTTGGCCTGGAAAGAAGGGAACTGACATCAGGCTGCCCCCTATATAGGCACCAGGTACGCCATTTCCTATGTGGAGCCACTGACACCACCTACCAGAGTGCTACGCAAGATTTTCCGGATCTAGTCTGACACCTGGGGAATATTCTAAGGTGAGGAATCTGAGGTTAGAAGTCTCTATCAGAAATTGAAGTGTAAGCATTTATTCTCATTACAACATAGCAAGTACTAGAGCAGATGTGGCGCTAAACTCATCCAATGCACGGCCACCTTTATTCTCACCAGCACTGAGGCCACTGAAACAAATTTTCTATATTCTACTGGTATATCTGCCATGTGCCCAGCAGCATTATAAGTGTGCTGCATGTGATATCAACTTGTGTCATTATGTGAAGGGTGGTAGATGCGTGCTCCCAGTTGTTCTCAACTGCCAAGGATTTCCATACAAGATCAAGTCTACAACATACGGATAGAATGCTTGGATTAATCACAGCCACTGGCGATTGCAAGAGGCTGCATTCTAGTCCATCGTCCTTCGTCCACCATACTACTCTAGACAGAGGCCCTCTTTATGCAGATCAGTACTGATCCTGCTCCTGATTAGAACCATCCATCCTGAACTGATAGGCGTGTCCCCACCAGAAAGAACACAAGCAACCCCAGACCAGTTTTGAGAATGTGACCCACATCTGGGCACATCTATTGCACTTAGGACATCAACTGCAACAAGCAACTAGCTGATGGATGGAATGCTTGAGGTAATCTCAGCCTCTGTTGATCACTCAGACTGCATTCCAGTCCACAGGCTTTCACCCACTATGCCCACCTTACGCAAATCAGAACTGACCATATGCCACTTGGGAACAGATCTGGTTCAGAGGGAGCGTGCCATACCAGTTATGGCTGGCCTTTTCCCACTGATTCAAGACCAACATTGATTTGCATATGGCTGGTTCCAGATTGAGGTGGCATAGTGGGGAAAAAAGCTATGGCATGGAATGCAGCCCGAATAGTTGCCAGTGCCTGAGATTAATTCAAGTGTGTGCCCGAGATTAATTTAAGTGTTCCACCACCACTTTTTTGTATTTCTCAGTGTGACAGCTAGTCCAAGACATGGGTCCCCTGTTTAGATTAGACTTCGGCTAACTGATTGAAAACCCCATGAAGATTAAGACTTGCCCACTGTCTGGAAGGGGTTTGTCTCATACTGTGATGAGCCAGTCTTGAGCAATCAGTTGATGTATGAGAAATCCCTGTATCCCTGAACTCCAATGATGAGCTGCAACCACATCAATCACTTTCGTGAACACCTGAGGTGACAAGAATAGGCTGAAGAGCATCTCAGCAAACCTGAAGTGTTCCAACCCAACTGTAAACCAAAGGTAGCATCTCTGGGACTGCTAGATGGGTATATGAAAATATGCATCCTGGCACACCATCCAATCCCCTAGAACCAGAGCAGAGAGGATTTGACCCCGAGAGAAATGTGGACTGACGAAAATCACCTGGTGGTGGTGGTGGTGGTGGTGGGGGGTCGGGGGGTGGAGGCGTGGGGGGGGGGGGTGGAGGCAATAAGAGATGGGGAGAAAACGAAACTCAATGAATAGCCCCTTTGAAAAATTTGTAAAGCTACCGGTCTGACATGGTGGATTCCCAGCCAGGGAGGAAATATTGTATCCTCTACCTAGAGGCTGGTTGTGAGACTGGAAGGGCAAAGCAAAGCAGCTTGGGAACAGCTGCAGCAGGGGAGGAAGAGCTGAAGGACTGCTGTCCTTGCAGGTGTGAACATCAGCTGCCACCATGCCCTTGCCCGGAAAGGGCCAAGTTTTCAGTTGCACCAGCTTTGAAGGTTGACGTTTTAGCTAAACTAAGCCTCTGCTGGTATAGCCCCTAAACTTTCTATAATGCTGGTGGAAGTGTCTGACTGAGAACAATAATCCTAATGATCAAGCTGTGGCGCAACTATTCTTGTATTGCTCCAGAGCCAGCTTTTACCCAAAACGCACAAGTTACTAACTTGTGTAACGATATAACTGTAAGAGACAGTAGTTAGTGACAGATTCCTTACCTTAGAATATCCCCAGGCGTCAGGCTGGATCCGGAAAGTTTTTGCGTAGCAGTACCCTTGCGCATCGGTAGGTGGCGTCGTGCGGCTCCGCGTCCGTCGTCGGCGTCGCCGGGATGACGTCAAGGGCAGTACTTCGACGCCGCCCCTGCGCGCTGACGTCAGTTCTGTACACGACTTTCCGCGGCAGGAACGCAGAGCCATGCAAGAAGCTGACATAGGTGTCTGAAAAAATACTAGGGCCCTGAAAGGGATGTCCTTAACCCTAGAAATCAGTTCGCAGAACGGGGAGGATGGGTGGGGCGGTAAGGAATCTGTCACTAACTACTGTCTCTTACAGATATATCGTTACCCAAGTTAGTAACTTGTGCATCTGAAAGAGACACGCTAGTGACAGATTCCTTACCTTAGAATAGATACCCCAGCAATACCAACCCCGGTGGTGGGTCTGCGAACAGAGTCAGACAAGGAAGTCCCGGAGGACAGAACGGCCAAAGAAGCCGTCCCTCCGGACCTGGCTGTCAAGGCAGTAATGTTTGGTAAACGTGTGCAGCGAAACCCACGTAGCTGCCTGACAAATATCCTGCAACGGAACACCACGACCTAAAGCCGTGGTAGCAGCCGTAGCCCTGGTGGAATGGGCACACAGCCCAACAGGAGGCTCCTTCTTAGCCAAAGAATAACAGGCCTTGATACACAAGATGACCCAGCGGGAGATGGTCCTCTTGTGTACCGCCCGACCTTTTTTGGCGCCCACGTAGCCAACAAAGAGCTGGTCATCCACCCGGAACTGTGTGCGGTTGAGGTAAAAGGAAAGCGCACGTTTTGGGTCCAGACGGTGGAGCCTCTCTTCCTCTGTGGAAGGATGCGGAGGCGGAAAGAAGGTGGGCAAAGTGATGGTCTGCCCAATGTGGAAGGCAGTAACCACCTTTGGCAAGAAGGACGGACGCGTCCGAAGAACAACCTTGTCTGGATGAACAGACAGAAAGGGGGGTTTGCATGAAAGAGCCTGGAGCTCACTCACCCGCCGAGCGGAGGTGATGTCCACCAGAAAGGCTGTCTTCAGAGTCAGAAGACGAAGAGGACAGTTATGCAAAGGCTCAAAGAGAGCGCACATTAAGAAGGTAAGAACCAAATTTAAGTCCCACTGAGGCATTATAAACGGAACAGGGGGAAAGAGGTGAGTAATGCCTTTTAGAAACCTGTTAACAACAGGGGACTTGAAAAGGGAGGGCTGATCAGGAAGCCTGAGGAAGGACGAGAGGGCACAAAGATAGCCCTTGATGGTACCCAAGGCAGAACCCTGTGGGGCCAGGGAAAGAAGGAACAGGAGAACCTCAGAGAGAGGGGCAGAAAGGGGATTCACAGCCTTTGCTGTGCCCCATGCCACAAACTTGTTCCACCTGCAGGCGTATACCACCTTAGTGGAGGGATGCCTGGCTGCCAGAATCACATCACAAACTTCGGGAGGCAAGTCGAAAGGAATCAACTGCCGCCGCTCAATCTCCACGCAAGCAGGTGGAGGCTGGACAGGTTCGGGTGGAGGACCGTCCCCTGCTGCTGCGACAGAAGATCCTCCCGAAGAGGCAGACGGATCGGGGGATCTACTAACATATCCACCACTAAAATTACTTTCATGTTTCACCATAATAATTCAACACTAATACTTCTGGGTTCCAGAGTAGCGTGCTACTTGCGCTTCAAAACCCCATCAGGGGTAGCAAGCGCTATATAAATACAAACCTCTTTCCCTCTTCTATCCCGCCACCTACCCTTCTCTACCCAAATAACTGAATAACATGTCCACTAATCAAAGTTACTTCATTTTTTACTAGACTAATGTTCAACACTAATCCTTAATGGGTTCCGGAGTGGCGTGCTACTCGCCAGAAAAGCGCTTCAACACTCATCAGGGGTAACAAGTGCTATATGAATGCAAACCTTTCTTCCCTTTTATCCCTCCGCTATCCTTCTCACTCCAAATAACTGACTAATATCCACCACTGAAACTACTTTCATATTTTCACCATATTAATTCACCACTAATCCTTGATGGGCTTCCAGAGTAGCATGCTTCAACACCCCATCAGGGGTAACCAGCGCTATATAAATACAAACCTTTTTTCCTCCTCTATCCTTCTGCTATCATTCCAAATCCAAATAACTGCCTAACCTATCCATCACTTAAAATGTACTTGCATGTTTCACTATACTAATTCAACACTAATCCTCTATGGGTCCCGGGTAGCGTGCTACTCGCCGAGCAAGCGCTTCGACGCCTCGTCAGGGGTAGTAAGCGCTATATAAATGCAATTACAATACAATACAATACGCTCATACTGAGTAGCTCGGGATACCAAACTCTTCGAGCCCAGTCCGGAGCCACAAGAATGACTTGGGCCCGGTCGTGCCGAATCTTCTTCAACACTCTGGGTAGAAGTGGTATAGGCGGAAAGGCGTACAACAGACCGCAACTCCACTCGCGACGAAAAGCGTCGCCGAGCGAGTGCCGCCTTGGAAATTCCAACGCGCAGAACTGCTGACATTGCGCGTTCTCTTCGGTGGCGAACAGATCTAACCAAGGCTCTCCCCACTGCTGAAAGAGACCTTGCGCCACCTCCGAGTGAAGACGCCATTCGTGATCCATCATGCACCTGCGGCTGAGTTCGTCTGCTCTGGCGTTCAGGGAACCTGCCAGGTGTTGAACCATCAGGAATATGCCCTGATGTTCCAGCCATGTCCAGAGGCGCAGAGCCTCCTGACATAGGGTCCACGACCCCACCCCGCCCTGTTTGTTGCAGTACCACATGGCGGTGGTGTTGTGTGTGAACACCTGCACTACCTTCCCTTTGACAGAGGGAAGGAATGCCTGGAGTACAAGTCGGATCGCCCAGAGCTCCAGAATGTTGATATGGAGCCGGGACTCCGCCGGAGACCAGAGGCCTCTGATCTCCGCCTCTCCCATGTGACCGCCCCATCCCAGAAGGGACGCGTCCGTCACAACTGTGTGCTCTGGCTGGGGAAGGGAGAGGGATCTGCCCATGACCCATTGCCGGTTGGAGAGCCACCACTGCAACTGTTTTGCAGTCCCCTCCGAGATCTGGACGTGATCGGACAGGTTGCCCTGGTGCTGCGCCCACTGGAACTTCAGGTCCCACTGCAGAGCCCGCATATGCCATCTGGCATGATCGACCAGCAGGATGCAGGAGGCCATGAGGCCCAGCAGCCTCAGGGTCATCCGTACCGAAACCCAGGATAAAGGCCGAAAGATCGGAATCATAGCCTGAATATCCCAGACTCGCCGTTCGGGAGGATACACCCGAAAATGCGTAGTGTCCAGAACTGCTCCGATGAAAAGGAGCTGTGGAGAAGGAATCAGGTGCGACTTCGGCACGTTGATGGAGAACTCCAGCAAGTGCAGGAGTTCGGCCGTTGTCTGGAGGTGGGAGACGACTGCCTTGGACGAGCCCGCCTTCAGCAGCCAGTCGTCGAGGTAGGGGAAGACGGGAACCGCTGCCCGGCGCAGATGGGCTGCGACCACCGCCATCACTTTCGTGAACACCCGAGGGGCGCTGGTAAGGCCAAAAGGGAGCACGGTGAACTGAAAATGCTCCAGGCCTACCGTGAACCGCAGGTAACGCCGGTGGGCCGGCAGGACGGGGATGTGGAAATATGCGTCCTGCAAGTACAACGCTACCATCCAGTCTCCAGGGTCGAGAGCATTCAAGACCTGAGCTAGGGTGAGCATCTTGAACTTCTCCTTCCGGAGGAAGCGATTGACGTTCCGGAGGTCCAAGATAGGACGCATGTCCTCCTTGTCCTTTTTGGGCACCAGAAAGTAGTGGGAGTAGCAACCACGTCCTACTTCTGGGGTCGGAACGCGCTCGATGGCCCTCTTGGCCAAGAGGGCCGCAACTTCCTTTTGAAGAAGCACCAAGTGATCCCCTGACATGCGGTGGAATTGAGGTGGCATGGCTGGGGGATGGTCACGAAGGGAGGGAGTAGCCCCTTCGGACAATGTCCAAGACCCACCTGTCCGAGGTGATGGCAGGCCAGTGGTGAAGGTGATGGCGGACCCTGCCCCCTACTGGCGTGCTGTGCACCTGAAAGGAAGGACTAGGAGGGCTTGGAGGCCGCGGACGGGGTTTGTGGCCTGACCCGCACGCTGGTTGCCTGACCCGCCACGGCGGGAGCCACGTCCTCGGCCACGCGAAGACGCTTGCTGCGCGGGCCGGTGGCTGGGCAGCGGACGTGACTGGGCGCCCCTTCCGTGTCCACGAAAGGGGCGAAAAGCAGATGGCTGCGGAGGGCGTACAGCAGAAAGGCCCAGGGACTTAGCCGTAGCCCGCGAGTCCTTAAAACGCTCCAGCGCATGGTCTGCCTTGTTCCCAAAAAGACCGATCCCATCAAAGGGCATGTCCATAAGAGTGTTTTGGACATCACCCGAGAAACCAGTGGTTCTCAGCCAGGCGTGACGGCGCAGCGCCACTGTCGTCGCAAGCGATCTGCCTAGCGAGTCGGCGGTATCAAGGCCACATCTGATGGTGTACTTTGCCGCATCTCTTCCCTCAGCAGTGACGCGGGTAAGCAGTGTCTGGACCTCCTCAGAACACTGGGGCAGAACTTGCGCCACCGAATCCCACAGGGAGTGGGAATATCGGCCCAAGAGGCAAGTGGTATTGACGGACCGCAAGCCAGCACTGGCACCTTTCTTCCCAAATTGATCCAGGCGTTTGGATTCCCTATCCGGGGGAGCGGTAGGGAAGGCGCTTTGGAAAGCAGAGGCTTGGACCACCAAGCTCTCAGGGGTGGGGTGTTGGGAGAGGAACAGGGGGTCGCCCGGAGCAGGGCGATGGCGTCGGGCCACGTTCCTATCCACAGGAGCCCCTGTGGTGGGCTTGGACCAGGTGCCCAAAAGAACGTCGGAAAGCGCCTCGTTAAACGGCAGCAGTGGCTCCGAAGGAGGTAGCCGCCGGCTGAAGCACTTCCGTCAGGATGTTAGTCCTGACAGCCACCGTAGGCAACTGGAGGTGTAAGGCCCCAGCTGCTCTACGCAACGCCGTTGCAAAGTTTGCTCCCTCCTCCGTTGCCACGGAAGGAGGAGACAGCATGCCAGGGTCAGGGGAGGTGTCCAGACCACTGGCATCCCCAAGCTCCTCAGCCCAGTCCTGATCAAACTCACACTGCTGTGTGAGAGGGTCATCAGACCCCTCCCAGTCCTCTTCTTCCTCCAATTCTGGTTCAAAATATGGAGGAGGGACATGCGGGACCCAAGGTCCCATCGGCGTCGGAGCCGGCGTCGAGCGACGCCGGTCCGGCGCCATGTCCGGATCCGGAGAGAACCGGGGAACGACGCTGCCCGGAGCCCCGGGCGGCGTCGGGAACGGCACCGGAGAGATCGGCGCCGGTGGAGGTGTCGTCAGGTCAACCGGCGTCGATCGGGGTTGTGGCAGCACCGGAGCCGGGGTCGAGGCCGGGGCTGGTGTCGCTGGCGGCGCCGGGACCGGAGTCGCCGGCGGCGCCGTAGGAACCCCACTAGGGCCGGCGGGGCCCGAAGGCGCACCGGGGGGACCTTGAGGCCCGAAGAGGCGGGCCATGGCCGACAGGAACTCGTGTATCTCAGCCGGAGTTGCCCCCGAACCCGGGAAGGACGGGTAATGCGGGGGCGGATCCATAGGCACTCCCGGCACCGCGGGGGCGGGGACGGTGCCGACAGGACCCTCAGCCGAGTCGCGAGACCGGCGAGGGGAAGTCGTCGAGCGATGACGCTTCTTAGACTTCTTATGCTTCGACTTACCGGAGGAGTACGAAGACTTGGATCCCGACGACCGATGAGGACTCCGCGACCGGCCCCTCGACCTCTCACGTGACCGGGGCTTGGCGTGGCGCGGAGTCGACTGCCGGACCTCGAGGAGCTTTCGAGACCGCTCTCGCTAAGCCTTCGGGTGCAAGGCCCGGCAGTCGGGGCACGACTGTGTCGTGGTCGCGGCCGAGGCAGTAAAGACACTCCTGATGCGGGTCTGTGATCGACGTCATTCGACCACAGGCGTCGCATGGCTTGAAGCCGGGCATCCCTACCAACACCTACGGAGTCGAGACACTTGGAGAAAACAGTGAAAAATCACCCAAAAACTTAGTG
Source organism: Calotriton arnoldi (assembly GCA_963921515.1). Lineage (NCBI taxonomy): Eukaryota > Metazoa > Chordata > Amphibia > Caudata > Salamandridae > Calotriton > Calotriton arnoldi. The sequence continues at coordinate 447,370 of CAWUFW010003448.1, forward strand.
AAAAAATGACTAGGGCACTGCTCTTCCCGGATCTGCGCTTACTGGCGCGGAAAAAGAAAGAACTGACGTCAGCGCGCAGGGGCGGCGTCTAAGTACTGCCCGCGACGTCATCCCGGCGACCTCGACGCCGACGACGGACGCGGAGCCGCACGACGCCGCCTACCGACGCGCAAGGGTACTGCTACGCAAAAACTTTCCGGATCCAGCCTGACGCCTGGGGATATTCTAAGGTAAGGAATCTGTCACTAACGTGTCTCTTTCAGATGTACTGATCAATCATAAGGCACACTTCGACATCCCATTAAAACCTGGCTGATAGCATCCAGGCGTGCCTTCTAAACAGTACACTGGTGCCAATGGCATAGCCTAGGCAGTCGATGGTGTCCAGACCTTCATGCATAACATACTCTGCTGCATCATGTCTGCCTTCAATCGTTTTGGCCACTGAAGCCCTGAGGTCCTATGGGGCGGTCGGCAAGATCTCACTGGCCATGAGCAATCATCACAAAGCTTTACAGCATTGGGCGTTTCTTCAAAAAGTCAAGATCACAAGGGGCTGGTCTATATTGTCTGGCCACAGAGTGGCTAACCATCGAAGTATTCATAAGGGCCTTATAATAGTGGCTAAAAATGAAGTTGGACCAGGTTGAAGAATTCCAGTCAATAATTGGCATTGGTTCCCAGAGTAGGTAATTACAAATCTAGCATTTCTTCTGCTTCTCTTTGCACTACAGCAGCAATAGAGGCATTTTGTTCTGTTGCTGGACTAAGTGGTGAATCCATCTTGGTCTCTGGTAAGGTTATCTAGCTCACTGGCCTTTTGCAGTTCGTATAGCTAGTCTAGCGGAGGAAAACATTTTATTGCCACAAGCCCCAAAAAGTTATACTCCCTATACAGGAGGTTTGAAGGAAAAGCATTTGGATTGATTTTACTTTTCGATGCCTGCATTACAAAGCTTTCCAGCGTTGGGTGTTTCTTCAGAAAGTCAGGGTCACAAGAGGCTGGTCTATATTGTCTGGCGACAGGGTGGCTAACGATCAAATAATTCATAAGGGCCTTGTAATAGTGGCTCAAATTAAGTTGGACCTGGTCGAAGAATTCCAGTCAATAAATGGCATTGGTTTGCAGAGTAGGTAAATACTAATCTAGCATTTCTTCTGCTTCTCTTTGCACTACAGCAGCAAAATAGGCATATTCTTCTGTTGCTGGACTATGTTGTGAATCCATCTCAGTCTCTGGTAAGGGTATCTAGCCCACTGGCATTTTGCAAGTATAGGTAGAGCCCTTCATCAGTGTACTAAGGGGGAGCAGATTGTCTGCCTTCTTATCATCAGTGTGGTGAGGTGAGGCCTGAACTGTGTCAGACTCTGAGCCAAATAAGACCTAAAGCCTCTGATTGTACTGGTCTAGCATCTTAATTATTCCAATGAGCGACTAAGGTCCAGAGCAGGTTGGTGTTGACTAAAGGTCAGAAATTGGTGTCACAAATGAATCTGGTACCGGCAGGGAGGGAACTGACAGGCCTGGGAACAGGGCCCAAAAAGGCAGCTGGCATCAGGATACGGCCTGTGGGTGGAAGACCAGCTTGAGGCCCTAGAAGCTCTGCGGGGCCTTAAGGTGTGCCATAGGAAGTCATCTGGAAAGTTTGTAGCAACCCCTTTGTGGAGACAGCTGTTTGCTGCAGAGTCGTGCCAGGGAAATTCTGGGCACGCTGGGACCAAATGCAAGGATGACTCAAAGTCGGAAGACGCTGGACTAACCAAGTGTCGCCCTGCAACTTCTCATCAGACTTCGAGTGCTGGGGTGAGGTTGTGTCCCGCTTGGCTTTCTTGCACCTATGTTTTTTTGACTTAGACTTGCTAGAAGTCTTCGAGCGGGAATGGGACCTTGTGTGGGACCAACCACATTAACTCTTCTAAAGCTCAGTGATGTAGAGATTCGCCTCCTGCTCCACAATTGCCTTCGGGTGTATGAGGCACACTTATCACATGGCTGAGTCATGACCGGATGGCAACCACCATAGGCACACGTTGTGTGGGTCAATGACTGGCATCTGCTTCCTGCAGTCGTGGCACGGCTTGAATCCTGTTGTTTTCAGGGGTGGCATCTTCGTTATAACACTGCGTAGATAATTTTGGAGTCATCGAAAAATTGACAAAGTTGTGAGGGACGATGTTAATTTATTTATTTTTCAATTATTTATTTCTTATTAAGCATTTACTATACCAACAGATGAAGGTCCAAATTCCACACAATACTTCTTGATATATAATATCGGGTCCTTTGTGACATCTAAAATAGGACGTAAAGCTCTACGTAGTAGAAAGACAAAATAAGTATGACCAGTACAAATTTTTGCAGTCTAGATATAAGCCCAGCACTGAGAAGAATCATATCTTTTTTCTGACGGCTGACGTGTAACAAATACACACAAAGTATGAAACCAAATACAAATGGAGGGTGTCTTCTCATATAATACCTATAAACATGTTATTCGGGTCGTTTGAAATGGCAGCTCTAATTCGCTTTGTCGTCGTATTTGGAAATACTACAAGTGTCTGTTGTTGTTAGTGCCAATAGCCATTGAAGGTGATCAAGTCTTATTGGCTGTCCAGTAAGGAGGAGGGTCCCTACCATGATGAAGAGGTCCGTAGAGCCTTGTACTCTGTAAATAATCCTCTCACTGGAGGCTTTGGGAAAACGCTTGGTGAGGCATTCTTCATGTGTGGATAGGGTGCAGTTTCTCAGTAGCGGAGAATGTAGATCTTTTCCATTATCAAAGTGGACATCCATCATCGCCAAAAGGAAGGTATATCAGGCGGAGTCTGCCTGACTACAAAATGGCCGCATGTGAACGAGCTCCGGGTGCCGGCCGCAACTAAATAACTAAATCCTTAAAAATCCTGCAATTCCCTCTGCTGCACATGCAGTGATCGATTCACAGCTAGAAGATACCCCAAAGCGCACCAGGCCCCGTACAACGCCGAAAACAGCCGGACCTCTCTGAGCGGCTTGCTCGGCCGAGGACCCTGTGAACTGTCGCTGCAGGCCCTGAATTTTTAAGGTGGCGCGGGCCCTCCCGATCCTCGCTGAGCGTTTGCAGGATGCCTGCAGGGGTTGGAGGCTGTGGCGCCGCAACCGGGCTTTGCGTGGTGGCCCGGCGGCCCCCCTTGCTGTACCTTGGTTGGAAGAAGTGAGTGGCGCGCCTGGGGGGCGCGGAGTTGGACGGGCGGGCCGCCCGCGGTCTGGCGGGCAGCTGGAGCCCCCCCCAGCCTCTTAAGTTGAACGCTCTCTTGTGGCCGGGGGAAATGCACCCTGCGCTCGTGCCCCTGCGGAGCACGCGGCGGCCCGGCGGGGCGCTGCCTGGGCCTGCTGGGACACCGGTTACCGGAGAGGAGCTTGAGCCTGCGGGTGCCGGCACCAATACGCCGAATATGCCGTACTACAGAACAGCGGCCTGAACAGCCCTGCAAATCACTGCGCAGGGAAAGCATGAAGACCTGAAGTCAGTGCTTTGGATCAAGGCCACGAATACTTAGCTACGCAAACAAAGGAGAGATACAGAACTGCGGACAATCCTGCGGCCCTAATGCCATGGGGAAAGCAGACAGGACCCAACTGAAGCTGAACTTTGATCTGCGCAAATCACAGAGGATGCGTGACGAAGATACCCCTGCGCAGGAACCGGCAGAAGGTGCTACCGGAAGAGAACAGGATGCTGATATAAAGCAACTGCTAATAACAATGCAACAAAGCCTAGTCACCATTGACGGGAAGATCGACTCCCTCTCCTACTGCATGGACCGGTTGTCCGAAAGAATCGATAAACATACGGAGCGACTCGAAGTGGTCAAGAGGTGCATCTCGGAAGCTGAAGACTTACAAGCACTAGCTACAGAAAGGCACAAAAAAGCTGAAAAAACCCTTGCACTTCTACAGAGCAAAAGCGAGGACCTAGAAGCACGCTCCCGGCGCAATAACCTGCGCATAGTAGGCCTGGCAGAATCCACCGCCACTGGCAACATGGAGACTTTCACTGAAAACCTTCTTGCCAAGCTGCTAGGACGAGAAACTTTCTCAACCATGTTTATCATGGATCGCGCCCATCGCTCGCTTGCCCCGCGCCCGGTACCTGGGGCCCCTCTGCACCCAGTCATAGCGAGAATACTGAATTACCGGGATAGGGACGCAGCTCTGAGGCGCGCAAGGGAACTTAAGACACTTAGCTATGAAGGATCAGAAATTGTCGCTATTTCCTGACTTCACTCCCCAGGTACAAGAAGCGAGACGCCAGTTCACACCTGCTAAGAGGAAGCTCCGCGAACGCAATATGGAATATGCTATGCTATATCTGGCGCGCATGAGAGTTATGGTGGAGGGCAAGCCCAAAATCTACACAAATCTGAAAAGCCTCCAACAACTGATTAAAAAAGTGGATGCCGCAAAGAAACATACTACAGTCACTAGCGGCCTAGACGAACAAGACGAGTGAAGATAACGAATGGACTCTATAATCCAAAGAAACACCTGCACGGCATGTTAAAAGTGGGTACTGAAAAACTCCCGCCTAGCATGCTGCTGGGCCATTGACAATTGGACAGACTGGTAAGAAGGGCAAGGTATGGGGAAAACCTCTAGGTGCACCTTAAATGGGCAAAATGCACAAGTTACTAACTTGTGTAACGATATATCTGTAAGAGACAGTAGTTAGTGACAGATTCCTTACCTTAGAATATCCCCAGGCGTCAGGCTGGATCCGGAAAGGTTTTGCGTAGCAGTACCCTTGCGCGTCGGTAGGCGGCGTCGTGCGGCTCCGCGTCCGTCGTCGGCGTCGTGATCGCCGGGATGACGTCGCGGGCAGTACTTAGACGCCGCCCCTGCACGCTGACGTCAGTTCTGTACACGACTTTCCGCGCCAGGAACGCAGAGCCATGCAAGAAGCTGACATAGGTGTCTGAAAAATACTAGGGCCCTGAAAGGGATGTCCTTAACCCTAGAAATCAGTTCGCAGAACGGGGAGGATGGGTGGCGGTAGGGAATCTGTCACTAACTACTGTCTCTTACAGATATATCGTTACACAAGTTAGTAACTTGTGCATCTGAAAGAGACAGGTTAGTGACAGATTCCTTACCTTAGAATAGATACCCCAGCAATACCAACCCCGGTGGTGGGTCTGCGAACAAAGATCAGACAAGGAAGTCCTGGAGGACAGAACGGCCAAAGAAGCCGTCCCTCCGGACCTGACTGTCAAGGCAGTAATGCTTTGTAAACGTGTGCAGCGAGGCCCACGTAGCTGCCTGACAGATAACCGGCAGCGGAACACCGCGGCCCAAGGCCGTGGTAGCAGCCGTTGCCCTGGTGGAATGGGCACGCAGCCCAACAGGAGGCTCCTTTTTAGCCAAAGAATAGCAGGTCTTGATGCACAAGGTAACCCAGCGGGAGATGGTTCTCTTGTGCACCGCCCCGACCTTTTTGGCGCCCACGTAGCCAACAAAGAGCTGGTCATCCACCCGGAAGTGTTTTGTGCGGTCAATATAGAAGGAGAGCGCACGTTTTGGGTCCAGACGGTGGAGCCTCTCTTCCTCTCTGGAAGGATGCGGAGGCGGAAAGAAGGTGGGCAAAGTGATGGTCTGCCCAATGTGGAAAGCAGTAACCACCTTTGGCAAGAAGGACGGACGCGTCCGAAGAACAACCTTGTCTGGATGAACAGACAGAAAGGGAGGTTTGCAAGATAGAGCCTGGAGCTCACTCACCCGCCGAGCGGAGGTGATGGCCACCAGAAAGGCTGTCTTCAAAGTCAGAAGACGAAGAGGACAGTTTTGTAGAGGCTCAAAGGGAGCGCACATTAAAAAGGTAAGAACCAAGTTCAAGTCCCACTGAGGCATCACAAACGGAACAGGAGGGAAGAGGTGAGTAATGCCTTTTAAGAACCTGTTAACAACAGGGGACTTGAAAAGGGAGGGCTGATCAGGGAGCCTGAGGAAGGCCGAGATAGCACAAAGATAACCCTTGATGGTACCCAGGGCAGAACCCTGTCGGGCCAGAGAAAGAAGGAACAGAAGGACCTCAGAAAGAGGGGCAGAAAGGGGATTCACACCCTTTGCTGTGCACCATGCCACAAATTTGTTCCACCTGCAGGCGTATACCACCTTAGTGGAGGGACGCCTGGCTGCCAGAATCACATCACAAACTTCGGGAGGCAAGTCGAAAGGAATCAACTGCCGCCGCTCAATCTCCACGCAAGCAGGTGTAGACTGGACAGGTTCGGGTGGAGGACCGTCCCCTGCTGCTGCGACAGAAGATCCTCCCGAAGAGGCAGACGGATCGGGGGATCTACGCTCATATTGAGTAGCTCGGGATACCAAACTCTTCGAGCCCAGTCCGGAGCCACAAGAATGACTTGGGCCCGGTCGTGCCGAATCTTCTTCAACACTCTGGGTAGAAGTGGTATAGGCGGAAAGGCGTACAATAGACCGCAACTCCACTCGTGACGAAAAGCGTCGCCGAGCGAGTGCCGCCTTGGAAATTCCAACGCGCAGAACTGATGACATTGCGCTGTTCTCTTCGGTGGCGAATAGATCTAACCAAGGCTCTCCCCACTGTAGAAAGAGTCCTTGCGCCACTTCCGAGTGAAGACGCCATTCGTGATCCATCATGCACCTGCGGCTGAGTTCGTCCGCCCTGGCGTTCAGGGAACCTGCCAGGTGTTGAACCATCAGGAACATGCCCTGATGTTCCAGCCATGTCCAGAGGCGCAGAGCCTCCTGACAAAGGGTCCAAGACCCCACCCCGCCTTGTTTGTTGCAGTACCACATGGCGGTGGTGTTGTCTGTGAACACCTGCACTACCTTCCCTTTGACAGAGGGAAGGAATGCCTTGAGTGCAAGTCGGATCGCCCGGAGCTCCAGAATGTTGATATGGAGCCGGGACTCCGCCCGGAGACCAGAGGCCTCTGATCTCCGCCTCTCCCATGTGACCGCCCCATCCCAGAAGGGACGCGTCCGTCACAACTGTGTGCTCTGGCTGGGGAAGGGAGAGGGATCTGCCCATGACCCATTGCCGGTTCGAAAGCCACCACTGCAACTGTTTTGCAGTCCCCTCCGAGATCTGGACGTGATCGGACAGGTTGCCCTGGTGCTGCACCCACTGGAACTTCAGGTCCCACTGCAGAGCCCGCATATGCCATCTGGCATGATTGACCAGCAGGATGCAGGAGGCCATGAGGCCCAGCAGCCTCAGGGTCATCCGTACCAAAACCCAGGATAAAGGCTGAAAGATCGGAATCATAGCCTGAATATCCCGGACTCGCCGTTCGGGAGGATAGGCCCGAAACTGCGTCGTGTCCAGAACTGCTCCGATGAAAAGGAGCTGTGGAGAAGGAATCAGATGCGACTTCGGCACATTGATGGAGAACCCCAGCGAGTGCAGGAGTTCGGCCGTAGTCTGGAGGTGGGAGACGACTGCCTGGGACGAGCCCGCCTTCAGCAGCCAGTCGTCGAGGTAGGGGAAGACTGAAACCCCTGCCCGGCGCAGATGAGCTGCGACCACCGCCATCACTTTCGGGAACACCCGAGGGGCACTGGTAAGGCCAAAGGGGAGCACGGTGAACTGAAAATGCTCGAGGCCTACCGTGAACCGAAGGTAACGTCGGTGGGCCGGCAGGACGGGGATGTGGAAATAGGCGTCCTGCAAGTCCAACGCTACCAACCAGTCTCCAGGGTCGAGGGCAGTCAAGACCTGAGCTAGGATGAGCATCTTGAACTTCTCCTTCCGGAGGAAGCGATTGACGTTCCGGAGGTCCAAGATAGGACGCATGTCCTCCTTGTCCTTTTTGGGCACCAGAAAGTAGTGGGAGTAGCAACCACGCCCTACTTCTGGGGTCGGAACGCGCTCGATGGCCCTCTTGGCCAAGAGGGCCGTGACTTCCTTCTGCAGAAGTACCAAGTGATCCCCTGACATGCGGTGGAATTGAGGTGGTATGGCTGGGGGGGTGGTCTCGAAGGGGAGGGAATAGCCCCTTCGGACAATGTCCAAGACCCACCTGTCCGAGGTGATGGGACGCCAGTGGTGAAGGTGATGGCGGACCCTGCCCCCGACTGGCGTGCTGTGCACCTGAAAGGAGGGACTAGGAGGGCTTGGATGCCGCGGACGGGTTGGAGGTGGTGGCCTGACCCGCACGCTGGTTGCCCGACCGCCACGGCGGAATCCACATCCTCGGCCACGCGAAGACGCCTGCTGCGCGGGCCGGTGGCTGGGCTGCTGACGTGACGGGGCGCCCCTACCGTGGCCACGATAGGGGCGAAAAGCAGAAGTCAGCGGAGGGCGTGTAGCAGAAAGGCCCAGGGACTTGGCAGTAGCCTGTGAGTCCTTAAAGCGCTCCAACGCATGGTCTGCTTTGGACCCAAAAAGATCGACTCCATCAAAGGGCATGTCCATGAGAGTATTCTGGACATCCCCTGAAAAACCAGTGGTTCTCAGCCAGGCGTGGCGTCGCAGCGCCACCGTCGTTGTAATAGACCTGCCCAGCGAGTCGGCGGTATCAAGGCCACATCGTATTGTGTATTTGGCCGCATCCCTTCCTTCCGCAATGGCGCGGGAAAGCAGTGTCTGGACCTCCTCAGAACACTGGGGCAAAACAGTCGCCACCGAATCCCACAAGGAGTGGGTATATCGGCCCAAAAGACAAGCGGTGTTGATGGACCGCAAGCCAGCACTGGAGGAAGAAAACCCTTCTTCCCAAATTGATCCAGGCGTTTGGATTCCCTATCCGGAGGGGCGGTAGGGAAGGCGGTTTGGGAAGCGGAGGCTTGGACAACCAAGCTCTCAGGAGTGGGGTGGACAGAGAGAAACAGGGGGTCGCCCGGAGCTGGGCGATGGCGTCGGGACTCGTTCCTATCCACAGGAGCCCCTGTGTTGGGCTTGGACCAGGCGCCCAAAAGAACGTCAGTGAGGGCATCGTTAAACGGCAGCACAGTCTCCGTAGAGGAGGCTGCCGGCTGAAGCACCTCTGTCAAGAGATTAACCTTGACCGCCACAGTAGGGAGTTGGAGATGTAAGGCTCCAGCCGCCCTACGCAACACCGTAGCAAAATTGGCTCCCTCCTCCGTAGCCACGGGAGGAGACAGCATGCCAGTGTCAGGGGAAGTATCCAGACCACTGGCATCCCCTAGACCCTCTGTCCAGTCCTCATCGTACTGACACTGTTGTGCCAGAGGGTCATCAGACCCCTCCCAGTCCTCCTGGTCCTCCTCTGGTTCAAAATAAGGAGGAGGAGGGACATTTGGGACCCAAGGTCTCATCGGCGCCGGAACCGGCGCCGAGCGACGTCGGTCCGGGTCCATGTCCGGAGCCGGAAGGAACTGGGGACGACGCCGCCCGGAGCCCCAGGCGGCGTCGAGAACGGCACCGGAGACATCGGCGGAGGCGGAGGCGTGGTTAGGTCGACCGGCGTCGATGGGGGTTGCGGAGCGGGGATCGAGGCCGGGGCCGGAGCCGGGATCGAGGCTGGAGGCACGGGCGACGCCGGGGCCGGAGCCGTCGGCGACGCCGGAGCAACCCCATCAGGGCCCGCGGGGCCCGAAGGCGCACCGGAGGGACTTTGAGGCCCGAAGAGGCGGGCCATGGCAGACAGGAATTCCTGTAGTTTGGGCCGGATCCGCCCCGAACCCGGGAAGGACGGGTATTGCGGGGGCGACTCCACAGGCATGTCCGGGGCCGCGGGGACGGTGCCGGGAGGGGCCTCAGCCGAGTCGCGAGACCGGCGAGGCGAAGTCCTAGAGCGACGATGCTTTTTGGACTTTTTGTGCTTGGACTTACCGGACGAAGAAGACTTCGATGCCGACGACCGGTGAGGACTCCGTGACCGACCCCTCGACCTCTCACGCGACCGGGGCTTGGCGTGGCGCGGAGCCGAATGCCGGGCCTCGAGGAGCTTTCGAGACCGCTCTCGCAAAGCTTTGGGTTGAGGGCCCGGCAGTCGGAACACGACTCCGTGTCGTGGCCTCGGCCGAGGCAGAAGAGACACTCCCGATGCGGGTCTGTGATGGACATCATCCGAGCACAGGCGCCGCAACGTTTAAAACCGGGCATCCCTACGACACCTTGAAGTCGATTCGAAGAAAACAGTGAAAAATTCACCCAAAAAGTTAGTCAAAAAATGACTAGGGCACTGCTCTTCCCGGATCTGCGCTTGCTGGCGCGGAAAAAGAAGAACTGACGTCAGCGCGCAGGGGCGGCGTCTAAGTACTGCCCGCCGACGTCATCCCGGCGATCACGACGCCGACGACAAACGCGGAGCCGCACGACGCCGCCTACCGACGCGCAAGGGTACTGCTACGCAAAAACTTTCCGGATCCAGCCTGACGCCTGGGGATATTCTAAGGTAAGGAATCTGTCACTAACGTGTCTCTTTCAGATACACTAGTCTCCAAGACAGCTTAGTATTGCAAGGGCTGGAATAGTACCCATAATGGTACAAAAGGGGATAACAACGGGACTGCAAATACTGTAGGGGTGCAGGACATATGCAGATTGAGATGCAGCAGAATCAAGATAAAGAGCATGTACACATTATAAGTAATATCAATGTAACAGATGGCATGGCACTCACCGCCCTAGAGTGTTTACCACCCTTTTCGTTTTGTTGGAATGTTTTATGTTTGCCTTTTCCTTTCATTGTTTAATTTCATACTTCTTTCAGTTAAATTACTACAGAGGCTGTTATGGGAGGGAACTAGTAAACTGAGCCTCATGTTGGGGGAAGAGGCGTGGGTGGGAAGCGAGGGCATGTATTGGGGTTTCATGTTGATGCATTATAGCGGCTGGCAAAAACTAATCACACGAAGGGGAACACACTTGACAAGGCAGGACACAGGTAACACTAATGGGTGACACGGCTGACGCAACCAGCACAAAACAGAAGGGGGGAATCGCTTTAAGGTTCCTCACGTAGAACGTACGTGGCCTTAACGACCATCGGAAAATACGCAAAGTTGTAGCATATCTACACAATCACAAGATAGACGTGGCTATACTGCAAGAAACACACTTGATCCCACAGACTAGTCTCCTATCGCAGCGTAGAATGAGAGGAGAGTGTCTAGCGGCTGGGTTTACCTCGCATGGAGTATTACTATGGGCGAGACGGAACTCCGGAATCACACTCAAACTGATACATGCAGACGCGGACGGCAGAGCAGTGATTGCCCATTGCTTATTTGGACGCTTCGAAACCTTACTGATAGGAGTATAAGGCCTAATTATGACAATCCCCATTTCTAGCATTCCCTACATAGTAAGACAATCGCATACGCATATATACTGCAACTGTGGGGAGGCGATTTTAACTGTATATTATCCCCAGAGATAGACGGATCTGAAGGCCCTCTGCGGAAACCTGCGGCGGCAGCTCGCGCCATCATCGTCATAGCAGAAGCAGGCGGGATGGTAGATGTCTGGCGCCACACTAACCCACACAGCAGAGAATATACTCACTACTCCACAGTCTACGACACCCATATGCGTACTGATTTCTGGCTGATGTCCCACTCTCTACTACCACACATGGTGGCTTGCGCGCACCTTCCCAGAACTTATTCCGACCACTCTCCGGCACAACTTACCATAAAAGTACCAGATATGCACCCGAAAACGACTATGTGGAGGTTCCCACAATATTCGCTTTTAGACTCAGTATTTCGTGAAGAAATAGCGCAAGAAATTGACGTATACTTTAGCGCTAACACAGGGAGTGTCCCCAACATGTCAACACTTTGGGACGCTTTTAAGGTATATATACGTGGCATCGCCATCTCCTAACAAGTGGGGTTATTGCGCTCCATTAGAAACTGGCTAAGTAAGCTAGAAGGGGAACTGAAAACAATGGAATCGGAACAGCTGAAACAACCGAACCCAAGCCTGCAGGCATGGATTAAAGCCACCTTAGAAGAGTATAATGAACTGGCCCAGTCTGAGCTGGCGCACCTAGGCAAGTACGCAATGGCCAGGGTGTACGGGGAGGGTGAGTGTCCTAGTGCTACACTGGCATCCATAACACGACCTAGCAGAACTGCCAATGACATACATAGCGTGAATTACAAAGATGGTATACCTATAGCTGGGGCAGCTCCAGAAGTAGACAGATTTTGCAAATACTATTTGGACCTCTATACATCACGCCCCCCTGCGATGGGAGAAGACATGCTTGACTATCTAACCCATATTAAGATGGAATGGCTCACAAATGAGGATAGGGAGAGTCTGATGGCCCTTCTTCGCCCAACAGAAATAACTGCCACACTCAAAGAGATGCCTAACGAGAAGGCGCCCGGTACTGACGGGCTTACGGTGGCCTTCTATAAGGAATATCAAGATAAACTAATTCCTTACTTAATGAACCTGTACGAGGAGATGGTCTTATGCCAGCCACAATGTGGGAGGCTCTGCTTATAGCAATAAGAAAATCCTCTTATCGACCCTTATCACTACTTAACATGGACACGAAGCTATATGCCAAAATACTGGCGAATAGACTGGCTCCTCTACTCCCACGGATAGTAGGCCCGGAGCAATCCGGATTTGTCTCAGGGCGAACTCTGACCAGTAATCTTAGAACGCTGTTCTGAGCTATCACTATAATAAACCCAGAGATCCAGGCTTCTGCAGTATTCCTTGACGCTGAAAAGGCATTCGATTCAGTGGAATGGCCCTTTATGGTAGCAACACTGCGATGGGTGGGAGTGGGGAAAGATATACATTACACTAATACAAACACTTTATTCAAACCTCACTGCATGTATCTACATGATTGGGATTCTCTCTACCCCCATACACGTTACACGAGGCACCCGTCAGGGTTCCCCACTCTTCCCCCTCTTATATGCCCTGGTGGCAGAACCCCTGGCCTGCGCCTTACGCGAATACCACTCGCATCGAGGTATAAGGTTCCCGAGATACAAATTAATTATATCGGCGTACGCTGACGATACTCTATTATATGCAAGAGACCCAGAGCGCAATCTGTCACTGCTGCTGCGAGAGGTGGTACGGTTTGGGGGGCACTCGGGACTAAAAATTAACTGGGAAAAATCACCGATATTTCCACTAACATCAGCTACCACCCCTGTCCCCATTGAATTCGCTCTAGTGTGGACCAGCGAACCTGTGAGATATTTGGGAATACAAGTGCACTCTGACCCCGAGGGTTGTGATAAGAGAAAACTATGGGAAGGCAATGCATCGCTTAACGGAAGTGATAGAACACTGGCTAAGACTGCCAATATCACTGCTGGGGTGCAAAGCATTAATGAAAATGATAGTGCTCCCGAGATCTCTTTTTATTCGCTAATATTCCAATATTGCTACCGAAATCAGTTTTTAGCACGCTACGCACACTCCTGATTCGCCTTGCATGGGCTGGGAAACAGCCCCGGGTAGGATGGAACACGCTGACCCTTCCCTACGCCTTAGGCGGACTTGATGCCCCTAACTTAGAAACATATTATAGAGCCGCAGAGATTATGCACACATACTACTGGGTCCATGGGCCGCCAAATATTCCGCATTTGCACCTGGAGCGAGTTATTGCCGCCCGACATCGCTCCCACGCTCACTCCTGGCTACAGCGAAACGCAAAATTAGAACACTTGCCCCGATACACACTTCGAGTCATCTCCTACAAAGAACGGTGAAAGAATTACATACTCCATTGTTATACTCACCTATAATACCTATACAGTGGTCTACTTGGCTCCCGTGGAGTGCAGAGGGAGCAGTCGTGCACGCACTAAAACAAGTAGGAATTAACACCATGGGAGACTTCGTTCAAAATGGGTCCCTAAGTCCCTGGGAGGAGGTCCAAGCATCTGCGCCCGTAAATACGCTTGGTAACATGTATAACTGCCACAGGGCATGTCAGTCGCTTTGGACGCAGCTAGGGACGAATAGAGCAGAGCCACCAGCAACAGCTCTCCTGACTTACTTGCTGCAAGCAACTTCTCCAACGCATGGGATCTCCACCTTTTATAAGCTAATGCGACACACAGACGATACACTCAAAGAAAGCGCAGCTAGAATGGCAGACGGACTTGAATGTAATAATTACAGACAAACAGTGGGCTGCTACCTCACTAATCGCAAAATGGAAGACACCGTCTGGTGCACTTTAAATATCTTAATAGAGTATACTATATCCCGGCCAGACTACACAGATACGGATTGCGAGAAGATGATAGATGCGCACGCTGCGGCGCAGAGGGGGCTGGGTTTGCACATTTAGCCTGGTTCTGCCCGAAAATACATGCATACTGGGTGGAGGTGCTAGCAGAACTCCAAGAAATAATAGGAACAGCAATACTGGAATCTCCAATGCTAGCCCTCCTAGGACTGGACACAACAATCCCCAAACAGGACTGTAAGTTGGTGGCAATAGGCTTGCTGCTGGCCAAAAGGCGAGTAGCTATGTGCTGGATGAGCGGTAGTGCCCCTATAGTTGCGGAGTGGCGCGCAGACATGATATATTGCAATACGAATTCGGACAACTATAATGCATTGAGGCCTATTCGAAGCAGGCCCTGGGATGTGTGGGGACCATTTCAAGCATACTTTGCAGTAGAGCAAGCGAGGACGCTAACACAGACAGTCAGCGTTCAGAACGCTGCGAACAGGAGTGGGGAGAAGAAACTGAGGGAGGGTCAGCGAGGGAAGCACCATAAAACTGGAACGCAGTATATATCATGTGAAAGGTGCTGCACAAACAAAAGGACACAAAACGCTCCTAGTAAGGCATGATTGAAATTGTAAATGCAATTTAAGGTTAGGCAATGGAGCCTGAAATGCACCCTTGTAAATAATATTGCATAATAGTAGCCTGATGTCGCGGATAATGTGAACAGTTCCCATCGACATATAAACGTGATTGTACTATGCATCTATGTAATAAGGCCAGCAACTCTAATTGCACTTAAAAATAATAAAGTAAAAAAAAAAAAAGGGAAGGCATATCAGATATGTCTAATAAGTCAAGTAATAGCATTCATTTTATGGAGGGTTCGAAAGGCACAAGGCTAAGTGTAACAAGAGTGCCCAATACTGTCACTCAAAAGCCAGCTATACAATGCCATTGTGAAGCCTAGACAACAGATGTCAGATAAAGGGTGGACGGACGTACAGATTAAAAAGCGTAGGGCCAAGGGAGGAACCCTGAGGTCCTCCACATTTTAGCTGATGATTCGTACAGAGAAAAGGCCCTTTGCTGACTTGGAAGCTCCTATTATTTAGGAATGATAATATCCATTTTAATGAGTTACCTGTGATGCCGACTTCTTCCAGTATGCAAAGTAGAGTGGAAAAAGAGACTGTATCGAAGGCTGCGCTTAGGTCAAGAAGGATACTCGTAGCTGATCCACCCTGATCAAGGACTTTAAGATCCTCCGTAGCCATCAGGAGCACTGATTCCATACTGCAACCTGGTCGGAAACATGTTTGACTGGGGCGTAATATGTTGTTGACTTTGAAGAACTCCGAAAGATGGCTTTTTTTCATCTTCTCTAGGATTTTGCTGACACCTGGAAGCAGCGAGACAGGTCTGCAATTTTCAATCAGCTCGGGGTCCAGATGGCTTCTTTAGTAGGGGGTGTATAATAGCATGTTTCCATTCATCTGGGACGATACAGCTATCCAGGGAAGTGTTTAATATATCTGTCAGAGCTGAAAGAAGGATGTCTAAGGGACGAGGGTCAAGCGGAGAGTCCGATTTTACTGTGATTGTGTTAGCTAGGATTTCATATTTACCCAGTGGAGGGAACATAGAGAGCTCAACCTTGGTTTTATTACCTGTGGACTTTTTGTTTGTCCTATTATTATGGTATGGTGGTCCTGACAGAGCGTCGGAGGAATTTGAGGACTGACCGATCCTGTTCACAAAATCATTTATCCGAGCCTTCTGGATGGCGTGTTGGTATTTTTTCAGGGCTTTTTTATAGGCCTGTTTATAAGTGTCATTGTAGTTAACACTCTACTTCCTTCCGCATCTTTTGCACTCTTTCTTTAAGTCTCTTAGCTCTGAGGAAAACCACTGGGTTTTGTCCAGAGATTGGGATTTCTTGCTGGATTTTAACGGATTAGCAAATCTAAAGTGGTGTTAACCCCTTCCAACCTACATCCTCCTAGAAGAGTCTTGGACTTCCCAACCTACGCTACAGCTGAGGGTCAAGTGCTAGAAGGGGTAGTACTTGGCCCACTTACTCAAGACCCATAGTAGGTCGGACCCCGGGACACCAGGAGTAAAAGGCCTCAAAACCCACGGTTAGGCCTAGTAACCCCTGCTTGCCCCGTGGCCCTCCAAAAGGGGTTCTGACAAGGGGAAATTCAGAGGATTAGTCACAACAATTGCTAGAGCTGCTGTTTGAACAAAAATTAGCATATCACTGGTCTTGACAAAAGAGCTTGTAACTATGATTTGGTGTCAAGAAGTGACCAGAGTACAGGCCTTCAACAGAGTTAGAAAGAATGCGCGAGTGAGGAAGTTCACAAATAACTAAAATATTGAACAATCGTAAAGAATGTAAATAGCACATTTTACAATGGAAAACATGATGATGAATAATGTAAATTAAATCCTTAAATATAGCAGATGACCTAAGAACAAGAGATAGTCACTCTCATAGAATTATATAAAAAGCACATTAGAGACCGCATCATCAACTAACCTTTAGTCACATGACACACATTCAATTTTGATGTGTTATTTCTTTTGTATAGGGCACGTTTTGTCAATTCCTGGACATGTTAACACTTAAGTTCTCAGATAGTAGGCTAAGCCTGCCATTTGCGAACTTTCCCAAAAAATTGGACATTTGTGGTCTGGATCTTTCAAGGTTATTGTTCAGTTCAGTTAATGAACAAGTTACTTACCTTCGGTAACGATATATCTGTAAGAAACATTAGTAGTGATAGATTCCTTACCTTAGAATATCCCCAGGCGTCAGACTGGATCCGGAAAGTTTGTGTCAGCAGTACCCCTGCGCGTCGGTAGGTGGCGTCGTGCGGCTCCGCGTCTGTCATTGGCGTCGTGGTCGCCGAAATGACGTCGCAGGCGCTACTTAGACGCCGCCCACGCGCGCTGACGTCAGTTCTGTACACGACTTTCCGCGCCAGGAACGCAGAGCCATGCAAGATACTGACCACTGGTGCATTGAAACTAGGGCCCTGAAAGGGATGACCTTAACCCTAGAAATCAGTTCGCAGAACGGGGAGGATGGAGTGGGGCGGTAAGGAATCTATCACTACTAATGTTTCTTACAGATATATCGTTACCGAAGGTAAGTAACTTGTTCATCTGAAAGAAACACATAGTGATAGATTCCTTACCTTAGAATAGATACCCCAGCAATACCAACCCCGGTGGTGGGTCTGCGAACTAAGATCACACCAGAAAGTCGCGGAGAACAGAACAGCCGAAGAAGCCGTCTCTCCGGACTAGGCTGTCCAGGCAATAATGCTTGGTAAACGTGTGCAGCGAGGCCCACGTGGCTGCCTGACAGATGTCTTGCAGGGGGACACCGCGTCCCAATGCAGTAGTGGCTGCAGTAGCTCGGGTGGAGTGAGCACGCAGCCCCACCGGAGGTTCTTTTTTAGCCAAAGGGTAACAGACTTTGATACACAAGACAACCCAGCGGGAGATAGTTCTCTTGTGTACCGCTCGACCTTTCTTGGTGCCAACGTAGCCAACAAAGAGCTGGTCATCCACCCGGAACTGCTGTGTGCGGTTGAGATAAAATGAGAGCGCATGTTTTGGGTCCAGACGGTGGAGCCTCTCTGGAAGGATGCGGAGGCGGAAAGAAGGTGGGCAAGGTAATAGTCTGCCCAATGTGAAAGGCTGTAACCACTTTTGGCAAAAAGGAAGGACGGGGCCTGAGCACCACTTTGTCCGGATGGACTGAAAGGAAAGGAGGCTTACAAGAAAGAGCCTGGAGCTCACTCACCCGCCTAGCAGAGGTGATGGCCACCAGGAAGGCAGTCTTCAAAGTCAAGAGACGAAGAGGACAGTTGTGAAGAGGCTCAAAGGAAGCGCACATCAAGTATGTAAGAACCAGATTCAAGTCCCACTGAGGCATCACGAAAGGAATAGGAGGAAAAAGGTGTGTAATGCCTTTGAGAAATCTATTTACAACAGGGGACTTAAAAAGAGAGGGCTGATCAGGTAGCCTGAGAAAGGCTGAAATTGCAGAAAGGTAGCCCTTGATAGTGCCCAGAGCAGAGCCCTGCCGGGCCAAAGAGAGAAGGAACAGTAGGACCTCAGAAAGAGGGGCAGAAAGGGGATCCACAGCCTTTGCTGTGCACCATGCCACAAACTTGTTCCACCTTCAGGCGTATACCACTTTAGTAGAGGGACGCCTGGCTGCCAGAATGACATCACAAACTTCAGGAGGCAAGTCGAAAGGAATCAACTGCCGCCGCTCAATCTCCACGCAAAGAGGTGGAGGCTGGACAGGTTCGGGTGGAGGACCGTCCCCTGCTGCTGCGACAGAAGATCCTCCCGAAGAGGCAGTCTGAACGGAGGATCGATGCTCATACTGAGTAACTCGGGATACCATACTCTTCGAGCCCAGTCCGGGGCCACAAGGATGACTTGTGCCCGGTCGCGCCTGATCTTCTTAAGCACTGTGGGCAGAAGTGGTATAGGCGGAAAGGGGTACAACAGACCGCAACTCCACTTGCGGCGAAAAGCGTCGCCGAGCGAGTGCCGCCTTGGAAATTCCAACGCGCAGAACTGATGACATTGCGCGTTCTCTTCGGTGGCGAATAGATCTAACCAAGGCTCTCCCCACTGCTGAAAGAGACCTTGCACCACCTCCGAGTGACGACGCCATTCGTGATCGAGCATGCACCTGCGGCTGAGTTCGTCCGCCCTGGCGTTCAGAGAACCTGCCAGGTGTTTAACTACCAGGGACATGCCCTGATGTTCCAGCCATGTCCAGAGACGCAGAGCCTCCTGACAGAGGGTCCACGACCCCACCCCGCCTTGTTTGTTGCAGTACCACATGGCGGTGGTGTTGTCTGTGAACACCTGCACTACTCTCCCCTTGACAGAGGGAAGGAATGCCTTCAGTGCAAGCCGGATCGACCGAAGCTCCAGAAGGTTGATATGGAGCCGGGACTCCGCCGGAGACCAGAGGCCTCTGATCTCCGCCTCTCCCATGTGGCCGCCCCAACCCAGGAGGGACGCATCCGTCACCACTGTAAACTCCGGTTGGGGAAGGGAGAGGGATCTGCCGTCGACCCAATGCCGGTTCGTGAGCCACCACTGCAACTGACGTGCAGTGCCCTCCGAGATCTGGACGTGATCGGACAGGTTCCCCTGATGCTGCGTTCACTGGAACTTCAGGTCCCACTGCAGAGCCCGCATATGCCATCTGGCATGATCGATCAGCAGGATGCAGGAGGCCATGAGGCCCAGCAGCCTCAGAGTCACTCTGACCGAAACACGGGACAAGGGCTGAAAGATGGGAATCAGAGCCCGAATATCCCGGACTCACTGTTCGGGAGGATAGACCCGAAACTGCGCCGTGTCCAGAACCGCTCCAATAAAGAGGAGCTTCTGAGAGGGAATCAGGTGCGACTTCGGCACATTGATGGAGAACCCCAGCAAGTGCAGGAGGTCGGCCGTAGTCTGGAGGTGGGAGACGACTGCATGGGGCGAGCCCGCCTTCAACAACCAGTCGTCCAGATAGGGGAAGACTGAAACCCCCGATCTGCGCAGATGAGCTGCGACCACCGCCATCACCTTGGTGAACACCCGAGAGGCGCTGGTAAGGCCAAAAGGGAGCACGGTGAACTGAAAGTGCTCGTGGCCTACCGTGAACCGTAGGTAACGCCGGTGGGCTTGCAGGACGGGGATGTGGAATAGGCATCCTGCAAGTCTAGCGCATCCATCCAGTCTTGTGGATCGAGAGCAGACAAGACCTGAGCCAGAGTGAGCATCTTGAACTTCTATTTGCGGAGGATGCGATTGACGTTCCGGAGGTCTAAGATAGGACGCAGGCCTTTGTCCTTCTTGGGCACCAGAAAGTAGTGGGAATAGCAACCACGACCTACTTCTGGCGTCGGAACGTGCTCGATGGCCCCCTTGGCCAAGAGGGCCGCAACTTCCTGCTGAAGAAGCGCCAAGTGATCCCCCGACATGCGGTGGTACTGAGGTGGCATAGCTGGAGGGGTAGTCTCGAAGGGGAGGGAGTAGCCCCTCCGGACTATCTCTAAAACCCACTTGTCCAAAGTGATGGTGCGCCAGTGGGGGAGGTGATGGCGAAGCCTGCCGCCCACTGGCGTTTGATGGGCCTGAAAGTTCGGACTAGGAAGGTTTGGAGGCAGTGGTGGCCGGGGTGGTGGTGGACTGACCCGCCCGCTGGCCCCTTGGTCCGCCACGGCGGAACCCGCGTCCGCGGCCGTGCTGGGATTGTTGCTGCGCAGGCCTGTGGCTTTGTTGCGAACGCTGCGGGCGCCCCTTCCTGTGCCACGAAAGGAGCGAAAAGCGGAAGGCGGAGGAGGGCGGACTGCCGAAGTCCCAAGGACTTGGCCGTAGCCCGTGAGTCCTTAAACCTCTACAACGCGATGTCCGCTTTGTCGCCGAAGAGGCGACGGCCATCAAAGGGCATGTCCATAAGGGTGTTTTGGACATCCCCCGAAAATCCAGTGGTCCTCAACCAGGCGTGACGGCGCACCGCCACCGTCGTTGCAATCGACCTGCCCAGTGAGTCGGCGGTGTCTAGGCCACAACAAATCATGAACTTTGCTGCGTCTCTCCCATCTGCAACTGCCTGGGAGAGAGCTGGCCGGGCCTCCTCCGGACACTGGGGCAGCACTTGAGCCACCGTATCCCACAGAGAGTGGGAATAACGGCCCAAGAGGCATGCGGTGTTCACGGACCGCAGCGCAGAGCTGGTGGAAGAAAAAATCTTCTTCCCAAACTGATCCAGCTTCTTGGATTCTCTATCCGGTGGGGCGGAAGGGAAGGCGGTTGGGGAAGTAGAGGCTTGGACAACCAAGCTCCCAGGGGTGGGATGTTGGGAGAGGAAAATGGGGTCGCCCGGAGCCAGGCGATGGCGTCGGGCCACGTTCCTATCCACAGGAGCCCCTGTGGTGGGCCTGGACCAAGTGCCCAAAAGAACGTCAGAAAGGGCTTCATTGAAGGGAAGCAGAGGCTCCGCAGAAGTAGCTGCTGGCTGAAGCACCTCTGTCAGGAGGTTAGTCCTGACGGCCACAGTAGGGAGCTCGAGGTGTAGGGCCTCGGCCGCCCTACGCAACACCACAGCGTAACTAGCACCCTCCTCCGTAGCCACGGTAGGAGGAGACAGCATGCCAAGGTCTGGTGAGGTATCCAGATCACTGGCGTCCCCCAAATCCTCAGCCCAGTCCTGTTCAGACTCGCAAGCAGCTGCGAGAGGGTCCTCAGACCCCTCCCAGTCCTCCCCTTGCTCCTCAGGCTGCCCAACAGGTCTAAAATAAGGAGCAGGGATATGGGGATAAAAATCCCAGAGCAACGTCGAGAACGGCATCGATCGACGCCGGCTCGACGTCGCGTCCACATCGGGGCTGAAACTGAGGTCGACGTCGTCCCGAGGAGCGGGCGGCGTCAGAACTGGTGCCGGTGGAGTCGACGTCGGTGGAGGTGTGACAAGGTCAACCGGCGTCGACCGGGATCCAGGCCTGGATCCAAGGGTGTCCTGCGACGCCGGGGCCGGAGCCACCGGCGAGTAAAGGCGAGGACACCCAATCGGGACCGCGGGGCCCGAAGGCGCACCAGCGGGGCCCGACGCCAAAAGAGGCGAGCCATGGCCGACAGGAATTCCTATATTTGGGCCGGAGTCGCCGACGACCCCGGGAAGGGCGGGTAGTCGGGCGGCGACTGCGTAGGCTCCGCCGGAGCCGCGGGGGAGGACCACCCGCACCCTCAGCCGCGTCGCGCGATCGTTGAGGGGAAGTCGGAGGACGATGGCGTTTCTTCGACTTCTTGTGCTTCGTCTTACCTGACCCCGAGTGCGAAGACTTGGATCCCGAAGATCGATGGTGATGACTCCGTGCACGGTCCCTCGACCTCCCATGGGACCGGGACCTCGAACGGCGCGGAGCCTACTGCCGGGCTTCCAGCAACTTTCGCGACCGCTCCCGCAAAGGCTTCGGCGCCATTGCCCGGCAGTCGGGTCACAACTTGGGGTCGTGGTCGCGCCCCAGGCAGAAAAGACACACACGGTGCGGGTCCGTGACTGACATCATGCGGTGACAATCCCCGCAGGACTTAAAACCGGGCATCTTAACTGCACCAGGAGTCAAAGACTCGATGAAAAAATAGAGACAAAAAGCCTCAAAAAGTCAGTCAAAAATTGACTGGGGGTTCCTGCTCTTCCCGGATCTGCGCTTGCTGGCGCGAAAAAAGAAAGAACTGACGTCAGGGTGCGTGGGCGGCGTCTAAGTAGCGCCCGCGTCGTCATATCGGTGACCACGACGCCAAGGACTGACGCGGAGCCGTATGACGCCACCTACCGACGCGCAGGGGTACTGCTGACGAAAACTTTCCGGATCCAGTCTGAAACTGGGGATGTTCTAAGGTAAGGAATCTATCACTATGTGTTTCTTTCAGATAAATATGTTTATTTAGACAGATAAAAGGCTGTTAAAGCACAAGTTACTAACTTGTGTAACGATATATCTGTAAGAGACAGTAGTTAGTGACAGATTCCTTACCTTAGAATATCCCCAGGCGTCAGGCTGGATCCGGAAAGTTTTTGCGTAGCAGTACCCTTGCGCGTCGGTAGGCGGCGCTGTGCGGCTCCGCGTCCGTCGTCGGCGTCGTGATCGCCGGGATGACGTCGCGGGCAGTACTTAGGCGCCGCCCCTGCGCGCTGACGTCAGTTCTGTACACGACTTTCCGCGCCAGGAACGCAGAGCCATGCAAGAAGCTGACATAGGTGTCTGAGAAATACTAGGGCCCTGAAAGGGATGTCCTTAACCCTAGAAATCAGTTCGCAGAACGGGGAGGATGGGTGGGGCGGTAAGGAATCTGTCACTAACTACTGTCTCTTACAGCTATATCGTTACACAAGTTAGTAACTTGTGCATCTGAAAGAGACACGTTAGTGACAGATTCCTTACCTTAGAATAGATACCCCAGCAATACCAACCCCGGTGGTGGGTCTGCGAACAAAGATCAGACAAGGAAGTCCTGGAGGACAGAACGGCCAAAGAAGCCGTCCCTCCGGACCGGACTGTCAAGGCAGTAATGCTTTGTAAAAGTGTGCAGCGAGGCCCATGTAGCTGCCTGACAGATAACCGGCAGCGGAACACCGCGGCCCAAGGCCGTGGTAGCAGCCGTTGCCCTGGTGGAATGGGCACGCAGCCCAACAGGAGGCTCCTTTTTAGCCAAAGAATAGCAGGTCTTGATGCACAAGGTAACCCAGCGGGAGATGGTCCTCTTGTGCACCGCCCGACCTTTTTTGGCGCCCACGTAGCCAACAAAGAGCTGGTCATCCACCCGGAAGTGTTTTGTGCGGTCGATATAGAAGGAGAGCGCACGTTTTGGGTCCAGACGGTGGAGCCTCTCTTCCTCTCTGGAAGGATGCGGAGGCGGAAAGAAGGTGGGCAAAGTGATGGTCTGCCCAATGTGGAAAGCAGTAACCACCTTTGGCAAGAAGGACGGACGCGTCCGAAGAACAACCTTGTCTGGATGAACAGACAGAAAGGGAGGTTTGCAAGATAGAGCCTGGAGCTCACTCACCCGCCGAGCGGAGGTGATGGCCACCAGAAAGGCTGTCTTCAGAGTCAGAAGACAAAGAGGACAGTTATGTAGAGGCTCAAAGGGAGCGCACATTAAAAGGTAAGAACCAAGTTCAAGTCCCACTGAGGCATGACAAACGGAACAGGAGGGAAGAGGTGAGTAATGCCTTTTAAGAACCTGTTAACAACAGGGGACTTGAAAAGGGAGGGCTGATCAGGGAGCCTGAGGAAGGCCGAGATAGCACAAAGATAACCCTTGATGGTACCCAGGGCAGAACCCTGTTGGGCCAGAGAGAGAAGGAACAGAAGGACCTCAGAAAGAGGGGCAGAAAGGGGATTCACAGCCTTTGCTGTGCACCATGCCACAAATTTGTTCCACCTGCAGGCGTATACCACCTTAGTGGAGGGACGCCTGGCTGCCAGAATCACATCACAAACTTCGGGAGGCAAGTCGAAAGGAATCAACTGCCGCCGCTCAATCTCCACGCAAGCAGGTGTAGACTGGACAGGTTCGGGTGGAGGACCGTCCCCTGCTGCTGCGACAGAAGATCCTCCCGAAGAGGCAGACGGATCGGGGATCTACGCTCATATTGAGTAGCTCGGGATACCAAACTCTTCGAGCCCAGTCCGGAGCCACAAGAATGACTTGGGCCCGGTCGTGCCGAATCTTCTTCAACACTCTGGGTAGAAGTGGTATAGGCGGAAAGGCGTACAACAGACCGCAACTCCACTCGCGACGAAAGCGCCGCCGAGCGAGTGCCGCCTTGGAAATTCCAACGCGCAGAACTGATGACATTGCGCGTTCTCTTCGGTGGCGAATAGATCTAACCAAGGCTCTCCCCACTGCTGAAAGAGACCTTGCGCCACTTCCGAGTGAAGACGCCATTCGTGATCCATCATGCACCTGCGGCTGAGTTCGTCCGCCCTGGCGTTCAGGGAACCTGCCAGGTGTTGAACCATCAGGAACATGCCCTGATGTTCCAGCCATGTCCAGAGGCGCAGAGCCTCCTGACAAAGGGTCCAAGACCCCACCCCGCCCTGTTTGTTGCAGTACCACATGGCGGTGGTGTTGTCTGTGAACACCTGCACTACCTTCCCTTTGAGAGAGGAAGGAATGCCTTGAGTGCAAGTCGGATCGCCCGGAGCTCCAGAAGGTTGATATGGAGCCGGGACTCCGCCGGAGACCAGAGGCCTCTGATCTCCGCCTCTCCCATGTGACCGCCCCATCCCAGAAGGGACGCGTCCGTCACAACTGTGTGCTCTGGCTGGGGAAGGGAGAGGGATCTGCCCATGACCCATTGCCGGTTCGAGAGCCACCACTGCAACTGTTTTGCAGTCCCCTCCGAGATCTGGACGTGATCGGACAGGTTGCCCTGGTGCTGCGCCCACTGGAACTTCAGGTCCCACTGCAGAGCCCGCATATGCCATCTGGCATGATTGACCAGCAGGATGCAGGAGGCCATGAGGCCCAGCAGCCTCAGGGTCATCCGTACCGAAACCCAGGATAAAGGCTGAAAGATCGGAATCATAGCCTGAATATCCCGGACTCGCCGTTCGGGAGGATAGGCCCGAAACTGCGTTGTGTCCAGAACAGCTCCGATGAAAAGGAGCTGTGGAGAAGGAATCAGATGCGACTTCGGCACATTGATGGAGAACCCCAGCGAGTGCAGGAGTTCGGCCGTAGTCTGGAGGTGGGAGACGACTGCCTGGGACGAGCCCGCCTTCAGCAGCCAGTCGTCGAGGTAGGGGAAGACTGAAACCCCTGCCCGGCGCAGATGAGCTGCGACCACCGCCATCACTTTCGTGAACACCCGAGGGGCACTGGTAAGGCCAAAGGGGAGCACGGTGAACTGAAAATGCTCGGGGCCTACCGTGAACAGAAGGTAACGCCGGTGGGCCGGCAGGACGGGGATGTGGAAATATGCGTCCTGCAAGTCCAACGCTACCAACCAGTCTCCAGGGTCGAGGGCAGTCAAGACCTGAGCTAGGGTGAGCATCTTGAACTTCTCCTTCCGGAGGAAGCGATTGACGTTCCGGAGGTCCAAGATAGGACGCATGTCCTCCTTGTCCTTTTTGGGCACCAGAAAGTAGTGGGAGTAGCAACCACGCCCTACTTCTGGGGTCGGAACATGCTCAATGGCCCTCTTGGCCAAGAGGGCCGTGACTTCCTTCTGCAGAAGCACCAAGTGATCCCGGACATGCGGTGGAATTGAGGTGGCATGGCTGGGGGGGTGGTCTCGAAGGGGAGGGAGTAGCCCCTTCGGACAATGTCCAAGACCCACCTGTCCGAGGTGATGGGACGCCAGTGGTGAAGGTGATGGCGGACCCTGCCCCTACTGGCGTGCTGTGCACCGGAAAGGAGGGACTAGGAGGGCTTGGAGGCCGCGGACGGGTTGGAGGTGGTGGCCTGACCCGCACGCTGGTTGCCCGAACCGCCACGGCGGTATCCACGTCCTGCCACGCGAAGACGCCTGCTGCGCGGGCCGGTGGCTGGGCTGCTGACGTGACTGGGCGCCCCTTCCGTGGCCACGATAGGGGCGAAAAGCAGAAGGTAGCGGAGGGCGTGTAGCAGAAAGGCCCAGGGACTTGGCAGTAGCCCGTGAGTCCTTAAAGCGCTCCAACGCATGGTCTGCTTTGGAACCAAAAAGACCGACTCCATCAAAGGGCATGTCCATGAGAGTATTCTGGACATCCCCTGAAAAACCAGTGGTTCTCAGCCAGGCGTGGCGACGCAGCGCCACCGTCGGTGCAATAGATCTGCCCAGCGAGTCGGCGGTATCAAGGCCACATCGTATGGTGTATTTGGCCGCATCCCTTCCTTCCGCAATGGCGCGGGAAAGCAGTGTCTGGACCTCCTCAGAACACTGGGGCAAAACAGTCGCCACCGAATCCCACAAGGAGTGGGTATATCGGCCCAAAAGACAAGCGGTGTTGATGGACCGCAAGCCAGCACTGGAGGAAGAAAAACCCTTCTTCCCAAATTGATCCAGGCGTTTGGATTCCCTATCCGGAGGGGCGGTAGGGAAGGCGGTTTGGGAAGCGGAGGCTTGGACAACCAAGCTCTCAGGAGTGGGGTGGACAGAGAGAAACAAGGGGTCGCCCGGAGCTGGGCGATGGCGTCGGGACACGTTCCTATCCACAGGAGCCCCTGTGTTGGGCTTGGACCAGGCGCCCAAAAGAACGTCAGTAAGTGCATCGTTAAACGGCAGCACAGTCTCCAAGGAGGAGGCTGCCGGCTGAAGCACTTCTGTCAAGAGATTAGTCTTGAGCGTCACCGTAGGGAGCCGGAGATGTAAGGCTCCAGCTGCCCTACGCAACACCGTTGCAAAATTGGCTCCCTCCTCCGTAGCCACGGGAGGAGACAGCATGCCAGTGTCAGGGGAAGTATCTAGACCACTGGCAGCCCCTAGTTCCTCTGCCCAGTCCTCATCATACTGACACTGCTGTGCCAGAGGGTCCTCAGACCCCTCCCAGTCCTCCTGGTCCTCCTCCGGTTCAAAATAAGGAGGAGGGACATTGGGGACCCAAGGTCCCATCGGCGCCGGAACCGGCGTCGAGCGACGTCGGTCCGGCTCCATGTCCGGAGCGTACATGGGGACGCCGCCGCCCGGAGCCCCGGGCGGCGTCAGGAACGGCACCGGAGACATCGACGCCGGCGGAGGCGTGGTCAGGTCGACCGCCGTCGATGGGGGTTGCGGTACCACCGGAGCCGGGATCGAGGCCGAAGCCGGAATCGAGGCTGGAGGCACGAGCGACGCCGGGACCGGAGTCGGTGGCGACGCCGGGGCAACCCCATCAGGGCCCGCGGGGCCCGAAGGCGCACCGGAGGGACCTTGAGGCCCGAAGAGGCGGGCCATGGCCGACAGGAATTCCTGTACTTGGGCCGGATCCGCCCCCGAACCCGGGAAGGACGGGTATTGCGGGGGCGACTCCACAGGCATGGCAGCGGGGACGGTGCCGGGAGGGGCCTCAGCCGAGTCGCGAGACCGGCAAGGCGAAGTCCTAGAGCGATGATGCTTTTTGGACTTCTTGTGCTTGGACTTACCGGACGCCGAAGACTTGGATCCCGATGACCGGTGAGGACTCCGCGACCGACCCCTCGACCTCTCACGCGACCGGGGCTTGGTGTGGCGCGGAGCCGACTGCCGGGCCTCGAGGAGCTTTCGAGACCGCTCTCGCAAAGCTTTCGGGTTGAGGGCCCGGCAGTCGGAACACGACTTCGTGTCGTGGCCTCGGCCGAGGCAGAAGAGACACTCCAGATGCGGGTCTGTGATGGACATCATCCGAGCACAGGCGTCGCAACGTTTAAAGCCAGGCATCCCTACGACACCTTTGAGTCGATTCGAAAGAAACAGTGAAAAAATTCACCCAAAAGTTAGTCAAAAAATGACTAGGGCACTGCTCTTCCCGGATCTGCGCTTGCTGGCGCGAAAAAGAAGAACTGACGTCAGCGCGCAGGGGCGGCGTCTAAGTGCTGCCCGCGACGTCATCCCGGCGATCACGACGCCGACGACGGACGCGGAGCCGCACGACGCCGCCTACCGACGCGCAAGGGTACTGCTACGCAAAAACTTTCCGGATCCAGCCTGACGCCTGGGGATATTCTAAGGTAAGGAATCTGTCACTAACGTGTCTCTTTCAGATTGACTGGCTATACAGTATTCTTGACAGGACGACAAATGGAGGTTGTCTTTCCCCTGGCCAGAGTAAGTGTGGGTGATTTGGCTTCTGAGTTTTCCCTTGGTGGTTCTCCCCAAGTGAAGGAACTTGCACTCTTCCTCCTGAGCCTCGATAGACGACCCTGCACTCATTAGAGCTTCAGACTTCTTCACCTCTCGTTCAGCCCTTAATCTGCACCAACTAGTAATAGGCCCTACTCATAAAGCAGGCTGCATTCTTGAGCTTACTTTTGCATACTCAAACTACTACAATTTAAATTCTTGTGCTCCCTTGGTTTGATTACTCTGTTTTCTTCCACCTCTTCTTTCCTCCACCCATGTCATTGTCAGTAAAGGTGTGCCACCTAAACTGAAACACCTTTGAACTTAATTTTGATCAGCTTGCCACCCTCATTGACACTTCTGTGCCCCCTTCACCTCTGATATCGTCCACAGTTCTAAATCCTTTAACAACTGGATTATGTCAACATTGGCTTTTTGGCCCTGAAGAAATTCATCAAAACCTATGACAGTTCCTCTTCTGCCCCGTGGTTTAAACAATATATCAGCAATGCCTAAACGCACTTCTAACTTTATCAATGTCGCTGGCTTGCCACCAATTCAGCTTAAGATAGAATGATCTACATGGAAGTGCTTGGCAATTATAAAAAGCTACTTAACAAGTCCATGCCAACTACTATAAGACATGTCTTTAGTCTGCCTTCTACCCTTTTTTTTCCATTGTCAGTAGTCTTGCACATCCTATAGCCTCTAAATCCACCACGCAGCCTTCTCAGCAACTTTGTGAAGATTTATCTATTTTTTTCTTTCTAAAGTCAATACTATCCTCTAATCTTTTTCCCCTACTGTGGCCTTAAAGTCTCAGCCGCCAACTTCCCATACTGGCCACTATCTAACAAGTTATCCCTTGCAACCTCTACAACAATGTCAACCCAATATCAGTCTAATTTCCTAAGGATCTCATTTAGATGTGTGCCTCTTGCGCATAATTAAGTCAATTCCTTTTCCACTGCCTCTGCTCAAACTTCTATTTACAATTCTTCCTTATCAGGACAGTTAACTTAATATTGGAAAAGTGCCCTAGTTGTTCCTTTAATGAAAAAACACTCTGCTGACCCTAACCCACTGGCTCACTGTGAGAGGCTGGCTCAGTATATGATGTACACTTATGTAAGTGGACACCTTGCACTGATACAGGCAACCCTTATGGTGATTTTAGTGGTCTTAGACAACCTTAGAAAGCTCTCTAAGTGGTTGCTGTGGAGAGCTGTCTTCAGGCTTAATCCAGGAGTGTAAAGCAGCTCGTTTTACCAGAACACAATCTTATAGGTATAGATTAAGTGAAAAAGAACCACAGTGTATTTATAAAAATATGTATTTATTATAAGACACTCCCTAATACATATAGATATCTCCTAGCCAGAGATGTACACAATGCACACAATACTTTTCAATAGAAACAGGTAAGTCGCACATAATACACAGTGATCCCCAGGGGGAAACTAAAGCACAAGTTACTAACTTGTGTAAGGATATATCTGTAAGAGACAGTAGTTAGTGACAGATTCCTTACCTTAGAATATCCCCAGGCGTCAGGCTGGATCCGGAAAGTTTTTTGCGTAGCAGTACCCTTGCACGTCGGTAGGCGGCGTCGTGCGGCTCCGCGTCCGTCGTCGGCGTCGTGATCGCCGGGATGACGTCGCGGGCAGTACTTAGACGCCGCCCCTGCGCGCTGACGTCAGTTCTGTACACGACTTTCCGCGCCAGGAACGCAGAGCCATGCAAGAAGCTGACATAGGTGTCTGAAAAATACTAGGGCCCTGAAAGGGATGTCCTTAACTCTAGAAATCAGTTCGCAGAACGGGGAGGATGGGTGGGGTGGTAAGGAATCTGTCACTAACTACTGTCTCTTACAGATATATCGTTACACAAGTTAGTAACTTGTGCATCTGAAAGAGACGTCAGTGACAGATTCCTTACCTTAGAATAGATACCCCAGCAATACCAACCCCGGTGGTGGGTCTGCGAACAAAGATCAGACAAGGAAGTCCCGGAGGACAGAACGGCCAAAGAAGCCGTCCCTCCGGACCTGACTGTCAAGGCAGTAATGCTTTGTAAATGTGGCTCAATGGTTAGAGCGGCAGACCCTGAAGCAGTGATCTGGCCCGGGACCAGGGTTCAATTCCCGCCTCGGCGGGTCTTGGGCTCAATTTCCTCGGACCTGATAATTCTCGCCTCGGTGCCTATTCTAATCATGGGTCCCAC
The DNA here is from genome assembly GCA_963921515.1 of Calotriton arnoldi. Classification (NCBI taxonomy): domain Eukaryota; kingdom Metazoa; phylum Chordata; class Amphibia; order Caudata; family Salamandridae; genus Calotriton; species Calotriton arnoldi. The sequence goes on from CAWUFW010003448.1 coordinate 478,082, forward strand.
TCTGCAACTCTGGGCAATAGCTTGCTTAATCTCCACAACGGCCCCAACAGCGCTGGGATGCCTGGCTTCACCTTGGGGGTGCCCAGGAGTGGACATTTCACAGGGAAAAGCCAGGAAGGGTTCCACAGCGGTATGCGTACAGCGCCAGGAAACCCCAGTTGGGGTATCAGTGCGCTTTACAAGTACAAATTCATTCATTCATTCATGTGTGCAGCGAGGCCCACGTAGCTGCCTGACAGATATCCTGCAGCGGTACACCGCGGCCTAAAGCCGTGGTAGCAGCCGTTGCCCTGGTGGAATGGGCACGCAGCCCAACAGGAGGCTCCTTCTTAGCCAAAGAATAGCAGGCTTTGATACAGAAGGTTACCCAGCGGGAGATGGTTCTCTTGTGCACCGCCCGACCTTTTTGGCGCCCACGTAGCCAACAAAGAGCTGGTCATCCACCCGGAAATGGTGTGTGCGGTCGATGTAAAAGGAAAGCGCACGTTTTGGGTCCAGAAGGTGGAGCCTCTCTTCCTCTCTGGAAGGATGCGGAGGCGGAAAGAAGGTGGGCAAAGTTATGGTCTGCCCAATGTGGAAGGCAGTAACCACCTTTGGCAAGAAGGACGGACGCGTCCTAAGAACAACCTTGTCTGGATGGACAGACAGAAAGGGAGGTTTACATGATAGAGCCTGGAGCTCACTCACCCGCCGAGCGGAGGTGATAGCCACCAGAAAGGCTGTCTTCAGAGTCAGAAGACGAAGAGGACAGTTATGAAGAGGCTCAAAGGGAGCGCACATGAGAAAGGTAAGAACCAAGTTCAAGTCCCACTGAGGCATCACAAACGGAACAGGAGGGAAGAGGTGTGTAATGCCTTTTAGGAACCTGTTAACAACAGGGGACTTGAAAAGGAGGGCTGATCAGGAAGCCTGAGGAAGGCCGAGATGGCACAAAGATAGCCCTTGATGGTACCCAGGGCAGAACCCTGTTGGGCCAGGGAAAGAAGGAACAGAAGAACCTCAGAAAGAGGGGCAGAGAGGGGATTCACAGCCTTTGCTGTGCACCATGCCACAAACTTGTTCCACCTGCAGGCGTATACCACCTTAGTGGAGGGACGCCTGGTTGCCAGAATAACATCACAAACTTCGGGAGGCAAGTCGAAGGAATCAACTGCCGCCGCTCAATCTCCACGCAAGCAGGTGGAGGCTGGACAGGTTCGGGTGGAGGACCGTCCCCTGCTGCTGCGACAGAAGATCCTCCCGAAGAGGCAGACGGATCGGGGGATCGACGCTCATACTGAGTAGCTCGGGATACCAAACTCTTCGAGCCCAGTCCGGAGCCACAAGGATGACATGGGCCTGGGTAGAAGTGGTATAGGCGGAAAGGCGTACAACAGACCGCAACTCCACTCGCGACGAAAAGAGTCGCCGAGCGAGTGCCGCCTTGGAAATTCCAACATGCAGAACTGATGACATTGCGCGTTCTCTTCGGTGGCGAATAGATCTAACCAAGGCTCTCCCCACTGCAGAAAGAGTCCTTGCGCCACTTCCGAGTGAAGACGCCATTCGTGATCCATCATGCACCTGCGGCTGAGTTCGTCCGCCCTGGCGTTCAGGGAACCTGCCAGGTGTTGAACCATGAGGAACATGCCCTGATGCTCCAGCCATGTCCAGAGGCGCAGAGCCTCCTGACAGAGAGTCCACGACCCCACCCCGCCTTGTTTGTTGCAGTACCACATGGCGGTGGTGTTGTCTGTGAACACCTGCACTACCTTCCCTTTGACAGAGGGAAGGAATGCCTTGAGTGCAAGTCGGATCGCCCGGAGCTCCAGAAGGTTGATATGGAGCCGGGACTCCGCCGGAGACCAGAGGCCTCTGATCTCCGCCTCTCCCATGTGACCGCCCCATCCCAGAAGGGACGCGTCCGTCACAACTGTGTGCTCTGGCTGGGGAAGGGAGAGGATCTGCCCATGACCCATTGCCGGTTCGAGAGCCACCACTGCAACTGTTTTGCAGTCCCCTCCGAGATCTGGACGTGATCGGACAGGTTGCCCTGGTGCTGCGCCCACTGGAACTTCAGGTCCCACTGCAGAGCCCGCATATGCCATCTGGCATGATCGACCAGCAGGATGCAGGAGGCCATGAGGCCCAGCAGCCTCAGGGTCATCCGTGCCGAAACCCAGGATAAAGGCTGAAAGATGGGAATCATAGCCTGAATATCCCGGACTCGCCGGTCGGGAGGATAGGCCCGAAACTGCGTCGTGTCCAGAACTGCTCCGATGAAAAGGAGCTGTGGAGAAGGAATCAGATGCGACTTCGGCACATTGATGGAGAACCCCAGCGAGTGCAGGAGTTCGGCCGTAGCCTGGAGGTGGGAGACGACTGCCTGGGACGAGCCCGCCTTCAGCAGCCAGTCGTCGAGGTAGGGGAAGACTGGAACCCCTGCCCGGCGCAGATGAGCTGCGACCACCGCCATCACTTTCGTGAACACCTGAGGGGCACTTGTAAGGCCAAAGGGGAGCACGGTGAACTGAAAATGCTTGAGGCTTACCGTGAACCGCAGGTAACGCCGGTGGGCGGGCAGGACGGGGATGTGAAAATAAGCGTCCTGCAAGTCCAACGCTACCAACCAGTCTCCAGGGTCGAGGGCAGTCAAGACCTGAGCTAGGGTGAGCATCTTGAACTTCTACTTCCGGAGGAAGCGATTGACGTTCCGGAGGTCCAAGATAGGACGCATGACCTCCTTGTCCTTTTTGGGCACCAGAAAGTAGTGGGAGTAGCAACCACGTCCTACTTCTGGGGTCGGAACATGCTCGATGGCCCTCTTGGTCAAGACGGCCGTGACTTCCTTCTGCAGAAGCACCAAGTGATCCCCTGACATGCGGTGGAATTGAGGTGGCATGGCTGGGGGGGTGGTCTCGAAGGGGAGGGAGTAGCCCCTTCGGACAATGTCCAAGACCCACCTGTCCGAGGTGATGGCACGCCAGTGGTGAAGGTGATGGCGGACCCTGCCCCCTACTGGCGTGCTGTGCACCTGAAAGGAAGGACTAGGAGGGCTTGGAGGCCACGGACGGGGCGGAGTTGGTGGCCTGACCCGCACGCTGGTTGCCCGACCCACCACAGCGGGAGCCACATCCTCGGCCACGCGAAGACGCTTGCTGCGCGGGCCGGTGGCTGGGCAGCGGACGTGACTGGGCGCCCCTTCCGTGGCCACGAAAGGGGCGAAAAGCAGAGGTTAGCGGAGGGCGCACAACAGAAAGGCCCATGGACTTGGCAGTAGCCCGTGAGTCCTTAAAACGCTCCAGTGCATGGTCTGCTTTGGAACCAAAAAGACCGACTCCATCAAAGGGCATGTCCATGAGTGTATTCTGGACATCACCCGAGAAACCAGTTGTTCTCAGCCAGGCGTGGCGACGCAGCGCCACCGTCGTTGCAAGCGATCTGCCCAGCGAGTCGGCGGTATCAAGGCCACAACGTATGGTGTACTTTGCTGCATCCCTACCTTCCGCAATGGTGCGGGTAAGCAGTGTCTGGACCTCCTCAGAACACTGGGGCAAAACGGCCGCCACCGAATCCCACAGAGAGTGGGAATATCGGCCCAAAAGGCAAGCGGTGTTGACGGACCGCAAGCCAGCACTGGAGGAAGAAAAGGCCTTCTTCCCAAATTGGTCCAGGCGTTTGGATTCCCTATCCGGAGGGGCGGTAGGGAAGGCGGTTTGGGAGGCAGAGGCTTGGACAACCAAGCTCTCGGGGTGGGATGTTGAGAGAGAAACAAGGGGTCGCCCGGAGCAGGGCGATGGCGTCGGGCCACGTTCCTATCCACAGGAGCCCCTGTGGTGGGCTTGGACTAGGTGCCCAAAAGAACGTCAGACAGTGCATCATTAAACGGCAGCAATGGCTCGGAGGAGGTAGCTGCCGGCTGAAGCACTTCCGTCAGGAGGTTAGTCCTGACAGCCACAGTAGGCAATTGGAGGCGCAAGGCTCCAGCTGCTCTACGCAACACCGTTGCGAAATTTGCTCCCTCCTCCGTAGCCACGGAAGGAGGAGACAGCATGCCAGAGTCAGGAGAAGTGTCCAGACCACTGGCATCCCCAAGTTCCTCTGCCCAGTCCTGATCGTACTCACACTGCTGTGTGAGAGGGTCTTCCGACCCCTCCCAGCTCTCCTGGTCCTCCTCTCGCTCAAAATATGGAGGAGGAGGGACATCTGGGACCCAAGGTCTCATCGGCGCCGGGGCCACGGGCGGCGTCAGGAACGGCACCGGGGACATCGGCGCCGGCGTGGTTAGGTCAACCGGCGTCGATCGGGGTTGCGGTACCACCGGAGCCGGGATCGAGGCCGGGGCCGGAGCCGAGGCCGGGATCAAGGCTGGCGGGAAGGGCGACGCCGGGACCGGAGTCGTCGGCACGCCGGAGCAACCCCATCAGGGCCCGCGGGGCCCGAAGGCGCACCGGAGGGACCTTGAGGCCCGAAGAGGCGGGCCATGGCAGACAGGAATTCCTGTATCTCGGCCGGAGTCGCCCCCGAACCCGGGAAGGACGGGTAATGCGGGGGCGGCACCACAGGCACGTCCGGGGCCGCGGGGACGGTACCGACAGGGGCCTCAGCCGAGTCGCGAGACCGGCGAGGCGAAGTCTTAGAGCGATGATGCTTCTTAGACTTTTTGTGCTTCGACTTACCCGAGGAGTGCGAAGACTTGGACTCCGACGACCGGCGGGGGCTCCGCGATCGGCCCCTCGACCTCTCACGGGACCGGGGCTTGGTGCGGCGCGGAGCCGACTGCCGGACCTCGAGGAGCTTTCGAGACCGCTCTCGCAAAGCCTTCGGGTGTAAGGCCCGGCAGTCAGGGCACGACTTTGTGTCGTGGTCTCGGCCGAAACAGTAGAGACACTCTAAGTGCGGGTCTGTGATCGACATCATTCGACCACAGACGTCGCATGGCTTGAAGCCGGGCATCCCTACCGACACCTAGGAGTCGAGATGACTCGAAAATAAACAGTGAAAAAATCACCAAAAATTTAGTCAAAAATTGACTAGGGCACTGCTCTTCCCGGATCTGCGCTTACTGGCGCGGAAAAAAGAAGAACTGACGTCAGCGCGCAGGGGCGGCGTCTAAGTACTGCCCGCGACGTCATCCCGGTGATCACGACGCCGATGATGGACGCGGACCCGCACGACGCCGCCTACCGACGCGCAAGGGTATTGCTACGCAAAAAACTTTCCGGATCCAGCCTGACGCCTGGGGATATTCTAAGGTAAGGAATCTGTCACTAACGTGTCTCTTTCAGATCCTTATACTAAAATAGTGGTATGCAAACCACGACTCGAGTCAAGACAACAGTCTGAGGACGCAGAAGTGCCGGGGACCCAAGGAACCACCCAAGGTAAGTATCTAGGAGCCCCACGGAGGTCGTGTGCAGTGTAGGATCACGACTGCGTTCTCTGTACAAATCAATTTGTAAGTCGCTGTTGCAATTTTAAAGAAAGAGGACCCTTCCCAGTGGACCCTGAAGAAACCCCGTGGAAGACAAGAGGTTGGAGAGCCACCCCACCCGTGGATACCTCAGGAACCAGGATACCTGCATCATGGAAGCTGGGTGCATAGGTGTGAAGTGGCGTCGGAAACAGTTGTCGAACTCAATGGGAGACTTCAGGAAGATGCAGCTGCTGGAGAAGGTGAAAGTGTCTGGTGTAACCCAAAGGTGGATTCAAGATGTGAAGAACCTGCAAGCAGAGGGGACAGAGTCTATGCCACTCAGGAGTGACCAGGAGGCACGGAAGACGAATGCCCACCAATGTTGGGTGTTGCAGGAGAGATGACGGTGACCTTGAAACTGCAGCTGTGTGGACCAGGTGACGCTGAGGAAGACTAGGAGCCATACACGAGCTGTCCCACGTCGAATGTCCAGAGTTGAGGGGTCGGTGTCCGGCAGGAGCACCAACAAGCCTTGGCAACTACAAACAACGTGGAAGTAAAGGAAGGTGCAATGTCGGGACCAGCAGGGTCCAGGAGACTCACCACAAGCAGGGGAGTCAGGGTAGGCCCCGAGCAATCAGGGAGCCCAAAATAATTCAAATGTGACCCTCGACAAGACCCACAGGCTGGAGGCACTGGAGTCGCAAGAGGACCTCGAGCAGCTATCAAAGAAGAAGCCCACAGTGCAAGCAATGCGGTGTGGTTGAAGATTCTGGTCACTGGAGATGCTTGAGGTTAGGGCTACATGGAGCCCGAAGATCTTGGTGGAAGGAAGCCAACAAGCCTTTGCAACTGCTAGTAGACGCAGAGCATAGGGGTTCGGTTTCTGCGGCTCGGACGAGGGATACTGGCCTCAAACTTGGCGAGAGGGCAGGGCATGCCTCAAGGGATGTGGAGAGCCACCACCTGTGTTGCTGAGCCTTTCGGAGTCTGTAGGAGCAGAGGATCAGCAGACCTGTCAGCTTAGTTGCGGTGATTCCTTCACTTCAAGGGAGATTCCTTCAGGTGTCTTGGATGTCCAAAGGCCCAGGACGGGCTCATGTATGGAGCACAGGCACGGATGTTGCAGCAGACAAGCAGGGCGAAGAGATCAGGAGCAGCAGGAGTCTTCCCAGTTGCAGCCTTGATGCTCAGAGCAAAGCCCAGCGAAGTCCTGAGTGCCCAGACGGTCGAAGTTAAAGTGGTGTCTGAATTGTATTGTGTCCCACGACGAATCTAGGGACCCACCCACAGGTAAGCCCTTAAGCATCCTAAGGAAAGGGTTTGGACGATATAGGGGTCACTCCCTAAGGAGGGGCTGGACAAGCAGGAGAATACTCCCCTGTCCTTATCCAGTTTTGCGCCAGAGCGGGAGCCAACTGCTACACACTTAAAACCAAGCACCCTGCCTTCAGGATTGAAAAGGCCTGCTGTAGTGGTGACTTATAGGTTTTAAGTGCAGTGACCCTAGATATAGGGAAACCTATATCTTTCCTAAGTGGTGCTAGCACCAGCTTACACAGGCTGCAATGGCAGGCCTTTAGTGATAGTTTGAATGTTCTCCCATAGGTGGCATAATACATGCTTCAGCCTATGGGGGACCTCTGGAGTACCTATGCCCTGGGTACCTTAGTACCATATACTAGGGACTGATAAGGGTACCCCAGTAGGGATGTACCTAGGTACTTACCATAACCATTTAGGGGAGAAGGCAGAGAGACTGGGGGTCCTGATTAGCAAGATCCCAGTCAGACTAGTCATACACAGCATTGCAAAAAGTGGGGGTAACCATAGAAGCAGATCCTACTTTCCTACACTCACTATTGACTAAAATGTGCTGCCAAAATCACTGAATCCATAGTCAATCAACAGTCCTCCTATGTAGACACTGACACAATCATCCCCCTGCAACAAACTCGTTTTTGATCTGATTTTACTACTAAACCACCCTTGTTCCAGCCACTAACGACAGGCGCAACTTTCTGGATGCTGGCGGCAAAATTAACTTATTTTATTCGATCTGTTAGTAGCATTTCAATACAGTTTCTTCTCCTAGACCACCAGGCTAACACTGGCATTAACAATTGTGTTCTTCAGTGGTTCTCTTCTTTTCTGAGAGGGAGCTCTCAGGCAATCACTATGCTTACTTTTCAATCCTCCTTTTAATCTATAACATGCAGGGTTCCCCATCCTTTTCAACATTTACGCTGCTCACTGGGCTGCTTTCATTCATTCATTTCAGCTGACTTTGCATTTCGATGGTCCTCAATATCTTCTTCAATCCCAGTTGATAGAGTACATGTGAGAGGTCACAACTAGATAACCTTTGTCCGAATATGGACAAAACACAAGTTCTTACCTTTGGCAACAGCTCTGCCTGGTCTCACATCTGGTGGCATAAAAATCCATGCCCAGCCCCTATCCCTACCAACTAGGCCCAACATTTCAGAGCAATCTTCAACACCCATTTGTCATTATCATCTCATATTAATAAACTCTCTACACCCTGATGAAACCTATCAGGAAGTTTTTATCCTTATTTCCGGAACATTATCACAAAACAATTGTCCAGACCTTATTTTTATCTCCTGAGCTATTGCAATGCATTATATTGCGGTCTCCCAGCCTCCTCTTTAAATAAACTGCAATGTATACAGAACGCTACAGCTTGCTTGATTTTAAGCCTTAGTTGTTGCACCAGTACTTCACACCATCAAAATACATTTCACTGGTTCCCCATCCACAACAGATTTGTTTTCAAACAAATATTCTACCATGAAGGTCTGTCAGCACCTTCTTGTGACTATATGACCAACCTCTTCACCAGGTTCACCCTTCCCAGATTTCTTCCTTTCAGCTCTTCCAACTTCTTTTGCATTCCCAGATTTAAAAAATCCTACATTGGCAGCCAATGTTTCTCGCCGCTCACTTTTAAAGCCTGGAATGAACTCCGCCCCCCCCCCTCCCCCCCACTCTTCACTCCATCACCTGTTTAACAAACTTTAAGGAAGCAATTTAAAACGTATACCTTTTTTGCACCTAACTCTCTCTACTGGTCCTCTTTTAAGCCTAGCACCAGTACAGTTTTTAGCCGGTCATTTAAACGCTTCATAAAAACTAAATGAAATCAATTATCAAGTGAAGACTTGTGAATGGGAGATATGTAGCAAATTTTTCTGGATTTGATTTTTTTTAAGTTGGGGAAGGGGTTTATGGGACTTTAACCTATACAGTATTGGCTATCATCATGGAGATATCAGCATTGCTCAGTAAAGGAGAAAGGAGTAGCTACTTCTTGCAACAGACTTTCTTATACAGCGACTTATCAATTTTTGGAGAATAAGATTTTATGTTGCTGACCTATATTTTGTTTCTGGTGGTGCCAACCATCCTGGAGTTTCCCTGTCTCCTTGTTGTTGAGACTAATCTGTCCTCATCTCACCCTGCTCTTTATTGTTCCCGAATCCTATGTCCCATGTCCTTCTCTCAAATTCACTGGCAGAGGTGTGAACTTGTAAAGCATCTCCCTGCCCCAGTGCCTCACTGATTAGGTGTCTCAGTGTCATAAATCTATTTTTCACTTTAGATCATAGTTCGATCCTAGTTCAGACTCCAAAGAACAAGGGAGTCCCCCATCTTATACTGTCCCCAGCACCAGTAAATTCCTGACCCCTGTGCTGTGCTGCTGCTCCGTATGGCATAATGAATGGTTACTGGTATACAATACAAAGTGCAATATAAAAAGAGAACTTTTACTGTAGGCTGCTTTAGTCACAAAGCACTGAGAAAAACTGTTCTGCTAAGAAACACAGAGATGCCATGTTAACCAACCAACATAAAAAGAAAGAATTCTTGGCTTTTCTATCAGTAATAATAGTTAAACCACTTTTGTGTATTCTAGGTGGCATTAGTGGCAGACTACCTAGGGCTGTCACTAGCTTCTATTTCCGAAAAAACTAACATATTTCTTAGGAATATCAAGATTTCCAGGGAAAAAGTGCTTAATATTGTAGTAACTGGATTTAGTTATATGACACTTAAAAGTGCATATCTTACAAATCGTAAAACTTATAGAATATCTACATAGCATCAAACATTACATTACTTTACATTGAGACAATCTTAGTTTTTCCTTGGAAAAGCATGCACTACTGTACCTGCATCTTCCAATGGAACAAAGAGCTACTGGATCCCCCACTACCGCCACTAAAGACTGAGCCCTTGTAATAGCGGTGTTAAGAAGTTTGTAGTTGGATAAAAAACCGTAATCTAGGTCTTCCGTGGAATCCTCAAGGAGTTGTTCTTTCCTCTTGATCGGGGTTTGCTTATGTTTGCACGTGTGTCGAGTTCGGACTGTGCTGAGGAACAACACACGAAATTGCTTTCCTAGGGGAAAGAAAGCAATACTTGTTAGTCATTTGCAAACCAAAATGAAGCACTTAAGTATTTTCATAACAGTGAACATAATTTGTCAGTAGAGGTGAATGCATTGCTTGAAATAGAAATTCTGCTGAGACGTGCAGGTATTCTTCCTTTCAAATTGAAGAAGTGTAGGTAATCAATACAGGATAGTACCTGACCATTTAAAGCACTGGACGGATGATAATCACGATCTGCTGCCGTCAAAATATAGAATTATAAATGGGTAACAGTGAATTACGGGGATCTTTCTTACCAAGGGGTTTGGAGTGATATCAAACAAACAACAAGGGCAGAGCTAAAGCACAAGTTACTTACCTTCAGTAACGATATATCTGTAAGAAACATTACTTAGTGATAGATTCCTTACCTTAGAATATCCCCAGGCGTCAGACTGGATCCGGAAAGTTTTCGTCAGCAGTACCCCTGCGCGTCGGAAGGTGGCATCGTGCAGCTCCGCGTCCTTCGTTGGCGTCGTGGTCGCCGAGACGTCGCGTCAGCTACTTAGACGCCGCCCTCGAGCGCTGACGTCATTTCTGTACACAACTTTCCGTGCCAGGAACGCAGAGCCATGCAAGATACTGACCACTGGTGCATTGAAACTAGGGCCCTGAAAGGGATGACCTTAACCCTAGAAATCAGTTCGCAGAACGGGGAGGATGGGTGGGGCGGTAAGGAATCTATCACTAACTAATGTTTCTTACAGATATATCGTTACCGAAAGGTAAGTAACTTGTGCATCTGAAAGAAACACGTTAGTGATAGATTCTTTACCTTAGAATAGATACCCCAGCAATACCAACCCCGGTGGTGGGTCTGCGAACCAAGATCACACCAGAAAGTCCCGGAGAACAGAACGGCCAAAGAAGCCGTCTCTCCGGACTTGGCTGTCCAGGCAATAGTGCTAAGTAAAAGTGTGCAGCCAGGCCCACGTAGCTGCCTGACAGATGTCTTGTAAGGGGACACCACGTCCCAATGCCATAGTGGCAGCCGTCGCCCTGGTAGAATGGGCGCGCAGCCCCAACGGAGGCTCCTTCTTTGCCAGAGAACAACAGGCTTTAATACACAAGACGACACATCTGGATATAGTCCGCTTGTGTACGGCCCGACCTTTTTTGGCGCCAACGTAGCCAACAAAGAGCTGGTCATCCACCCGGAACTGTTGTGTGCGACTCAGGTAAAATGAGAGTGCACGTTTTGGGTCCAGACGGTGGAGCCTCTCTTCCTCTGTGGAAGGATGCGGAGGCGGAAAGAAGGTGGGCAAAGTGATGGTCTGCCCGATGTGAAAGGCAGTAACAACCTTTGGCAGAAAGGATGGACGCGTCCTGAGGACAACCTTGTCCGGATGCACAGACAGAAAAGGAGGTTTACAAGAAAGAGCCTGGAGCTCACTCACTCTCCAGCAGAGGTGATGGCAACCAGGAAAGCAGTCTTCAGAGTTCACAAGCGAGAGGACAGTTGTGAAGTGGCTCAAAGGGAGCACACATTAAGAATGTGAGAACCAGGTCCAAATCCCACTGTGGCATTACAAAGGGAACAGGAGGAAAAAGGTGAGTAATGCCTTTGAGGAATCTGTTAACAACAGGGGACTTGAAAAGAGAGGGCTGATCAGGGAGCCTGAGAATGGCCGAAATAGCAGAAAGGTAGCCCTTGATAGTGCCCAGAGAGAAGCCCTGCTGGGCCAAAGAAAGAAGGAACAGTAGGACCTCAGAAAGAGGGGCAGAAAGGGGATCCACAGCCTTTGCTGTGCACCATGCCACAAACTTGTTCCACCTGCAGGCGTATACCAACTTAGTGGAGGGACGCCTGGCTGCCAGAATGACATCACAGACTTCAGGAGGCAAGTCGAAGGGAATCAACTGCGCCGCTCAATCTCCACGCAAAGAGGTGGAGACTGGACAGGTTCGGGTGGAGGACCGTCCCCTGCTGCTTCGACAGAAGATCCTCCTGAAGAGGCAGTCGGATCTGGGGATCGATGGTCATACTGAGTAGCTCGGGATACCAAACTCTTCGAGCCCAGTCCGGAGCCACAAGAATGACTTGGGCCCGGTCGCGCCTGATCTTCTTCAGCACTCTGGGCAGAAGTGGCATAGACGGAAAGGCGTACAACAGACCGCAACTCCACTCGCGACGAAAAGCGTAGCCAAGCGAGTGCCGCCTTGGAAATTCCAACGCGCAGAACTGATGACATTGCGCGTTCTCGTCGGTGGCGAATAGATCTACCCAAGACTCTCCCCACTGTTGAAAGAGACCTTGCGCCACCTGCGAGTTAAGTCGCCATTCGTGATCCATCATGCACCTGCGGCTGAGCTCGTCCGCCCTGGGGTTCAGTGAACCTGCCAGGTGTTGAACCACCAGGGAAATGCCCTGACGTTCCAGCCATGTCCAGAGGTGCAGAGCCTCCTGACATAGGGTCCACGACCCCACCCCGCCCTGTTTGTTGCAGTACCACATGGCGGTGGTGTTGTCTGTGAACACCTGCACTATTCTCCCCTTGACAGAGGGAAGGAATGCCTTTGGTGCAAGCCTGATCGCCCGGAGCTCCAAAAGGTTGATATGGAGCCGGGACTCCGCCGGAGACCAGAGGTATCTGATCTCCGCCTCTCCCATGTGGCCGCCACATCCCAGGAGGGACGCGTCAGTCACCACTGTGTGCTCCGGTTGGGCAAGGGAGAGGGATCTGCCATTGACCCAATGCCGGTTTGTGAGCCACCACTGCAATTGTTGTGCAGTGCCCTCCGAGATCTGGACGTAATCGGACAGGTTCCCCTGATGCTACGCCCACTGGAACTTCAGGTCCCACTGCAGAGCCCGCATATGCCATCTGGCATGATCGACCAGCAGGATGCAGGAGGCCATGAGGCCCAGCAGCCTCAGGGTCATCCTGACCGAAACCCAGGATAGAGGCTGAAAGATCGGAATCATAGCCTGAATATCCTGGACTCGCCGTTCGGGAGGATAGACCCGAAAGTGTGTCGTATCCAGAACCGCTCCGATGAAGAGGAGCTTCTGAGAGGGAATCAGGTGCGACTTCGGCACGTTGATGGAGAACCCCAGCGAATGCAGGTCGGCCTTAGTCTGGAGGTGGGAGACGACAGCCTGGGGCGAGCCCGCCTTCAACAGCCAGTCGTCGAGATAGGGGAAGACTGGAACCCCTGATCTGCGCAGATGAGCTGCGACCACCGCCATCACCATGGTGAAGACCCGAGGGGCGCTGGTAAGGCCAAAGGGGAGCACGGTAAACTGAAAGTGCTCATGGCCTACCGTAAACCGCAGGTAACGCCGGTGGGCCGGCAGGACGGGAATGTGGAAATATGCGTCCTGCAAGTCCAACGCTACCATCCAGTCTCCAGGGTCGAGGGCAGACAAGACCTGAGCAAGCGTCAACATCTTGAACTTCTCCTTCCGGAGGAAGCGATTGACGTCCCTGAGGTCCAAGATAGGACGCAGGCCCTTGTCCTTCTTGGGCACCAGAAAGTAGTGGGAATAACAACCACGTCCTACTTCTGGCGCAGGAACGCGCTCGATGGCCCCCTTGGCCAAGACGGCTGCGACTTCCTGTTGAAGAAGTGCCAAGTGATCCCCCGACATGCAGTGGTACTGGGGTGGCATGGCTGGAGGGGTAGCCTCGAAGGGGAGGGAGTAGCCCCTTCGGACTATTTGTAAAACCCACCTGTCCGAAGTGATGGTGCGCCAGTGGGGGAGGTGATGGCGAATCCTGCTGCCCACTGGCGTTTGATGGGCCTGAAATACAGGACTAGGAAGATTTGGAGGCAGTGGTGGCCGGGGTGGTGGTGGATTGACCCGCCCGCTGGCCCCCTGACCCGCCTCGACGGGTCCCACGTCCGCGCTGAGACTGTTGCTGCGCAGGCCTGTGGCTCTGAAGCGAACGTGTCGGGGCGCCCCTTCCGTGGCCACGAAAGGAGCGAAAAGCAGAAGGCGGAGGAGGGCGCGTGGCGGAAAGGCCCAGGGACTTGGCCGTAGCCGGTTGACAGAGTTCCCGAGAGTACACTGGTCGTTTGGCTTACTCGCCACGGTCTGGGTCTAGTCGGCTTACTCCGCCGCCAGTTTCTGTAGAGTGGGTATTCCGAATGAGAGTACCGCACAAAGTTACAAGATTAATGGGATAAGAGGCTCGGATCAGATATTATCTGGATCGAAGATTTAAGTATTGGAATTAATTTTATACGAGATGAAATACTGATTGATGCCCAACCGGGTTGGAATTATCACCGGTGGAGAGATTGGGAGCTGTAATCAATTGTGCAGGAAGCCCTGAAGAAGTCATGGGAGATTACCCATTGACGAAAGCGCGTTGGCTGGTTTGCGCAAGAGAAATCATATTAAAATTGAACCATAAAGGATTAAGGATTTGTCTCGACTTTGCAAATTCCAGGAACGGTGTCATATATATTTTACTTTTGCGTGTGCATAGGATCTGTTATTTTACTTGGCCGTAGCCCGCAAGTCCTTAAAGCACTCCAACGCACTATCTGCCTTGTTGCCAAAAAGGCGAATGCCATCAAAGGGCATGTTCATCAGGGTGTTCTGGACATCCCCCGAGAAACCAGTAGTCCTCAGCCAGGCGTGGCGACGGAGCGCCACTGTCGTGGAAATCGCACTGCCCAGCGAGTCGGCAGTGTCAAGCCCACATCGAATTGTGAACTTTGCAACATCTCTCCCTTCAGCAATAGCCTGAGAGAGCACTGTCCGGGCCTCCTCCGGACAGTGAGGCAGCACTTGCGCCACCGTATCCCACAGAGAGTGGGAATAACGGTTCAAGAGGCATGCAGTGTTCACAGACCGTAGCCCTGAACTGGCGGAAGAGAAAATCTTCTTCCCAAATTGTTCCAGTTTCTTGGATTCCCTATCCGGAGGTGCGGTAGGGAAGGCGCTCGGGGATGCAGAGGCTTGGACAACCAAGCTCTCAGGGGTAGGGTGTTGGGAGAGGAAAAGGGGGTCGCCCAGGGCCGGGCGATGGCGTCGGGCCACGTTCCTATCCACAGGAGCCCCTGTGGTGGGCCTGGACCAGGTGCCCAAAAGAACGTCAGAAAGTGCATCATTAAAAGGCAGCAGTGGCTCCGCAGAGGTAGCTGCCGGCTGAAGCACTTCTGTCAGGAGGTTAGTCCTGACGGCCACTGTAGGGAGTTCGAGGTGGAGGGCCTCGGCCGCCCTACGCAACACCACGGCGTAACTTGCACCCTCCTCCGTAGCCACGGTAGGAGGAGTGAGCATGCCAAGGTCAGAAGAGGTGTCAAGACCACTGGCATCCCCCAGTTCCTCTGCCCAGTCCGGGTCTAACTCACACTGAGCGGTGAGAGGGTCCTCAGATCCCTCCCAGTCCTCCGAAGGCTGATGAACAGGCCTGAAATAAGGAGGGATAGAAGGGTCCCATCGGCGTCGGAATCGGCATCGAGCGACGCCGTTCCGGCGCCGTGTCCACTTCGGGGCTGAAACCGGGGACGACGTCGTCCGTCGGGACGGGCGACGTCGGAAGTGGTGCCGGAGGGGTCGGTGGAGGTGTTACGAGGTCAAGCGGCGTCGACCGGGATCGAGGCCTGGATCCTGGGGGCCCTGCGGCGCCAGGGCCGGAGCCGACAGCGATGCCGGAGCCGTCGGCAGTAGAAGGCAAGGACCCCCAGTCGGACCCGCGGGGCCCGAAGGCGCACCGGCGGGACCCGACGGCCCAAAGAGGCGAGCCATGGCTGACAGAAATTCCTGCAGCTGGGCCGGAGTCGCCGACGGACCCGGGAAGGGCGGGTAGGCCGACGGCGACTGCGTAGGCTCCGCCGGAGCCGTGGGGGTGGCACCACCCGTACCCTCAGCCGCGACGGGAAGTCGGAGAGCGACAGCGCTTCTTCGACTTCTTAGAGTGCTTCGCCTTACCTGACCCCGAGTGCGAAGACTTCGATCCCGACGAACGATGGTGGTGGCTCCGCGACCGGTCCCTCGACCTCTCACGGGACCGGGACCTTGAGCGGCGCGGAGCCGACTGCCGGACTTCAAGCAACTTTCGGGACAGCTCCCGCAAAGTCTTTGGCGCCATGGCCCGGCAGTCGGGGCACGACTTGCGGTCGTGGTCGCGCCCCAGGCAGTAGAGACACACGCGGTGCGGGTCAGTCACCGACATCATGCGATGACATTCCTCGCAGGACTTGAAGCTGGGCATCCCTACGGGACCAGGAGTCGATCGACTCGAGAAAGACAGAGACAAAAAGCCTCAAAAAAGTCAGTCAAAAAATGACTGGGGGTACCGCTCTCTCCGGATCTGCGCTTGCTGGCGCGGAAAAAGAAAGAACTGACGTCAGCGCGCGAGGGCGGCATCTAAGTAGCTGCCGCGACGTCATCTCGGCGACCACGACACCAACGACAGACGCGGAGCCGCACAAAGCCACCTTCCAACGCGCAGGGGTACTGCTGACGAAAACTTTCCAGATCCAGTCTGACGCCTGGGGATATTCTAAGGTAAGGAATCTATCACTAACGTGTTTCTTTCAGATGTTGTCTATACTGTCATTCAGAACCTTGAGGTGAAAAACATCCTTGTAATTCGCTTTTTACCCATCTTAAAATGTTATGTTGTGTCTGGCCCCCAATATCACCTGCCTCTGCATTCAAACTGCTACACAGCGGCAGAGGAGTAATGGGGAGCTATACATAACATGGCCTCTCCTCAGTGACCCAAACCTGGAGAAAAAAAACATCTCACCTGCCACCCTTAACAACCCCACCATCCGGGCCTTCTTTCCCCCTCCTGCAGCTGGGCTTTCTGCTTTCAGTCAAAGCAGACAATCAATAATGCATCAACAGGCTCTTAGAAAGCCCTGTCACATTTTCCTGGAAGACCTTTATGATGTAGCAACAGTGGATAACGAGTTTTGTTTTCAACTGTTGTTAAGTCATAGCAGTGAAGTACCAGATTTAGAGTCTGGTGTAAACCTGTGGAGGCCATGAATGAAACATAGAATTAAAGATGGGTAACAGTGAAATACAAGGCTTGTTTTTAACCGAGGGGTTCTGAGTGACATCAAATAGACAACGAGAGCAAAGCTTGAGCTGTCTATGATGTCACTCAAAACCCCGAGGGCAATTCACTTTTACCTATCTATAATTCTATGTTATGCATGCAGTGCAAAATTATCTGTTCCGTGCTTTCAACTGCTACGTAGGGGCAGAGGAGTAATCGGGGAGCCATATATATAAAATGGCCTTTGTTATGTATCACTGTACAAAAGGTAAAACAAATAACGTGCCATCTTTGACCAACTCCAACTCCTGTCTTCCTTCCCTATGCTGCAGCTGTGCTTTCTCCTTTTATTCAAAGGAGACTAACACACCTGCGCTGACAGGCTCTCAGAGAGCCCAGGCAGCCTTTAATGGAAGGCCTTTATGATGTAGCAACAGTTGCCAAAGACTTTTGTTATCAACTGTTGCTATGTCATAGCAGCGAGTTAGGACATTTGGAAGTTATAGCGCCTCTCTATGAGAGCCATACATAGCAAAGTGCTAAATATAATCAATAACTAGGAGTAGTGGTTTACCTCGTTCCATAGGATTCACATCAACTCTCTCCCAAGCTGACACTGTCGACCTACATGCAAGCTAAAGCAGAGTTACCCCCAAAAATCCTCTACTCTCCCCCTCCTTCCACCCCAATCCTAGACAACTCCAACCAGTACAGAATCCCAACTATCTCCTCCACCCGATTCAAACATGTCATATTCAAAGCAGACGCCTATCAGAAACAATATACCTGTAATAACCAAAACCCTCACACAAAATCAATCACCTCATTTCTATGCGCCATGATTCACACAACTGTAAATCTGCTATGTAGTAAAAACTAGAAATCTCCGACACCATTGCTCAATCAGACCTCCCAGGATATTGGGCATTGACTTGCATATTTTGTGGATCAAAAAAGCAAATTTGGCAGAGTAGATTATCGGTTTTTGCAGCATTCTAATGCACTTTATTTTATTCAGATTAATTTGCTTTGCAGACTTTTCAGCAGCAGAAAAAGATGTAAGCTATTTCCAGAGAATATTGCCCTTTCAAAGAAGCATATCAAAAGTAACTGAAGGCTTCTGCTACGCATCCTTTGCTACTGGGTTTGGCCTGCAAGATTTTACAACAAGAAACCTACCTTTCTTAGTGCTCAGAAGTCACTATCCTCACAGCTTGTAATGCATTAGATTAAAGGTCAGAAACCCTCTAAGGCAGGAAACTGTCAGTTGGCCTCAACCTGACTCCCACCACTGGTTCAATGCACCAGTCACCTACCTCTACAGACACGGGAAAGCCCAGGAACTCATTTCCCTCTGGAAAACATCAGCTACCAACTGCATGCTACTTGTGGTCCAGGTGAGAGGAACACAATGTGAGAGCACACAACAGAGATGGGAGGAATGGGGTAAAAGGCTTAGATATGTCCAATGGGTATACAGAAGGAAGAGCAACTATTTGGGAGGACGAAGACAGAAATGCAGACAGCCGCAAGAGAAGTGCAAATAAAGAGAAAGTGAGGTCCGCAGCAGCACCCAATAGAACGAAAGAACTAGAGAGAAATTGCATGGTAATTAGACCCTTAAGATAATACCACAGTAAAAAGAAATTCCCTTTCTCCTTTTAGGCCCCTCATGCATTCTTGACGTTCGATTCTAATGATACATTCCTCATTTTTTTCTGAACGACAGTGATCATGGACACCTTGGCTGGTCTTTGAACCTAGGACGAAAGTAAGAAGATGACATCTCCAGTTGGCACGACCAGAAATCTACCACCAACCCTGACACCACAGTTGAATAACTTACCTTTGGTAACGCCTTATCTGGTACAGATGGGATCTAGCCGCAGTTTCCTTGCCTTTGAATTATCCCCACGTGCCAGATTGGATCAGGAAAATTTTCTGCAGCAGTACCTCTGCGCGTCGAAAGAGGGCATTGAGTTACTCCGTAGCGACGCCGTCCACCTGATGTGACGTCGAAAGAGTCCATATAAGCCCTCCCCTGACGCGCTGTCTGTTTCTTCCATGACCACTTTCCGTGCTAAAACGCGGAGCCACTTACAGAAACTGCTAGGAAACAGTGTGCTCCAAAATAATTTTTTTTGTAAAACGTTTGTTATAGTATTTTTTTTTTTAAACTAAAAGACACGAGAATGCCAGAAGGGATCTGGGTATGAAGATAAGTAACTTATTAATCTGATAGAGGCATCAAGCAGCAGATTCCTTAAATTTGAATTAGATACCCAAGCAATACCATCCCTAAGGGAGGGTCTGCGACCTGGTCCACGAAAGATCCCCGACTACGACTAGCCAGCCTTTAAGAGAGAGAGAGTGGTCCGGCTGTCCGAAAAGTAGGTGAGAGAGAAGACCTGGAAAAAGACACCCATGGCAGAAGATTAAGTATGGGTTACAAGAACATTTCAGATAATTACAACACCATACAGCATCCCCAATTGTAACCGGACCATTAGTGGACGGGGCTGAAGGCCAAGGATAATGGCTAATACCACCGAGCCCAAGCTCCTTGTGATAGACGCAAGCAATGCAAAATTACCACCCAAAGCTGTAAGAAAGCATGGCAAACAACAACAACTAGAACGGCCATAGACCATCCACAGCCATAGGAAACATTCCGAGAGAAAAGCGAGCCCTCTGGGACCATGCAACGGAGAACCACAGAGGAGGTAGGTATGCGATTGCAAAGCAACAAACAAGTGAAGCATTTGTGGGAGACGAGGAAAAAAGCAGCAACGTAACAATAAATGTGCTCCCTCCTAGAAAGATAGCATAACATGACTGTATAGAGATAAAGACAAAAAAAGATGTATGACAACAGACACAAAAGAACAATTGTTGGAACTGGCCCTTTCCGCAGTGTCATCCCCAAACTTTTTGCCTATTGCCTCCTATTTTCTGACCCTGTTTTCGTTGGCTATAGGATTTTGGGCACTTTACCACTGCTGATCAGTGCTAAAGTGCATATGCTCTCTGAATAGATTGTGACAATGATTGGTTATCCATGATTGGCATATCTGATTTACTGGTAAGTCCCTAGTAAAGTGCACAGTGTGCGTCAGGGCCTGTAAATCAAATGCCACTAGTGGGCTTACAGCACTGGTTGGGCCACACACATGAGTAACCCTGTAAATGTGTCTCAGACCTACCACTGTAGTGTCTGCACACGCAGTTGTAAACTGCTATGTTGCCAAACCTTCCATTTCCTTACATGTAATTGCATTTATATAGCGCTTTCTACCCCTGATGAGGTGTTGAAGCGCTTTTAGGCGAGTAGCATGCTACTCCAGAACCCAAACAGGATTGGTGGGGAATTAGTATAGTGAAGCACAAGTTACTAACTTGTGTAACGATGCACAAGTTACTAACTTGTGTAACGATGTATCTGTAAGAGACAGTAGTTAGTGACATATTCCTTACCTTAGAATATCCCCAGGCGTCAGACTGGATCCGGAAAGTTTTTGCATAGCAGTACCCTTGCGCGTCGGTAGGCGGCGTCGTGCGGCTCCGCGTCAGTCGTCGGCGTCGTGATCGCCGGGATGACGTCGCGGGCAGTACTTAGACGCCGCCCCTGCGCGCTGACGTCCGTTCTGTACACGACTTTCCGCGCCAGGAACGCAGAGCCATGCAAGAAGCTGACATATGTGTCTGAAAAATACTAGGGCCCTGAAAGGGATGTCCTAAACCCTAGAAATCAGTTCGCAGAACGGGGGAGGATGGTGGGCGGTAGGAATCTGTCACTAACTACTGTCTCTTACAGATATATCGTTACACAAGTTAGTAACTTGTGCATCTGAAAGAGACACGTTAGTGACAGATTCCTTACCTTAGAATAGATACCCCAGCAATACCAACCCCGGTGGTGGGTCTGCGAACAAAGATCAGACAAGGAAGTCCCAGAGGACAGAACGGCCAAAGAAGCCGTCCCTCCGGACCTGACTGTCAAGGCAGTAATGCTTTGTAAATGTGTGCAGCGAGGCCCACGTAGCTGCCTGACAGATATCCTGCAGCGGAACACCGCGGCCTAAAGCCGTGGTAGCAGCCGTTGCCCTGGTGGAATGGGCATGCAGCCCAACCGGAGGCTCCTTCTTAGCCAAAGAATAGCAGGCTTTGATACTCAAGGTTACCCAGCGGGAGATGGTTCTCTTGTGCACCGCCCGACCTTTTTTGGCGCCCACGTAGCCAACAAAGAGCTGGTCATCCACCCGGAAGTGTTGTGTGCGGTTGATATAAAAGGAAAGCGCACGTTTTGGGTCCAGACGGTGGAGCCTCTCTTCCTCTCTGGAAGGATGCGGAGGCGGAAAGAAGGTGGGCAAAGTAATGGTCTGCCCAATGTGGAAGGCAGTAACCACCTTTGGCAAGAAGGACGGACGTGTCCGAAGAACAACCTTGTCTGGATGAACAGACAGAAAGGGAGGTTTGCATGAAAGAGCCTGGAGCTCACTCACCCGCCGAGCGGAGGTGATGGCCACCAGAAAGGCTGTCTTCAGAGTCAGAAGATGAAGAGGACAGTTATGTAGAGGCTCAAAGGGAGCGCACATGAGAAAGGTAAGAACCAAGTTCAAGTCCCACTGAGGCATCACAAACGGAACAGGAGGGAAGAGGTGTGTAATGCCTTTTAGAAACCTGTTAACAACAGGGGACTTGAAAAGGGAGGGCTGATCAGGAAGCCTGAGGAAGGCCGAGAATGCACAAAGATAGCCCTTGATGGTACCCAGGGCAGAACCCTGTTGGGCCAGGGAAAGAAGGAACAGAAGAACCTCAGAAAGAGGGGCAGAAAGGGGATTCACAGCCTTTGCTGTGCACCATGCCACAAACTTGTTCCACCTGCAGGCGTATACCACCTTAGTGGAGGGACGCCTGGCTGCCAGAATCACATCACAAACTTCGGGAGGCAGAGTCGAAAGGAATC
This sequence comes from Calotriton arnoldi, assembly GCA_963921515.1. NCBI lineage: Eukaryota > Metazoa > Chordata > Amphibia > Caudata > Salamandridae > Calotriton > Calotriton arnoldi. The sequence goes on from CAWUFW010003448.1 coordinate 499,868, forward strand.
AACTGCCGCCGCTCAATCTCCACGCAAGCAGGTGGAGGCTGGACAGGTTCGGGTGGAGGACCGTCCCCTGCTGCTGCGACAGAAGATCCTCCCGAAGAGGCAGAAGGATCGGGGGATCGACGCTCATACTGAGTAGCTCGGGATACCAAACTCTTCGAGCCCAGTCCGGAGCCACAAGGATGACTTGGGCCCAGTCGCGCTGAATCTTCTTCAACACTCTGGGTAGAAGTGGTATAGGCGGAAAAGCGTACAACAGACCGCAACTCCACTCGCGACGAAAAGCGTCGCCGAGCGAGTGCTGCCTTGGAAATTCCAACGCGCAGAACTGATGACATTGCGCGTTCTCTTCGGTGGCGAATAGATCTAACCAAGGCTCTCCCCACTGTAGAAAGAGTCCTTGAGCCACTTCCGAGTGAAGACGCCAGTCGTGATCCATGATGCACCTGCGGCTGAGTTCGTCCGCCCTGGCGTTCAAGGAACCTGCCAGGTGTTGAACCATCAGGAAAATGCCCTGATGTTCCAGCCATGTCCAGAGGCGCAGAGCCTCCTGACATAGGGTCCACGACCCCACCCCGCCCTGTTTGTTGCAGTACCACATGGCGGTGGTGTTGTCTGTGAACACCTGCACTACCGTCCCTTTGGCAGAGGGAAGGAATGCCTTGAGTGCAAGTCGGATCGCCCGGAGCTCCAGAAGGTTGATATGGAACCGGGACTCCGCCGGAGACCAGAGGCCTCTGATCTCCGCCTCTCCCATGTGACCGCCCCATCCCAGAAGGGTCGCGTCCGTCACAACTGTGTGCTCTGGCTGGGGAAGGGAGAGGGATCTGCCCATGACCAATTGCCGGTTCGAGAGCCACCACTGCAACTGTTTTGCAGTCCCCTCCGAGATCTGGACGTGATCGGACAGGTTGCCCTGGTGCTGCGCCCACTGGAACTTCAGGTCCCACTGCAGAGCCCGCATATGCCATCTGGCATGATTGACCAGCAGGATGCAGGAGGCCATGAGGCCCAGCAGCCTCAGGGTCATCCGTGCCGAAACCCAGGATAGAGGCTGAAAGATCGGAATCATAGCCTGAATATCCCGGACTCGCCGTTCGGGAGGATAGGCCCGAAACTGCGTCGTGTCCAGAACTGCTCCGATGAAAAGGAGCTGTGGAGAAGGAATCAGGTGCGACTTCGGCACATTGATGGAGAACCCCAGCGAGTGCAGGAGTTCGGCCGTAGTCTGGAGGTGGGAGACGAATGCCTGGGACGAGCCCGCCTCAGCAGCCAGTCGTCGAGGTAGGGGAAGACTGGAACCCCTGCCCGGCGCAGATGAGCTGCGACCACCGCCATCACTTTCGTGAACACCTGAGGGGCACTGGTAAGGCCAAAGGGGAGCACGGTGAATTGAAAATGCTCGAGGCCCACCATGAACCGCAGGTAACGCCGGTGGGCCGGCAGGACGGGGATGTGGAAATAAGCGTCCTGCAAGTCCAACGCTACCATCCAGTCTCCAGGGTCGAGGGCAGTCAAGACCTGAGCTAAGGTGAGCATCTTGAACTTCTCCTTCCGGAGGAAGCGATTGACGTTCCGGAGGTCCAAGATAGGACGCATGTCCTCCTTGTCCTTTTTGGGCACCAGAAAGTAGTGGGAGTAGCAACCACGTCCTACTTCTGGGGTCGGAACGCGCTCGATGGCCCTCTTGGCCAAGAGGGCCGCAACTTCCTTCTGAAGAAGCACCAAGTGATCCCCTGACATGCGGTGGAATTGAGGTGGCATGGCTGGGGAGGGTGGTCTCGAAGGGGAGGGAGTAGCCCCTTCGGACAATGTCCAAGACCCACCTGTCCGAGGTGATGGCACGCCAGTGGGGAAGGTGATGGCGGACCCTGCCCCCTACTGGCGTGCTGTGCACCTGAAAGGAAGGACTAGGAGGGCTTGGAGGCCGCGGACGGGGCAGGGTTGGTGGCCTGACCCGCACGCTGGTTGCCTGACCCGCCACGGCGGGAGCCACGTCCTCGGCCACGCGAAGACGCTTGCTGCGCAGGCCGGTGGCTGAGCAGCGGACGTGACTGGGCGCCCCTTCCGTGGCCACGAAAGGGGCGAAAAGCAGATGGCTGCGGAGGGCGTACAGCAGAAAGGTCCAGGGACTTGGCTGTAGCCCGAGAGTCCTTAAAACGCTCCAGCGCATGGTCTGCCTTGTTCCCAAAAAGACCGACCCCATCAAAGGGCATGTCCATAAGAGTGTTCTGGACATCACCCGAGAAACCAGTGGTTCTCAGCCAGGCGTGAGGGCGCAGCGCCACTGTCGTTGCAATAGATCTACCCAGCGAGTCGGCGGTATCAAGGCCACATCTAATGGTAAATTTAGCCGCATCTCTTCCTTCCGCAATGGCGCGGGAAAGCAGTGTCTGAACCTCCTCAGGACACTGGGGCAAAGCTTGCGCCACCGAGTCCCACAGAGAGTGGGAATATCGGCCCAAAGGCAAGCGGTGTTGACAGACCGCAAGCCAGCACTGGAGGAAGAAAAGACCTTCTTCCCAAATTGATCCAGGCGTTTGGATTCCCTATCCGGAGGAGCGGTAGGGAAGGCGGTTTGGGAAGCAGAGGCTTGGACAACCAAGCTCTCAGGAGTGGGGTGTTGGGAGAGGAACAGGGGGTCGCCCGGAGCGGGGCGATGGCGTCGGGCCACGTTCCTATCCACAGGAGCCCCTGTGGCGGGCTTGGACCAGGTGCCCAAAAGAACGCCAGAAAGTGCGTCATTAAACGGCAGCAGTAGCTCCGAGGAGGTAGCCGCCGGCTGAAGCACTTCCGTCAGGAGGTTAGTCCTGACGGCCACTGTAGGCAATTGGAGGTGTAAGGCCCCAGCTGCTCTATGCAACACCGTTGCAAAGTTTGCTCCCTCCTCCGTTGCCACGGAAGGAGGAGACAGCATGCCAGGGTCAGGGGAGGTGTCCAGCCCACTGGCATCCCCAAGTTCCTCAGCCCAGTCCTGTTCGTACTCACACTGCTGTGTGAGAGGGTCCTCCGACCCCTCCCAGTCCTCTTCGTCCTCCTCAGGTTCAAAATAAGGAGAAGGAGGGACACGCGGGACCCAAGGTCTCAACGGCGTCGGAGCCGGCGTCGAGCGGACGCTGGTCCGGCGCCGTGTCCGGATCCGGAGAGAACCGGGAACGACGCCGCCCGGAGCCTCGGGCGGCGTCGGAAACTGCACCGGAGACATCGGCGCCGGCGGAGGCGTAGTTAGGTCAACCGGCGTCGTTGGGGGTTGCAACAGCACCGGAGCCGGGATCGAGGCCGGGGCCGGGACCGAGGCTGGTGTGACAGGCGGCGCCGGGACCGGAGTCGTCGGCGGCGCCGGGGAAACCCCATCAGGGCGCGCGGGGCCCGAAGGCACACCGGGGGGACCTTGAGGCCCGAAGAGGCGGGCCATGGCAGACAGGAATTCCTGTATCTCGGCCGGAGTCGCCCCCGAACCCGGGAAAGGACGGGTAATGCGGGGGCGGCTCCACAGGCACTCCCGGAGCCGCGGGACGGTGCCGACAGGAGCCTTAGCCAAGTCGCGAGACCGGCGAGGCGAAGTCGTTGAGCGATGACGCTTCTTAGACTTTTTATGCTTCGACTTACCGGAGGAGTGTGAAGACTTGGACCCCGACGACCGATGAGGACTCCGCGACCGGACCATCGACCTCTCGCGTGACCGGGGCTTGGTGCGGCGCGGAGCCGACTGCCGGACCTTGAGGAGCTTTCGAGACCGCTCTCGCAAAGCCTTCGGGTGCAAGGCCCGGCAGTCGGGGCACGACTTTGTGTCGTGGTCGCGGCCGAGACAGTAGAGACACTCTAAATGCGGGTCTGTGATCGACATCATACGACCACAGACGTCGCAGGACTTGAAGCCGGGCATCCCTACCGACACCTTCGGAGTCGATAGACTCGTGTAAAAAAACAGAGAAAAATCACCAAAAATATAGTCAAAAAATGACTAGGGCACTGCTCTTCCCGGATCTGCACTTACTGGCGCGGAAAAAGAAGAACTGACGTCAGCGCGCAGGGGCGGCGTCTAAGTACTGCCCGCGACGTCATCCCGGCGATTACGACGCCGACGACGGGACCGCGGAGCCGCACGACGCCGCCTACCGATGCGCAGGGGTACTGCTACGCAAAAACTTTCCGGATCCAGCCTGACGCCTGGGGATATTCTGAGGTAAGGAATCTGTCACTAACGTGTCTCTTTCAGATACTAGCCCACACATCTGGGTCAGCTTTGTATAGATCGGCCGGGACCCCGTCTGGGCCCGGGGCCTTTCCCCCAGCTGTGGATGTGATTGCTTCATGGACCTCCTCTACACTGAAGTGCAGTGGCATGCTAGTTTGTCCACCTTTTCTATACCCATTTACTTCACCCAAGTTTGCATCACTGCAAATATTTCCAAAATGTGATACCCATTTATCTGCTGGGATTAAACAATCAGTGTTAGAATTAGGGGTTTCTGAGAGGAAAGGACTATTAACTACCAACCAAAATTGGGAACTGTTTTTCAGTATACTAGCCTGTTGTAGGGCATCCCATGCCTGTTCTTTTAACTCCTTCTTCCTATTCTGAACTGCTAGACTATAGGCCTTTCTTTTATCCCTAATTTCTGTTTAGTCTCTGGGGGTGGATTTTAGAGCCTGTACAAGCTCCTTATGGGTCATTGAGCATGCACTGTCAAACCACCTTTCAGCCTTCGGCCGTCTGACCCCCACCCATAACCGTGAGGTCAGATTGTATTTGTTTTGTTAATTTTCCAAAGTCTATCAGAATAGAACTGCCCTGTGTATCTGGGTCCAAACAGGACTCAATTTCCGGGGCACAGACTGTACACAAATTTTCCAAAAAGTTATCTGGTACTATTTTTTCCCACTTTAGTCTACGGGCCTGATCTTTGGTGCTAATGCACAAGTTACTTACTTGTGTAACGATATATCTGTAAGAGACATTAGTTAGTGATAGATTCCTTACCTTAGAATATCCCCAGGAGTCAGACTGGATCCGGAAAGTTTTTCGTCAGCAATACCCGTGCGCGTCTGTAGGCGTCGTCGTACTGCTCCGCGTACGTCGCTGGCATCGTGGTCGCCGAGATGACATCATGGGAGCTATTTAGAAGCGCCCACGCGCGCTGACGTCAGTTCTGTACACAACTTTTCCGCGCCAGGAGCGCAGAGCCATGCCAGAGACCGACTACTGGTGCAATAGAACTATGGCCCTGAAAGGGATGACCTGAACCCTAGAGAACAGTTCGCAGAACGGGGAGGATGGGCGGTAAGGAATCTGTCACTAACTACTGTCTCTTACAGATATATCGTTACACAAGTAAGTAACTTGTGCATCTGAAAGAGACACGTTAGTGATAGATTCCTTACCTTAGAACACATACCCAAGCAATACCATCCCCGGTGGTGGGTCTGCGAAGTGAAATCACACCAGAAAGTCACGGAGAACCGACCGGCCAAAGAAGCCGTCTCTCCGGACTTGACTGTCAAGGCAATAGTGCTTTGTGAAAGTATGCAACGAGGCCCAAATGGCCGCGACAGATGTCTTGCAGGGGGACACCGCGTCCCAATGCTGTAGTAGCTGCTGTCGCCCTGGTAGAATGGGCGCGCAGCCCAACTGGAGGTTCCTTTTTAGCCAGAGAGTAACAGGCTTTAATGCACAAGACAACCCATCGTGAGATAGTCCTCTTGTGTACAGCCCGGCCTTTCTTGGCGCCCACATAGCCAACAAAGAGCTGGTCATCCACCCGGAACTGCTGTGTGCGGTTGAGATAGAACAAAAGTGCACGTTTTGGGTCCAGGCGGTGGAGCCTCTCCTCTTCTCTTGAAGGGTGCGGAGGCGGAAAGAAAGTGGGCAGAGTCACAGTTTGCCCGAGATGAAAGGAAGAGACTACTTTTGGTAGAAAGGAGGGACGTGGTCGAAGAATCACCTTGTCCGGATGAACCGCCAGGAAAGGAGGTTTACAGGAAAGAGCTTGGAGCTCACTCACCCGCCGAGCGGAAGTGATGGCCACCAAGAACACAGTTTTCAAAGTTAATAACCGCAAAGGACAGTTATGAAGAGGCTCAAAGGGAGCGCACATTAAGTATGTGAGAACCAGGTTCAAGTCCCACTGAGGCATGACAAAAGGAACAGGAGGGAAAAGGGGAGTAATGCCTTTGAGAAATCTGTTAACAACAGGGGACTTGAAAAGAGAGGGCTGATCAGGCAGCCTAAGAAAGGCTGAAAGAGCAGAAAGGTAGCCCTTGATAGTGCCCAGAGCGGAGCCCTGCTGGGCCAAAGAGAGAAGGAACAAGAGGACGTCAGAAAGAGGGGCAGCAAGAGGATCTACAGCTTTTGCTGCACACCATGCCACAAATTTGTTCCACCGACAGGCGTATACCGTTTTAGTGGAGGGACACCTGGCTGCCAGAATCACATTACAGACTTCAGGAGGCAAGTCAAATGGAATCAGCTGTCGCCGCTCAATCTCCACGCAAGGAGGTGGAGGCTGGACAGGTTCGGGTGGAGGACCGTCCCCTGGTGCTGCGACAGGAGATCCTCCCGAAGAGGCAGCTGGATCGGGGGATCCACGCTCATACGGAGTAGCTCGGGATACCAAACTCTTCGAGCCCAGTCCGGCGCCACAAGAATGACTTGGGCCCGGTCGCGTCTGATCTTCTTCAGCACTCTGGGTAGAAGTGGTAAAGGCGTACAATAGACCGGAACTCAACTCGCGACGAAAAGCGTCGCAGAGCAAGTGCCGCCTGGGAAACTCCAACGCGCAGAACTGCTGACATTGCGCGTTCTCTTCGGTGGAGAATAGATCTAACCAAGGCTCTCCCCACTGTTGAAAGAGACCTTGTGCCACCTCTGAGTGAAGACGCCATTCGTGATCCAACATGCACCTGCGGCTGAGTTCGTCCGCCCTGGCTTTTAGGGTATCTGCCAGGTGTTGAACCGCCAAGGAAATGCCTTGACGTTCCAGCCACGTCCAGAGACGTAGAGCCTCCTGACAAAGGGTCCACGACCCCACCCCGCCCTGCTTGTTGCAGTACTACATGGCGGTGGTGTTGTCCGTGAACACCTGCACTACTCTCCCCTTGACAGAGGGAAGAAATGATTTCAGTGCAAGTAGGATCGCCCTGAGCTCTAAAAGGTTGATATGGAGCTTGGACTCCGCCGGAGACCAGAGGCCTCTGATCTCCGCCTCTCCCATGTGCCGCCCCATCCCAGGAGGGACGCGTCCGTCACCACTGTGTGCTCCGGTTGGGAAAGGGAGAGTGATCTGCCGCTGACACAACGCTGGTCCGTGAGCCACCACTGCAAGTCCTGTGCAGTGCCCTCCGAGATGTGGACGTAATCGGACAGATTCCCCTGATGCTGCGTCCACTGGAACTTCAGGTCCCACTGCAGAGCCCGCATATGCCATCTGGTATGATTGATCAGCAGGATGCAGGAGGCCATGAGGCCCAGTAGCCTTAGGGTCTTCCTGACCGACACCCAGGACCAGGGTCGAAAGATCGGAATCATAGCCCGAATGTCCCGGACTCGCTGTTCGGGAGGATAAACCCGGAACTGCACCGTGTCCAAAACCGCTCCGATGAAGAGGAGCTTTTGAGAGGGAATCAGGTGTGACTTCGGCACGTTGATGGAAAACCCCAGCAAATGCATGAGGTCGGCCGTAGTCTGGAGGTGGGGGACGACTGCCTGGGGCGATCCCGCCTTCAACAGCCAGTCATCGAGATAGGGGAAGACTGAAACCCCCGATCTGCGCAGATGAGCTGCGACCACCGCCATCACTTTTGTGAACACCCGAGGGGCGCTGGTAAGGCCGAAAGGGAGCACGGTGAACTGAAAGTGCTCGTGGCCTACCGTGAACCGTAGGTAACGCCGGTGGGCAGGCAGGATGGGAATATGAAAATAAGCATCCTGCAAGTCCAACGCTACCAGCCAGTCTTGCGGGTCTAGGGCAGACAAGACCTGAGCAAGCGTGAGCGTCTTGAACTTCTCCTTCCGGAGGAAGCGATTGACGTTCCGGGGGTCTAAGATAGGACGCAGACCTTTGTCCTTCTTCGGAACCACGAAGTAGTGGGAGTAACAACCACGACCTACTTCTGGCGTCGGAACGCGCTCGATGGCCCCCTTGGCTAAGAGGGCAGCGACTTCCTGCTGGAGAAGTGCCAAGTGATCCCCCGACATGCGGTGGCACTGAGGTGGCATGGCTGGAGGGGTAGACTGGAAGGGGAGGGAGTAGCCCCTTCGGACTATCTGCAGAACCCACCTGTCTGAAGTGATGGTGTGCCAGTGGGGGGGGTGATGGCGAATCCTACCACCCACTGGCGTCTGGTGGGCCTGAAAGACCGGACTAGGAAGGTTTGGAGGCGGCGGCGGACTGACCCTCCACGGCGGGCCCCCCGACCTCGGCCACGCTGAGACTGCTGCTGTGCAGGCCGGGCGCTCTGAAAGGAACGCGTTTGGATGCCTCGACCCTGCCCTCGAAAGGAGCGAAAAGCAGACCCCGTGGGAGTGCGTGTGGTGGCGAGACCTAAGGACTGGGCCGTAGTCCGAGTGTCCTTAAAGCATTCCAGGACACTAGCCGCCTTGTCACCAAACAGGCGTGTGCCATCAAAAGTAATGTCCAACAGGGTGTTTTGGACAGCCCCGGAGAAGCCAGTGGTTCTGAGCCAAGCGTAACGACGGAGCGCCACCGTTGTGGAAAGCGCCCTGCCGAGGGAATCTGCTGTGTCAAGTCCACAACGGATGGTGAATTTTGCAGCATCTCTCCCCTCTGTAACAGCCTGGGAGAGCACCGCCTGACCCTCCACCGGGCACTGAGGAAGCACCTGTGCCACGGTGTCCCATACGGAATGTGAATAGCGGCCCAACAGGCACGCTGTATTCACCGCCCGCAACCCTGAACTGGCAGAAGTGAAGATCTTTTTCCAAACTGCTCCAGTTTCTTAGATTCCTTGTCCGGGGAGCAGAAGAGAATGCGCTCGGAGAGGCAGAGGCCTGGACAACCAGACTCTCAGGTGTTGGGTGTTGCGTGAGGAAGCTGGGGTCGCCCGGCGCCGGGCGATGACGGCGTGCCACCCCCTTATCCACAGGAACCCCTGTGTTAGGCTTGCCCCAGGTGCTCAATAGGACATCAGTGAGTGCCTCATTGAAGGGCAGCAGCGGCGCCACAGAGGAGGACGCTGGCTGCAGCACCTCAGTCAGAAGATTCGTTCCGATAGGCACAGAAGGGAGCTCAAGGTTAAGAGCCTGAGCCGCCCTACGCAGCACCACTGAAAAGTCCCCACCTCCTCCGTAGCCACGGAAGAAGGGGACAGTGTGCCAGGGTGTGGAGAGAAATCCAGATCCACAGGACCCTCCAGGTCTTCTTCCCATTCAGGCTCGTTCTCGCATTGAGCTGCAAGAGGGTCCTCAGACCCCTCCCAGTACTCTCCTTCAGCTACCGGTGTTGGAAGAGGCCGGTAAGGACGAGGTGCCTGGGGAAACGGGAGAAACTCTGTACTAAGAATTGGAATCGGGGGGTAAGAGACCAATTCTGGTTCAGCGCCGTACAGCGTCAGTTGCGGCGCCGCGCCCTGCGTCGAGGCCGGATCCGGCACCGGCGTCGAGGCCGGAGCCGGCGGCGCTGCAGGGTACTTTGCCGGCGTAGCCGAGGCCAAAGGCGGCGGCACGGGGGCAGACCCACCCAACGGGTCCGCGGGGCCCGAAGGCGCTCCGGAGGGACCCGATGGGGCAAATAAACGACCCATGGCCGACAGGAAGACCTGTATCTCATCCGACGTCGCGTGCGGGCCCGGAAAGGATGGGTAGGCCGCAGGCAACGACGGGGGCTGCAGCGGAGCCGCGGGGGAGTGACCCCCCACCCCCTCCACCACGTCCTGGGACCGGTGAGGGGTAGAAGACGAACGACGTCGCTTCTTTGATTTTTTATGGCGCCGTGACTTACCTATCTCCGAGTCCGACGGGCGAAGGTAACGGCTCCGCGACCGGTCTCTCGACCTCCCACGGGAGCGGGACCTTGATCGACGCGGAGCCGACTGCTGGGCCTCCAACAACTTTCGGGAACGCTCCCGCAAAGCTTTCGGCGCCATGGCCCGGCAATCGGGGCAACCCTCGGGGTCATGGGCGTGCTCCAAGCAGAAGAGACACAGGTCGTGCGGGTCAGCTACCGACATGTTGCGACGGCAGGCCCCACAGGATTTAAACCCGGGCATCCCTACTGCACCAGAGTCGATTACTCGACAAACAATTACCAAGTTAAAGCTTTTAACTAGGGGTACTGCTCACTCTCGGATCTGCGCTGCTGGCGCGGAAAAAGAAAGAACTGACGTCAGCGCGCGTGGGTGCGTCTAAATAGCTCCCATGACGTCATCTCGGCGACAACGACGCCAGCGACGTACGCGGAGCAGTACGACGACGCCTACCAACGCGCAGGGGTATTGCTGACGAAAAACTTTCCGGATCCAGTCTGACGCCTGGGGATATTCTAAGGTAAGGAATCTATCACTAACGTGTCTCTTTCAGATATCTTTATTTGTCAAGCAAATGGTAGGTTCTCCAGTTTCTATAATTGAGAGTGATATAGCGACAGTAAGGGGATTGTGGTCGCTAAAGCCTGACCAGGTAACAATTAGGTCCTCAGTAAACAAAAATAACGGAGCCGACAGTAAAATATAGTCAATGGTGCTTGTCCTTCCATTCCCCACATAAGTTGGCACTGGCGCCGAACTATCTATTTGCTGAAGGCAACATAGATTTTGATTTGCAAGGATGCCTTCAAGCAAAATACCGGAGGGTGTATGCTCAAAATGACTAAGTGGAGAGGGAAACTCACCCTGATCCTGATTTGTAAAACAATTTAAGTAGCATTGATGAATATTAAAATCCACTAGGATTATAACTTCATAGTAAGATTGTTTAGTCTCCTCATAATATTCCAAAAACTCCTTTAAATCATGAAGATGTTCCAGCTCATGCCCTCTAGAAAAAGAATTTTAAAAATTTATCACTAACATGGTGGCACGATTTTTAAAAGACAATTCTACAGCCAAAACATTTTGGGATTTACAATCAACCAAACGTGTCCTACAAGAGAGCTTCAAAGAAAACATTAGGACTAAACCCCCTCTAGCTCTACCCATATTTGATGGAACAGCGTTTTTATTAAATGAAATAAAACCATCTAAATAAAAACAGTCAATTGTTTCCCAAGTTTCCTGGAGAGCAATGATATGATACCTAGAAAGAAAGTGTTCCCAGAGCGGGTTTCCTTTTTTTGATCTTATTGCTGCTATGTTCCATGAAAGGATCCTTTCATAAGTAGCCGTAATGGGAGTTAGAATGGGGGAAGTTCCTGGGGATGTAGTATTTAATTCAACATGATTCAAGATTGGTAATGTATGTGCATTTTGAGGCATGTTAACTGGAGGTGTACCCTGATATGTTTTATCCTCTAGTTTTAGTCAGTCATTTTCATCCAGGTTCTGGAGTCTAACTAGGGGTTGGAACCGATTGCTCATTGGTAAGTTAATGTCTGTATTAGTTTTATTAAACGGGCTCCCTGGATTTCGGGGTATCTGCCATTGTCCTAGCGTAGGGCATCTGTACTGGCTAGGAGGATAAAAATGTTGTAGTGAGACTACTCTAATTGAGGAGTTTGAACTACTCTGATATGCACAGCCTATTAGCCTCTTCGTGTTCACCGGGTCCCTAAAGTTGACAACAATGCAGTCTCCTGTACCAATCTTTTTTGTTTGACGTCCTATCCACCCCACTCTTCGGGCCATAATAATGTCAGATGATATACTCAGGCCGCTTATGACATTTTTATTACACCAATGAGACACTTTACGTATTAAGTCCTTAGCGGGTTCCCTAATTTCTTGAGAAAGAGGGGGGGACCTCCAGTAAAACTGCTACTAAAGGGGCAGATGCAGGGGGTAAATCAAGTATACTTTGGTTCATGACTTTGGGAGTAACGTGAGTAGATTGGCTACGTATAGATGGATGAGCCCTCTCAGAGTTCAGAGGTCTGCTCACCTGAGCAGCCTCTGCGCTCTCAACTGCAGATCCTATTACCTCGGTTATATTTGACTGACTAGTGCCACTAAATATTCCCTCGGTCCCTGGAACATTTACATTTAAACATAGACCAGATGGGCAAGATTGAATTTGGTTCAGGTTCTGTGATGGGCTTGCCGCCCCTTACTCCGTTATTTTTAACATGGCACATTTATTACAGTTGACAATTTGGTCACAAACTAGTTTCTCAATTTTTGCCACTTTTAGCATTATTGGAGCTAAGAGAGCCTTTGTCATTGACTCCAGTTTTACAAATAGAATGTCCAGTGACTGTTCTAAATTCAGACCCGATTGTAAAAAAGATTGCGTCCGTGTCTGTGTCTGTATCCGTGGGGATTTCCTCGAAGACTTATTACAAACAGTTCGTTTTCTCTTGGGCGGAGGTAGGTCTGAGGCCACTTCATTCCCCTCTATTATTTTGTCAGTAAAATGTTTGATGACATGTCCAATTCGTCCGGGGGGAGTGTTTGACATGGTGATACGGAGGCCATTACGCTCAATGAGCCTTGTGAAAGACCCACAGCAGCTGCCAATTTCCCTTGTTCCCCCTCCTCTCTGTCAGTATGTTTCTGGGAACATTTTCCGACCTCTAATGATAACCTTCTTTCAGTCAGGGCTATCTCCTGTGTAATTGCACGTGTGGCTTTGGTCAAAAAGGAATCAATTTTTCCGGCCATACAGACTCTGGACGCCCCCCCTTGCGAAGCGGTTGTTTTCCTTTTACCCATTTGCGAGACACTGAATTTAAAAACCTTATGTCCCCGTATTGTGTCTCAATAAAATACTGTGTTACTCAGGGCTAATGAGATAGCTAAAAAGTACCTTAATTTGGTGACTGGTTTCCGTCCAATGCCCAAAGTACGGTTTGTAGGATCCAGAATCAAACAACCAAGGGTTCTGGCCCAGCCCGGCCTCCTCCGGTCGCAAACGGGCCCGCCCTTGGCCCGGGCACTCCCGCGCTGCAGGAGCCCGCCGCACCTCTTATCGCGCTTCCGGGCGCGGGATGTGCTAGTCGGTGGCGGTGCCGGCGCAGGGGTGCCTGGGGCCGGTAGTTCACCTTTTCAGCCGTTCCCCTCACGGCGTTGGGACCGAGGGCGCCTAATGCTGCTTTGCTGGCCGTTTCCCTCACGGCGTCGGAATCACGGGCTTCCCGCGCTGCGGGAGCCCGCCGCACCTCTTATTGCGCTTCCAGGCGCGGGATGTGCTCGTCGGTGGCGGTGCCGGCGCAGGGGTGCCTGGGGCCAGTAGTTCATCTTTTCAGCCGTTCCCCTCACGGCGTTGGGACCGAAGGCGCCTAATGCTGCTTTGCTGGCCGTTTCCCTCACGGCGTCGGAATCACTTAATTCAATGACAGAGGAATACTTACTCAAGAACATCATAAAAACAAAACATTCTACCACTTTGTAGACCCAATCCCTGGTGACTTTGCCAAAGATCGTTATACCTGCATGCTTCCCTACTGGACAAAACTGGTGAATCTCTCGGTCAACCAAGTAAGATTACCTGGCTGCTTCAAAACTGGACAAGTAACCCTCACCTAAAAAAACACCCTATGCAGATACGAACGATCTCAACAACTATCGCCCACCAGGCTTTCCTCTCAAAAATCACTAAAAGATGTGTAGCAGAGCAACTCACCCAACACATCAAAGACAACGACCTCCTAGACTAATTCCAATCTGGTTTCAATCAGGGCTTCAGCCCAGAAACCGCTCTATTACCGGTGGTCAATGATGCTCTTCGAGTTGTAGAATCTTCCCCTCCCATTTACCACTAACAGCTACAAACCGTCCAGATCTGTCGGCCCATATATTCCCTTTATTTTAAAAGTTTTATATAGCGCTGGCTAGACCCAGAGGTATCAGAGCGCTTTACATGAGAGGATGATAAAAGCAGACATGGCATACAAGTAGATAAAAAGATAATGAAACATCATGTGAAATATACAAATCAAAATAGATATACAGGTGCAAGAGCTATACACTTCAAGTAATTAGGTAGATGATGTTCGGGAAATGGACAAAAATTACTGGACAAATATAACATGGTGATTGGAGATCAGGTACAGGTCACAGGTTAGGACCCCCAATAATAATTGGGCCAAACATGGCATACAAGTAGATAAAAGATAATGAGGACAACATGCGAAAATATACAAATCAAATAGATAAACAGGGGCAAGAGCTATACATATCAAGTAATTAGGTAGATGATGTTCAGGAAATGGACAAATATTACTGGACTAATATAGCATGGTGAATTTGGAGATCAAGTGCAGGTCACAGTTTAGGATCCCCAATAATAATTGAGGAGGTGGATTTTGAGGTCTTTTTTGAAGCTGAAATAGGAGGGGTTACAGCGCAGGTTTTTTGGGAGGGCATTCCATATAATAGGGGCATTGCCAGAGAAGGAGCGTGATTGTGTGGCTTTCTTTTTATGCAGTGGTGGGATTAGGAGGAGGGTGTTGGTGCTTCTCAGAGGTCGTGTGGTGCCCGCAATGAGGAGTTTCTTTGAGAGGTACTGCGGAGTGTTTTGGTGGAGGACTTTATGAGTAATGCAGGCAGTTTTGTAGGCAGATCTGCCTTCAATAGGGAGCCATTTGAGAGATTTGAGAGCCGGGGATATATGATCGAAGCGTTTGCAGTCTGTGATGAGCTTGGCTGCAAGGTTGAGCACAGCTTTGATTGGAGCAAGGTGGACCTTGGGGATTCCGTTGAGGATGGCGTTACCATAATCAATACGTGAAAGAACAAGTGACTGAACTACAAGTTTAAAGTCATCGGTGGGTATAAAGGGTTTGATTTTCTTGAGGTGACGGAGAGTGAAGAGGGCTCCTTTAGCAGAGTTTTGATGTGGACGTTAAGGGTTAGGGTGTTGTCGATAGAAATACCAAGAGATTTGACGGAGTTGGACAGGGTGAGTGAGCAGTTGAGTGCGTTAAAGTCGCATATCCAGGATTGAACGGGGAGAGGGTTATTTTTAGGGGAGAAGAGAATGATTTCGGTTTTATTAGGGTTAAGTTTGAGATGATTGGAATGGAACCAAGTTTGGATCTTGGTGAGGGTGATGTTCAGGTGTAGGATGTCAGCATGAGTTTTAATCTTGTAATAGATTTGGGTGTCATCGGCGTAGAGGTGGTAGTTGATGCCTGCTTGTTTAAGAATGAGGGTGAGGGGTTCCATAAAGAGGGTAAAGAGGGAGGGAGAGAGAATAGATCCTTGGGGGACTCCAAGGGAGACAGGAGTGGGGTTAGAGAGACAGTTTTGAATTTTGATTTGCTGAGTTCGGTGTTGTAGGTGGGACACAAACCATCTGTAGGCAGTACCATTAAGGCCGAAACGGGTCCTAAGCACATTAAGTAGGGCTGAATGGTAGACTGTATCGAACGCTGCGGAGAGATCAAGGAGGATAAGAAGGCAGGTCTCGCCATTATCAAGTGATTGGTGGATGTCATCGACGACATTGAGCATTGCCGTTTCAGTGCTGCAGCCTTTCCTGAAGCCTGATTGTAAGGGGTCGAGTAGGTTGAAGTTTTCGATGTGTTTGTCTAGTTGTAGTAGGACACATTTTTCAAGGACCTTTGAGAGAAGGGGGAGGTTAGTGATGGGGCGGAGATTGTTTAGGTCATTGGGGTCAGCTTTGGGGTTTTTGATTATGGGAGAGATTTGTCCAAGTTGAAGGGAGGTTGGGACACAGCCAGTGAAGAGACAGGTGTTGATGATTGTGGTCCAGTATGGGGTGAAGATGTGCTTAAGGGCAGGGACATGGTTAGAGGGTAAGGGGTCTTTTGTGTGGGAGGACGGTTTAAGATTAGCAATTATTTTAAGGACTTCTAGCTCAGTCACGGGGAGGAAGTTGAGCAAGGAGGCATTGTTCTTTAATTGTGAGTTAGGGGAGTTGGTTTCCGGAGATGTGGTGGGGGATAGGTGTGGGGAGTGGTGGGGGGGGGGTAAGGAAGTAGGTGGGTGAGGAGAGTCGCTGGGGAGCGGTAGGATAGTGGGAGGAAGAGAGAAGGGGTCAACTGGTCGAGGGGATGTGGAGTAGGCATTAGAGGTGAGGACGGGTTTGCATTGGGAGTTGGAGGGGAGCTGTGTGGGAAGGAAGGATTGATCAATTTTGGCTATTTTTTCCGAGAAGAAGTGGGAAATTTCTTCACATCTGGCTGAGGAGGCGATCAGATTTGGAGGTGCGGGGGAAGTTTGGTTTCAAATGATTTTGAAGAGTTCCCTAGGTCTGATTTTTTCACGATCAAGTTGAGTGCGGAAGAAGGATGCCTTTTCCTTGAAGATGTGTTTTTTGTACGTGGATCTAGCACGTCTGAGGAGTGCAAGATGGGAGGGAGAGGGATGGTGTCTCCAGGTTCTTTCCGACAGTCTGAGTGACCGTCTTTCGTTATTAAGCTCGGTATTAAACCAAGAGTTTGAGGGAGTGTTTCTTTGGTTTTTGAATTTAGGCGGGGCCAATTGGTCAAGAATACCGGTGACAGTATTGTTAAAGTGTTCAGTGAGCTCATTAGCATTTTGTGAGGGGGAATGAGAAGAAGTTGAGCTTGGAGTTTAGACTCAAGAACACCCGGGGGATACGTTTTAGATTTCTGGTCAATTTCTTAGATCTGTTAATTTTGGAGGTGGGGACATTTGCAGTGGTAGCAATGGTGAACAGTATAAGGTGATGGTCAGACCAGTCAATGGGGACGATATTGGTCACGGAGGCCAGATCTTCGGTGGAAAGAATGGCGTCAAGTATGGCTACTTTGGTGTGTGTCGGGGACAGGCATAGTTGTTTGAGTTCATTGATCTCAAGTAGATTAGTGAGGAGGGAGATAGTGGGATCATCAGTATCGTTCTAATGGAGGTTAAGATCCCCAAGAAAGAGATTTTTTGAGTTGGATAATGAGGATTGTGTCAGGAGCTCAGATAAGTCCTCGATGAAAGGCTGGGGGGCTCCCGGGGGGCGATAGATGTTCTGTAGACGAATTGGGAGGGAATTTTGAGTTGTCAGTTCAGCTTCCAGGTATTCGCAGGAGGAGTAGCCAGAGTTATTGACAAGGGATAGCTGAAGTTCATTTTTAAAGATAATGGCTAGACCACCCCCAACTCTGTCAGGTCTATCTTTTCTAAGAATAGAGTATCCCGGGCGGGGAGAGTAGTTCAAGTATGCTCGTTGAGTGGTCATTGAGCCAGGTTTCTGTGAGGAATGCAATGTCAATGGATTCACTCAGGATAGTTTCCGAAATTTCCGTGGCATGTTGGGACTGCGGAGCGACAGTTAACAAGCATACATGTAAGTGGTGTGGGGTTGCATATGGTGGGTGGGCAAGAGTGGATCGACGTGAGTTGGGGCGGTGGTCTGAGGGAAGCGGGGGAGGAGGGGATTCTATTAGTCCCTAGGATAACAGGGATGTGGGAGTAAGGGAGTGGAGGATTGGTGGTTGGTAAACTAGGAAGGTAGGAGTTGCATAGGTCGGAGAGGTCGGACGGGGAGAGATGGTTCGAGGTGCGGAGAGGTCTATGTATACGGCAGCGGAGAGGAGTCGATCTCCAATGATTGTGTTTGGTGTTAGGGATTTTTGAGGGGGGGTGGGTGGGGATGTTATGGTGAGGGAGGGTTCTGGAGCTGAGGAAGATAAAATCTTTCCTGAGTTGAGAAAGTTCAGTAAACAAATTAGATAGGTCAAGTTCAATGTTGTGTAGGCTCTGGGAAATTAGAGTGAGGGGAGGTACCGAGGGGGTGTGGTCTGGGTTAGTTGCGGAGGGTGGACTGATGTGTGAGGGGGGAGATAGGGTAGTGGGTGTGGTGTGAGGGGTGACGGGGCTGTTAGGTGTGAGGGGTTCGGTAATCAGATTGGATAGGTCAAGTTCAGTGTTGTGTAGGCTCGTGGCAATTGGGGTGAAGGGGGTACTGAAGGGGCGTGGGCGGGGGGTAGGGAATGGTCTGGGTTCGTTGCAGAGGGTGGACTGATGTGTGAGGGGGGAGATAGGGGAGTGGAGTGAGGGGTGATGGGGCTGTTTGGTGAGAGGGGTTCAGTAATCAAATTAGATAGGTCGAGTTCAATGTTGTGTAGGCTCGGGGCAATTAGGGTAAAGGGAGGTACTGAAGGGGCGGGGGGAAGGGAATGATCTGGGGGTAGGGAATCGTCTGGGTTTATTTTTATTTATTTTAATTGCTTATAGAGCGCCCGAATCACCCCATAAGGGTATCTCTGTGCTAGGACCACCTAAGGAGCTGATGAAGGATGATTAGAACAATGATGTTTTCAGCAGTTTTCTGAATGCTAGGTAGTCCGTACATTGACGCAGGTTCAAGGGGAGTTCGTTCCAGTAGTGTGGGGCCAGATGGTAGAAGGCCTTACTACCGTGGCGGGTTTTTTTGAAGCGTGGGACTTGGAGCAGGGCTTTGGCTCCGGAGCGGAGGGGTCTGGAGGGAACATAGTTAACAAATTTATCATTTAGGTAGCTGGGGCCTAGTCTGTTTACGGCTTTGTATGCCATACAGCAGATCTTAAATTTGATCCTTTTCCGTATTGGTAGCCAGTGTAGTTTTTGAAGCAAAGGGAGGGAAGCGGTTCTTGGGGGGGCATTGGTCACCAGTCGGGCCGCGGTGTTCTGGACCACTTGGAGTCTGTTTATGGCACTTTCATTAGCTGAAATCAGTAGCGCATTACAGTAATCCAGGCGACTTAGGATTAGCGCCTGGATCAAGGTTTTCCGGGTTGATGATGGCAGGAAGGGGAAGACTCTTCTGAGCATGCGGAGGCTATGAAAGCAGGCTCCAACTGTGGAAGACACATGGTCTCCCAGCGTGAGATTGTGGTCCAATCGAACCCCAAGGTTTTTTACCACTTGTTTGGGACATGGGGTAGGACCTAATTCCTCTGGCCACCAGCTCAGAGACCATTTCACGGTGGCTTCGCCAAATAGCATTATCTCCGACTTAGGTGTATTGAGTTGGAGAAAATTGACTTTCATCCACTCCGCTATGGCCTTCATTCCTTCAGCGAAGTTGTTCTGAATATTGGAGTTGGCTTTGTCAAATGAGAGGAGTAGTTGGGTGTCATCCGCGAAGGATATGGGGATGAATCCCAGTTTCCTCAACAGTCTCGCCAAGGGAGTAACGTAAATGTTAAACAAGGTGGGGCTCAGGCATGAGCCCTGCGGTACTCCCTTGGTCACCTTGGTTGTCTGTGAATGGAATGGGCCTAGGTTGACGGTCTGTGTTCTGTCGGACAGAAAATTGGACAACCATTTTAGTGCATTTCCTGTGATGCCTATGTTTCCCAGTCTTCTTAGTAGAGTTTGGTGGGAGATGGTGTTGAATGCTGCGGAAAGGTCCAGCAGCACCAAAAGCACCGCTTGACCCTTATCCAGCAGCATCCTGATGTTGTCCGTGACTGCCACCAGTGCGGATTCAGTGCGGTAACAGGGACGGAAACCTGATTGTGAGGGGTCTAGGCAGTTAGTGGATTCCGTGAAGTCTGAGAGGTGTTTGTTAATGTGTTTTTCCAAAATTTTGGTGTGAAGGGGAAGAAGAGAAATGGGGCGATAGTTGGTTACGTCTTCCGTGGAAATTTTAGGATTCTTTCAAAATCGGAAGGATCTGCGCAGCTTTCCAATCCAGGGGAGGACCCCTTCCTGCAGGGAACTGTTTAAAATAGAGCAGATGGGGTCGGCTAGTTGTTTGGACAGAGTAGCGGCTATTTTCGCAGGTATGAGGTCAAGTGGGGATCCTGATTTTGCGCACCTTAGTATGGCTTCTGTCCCTTCTGTAGTGAGTAATGGGAAGTTCTCTAGCATACGAGAGATGGGCAGGATAGGTGGAAGAGCAATTTCCGGATAAGTTTGAGAATCTTTCGTAGAGGTGATTTTATTATAGATCGTGTCAATTTTCTGAGTTAGATGGCTAGCTATGTTGTCGCACAGTGTTTGGGATGGGGCCGATACAATGTCGCAGGCCTTAGGGTTAGTGAATGTTTTTACGATCTGATAGAGAATTTCTGAGAGCTCCCTGCTTGTTCAAGTGTGGATGCAATGTGAGTTTTCCTAGCGTTTCTTAAATTACGGTGGTAGTGCGATAAAGCATGCTTAAATTTTTCTTTATCTGTCAGGTCCTGTGAGCGCCGCCACAGGCGTTCGAGTTTTTTACATATACCTTTTTCTAACCGCAGGGCGGAAGAGTACCACAGTGCCTGGCATCGTTTTGTCTTCGTTGCGGAGGGTGGACTGATGTGTGAGGGGGGAGATAGGGTAGTGGGTGTGGAGTGAGGGGTTGTCGGGGCTGTTAGGTGTGAGGGGTTGGGCTAGGTTAGACAGGAGGTTAAGAACTTCAGGAGATGTGGTCAGAGAGGATAAAAGGGCATCGAGGGAGTGAAGAGCGGATATATTGGGGTGGAGGGGTAGTGTATTTATCGGGGGTTGGGATAAAGGATTGGGAGGCGGAGTTAGGAGGGCCTGAAGGGGCAGGATAGGGGGATGGGGAGGAGAAGAGGGTGTTCGGGATGGGTAAGAGGAGGGGGTGAGGAGTTGTGTTAGGGGATTGAAGGGAAAGGACGGTGGAGTACGTGAGTATTTGGGGAGGGAGGAGAGAGGTTGGGGGTCAGGAAGAGGGGGACGTGGGAGGGGAATGGTAAGTGGATGGCTGGGATTGGGGGCTACCGTTTTTAGTGGAAGGGTCCGGGGAGTGTGAGTTCCGGAAGTTAGGGGGAGAGAGGGAAATTAGAGGGGGATGAGAAGTAGGTAATGGTGATTGGGGGATGTCGTTTGCAGTAGAGAGGTCCAGGGAGGGTGATGGTGAGGTCAATTGTTGGAGGATGGTGTTCGCTGGATGGTTGAGAGTGGAGGTGGAGCGAGGGGGAAGAGGGGAGGGAGAGGTTGGAGGGACGTTATTCAGTTGGGGAGAAGGAGTGTTAGGCGCAGAGTGGTCAAGGAGGACAGACATAATGCTGAAGTGGTGTTCGAAGATGGAAAAGTGGGATACTGTGGCTTGTATGAGGATGTTACCAGTTTTGAAGATGGAGATATCAATATCACCATGAAAGGCTGGGGAGGGAGCGGTGGATATTTTGAATCCATATGGTATTTTAGTTGATTTAGAGATAGGGAGGTGTTGTAGGAAGATGCTTTTCCATTTGGAAGGACGTTTGGAGTAAAAGATGTAGCTGGTTATAATGGGGGAGGTGAGGCTGAGGTAGTTATCAACAATGAGTGTTTCAGGGTTACGGATAAGGAGTTTATGTTTGAAGTTTTTCTTTGCATGTTTGGAGAGATTGGGGGGGTAGAGAATGGTCCATGAGTTGGGGCCGTGTTTGGAGAGAGTAGGGTCCTGGGGGTGATGGTCTGTGCTGTGAGGGGGCATGTTGGGTAGACGTGAGAGGAAGAGAGAGTGGAGAGAGGGAAGATTAAGGAGATGGGGGGGTAGAGGAGGAGATGAGGATTGGGAACCAAGGGGGGCACTGGGAGAGTGGGGGGTAGAAATATAGGGGCTAGACAAGCAATAGGGTAGACAAGCGAGGAATTATAATGGCAAAATGGAGCAGATCAAATAGCTAAACAAATTATATCGACAACATGGAGCAGCTTAAATAGATAAACACGATAAATACGGTGATTCCTCAGAGATGATGTCTCAGGTCTGAGGGTAGTCCTATAACTCTTTCCCTGTATAAATCCTCTCTGTGAGGTTGTCCTATGTCCCTTTCAATAAGCAGTATGGTGCTTGGTCCTTTCTTCCTGTTTGTAGAATGAAGTGATGCGTAGTCCTCTGTTTCTTTCCATGTATCTGTGTAGGGTGATTTAGTCCTTTCTCTGTTTCCGTTTATGTGGTTTTACCTGCCATTTTGTAGAGGGGATCAGAGGATGGTCCCCAATAGAGCCCAAAATGGGGTCCCTGTGCTACCAACCGCAGTCATCAAAAATGTTAATTACACATATGCATCGTGCCCGATAGAGCCCAATTATACACAATTATGTAGTAGGCCCATAAGTTCAGCACTAGCTCCCTCGGCCAACGGGGGCAGCCATTTAAGGCAGTTCACAATTAGTATGACTCAGTTTAGAGTTGAAGAGCGGGATCGGGTAGTCGGCCAGATGCAGGCACTTACACCTAAGGAGATTCTCCTGCCAGAGGAGAGCGGGATTAAGGTGCTAGGGGTGTGCGCTCAGTAAAGACCATCCACGTTTGGGAGGGAGGCAGGAGTGGCAGCAGGCCTGGAAGCAGACAGGCCGTAGCCCATGTAGCGTAGGCACTCTCAGTGTCGGCCGTAGACGGGTGCAGGAAGGCTCAGAGATTAGCGGGCCGAGTCTAGTGTTTGTTCCGGTCGGCGGATACCAACTCGACGCGGTGTCACTAGAGAGGGTCGATTTGTAGAGGCGGGGGGGGGCAGTCCTTCAACCTGGGCCTTCCCTTGAATAAAGTGGAACGTCCATCTACAGAGCACCCCCACCCCTCTAGAACCGGTTGTGTACCCTGCATGTGCTATCAAAGTATAGCCAAATATGTCTAGTGCTTTACAACGGTTACCTCTTAGGTGTGTTTCATGTAAAAGAACAATATGCGGAGCATGTCGTTTAATATATTGTAGGATCACTGATCGCTTAAGTTTACCATTAAGTCCATTTAGTTTTTTCCTTTCTGTGCCCCCTTGCTGCCCTGATTGTGCTAGTTTTTTGCTTTCTGTGCCCCCTTGCTGCCCTGATTGTGCTCGTTTTTTGCTTTCTGTGCCCCCTTGCTGCCCTGATTGTGCTCGTTTTTTTTCCTTTCTGTGCCCCCTTGCTGCCCTGATTGTGCTCGTTTTTTTCCTTTCTGTGCCCCCTTGCTGCCCTGATTGTGCTCGTTTTTTCCTTTCTGTGCCCCCTTGCTGCCCTGATTGTGCTCGTTTTTTCCTTTCTGTGCCCCCTTGCTGCCCTGATTGTGCTCGTTTTTTCCTTTCTGTGCCCCCTTGCTGCCCTGATTGTGCTCGTTTTTTCCTTTCTGTGCCCCCTTGCTGCCCTGATTGTGCTCTTTTTTTCCTTTCTGTGCCCCCTTGCTGCCCTGATTGTGCTCGTTTTTTCCTTTCTGTGCCCCTTCGCTGCCCTGATTGTGCTCGTTTTTTCCTTTCTGTGCCCCCTTGCTGCCCTGATTGTGCTAGTTTTTTTCCTTTCTGTGCCCCCTTGCTGCCCTGATTGTGCTCGTTTTTTCCTTTCTGTGCCCCCTTGCTGCCCTGATTGTGCTCGTTTTTTCCTTTCCGTGCCTGTTTCCCGCCGCTGCGCCCTGCGGCCCCGCCCCTCACTGCCCATTCGCTGCCCCATTACCTGCTCCTCCCTCCCACCTCCACATTTATGGCGGCCGCTGGGCGGCCGCGCAGCGGACATGCGCAGCGGGCGCGCCGCTGGCGCGCCGAAGGCGCGCCAAGGCAAGCCCGTCTGCGCCCGTCCGCGCCGGGACCGCGCCCAGCGCCAGAACCCCTGGACCGGGCATCCCCGCGCCCGCCACATCAACAGACGCCGATACGACGCCAGCACCCTCCACGCACTCAACCCCGGAAAAGATCACGCCTGCTACCGGGCCACCCCGAGCGCACCCAAGGGCCCTTCACCTGCCGGAACTGCAGCTTCGCCAGCACCCGCCCCGCCAAACCACCGCCCAGGAAAGAACCCAACTACCTCAGATGCATCCTCCTCAACACCCGCTCCGCCCGCAAACACGCCATCGAACTCTGGGACCTTCTCGACTCAACCTCCCCAGACGTCGCATTCCTGACGGAGACCTGGCTGAATCCCGCTTCAGCCCCCGACATCGCCATTGCCATCCCGGACGGCTACAAGATCACCCGCAGGGACCGCACCAACGGAGTCGGAGGAGGCATCGCCATCGTCCACAGGAACACCCTCAGAGTCTCAACCAACACCGACGACACCCTCAGCACCGCCGAACACATGCACTTCCAGATCCACACCGATCCCAACACCACCCTCAGAGGAACCCTCATCTACAGACCCCCGGACCCCGACCACAGTTCAGCGATTCTATCGCTGACTTCGTCAGCACACACGCCATCGCCTCCACGGACTACATCCTCCTCGGGGACCTGAACTTCCACCTCGAGAACAACAAGGACACCAACTCCACCACCCTGATCGACAACCTCGCCACCCTCGGACTCAGACAGCTCGTGACTACACCCACCCACGCCGCCGGCCACACGCTAGACTCCATCTTTTCCGCAAGCCCACACGTCTCCTTCAACCACACCTCCGAACCCCACTGGACTGACCACCACTGCATCCACTTCACCTACAGAAAGCCCACCACGCACCACCGCACCGAACAAATGCCTCGCCGCTGCTGGAGCAGTCACCGAAGACCAGCTAACCACAACCCTCGCCCTGAGCCCACCCGCCGAACCCTCCGACCCTGACACCGCCGCCCGCAACCTCAGACAATGGATCGACGACTGCGCCAACACCCTCGCCCCGCTCAAGAATCCGCCCAACAGCCACACCAGCAAGAAAGCCACCTGGTTCACCGAAGACCTCCAGGCCTCCAAACGAACATGCCGAAAACTGGAGAAGATCTGGCTCCACGAACGGACAGCGGACAGCTACGCCGCCCACAAGAGCGCCACCCGCAGTCACCATCACCTCATCAGATCTGCCAAAAGGGCCTCACTCAAAGACCGCCTAGACAACAACGCACACAACAGCAAAGAGCTCTTCAACATCGTGAAGGAACTCTCCAACCCCAGCTCCAACACCAACGACATCCCCCGTCGCGAGACCTGTGCGACTCACTGGCCACCTTCTTCCACCGCAAAATCGCCGACATCCACGACAGCTTCAACACCACGACCGCCCCGGCAACCACCGAGACCACTGCCCCCACAACCACCAACCGCCTGCTCTCCTGGACCAACATCAACGACGAGGACACCAGCGAGATCATGAACACCATCCACTCCGGCTCACCGCTAGACCCGTGCCCTCACCACGTCTTCAACAAAGCCAGTACAGCCATCGCGCCCCATCTCCGGAAAATAATCAACATCTCCTTCGAGACAGCAACCATCCCGGAAAGCTGGAAGCACGCCGAGATCACCGCCTTACTCAAGAAACCCAAGGCAGACCCCAAGGACCTCAAGAACTTCCGACCCATCTCTCTGCTCCCGTTCCCCGCGAAGGTCACCGAGAAAATCGTCAACAAACAACTGACCCGCTACCTCGAGGAGAACAACATCCTGGACCCTTCCCAGTCCGGCTTCCGCAGCAACCACAGCACCGAAACCGCACTCATCGCCGCCACCGATGACATCAGGACCCTGCTAGACAACGGAGAAACAGCAGCCCTCATCCTCCTGGACCTATCAGCCGCCTTCGACACGGTCTGCCACCACACACTACGAACACGCCTTCACGACGCCGGGATCCAAGAGAAGGCCCTGGACTGGACCACATCCTTCCTCTCCGGCAGAACACAAAGTGTCCGCCTCTCCCCCTTCCGATCCAAAGCCACCAAGATCATCTGCGGCGTACCCCAAGGCTCCTCCCTCAGCCCAACGCTGTTCAACATCTACATGGCACCCCTCGCCCACGTCGCCCGACAGCACAACCTCAACATCATCTCCTACGCCGACGACACCCAGCTGATCCTCTCCCTCACCAAAGACCCTCACACCGCCAAAGCCCACCTCCACGAAGGAATGAAGGCCGTCGCCGAATGGATGAGGACCAGCCGCCTGAAGCTGAACTCGGACAAGACGGAGGTCCTCATCCTTGGTTCCAACCCTTCAGCATGGGACGACTCCTGGTGGCCGACATCACTGGGAACAGCCCCGACACCCACCGACCACGCACGCAACCTAGGGGTCATCCTCGACCCCACCCTCTCCATGACTAAGCAGGTCAACGCCGTTTCCTCATCCTGCTTCAACACCCTCCGAATGCTCCGCAGGATCTTCAAGTGGATCCCCACCGAAACAAGAAAAACAGTCACCCAGGCCCTCGTCACCAGCAGGCTGGACTACGGAAACGCCCTCTACGCAGGAACGACGGCTAAGCTCCTGAGACGGCTGCAACGCATCCAGAACGCCTCTGCACGTCTTATCCTCGACATCCCCCGACGCAGCCACATCACACCCCACCTGAGAGACCTGCACTGGCTCCCTGTCAACAAGAGGATAACCTTCAAGCTCCTCACCCACGCACACAAAGCACTCCACAACTCCGGACCAGCCTACCTCAACAGACGACTCAGCTTCTACACCCCCACCCGCCAGCTCCGCTCCACCAGCCTCGCCCTCGCCACAGTCCCCCGCATCCGGAAAACGACTGCCGGCGGCAGATCCTTCTCCCACCTCGCCGCCAAGACCTGGAACACCCTCCCCACCAACCTTCGGCAGACCCAAGACCTACTGGCCTTCAGAAGACTCCTCAAGACCTGGCTCTTCGATCAGTAGCAGCACCACCCCCCTCTTCCCCCAGCGCCTTGAGACCCTCGCGGGTATGTAGTGCGCTTTATAAGTGACATGATTGATTGATTGATTGATTTACATTCCAGGACCACATCCTCAATGGGATCATCGTCGACTTATATCCGGCCATAGGTAGAAGCTAACTGCATCGATGGTACCCCATGTTCTCGTACATCTAAGTTGCTTTCCCCACACATTGATTGTAGGTAGTTCTGGTTGACCCCTCCCTGAGCACTTAACTTCACCAATAGAATGATGTCATGAACAAACAACTGTCCCCAACTCCTCTACCCCTCCCCCCATTCTGCTACGCTGCTAATAAGGTTGGGCTAACCTCAACTTCCCAACCCCCAGAGTGCTTGTCGCCCCAGAACCCTCAGACAACAACTATAAAAGGGGGTGTCGTGGCCGCAACAATATGGCTATACCAAAAAAGAGGAAAAATAAACAGAAAAGAATAACATTGGGATCAAACCCTTATTAGAACAGTCACAATTGTAAGTCCCCTAATTGAATCAGTTGGGTTGGGCTAAATCCTTGTGTTTGCAGTGTCTGCGACAGTGTCAGTGTCTGTTTCGAGTTGTTCCCTCACTCCATAGCCCCACCGCCGCTCATTCCAGACCCAGCCCTGCTTTCTGTACCTTTCAAAAGAGCACTGCGCTTTATTCTGTGCCATTCTCACTCGCGCCTAGCTCAGTCTCTGGGGTCCTCTCCACCGCTCGTTGCTCCGGCTGCTGCAAGCGCTTATTGCGGCCTGGCGCTGTTGGCCGCGTCCCAGGCCCTTGCCTCTATCTCGGTTTATCGTTCGCCATCCATCCAGCCACTCCCACGCCTCCTTGGGGGGTGCAGAGTGCCATCTTTTGCTCTCCGCTATTACCCACAGCTTTGCCGGGAATAACCATGTATTTGAGGTCACGATCTCGGTGTTCCCGCTTCACCGATTCGAAGCTTTTTCTTTGGCGCTGTACTTGTAGCGTGAAATCGGGGAAAAAACGAATCTGGGCATTTTCAAACTGTATGTCCGCCTTAGCTCTAGCTGCCTGAAGGATTGCATCACAATCCCGGTTATTGAAAACCTTCACAATGATTGTCCGTGGGTGGGGAGGGGGATAGAGGCCGGGCCTTGGCGGCGGCTCTGGCGAGCGATGGGCTCTTTCAATCGAGAAGAATTTGGACAGCCTCTTGGGCTTCAGTGTGTTCACGATAAAGTCTTCCAAAAAGAGGTCTACACTGGGGCCCTCCGCCCCCTCCGGGACCCCCATCACCCTGATGTTAGTTCATTTCGCCCTCCCTTCCTGATCTTCAAGCTGCGCTGCCATGACTGTGGCCTGTTGGGTTAGCGTCTGGACTTGAGATTCCAATCGCTTCGTCGTGGACTGCAGCTGGGTTATGTGCGTCTCGGCCGTCGTGATAGTTTGTGGAGGTCAGCTCTAATCTGATTTACTTCGATGGTCACAACATCTATTTTGGGCTCCAGTGTTCCTTTAACATCCTAGATAGCCACCATGATCGCTCCTAGTGAGGGCTCAGCTGCTTTCTTTTCCTCCCACAGGCTTTGGGACTGCGTAATTGTCCATCTTGTTGGTGTGAGGGACTCTCAGGCCTTTTAGTTTCCCCATCTTGCTGACAGCTGTTACTTGGGGTACCTCCAAGCTCCCTGCTCAGACGCTTCCAGGTGACCATATGCCCCTCCAGAAGTAGCGTAGGTTGCCTGCCGGCTATTCAAACAATCCCTCGGGGGAGAAGGATATGCGTTAGCTGCCCCGGTCAGGCCCCTTCCCCGCTACTGCTATGACTCAATACCTCCCGGTAGCAATCTCGGGCTGGACATGGTCGGCCCTGTCTGGCTCCTCACTACGCTCGCTTCACTTGTTCCTCTTTTTCCCCCCAGTGCAGCCCTCGTTGAGCTCCCTTACAGGGCATTGTGGTTCTCTGGGTCTCCATCGTGCCCGATCACTTCACTACCCCGCTGTGGCTGTCTGCTTGCTTCAGAACTTACCTAGGGCGTGGGCATGCCATCCCCTTCGGGCCTCTCCATAGTGCAGACCCCGGGGCCAGTCTCACAAATTGCCTCGTCGTCAGCTCAGCCACCCGCCGCGCAGTCCCACTCGCCAGATGTCGTCTTCGCGGCGGCTCCCCACCGATGTCTGTTACACTGCACACCCAGGCCGCCGCCGAGCCTGTCACACGGGGGCGGCTCTCCTTGTGGTCCCGATGCCTGCCGCAGCCTATGGATGCATGCTTAGGCAGTTCCAGGCTCACCCTGCTGAACATGATTCTGCCGTATTATGTCCCAGGGGCCCCGGAGATAATCTTTCAGAGACCTCCTGCCTGGCCTAGCTCCGCCCTGACTCCTACAATTTGCTCACCCAGCTGGGCCAATCTCTCCCGTTAACAGGGCGATCTGCAATGTGAAGCGGTCCCTAGTATTTGCTTTCGTCAGCCCCGATGTTGCCATCCACGGTGCTTAATTCAGGAGATCGGATAATTAACAGATTAAGGGGTTAGGTCCCTCGCCAAGCGGAGCTCAGTTAAGACACCGCCATCTTCACTTACAGCCAATCCACGCCCCTCTACAGTCAGCATTATTATTCTTGATCTGTGCAAGAGTGCTGAGAACAAGTACTTGCTTGATCACTCAAACACATATGAAACGCATAAGTCTCTGCTTGTCAGGGGGCCTAATTTTGACCTTTTCATCCTGCAAGAATGCCTCGCTAAGTTGAGACTGAGATGTTCTGTATGTATTTCCTAGAGTTCCAAAAAGTAAATCTTCTAGGTCTTCCTTATGTAAAGTGACCCCGTGATAAGTGGCTGCTCTGGCAATTAACTCTTGATACGTGTTATCATCAGGAGGGGAAGGTTTGGCTGGATACAGATCAGGATCCGTGTCTCCTGGTGGATCAATATTATAGTCATCCCATGGGTCAGGTAGCTGATCATCATCGTCTTGATTATCAGCTATATCTGGAGACCCTGGAGGTGTAATGTACAGTGGGTCTGATGGTGGTATGACAGGTAGTGGATGAGAGGGTGGAGTGGTTGGAAGAATATTAATAGGACTAGTGGCCATGTCCTTTTTCTCCTTCAGAGGTATTCTATACTCAGTGTCTATCTTCCTTTTTGGAGGTGGTATCACTGGTGGTGTGGTAATGTGTCCAGTTTTAGGGTTAATGTGGACTATCTTCTATTTAGGATCCATCTTGTGCTGCATTTTCTCCAGAATCTGCTCCAGTGGCTTCAAAGGAGCATCTTTGTCTTTCGGTGCCGAGCTAGATTTGTCTCTTATCTTTCAATGCCGAATGTTTCGGCATCGAAGGGGTATCATCTCAGTTCGATCCTGAACCGGAAGGCTTGACTTTCTGCTTCGGTGAAGAGCCGGTAGGCGGAGCATTGGAATCAGAGTCTTGGTGCCGACAATGGCCTGATGACAGTGGTGGCCCAGAAGCATTTTGCTTGATTGGAGTGGGTTTCATGGGCAAAGAGGCTTTGATACTCACGGCACCCTGTCCAGATGGAACGTCGTGGGACTCGAGTTCGATCTCCAACTCCGAATCAGAGTCCTGAACAGAAAAGGCCTCTACCTCTTCCTCCGCCGACGCCTCCATCTCTTCTTGTTCGGCCTCTTCGCTGAAGATATCTGGAGTTTCTTCGATAGACTGTCACTTCATGTCTCTGCGTCGAGCACAATGTTTTTTTTTTTTTAATGGAATGACCTACACGCGTCGCATTCTTCCTTTTTATGCTCCGGGGAGAGACAAAGGTTACAGACCTTATGAAGATCAGTGTGCGGGTATTTAGAATGGCACCTAGGATATAATTGGAATGGCGTCCATTCCATCGGCGGAAGACTTAAAGCAGGATCTTCGAGTGGAAACCGGGGAAGATCTAGGCCCAAATGCCGCGGTCAGAGTTTTTATGGATAATGAAAGTTTTCTGAAGTTCTTCGACATGCAGAAGATGTTAATGTGATTGAAAACAATACCGGAGAGGCGTGGGTCGGAGTTTAAAGGTGACATCGCCTTGGAAGCTTCCAACCCTGGAAAGCTGTTCCTACCTGGAGGAGGTGTGAAGCACCTCTGCCCAGGGCAGGCATGATTTCTGGTCCCTGAGAGCAAAGGCTCTCACCCCCTGGGTCTAGAAACATGTCTAGTAGTGGCAGGCTGGTGGAGACCAGTCAGAAGCACACTAGAAGTCGGTGATTTCAGGGGACCCTTCTAAAGGGTCCTCTGGGTTCAATTGTTAATAAATCTGACACTGGAATCAGTGTAGGTTTATTGAGATGAGATGCTTGGTACCAAACATCCCATAATACAGTGAAGCCATCTTGGAGCTGGGAAACTCGTAATGACAAGTGTCCAGCCCATGTACTCTCTATGGCTTCCCTGTTCACTTACAATATCCAAAAATTGCTATAGATATTGCAGGGGCATATATGCTCTTGCAGATATGTCCTCACAGGAAATATAGTGACCCTGCCTTAGGACTAAGGCCTGCTAGAGGGGTGCCTTTCCTATATCTCGTGCAGTGTCTGTGGCCATGGCACACAGGGATGTGTGCAACGTCGACTCCTCAGTTTTGTTTGCACCAAGACATGAAGGCTGCAGTGTGCATGTGCTTGGTGTGGGGTCCCTTAGCGTGGCACAATTCGTGCTGCAGCCCTTAGGGACCTTCTTTAACCACAAGGCTCTTGGTACTAGGGGTACCATTTACTAGGGAATTACTTATATATGAGCTAAAGGTGTGCCAATTGTGGAAACAAAAGGTACAGTTTAGGGAAGGAGATCTGGCACAGGGGGCGTGGTTGGCAGGGACCCTGTGCACTTCCAGTCGAAATTACATAATTTTCCAGGCAAAAGGTGGGGGCTAACCATGTCCAAAAGAGGCACTTTCCTACACAAGTGCATAGCAGATTTTAATGCAGAGGACCACCCATCTTGTAAAGTCAATTGCTGCACCACCTTCCCTTTCTTTCCTCCAGAAAATCCCACAAAGAGCTGGTCATCAACACAATGGTCCCTTTGAAAGTCAACCTAAAAGTTCAATGCCCTTTTATGGTCGATGAGGCCTCTCATCTCCTCCTCTGAAATACGAGTAGGAACAAAAATGTTGGCAGAGTGATAAGAGTAGCCAATGAGAAAAGGAGTCAAAACTTTGGACGAGAAGGCCGCCCAGGTGCACAGCACTGATTTGACTAGAAAGGTGGTGGTGTAGGGCAGTTGCACTTAGAGCTCACTCAAGTAGCACACAGAGGTGATGGAAACTGGGACGACTGTTTTTAGCTTCAGTAGTCGCAGTGAGCACAGATCGTGCCCAAGTCATCTTAATATACCCCCTAGACTGGGCTAGTAGAGTATGGTACCCAGAGCTCCTGAGCATGAGCATTTCCCCTCTATCTAGTTACAACTTCAGGACGATCTCTGTCAGCAAAAGGTGAAGGTCCTGCACATGATTCTTTGCAACCTGCACCTGCATGCATGGAGATTGAGTGGCAATAGTTAAACGTGTTTGACCTGCCAGCCACAGTTGTCAATATTATCCTTGTAGCCTGAAGCCCTTTGACAATGTGTATCTATACTGGGAACTGGGATAAGTGTGTTGCATAATGTGGTGCTCATCATACCCACCCTTTGTAGAGCAAGGTCTTGCAGTTGGCACAGTTAAGAGTTGTCTGTCGGTCCTTCGGCTAACTGTGCTTACCTGATTAAGCATCTGTTTTCAAATGATCAATTATGAGTTTTATCAAAGGTCTTACTCGCATGTTTCCCCCTGAAGAACAAGTTACTTACCTTCGGTAACTATGTATCTGTAAGAGATATAGGTTAGTTGTAGATTCCTTACCTTAGAATTACCCCCAGGCGCCAGTCTGGATCTGGAGATTTTCTTAGCAGTACCCCTGCGCGTTGGTAGGTGGCGTCCGGCGTCGTGGTTGCTGGGATGACGTCGCAATGCCTACTTAAACGCCGCCCCTGAGCACTTACGTCAGTTCAGACACGACTTTCCACGCCAGGAGCGCAGAGCCATGAAAGACACTGACCACTGGTGCTCCACAACTAGCGCCCTGTAAGGGAGTCCCTATCCCTAGAAGTCAGTTCGCAGAGTGGGGAGGATGGATGGGGAGGTAAGGAATCTACAACTAACGTATCTCTCTTACAGATACATGGTTACCAAAGGTAAGTAACTTACCTTGGAATAGATACCCCAGCAATACCATCCCCGGTGGAGGGTCTGCAAACAAAGTTCACACCAGAAAGTCCTGAAGGACCAAACAGGCAAAATAGCCGTCCCTCCGGACTTGGCTGTCCAGGCAGTATTGTCTGGTGAACGTGTGCAAGGATGCCCAGGTGGCCACCTGGCAGATGTCAAGAAGTGGTACTCCACGTGCCAATGCAGTTGTTGCTGCTGTAGCCCTAATGGAATGAGCACGCAGCCCCACTGGAGGTCCCTTTGTCGCTAAAGCGTAACAGACTTTAATACAAAAGAACAACCCATCGAGAGATGGTACACCTTTGAACAGCCCGACCTTTCTTGGCACCTACATAGCCAACGAACAGTTGATCATCCACCCGGAAATCTTTTGTGCGGTCAAGGTAGAAGGACAGAGCACGTTAAGGGTCCAGACGGTGGAGTCTCCTCTCTTCCTTGGAAGGGTGGAAAAAAGGTGGGCAAAGTGATAGTTTGTCCTTCAGGAAGGAACGAGGGCCTTGTCCTAAGCACCACTTTGTCCGGATGCACAGAGAAGAAAGGGGGCTTAGAAGATAGAGCCTGAAGCTCACTCACCCTGCGAGCAGAGGTGATGGCAACAAGGAAGGCAGTTTTCAGAGTGAGGAGCCTGAGAGGACAGATGTGAAGAGGCTCGAAGGGAGCACACATAAGATAGGTTAGAACAAGATTCAATATAAAGTCAAGAGGGCCCCTGGAATAATTCGGGCAGGGGACCAGGGGTTTTGGTTACTGTTTTGGTGTCATTTCCCCTGGTCCCCTGCCCGAATTATTCCAGGGGCCCTCTTGACTTTATACTGAGAGTACCCTTCAGCACTTTCCTGTGAGGGATTGTTAGGGATTCTTTACCTAGCTTTGGAGACCATTTGTACTTTGAATGTGAATCTTTATATGCACGGACACATTTTCTTTCTTTTCACTTCTATTTTTTCGCAAGTCTACATTATCACTATATATTCCTTTGTGGGTGGAAAATAGGGCTATATAGTAAAACCAGGACAATTTTTCTTCTGGGCCAGTGTATTTGATCTATGGAGAGCATTAAGACAGGTTTGAGTGATGAGGATTTCGCGAAACTCTCGGGACAGACACCTGCAGGGGAGAAACAGTTTACTTTATCCAAGGGTCTAAATGATGATTGGATCAAGTTGCTGAATTTAAAGCAAAAATCCAAAAGGACTGAGTCCCATGCAAATTTTATGTTGGAATATCTTAAAGCAGGGACAATACCGATTGGACTTAGAGTACAGAGTATTCCAGGCCTCTTTGTTGAAATCTAAAAATTCCTAGAGAAGTGGGCACTGATATCTAATTGATGCTCACGCGATTGGATGATTTTAATTATTGAAACAGCGAGAGAGGTAGTCAACATCTTGAACAAGGAGATCTTGGAATTAGAGGATAAACTTAAACAATCCAATTCACTAGAGGAAGCTAAGAAAAAGATAGAAGTCAATATAGAATTAGACTTGTTCAGTGAATATCATATTAAAAAGAAAACAGAAAAATTGAGGAAAGACATTAGGTTCTTCTCACAGGAACAAGTCTATCCATTTCTCACAGAACATTTCTAGGCAACACAGACAGAAGGTACCCCATGCCAGGATAATCAGACGTGGACAAGTAAAAGAGTTATTACCTTCTCTGATACTACAGACTCGGAGGGAGAAGGTTCATCCAACCAGTTTGATTCCTACTCTAATAGAAGGGATCAATACGAGAGACCTACATCTAACAGCTGTTTTTTAGGGAATCGCAGGGGGAATTATCGACAGCAATTTCGGAATCAACCCAGTGGGCGGTTTGTAGATTCGGACCAACCGCAACAATACCTTCAAACAAGGAGACAACAGTACCGGAGGAACTAAACAGTATCCCCATCTTTAATCTATCTGCTATAAAGATCGATGCACCTGCAGAAAGGCTTTTAACTAAAGGCCTATCATTTGTGCCTACGACGGGAATAGATAAATTTGAACTGATGAGAGATATGTTTGCATTTTTCAGACGTATTAGACTAAAAAAGTTTTTTATGACACAGGAACCCAGGACCACAGTGAATCTATCAGGTCTCAAAACACCATCTAATTTTATCCCTAGCCTAAACCAATAGGTTTGAGAAAGTAGTGTTAAACAAAATTTCCGAATTATTCCCCAAACCTATTTCTACTTTACTACAACAAGAGAGTATGGCTTTGGATGATTCAAGAAGGAACAATAATGTGACGATAAAGCCATGTGACAAAGGGGGAGGAATAGTTGTCTTTGACACTGCGGACTACAAAATGAGAATGAAAAAGATGCTAGATATACCAGAACACTACAGAAAGATCAGGGGAGACCCAGAAACTAGAGTGAAAGACAGAATTCTTTGTATCTGCAAAAAGGCACAAATGGAAGGCATATGTGACAAAGAATTTGAGTTCCTTACACCTACTCACATACGCACTCCGGTCATATATGGGATACCCAAGACCCACAAGAATACGGTGGATCCACCACTGCGCCCTATCGTATCTACGATAGGATCTGCCACTGAACCTTTGTCTAAGTACATTGACGTATTCTTGAAACCCCTAGTAAACCGATTACCTGCTTTCATTAGGTATACAGGGCACCTCATATTTATAATAGAAGGCCTACCATTCAATGAACAAAGAGAAATCCTTGTCACAATGGACATTGAGGCCCTTTCTACTAATGTGCCACAAAGA
Source organism: Calotriton arnoldi (assembly GCA_963921515.1). Classification (NCBI taxonomy): domain Eukaryota; kingdom Metazoa; phylum Chordata; class Amphibia; order Caudata; family Salamandridae; genus Calotriton; species Calotriton arnoldi. Next base: position 535,335 of record CAWUFW010003448.1, read on the forward strand.
AAGGCCATTGAACCTATTAAAGGGAGATTACAAACAACAGGCCAAGATCATAAAAATGAGTTTCTGCTTCAAAGTCTAGATGTAGTACTCAACGAAAACTTCTTTGAATTTGATGGCGTTTTGTACCAACAAACTCAAGGCGTCAGCATGAGAGCAGCCTGTGCTCCCAGCATAGCAAACTTTTATATGGGGGAATTTGAGTCAACCTATATCTATTATGAGATCACCCCATTCTTTGAAAACATACGCAACTGGCATCGTTTTATAGACGATATCTTTTTTGTATGGCAAGGAGAGGAAGAGGATCTTGAACAATTCTTTCAATGGATTAACCTTTGTGATGATAACCTCAGATTTACTCCTAAGAGTAGTAAGATCAAAGTAGAATTCTTAGATGTCTGGATTGAATATCGAAATCAATGTCTCACAGTATCATTGTACACCAAACCGACCGCTAAAAATACCTTGCTTCACTACAGCAGCTTTCATCTGTGCAGTCAGAAACAAGGGATACCGTTTGGCCAGGTTTTATGATTACGTAGAAACTGTACCAGTCTTGATGACTTATGTACCCATGATGAAGTATTGAAACAAAATACTCAAGAGAGGTTACCCTAAAAGGCTAATCAGGGATTCATTTAAAAGGGCTAAATATTTTAACAGGGAATAACAAGTTACTTACCTTCGGTAACAATATATCTGTAGGAGACATAGATTAGTTATGGATTCCTCACCTTAGAATTACCCCCAGGCGTCAGATTGGATCCGGAGAATTTTTCTTCAGCAGTACCCCTGTGCGTCGGTAGGTGGCGTCGGTTGACTCCGAGTTTGTCGTTGGCGTCATGGTCGCCAGAATGACGTCGCGGTATTTACTTAGACGCCGCCCCTGTGCACTGACGTCAGTTCTTTACACGACATTCCACGCCAGAAGCACAGAGTCATGCAAGACTCTGACCACTGGTGCACAAAACTAGGGCCCTGAAGGGAAGTCCCTTACCCTAGAAGTCAGTTCGCAGAACAGGGAGGATGGGTGTGGCGGTGAGGAATCCATAACTAATCTATGTCTCTTACAGATCTATTGTTACCGAAGGTAAGCAACTTGTTCATCTGAAAGTGACAATTAGTTATGGATTCCTCATCTTAGAATAGATACCCCAGCAATACCAACCCCGGAGGTGGGTCTGCGAACCAAGTTCACACCAGGAAGTCCTGGAGAACAGTACGGCCAAAGAAGCTGTCTCTCCGGACTTGGCTGTCCAGGCAGTAGTGTTTAGTAAACATGTGCAAGGAAGCCCACGTAGCTGCCTGGCAGATGTCATGAAGGGGGACCCCACGTCCCAAAGAAGTAGTGGCTGCCTTCGCCCTGGTGGAATGGACGCGCAACCCCACTGGAGGTTCCTTTTTCGCTAAGGAATAGCAAATTTTGATGCAAAGAAAGACCCATCGGGAGATGGTTCGCTTTTGCACGGCCTGACCTTTCTTGGCGCCCACATAACCAACAAAGAGCTGGTCATCCACCTGGAATTGTTTTGTGCGATCCAGATAGAAGGAAAGCGCATGTTTTGGATCCAGATGCTGGAGCCTCTCTTCCTCTTTAGAAGGATGCGGGGGCAGGAAGAAGGTGGGCAAAGTGATGGTCTGGACTATGTGGAAAGAGGTAACTACTTTTGGGAGGAAAGAAGGCCTAGTGCGAAGGACAACTTTGTCCGGATGAACAGCCAGGAAAGTAGGTTTTGAAGAAAGAGCATGCAGCTCACTCACCCTGCGAGCAGACGGGATGGCGACCAGAAAGGCAGTTTTAAGTGTCAGAAGTCTGAGGGGACAGTTATGTAGCGGCTCGAAGGGAGCGCACATAAGATAGGTCAGAACCAGGTTCAAGTCCCACTGAGGCATTACGAAAGGAATTGGAGGATACAAGTGAGTAATGCCCTTAAGGAAGCGATTTACAATAGGGCACTTGAAAATAGAAGGCTGGTAAGAAGCAGAAGAAAGGCCGAAATGGCCGAAAGATAGCCTTTAAGAGTGCCCAGAGCACAGCCCTGCTGGGCCAAAGAAAGAATGAAGAGGAGAACCTCAGAAAGGAGGGCAGAAAGGGGATGCACAGCCTTTGCTGCGCACCATGCCACAAACTAATTCCATCTACAGGCGTATACCGTTTTGGTGGAGGGATGCCTGGCTGCCAAGATGACGTTACAGACCTCGGGAGGAAGGTCAAAAGCTGTCAACTGTCGCCGCTAAATCTCCACGCAAGGAGGTGGAGGCTGGACAGGTTCGGGTGGAGGACCGTCCCCTGCTGCTGCGACAGAAGATCCTCCCGAAGGGGCAGTCTGATCGGAGGATCGATGGTCATGTGCAAGAGCTCGGGATACCAGACACTTCATGCCCAGTCCGGAGCCACAAGAATGACTTGGGCCCGGTCGCGCTTGATCTTCTTCAGCACTCTGGGTAGAAGTGGTATAGGAGGAAAGGCGTATAGAAGACAGCAACTCCACTCGAGACAAAAAGCGTCGCCGAGCGAGTGCCGCCTTGGAAATTCCAACGCGCAGAACTGCTGACATTGCGCGTTCTCTTCGGTGGCGAACAGATCTAACCAAGGCTCTCCCCACTGCTGAAAGAGACCTTGCACCACCTCCGAGTGAAGACGCCATTCGTGATCCATCATGCACCAGCGGCTGAGTTTGACTGCCCTGACGACCAGAGAACCTGTCAGGTGTTGAACCACCAGGGACATGCCCTGATGTTCCAGCCCCTTCCAGAGACGAAGTGCCTCCTGACATAGGGTCCATGACCCCACCCAGCCCTGTTTGTTGCTGTACCACATGGCGGTGGTGTTGTCCGTGAACACCTGCACTACTCTCCCCTTGACAGAAGGAAGGAATGCCTTCAGTGCAAGACGGATCGCCCGAAGCTCTAGAAGGTTGATGTGGAGCCCGGACTCCGCCGGAGACCAGAGGCCTCTGATCTCCGCCTCTCCCAGGTGGCCACCCCAGAAGTGATGCATCCGTCACCACTGTGAACTCTAGTTGGGGAAGGGAGAGGGATCTGCGGGTGACCCAATCCTGGTTCGTTAGCCACCACTGCAATTGGTGTGCAGTGCCCTCCGAGATCTGGACGCAATCGGAAAGATTCCCCTTATGCTGTGCCCACTGGAACTTCAGGTCCCACTGCAGAGCCCGCATTGCCACCTGGCATAGTCCACCAGCAGGATGCAAGAGGCCATGAGGCCCAGTAGCCGCAGGGTCATTCTGACCGAAACCCGGGATAGAGGCTGAAAGATTGGAATCATAGCCCGAATATCCCGGACTCGCAGTTCGGGAGGATAAGCCAAAAACTGCGCTGTGTCCAGAACCGCTCCGATGAAGAAAAGGAGCTTCTGAGAGGGGATCAGGTGTGACTTCGGCACGTTGATGGTGAACCCCAGCGAATGTAGGAGGTCGGCCGTAGTCTGGAGGTGGGAGATGACAGCCAGTGGCGAGCCCGCCTTCAACAGCCAGTCGTCGAGATAGGGGAAGACTGGAACCCCTGATCTGCGCAGATGAGCTGCGACCACCACCATCACTTTCGTGAACACCCGAGGGGCGCTGGTAAGGCCAAAGGAGAGCACAGTGAATTGAAAATGCTCGTGGCCTACTGTGAACCGTAGGTAACGCCTGTAAGCTGGCAGGACGGGGATGTGAAAATAAGCATCCTGCAAGTCCAATGCTACCATCCAGTCTCCGGGGTCGAGGGCAGACAGGACCTGAGCCAATGTCAACATTTTGAACTTCTCCTTGAATGAATGAAATTGTACTTGTATAGCGCATGGCTACCCTGAGGCCTCCCAGCACTGTTTGATAGAAGAGTAGAGGAAAACAGAAGCCGTGATGTTAAGGGACTGTCTTAAAGAGGTAGGTTTTAAGAGCTTCCGGAAGGCCAAGAGGTTGTTGTCCTTACGTAAGGTGGGAGGAAGAGTGTTCCAGATCTTTGCAGCATTAAACGAAAAGGAGCGTCCACCCCACCTGGATCTTCGAATTTTCTTGGGGGCGGCCAAGCATAAGGAGCTGGATCGCAGGGTTCTGTGAGGGAGATAGGGAGTGACCAAGGAGTGGATAATAGCCGGACCAGTCTTCCTGATTGCTCTATGAACTAGGCACATAGCTTTAAACTGTATCCTAGCCGGAACAGGGAGCCAGTGGAGACTCCTCAATGCTGGTTTAGCAGATTGCCACCGCGGAATCTGGAGAAGCAGGCGGGCAGCACAGTTCTGAGTTACTTGCAGTTTGTGAATGGTGAATTGAGGAGCACCGAGATATAGGGCGTTCCCATAATCAAGGCGAGAAGGAATAAGGGCATGTACCATAATTCTTCTCGCCTGGAAGGGGAGGAGGGGAATGATTTTCCGCAACATTCTCATCAGTCCATAACACGTGGCTGAAAGCTTGGTGGCCTGGTGGTTAAAATCAAGAGAGCTGTCCAGCCATATGCCAAGGCTTTTAATTTGTGCCTTAGGAGGTGGAGCAGGACCCAGGCATACCGGCCACGGGATGGAGGTCGAAGGGTTGCCCAGGAGCATAATCTCCGTTTTGTCCCCGTTGAACTTGAGGCAGGAGAGTTCCATCCACTCGGCCACCGCCTCTAGGCAAGGACCTAGGGTGCTAGACGACCCCTCAGAGTGATTCAATGCTACCACTAACTGAGTGTCGTCTGCATAGGTGATAATCTTAACGCCGAATGGATGGACAATCTCCGCCAGGGGACTCATGTAGATGTTAAAAAGCGTGGGGCTCAGGGCAGAGCCCTGAGGAACCCCACAGCTAAGAGGCAACCGAGAGGACACCACATCTCCTTCAAAGACTGGAAGAAGCGGTTGCTGAGGAAGGATTGGAACCAAGTCAGTGCCGTGCCTGACACTCCAATGCTTTTAAGTCGATGGGCTAAGATGTTATGGTTAACAGTGTCAAACGCGGCACTGAGATCCAGGAGGATGATTGCCGCTGTTCCTCCTTGGTCCAGTAACCTTCTTGCCTCCTGTTACTACTACTAAGGCCGTTTCCGTCCCATGCTGAGGACGAAAGCCTGTCTGAGAGTAATGCAACAGCCCGTTGGATTCCAAATAATCAACCAATATGGTGTTGATATGCTTCTCAACCAGCTTACTCAGCCAAGGGAGGAGGGAAATTGGGCAATAGTTGGCCAGATTGGATTGATCCAAATTGGGTTTCTTCAGAAGGGCCCTAACCATCGCGCATTTCCAAGCTGTAGGTACCATACCAGAGGTGATGGAGGAATTCAGAGTATCCAGAATGACTGGGCGAATGGCATTAATGACTGAAGTGAGGTGTTGCGGAGGGGCAGGGTCCAATGGAGAGCCTGAGGTTACTCTCGTGATGATTGAATCCAGTAGAACCCTATCTAGAGGGGGAAATTGCTCCAACGAGCATTTAGAAGTGACGCTCGAGCTACTTGCTGCGGTCACCATGGGCTCAGGTGTTGTGTTAGGAAAGGACATATAGATATTTTGGATCTTTTGATGAAAAAAGATTGCCAAATTATTACACCATGTAAGTGCTCCTTCCGTTACTGAAGGTTTTTGAGGTAGGGTGATAAGTGATTTAGCAATGCGAAAGATCTCTTTGGGTGAGTTTGCAGCAGTACTTATTTTTTCTTCATAAAATGTGGTTTGGGCGATTTTTATTTCTGATTTATATAACCTAATTGCTTTCCTGTATTCCACTTTCCTCGTCTCTGAGAAATTCTGTCTCCAACTTCTTTCCAGTCTCCGGCATGTTTGCTTTAAGTCCCTCAATTTGGGGGAAAACCATAGGGCTGTTTTCTGTCTGTTTTTCTTGTAGATGGGCTCCTTAGGGAGGACTAGGTCAAGGGAGCTTAGAATCCAAGCATTGAAGTTACTACTGGCCAGATTAGAATTAGGATCTCTCAATGGTCGTGTATTGTCAAGAGCTATGATCCAACGATTGGGGGAGAGCCTCAACCACTTTCTTTCCAGAGTCGGTGCTGCTCTCTGGGGGGGCAATTGCACGACAGTCTCCCAACTTAGGGGGATCAAAAAATTATCCGTCCAGGGGAGAGGAGTAGGAGTACCTACAACAAGGTTGTGCAAATTGCTAAATACATGGTCAAGAAGGTGACCCTTCACATGTGTGGAGGCAAATCCTTTTTGTTTGAGTTGGATCGCCAGAAGGCTAGATAGTAGTTCGTTGGCTATATGGTTGGCGGGGTCATCTAGATGAATATTGAAGTCACCGAGTACCGTAAAATTGGCTGGGGCCAGTGCTATTTTGGCAACTAAAGTGGGGAGAATAGGGAGAAATTGCCCTAAGGCTCACGGGGGGCGGTAGATCAGCAGACCGGAGAAGGTGCTCGTAGGCGAGAACTCTAAGGAGAAGGCCATGCTTTCGCAGTCTGATAGCGTGGTCAGTGTGGTACGACAATTAAAAGTGTCTTTGAATATAATAGAAAGGCCTCCGCCTCTGTCGGACATACGATCAGCTCTAAGTATTGAGTAGCCTTGAGGGAGGGTTTGAATAATAGCAGGGTCCGTTTCAATCTGGAGCCAGGTTTCAGTTAGAAAAAGAGCATCTGGCTCAAGCTCATCTATTAACAATGCTAATTCCACAGAATGCTTAGGAAGCGATCTGCAATTTAACAGAAACATCCTTACGGGTTTGCTAGTATGAAGCCTATAGTGTTTGTGAGGCATTAACTCAAAGTTACAGTGTGGGCAGTGGGAGGGGTTATTAGCAATATTTAGAGAGTGTAAACAGTTGGAATTCGTAACCCCTCTCAGCTCAAACAGAGAGTAAGAACTGTAGGTTATACAATTGTCGGGGAAATTGCCAGGGGTTGTGGCCCCTGGGCCCGGTTGGGCGCAGACGGGCTTGCCTTTGGCGCGCGTCCGCTGCGCATTAGCGCCATTCCGCCCTGAAATAGATTGGATCAAAGAAAAACTGGAGCGTCACCCTGCCAAGATAGCCGCCCAATAGTGTCCCAACTCGGAGGAAGCGGTTGACGTTCCTAAGGCACAAGTTACTAACTTGTGTAACGATATATCTGTAAGAGACAGTAGTTAGTGACAGATTCCTTACCTTAGAATATCCCCAGGCGTCAGGCTGGATCCGGAAAGTTTTTGCGTAGCAGTACCCTTGCGCGTCGGTAGGCGTCGTCGTGCGGCTCCGCGTCCGTCGTCGTGATCGCCGGGATGACGTCACGGGCAGTACTTAGACGCCGCACCTGCGCGCTGACGTCAGTTCTGTACACGACTTTCCGCACCAAGAACGCAGAGCCATGCAAGAAGCTGACATAGGTGTCTGAAAAATACTAGGGCCCTGAAAGGGATGTCCTTAACCCTAGAAATCAGTTCGCAGAACGGGGGAGGATGGGTGGGGCGGTAGGGAATCTGTCACTAACTACTGTCTCTTACAGATATATCGTTACGCAAGTTAGTAACTTGTGCATCTGAAAGAGACACGTTAGTGACAGATTCCTTACCTTAGAATAGATACCCCAGCAATACCAACCCCGGTGGTGGGTCTGCGAACAAAGATCAGACAAGGAAGTCCCGGAGGACAGAACGGCCAAAGAAGCCGTCCCTCCGGACCTGACTGTCAAGGCAGTAATGCTTTGTAAATGTGTGCAGCGAGGCCCACGTAGCTGCCTGACAGATATCCTGCAGCGGAACACCGCGGCCTAAAGCCGTGGTAGCAGCCGTTGCCCTGGTGGAATGGGCACGCAGCCCAACAGGAGGCTCCTTCTTAGCCAAAGAATAGCAGGCTTTGATACACAAGGTAACCCAGCGGGAGATGGTTCTCTTGTGCACCGCCCGACCTTTTTTGGCGCCCACGTAGCCAACAAAGAGCTGGTCATCCACCCGGAAGTGTTGTGTGCTTTTGATATAAAAAGAAAGCGCACGTTTTGGATCCAGACGGTGGAGCCTCTCTTCCTCTCTGGAAGGTTGCGGAGGCGGAAAGAAGGTGGGCAAAGTGATGGTCTGCCCAATGTGGAAGGCAGTAACCACCTTTGGCAAGAAGGACGGACGCGTCCTAAGAACAACCTTGTCTGGATGGACAGACAGAAAGGGAGGTTTGCATTATAGAGCCTGAAGCTCACTCACCCGCCGAGCGGAGGTGATGGCCACCAGAAAGGCTGTCTTCAGAGTCAGAAGACGAAGAGGACAGTTATGTAGAGGCTCAAAGGGAGCGCACATGAGAAAGGTAAGAACCAAGTTCAAGTCCCACTGAGGCATCACAAACGGAACAGGAGGGAAGAGGTGTGTAATGCCTTTTAGAAACCTGTTAATAACAGGGGACTTGAAAAGGGAGGGCTGATCAGGAAGCCTGAGGAAGGCCGAAATGGCACAAAGATAGCCCTTGATGGTACCCAGGGCAGAACCCTGTTGGGCCAGAGAAAGAAGGAACAGAAGAACCTCAGAAAGAGGGGCAGAGAGGGGATTCACAGCCTTTGCTGTGCACCATGCCACAAACTTGTTCCACCTGCAGGCGTATACCACCTTAGTGGAGGGACGCCTGGCTGCCAGAATCACATCACAAACTTCGGGAGGCAAGTCGAAAGGAATCAACTGCCGCCGCTCAATCTCCACGCAAGCAGGTGGAGGCTGGACAGGTTCGGGTGGAGGACCGTCCCCTGCTGCTGCGACAGAAGATCCTCCCGAAGAGGCAGACGGATCGGGGATCGACGCTCATACTAAGTAGCTCGGGCTACCAAACTCTTCGAGCCCAGTCCGGAGCCACAAGGATGACTTGGGCCCGGTCGCGCCGAATCTTCTTCAACACTCTGGGTAGAAGTGGTATAGGCGGAAAGGCGTACAACAGACCGCAACTCCACTCGCGACGAAAAGCGCCGCCGAGCGAGTGCCGCCTTGGAAATTCCAACGCGCAGAACTGATGACATTGCGCGTTCTCTTCGGTGGCGAATAGATCTAACCAAGGCTCTCCCCACTGCAGAAAGAGACCTTGCGCCACTTCCGAGTGAAGACGCCATTCGTGATCCATCATGCACCTCCGGCTGAGTTCGTCCGCCCTGGCGTTCAGGGAACCTGTCAGGTGTTGAACCATCAGGAACATGCCCTGATGTTCCAGCCATTTCCAGAGGCGCAGAGCCTCCTGACAGAGGGTCCACGACCCCACCCCGCCTTGTTTGTTGCAGTACCACATGGCGGTGGTGTTGTCTGTGAACACCTGCACTACCTTCCCTTTGACAGAGGGAAGGAATGCCTTGAGTGCAAGTCGGATCGCCCGGAGCTCCAGAAGGTTGATATGGAGCCGGGACTCCGCCGGAGACCAGAGGCCTCTGATCTCCGCCTCTCCCATGTGACCGCCCCATCCCAGAAGGGACGCGTCTGTCACAACTGTGTGCTATGGCTGGGGAAGGGAGAGGGATCTGCCCATGACACATTGCCGGTTCGAGAGCCACCACTGCAACTGTTTTGCAGCCCCCTCCGAGATCTGGACGTGATCGGACAGGTTGCCCTGGTGCTGCGCCCACTGGAACTTCAGGTCCCACTGCAGAGCCCGCATATGCCATCTGGCATGATCGACCAGCAGGATGCAGGAGGCCATGAGGCCCAGCAGCCTCAGGGTCATCCGTACCGAAACCCAGGATAAAGGCTGAAAGATTGGAATCATAGCCTGAATATCCCGGACTCGCCGTTCGGGAGGATAGGCCCGAAACTGCGTCGTGTCCAGAACTGCTCCAATGAAAAGGAGCTGTGGAGAAGGAATCAGATGCGACTTCGGCACATTGATGGAGAACCCCAGCGAGTGCAGGAGTTCGGCCGTAGTCTGGAGGTGGGAGACGACTGCCTGGGACGAGCCCGCCTTCAGCAGCCAGTCGTCGAGGTAGGGGAAGACTGGAACCCCTGCCCGGCGCAGATGAGCTGCGACCACCGCCATCACTTTCGTGAACACCCGAGGGGCACTTGTAAGGCCAAAGGGGAGCACGGTGAACAGAAAATGCTCGAGGCCTACCGTGAACCGTAGGTAACGCCGGTGGGCCGGCAGGACGGGGATATGGAAATAAGCGTCCTGCAAGTCCAACGCTACCAACCAGTCTCCAGGGTCGAGGGCAGTCAAGACCTGAGCTAGGGTGAGCATCTTGAACTTCTCCTTCCGGAGGAAGCGATTGACGTTCGGGAGGTCCAAGATAGGACGCATGTCCTCCTTGTCCTTTTTGGGCACCAGAAAGTAGTGGGAGTAGCAACCACGTCCTACTTCTGGGGTCGGAACATGCTCGATGGCCCTCTTGGCCAAGAGGGCCGTGACTTCCTTCTGCAGAAGCACCAAGTGATCCCCTGACATGCGGTGGAATTGAGGTGGCATGGCTGGGAGGGTGGTCTCGAAGGGGAGGGAGTAGCCCCTTCGGACAATGTCCAAGACCCACCTGTCCGAGGTGATGGGACGCCAGTGGTGAAGGTGATGGCGGACCCTGCCCCCGACTGGCGTGCTGTGCACCTGAAAGGAAGGACTAGGAGGGCTTGGAGGCCGCGGACGGGTTGGAGGTAGTGGCCTGACCCGCACGCTGGTTGCCCGAACCGCCACGGCGGTATCCACGTCCTTGGCCACGCGAAGACGCTTGCTGCGCAGGCCGGTGGCTGGGCAGCTGACGTGACTGGGCGCCCCTTCCGTGGCCACGAAAGGGGCGAAAAGCAGAGGTTAGCGGAGGGCGTACAACAGAAAGGCCCAGCGACTTAGCAGTAGCCCGCGAGTCCTTAAAACGCTCCAGCGCATGGTCTGCTTTGGAACCAAAAAGACAGACTCCATCAAAGGGCATGTCCATGAGTGTATTCTGGACATCACCCGAGAAACCAGTTGTTCTCAGCCAGGCGTGGCGACGTAGCGCCACCGTCGTTGCAAGCGATCTGCCCAGCGAGTCGGCGGTATCAAGGCCACAACGTATGGTGTATTTAGCCGCATCTCTTCCTTCCGCAATGGCGCGGGTAAGCAGTGTCTGGACCTCCTCAGAACACTGCGGCAAAACAGCTGCCACCGAATCCCACAGGGAGTGGGTATATCGGCCCAAAAGGCAAGCGGTGTTGACGGACCGCAAGCCAGCACTGGAGGAAGAAAAAGCCTTCTTCCCAAATTGGTCCAGGCGTTTGGATTCCCTATCCGGAGGGGCGGTAGGGAAGGCGGTTTGGGAGGCAGAGGCTTGGACAACCAAGCTCTCGGGGGTGGGATGTTGGGAGAGAAACAAGGGGTCGCCCGGAGCAGGGCGATGGCGTCGGGCCACGTTCCTATCCACAGGAGCCCCTGTGGTGGGCTTGGACCAGGCGCCCAAAAGAACGTCAGTGAATGCATCATTAAACGGCAGCACAGTCTCCGTGGAGGAAGCTGCCGGCTGAAGCACTTCCGTCAGGAGATTAGTCCTGACAGCCACAGTAGGCAATTGGAGATGCAAGGCTCCAGCTGCTCTACGCAACACTGTTGCGAAGTTAGCTCCCTCCTCCGTAGCCACGGGAGGAGACAGCATGCCAGTGTCAGGGGAAGTGTCTAGACCACTGGCATCCCCAAGTTCCTCAGCCCAGTCCTGATCATACTCACACTGTTGTGTGAGAGGGTCTTCCGACCCCTCCCAGCTCTCTTGGTCCTCCTCTGGTTCAAAATATGGAGGAGGAGGGACATTTGGGACCCAAGGTCTCATCGGCGCCGGAGCCGGCGTCGAGCGACGTCGGTCCGGCTCCATGTCCGGAGCCGGAGAGAGCCGGGGAACGACGCCGTCCGGAGCCCCGGACGGCGTCAGGAACGGCACCGGGGACGTCGGCGGAGGCGTGGTTAGGTCAACCGGCGTCGATGGGGGTTGCGGTACCACCGGAGCCGGGATCGAGGCCGGAGCCGAGGCCGGGATGAAGGCTGGCGGGACAGGCGGCGCCGGGACCGGAGTCGTCGGCGACGCCGGAGCAACCCCATCAGGGCCCGCGGGGCCCGAAGGCGCACCGGAGGGACCTTGAGGCCCTAAGAGGCGGGCCATGGCCGACAGGAATTCCTGTATTTCGGCCGGAGTCGCCCCCGAACCCGGAAAGGACGGGTAATGCGGGGGCGGCTCCACAGGCACGTCCGGGGCCGCGGGGCGGGCACGGTGCCGACAGGGGCCTCAGCCGAGTCGCGAGACCGGCGAGGCGAAGTCTTAGAGCGATGATGCTTCTTAGACTTTTTGTGCTTCTACTTACCCGAGGAGCGCCAGGACTTGGACTCCGACGACCGGCGGGGACTCCGCGACCGGCCCCTCGACCTCTCCCGGGACCGGGGCTTGGTGCGGCACGGAGCCGACTGCCGGATCTCGAGTAGCTTTCGAGACCGCTCTCGCAAAGCCTTCGGGTGAAGTTTCCGGCAGTCAGGGCACGACTTTGTGTCGTGGTCTCGGCCGAGACAGTAGAGACACTCTAGATGCGGGTCTGTGATCGACATCATTCGACCACAGGCGTCGCATGGCTTGAAGCCGGGCATCCCTACGACACCTAGGAGTCGATGAAGACTCGAAAAGAAACAGTGAAAAAATTCACAAAAAAGTTAGTCAAAAATTGACTAGGGCACTGCTCTTCCCGGATCTGCGCTTACTGGCGCGGAAAAAGAAGAACTGACGTCAGCGCGCAGGGGCGGCGTCTAAGTACTGCCCGCAACGTCATCCCGGCGATCACGACGGACGACGGAGCCGCACGACGCCGCCTACCGACGCGCAAGGGTACTGCTACGCAAAAACCTTCCGGATCCAGCCTGACGCCTGGGGATATTCTAAGGTAAGGAATCTGTCACTAACGTGTCTCTTTCAGATATCCAAGATAGGACGCAGGCCTTTGTCCTTCTTGTGCACCAGAAAGTAGTGGGAATAGCAACCACAACCTACTTCTGGGGCAGGAACTCATTCGATGGCTCCCTTGGCCAAGAGGGCCGTAACTTCCTGTTGGAGAAGGGCCAAGTGATCCTCCGACATGCAATGGAATTGAGGTGGCATGAATGGAGGGGTAGTCTCGAAGGGGAGGGAGTAACCCCTTCGGACTATCTGTAAAACCCACCTGCCCGACGTGATGTTGCGCCAGTAGGGAAGGTGATGGCGAATCCTGCCACCCTCTGGCGATTGGTGGCCCTGAAAGGTCGGACTAGGAGGGCTTGGAGGCTGCTGCAGAGGGGGCGCTGGTGGACTGGCCCGCCCGCTGGCTCCCAGACCCACGACGCTGGGTCCCACGTCCCCGGCCGCGCAAAGGTTGGACAGCTTGGGCAGGCTTGTGGCTCTGGGTGGAACGTGGCGGGGCAACCCTTCCATAGCCACGAAAGGGGCGAAAAGCAGACTGCGCGAGGCGAGAGGTGGAAGCAAGGCCCAAGGATCTGGCCACAGCCCTAGAGTCCTTAAAGGGCTCGAGCGCGTTGTCTGCTTTGTCGCCGAACAGGCGACAGCCATCCAAGGGGATGTCCATAAGAGTACCTTGGACATCGCCCTAAAAGCCAGTGGACCTCAGCCAGGTGTAGCGTCTAAGGGCTACTGACGTGGAAATCGTCCTTCCCAGCGAGTCGGCGGTGTCCATCCCACATCGAATGGCGACTTTGCTGCGTCTCTCCCTTCGGCCACTGCACGGGCGACCACAGCCAGGGCCTCCTCCGGGCATTGGGGCAGCACCTGCATGACCGCTAGACATGCGGTGTTCACCGACCGCAGTCCTAAGCTGGAGGAAAAAAACATCTTCTTCCCAAGGTGGTCCAGCTTCTTGGTTTCCCTATCAGGTGGTGCGGTAGGGAATGCGCCCTTGGAAGTCGAGGCTTGGACCACCAAGCTTTCAGGGGTAGGGTGGTGGGAGAGGAAAATGGGGTCGCCCGGGGCCGGGCGGTGGCATCGGGCAATCATCCTGTCCACAGTCCTGTGTTGGGCTTGGACCACGTGCCCAAAAGGATGTCTGTAAGGGCCTCATTGAACGGCAGCAGGGGCTCCGAAGAGGCTGTTGCCGGTTGAAGCACCTCGGTCAGGAGGTTAGTCCTAACTGCCATAGTAGGAAGCGCGAGGTTTAAGGGCTCAGCCGCCCTACGCAACACCACTGTGTATGACACACCCTCCTCCGTAGCCACGGTAGGGGGAGAAAGCATGCCAAGGTCTGGGGAAGTGTCCAGACCACTGGCATCACCCAAATCCTCTCTCCAGTCCGGTTCTTCCAACTGGTCTGCCAGAGGGTCCACAGACCCCTCCCAATCCTCCTCTGGTAGCCACTCAGGACGATAGGAAACACCAGGGGAGAACAGGGGTACAAAAGTACCGGTCGGCGCCAGTCCCGACGTCAGTCTGGCTCCGTGTCCACATTGAGGGAGAGGCCGGGGTCGACGTCCGCTGGGGACACAACCGGCATTGGAGGGGGCGGAGGTGTCGCCAATGGATTCGGCGCCAGAGGTGTCACGAGGTCGACCGGCGCTGTTCCGGATCCAGTCCTGGATCCCTGGGGGCACTGCGGCGCCGGGGCCGAAGCCGCCGGCATCGAAGGCCTACAGCCCCCAGCTGAGTCCGCGGGGCCCGAAGGCGTGCCGGCGGAGTCGGGCTGCCCAAAAATAGAATGAAGAGCTTCGTAAAAGCTACGAAGTTGGGCAGGTGTCGCCCCGGCTCCCGGAAAAAGAGGGAAGCTCGGGTTCGACGCAACAGGCTCCGCGGGCGGAGCCGTGCGACTACCACCCGCATCCCACGTCACGTCGGCCGACGGACGGGGAGAACGCGAAGAGCGACGGTGCTTCTTCGCCTTCTTTTTGTGCTTCGACTTACCCGAAGCTGAAGACTTCGACGAGGAGTGGTGATGGCTCCGCAACCTCCCTCTCGACCGGGACCTCGATCGGCACGGAGCCAACTGCCAGGCCTCCAAAAGCTTTCGGCACAGCTCTCGCAAAGACTTTAGGGCCATGGCCTGGCAGTCGGAACACGAATTCGGGTTGTGGTCGCGCTCCAGGCACGAGAGGCACACAAGATGGGGGTCCGTCACCGACATCAGTTTGTGACAGGAGTCACAAGGCTTGAAGCCGGTCCACTGAGATGACATCCCTGTGCACCAGGAGTCGTAAACACTCAAAAAGACGTCAACAAAAAGTCGCAAAAATAGAGTCAAAAAGTGACTCGAGGTACCACTCTCTCCGGATCTGCGCTAGGCTGGCGCGGAAAAAGAAAGAAATGACGTCAGCGCGCAGGGGCGGCGTCCAAGTAGATACAGCGACATAATTACGGCGACCACGACGCCAACGACGAACGCGGAGTCGACCGACACGCAGGGGTACTGTTGAAGCAAAATTCTCCAGATCCAGTCTGATGGCTGGAGGCAATTCTAAGGTGAGGAATCCATAACTGTCTCTTTCAGATACTATATTTACTACCAGAGCCAAGCAGACATAAGACAAACTTGTTTGCGTGACAAGATCCACATTTTAATGAAAGAATCAGACAGGCAGTGAACTCCCAATGGCATCTTTTGAAGAAACAGCAACCTAAGGAACCTCTTGGTCAAAGCCAGACCTACCACCCAAGATCAATTCTGCCAGAAATGAATCACTGGTGCCAGGCTCATCATGGGCAACCATAGCTGTGGAACATGCCAAGCCTGCGACAATGCGCTAATTAGCTGATCAAGTAAAAGTAGGCAACAGAACCATTCAACTAAGATCTATGACAACCTGCAGGACGGCAAATGTAGTGTACCTCATTCTTTGTCCATGTGGGCTAGGCTACGTTGGGGAAACAGGAAGGGAAGTACGACTACGAATAGGCGAACATAAGTCCAATGTCCACAACCAAAAGACAGCGGCACCATTAGTCCAACATTGGGATGACCAGAAACACATGGAAAAAGACCTGAAATGGACTATAATAGAGAAAATTGTCCCTATGAGGGGACGAGATGACAAAAAAACACCGTAAGAAGCGAGAGGTCTTTTGGATCTTTCTTTTGCTTACATTTAAAAGAGGACATAATGAAATGATGCTATGGGAAAATGCATTGTAGATCGCGCCAGTAGACATCTAGAAACGATCGATGTGTCCCAGGCTCGTGTTCGTTCGCTTGGACACAAATCTATCCATATTAGTGTCCCTTGTATTCTTTATTCTCTTTTTTTTATCTCTCTACTCCTTATGTCTTTGGTAAGATACCCCTTGGTCCTGTTGAGAGTTATATTAAATATTATTAAAAAAAAATAAAAAATAAAAATAACTGATTATTTTGACCCAGGGTTGGTATCTCTGAGGGTGTCCCCTTGATTCCCTTCTCCATCTTTGGACGGCCGCTGAATATCTTGTTGGTTTTATCCCGTATCTGACCTCAGTTAAATAGACCTGACCTTATTTTCCAGATAGGGTTACTCTCTTTCTGTTATCTAGATTAGGATCTTTGTCTTACTTAAGATTCCGCTTCCTTCACGTGTTCTTTTAACTTAGATGAAGGGGTCTGTGCGGTCATGCTTAGTCATTCCGATAGTTCGTACTGTCAGAGGCTCCCTTCTAAGATGGCCTCTATTTGTCAACTATTAATCACGTGACGCATCCACCCGGATGCGGTTCACACTAAGACAGCCCTGCCAAGTGCCACGCATCACGCGTGATCCTAATGCATTTGAAGGCAAGTCCCAGCATCACCGCATTAAAAATAATCATCACGCATTATAGCGCTTTCTCAGTGTCAAGCAAGAGCACTGCAATATAGTAATTTGCAGTGTCTGTCTGAGCAAAGCTGGCAGCGCTGGTTCGCGCTGCTCGCAGCTTGGGGGCAGACTCAGCTGAGCTCCGCTCTGGATACATTTTACCTGGTCCCAACATTCTGATTCACGTGACCCAACGTCATGAGAGTGACTGTAAGGATTTGTCCAATGACTGTGCAGCCGAGCGGGGACACGTATAGGCGGGCCGCAGCGGGGCAAGCTGGCGGCACTGGCCTGAGGAGTTCGAGGTGCTCACTGTTTTATGCTCAGCCCTCTTTCCTTCAGGTTGGATGACTGTTCTGACTGAGAGCAGTGACGCAGCGGCAGCCGAGCCCGCTCAACAACTAACTGTGCAGCAGGTACTGTGGTTCAGCCCCTTGAGGTAATCAATGTCAGGGACAGTTCCGTTTACATTTCACGTTCGGTTTAACTAAATATTGTATTACCTTGAATGCGGACAGCAGCTTACACCATTCAACACGTGTCCTGGGCTCCAGTCTGGCACTTAAATCCACATTACCTTTACACAAAAGGAGTATTCCCACCCATTCCCAAAAGCTCTAATAAACAACACTAAATTATAGAAAAGAGTAATGACAAACTCAAGCAAGCATCAGTCGAGGGGAGGTGAGGCGCGAGAGTGTACAGATGGGAACGAGGCTAGTGATCCTTAGTTCCTACAGTGTTTATTATTTTATTTACCCCAACAAACACGACTGAAGGAACTAGGAATGATGTCACTATTACACGTAAGGTTGGCATTTAACCAAAAGGAGGGTTCTTTTTTAGGTTATCGAGGGCTGTATTGTGATAACTTTACACCAGTGCAAAAACAACACCGCACATCCATTTCCACCACTGGCAAAAAGCACGTGCACCAATGCCCTTCTGGCGCTGCCGTACTGCCCTATAAGTCTGTCCGACCCTGGCACTCAAGAGAAAAGCAAAGTATTATTCGATGGCAACCACAATCTTTAATATGTTACAAGTTCCATCTGCATAACGCGCCTGCCTGTTGCAGCAAAAAATGTCTGCTTCGTGTGAGTGCATGTAAATCAGAGCCACCTCTCCCAGCTTTAGTCATGCAGGCAGCATTTCCTCCTCCAATCACCTTCTCTCTGTAATAGAGCAGCCTCCTACGAGCTGCTAAGCTGTATGAGCTGTGTGTTCGTTCTTGTGTATTTCACATGTATCACTTGTGTTGCGCAAAATACTACTTTTGTTAAGTGGGTTGAATTTAATAATTGAGTTGACACTACTATAGTGCAATATTTTTGATAGCTTACAAAGCGATGGAAACTCAATCTAAGCAAAAAGTGGACTTCTGTACTAGCGTCGGAATAAAATCTTTCATGAATTAGGTAAAACTTATTTAAAGGGCACAAAACCGAGTTTGAGTAAGAATGTAATTGAACACAGGCACAGTGAATGAGTAGAAGTGTTTAATTGTAATGCATTTAGGGTGACAGGCCGTAGATCCTTTGCATAATAGCTTTCACTCAACATTCCAAACAAAAGCTGGCATACAAATTGACCTTTTATACAACTGTGCATATTGTGTACGACTATGCCTATCACTCTGGTACTGTTTCTCATGCTATACAAGTTTATAAGTCCTTCTTGTTGTATGTAAGTTCTTCTTTGTGACTGTTTCTTAACCTGTGCATTTTTGCTTGCATCACTATGCTACTATCCCTGAAATTGTGATAGTCGGGTATTGTCACTGGGCGTCATAATTTAATGTCTGTCAGGGGCCCGTAGAGGTTCTCGTTGCTCAAATGGGTGTAATTTCTGATATTTATATGTTTTTCTTGTCTTCATTGCTTAATTTTGCGCGCAAGTAAGTGTCACTCAGTCATTGAAATGTCACTCATAATTACACTAAAATTATGAAAATGTCACACATAGCAATCTGAAACCTTGGCAGCTATGCTAAGACGGCCTTCCGTTTAAATCTAGACGCCATCTATTCTCCGATGGACGATTCATCTCGGACCCCTTTATATGCCCTGGACAGATCATTTTCTCATTTCCATGCGGCTAGCGCTAGCTAGCCCCAAACTACAGTCACACCACAACCCCTCACTCAAGCGCCCCTGGCATAAACTGGATCAGGAGGCTTTCTTTGCGGCCTTGAGTACTCAGCCTCCAGGGAAATCCACGAATATGGAAGAGGCCAATGTGCTCTTTCAGGGGTGGGTTACTCAAGCCTTGGACACCTGTATCCCGCTCAAACTCACACTTAAAAAGCGCACAGGCTAATGTCTGGTTTAATGAGTCTCTGACCCTAGCCAGAAAAAACTGCAAGGTCTTGGAGCGAGCCTGGAGGCGATTCTATGACCCTCAGGCTAAAACGCAGTATAGAAGTGCGATCAAGGCATATCACAAATTGGTCCGCAAGACCAGGGCTGCACACTACTCTAACCTGATCACCACAAGCACTAATCCTAGTAAAACCATATTCTCTCTTGTGAAGGAGCTGGTCAAACCTCCCTCTGCTTCGGGCAGTATCATATCCTCTAGTCCACAATGTGAAGTGTTGGCTAAATTCTTTCTGGAGAAGGTGGAACGCATCTACAGTAGCTTTCACCCAGGTGACACCTCCAGTGTCTCAGGGAGGAACGTGTCCGCGGGCCCTGAGACTTACTCTCTCGCCTCACTCCCTTCTATCTCTCCTAAAGCTATGGAAGCACTGTTTGTTAAAGTAAAATCAGGGTCTCCAGATGACCCTAGGAGACCTGATGCTTTTCGAAAATTTCAACAGTGTCTCCCTGCCTGAGTGCTTGGAGTGGATTAATCTATCCCTATCCTCGGCGGTGGTCCCTAAGTCCTGGAAACACGCCAAAGTGGTCCCCCTACTGAAAAAACCAACACTAGATGCGTCCAAGCCGGAAAACTTCCGCCCGATCTCGCAGCTTCCGTTCCTATCTAAAATCATGGAATCACATGTTAATTCGATCCTAACTCATTACTTGGAAGTAAACTCAATACTACACACATCCCAGAATGGGTTCCGACCTCGGCATAGTACTGAGTCTGCCTTGCTGACTGTCATAGAACAGCTGCGGACCGCCTCGGATGCCGGCAGAACTACAGCGTTAGTTCTGCTGGATCTGAGTGCGGCCTTTGACACGGTCTCCCACGAAATCCTGCTCCATCGTCTGGAGGAGATCGGGGTCAACAATAAAGCCCTTTCTTGGTTCTCGTCTTTCTTGGCCGACCGGACATTCCAAGTAATTGCCCCTCCTTTCTCCTCTCATACACACCCAGCATGCGGCGGTGTTCCCCAGGGGTCAGCTTTGAGCTCCACCTTATTTAATGTCTACGTGAGACCATTGGCGCTGTTGGCCAAAGCCCGGGGCATCTCCCTGGTGTCATACGCTGATGACACCCAGCTGGTGATCACCTTTTCCAACAATCCCAGCCAGGACGTGGCAAAATTCAAAATAGATTTAATGGCCATCTCAGAGTGGATGAC
This sequence comes from Calotriton arnoldi, assembly GCA_963921515.1. Taxonomy (NCBI): domain Eukaryota; kingdom Metazoa; phylum Chordata; class Amphibia; order Caudata; family Salamandridae; genus Calotriton; species Calotriton arnoldi. The sequence goes on from CAWUFW010003448.1 coordinate 555,474, forward strand.
TGCTAATTATTTGCAGTTAAACTAAGCCAAATCCGAGATCCTTCTGGTAGGCAGGGACTCCCATTTCTGGGGCAATGAATGGTGGCCTCCTGCTCTTGGAGTGCCCCCCGTACCCAGACCTGTGGTGAAGAACTTAGCTATTATGATGGATAAAGAACTCACTTTTGAGGTGCATGCCAAATCTGTGGCTGGGAAATGTTTCGGTCTGCTGCGAGGTCTAAAGCCTATACTTGGTTTTTTTTATTCTCAAACGCGTCAGCTGATCATCCAAGCCTCCATCCTGGCCCGATTGGACTACTGCAACGTGTTACTTCTGGGTTCCAACAAATCAGTGATGAAAAGACTGCAGCGTGTTCAGAACGCTGCGACTAGCGCAATCTTTGCCCTCCCTAAACACTGTCATGTTTCCAACCGCCTACACTGGCTACCCCTTGAACAACGTTCGTTTCAAAACGCTATGTATCACTCATAAGATTCTCTCAGGCATCGACCCAGGAATCCTGAGTGATTTATGCTCCTACTATGTAGCCACACGAGCGCTGCGCTCGGCAGACCTGCTCCTTGCCAGAATCCCACGAATACGGAGGGTCAGATCGGGTGGTCGATCTTTTAAGCGGTTGGCCCCCGCCTTATAGAACTCCCTCCCTCTACATATTCGTAGCAACCCTGATCACCTGACCTTTAGAAGGCTGGTGAAGACTTGGCTCTTCTCCCACTGTTAATTCTCGCTCTGCCTCCCCACTCAGTGTTCTACTTCAGCGCTGGGACGCCTCGATGCTGGGGCAGCCATGCGCTATACAAATATTTTAACATAACATAACACAGCTTGCATCGACGTTCTTTTACTATAACAATTCAGGTTTTACCCTAGCGCGTTCTCTTTTTCTAATACTGGTGCTAGGAGTTTGCATGTCCCCGGTGTCATCTTTGAAACTCCACTTGCAAATAGCGAGCTATTTACCATTATTAGCCGAGTAATTTGTGCTTTCTGCCTCACATTTTTGTATTATTGAGGCCTCGGCCTTGAACTCTACATTGACCCCCTTTCGAATCCTTGAGTATTTTACCTGTGAGGGTTCTCCTTTAGGGATGTCATTCCTCCCTTTACTTATTAAGCGGGAGTTTATTATTTACTCAGTGTCTATCCTTTTTTCTCTAGCGATGGACCCAAGTCTTTCCTAGACTTCCTGATTTACACCTGGACTCTATGCCTTCCAGTTATAGCCTTCATTAGAGGCCTGACAACTTATGTAAGTGTCTTAGACGCTATTAAGACAAGGAAGATGTCGGTTTGGTCCTCGGGTATTATGGCCCTTCTTTTCTCTTCTCCCCCCCCCCCCCCCCCCCATTTTTCCCGGAGTCATTCACTAATGTTTTGTAATTTTAATTTATTCTTCCATTTTCTTATTATTTTTTATGGGTTTCTATTCGCATTTTTGTTTGTCTCTCTAGAGGACTGACGCCTGCCCCAGATTACTAAGGGGTTTGTTCCCTTACCATATTGAGATCCTTGTGGGTCCTATTTGAACCAATTCAACTAAGTGAATATCGGCTTGGATGTCCGGTCTCACTTCATTGCACGACCAGGCGATTCTCCTAAATATCTCTAGCAGGGCCTGTTTGGGAAGTAGGTAGAACCTCAGTCTATTGCCTTGGTTTTTTCCTGGTATTACTATTTCCGTCTTGGTGCACTTCTCTGGGTGGTCACAAACTTGTGACATGGAATAAGGATATTGAGATCTTTTCTGACCACTTTTTGGGAATGAATCTCACTCAGCTGGTCACCTACATTGCGCTTAGAAGTAGATCTATGCACTGAATATGATGAGTAACATGGTCTCCCCTCTAGGCTCTTTTAGTAGCTTTGCTTATTATGGTATATGTTACGATTGACCAAACCATTCATTTATTTGTAGGTTTCCTTGTTCTGCCCCCGCTACATTCCACTGTTTTCAATTGGCTCATCCTATTTCAAGAGCCCTTGATGAAGGTGTAACCCCTTCCTGGGGAGTCACCGAAACGCACGTCGGTGCAGGCTACAACAGGAGCATCAGAATGTCAATGATACATTAAGAAGCCTATGCTAAATGATTTTAATTATGGACATTACAGTGTTTTATTAAAACGTACGAGTTACTTACCTTCGGTAACGATGTATCTGGTAGAGACGTTGTCAAGCAGCAGATTCCTTAACTTAGAATATCCCCAGGCGTCAGACTGGATCCGGAACAAATTTGCGCAGCAGTACCTCTGCGCGGCGGGGGGCGGCGCCGCCTGGCGCCGCCCTGACGTTGGCCCCGGACATGACGTCAGTGGAGCTATATAGGACCCCCCCGGCGCGCTGACGTCAGTTTTCTTCGGAGGAACTTTTCCGCGCCACAACGCGGAGCCCCCAGCAAAACTGTGAGAGTATGGGAACAGTGTGCGAATAAAAAAGAAAATGGGTGAGAGAGCACCATGAACGACAGTGAGAAGCACTGTTGACTGAAAGGTGTTGAAAAGGAAAGAGCAGAGCAATACATGGAGAAGCTATTTCGCAAAAGCGAAGTGAATGTTACCCCTGAGGGAAATAGATCTATAAAAAGAAGACTGAGGCAGACGACAGAAAGTCTGCACTAGATGAAGGGAATGAAAAGCAACCCCACAAAAGCGAGAGAATGCTCTCTCCTGAGGCAAAAGGGCAATGAAAGGAGCCAACAGTGACAGGCAAGAAAGCCCCAACCCACAGGATTAAAGAAGAGAAGAAAGAAATAGGGAGACTCTGTCCCCTATGATAGAACTATTGGACTGAGGAACAGGCCAGAAAGACCTCAAAACTAATGGACTGTAGGAGTGGCAACGGAGAAGGTGGGTGGGAGGGTAGAGAACACCAGTAGGCCCCATACTGGAGGAAACCGATGTGGAAAAACGCAGAAGGACACCTGAACCTATCGCCCAAGCATGAGATTGGGAGAAGCAGAACAAGTAAATCCAAGGAATAAGCCTGACGGGGAGGGTGGCGAAAGATACCGCCCCGTAGAAGGACAAGCCACTCCAAGGGAGGCGAATGCAGAAACCCCACCTGAACAGGTCCTCGCAGATCGGGGAGGATGGGTGGGCGTTAAGGAATCTGCGGCTAGACAACGTCTCTACCAGATACATCGTTACAGAAGGTAAGTAACTCGTACATCTGATAGAGACATCTAGCCGCAGATTCCTTAACTTAGAATAGATACCAAATCCATACCCCATAGGAGGCGGGTCGGCGAGAGAACCCCACTAACTTCCCAGGGGAACAGAAGTGTTAACCAGCTGACTAAACACAGTGGGGGCAGAACTGCCAGAGTGGCCAACACCGGACTAGGATACTCTATAGGGAGTGGCCAACAATGAGAGGCAAAGGCATTAAAGCTGCCGAGGGCGGCAGGAAATCCCTGTCCGTTAAACAGAGGAGAAAGTGAGCACAGAACCAGAAGGGCAGTGCGGAATAAAAGTGTATACCTTCAGTAAAAGGGGAGGAACCAATTGTATAATATGAGGGATCCACAGGATCTGATGGACCTTCAAAAGAGAAAGGTCTAGCTAGGGTACAAGAACGGACCGAGTCCGAGCAGGCAGGACGGACATGCAGGACAGGGAAGGAAGCACTGTGGGAGTGAGAACAGCAGTGGAAGGATGCTGACGACTCCCAGGATAAGGCAGTGTTACAGGAAACACAAGACCTGCTAATGCACCATTGCCCATGCACCGGACATGTGAAAGGGCGGGCATCAAAAGGCAGAAGGGCAGAGAATAATGGCAACAACCAGTGCCAGGAACGTGGGGAACAGAAGTACACAAGAGAAACCATATCTACCGCCAGAACCACACCATGGAAAGGAGAAGGCCCCATGAAGCGCCACGAGCAAAAGCTGAGCCACGAGAGACGCACCACTAGGTGTATCGCGTGAAAGAGCCGGCAAAACTAACACGTAGAAGACTTGCGCTCACGAAAGTGAGGAACAAGACCACAGCCACCGCAAGGAGGACTACGCCTGCGGGAGGTCTGGGTGTGTGTGGTACGCCGGATAGGAGAAAAGAAGACAGGGCCCAGCCCGGTGGAGGAGTTGAAAAAGAAAAAACACCATAGCACCAACAGCTAAGTAGCAGCGGTACCGGCCCAGAGCCAGACGCAGCAGCCACAGGCGGTAGGAAAGATCCACTGGCTAATGTGAGATAGACAGGGAGGCCGAGCAGTACTGGAAGGAGACAGTACGAAACGTTCCGGAGGAACAAGAGTGGATATAAGCACAATAGTCCACCAGAGAAAACAATGCTCAGAGGAGAACACTCCCGCTGAGAGCAGCAACTGCAGTCGGAAGGAAAAACAGGACAACACCTGCGCAGAATGCAGCAGGGAAATGGGACGCTGTGGCAGGGGAAGTGGCCAAAAAAGCAAGCAACAAGATAATGAACAGCATGAACGTCTGGGGCCAGAATGCCACCATGGAGAGAGAAGTCCAACCATGAAAGAACTACGCAGCATGGGTATAGGAGAGTAGAACTATGCAACGGAAAGGTGCCGGAAAACGCACCAGCCTGCGAGAGCATACTAGGGAGCAGTCACTGTACGCATATAGAACACAGCGACAGGGCCCTGTGGTAGGCAGTCCACAGATGGAACGGCCGCAGCGAAAAAACCACGACGAGACGGTAGGGACCTGAAAGCCCTTCCGGCCTTAAGAAATGGATCAGTGAGATGTAGAGGAGTGCCACAGACCAGCAGCAGCCACTATGAGAGAGGCCAACAAGAGGGCCCTCCCGGGGCCTTCGCAAGAAGGCCCCGGGAGGGCCCGCAGCAGCAGTAAAAGTGTACAGGCACAGCCGCAGGACAACCTAGTAAAAAGGACCCCACAGAAGCGTACAAAGACTGCTGTGGGAAGAAGGCAGCTATATAATAGCTAACAAATACGCCACATAGGGTAAGCATCAACCCCAACAAGGGGCACCTCTTCAGCGTGAGCTGATAGACAGAGGACGTAAATTGGTAACTCAGAAACCACAGGTTCCGAACACATAACCCTTGGAGGAAGGGCGTGCAACCTCAACCACTAGGCCATAGCGACTCACAAAAATAAGCAGCTGACCTGCTGCATGAAAGAAAGCAAATACGGCGAGAAGCCGCTCAGGCAGTTCAGGTATTACAGCATGAACCCAGGGCCAACATGAGCAAAGACACACTACGGAAGGGTAGACAGAAGGCGGTGAACCGCAGAGTCTGCATGTGCGTCAAACAGGGACACACCATCAAATGGTAAGTCCCGGAGACTGTCACGGACATTTTCGGCGAAACCCCCGTCGCGCAGCCAAGCATGGCGGCGCAAAGCAACGGACCTCGCCATTGCCCGACCCACCGAATCGGTAGTGTCAACGGCGGACCGAACGGTAAAGCGTGCCATCTCTCGGCCTTCATGAAGGAGACGAGCTACGTCAGCGAGAGTACACTCAGGGAGGGCAGGCAAAAGACACTCCACAGAGTCCCAAAGGGCACAAGAAGCCCGGGCAAAGACGCAAGCCGTGTTTAGAGCACGTAAGGCTGAACTAGCGGCCGCAAAAATGCTGCGTCCACATGTCTCCAACCAACGAGACTCCCTAGTAGGAGGCTGCAACAGAGGTGGAGAGGAAGGCTGCGTGGCCAAAGACACCTGCACTACGAGGCCGTGAGCCCCAGGCTGCAGGGACAAACAGGCTGGGCTCCCAGGGGCCGGACGATGCCGATGCGCCATGGCCTCGTCGACAGCATCTCCTGAAGAGGGCCGTGCCCACGTCCCGAGAAGGGCGTTGAACAAATAGTCGCTAAAAGGCAGCAAGGGCTCAATATCCACCGCACCCTGGTGGAGGAGATCCAATAATGGGTCGGAGGACAAGGAGACAGAAGGGGGGTGCAAGTGTAAAACAGCTGCAGCCCTGCGAACACCCCTCAAAAACAGAGCACCAGCTTCAGTGGGCTTTGTGGGGGGCGACAATAGCTCCTCGGTAGGGGACGGTTGCAAGCTGACACGTCCCACAGGAGGAGGAACAAGGGCCCACTGCCCCCATGGCATTGGAGCCAACCGGCGTGGAGACAAGTCCGGGCACACCGGGTCTGTGTCCTCTGGAAGCGGAGTGCCGCGACCGCTTCGGCGTCGAACGACGTTGCTCCGACGCCGAAATGGCGTCGAACCCACCACCGAGAGGTGCGGAGAAAGAGCCTGACGACCAGGAGGCGACAGGCATGGCGCCGGCGGCGCTGCTGATGCAGATGTCGATGCAGGGAGCCGCCAGGGGCTATGCGGAGACAAGGCAGAATGGCATGGCGGGAGGCTGGAACGCCCATCGGGGTTGGGACCCGAAGCCGGCACGACTCCGGAGCCGGAGTCGAGGCACTCGGCCGCCGGCGCCGCCGATGCCGACACAGGGAGCCGCCAGGGGCTATGCGAAAGCAAGGCAGAATGGCACGGCGTGGGGCTGAAAAGCCCATCGGGGTTGGGACCCGACGCCGGCACGACTCCGGAGTCGAGGCACTCGGTCGGCGCCGAGGGCGAACCCGCCGGCGGAGATCCGACCTGAATGCCTACCTCACTGTGGGACCCGAAGGCGTGCCAGGGAGAGGAGGTGACCCGAAGATGGAGTGCAGAGCCTTGTAGTAGGCTTCCATCTGGGGCCGAGTCGCACCAGTACCCGGAAAGGGCGGGTAAATGGAGGCCGACTCCGGGGCGCACGGCTCCATGAGGGAACGGGAACCATGGCCCCCATCGTCACGTGGAAGCGAGGACTTCGACTTCCGTGACTTGTGTTTTAACTTACCTGTAGACGAGCGACGTTCGCGGGATCGACTCCGGGAGCGGACGCGGAGAGAAGAACCAACCGGAGAACGTCGGGGAGGCCAAGAGCTTCATCCGGCGCTCCCGTAGGGACTTCGGGCGCATCTGCCGGCAGGCGGCACACTCCACGGAGTCGTGGTGCGACCCAAGACACCACATGCAAATGGCGTGCAGGTCCGACGCCGACATCTGGCGCGAACAAGTCTCGCACAATTTAAAGCCCGAAGGCATCGCACACTGTTCCCCGACGCCAAAGGACGTCGAAAAAGGGCCTGAAGAAAAACAGGCCAGAGGAACAGCTGAATCCCGGATCCGCGTTGGAACGCGGAAAAGAAGGAAACTGACGTCAGCGCGCCGGGGGGGTCCTATATAGCTCCACTGACGTCATGTCCGGGGACATCGTCAGGGCGGAGCCAGGCGGCGCCGCCCCCCGGCGCACAGAGGTACTGTTGCGCAAAATTTTTCCGGATCCAGTCTGACGCCTGGGGATATTCTAAGTTAAGGAATCTGCGGCTAGATGTCTCTATCGCACAAGTTACTAACTTGTGTAACGATATATCTGTAAGAGACAGTAGTTAGTGACAGATTCCTTACCTTAGAATATCCACAGGCGTCAGGCTGGATCCGTAAAGTTTTGCGTAGCAGTACCCCTGCGCGTCGGAAGGCGGCGTCGTGCGGCTCCGCGTCCGTCGTCGGCATCGTGATCGCCGGGATGACGTCGCGGCCAGTACTTAGACGCCGCCCATGCGCGCTGGCGTTCGTTCTGTACACGACTTTCCGCGCCAGAAACGCAGAGCCATGCAAGAAACTGACACTGGTGTCTGAAAACTGGGGCCCTGAAAGGGATGACCTTAACCCTAGAAATCAGTTCGCAGAACGGGGAGGATGGGTGGGGCGGTAAGGAATCTGTCACTAACTACTGTCTCTTACAGATATATCGTTACACAAGTTAGTAACTTGTGCATCTGAAAGAGACACATTAGTGACAGATTCCTTACCTTAGAATAGATACCCCAGCAATACCAACCCCGGTGGTGGGTCTGCGAACAAACATCAGATGAGCAAGTCTCGGAGAACAGAACGGCCAAAGAAGCCGTCTCTCCGGACTTGGCTGTCAAGGCAGTAATGCTTGGTAAACGTGTGCAGCGAGGCCCACATAGCTGCCTGACAAATGTCCTGCAATGGGACACCACGTCCCAAAGCCGTGGTGGCGGCTGTCGCCCTGGTGGAATGGGCACGTAGCCCAACAGGGTGCTCCTTCTTAGCCAAAGAATAGCAGGCTTTGATACACAAGACAACCTAGCGGGAGATGGTCCGCTTGTGTACCGCCCAACCTTTTTTGGCGCCCACGTAGCCAACAAAGAGCTGGTCGTCCACCCGGAACTGTTGTGTGCGGTTCAGATAGAAGGAAATCGCACGTTTTCGGTCCAGACGGTGGAGCCTCTCTTCCTCTCTGGAAGGATGCAGAGGCGGAAGTTGATGGTCTGCCCAATGTGGAAGGCAGTAACCACCTTTGGCAAGAAGGACGGACGCGTCCTAAGAACAACCTTGTCTGGATGAACAGACAGAAAGGGGGCTTGCAAGAAAGAGCCTGGAGCTCACTCACCCGCCGAGCGGAGGTGATAGCCACCAGAAAGGCTGTCTTCAGAGTGAGAAGACGAAGAGGACAGTTATGGAGAGGCTCAAAGGGAGCGCACATTAAAAAGGTAAGAACCAAGTTCAAGTCCCACTGAGGCATCACAATCGGAACAGGAGGGAAAAGGTGTGTAATGCCTTTAAGAAACCTGTTAACAACAGGGGACTTGAAAAGGGAGGGCTGATCAGGAAGCCTGAGAAAGGCTGAGATTGCACAAAGGTAGCCCTTGATGGTACCCAGGGCAGAACCCTGTTGGGCCAGAGAAAGAAGGAACAGAAGAACCTCAGAAAGAGGGGCAGAAAGGGGATTCACAGCCTCTGCTGTGCACCATGCCACAAACTTGTTCCACCTGCAGGCGTATACCACCTTAGTGGAGGGACGCCTCGCTGCCAGAATCACATCACAAACTTCGGGAGGCAAGTCGAAAGGAATCAACTGCCGCCGCTCAATTTCCATGCAAGGAGGTGGAGACTGGACAGGTTCGGGTGAAGGACCGTCCCCTGCTGCTGCGACAGAAGATCCTCCCGAAGAGGCAGGCGGATCGGGGGATCGATTCTCATACTGAGTAGCTAGGGAAACCAAACTCTTCGAGCCCAGTCCAGAGCCACAAGAATGACTTGGGCCCGGTCGCGCCGAATCTTCTTCAACACTCTGGGCAGAAGTGGTATAGGCGGAAAGGCGTACAACAGACCACAACTCCACTCGCGACGAAAAGCGTCGCCGAGCGAGTGCCGCCTTGGAAATTCCAACGCGCAGAACTGATGACATTGCGCGTTCTCTTCCGTGGTGAATAGATCTAATCAAGGCTCTCCCCACTGAAGAAAGAGTCCTTGTGCCACCTCCGAGTGAAGACGCCATTCGTCATCCATCATGCACCTGCGGCTGAGTTCGTCCGCCCTGGCGTTCAGGGAACCTGCCAGGTGTTGAACCATCAGGCATATGCCCTGATGTTCCAGCCATGTCCAGAGACGCAGAGCCTCCTGACATAGGGTCCACGACCCCACCCCGCCTTGTTTGTTGCAGTACCACATGGCGGTGGTGTTGTCTGTGAACACCTGCACTACCTTCCCCTTGACAGAGGGAAGGAATGCCTTGAGTGCAAGTCAGATCGCCCAGAGCTCCAGAAGGTTGATATGGAGCCGGGACTCCGCCGGAGACCAGAGGCCTCTGATCTCCGCCTCTCCCATGTGACCGCCCCATCCCAGAAGGGACGCGTCCGTCACAACTGTGTGCTCTGGCTGGGGAAGGGAGAGGGATCTGCCCGTGACCCATTGCCGGTTCGAGAGCCACCACTGCAACTGCCTTGCAGTTCCCTCCGAGATCTGGACGTAAATCGGACAGGTTCCCCTGATGCTGCGCCCACTGGAACTTCAGGTCCCACTGCAGAGCCCGCATATGCCATCTGGCATGATCGACCAGCAGGATGCAGGAGGCCATGACCGCCCAGCAGCCTCAGGGTCATCCGTACCGAAACCCAGGATAGAGGCTGAAAGATCGGAATCATAGCCTGAATATCCTGGACTCGCCGTTCGGGAGGATTGGCCCGAAACTGCGTCGTGTCCAGAACTGCTCCGATGAAAAGGAGCTGTGGAGAAGGAATCAGGTGCGACTTCGGCACGTTGATGGAAAACCCCAGCGAGTGCAGGAGTTCGGCCGTAGCCTGGAGGTGGGAGATGACTGCCTGGGACGAGCCCGCCTTCAACAACCAGTCGTCGAGGTAGGGGAAGACTGGAACCCCTGCCCGGCGCAGATGAGCTGCGACCACCGCCATCACTTTCGTGAACACCCGAGGGGCGCTGGTAAGGCCAAAGGGGAGCACGGTGAACTGAAAATGCTCGAGGCCTACCGTGAACCGCAGGTAACGCCGGTGGGCCGGCAGGACGGGGATGTGAAAATATGCGTCCTGCAAGTCCAACGCTACCATCCAGTCTCCAGGGTCGAGGGCAGTCAAGACCTGAGCTAGGGTGAGCATCTTGAACTTCTCCTTCCGGAGGAAGCGATTGACGTTCCGGAGGTCCAAGATAGGACGCATGTCCTCCTTGTCCTTTTTGGGCACCAGAAAGTAGTGGGAATAACAACCACGCCCTACTTCTTGGGTCGGAACGCGCTCGATGGCCCCCTTGGCCAAGGGGGCCGCAACTTCCTTTTGAAAAAGCACCAAATGATCCCCCGACATGCGGTGGCATTGAGGTGGCATGGCTGGGGGGGTAGTCTCGAAGGGGAGGGAGTAGCCCCTTCGGACAATGTCCAAGACCCACCTGTCCGATGTGATGGTACGCCAGTGGTGAAGGTGATGGCGGACCCTGCCCCCCACTGGCGTGCTGTGGACCTGAAAGGATGGACTAGGAGGGCTTGGAGGCCGCGGACGGGGCGGAGGTGGTAGCCTGACCCGCACGCTGGTTACCCGACCCGCCTCGGCGGGAGCCACGTCCTCGGCCACGCGAAGGCGCTTGCTGCACGGGCCGGTGGCTGGGCAATGGACATGACTGGGCGCCCCATTCGTGGCCACGAAAGGGGCGAAAAGCAGACTGCTGCGGAGGGCGCGAGGCGGAGAGGCCCAAGGACTTGGCCGTAGCCCGCGAGTCCTTAAAGCGCTCCAGCGCGCTGTATGCCTTATTGCCAAAAAGGCGGATACCATCGAAGGGCATGTCCATAAGGGTGTTTTGGACATCGCCCGAGAAACCAGTGGTCCTCAGCCAGGCGTGACGGCGAAGCGCCACTGTCATAGCAAGCGATCTGCCCAGCGAGTCAGCGGTGTCGAGGCCACATCGGATTGTGAACTTCACCGCGTCTCTCCCGTCTGCCATAACACGGGTGAGTAGTGTCTGGACCTCCTCAGGACACTTAGGCAGCACTTGCGCCACCGAATCCCACAGAGAGTGGGAATAACGGCCCAAAAGGCAAGCGGTGTTCACGGACCGCAAAACAGCACTGGAGGAAGAAAAAATCTTCTTCCCAAATTGTTCCAGCTTTTTGGATTCCCTGTCCGGCGGAGCCGTAGGGAAGGCGCTCTGAGAGGTAGAGGCTTGAACAACCAAGCTCTCGGGGGTGGGGTGTTGGGAGAGGACAAGGGGTCGCCCGGGGCCGGGCGATGGCGTCGGGCTACGTTCCTGTACACAGGAGCCCCTGTGGTGGGCCTGGACCAGGTGCCCAAAAGAACGTCAGAAAGTGCGTCGTTGAACGGCAGCAGTGGCTCCGAAGAGGTAGCCGCCGGCTGAAGCACTTCCGTCAGGAGGTTGAGTCCTGACAGCCACTGTAGGGAGCTCGAGGCGCAAGGCCGCAGCCGCCCTACGCAACACCGTTGCATAACTTGCTCCCTCCTCCGTAGCCACGGAAGGAGGAGACAGCATGCCAAGGTCTGGAGAGGTGTCCAGGCCACTGGCATCACCCAGTTGCTCTGCCCAGTCCTGATAAGGCTCACATTGGGCTGTGAGAGGGTCTTCCGACCCCTCCCAGTCCTCCTCGTCCTCCAAAACAGGTGAAAAATATGGAGGGCGGACATGAGGGAAGAAAAGTCCCATCGGCGTCGGAATCGGCGTTGGTCGACGTCGATCCGGCTCCGTGTCCGGTTCCGGGGAGAACCTGGGGACGGCGTCGCCCGGGACTTCGGATGGCGCCGTGAGCGGTACCGGGGAGGTCGGCGCCGGTGGAGGTGTCCTCAGGTCAACCGGCGTCGACCGGGATCCAGGCCTGGATCCGAGGGGGTCCTGCGGCGCCGAGGCCGGAGCCGCCGGAGACACCGGGGCCTGAGCCGCCGGTGGTGCCGAAGGAGGACCCCCACTGGGGCCCGCGGGGCCCGAAGGCGCACCGGGGTAACCCTTAGGCCCGAAGATGCGAGCCATGGCCGACAAGAAGTTCTGGATGTCGGCCGGAGTCGACGTCGGACCCGGAACAGTCGGGTAGGCCGGCATCGGTTCATCGGGTACTCCCGGAGCTGAGGGGGAGGTACCAACAGGACCCTCAGCTGAGTCGTGAGACCGGCAAGGGAAGGTCTTAGAGCGACGCTTCTTAGACCTCTTGTGCTTCGCCTTACCTGAAGACGAAGACTTCGACCCCGACAAATGACGACGGCTCCGCGACCGGCCCCTCGACCTCTCCCGGGACCGGGACCTCGAGCGGCGCGGAGCCGAGTGCCGGGCCTCGAGAAGCTTTCGAGACCGCTCTTGCAAAGCCTTCGGGGCGAGGGACCGACACTCGGGGCACGACGTGGGGTCGTGGCCGCGCCCCAGGCAGAAGAGACACTCTCGGTGCGGATCCGTAATCGACATCATGCGATTACAGACCTCGCATGGCTTGAAGCCGGGTATCCCTACTGACACCTTGGAGTCAAAACGACTCGAAAACTTGGACAAAAAGTCTCAAAAAATACTCAGTCAAAAAATGACTGGGGCACTGCTCAATCCGGATCTGCGCTTACTGGCGCGGAAAAAGAAAGAACTGACGCCAGCGCGCATGGGCGGCGTCTAAGTACTGGCCGCGACGTCATCCCGGCGATCACGATGCCGACGACGGACGCGGAGCCGCACGACGCCGCCTACCGACGCGCAGGGGTACTGCTACGCAAAACTTTCCGGATCCAGGCTGACGCCTGGGGATATTCTAAGGTAAGGAATCTGTCACTAACGTGTCTCTTTCAGATAGATACTTACGTTAGCATGAACATACTGGATGATTAATTCTCACTACATCATAACATTTGAAGGCTTTTCCTTTGCTGCTCCGGTTGTATGCATTTGGGCCTTTGTATCTACATTGTGGACATTCAAAAATATAGTACGAAGAGTGTGAGTGATGAGAGATGAGAATGTATGCTGTGAGTGGATTGTTACGTTAGGAATGACTGATAAGGTATGAATGCTTTTGGAGGGGGGTACAGTAAGTGTTTTGTCTTTCTAGTTCTTACTTTATTGCTTCAATATCAAGTTTGGTCTATGTAGTATTTATTGTAATGAAAGTATTTATACTGACTATATTTTGTATTAAAACAAACCATTTTATGGCTCACGAATATTAGTCTATTTTTTTCTTCTCTTGGATGGTTTCGTCGATACGTGGGAACTTTTTGTCCCAGTGAAGAGCGAGATATTCTGCCTTTAAACAGTTGTGGCAGGCAGGGGGATTCTTTTTTGGGTTACTGTTTTAAAACAAGATTCAGGTCCCACTGGGGCATTATGAAAGGAGATGGAGGAAAGAGATGAGTAATGTCCTTAAAGAATCTATTTACAATAGGGGACTTGAATAAAGAGGGTTGATCTGGAAGCCGAAGGAAAGCAGAGATAGCTGCAAGATAACCCTTAAGAGTGCCCAGAGCAGAGCCCTGCTGGCCCAAATAAAGTATATATAAGAGAACCTCTGAAAGAGGGGCAGAAAGGGGAACCACAGCCTTTGCTGTGCACCATGCCACAAACTTGTTCCTTCTACAGGCTTACACCGTTTTAGTGGAGGGACGCCTGACTGCCAAGACGACATTACAGACTTCGGGTGGAAGGTCAAAAGCTGTCAACTGTCCCCGCTCAATCTCCACGCAAGGAGGTGGAGGCTCGACAGGTTCAGGTGAAGAACCCTCCCCTGCTGCTGTGACAGAAGACCCCTCCCGAAGGGGCAGTCTGATTGGAGGATCGATGGCCATGCTTGGGAGCTCAGGGTACCATGTTCTTCGTGCTCAGTCCGGAGCCACAAGAATAACTTGGGTCCGGTCGCGCTTGATCTTCTTCAGCACTCGGGACAGAAGTGGTACAGGCGGAAAGGCGTACAGAGGCCGCAACTCCACTCGTGACAAAAAGCGTCGCCAAGCGAGTGCCGCCTTGGAAACTCCAACCTGCAGAACTGCTGACATTGCGCGTTCACTTCGGTAGTGAACAGATCTAACCAAGGCTCTCCCCACCACTGAAAGAGACCTTGCACCACCTCAGAGTGAAGACGCCATTCGTGATCTACCAGGTACCGGCGGCTGAGCTTGTCCATCCTGGCGTTCGGTGAACCTGCCAGGTGTTCAACAACCAGGGTCATGCCCTGATGTTCCAGCCATGTCAAGAGGCAAAGAACCTCTTGACACAGTGTCCACGACCCGACCCCACCCGGTTTGTTGCAGTACCACATGGCGGTGGTGTTGTCGGTGAACACCTGCACCACTCTCCCTTTGAGAGAGGGAAGAAATGCTTTCAGTGCCAGGCGGATCACCCGGAGCTCCAACAGATTGATATGGAGCCCGGACTCCGCCAGAGACCAGACGCCTCTGATCTCTGCCTCTCCCAGATGGCTGCCCCATCCCAGGAGTGCCAGATCTGTCAACACTGTTAGATCTGGTTGGGGAAGGGAGAGGGATCTGCCTCTGATTCAAGCTTGGATCATTAGCCACCACCGCAAATGTTGTGCAGTTCCCTCCGAGATCTGGACATAGTCTGAAAAATTCCCCTGATGCTGCGCCCACTGGAACTTCAGGTCCCACTGCAGAGCCCCCATATGCCATTTGTCATGATCTTGATAGTGAACCCCAGCAATTGCAGGAGCTCCGCCGTAGTCTAGAGGTGGGAGACGAAGGCCTGGGGCGAGCCCGCCTTCAACAGCCAGTCTTCGAGATAGGGGAAGACTGGAACCCCTGATCTGCGCAGATGAGCTGCGACCACCACAATCACTTTTGTAAAACCCAGAGCGGCACTGGTAAGGCCAAAGGGGAGCATGGTGAATTGAAAATGCTCGTGGCCTACCATGAACCGTAGGTAGTGTCTGTGGGCTGGCAGGACGGGAATATGGAAATAGGCGTCCTGCAAGTCAAGCGCCACCATTCAGTCAAGGGTTGAGGGCAGACAGGACCTGAGCCAACGTGAGCATTTTGAACTTCTCCTTCCGGAGGAAGCGGTTATGAGGCCGGAGGTCTAGAATAGGACGCAGGCCTTTGTTCTTTTTGGGCACCAGAAAGTAGCGGGAATACCAAATTGAGCATAGCCATTGGTCAATGGTGTTTCTTGCCACTTCGGGGTGGAAATATCACTTCAACAGAGTCAGAGTTGGCAGCTGTACGCCCCTCTATAACAGACCATCAGCTACACATTGAGACGCTTCAGAAGGAGGTGGCAGTGCTTCGCTCCATGATGGATGATGCGGAGGGCCGCTCCCGGAGAAACAATATACGGTGGTGGGCTTACCTGAAGTGGAAGGCGCAAGTATGAATCTATATTTATAGACCTGGTTGACCGAACACGTCTTGAGGGGCAAAACCTTAACCTTTTTCTCAGTGGAACGAGGTCATACGGTACCAGGCAAACCCCCCCTATGCCAGGAGCACTCCCACGGCCAGTAGTGGCGAGACTGTTCAACTTTAGGGACCGGGATAACATCTAACAGATCCCCAGTGCCAAGGGCCCTTGGACAACAGCACAGTCACAATATTCTCGGATTATACGGTTGATGTTCGGAGACAGCAGGAGTCATTCCACATGGTGAAGCAGTGACTTTGTCTCTTCGGATTCAAATATGTGCTGTTGTACCTGGCGAAACTGAAGGTCCTTGCTGATGCCGAGAGATTTTCCTTTCTCACACAAAAGGAGGCATAGGACTGGCTGAAACTGAGCGGTAAGACTCAGAACACCACTTCTACAGACAATGGGGAAGGGTGGAAGGTCCAGAGGAATAGGTGACGCTCCTCAAGAAATCTACATAATAAACCAACGAAAGCTCACGCCGCAATGGGGAAAGCACAGGTGCTAGCTGCAGTGGTGCTGGCAAGACCAGATAACTGGGACTCAGATGTGGACATTGTGGTATTGCATGTTCCACCGAGGAACTGAGGGGGGAGGGGGCCTCAAGCTACTCCAATGAGGGAGGAGCTGCTGATATGCCCGTGCACTAGGGGATATCCTTTTTTTTCTTTGTTTGGGCTTCTTCAAGCACTTATTTACGATGGGGGGTCTTGGGCATTAAGATGGGGTGAAGATATGTGAAGTACTGTTCACGACGGGAAGGCAACTATTGCTACATTACCCATGCCTTTGAGATTACTCACATTATTCGGCACTGCATGCTTTACACAGCGGAATGACATGTATATGGCATCACGACTTTGGTGCGTAAGTGCATCCATGCTGAGTACCTGGGAAGAACGCTTTCAGACCACAACTCCTTGTTGGTGGCCTTCTCTTGGTGCCGACCACGCTAGGGTTATCCCCACGTGGCATTTGCAGCCTCTGGTGTTGGCTGATGGTCCGTTCAGGACTCATGTGGGTGACCACATTGATCGATACTTTGCTGACAATGAGGAGTCTGCATCGGACACAGTGGTGGAATGGAACACGTTTAAGGTGGTGATCAGAATGTGTGTTTGACAACGCAATATGGCATGAAACAGGGGTTGGAGGAGGACGTAGTAATGAGGAAACCACTCATTACTACGTCAGACCTCAAATTGGCAGTTCAGTCCTTAGTCATATCAAGGATTGAATATGGCTGTACAACATTAACAGGACTACCTAAGATCTCCACAGCACCACTAAAAGCCTGTCTCAATGCAGCCGCAAGACTCATTACAGGTTCAAGCAAATACGACCACATTTCCCCACACTTGAAGGCGTTAAACTGGTTACCATATGAAGCCAGAATTCAGCTTAAACTGGCATGTATTACCCACAAAGCGCTCCACTACAAAACACCAATGTACTTAGCCCAAAAAATTGAGTTATCCGGTGGAGGCAGACCATCCCGGAGTGCCAGAGACCTGTTGCTGAAACCTCCCATCTTTCAGAAGAAGAAAACGTATGACAGAGCATTCTCCGGAGCTGCCCCCAGAATCTGGAACTCACTCCCTCCAAACATTAGAAGAATTCCAAACACGTAAACCTTCAAGAGGGAAGCGAAGATCTTCCTAATGAGCAAATTTCTACCCTAAACAACAACTGATCATCATCTGCATCGTGGTCAGTTGCTAGGTGCTGCCTAGTCCCTCTCGGGTATGGATGCATCCTACCCAAGAAAGGTCACAGAGACACCATAACAGTCCTCACCATTGATCAAAGAGTTAGTGCCAATTAGATCTGATATAGGAGTTTGCCTCAACAGGACAATAACGTATGTAAGGATAAATTCTCCAGATCGCTACGAATGCACTTAGGCTGTACATTACTACAATTAATGGGTCCTACTCTTGTTATTGTCGTAACCAGGTACGAAAGGTACGCATCGGAACCATATGTTTAATACTACTGCTATATCTGTTGTACTCTAAACGATTTACGACATGTAACTGTAAAGCGCTCTGATACCCATGGGTCATGTTTGCGCTATATAAAACTCAGAATAAATAAATAAATTAATTAATAAATAAGGTGTTGGGACTGGAGGGCCAAATGAAAGCAGCGGAAAGAGAATGGGTGGCCAATCAGTAGACACACACTATGTTGTTGGGCCTTAGAACGGAGTATAAGGAGACGCTGCAACGTCTGTCCACTTTTAAATATAAAGAATGCATTAAATAACCAACATGAGCAGGGCGATAACGCGAGTGGTCTACTCATATAGGGGTAATCCCAACTGGCACGGGGCTAGTGGTGAACTCTCAACTGGGCATTAGTGGAGAAGTGGAAAACTATTACAGGGCACTCTATAGAGTTGATGAGGGCACAGTCCCGGATACAGAGTCAGAGTACTTGGGAGACATGGTCACCCCCACCCATAACCCACTGAAGAGGCAGGAATTAGATGCTCCATTGACTTTGATGGTGGTTAAGTTAGCCATAAAAGATTGCAAGGGGTTAGACTCCGGGGCACGGATGGGTTGCCTATTGAGTTTTATGCCACATATTGAGCTCAGCTGGCCCCTAGGCTTCTGCACGTCTATGGGACAGCGAAAAAGCGCGGTATACTATCAGGCTCAATGAGAGAGGCACTAATAACGTTTCTCCCTAAGCCGGAACGTGACCCATTGGAAGCTGCATCCTACCGTACCCAGTCATTGCTCAAACCTGATTACCAAATCCAAGGAAAGGTGCTCACCAATAGACTGACGCCACTGGTATAGACCATAATGCATCTGGATCAAAATGGGTTTTTTCCAGGCAAGAATACGTTTCTGAACCTATGTAGTTTGTTTTAGATTATGGACTGGGCATGCAAGACTGACACTCCGTGTTGGGCGGCCTCCCTGGATAGTGAAAAGGCATTCGATACCCTAGGGAGGGCTTATCTACTGACTGTTTTGACCAAATTTGGTTATGGGACCGGAGCTTCGTTCGTGGATTACGATTATGTACAAGAATCCCTTAGCTAGGGTCCGTACGAGCAACATCATCTCAGACAGGATTTGCATAGAGGTGGGCACCAGGCAAGGCTGCCCCATCTCTCCATTTCTATTTGCCTTAGCCATGGAGCCCCTAGCATGCTTGTTGCGTACATGGGGTCCTCACTGGGGTATTTGTGTTTCTGGCAAGCCCCAAGTGGTGTCTATGTATGCAGATGGCACTTTAATATACCTGAGGGCGGATCCCCCTGTATTGCCCGATGTCATGGAGGTATTGGACGAGTTTAGACGAATATCCGGTCTTCGAGTTAACTGGGATAAGTCATGTTTATTCCCGCTACTGCAGACACCCAAACTGCAACTCCTTGTAGGTGTGGCTTGCCTGTTGCCGTGGAAGTTTGACACCATTAAGTGCTTAGGATTTCAAATTTACCATACGGAACGTGACCTTATTGATGGTAACCAAGGGAAGGCATTGACATCGAATAGAAAGTCCATGCTTTTTTGAATACCATTGCCTCTGTCCCTAATGGGTAGAGGTGTCTATAGCAAAAATGTTGTTCCTTCCTCGACTTCTTTATTTTTTTGCTGCCATACCAGTCCTATTGAAAAAAGCATTTTTCGTAGATTGGAAACAATTTCCTGCTTTCCTCATCTAGGGCAATGGTAGACATAAGTAGGGTGGCGATTACCACTGTGTACGCTACGCTGCGGGAGGGAGGTTTGGGGACACCTAATGAACAAGTCACTTACCTTCAGTAACGATTTATCTGTAAGAGACATTCATAGTTATAGATTCCTTACCTTAGAATTACCCCCAGGCGTCAGACTGGATCCGGAGAAATGTTTTCGTAGCAGTACCCCTGCGAGTCGGTAGGTGGCGTCTGTCAACTCCACGTTAGTCATAGGCGTCGTGGTCGCCGGGATGACGTTGCGGTGTCTACTTAGATGCCGCCCCAGCGCGCTGACGTCAGTTCTCACACGACTTTCCACGCCAGAAGCGCAGAGCCATGCAAGACACTGACCATTGGTGCACATAACTAGGGTCCTGTAAGGGAGTCCCTATCCCTAGAAGTCAGTTCGCAGAATGGAGAGGATGGGTGGGGCGGTAAGGAATCTATAACTACTGTCTCATACAGATACATTGTTACAGAAGGTAAGTAACTTGTTCATCTGAAAGAGACCGTAGTTATAGATTCCTTACCTTAGAATAGATACCCCAGCAATGCCAACCCCAGAGGTGGGTCTGCGAACCAAGTTCACACCAGGAAGTCCTGGAGAACAGAACGGCCGAAAAAGCCATCTCTCCGGACTTGGCTGTCCAGGCAGTCATGTTCCGTGAACGTGTGCAGGGATGCCCACGTGGCTGCCTGGAAGATGTCAACAAACAGAACGCCACGTCCCAAAGCAGTGGTGGCTGCCATCGCCCGGGTAGAGTGGGCGCGCAGCCATAGCAGAGGTTCCTTTTTCGCAAAGAATAACAGATCTTGATGCATAGGACAAACCATCAAGAGATGGTATGTTTGTGCACTGCCAAACCTTTCTTGACGCCCACATAACCCACGAAGAGTTGATCGTCCACCCGGAAGTCTTTAGTGCGGTCAAGGTAGAAGGACAGCGCACGTTTTGGGTCTAGACTTTGGAGTCTCTCCTCCTCTTTGGAAGAGTGCGGAGGTGGGAAGAAGGAGGGCAATGTGATGGTCTGGCCTATGTGGAAAGAGGTAACCACTCTGGGCAGAAAAGAAGGCCTAATACGAAGGACCACTTTGTCCGGATGGACAGCAAGAAAGGGAGGTTTGGAAGAAAGAGCCTGAAGCTCACTCACCCTGCGTGCAGATAAGATGGCAAGCAGGAAAGCCGTCTTTAAAGTAAGGAGACCAAGAGGACAATTATGTAATGGCTCAAAGGGAGCACACATAAGATAAGTGAGGACAAGATTCAAGTACCAGTGGGGCATTACGAAAGGAGAAGGCGAAAAGAGATGAGTAATGCCCTTCAGAAACCTGTTAAGAATAGGGGACTTGAAAAGAGAAGGCTAATCAGGACGGCGAAGAAAGGCCGAAAGATAGCCTTTAAGGGTGCCCAGAGCAGTGCCCTGCTGGGCCAAAGAAAGAATGAAGAGGAGAAACTCAGAAAGAGGGGCAGAAAGGGGTTCCACAGCCTCTGCTGTGCACCATGCCACAAATTTGTTCCATCTACAGGCCTATACCGTTTTAGTGGCGGGACGCCTGGCTGCCAAGGTAACGTTACAGACTTCGGGAGGAAGGTCGAAAGCTGTCAACTGTCGCCGCTCAATCTCCATGCAAGAAGGTGGAGGCAGGACAGGTTCGGGTGGAGAACCGTCCCCTGCTGCTGCGACAGAAGATCCTCCCGAAGAGGCAGTCTGATCGGAGGATCGATGGCCATGCTCGGGGTACCAGACTCTTCGCGCCCAGTCCGGAGCTACACGAATTACTTGGGCCCGGTCGCGCTTGATCTTCTTCAGCACTCTGGGTAGAAGTGGTACAGGGAGAACGGCGTACAGGAGGCTGCAATTATACTTGCGTCGAAAGGCGTCGCCGAGCGAGTGCCGCCTTGAAAACTCCAACGCGAAGAACTGCTGACATTGGGCGTTCTCTTCGGTGGGGAATAGATCTAACCAAGGCTCTCCCCACTGCTGATAGAGACCTTGCACCACCTCCGAGGGAAAACCCCATTTGTGATCCATTATGCACCGGCGGCTGAGTTCGTCCGCCCATGCGTTCAGGGAACCCGCGGGGTGTTGAACCACCAGGGATATGCCCGGATGTTCCAGCCTGGTCCAAAGGCGAAGAGCCTCTTGACATAGGGTCCACGACCCCACCTCGCCCTGTCTGTTGGGTTGTAGGTAGGATGTGGGGGTATGAGCGTAAATTACCACAGGATGCATGTCAACCAGCAATTGTACTGGACTCGAATTGGACGAGATAGGTGATCACAGGATTATATGGGGAACTACTGCAAGGCTCCATTATCCCGGTAGTTCGAGCTCTCAAGAGGGAGGAGGGTGGGGGCGGGGGGGGGCAGGGGGATGGGAAGACCGACTGGGTAGAAATACAGATGACATCATGTGAATGGTGCTTGGTGCCGATTAAGACAATATCTCGGAATGCTCGCTTTCGCTTCACCCAGTTCAATTATGTCCATCATGCGTATCTCTCCCCAGACAGGATAGGGAAGATGTATGTTGATGCCAAGGCCTCATGTCATGCCAGGTAGAGGACGTGGATTTTGTACACGATGTGGACCTGTTCGTTAATTACCACGTTCTGGAGGGAGATAACACAGTGTATCTCAGAAGTGACTGCCTCAATTTTACCGTAGGATCTGCTTAGATGCTGGCTTAAAACGGGGGCAGTGACCAAGAAAACTAGGCAATTGGCTGACTTTCAGAGCTTCGCTCTGATGCTCGCTAAGCGCTGCATAGCCAGGACGTGGAAATCAGCTGCAGCTCCCTTACACCTGTGGCGGAAAGATCTAGTGAGATGGCATCAGTAAAGTTGGCCATGCATGCAGATACTAGTGCAAGGGACGGGAGGTGCCATCTCATAGATTAGTGGGAGTTTAAGCTTGAGAGACTAGACTGTTTAGCAGACACATAGCCGGCACAAGTAGCTGACCCAAAAGAAATGGTGTGCTGTGGGAGAGGTTTGGTATCCACCCCCCCCCCCAAAGACACAGTTCAATCTGGGGGGTGCGTGGATGACGGAGTGCGGAGATTTAGGAGGTTGCTGTGTGGTGTGCTCAACACGTGTTTCGTGGTGCACAGAAGGGGGGAGTGAGGATATGGGATGAGACCATATACTGATTATATGTTGGGTTTGCGGCTGGGAGGATTGGGCAGTAGATGGTCGAGTTATTGTTTTTTTCATTTGATGTTCAATAATTAACTGATTTGGGGGGGGCGTGGCTTGGAGCTGATCAAGATGGCCGCACACTAGGAGAGCTCCAAGCAAAACATACTGCTATTCCCTGCCATCCGTACGACCACATGCTCCCACGCCTCGATAGAATCCAAACTTGACGAAATTATTCAAGAGCTACATCAACTCAAGTATGACCTACAGAGCCGAATAAATATCACATCAGAGTTGGCTTACAACAAGTAGCCCAAAAAGACTCCAAAAAGTAAGAGAGACATCCACTCCCAACCTACCAAATACCCTTCGAAACTGCCATTAATGCACAAGTTACTAACTTGTGTAACGATATATCTGTAAGAGACAGTAGTTAGTGACAGATTCCTTACCTTAGAATATCCCCAGGCGTCAGGCTGGATCCGGAAAGTTTTTGCGTAGCAGTACCCTTGCGCGTCGGTAGGCGGCGTCGTGCGGCTCCGCGTCCGTCGTCGGCGTCGTGATCGCCGGGATGACGTCGCGGGCAGTACTTAGACGCCGCCCCTGCGCGCTGACGTCAGTTCTTCTTTTTCCGCGCCAGTAAGAGCAGATCCGGGAAGAGCAGTGCCCTAGTCAATTTTTGACTAAATTTTTGGTGATTTTTCACTGTTTCTTTTCGAGTCATCTCGACTCCTAGGTGTCGGTAGGGATGCCCGGCTTCAAGCCATGCGACGTCTGTGGTCGAATGATGTCAATCACAGACCCGCACTTAGAGTGTCTCTACTGTCTCGGCCGAGACCACGACACGAAGTCGTGCCCTGACTGCCGGGCCTTACACCCGAAGGCTTTGCGAGAGCGGTCTCGAAAGCTCCTCGAGGTCTGGCAGTCGGCTCCGCGCCGCACCAAGCCCCGGTCCCGTGAGAGGTCGAGGGGCCGGTCGCGGAGCCCCCGCCGGTCGTCGGAGTCCAAGTCTTCGCACTCCTCAGGATCGGCACAATCTCGCCGCCCCCTCTCATGAGATGGCGATCTATACCCTACACACACCCCTCCACGCAGCCCTTCAGGCTAAAGGATCCGCTATCAGACAGTGACATTCATTCATTCAAATAAACTTTATTCGGTTTTGCATCAAAAAACCATAAAAGTTATACATATATGGATGCATAAAAACATAAAAACACATACATAAAACAGTAATTCATTAAAACATATTGAAGTCAAACCTATTGTACAGATTATAAAGGCCCAAAACCCACCCATCCTAATTGGTTCGGGGCCTTCATGTGCAAAATACCGACAGAGCATGACCTCCAGATTAAGCTGCGCACAGATCAACTAAACCGTTAAAACCTTAATCAACCACTATCTACACATCCATACAGGCCCTCGATTTCACAGAAGCTTTTAAAAATCCTCCTATGAAAATAATGCAGTCCTCTTTCAGCAATTGAAGATACATAAGGGCAGGACGGGCCTGTCTAAAATTCAATCTTTTTAAAATAGGAACCAGAAAGTGCCTTCGGGGGATTTCATACAACTTACATAAAAACATAAAGTGTAGCAAGTCCTGCGGAGACTGTCCGCCGCAGCCGCAGGGAGCTAACACTTGACCTCTGCTATATCCCTTGGGCCTAGCTAGCAAAAAGTGAAAAAGGTTCATACGAAACCTAGTTAGTAAAAATTTCTCATGTGTTGATAAAAACCCCATAAGGTAAGGCTCCGTTGTTGGAGTTGTTTTGAGTAGTAAAAACGTACGGGCACTGGGTTTCAATAAATCCTGCGCTTCCCTATCCACTTTCCTTAGGGTCAGAAAAGCTGCCCTAATAGATTCCACGTCCTTCCTGACAAATGGATTCTGGCTTGCAAAATAGATCACCGCGCCCTACCCTTTCCAGGCTACTTTTAATGTACTTGAGCCACGGAATTCGGATTGCATTGTCAAGAGACATGCACTCTTAAGATTATATGGTTGAGGGTTAAATCTTTATTCAACCAACACTTCAACCAGAAAACCAAAGGGTGCAGTGCAAGAACGTCGCTTAAGTAAGGGACCCCCAGTTTCTCATGCGCCGCTAAGTTGGAGGTTCCGCGCGGGACACACAGGAGGCGTTTCAAAAAGCCGTTCTCCACCACCTGAAGCGGATCCACAGCAGTATATCCCCAAATTTCACTGCCGTAGGTAGCTATGGCCAAACTTTTGACTTGGTAAACCTTTAGCATAGCTCCAGTTGGTTTCCTCCCTATTTTAGAGGCAAAATTAAAAAATTTCCTCAATACTAAAGGACCCCACTTTAATTTATCGTCAAAAAGAACTCCTAAATAGGAAAATACATTAGTATGGGGGATCTTAGCAGGGCCAACACTGAATTGGAAACTCTTTTTAGAATGTTGCCCCACTTCCATTACATAGGATTTGGAGTTATTAATTGTTAGATCCCGATCAGACATGAAACTAGAGAATGCTGTTAAAAGGGATTGCAGACCCATTGCAGTCCTGGATATAAGGGCCCCCAAAAGGGACCGCGGGGCCCGAAGGCGCACCAGCGGGAGCCCTAGGCCCGAAAAGGCGGTCCATGGCAGCAAGAAACTCTTGCACCTGGGCCGGAGTCGCCGACGGACCCGGGTATGGCGGGTAGGCCGCGGGACTGACAGGCTCCAACGGAGCCACGGGGGAAAGACCCCGGGTCCCCTCGTCCGCGTCAGAAGACCGACAAGGGGAGGTCGGAGAGCGTACGCGCTTCTTCGACTTCTTTTATGACGTCGCTTACCGGAATCCGATGGCGACGACTTGGACCCCGAGGAGCGATGATGGCGACTCCGCGGTCGGTCCCTTGAGCGACCCCTGGATCTGGAACGGCGCGGAGACAACTGCCGGGCCTCTAGCAGCTTTCGGGACCGCTCCCGCAAAGCCTTCGGAGCCATGGCCAGACAGTCGGAACATGACCGGGAGTCATGGTCGCGCTCTAGACAGTAGAGACAGACGCCATGGGGTCGGCCACCGACATCGTACGGCGGCAGGCCCCGCAGGTTTTAAAACCAGGCATCCCTACGTGGCACCAGGAGTCAATATAGAAATTAGAGACAAAAGTCCCAAAAAACAACTAGTCAAAAAGTGACTAAGGTACATGCTCTAACCGGATCTGCGCTTGCTGGCGCGGAAAAAGAAAGAACTGACGTCAGCGCGCATGGGTGGCGCCTAAGTAGTCTCCGTGACGTCATCTCGGCGCCTACGACGCAAGCGACGAACGCGGAGCCGCACGACGCCACCTACCGACGCGCAGGGGTACTGCTGACGAAAAACTTTCCGGATCCAGTCTGACGCCTGGGGATATTCGAAGGTAAGGAATCTATCACTAACGTGTCTCTTTCAGATATTCCCAACAGAAACATTGCTAAATGACTTCTCTGCACCAATCCTTGACTTATTAGTCCCACCTAGCTATGACATTTTAAGATCAGACAGCCCCAACAGACCGAATGGAGGAATAGCCTGCATACACCGCAATAACCTTGTGATGAATCAGTTACAAACCGTTGAGCTATCTTCTTGTGAATATGCCTAAACATTGCGAGTAACAGACCACTTATGCAAACTGCACGTGATATATCACCCACCAGGTGACAACCTCTCATTCATCAAACAAATTATGGAAATCCTCACTACCAACGTAGGACAACACTGCATCCTGATCTTCCTCGAGATTTCAACCTTCATCCGAATGACCCCTCAATTAACAGCCTATAAACCTTACTAGCGGACCTAAACGTGAACCAAATCTGCGACAGCCCTACGCACAACCTGGATGCGACCTTGGATCTAGTCACTGCTAAGACAAACACCATCCAACTTGAATCAATCGTCCCATGCGACTGGACAGACCACCACCGCATCACCTTCCTCATCACTGAATCAGTGAGGATACATAAATGTCAACTTAAGAAACCCAGGCACTGGAAAAGGAACACTTGTGACATAAACCTTAATGATTTTACATCACTCAGCAATAACATCTTGCCTCCTCCGCCAGACATGTCAGATGTCCATGACCTTACAAACCACTACAATAACAACTCTATGACAATCATTCTTGACACAATTGCAACCTTACAGCCAAAAAGATTGTCCACTAAAGACTCCAAACCATGGTACAATGGGAGCCTAAATGAAGAAAGACGCAATTTTAGACTAGCTGAACAAGCATGGAGATAATCACCGTCCTTAGAACACCTTAGGTACTTGAGATCACTGAGGAGCACCCGCAACAAATGCATCAGAAACTCAAATAGACAAAGCCAGAAATCGCCCAAAAAATCAGTTTGAAATTGTCAAACATCAATCTTTTCAACAACCTAACCCTTCCACAATAGGTTCTAATCCGCAGTAAAATTGCAATGAATTTGCCTCCTTCGTCCTTGAAAAGACAAAATAGATTGAAACTGATCTACATAGAGCAATACAGCGACTCCCGATGATACTTCAAAATAGCTCCCGCCCACCTCTGATCGCTCAGCCCCCAGACCTACCAGGACTCAACCTCAAAGACAACACGTCATGGAACACATTCAAAACCTTTGAAGAAAATGCCATTCTTAACACCACTTAGGCTGTCAAACCACGTCTGCGATCCACTACCATCTAACTTCTTCAATGAGATTAAAACGTCCTTACTCCCACTGCAGACCAAGATAGTGAATGCTTCACTACTTCAAAGGGCTATACCAGACTGCTAAAAATCAGGGCAGGTAATCCCCATTCTAAAAAAAACAACAGCAGATCATACAAACTGTGAGAAGCTGGCTTGGTATATGGTGCACACTTATGTAAGTGGGCACCCTGCACCAATCCAGACGACCATTATGGTGACTTTAGTGGTCTTAGACAACCTTAGAAAGCTCTCTAAGTGGAAGCTGTGGAGAGCAGCCTTCAGGCTTAGTCCAGAAGGAGTGCAAAAAACATGTTACTTACCTTCGGTAATGATATATCTGTAAGAGACATATATTAGTTATAGATTCCTTACCTTAGAATTATCCCCAGGCGTCAGACTGGATCCGGAGAAATGTTTTCGTAGCAGTACCCCTGTGCATCGATAGGTGGCGTCAGTCGACTCCGCGTTCGTCGTCGTCGGCTTCGTGGTCGCCGGGATGACGTCGCAGTATCTACTTAGACGCCACCCTCACGCGCTGACGTCAGTTCTTTACACGACATTCCACGCCAGAAGCACAGAACCATGCAAGACACTGTTCACTGGTGCACAAAACTAGGGCCCTGAAAGGAAGTCCTTAACCCTAGAAGTCAGTTCGCAGAATGGGGAGGATGGGTGGGGCGGTAAGGAATCTATAACTAATATATGTCTCTTATAGATATATCGTTACCGAAGGTAAGTAACTTGTTCATCTGAAAGAGGCGACTATTAGTTATAGATTTCTTACCTTAGAATAGATACCCCAGCAATACCAACCCCAGGAGGTGGGTCTGCGAACCAAGTTCACACCAGGAAGTCCTGGAGAACAGAACGGCCAAAGAAGCCATCTCTCCGGACTTGGCTGTCCAGGCAGTAGTGTTTGGGGAATGTGTGCAGAGATGCCCACGTGGCCGCCTGGCAGAGATCATGAAGGGGAACTCCACGTCCCAAAGCAGTAGTGGCTGCCATCGCCCTGGTGGAATGGGCGCGCAATCCTACTAGAGGCTCCTTCTTTGCCAAAGAGTAACACATTTTAATGCAAAGAATGACCCAACTAGAGATGGTCCGTTTTTGCACACCCCGACCTTTTTTGGCGCCCACATAGCCAACAAAGAGTTGGTCATCCACCCGGAATTGTCTTGTGCGATCCAGATAAAAAGATAGAGCTCATTTTGGATCCAGACGGTGGAGCCTCTCTTCCTCTTTTGAAGGATGCGGAGGCGGAAAGAAGGTGGGCAAAGTGATGGTTTGACCAATGTAGAAAGAAATAACCACTTTGGAAAGAAAAGAAGGTCTGGTTCTTAGGACAACCTTGCCCGGATGAACAGCAAGAAAAGGAGGCTTAGAAGACAGGGCCTGAAACTCACTCACCCTGCGATCAGAGGTGATGGCCACTAGGAAAGCAGTCTTTAAAGTTAAAAGTCTGAGAGGACAATTATGTAGTGGCTCGAAAGGAGCGCACATAAGGTATGTCAGAACTAAGTTCAAATCCCCCTGAGGCATAACGAAAGGAATAGGAGGAAAGAGGTGAGTAATGCCCTTAAGAAATCTATTTACAACGGGGGACTTGAAAAGAGAAGGCTGATCAGGCAGCCGAAGAAAGGCTGAGATGGCTGAAAGATAGCGCTTAAGTGTGCCCAGAGCAGAGCCCTGCTGGGCCAAAGAAAGGAGGAACAAAAGAACCTCAGAAAGAGGGTCAGAGGGGATCCACAGCCTTTGCTGTGCACCATGCCACAAATTTGTTCCATCTACAGGCGTATACCGTCTTAGTGGAGGGACGCCAGGCTGCCAAGATAACATTACAGACTTCGGGAGGAAGGTCAAAAGCTGTCAACTGTTGCCGCTCAATCTCCACGCAAAGAGGTGGAAGCTGGACAGGTTCTGGTGGAGGACAGTCCCCTGCTGCTGCGACAGAAAATCCTCCCGAAGAGGCAGTCGGATCGGAGGATCGATGGCCAGATGTAACAGCTCGGGATACCAGACTTTTCATGCCAAATCCGGAGCAACAAGAATGACTTGGGCCCGGTCGCGCTTGATCTTCTTCAGCACTCTGGACAGAAGTGGTATAGGCGGAAAGGCATATAGAAGACCACAACTCCACTTGTGACGAAAAGAGTTGCCGAGCGAGTGCCGCCTTGGAAATTCCAACGCGCAGAACTGCTGACATTGCGTGTTCTCGTCTGTGGCGAATAGATCTAACCAAGGCTCTCCCCACTGCTGAAAGAGACCTTGCGCCACCTCCGAGTGAAGATGCCATTCGTGATCCATCATGCACCTGCGGCTGAGTTTGTCCGCCCTGGCGTTCAATGAACCTGCCAGGTGTTGAACCACCAGGAATATGCCCTGATGTTCCAGCCATGTCCAGAGGCGAAAGGCCTCTTGACATAGGGTCCACGACCCCACCCCGCCCTGTTTGTTGCAGTACCACATGGCAGTGGTGTTGTCCGTGAACACCTGCACTACTCTTCCCCGGACAGAGGGAAGGAATGCCTTAAGTGCAAGACGAATCGCCCAGAGCTCCAGAAGGTTGATGTGGAGACCGGACTCCGCCGGAGACCAGAGGCCTCTGATCTCCGCCTCTCCCATGTGGCCGCCCCATCCCAGAAGTGATGCATCTGTCACAACTGTGAACTCCGGTTGGGGAAGGGAGAGGGATCTGCCGTTGACCCAATCCTGGTTCGTTAGCCACCACTGCAATTGGTGTGCAGTGCCCTCCGAGATCGGGCAGCAATCGGAAAGATTCCCTTGATGCTGTGTCCACTGGAACTTCAGGTCCCACTGCAGTGCCCGCATATGCCACCTGGCATGATCCACCAGCAGGATGCAGGTGGCCATGAGGCCCAGCAGCCTCAGAGTCATTCTCACCGAAACCTGGGATAGAGGCTCAAAGATCGAATGTCCCGGACTCGCTAATCGGGAGGATAGGCCCGAAACTGCGTTGTGTCCAGAACCGCTCCAATGAAGAGGAGCCTCTAAGAGGGACTCAGGTGTGACTTTGGCACGTTGATAGAGAACCCCAGCGAATGCAGGAGGTCCGCCGTATTCTGGAGGTGGGAGGCGACAGCCTGGGGCGAGCCCGCCTTCAACAGCCAGTCGTCGAGATAGGGGAAGACTGGGACCCCTGATCTGCGCAGATGAGCTGCGACCACCGCCATCACTTTCGTGAACACCCGAGTGGCGCTTGTAAGGCCAATGGGGAGCACGGTGAACTGAAAATGCTCGTGGCCTACCGTGAACCGTAGGTGACGCCTGTGGGCTGGCAGGACGGGGATGTGGAAATAGGCGTCCTGCAAGTCCAACGCTACCATCCAGGCACCAGGGTCGAGAGCAGACAGGACCTGAGCTAGGGTGAGCATCTTTAACTTCTCCTTCCGGAGGAAGTGGGTGGCATTCCTGAGATCCAAGATAGGACGCATGCCCTTGTCCTTCTTGGGCGCCAGAAAGTAGTGGGAATAACAACCACGACCTACTTCTGGGACAGGAACGTGCTCGATGACTCCCTTGGCCAAGAGAGCCGCAACTTCCTATTCGAGAAGGGCCAGGTGATCCTCCAACATGCAATGGAATTGAGGTGGCATAGATGGAGGGGTAGTCTCGAAGGGGAAGGGGTAGTCTCGAAGGGGTGGGAGTAGCCCCTTCAGACTATCTGCAAAACCCACCTGTCCGACGTGATGTTGAGCCAGTGGGGGAGGTGATGGCGAATCCTGCCACCCACTGGCAATTGACGGGCCTGAAAGGCCGGACTAGGAGGGTTTGGAGGCTGCTGCAGAGGGGGCGCTGGTGGACTGGCCCACCCGCTGGCCCCCTGACCCACGTCGGTGGGAACCACGTACCCGGCCGCGCAGAGGCTGGACAGCTTGCGCAGGCCTGTGGCTCTGGGCGGAACGCGTCGGGGCAACCCTTCCGTAGCCACGAAAGGGGCGAAAAGCAGACTGCGCTGGGCAGGAGGTGGAAGCGAGGCCCAAGGATCTGGCCGCAGCCCTAGAATCCTTAAAGCGCTCGAGCGCGTTGTCTGCCTTGTCGCCAAACATGCGACGCCCATCAAAGGGCATGTCCAAAAGCGTTGCTTGGACATCAGCCGAGAAGCCAGTGGACCTAAACCAGGCGTATCAATCAATCAATCATTTGTATAGCGCGCTACTCACCCGGAGGGTCTCAAGGCGCTTGGGGGAGGGGGGTCCGCTACTGTTCGAACAGCCAGGTCTTGAGTTGCTTCCTGAAGGAGAGGTGGTCTTGGGTAAGGCGGAGGTGGATGGGTAGGGAGTTCCACGTCTTGGCAGCCAGGTAGGAGAAGGATCTTCCTCCCGTTGTGGCTCTTCGGATGCGGGGGACGGCGGCGAGGGCGTGGTTGGTCGATCGTAGCTGGCGGGTGGGAGTGTAGAAGGTCAGACGGTCGTTGAGGTATCTGGGGCCTTGGTTGTGGAGGGCTTTGTGTGCGTGGGTGAGGAGTCGGAACGTGATTCTCTTGCTGACGGGGAGCCAGTGCAGGTCTCTCAGGTGTCTGGCGATGTGGCTGTGTCGGGGGATGTCCAGGATGAGTCGAGCTGCAGCGTTCTGGATGCGTTGGAGTCTTTTTTGAAGTTTGGCTGTGGTTCCGGCGTAGAGGGAGTTGCCGTAGTCCAGTCGGCTGGTGACGAGGGCCTGGGTGACCGTCTTCCTGGTTTCGGTGGGGATCCACCGGAAGATCTTGCGCAGCATGCGTAGGATGTTGAAGCAAGACGAGGAGACGGCGTTGACTTGTCGGGTCATTGAGAGGGAGGAGTCCAGGATGAAGCCCAGGTTGCGTGCGTGGTCCGTTGGTTTGGGTGCGTTGCCCAGGGCAGGGGGCCACCAGGAGTCGTCCCAGGCGGAGGGTGATGATCCTAGGATGAGGACTTCCGTCTTATCTGAGTTCAGTTTCAGGCGGCTGTTCCTCATCCACTCGGCTACGTCCTTCATCCCTTCATGTAGGTTGGTTCTGGCGGTTGTGGGGTCGTTGGTGAGGGAGAGGATCAGCTGGGTGTCGTCGGCGTAGGAGATGATGTTGAGGTTGTGTTGGCGTGCGATGGCTGCGAGGGGGCTCATGTAGACGTTGAAGAGGGTGGGGCTGAGTGATGATCCTTGTGGTACGCCGCAGATGACTTCGGTGGCCTCGGAACTGAACGGGGGAGGCGGACTCTCTGGGTTCTTCCGGCGAGGAAGGAGATGATCCACTCCAGTGCCTTCTCTTGGATTCCGACGTTGTTCAGGCGTTGCACTAGGGTGCGGTGGCAGACTGTGTTGAACGCTGCGGAGAGGTCCAGGAGGATGAGGGCCGCTGTTTCCCCGTTGTCGAGCAGGGCTCGGATGTCGTCGGTGGCTGCGATGAGGGCGGTCTCGGTGCTGTGGTTGGCCCGGAAGCCGGACTGCGAGTGGTCGAGGGATCCATTCGTCTCGAGGAAGGCGGCCAGTTGTCTGTTGACGGTCTTCTCGATGACTTTGGCAGGAAAAGGAAGGAGCGAGATGGGGCGGTAGTTTTTGAGGTCGGTGGGGTCCGCTGACGGTTTCTTCAGTAGGGCGCTGAGTTCAGCGTGCTTCCAGCTCTCTGGGAAGGTGGCGGTGTCGAAGGAGGTGTTGATGATGTCCCGGAGGTGGGGTGCGATGACGGCGTCGGCCTTGTTGAAGACGTGGTGAGGGCAGGGGTCGGTAGGTGATCCGGAGTGGATGGAGTTCATCGTGCGGATAGTGTCTTCGGTGTTGATCGGGGTCCAGGCTCGGAGGGTGGAGGTGGGGGACGTTGGAACGGTCGTAGGGTACGTCGGCTGTGTGCTGAAACTGTTGTGTATGTCTGCGATCTTGCTGTGGAAGAACGAGGCGAGCGAGTTGCAGAGGTCTTGCGAGGGAGTGATGTTGTTGTTTCCGGCGCTGGGGTTCGAGAGCTCTTTGACGATGATGAAGAGTTCCTTGCTGTTGTGGGCGTTGTTGTCCAGTCGTTCCTTGAATGCGGTTTTCTTGGTGGTGTGGATCAGCTGGTGGTGTTTTCGGGTGGCGTGCTTGAGGGTGGTCATGTTGTCTGCAGTCGGGTCTCTGCGCCATGCTTTCTCGAGGGCCCGGCAGTTCTTCTTGGATTTCTTGAGTTCGTCGGTGAACCAGGATGCTTTCTTGTTGCCGTGTCTGACTGGGGGGTCTTCAATGGGGCGAGGTCGTCTGCGCAGTTGGTGATCCATCTTGTGAGGTTGCTGGCGGCTTGGTTGGGGTTCGTTGAGCTGGCGGGAGGGTTCTGGCTCAGGGATGTGGTGAGTTGGTCGGTGGTGATCTTGTTCCAGCTTCTGCGCGGAAACTGTTGCGTGTGGTGGTGCGTGGTGGTCCTGCTGAAGCTGAAGTGGACGCAGCTGTGGTCTGTCCAGTGGAGTCCGGTGGTGTGGCTGAAGGAGATGTCCTTACTGGAGGAGAAGACGGGGTCAAGCGTGTGGCCGGCGTGGTGTGTGGGGGTGGTCACCAGTTGCTTGAGTCCGAGGTTGGCGAGGTTGTCCAGCAGGGTGGTGGTGTTGCGATCGTTGTTGTTCTCTAGGTGGAAGTTGAGGTCCCCAAGGAGGATGTAGTCAGCCGAGGGGAGGGCGTGCGGGCTGATAAGGTCGGCGATGTCTTCGCTGAATTGTGTGCGTGGTCCTGGGGACCTGTAGATGAGGGTGCCTCTGAGGGTGGTCTTGGGGTCGGTGTGTATCTGGAAGTGCAGGTGTTCGCCGGCTGTGAAGGTGTCGTCGGAGTTGGTCGTGATGCGGATGGTGTTCTTGTGGACGATGGCGATGCCTCCTCCGGTCTGGTTGGCGCGGTCCCTTCGGGTGATCTTGTATCCGTCCGGGATGGCGATGTCGGGCGCTGAGGAGGCGTTCATCCATGTTTCCGTGAGGAAAGCGACGTCTGGTGATGTGGAGTCGAGCAGGTTCCAGAGTTCCACGGCGTGTCTGTGGATGGAGTGGGTGTTGAGCAGGATGCACTTCAGGTGGTTGCTGCTGGTGCTTGGCTTGGCGGGTGCGGTGCAGGTCCGGAGGCACGAGAACTTGCAGGATTGGCAGGCGAAGGGTCCGTGGGTGCGACCTGGGGTGGCACGGTGGCAGCCGGGGATACGGCCGGTGTTGAGTGCGTTGAGGGTGGCGGTGTCGTAAGTCCGGTGGGTGGGTTGGCTGCTGCGGGGGCCAGGGGTTTGGCGCTGGGCGCGGTCCAGGCACGGACGGGCGCAGACGGGCTTGCCTTCGGCGCGCCAGCGCGCGCGCGCGCAGCGGCCGCCATTTATGGGGAGGTGGGAGGGAGGAGCAGCTGGGAGGCGGGAGGCAGGGGCAGCGAATGGGCAGTCAGGGGGCGGGGCCGCAGGGACGCAGCGGCGGGAATGGCGAGAGGCAGCGGGGGCACAAAAGGAAAATGGGGAGAGAAAACAGACAAAAATACAGGCACAACGCAAATGGGGCAGCGAGGGGCACAGAAAGGAAAATGGGGGAGAAAACAGACAAAAATACAGGCACAACGCAAATGGGGCAGCGAGGGGCACAGAAAGGAAAATGGGGGAGAAAACAGACAAAAATACAGGCACAACGCAAATGGGGCCGCGAGGGGCACAGAAAGGAAAATGGGGAGAGAAAACAGACAAAAATACAGGCACAACGCAAATGGGGCAGCGAGGGGTACAGAAAGGAAAATGGGGGAGAAAACAGACAAAAATACAGGCACAACGCAAATGGGGCAGCGAGGGGCACAGAAAGGAAAATGGGGGAGAAAACAGACAAAAATACAGGCACAACGCAAATGGGGCAGCGAGGGGCACAGAAAGGAAAATGGGGGGAGAAAACAGACAAAAATACAGGCACAACGCAAATGGGGCAGCGAGGGGCACAGAAAGGAAAATGGGGGAGAAAACAGACAAAAATACAGGCACAACGCAAATGGGGCAGCGAGGGGCACAGAAAGGAAAATGGGGAGAGAAAACAGACAAAAATACAGGCACAACGCAAATGGGGCAGCGAGGGGCACAGAAAGGAAAATGGGGGAGAAAACAGACAAAAATACAGGCACAACGCAAATGGGGCAGCGAGGGGCACAGAAAGGAAAATGGGGGAGAAAACAGACAAAAATACAGGCACAACGCAAATGGGGCAGCGAGGGGCACAGAAAGGAAAATGGGGAGACAAGCAAAGAAATACGGGCACTGAGGCCACAGGCGGAAGGGCGATCTTACCAGCAGCAGCAGCGGGCGGACAACACAGGCGGTGCTGTGTGGTGGGGGAGCGACCTACCTGGCGTAGCGTCTCAGTGCTACCGACATGGAAATCGTCCTCCCAGTGAGTCGGCGGTGTCCAGCCCACACCGGATGGCGAACGTCGCTGTGTCTCTCCCTTCAGCA
Organism: Calotriton arnoldi; assembly: GCA_963921515.1. Taxonomy (NCBI): domain Eukaryota; kingdom Metazoa; phylum Chordata; class Amphibia; order Caudata; family Salamandridae; genus Calotriton; species Calotriton arnoldi. The sequence goes on from CAWUFW010003448.1 coordinate 591,048, forward strand.
ACAACACAGGAGAGCATGGCCCGGGCCTCCTCCGGGCCATGCTCCGGGCACTGTGGCAGCACCTGCGCAACCGTGTCCCACACCAAGTGGGAGTAACGGCCCAATAGACACGCAGTGCTCTCCGACCGCAGTCCCAAGCTGGAGGAAGAAAACATCTTCTTCCCAAGGTGGTCCAGCTTCTTGGATTCCCTATCAGGTGGTGCGTTAGGGAATGCGCCTTGGGATGTAGAGACTTGGACTACCAAGCTCTCTGGGGTAGGATGGGAAGAGAGGAAAATGGGGTCGCCCGGGGCCGGGCGGTGGCATCGGGCAATCATCCTGTCCACAGGAGCCCCTGTGTTGGGCCTGGACCAAGTGCCCAAAAGGATGTCCGTAAGGGCCTCATTGAACGGCAGCAGGGGCTCCGAAGAGGCCGCTGCCGGCTGAAGCACCTCGGTCAGGAGGTTAGTCCTGACCGCCACCGTAGGAAGATCGAGGTTTAGGGCCTCGGCTGCCCTACGCAACACCACTTCGTAAGACGCACCCTCCTCCGTAGCCACGGTAGGGGGAGAAAGCATGCCAAGGTCTGGGGAGGTACCTGGACCACTGGCGTCATCCAACTCCTCTCCCCAGTCCGGTATCTCTAACTGGTCTGCAAGAGGGTCCACAGACCCCTCCCAGTCCTCCTCACCCTCTCCTGGTAGCCACTCAGGGTGGTAAGAAATCTCAGGGGAGAACAGGGGTACAAAAGTACCGGTCGGCGCTGGTCCCAACGTCTGACGACGTTGCTCCGGCAGTGTGTTCTCGTTGAGGGGGAGGCCGAGGTCGACACCGGCTGGGGATACAACCGGCATCGGAGGCGGCGGAGGTGTCGTCACTGGATTCGGCGCCGGAGGAGGTGTCACGAGGTCGACCGGATCTAGGCCTGGATCCTTGGGGGCCCTGCGGCGCCGAAGCCGCTGACATCGAAGGCCTAGAGCCCCCAACCGAGTCTGCGGGGCCTGAGGGCGCGCCCGGGGAGTCGGGCTGCCCGAAGACGGAGTGAAAGGCTTCGTAAAAGCTGGGAAGCCGGGCAGGGGTCGCTCCGGCTCCTGAAAAGGGAGGGAAATCCGAAGTCGGCCCAACAGGCTCCGCGGGCAGAGCCGGACCACTACCGTCTGCTTCCTGCGTCGCCTCGGCCGACGGACGGGGAGAACGCGAAGAGCAACTGGCTTCTTCCCCTTCTTCTTGTGCTTCGACTTACCCGAAGACGAAGAATTCGATGACGAGTGGTGGTGGTGGCTCCGGGACCAGTCCCGCAACCTCCCTCTCGACCGGGACCTCGAACGGCACGGAGCGGACTGCTGGGCCTCGAGAAGCTTTCGGGACCGCTCCCGCAAAGACTTCGGGTTCATGCCCCGGCAGTCGGAGCACGACTTCGGGTCGTGGTCGCGCTCCAGGCATCAAAGGCACACGAGGTGCCGGTCCGTGACCGACATCAATTTGTGACAGGAGTCACAAGCCTTGAAGCCGGTCCGAGGTGACATCCCACCGTGCACCAGGAGTCAATTGACAGTGGACAGTGCAGATGCTCCTCCCTCTTCGTTGGTGGGCCAGCCCAACTCTAAGGGGATCCTTCTCGCCATTCAGGCCTCCCGAACAGCCTTGAGGATCAGGATTAGGGAGGTCGGTGTGGATGTAAGACTTCTACGCCAAGATCTACGCAATGTTACAGAACGAGTCGCTAGTACTGAAGGACTTATCTCTGATTTGGAGAACTCCGTATCGACGCTGAAGGGGGAGGTGACCCGTCTGACCATGGCAACCCATAGCCTGGAGATCAGAGCCAAAGATGCGAAGAACTGGGCTAGGTGGAAAAATCGTTCGTCAGCTTCCCTGAGGGGGCCGAGGTAGCGCCTCCTGAAAGTTACATAGAGAGAAATGGATCCTATAGTGGGTTCCCGAGGGGCACTTGTCCACATGGTTTGTGATGGGCCCACATGTCATTGGTGGTGGGCCCCATGTGCACAATGATAGCAAATATCTTGAATTATTAGGACAAAGATGTGATTCTCTGTTTCGCCTGCGAGTTGGACCCCATGAACTTCCATTCTATTCGGATCCTGGTTTTCTCTTGACTACACTCACCTTGTGCAACGTCAACGCAAATGCTTTGAGGCGGTCAAGCAAAAGCTGCGAGCGATGAACTTGCAATATATGCCGCTTTCCAGCTTGCCTCAGAGTGATGCATGCTTCCAATTCCTTCTTTTTCAATACCCCCGAAGCGGCATGACAATGGCCCACGGAGAATCACCCCTTGCGCGGTGGTGTGGCGGGGGAGTTGTATTGCTCCAAAAGTTGATTTTCTTCAGTTTGTGATTTATACTGCTGGGGCGACAGATGCTTCTGGGGAGTAAGTGGGGGATTTGTCCAGGGTGGTTTGCCCCGTTAGGCCATATGCTGGTTTTGTTTTGGACAGGCTGCGATCCCTTGGTTCCTTCTATCTACTGGAGGCCCATCTGGGCTCTGCCCAGACCCATGTGCCCCTCTTGAGACCTGATGGCTCTTAAATAAAGGTCATGGAATGTCAACTGTCTCAATGATCGCATTAAACGGAGTGTAATATCGGGTTTTGCAAAACATCATGCCCCCGAAATGCTCCTACTACAAGAAACACACCTTCTTGGTAACCCCACTCCCTCCTGGATCAGTGCGAGTATAAGTTATCCAGTATTGGGGTAGCTTTCATAGATTCACATGCCTGAATCATTCCCCGTCGTTGAGATGGAAGTCCCACAGTAACAATCAAGCAGTATGTAAATAATGCCATAGGCTATAATGGCCCTGAGCCATGTTTTAAATAGCCTATGTCCTTTTTTAAAAAAAGGACCAATTGTTGAATGCAGCCAATCAGCTGCTAGCACCCTCTAGAACTCTTCTAGCAGAGGCAGTTTCCCTCAGATTTTCACCGAACGTCGGGTGTGAAGGGAGTCTCCCTGAGTTCTACTCCGTTTTCTTCTACAAATTTCTTGAATTTATTCCGGAGATCTTTTTCTTCATTATGTCTGATAAAAAAGGCCTCTTCCGTCCCTGCAAGACCTGTGGCAATAAGAGGGTTCATGTGAATTATTCTCACAAGGACTGCATTTATTGCCTTCACCCAGCCCATGAGGAAAGGCAGTGCAAAATCTGCCGCACTTTTTCTTCTAAGCCTCTGAAAGATAGAGAGGGGGGCTGCTTTTGTGACTCCAGTCCACTAAGTACCAGAAATCATCTGAAGAGGACAGTGATGGATCATCCAGACCTCACAAGAGAGCCAGATCTCATGAGGACGACTCTGGAGAGGGCAGGAAACACCTCAAACCCTCCCAAGAGAGCAAGAGCTCTAAAAAGGAGAAAAATCCAAAAGTCGCCTCAGAGCCTTCATCTTCAGTCTCCTCTACTCCTATAAGGAAAGAAAAAAAGCATCATAGAGACTCCTCCTCAGATTCTGGGAAGATCAGAGGCGAAAAATCGTCATCGACATTACCGTCGACGACAACCCCTAGATCGTCGACGAGTAATAATGTGACATCGTAAGCTCCTTCGACGGCAGGGACAACGATGACAGCGGCAATCACCGGCCCCATACCATTGACGAGAATCTCGCTAAAGCCATCACCGTCGATATCTATCCCATCGACGAAGGCTCCGTCAGCGAAGTCGATGAAGGCACCGTCGACGACCATACCGTCGACAACCCTCATGTGGTCAAAACCGTCAATGACGCCACCGTCGACTGCAACGCTGGCTGCAACAGCACCAAAGACTGGCATTCCATCATCAGTGGTTATGATACCGTTGACGCCACCGTCGACTATGATAAAGGTGTCAAATGCATTTTCACATCCGGAGCTGTCGACGTTTAGCAAGATCTCCCTGTTGCCTCCCTCACACCTTTTGGACCTACAGGAGTCGGATGATGAGGATGGTTTATACGGGGTTTCTCATAGTCCATCTGAATTGCATGTAAAGTGCCAAGAAGAGGACGAGGATTATGACAACGAGCAGCACTACTATCAGCCATATCTGGCGCCACTGCGTCATTACCAACATTATGGCTATACTCCCAAATCTCGCCCTAGATAGATGGCACATCTACCACCATCTTTAATTCAAGATCTTCAGGCTATGCTAGCGGACTATAAACAGAGGTTTCCACCCCAAAATATTCAAATAGAGTCACCACCAGTTCAGCCGCAGTCCCTTCAAACACCGGCTTTACCAGTGACGCCAATAGTACCGCGCCCTCCTATACTGGAGTCTGACCTGGACAACCCTTCTTCCTCGGATGAGGAGAGAGAAGAGGGTGAGATCCCAGATCCTACACCTGCAGATCCTTGGGAAGATGACATTCCCACTCCCTCTCCTTCGTCACACCATCCAGCGGATTCGCCTCCAGAGGACATTGGGGGTTAATGGAGAGGGCTTCCAACAGATTCCATGTCCCCATGTCTGTGAAACATACAGACTACTTCCTGTATGATTTTAAGGAGGAGGCTAGGAACTCCATTCAGACAATCCCGATCATCGATTACATTTGGCAAGAGGGAGTGAAAATAATGAAAACTCCAGCCACAATACCGCCAGTGCTCTCTCGCATTGACAAAAAATAAGAACCACAGAAGATTCTCCTTCCTGCCTGACTGACTGACTGGCCACCCGCAACCGGATTCCGTAATTTCTCAGGCGGCACAAAGGAGATCAAAGAACCTGACCACCCCGATCTCAACTCCCCCGGATAAGGAAGGGCTTGGGCTAGACATCATGGGGAAGCATTTCTCCACCATGGCTGCAACTACCATGAAAGTGGCCAAAGCTTTGGCTATCATTGGCCTTTATGATCGACAAATGTAGTCTGACATGGACTCCTTGCTAGACCTCATCCCTGAAGACAAGAAGTAGGAAGCTAGGAAAATCCATTTGGAGGACGAGCAGGCAGCCTCTGAGACAATCGACTGTGCTATTGACATAGCGAACACGGGGTTTCGCCAGCTTGCAAGTGCTGCAGTCTTGAGGCGCCAGGGATGGTTAAAAGCCACCACTTTTAGACCTGTAGTCCAGACAAAGATCCTGGATATGGCGTTTGATGGAGACGCTTTGTTTTGTAAACATATCGAAGCGGCACTACTATCCATCAAGACTGATACTTATACAGCAAAATCTTTTGGCTCCCTTCAGTACAGAAAAACGCCTTTTAGAGGAGCAAAAGGACGAGGTTTCGCCACCTACAGAGACAATTATCAGAGAGCACAACAATACCAACCCTATCAGCCGCAATACAGGCAAACCTATCAACCTCAACACACACACAAGATAAGGGGTAGGAGGGAAAAACGTCCCACTTCGACTTCCTGCAACAACTTTTTTCACACAAAATAGAAGGGGGACTTCGTACTAGTGATCGCTGTGATCTTAGGTTGGGGAAACACCCAAGGGTTTTTAAAACTGCCCTCACACACAGAAGACTGTGTCATGCTTCATCATAGGGCTGCTAACACACCTCCGCGCAGACCAACACTGGAGGTGGAGCAATAGGGAGGGGGAAGACAATACAACATGTAAGTAGAAACAGTATGGGATCACAAGTGAACATAGGTGCAGAAACAGTGATTTAAAACTGGTCACGGGTAATCCCAAATGCAAGTTTAATCTTGGATTCCCTGTCCAGTAAAAAAATGGTCACTTAAAGACCAGTGGATGGTGGTATGGGAGGCTATAATGAGTCACCTACCCCTCCACTCTGCAAAAACGTCGACATGTTTCAGCCGGCAAAATCCAAATACCCCGGCTTTCATCAGGACTCACAAAGAAAGATCCCATGGGTGCTAACCCTACCTCCTTGATCCAAGGGTAGTGGGAACAAACCCTTCTGAGTAAATGCTCAGAAAATATGTGGTAGAGTACCTTGCTCTCCGAGAGGAACCGAGTTCATTTAAAATCAAAACTTGAACTGGTGGGGGAGCGAGGACAGCTCCCTATAGTCACACTTTCGTCAAGGTGAGCCGTGTCCGACAACTTGTCCCTCCCGGAACCTGCACGGCGCCGTCATGAACAAAGGAGAGTTCATGACCTTTCTCAATTTGGAAGACGCATACTTCCACATTCCCATCCATCGGAAGCATCGAAAATTCCTCAGGCTCACGGTAGCTGGTAGCTGATACCCACTACCAATTCAAGGTCCTTCCCTTCGGCCTCAAATCGGCGCCCAGAATATTTACAAAGTGCCTTGCGCCGGAGTCCTACGTTCTCAAAGTCACCAAGTATTCCCCTACTTGGACGACTGGTTGCTGAAGGCAACAGCAGCAAGGCAAGCGATCAGACCCACAAACGCTTGCCTTCAACTGTTCCGCAAGCTGGGGTTGACCGTGAACATTGCAAAGTATTCATTCATTCCCAGTCAAATAACACCATTTCTGGGAGCCAGATTGGACACAGTCCAATGCAAAGCATTTTTATCGGAAGAACGCCACATCAGTCTACCACGACTGGCTATGGCCATTTCAAAAAGAACGTCAGTTTCAGTAAGGAAATACAAATTGCTCCTAGGAATGTGCTCATCAGCGAAAGACCTAGTGCTCTTGGCCAGACTCAAGATGAAACCTGTCCAGGAGGAACTGCAAAAACAATGGCCACAAACATCAGGATCCTTCGAAGACATCATTCGGGTTACCCCGGCCATGAAAACAGCAATACAATCGTGGTACCACACCCCAAACCTTTCGAAAGGGCTCACTTTCCTGCACGAGATACCAGACTGCATCCTGATAATGGATGTCTCTATGGAAGGCTGGGCAGGTCCCTTGCATGACATTCTAATTCAAGGCAAATGGTCCAATTTCCAAAAGCTAAGCCACATCAACAGCCTGGAGTTGAAGGCTTTATTCCTCTTTTTACAAGCCTTTCTACCAAGGATAGCAGGTGCTTCCATACTGGTACGTACGGACAATACGACTAGTGTGTTCTACATAAACAAACAAGGAGGAACCAGATCCCTCACGCTTTCACAGGAAGCACAAGAGCTATGAAACTGGACAACAGAGCATGGAATCTCTCTCAGTGCCAAGCACGTTTCAGGCTTGCACAACACGCTAGCGGATGCTCCCAGCAGAGCTTCAGACAATTGCCACGAGTGGGAACCGGGCAATACCAACTGGACAGTGTGTTTGAACAATGGGGGAAACCAAAGCTGGACATGTTTGCTACAGACATCAACACCAAATGCCAGTTCTGTGCCAACAGGTTCCCTTTCCTGGGGTCTCAGGGCAATGCCCGTTCGATGCGATGGTCAGGTATATATGCCTACGCCTTTTCCCCCCATCCCATTAATCCCCAGGGTGTTGACCAAGATGAAGCAGGAGAATTGCCGCCTCATACTCATTGAGCCCAGGTGGCTCAGGCAACACTGATTCCCGGAACTCCTCATCTCTCGGAAACCAGACCCATACATCTACAGCTGTTCCCTTCGCTCCTGACCAGGGACAACAGTCAGGTGTGCCATCCGAAATCGGAGTCGCTGCACTTGCATGCTTGCCTCCTGAGTTCTTGGAGTTTAGAGACATGAACATTTCAGAGGAGTGTAGAAATATCCTCTCGAAATCTAGAGCGAAGAGCACCAACAAGACATTCAAAATGAAATGGAAACAGTTCTGTTTTTGGTGCCAACGGAATGACCTGCATCCATTTCAAGCATCCCCACAACAGATTCTAAGAATACTTCCTTTCCTTGGAAAAATCTGGTTTAGCTTTCGCCTCAGTTAAAGTCCATCCAGCTTCAATCTCTCATAATAGAAGAGTTTACAGCGCCCTTTCTCTTTGTGCCTCAAGCCTGATCAAACAAATCATGAAGGGACTTTTCCGCACTTTTCCTCCGGTACGAGCACCTCCCCCGGAATGGAATCTCAACGTGGTCATAGCACAACTCATGAAACGACCATTGGAAACAATTCATAAAGCTGAGTTGAAATTTCTGACTTGGAGAGATGCTATTTTTCTGGCCCTTACCTCAGTCAGAAGGGTGAGTGAAATTCAAGCATTCCCCATCAAGAAGCCTTTTCTACTATTGAAGGAAGACGCTGTGATCTTAAGGACTAATCGTATGTTTATTCCTAAAGTGCGGTCTCAATTCCACCTTAATGAGTCGGTCATACTCCGGTCTTTTTTCCGGCAGCCGTCGACGCCTGCAGAACAAACATTACATACGCTTGATGTCAAATGTTGGCTTAAGTTCTACCTTCAGAGAACGAAGGACATTCTAAAGACTGATCAATTATAAGGGGCCTACAGCCAAGGCAGAGAAGGAACTGCGATAACGAAACCCACCATCGCAAGGTGGATATCGGCGGTGATACAGTTCTGTCATGTCAAAGCTAACAGACCTTTGGAAAGAACAACAAAAGCTCACGCCACCAGAGCAGTCGCCACATAAGCCGCCCTCTTCACAGTAGTGACTCTGGAAAAAATGTGTTGTGCTGCAACCTGGAGGAACGCTCATACCTTCACGCAGCACTACTGCTTGGAGTCCGCACAAGATGCAGACGCAGCGGTGGGCCAGGCAGTGCTCAGTCAACTCTTCCATTAAGGTAAGCCTCTTTCTAGCTCTTAAGAGTCTTTTTGTACTCTTGGTAATGTCATGTGTTTACATGCTCATAATTATGTATAATGTGACTATGTGAGGTGTATTATAAATTACGCTGCTTTTTCTTGTCTCTTTTTGCTACTCTGTACATGAAAAGGCGAGTATGTGAGATATTACTTGAATTTTTCTTACAAATGCATGCTGGCCATTTGACCTCTTCCAACCTTATTTATTGAAAATAAAAAAATAAAAAAAACATACAGGCACATTTTTAATTGCATCTATTGTGTTATTTCAACCTTGGAGAGTTCAGTATCTATATAGAGGTCTCCCATCATCCGCAAAATACAAGACACTTTTGGATGTTACTGCTTGCTATTCTGATTCAGGCATGTGAATCCATGAAAGATACCCCAATACTGGATAAGAAAATAAGTTACTTACCTGTAACTACGGTTATCCTGTATTGGCATCGTTTATAGAGTCACATGCACCCACCCTCCTCCCCGTAGAGGCGGTTTCTTTATTATGTAATAAGATACTCACTTCTCACTTGTGCTGGGAAAATCTGAGGGGAAACTGCCTCTGCTAGGAGAGTCCTAGAGGGTGCTAGCAGCTGATTGGCTGCATTCAACATTTGGTCCTTCTTTTTAAAAAAGGACCTAGATAGGCTATTTAAAACATGGCTTAGGGTCATTACAGCCTATGGTAATAGTTGGACTATGAGCAATTCCGTATAAACCATCCTCATCATCCGACTCCTTTAGGTCCAAAAGGTGCGAGGGAGGCAACGGGCATATCTTGCTAAACGTCGACAGCTCCAGATGTGAAAATGTACTTGACACCTTTATCATAGTCGACGGTGGCGTCAACGGTATAATAAGCATCGATGATGGAATGCCAGTCTTTGGTGCTGCTGCAGCCAGCGTTGCAGTCGGCGGTGTTGACGACATGAGAGTTGAGAGTGCCTTCATCGACTTCGCTGGCGGAGTCTTCGTCAACAGCATAGACGTCGATGGGATAGACGTCGACGGTAATGGCTTCAGCGAGATTCTCTTCAACGGTATGGGGCAGGAGATTGCCGCTGTCGTCTTTGTCCCTGCCGTCGACGTCACATTATTGCTCGTCGTCGTCAACGACGACGATCTAGGGGTTGTCTGCGACGGTGACGTTGTCAATGACAATTTTTAGCCTCTGAACTTCCCAGAGTCTGAGGAGGAGTCTCTATGATCCTTCTTTTCTTTCCATATAGGAGTAGAGGAGATTGAAGATGAAGGCTCTGAGGCGACTTTTGGATGTTTCTCCTTTTTAGAGCTCTTGCTCTCTTGGGAAGGTTTGAGGTGTTTCCTGCCCTCTCCAGAGTTATCCTCATGAGATCTGACTCTCTTGTGAGGTCTGGATGATCCAACACTGTCCTCTTCAGATGATTTCTGGTGCTTAGTGGACTGGAGGCACAAGTTACTAACTTGTGTAACGATATATCTGTAAGAGACAGTAGTTGGTGACAGATTCCTTACCTTAGAATATCCCCAGGCGTCAAGCTGGATCCGGAAAGTTTTTGCGTAGCAGTACACTTGCGCGTCGGTAGGCGGCGTCGTGCGGCTCCGCGTCCGTCGTCGGCGTCGTGATCACCGGGATGACGTCGCGGGCAGTACTTAGTCGCCGCCCCTGCGCGCTGACGTCAGTTCTGTACACGACTTTCCGCGCCAGGAACGCAGAGCCATGCAAGAAGCTGACATAGGTGTCTGAAAAATACTAGGGCCCTGAAAGGGATGTCCTTAACCCTAGAAATCAGTTCGCAGAACGGGGAGGATGGGTGGGGCGGTAGGAATCTGTCACTAACTACTGTCTCTTACAGATATATCGTTACACAAGTTAGTAACTTGTGCATCTGAAAGAGACACGTTAGTGACAGATTCCTTACCTTAGAATAGATACCCCAGCAATACCAACCCCGGTGGTGGGTCTGCGAACAAAGATCAGACAAGGAAGTCCCGGAGGACAGAACGGCCAAAGAAGCCGTCCCTCCGGACCGGACTGTCAAGGCAGTAATGCTTTGTAAATGTGTGCAGCGAGGCCCACGTAGCTGCCTGACAGATATCCTGCAGCGGAACACCGCAGCCTAAAGCCGTGGTAGCAGCCGTTGCCCTGGTGGAATGGGCACGCAGCCCAACAGGAGGCTCCTTCTTAGCCAAAGAATAGCAGGCTTTGATACACAAGGTTACCCAGCGGGAGATGGTTCTCTTGTGCACCGCCCGACCTTTTTGGCGCCCACGTAGCCAACAAAGAGCTGGTCATCCACCCGGAAGTGTTGTGTGCGGTTGATATAAAAGGAAAGCGCACGTTTTGGGTCCAGACGGTGGAGCCTCTCTTCCTCTCTGGAAGGATGCGGAGGCGGAAAGAAGGTGGGCAAAGTGATGGTCTGCCCCAATGTGGAAGGCAGTAACCACCTTTGGCAAGAAGGAAGGACGCGTCCTAAGAACAACCTTGTCTGGATGGACAGACAGAAAGGGAGGTTTGCATGATAGAGCCTGGAGCTCACTCACCCGCCGAGCGGAGGTGATGGCCACCAGAAAGGCTGTCTTCAGAGTCAGAAGACGAAGAGGACAGTTATGTAGAGGCTCAAAGGGAGCGCACATAAGAAAGGTAAGAACCAAGTTCAAGTCCCACTGAGGCATCACAAACGGAACAGGAGGGAAGAGGTGTGTAATGCCTTTTAGAAACCTGTTAACAACAGGGGACTTGAAAAGGGAGGGCTGATCAGGAAGCCTGAGGAAGGCCGAGATGGCACAAAGATAGCCCTTGATGGTACCCAGGGCAGAACCCTGTTGGGCCAGGGAAAGAAGGAACAGAAGAACCTCAGAAAGAGGGGCAGAAAGGGGATTCACAGCCTTTGCTGTGCACCATGCCACAAACTTGTTCCACCTGCAGGCGTATACCACCTTAGTGGAGGGACGCCTGGCTGCCAGAATCACATCACAAACTTCGGGAGGCAAGTCGAAAGGAATCAACTGCCGCCGCTAAATCTCCACGCAAGCAGGTGGAGGCTGGACAGGTTCGGGTGGAGGACCGTCCCCTGCTGTTGCGACAGAAGATCCTCCCGAAGAGGCAGACGGATCGGGGGATCGACGCTCATACTGAGTAGCTCGGGATACCAAACTCTTCGAGCCCAGTCCGGAGCCACAAGGATGACTTGGGACCGGTCGCGCCGAATCTTCTTCAACACTCTGGGTAGAAGTGGTATAGGCGGAAAAGCGTACAACAGACCGCAACTCCACTCGCGACGAAAAGCGTCGCCGAGCGAGTGCTGCCTTGGAAATTCCAACGCGCAGAACTGATGACATTGCACGTTCTCTTCGGTGGCGAATAGATCTAACCGAGGCTCTCCCCACTGTAGAAAGAGTCCTTGCGCCACTTCCGAGTGAAGATGCCATTCGTGATCCATCATGCACCTGCGGCTGAGTTCGTCCGCCCTGGTGTTCAGGGAACCTGCCAGGTGTTGAACCATCAGGAAAATGCCCTGATGTTCCAGCCATGTGCAGAGGCGCAGAGCCTCCTGACATAGGGTCCACGACCCCACCCCGCCTTGCTTGTTGCAGTACCACATGGCGGTGGTGTTGTCTGTGAACACCTGCACTACTTTCCCTTTGACAGAGGGAAGGAATGCCTTGAGTGCAAGTCGGATCGCCCGGAGCTCCAGAAGGTTGATATGGAGCCGGGACTCCGCCGGAGACCAGAGGCCTCTGATCTCCTCCTCTCCCATGTGACCGCCCCATCCCAGAAGGGACGCGTCCGTCACAACTGTGTGCTCTGGCTGGGGAAGGGAGAGGGATCTGCCCATGACCCATTGCCGGTTCGAGAGCCACCACTGCAACTGTCTTGCAGTCCCCTCCGAGATCTGAACGTGATCGGACAGATTGCCCTGGTGCTGCGCCCACTGGAACTTCAGGTCCCACTGCAGAGCCCGCATATGCCATCTGGCATGATCGACCAGCAGGATGCAGGAGGCCATGAGGCCCAGCAGCCTCAGGGTCATCCGTACCGAAACCCAGGATAAAGGCTGAAAGATCGGAATCATAGCCTGAATATCCCGGACTCGCCGTTCGGGAGGATAGGCCCGAAACTGCGTCGTGTCCAGAACTGCTCCGATGAAACGGAGCTGTGGAGAAGGAATCAGATGCGACTTCGGCACATTGATGGAGAACCCCAGCGAGTGCAGGAGTTCGGCCGTAGTCTGGAGGTGGGAGACGACTGCCTGGGACGAGCCCGCCTTCAGCAGCCAGTCGTCGAGGTAGGGGAAGACTGGAACCCCTGCCCGGCGCAGATGAGCTGCGACCACCGCCATCACTTTCGTGAACACCCGAGGGGCACTTGTAAGGCCAAAGGGGAGCACGGTGAACTGAAAATGCTCGAGGCCTACCGTGAACCGAAGGTAACGCCGGTGGGCCGGCAGGACGGGGATGTGAAAATAAGCGTCCTGCAAGTCCAACGCTACCAACCAGTCTCCAGGGTCGAGGGCAGTCAAGACCTGAGCTAGGGTGAGCATCTTGAACTTCACCTTCCGGAGGAAGCGATTGACGTTCCGGAGGTCCAAGATAGGACGCATGTCCTCCTTGTCCTTTTTGGGCACCAGAAAGTAGTGGGAGTAGCAACCACGTCCTACTTCTGGGGTCGGAACATGCTCGATGGCCCTCTTGGCCAAGAGGGCCGTGACTTCCTTCTGCAGAAGCACCAAGTGATCCCCTGACATGCGGTGGAATTGAGGTGGCATGGCTGGGGGGGTGGTCTCGAAGGGGAGGGAGTAGCCCCTTTGGACAATGTCCAAGACCCACCTGTCCGAGGTGATGGCACGCCAGTGGTGAAGGTGATTGCGGACTCTGCCCCCTACTGGCGTGCTGTGCACCTGAAAGGAAGGACTACGAGGGCTTGGAGGCCGCAGACGGGGCGGAGGTGGTGGCCTGACCCGCACGCTGGTTGCCCGAACCGCCACGGCGATAGCCACGTCCCCGGCCATGCAAAGACGCTTGCTGCGCGGGCCGGTGGCTGGGCTGCGGACGTGACTGGGCGCCCCTTCCGTGGCCACGAAAGGGGCGAAAAGCAGAGGTTAGCGGAGGGCGCACAACAGAAAGGCCCAGGGACTTGGCAGTAGCCCGTGAGTCCTTAAAACGCTCCAGCGCATGGTCTGCTTTGGAACCAAAAAGACCGACTCCATCAAAGGGCATGTCTGGGAGTGTATTCTGGACATCACCCGAGAAACCAGTTGTTCTCAGCCAGGCGTGGCGACGCAGCGCCACCGTCGTTGCAAGCGATCTGCCCAGCGAGTCGGCGGTATCAAGGCCACAACGTATGGTGTATTTAGCCGCATCTCTACCTTCCGCAATGGTGCGGGTAAGCAGTGTCTGGACCTCCTCAGAACACTGGGGCAAAACAGTCGCCACCGAATCCCACAGGGAGTGGGTATATCGGCCCAAAATACAAGCGGTGTTGACGGACCGCAAGCCAGCACTGGAGGAAGAAAAAGCCTTCTGCCCAAATTGGTCCAGGCGTTTGGATTCCCTATCCGGAGGGGCGGTAGGGAAGGCGGTTTGGGAGGCAGAGGCTTGGACAACCAAGCTCTCGGGGTGGGATGTTGAGAGAGAAACAAGTGGTCGCCCGGAGCAGGGCGATGGCGTCGGGCCACGTTCCTATCCACAGGAGCCCCTGTGGTGGGCTTGGACCAGGTGCCCAAAAGAACGTCAGATAGGTCATCATTAAACGGCAGCACAGTCTCCGAAGAGGAAGCTGCCGTTTAATGATGCACTTCGGTCAGGAGATTAGTCCTGACAGCTACAGTAGGCAATTGGAGGTGCAAGGCTCCAGCTGCTCTACGCAACACCGTTGCAAAATTTGCTCCCTCCTCCGTAGCCACGGGAGGAGACAGCATGCCAGTGTCAGGGGAAGTGTCTAGACCACTGGCATCCCCAAGTTCCTCTGCCCAGTCCTGATCATACTCACACTGCTGTGTGAGAGGGTCTTCCGACCCCTCCCAGCTCTCCTGGTCCTCCTCTGGTTCAAAATATGGAGGAGGAGGGACATCTGGGACCCAAGGTCTCATCAACGCCGGAGCCGGCGTCGAGCGACGTCGGTCCGGCTCCATATTCGGAACCGGAGAGAACCGGGGGACGCCGCCCGGAGCCCCGGGCGGCGTCAGGAACGTCACCGGGGAGATCGGCGCCGGCGGAGGCGTGGTTAGGTCACCCGCGTCGATCGGGGTTGCGGTACCACCGGAGCCGGGATTGAGGCCGGGGCTGGGATCAAGGCTGGCGGGACAGGCGACGCCGGGACCAGAGTCGTCGGCGACGCCGGAGCAACCCCATCAGGGCCCGCGGGGCCCGAAGGCGCACCGGAGGGACGTTGAGGCCCGAAGAGGCGGGCCATGGCCGACAGGAATTCCTGTATCTCGGCCGGAGTCGCCCCCGAACCCGGGAAGGACAGGTAATGTGGGGGCGGCGCCACAGGCACATCCGGAGCTGCGGGGACGGTGCCGACAGGGGCCTCAGCCGAGTCGCGAGACCGGCGAGGCGAAGTCTTAGAGCGATGGTGCTTCTTAGACTTCTTGTGCTTCGACTTACCCGAGGAGCGCGAAGACTTGGACTCCGACGACTGGCGGGGGCTCCGCGACCGGCCCCTCGACCTCTCACGGGACCGGGGCTTGGTGCGGCGCGGAGCCGACTGCCGGACCTCCAGGAGCTTTCGAGACCGCTCTCGCAAAGCCTTCGGGTGAAGTTTCCGGCAGTCAGGGCACGACTTCGTGTCGTGGTCTCGGCCGAGACAGTAGAGACACTCTAAGTGCGGGTCTGTGATCGACATCATTCGACCACAGGCACCGCATGGCTTGAAGCCGGGCATCCCTACCGACACCTAGGAGTCGAGAAGACTCGAAAAGAAACAGTGAAAAAATTCACCAAAAATGTAGTCAAAAATTGACTAGGGCACTGCTCTTCCCGGATCTGCGCTTACTGGCGCGGAAAAAGAAGAACTGACGTCAGCGCGCAGGGGCGGCGTCTAAGTACTGCCCGCGACGTCATCCCGGCGATCACGACGCCGAACGCGGAGCCGCACGACGCCGCCTACCGACGCGCAAGGGTACTGCTACGCAAAAACTTTCCGGATCCAGCCTGACGCCTGGGGATATTCTAAGGTAAGGAATCTGTCACTAACGTGTCTCTTTCAGATCACTCTCTACACCGATGATGTGCTGCTCTTTTTGAATGACCCTGTGGCTACAGGCCCTAGAGTGTTGACATGCTTCATCTTTATGGCCAGGCATCTGGATTACTGGTTAACCATTTGAAGTCCCTGCTGTTCCCGCTGACTGGCTACTTGGAAGGTAATGCTTGACGGGCCTTTGTACCTCTCTGGAGGTTAAGCTTCCTCTAACTTGGTGTGCACATCTCGCTCTTTACCAACCTTGCCTTGTCCTTGAACCTATTGCCCCTGGTGGCCCGCCTGTGCAAAGATTTGGAGGGATGGTCTTCACTGCCCCTTAACATCATGGGGAGGATTGCCTGGTTTAAAATGATTGTGCCACGCTTCCTATATGTTTTGCAAAAATTCCCCCATATAAGAGATAGGCATCCATGTACATAACGTGGCTTGGTTGTATCAATGCGATCAAAATTACTGTCAAACCGCGATTATTATGCCTTTTCCAGGGACTCCCCATTGAGCCAGAGCAGGATTTCTTCCCTACCCTTTGCTCCCTGGTGACATGCTTTATATGGCAGGATCGCCGAGCCCGGCTCCCCTACAAATTACTAAGACTACCAAAAGATGTTGGGGGGCCTGGCATTGCCAGACCATTAGCTTTATTACAGGGCAGAACAACCGAGTGATTTTGAAATACGTGAATCAGATACACATTGGCTCCATATGGAAAGAGCGGTGGTGGGAAGATATATATGGGACATTCTCTGGAAGCCAAAGTCAGATCATCTACCTAACACTTATCATAATACTCTTAAGGGGACGACCCTTGAAGTATGGGATGTGGTAATGATCCATTGGATGGACTACATTCCCCTCACCCTTTACCCCTGTACACTATAACCCAGCTTTCCCACCAGAGCTGACGCTGTGCCCTTTTGATCTCTGGAGAAAGAGGGGCTGCTTTACAATATCCAGCCTATTTCATGGCTGGGATTTCCTTACCTTCGACAACTGCCAATTACATTTTTCTCTGCTGAGCTCTGAGAGCCATCATTACACACAATTGAAACATTGGAAACTTAACCCAGAGTTATAAGCCCCTGCCACTAGAGAACTCTTACCCATAGAGAAATTTGCATGATAAGCAGATGGATTCCAGGGCTGGATTTATTTTCTGTACTCATTGATGACAACCACCCCTACCACCAGGCGTTGCCACAAAGCTTTTTGGGAACACATATTGGGGGAATTAGTTACTCCTGAACAATGGCGGAAACTGTGGAGAGATATCCCAAGATTCAATCATTTAATGGGCATGAGGGAAGCACACTACAAAGTACTTTACCACTGGTACCTATATCCCAACAAACTTAAAAAAACAATCTATCCCAACAGAACTGATTTTTGCTGGAAGGGGTGCGGACTACTTGGGGATTTTCAACATACCTGGTGGGACTGCCCGGTTATTCTGCCTTTTTGGTCTGAAATCCTACCCCACAAAGACATATCAGGATACATGCTCCCAAACACCTGGATTTCTACAACTGGGGTTGTGGGAGGCACCCTTAAGCACCAAACCTCTGGTGATTGGTCTAATATGTGGCTCTACCTGGGCGCAGCCAAGATGGCCTTAACGGCTTCCTGGAAGAAGACTGAAGCACCTATCTTGTCCCAATGGTGTGCACGGTTATGGCAGACCATAACTACGGAAAGGATGGATGATCTTCTTTTGGACAACTACAAAACCTTCAAGTACATCTGGGTTCCACTGGTGCGGTTCCCTTCAGCAGGCCTACCACTCTTTACATGTCCTACCTCTACACGAGCGCTCCACCTCTTTCAGATTTGATGTTGAGGGTAGCGGTCAGCAGTCCCAGACATGCCTGTTGTCCTACCCCACATCCTTATTGAATATTATTATACTTTATCCTCTAGATATGATGCATACTACTTCATTTGCAAAACTCTTGCTTTACTGTTCGGGGATGTTTGGGGGTAGGGGGCAATGATACTTATGCACTTCATTGTAGAATTGACAGTGATTCTATTCTGAGATAACAGCTTGGTATTTGGTGCAACTTTTTATAAATAAAAACTGTGTATAGCAATGGCATTCATGTTTATATCTATGATGCTTTGTACTGGTACTACTGTCAATGTCTTAATTTAAACCTGAAAAATTCAATAAAGACAATCTGAGGAGAAAAAAAAAAACTTCCCCCATAACATTCCCAGTTCTTGGTTTCGCTCCTTCCAGGCCTCAGTGGGCCCAGTCCTGTGGGCCCATTGGGTCAGTGCATCCCATTCAGTAAATGTATACAGTCAGCCTTCAACACGGGCCTGATGGCGCTGAACAGGAAGCTCTATTATTGAACCTCACAGCTTGTGGCTCAGAATGATTGGTTTCACGGTGGACAGAAGGACCCGGCTTACTGTGTGGAACTGTCGCTCATGTCGGGGGTCACCTGTAAGGGTCGCCGATCTCTCGCTCCCTTCCGGACTTGACTATGGTGAACTTTGGGGTGTGGTGGGAGGCCACGAGGTGCATCGGTTGGAAGGATAAGATTACTCTCCAAACCCCCCTCTGGAGGGGTACTCTGCTTCATCATGTATTGGCTTAGAGGGGTTTGGGAGGTTGGACCTTACTGGTCTCCCACGTTTGGGTGATGTGTGGCAATGGTTCACATATGCGATCTTTTTTGGACTTGCAAGCCGATTTCCAACTACTCCACTTCCAATTCTTCAGGTTCTTGCAGCTCCGCCATGCTTTGTAGTTCATAGGTCCTCTTTGGGGGAGGTCCCTGAATTCAATACCATGGAGGGTAAGGTTCTCATGTCTGCTCTGCGGCAGAGTGGGGTCTCCCAGATCTATTGCTCCTTGGTCACTAACTCTCCGGAATTGCTTGCCAACTTCCGCACCCAGTGGGAATCATGGCTGACACCTTAGAAGACGGGAAACGGAGGGAGGCGCTTATGGCCCAGAGAGAACTGGCCATTTACTTTCGGCTCAGGAGGATTCAGATGAATGTTATGCACACTACATACCTGCCACCTTTGCAGTTATGAAGAGCAAGTAAGCTCCCAACATCCACAAGTCATAGGTGCGGAGCAGACAGTGCAGATTTTTTTATCATGTAGCCTGGTTGTGCCCCATTATACACAGGTACTGGTCCTGACTCCTGGGTGTTTTGTCGGGGACGCTGGGTAGGACAGTTGACTGCTTGCCCCGGATTGCCTTCTTGGGACTGTTGGAAGACCTGGGTGGGACGTGAGCTCCGAGTTATTTAGTGGTGGTGGGTACCTTACTTGGTAAATGGGATACAGGCCTGAACTGAGCTTGGACTGACGCCCCGGACTTGCAGGTGTGGCGCCGCGCTATGGACTGGTGCTCCAAAATGGAAGAGAATGTGTACGCAGTGTGTAGCTGCCCACATAAACATCACAAGATATGGGGTATTTGGTGGGACTATTTTGGGCTCCAGGGATTAAAATGATTATCCTTGTATAGACATGTGGCCAGAGGATTGGGGACTATTTTTTGCTTTGCCTGTCTTGTTTAACATGTTTGCTCTCTGCTTTAAAAAAATTTATAAAAATATTCTATCTGAAAAAAAAACAAATATCCAGAACAGGCACGATGTGTGCCAACGCAGTAGTAGCAGTCTTGGCTCTGGTGCAATGAGCTTGTAAGCCTTCCTGGGGCTGCTTATTGCCAGTGTGTAGCAAATTTTGGTACAGACCACGATCCAACAAGAGATGTTTCTCTTCTGCACTGCATTACAGTTTTTCGCTCCAATGAATCCAATAAACAGCTGATCATCCACCTGATGAACAAGTTACTTACCTTCGGTAACGATGCACAAGTTACTAACTTGTGTAACGATATATCTGTAAGAGACAGTAGTTAGTGACAGATTCCTTACCTTAGAATATCCCCAGGCGTCAGGCTGGATCCGGAACGTTTTTGCGTAGCAGTACCCTTGCGCGTCGGTAGGCGGCGGCGTGCGGCTCCGCGTCCGTCGTCGGCGTCGTGATCGCCGGGATGACGTCGCGGGCAGTACTTAGGCGCCGCCCCTGGGCGCTGACGTCAGTTCTGTACACGACTTTCCGCGCCAGGAACGCAGAGCCATGCAAGAAGCTGACATAGGTGTCTGAAAAATACTAGGGCCCTGAAAGGGATGTCCTTAACCCTAGAAATCAGTTCGCAGAACGGGGAGGATGGGTGGGCGGTAGGAATCTGTCACTAACTACTGTCTCTTACAGATATATCGTTACACAAGTTAGTAACTTGTGCATCTGAAAGAGACACGTTAGTGACAGATTCCTTACCTTAGAATAGATACCCCAGCAATACCAACCCCGGTGGTGGGTCTGCGAACAAAGATCAGACAAGGAAGTCCTGGAGGACAGAACGGCCAAAGAAGCCGTCCCTCCGGACCTGACTGTCAAGGCAGTAATGCTTTGTAAACGTGTGCAGCGAGGCCCACGTAGCTGCCTGACAGATAACCGGCAGCGGAACACCTCGGCCCAAAGCCGTGGTAGAAGCCGTTGCCCTGGTGGAATGGGCACGCAGCCCAACAGGAGGCTCCTTCTTAGCTAAAGAATAGCAGGTCTTGATGCACAAGGTAACCCAGCGGGAGATGGTCCTTTTGTGCACCGCCCGACCTTTTTTGGCGCCCACGTAGCCAACAAAGAGCTGGTCATCCACCCGGAAGTGTTTTGTGCGGTCGATATAGAAGGAGAGCGCACGTTTTGGGTCCAGACGGTGGAGCCTCTCTTCCTCTCTGGAAGGATGCGGAGGCGGAAAGAAGGTGGGCAAAGTGATGGTCTGCCCAATGTGGAAAGCAGTAACCACCTTTGGCAAGAAGGACGGACGCGTCCGAAGAACAACCTTGTCTGGATGAACAGACAGAAAGGGAGGTTTGCAAGATAGAGCCTGGAGCTCACTCACCCGCCGAGCGGAGGTGATGGCCACCAGAAAGGCTGTCTTCAGAGTCAGAAGACGAAGAGGACAGTTATGTAGAGGCTCAAAGGGAGCGCACATTAAAAAGGTAAGAACCAAGTTCAAGTCCCACTGAGGCATCACAAACGGAACAGGAGGGAAGAGGTGAGTAATGCCTTTTAAGAACCTGTTAACAACAGGGGACTTGAAAAGGGAGGGCTGATCAGGGAGCCTGAGGAAGGCCGAGATAGCACAAAGATAACCCTTGATGGTACCCAGGGCAGAACCCTGTTGGGCCAAAGAGAGAAGGAACAGAAGGACCTCAGAAAGAGGGGCAGAAAGGGGATTCACAGCCTTTGCTGTGCACCATGCCACAAATTTGTTCCACCTGCAGGCGTATACCACCTTAGTGGAGGGACGCCTGGCTGCCAGAATCACATCACAAACTTCGGGAGGCAAGTCGAAAGGAATCAACTGCCGCCGCTCAATCTCCACGCAAGCAGGTGTAGACTGGACAGGTTCGGGTGGAGGACCGTCCCCTGCTGCTGCGACAGAAGATCCTCCCGAAGAGGCAGACGGATCGGGGGATCTACGCTCATATTGAGTAGCTTGCGATACCAAACTCTTCGAGCCCAGTCCGGAGCCACAAGAATGACTTGGGCCCGGTCGTGCCGAATCTTCTTCAACACTCTGGGTAGAAGTGGTATAGGCGGAAAGGCGTACAACAGACCGCAACTCCACTTGCGACGAAAAGCGTCGCCGAGCGAGTGCCGCCTTGGAAATTCCAACGCGCAGAACTGATGACATTGCGCGTTCTCTTCGGTGGCGAATAGATCTAACCAAGGCTCTCCCCACTGTAGAAAGAGTCCTTGCGCCACTTCCGAGTGAAGACGCCATTCGTGATCCATCATGCACCTGCGGCTGAGTTCGTCCGCCCTGGCGTTCAGGGAACCTGCCAGGTGTTGAACCATCAGGAACATGCCCTGATGTTCCAGCCATGTCCAGAGGCGCAGAGCCTCCTGACAAAGGGTCCAAGACCCCACCCCGCCCTCTTTGTTGCAGTACCACATGGCGGTGGTGTTGTCTGTGAACACCTGCACTACCTTCCCTTTGACAGAGGGAAGAAATGCCTTGAGTGCAAGTCGGATCGCCCGGAGCTCCAGAAGGTTGATATGGAGCCGGGACTCCGCCGGAGACCAGAGGCCTCTGATCTCCGCCTCTCCCATGTGACCGCCCCATCCCAGAAGGGACGCGTCCGTCACAACTGTATGCTCTGGCTGGGGAAGGAGAGGGATCTGCCCATGACCCATTGCCGGTTCGAGAGCCACCACTGCAACTGTTTTGCAGTCCCCTCCGAGATCTGGACGTGATCGGACAGGTTGCCCTGGTGCTGCGCCCACTGGAACTTCAGGTCCCACTGCAGAGCCCGCATATGCCATCTGGCATGATCGACCAGCAGGATGCAGGAGGCCATGAGGCCCAGCAGCCTCAGGGTCATCCGTACCGAAACCCAGGATAAAGGCCGAAAGATCGGAATCATAGCCCGAATATCCCGGACTCGCCGTTCGGGAGGATAGGCCCGAAACTGCGTCGTGTCCAGAACTGCTCCGATGAAAAGGAGCTGTGGAGAAGGAATCAGATGCGACTTCGGCACATTGATGGAGAACCCCAGCGAGTGCAGGAGTTCGGCCGTAGTCTGGAGGTGGGAGACGACTGCCTGGGACGAGCCCGCCTTCAGCAGCCAGTCGTCGAGGTAGGGGAAGACTGAAACCCCTGCCCGGCGCAGATGAGCTGCGACCACCGCCATCACTTTCGTGAACACCCGAGGGGCACTGGTAAGGCCAAAGGGGAGCACGGTGAACTGAAAATGCTCGGGGCCTACCGTGAACCGAAGGTAACGCCGGTGGGCCGGCAGGACGGGGATGTGGAAATACGCGTCCTGCAAGTCCAACGCTACCAACCAGTCTCCAGGGTCGAGGGCAGTCAAGACCTGAGCTAGGGTGAGCATCTTGAACTTCTCCTTCCGGAGGAAGCGATTGACGTTCCGGAGGTCCAAGATAGGACGCATGTCCCCCTTGTCCTTTTTGGGCACCAGAAAGTAGTGGGAGTAGCAACCACGCCCTACTTCTGGGGTCGGAACATGCTCGATGGCCCTCTTGGTCAAGAGGGCCGTGACTTCCTTCTGTAGAAGCACCAAGTGATCCCCTGACATGCGGTGGAATTGAGGTGGCATGGCTGGGGGTGGTCTCGAAGGGGAGGGAGTAGCCCCTTCGGACAATGTCCAAGACCCACCTGTCCGAGGTGATGGTGCGCCAGTGGGGAAGGTGATGGCGGACCCTGCCCCCTACTGGCGTGCTGTGCACCTGAAAGGAGGGACTAGGAGGGCTTGGAGGCCGCGGACGGGTTGGAGGTGGTGGCCTGACCCGCACTCTGGTTGCCCGATCCGCCACGGCGGAATCCACGTCCTCGGCCACGCGAAGACGCCTGCTGCGCGGGCCGGTGGCTGGGCTGCTGACGTGAAGGGGCGCCCCTACCGTGGCCACGATAGGGGCGAAAAGCAGAAGTCAGCGGAGGGCGTGTAGCAGAAAGGCCCAGGGACTTGGCAGTAGCCCGTGAGTCCTTAAAGCGCTCCAACGCATGGTCTGCTTTGGACCCAAAAAGACCGACTCCATCAAAGGGCATGTCCATGAGAGTATTCTGGACATCCCCTGAAAACCAGTGGTTCTCAGCCAGGCGTGGCGTCGGAGCGCCACCGTCGTTGCAATAGACCTGCCCAGCGAGTCGGCGGTGTCAAGGCCACAACGTATAGTGTATTTAGCCGCATCCCTTCCTTCCGCAATGGCGCGGGAAAGCAGTGTCTGGACCTCCTCAGGACACTGGGGCAAAACATCCGCCACCGAATCCCACAGGGAGTGGGTATATCGGCCCAAAAGACAAGCGGTGTTAACGGACCGCAAACCAGCACTGGAGGAAGAAAAACCTTTCTTCCCAAACTGATCCAGGCGTTTGGATTCCCTATCCGGAGGAGCGGTAGGGAAGGCGGTTTGGGAAGCGGAGGCTTGGACAACCAAGCTCTCAGGAGTGGGGTGGACAGAGAGAAACAGGGGGTCGCCCGGAGCTGGGCGATGGCGTCGTGACACGTTCCGATCCACAGGAGCCCCTGTGTTGGGCTTGGACCAGGCGCCCAAAAGAACGTCAGTGAGGGCGTCGTTAAACGGCAGCACAGTCTCCGCAGAGGAGGCTGCCGGCTGAAGCACCTCTGTCAAGATGTTAGGCTTGACCGTCAAAGTAGGGAGTTGGAGACGTAAGGCCCCAGCTGCCCTACGCAACACCGTACCAAAATTGGCTCCCTCCTCCGTAGCCACGGGAGGAGACAGCATGCCAGTGTCAGGGGAAGTATCCAGACCACTGGCCTCCCCTAGACTCTCTGTCCAGTCCTCATCGTACTGACAGTGTCGTGTCAGAGGGTCATCAGACCCCTCCCAGTCCAACTGGTCCTCCTCTGGTTCAAAATAAGGAGGAGGAGGGACAGTCGGGACCCAAGGTCCCATCGGCGCCGGAGCCAGCGTCGAGCGACGTCGGTCCGGATCCATGTCCGGAGCCGGAAGGAACTGGGGGACGACGCCGCCCGGAGCCCAGTGCGGCGTCGAGAACGGCACCGGAGACATTGGCGCCGGCGGAGGTGTCGTTAGGTCGACCGGCGTCGATGGGGGTTGTGGAGCCGGGATCGAGGCCGGGGCCGGAGCCGGGACCGAGGCTGGAGGCACGGGCGACGCCGGGGCCGGAGCCGTCGGCGACGCCGGAGCAACCCCATCAGGGCCCGCGGAGCCCGAAGGCGCACCGGAGGGGCCTGGAGGCCCGAATAGGCGGGCCATGGCCGTCAGGAATTCCTGCACTTTGGCCGGATCTGCCCCCGAACCCGGGAAGGGTGGGTATGGCGGGGGCGACTCCACAGGCATGTCCGGGGCCGCGGGGACGGTGCCGGGAGGGGCCTCAGCCGAGTCGCGAGACCGGCGAGGCGAAGTCCTAGAGCGATGATGCTTTTTGGACTTTTTGTGTTTGGACTTACCGGACGAAGAAGACTTCGACGCCGACGACCGGTGTGGACTCCGCGATCGACCCCTGGACCTCTCACGCGACCGGGGCTTCCGTGGAGCCGAATGCCGGGCCTCGAGGAGCTTTCGATACCGCTCTCGCAAAGCTTTCGGGTTGAGGGCCTGGCATTCGGGACAAGACTCCGTGTCGTGGCCTCGGCCGAGGCAGAAGAGAGACTCCCAATGCGGGTCGGTGACGGACATCATCCGCGCACAGGCGCCGCATCGCTTGAAGCCGGACATCCCTACGACACCTTGAAAGATGAAAAAACAGTGAAAAATTCACCAAAAAGTATGGTCAAAAAATGACCAGGGCACTGCTCTTCCCGGATCTGCGCTTGCTGGCGCGGAAAGAAGAACTGACGTCAGCGCGCAGGGGCGGCGCCAAGTACTGCCCGCGACGTCATCCCGGCGATCACGACGCCGACGACGGACGCGGAGCCGCACGACGCCGCCTACCGACGCGCAAGGGTACTGCTACGCAAAACTTTCCGGATCCAGCCTGACGCCTGGGGATATTCTAAGGTAAGGAATCTGTCACTAACGTGTCTCTTTCAGATATATCTGTAAGAAACATTAGTAGTGATAGATTCCTTACCTTAGAATATCCCCAGGCGGCAGGCTGGATCCGGAAAGTTTTCGTCAGCATTACCCCTGCACGTCGGTAGGTGGCGTCGTGCGGCTCCGCGTCCGTCGTTGGCGTCTTGGTCGCCGGGATGCCGTCGCGGGCGCTACTTAGACGCCGCCCACGCGCGCTGACGTCAGTTCTGTACACGACTTTCCACGCCAGGAACGCAGAGCCATGCAAGATACTGACCACTGGTGCATTGAAACTAGGGCCCTGAAAGGGATGACCTTAACCCTAGAACTCAGTTCGCAGAGCGGGGAGGATGGGTGGGGCGGTAAGGAATCTATCACTACTAATGTTTCTTACAGATATATTGTTACCGAAGGTAAGTAACTTGTTCATCTGAAAGAAACACATAGTGATAGATTCCTTACCTTAGAATAGATACCCCAGCAATACCAACCCCGGTGGTGGGTCTGCGAACCAAGATCACACCAGAAAGTCAGGGAGAACAGAACGGCCAAAGAAGCCGTCTCTCCGGACTTGGCTGTCCAGGCAATAATGCTTGGTAAACGTGTGCAGCGAGGCCCACGTGGCTGCCTGACAGATGTCTTGCAGGGGGACACCACGTCCCAATGCAGCAGTGGATGCAGTAGCTCTGGTGGAATGAGCACGCAGCCCCACCGGAGGTTCTTTTTTAGCTAAAGAGTAACAGGCTTTGATACATAAGACAACCCAGCGGGAGATAGTTCTCTTGTGTACCGCCCGACCTTTCTTGGTGTCAACGTAGCCAACAAAGAGCTGGTCATCCACCCGGAACTGCTGTGTGCGGTTGAGATAAAATGAGAGCGCACGTTTTGGGTCCAGACGCTGGAGCCTCTCTTCCTCTCTGGAAGGATGCGGAGGCGGAAAGAAGGTGGGCAAGGTAATAGTCTGCCCAATGTGAAAGGCCATAACCACTTTTGGCAAAAAGGAAGGACGGTGCCTGAGCACCACTTTGTCCGGATGGACTGAAAGGAAAGGAGGCTTACAAGAAAGAGCCTGAAGGTCACTCACCAGCCTAGTGGAGGTGATGGGCACCAGGAAGGCAGTCTTCAATGTCAAGAGACGAAGAGGACAGTTGTGAAGAGGCTCAAAGGGAGCGCACATCAAGTATGTAAGAACCAGATTCAAGTCCCACTGAGGCATCACGAAAGGAATAGGAGGAAAAAGGTGTGTAATGCCTTTGAGAAATCTATTTACAACAGGGGACTTGAAAAGAGAGGGCTGATCAGGTAGCCTGAGAAAGGCTGAAATTGCAGAAAGGTAGCCCTTGATAGTGCCCAGAGCAGAGCCCTGCCGGGCCAAAGAGAGAAGGAACAGTAGGACCTCAGAAAGAGGGGCAGAAAGGGGATCCACAGCCTTTGCTGTGCACCATGCCACAAACTTGTTCCACCTGCAGGCGTATACTACTTTAGTAGAGGGACGCCTGGCTGCCAGAATAACGTCACAAACTTCAGGAGGCAAGTCGAAAGGAATCAACTGCCGCCGCTCAATCTCCACGCAAAGAGGTGGAGGCTGGACAGGTTCGATGGAGGACCGTCCCCTGCTGCTGCGACAGAAGATCCTCCCGAAGAGGCAGTCTGAACGGAGGATCGATGCTCATACTGAGTAGCTCGGGATACCATACTCTTCGAGCCCAGTCCGGGGCCACAAGGATGACTTGTGCCCGGTCGCGCCTGATCTTCTTCAGCACTCTGGGCAGAAGTGGTATAGGCGGAAAGGCGTACAACAGACCGCAACTCCACTCGCGACGAAAAGCGTCGCCGAGCGAGTGCCGACTTGGAAATTCCAACGCGCAGAACTGATGACATTGCGCGTTCTCTTCGGTGGCGAATAGATCTAACCAAGGCTCTCCCCACTGTTGAAAGAGACCTTGCACCACATCCGAGTGAAGACGCCATTCATGATCGAGCATGCACCTGCGGCTGAGTTCGTCCGCCCTGGCGTTCAGAGAACCTGCCAGGTGTTGAACCACCAGGGACATGCCCTGATGTTCCAGCCATGTCCAGAGACGCAGAGCCTCCTGACAGAGGGTCCACGACCCCACCCCGCCTTGTTTGTTGCAGTACCACATGGCGGCGGTGTTGTCTGTCAACACCTGCACTACTCTCCCCTTGACAGAGGGAAGGAATGCCTTCAGTGCAAGTCGGATCGCCCAAAGCTCCAGAATGTTGATATGGAGCCTGGACTCCGCCGGAGACCAGAGGCCTCTGATCTCCGCCTCTCCCATGTGGCCACCACATCTCAGGAGGGACGCGTCCGTCACCACTGTGTACTCCGGTTGGGGAAGGGAGAGGGATCTGCCGCTGACCCAATGTTGGTTCGTGAGCCACCACTGCAGAAGTTGTGCAGTGCCCTCCGAGATCTGGACATAGTCGGACAGGCTTCCCTGATGCTGCACCCACTGGAACTTCAGGTCCCACTGCAGAGCCCGCATATTGATTGATCAGCAGGATGCAGGAGGCCATGAGGCCCAGCAGCCTCAGGGTCATCCTGACGGAAACCCAGGATAAGGGCTGAAAGATTGGAATCATAGCCCGAATATCCCGGACTCGCTGTTAGGGAGGATAAACCCGAAACTGCGCCGTGTCCAGAACCGCTCCGATGAAGAGGAGCTTCTGAGAGGGGATCAGGTGTGACTTCGGCACGTTGATGGAGAACCCCAGTAAATGCAGGAGGTCGGCCGTAGTCTGGAGGTGGGAGACGACTGTCTGGGGCGAGCCCGCCTTCAACAACCAGTCGTCGAGATAGGGGAAGACTGAAACCCCTGATCTGCGCAGATGAGCTGCGACCACCGCCATCACTTTCGTGAACACCCGAGGGGCGCTGGTAAGGCCAAAAGGGAGCACAGTGAACTGAAAATGCTCGTGGCCTACCGTGAACCTGAGGTAACGCCGGTGGGCCGGCAGGATGGGAATATGAAAGTAAGCATCCTGCAAGTCCAACGCTACCAGCCAGTCTTGTGGGTCTAGAGCAGACAAGACCTGAGCAAGTGTGAGCATCTTGAACTTCTCCTTCCGGAGGAAGAGATTGACGTCCCGAAGGTCCAAGATAGGACACAGGCCCTTGCCCTTCTTTGGAATCAGAAAGTAGTGGGAATAACAACCACGACCTACTTCTGGCATCGGAACGCGCTCTATGGCCCCTTTGGCCAAGAGGGCCGCAACTTCCGGCTGGAGAAATGCTAAGTGATCCCCCGATACGCGGTGGTACTGAGGTGGCATGGCTAGAGGGGTAGTCTCGAAGGGGAGGGAGTAGCCCCTTTGGATTATCTGTAAAACCCACCTGTCCGACGTGATGGTGCTTCAGTGGGGGAGGTGATGGCGAAGCCTGCCACCCACTGGCGTTTGATGGGCCTGAAAGGTCGGACTAGGAAGGTTTGGAGGCAGTGGTGGCGGGGGTGGAGGTGGACTGACCCTGCCGCTGGCCCCCTGAACCGCCGCAGCGGTTCCCACGTCCGCGTGTGGACTGTTGCGCTGGCCTGTGGCTCTGTTGCGAACGTGGTGGGTTGCCCCTTCCGCGAGCACGAAGGGAGCGAAAGGCAGAAGGCGGAGGAGGGCGTGTGGCCGAAAGGCCCAAGGACTTGGCCGTAGCCCGTGAGTCCTTAAAGCGCTCCAAAGCACTGTCCGCCTTATTGCCAAAGAGGCGAATGCCATCGAAGGGCATGTCCATCAAAGTGTTCTGGACATCCCCCGAAAAGCCAGTTGTCATCAGCCAGGCGTGGCGGCGGAGCGCCACTGTCGTGGAAATCGCCCTGCCTAGCGAGTTGGCGGTGTCAAGGCCACAACGGATTGTGAACATGGCTGCATCTCTCCCCTCAGCAACAGCCTGAGAGAGTGCCGTCCGGGCCTCCTCCGGACAGCTAGGCAGCACCTGCGCTACCGTATCCCACAAGGAGTGTGAATAACGGCCCAAGAGGCATGCGGTGTTCGCAGCCCGCAGCCCTAGGCTGGCGGAAGAAAAAATTCTTCTTACCGTACTGTTCCAGCCTCTTGGATTCCCTATCCGGGGGCGCGGAAGGGAATGCGCTTGGGGAAGCAGAGGCTTGGACAACCAAGCTCTCAGGGGTGGGGTGTTGGGAGAGGAAAAAGGGGTCGCCCGGGGCCGGGCGATGGCGTCTGGCCACGTTCCTGTCCACAGGAACCCCTGTGCTGGGCCTGGACCAGGAGCCAAGAAGAACGTCAGACAGTGCTTCATTAAAGGGCAGCAGTGGCTCCGCAGAGGAAACTGCTGGCTGAAGCACTTCTGTCAGGAGGTTAGTCCTGACGGCCACAGTAGGTAGCTGCAGGTGGAGTGCCGCAGCAGCCCTACGCAACACCACAGAAAAACTAGCGACCTCCTCCGTAGCCACGGTAGGAGGAGACATCATGCCAAGGTCTGGAGAGGTGTCCAGACCACTGGCGTCCCCCAGCTCTTCAGCCCAGTCCGGGTTATACTCACATTGAGCTGTGAGAGGGTCCTCAGACCCCTCCCAGTCCTCCCCTTCCTCCTCCTGCTGTTGAAAAGGAGGAGGATGGATATAGGGAAACAGATTCCCAAACGGCGTCGGAATCTGCATCGGTCGACACCGTTCCGGCACCGTCTCCACGTCGGGGCTGAAACTGGGGCCGACGTCGTCCGGCGCGCCGAGCGACGTCCAACGTGGTGCCGGTGGGGTCGACGTCAGTGGAGGTGTTACTAGGTCAACCGGCGTTGACCGGGATCCACGACGGGATCCATGGGAGTCCTGCGGTGCCGGGGCCGGAG
Organism: Calotriton arnoldi; assembly: GCA_963921515.1. Taxonomy (NCBI): domain Eukaryota; kingdom Metazoa; phylum Chordata; class Amphibia; order Caudata; family Salamandridae; genus Calotriton; species Calotriton arnoldi. The sequence continues at coordinate 621,203 of CAWUFW010003448.1, forward strand.
CCGACGGCGACGCCAGGGCCGGAGCGACCGGCGTCAATGGGCAAGGACTCCCAGTCGGGCCCATGGGGCCCGAAGGCGCACCGGAGGGGCCCGACGGCCCAAGTAGGCGAGCCATAGCAGACAGGAATTCCTGTACCTAGGCCGGAGTCGCCGATGAACCCGGGAAGGGCGGGTAGGTCACCGACGACTGCGTAGGCTCCGCCGGAGCCGCGGGGGTGGCACCACCCGTTCCCTCAGCCGCGTTGCGCGACCCACGAGGGGAAGTGGAAGAACGAGGACGTTTCTTCTACTTCTTTTTGTGCTTTGCCTTACCTGACCCCGAGTGCGAAGACTTCGATTCGGACGACTTCCGATGAGGACGGCTCCGCGACCGGTCCCTCGACCTCCCTCTGGACCGGGACCTCTCACTGCGCGGAGCCGACTGCCGGGCCTCCAGCAACTTTCGGGACCACTCCCGCAAAGTCTTCGGCGCCATGGCCCGGCAGTCGGGGCACGACTTGGGGTCGTGGTCGCGCCCCAGGCAGAAGAGACACACGCGGTGCGGGTCCGTCACCGACATCATGCGATGACAGTCCTCGCAAGATTTAAACCCGGGCATCCCTGCTGCACCAGGAGTCGATCGACTCAAAAAGCTGAGACAAAAATCTCAAAAAACTCAGTCAAAAATTAACTGGGGTACCGCTCTCTCCGGATCTGCGCTTGCTGGCGTGGAAAAAGAAAGAACTGACCTCAGCGCGCGTGGGCGGCGTCTAAGTAGCGCCCGCGACGTCATCTCGGCGACCACGAAGCCAACGACGGACGCGGAGCCGCACGACGCCACCTACCGACACGCAGGGGTACTGCTGACGAAAACTTTCCGGATCCAGCCTGACGCCTGGGGATATTCTAAGGTAAGGAATCTATCACTATGTGTTTCTTTCAGATAGGGTTTATTAAGATCGATGTGAAAGATGAGAGCTCTTTTAGGATCCAACCGATGGATTCTTTCCTAGTCTTTAGAGGGCTGGGGCAGAATGATGAACGGCAAGTGGGTGATGTTTTGTCAGACGTGAAAAGGAGTCCCCACTTCTGGAAAAATGAAGGCTCTGATCCTCATTACAAACTTGTCCGGAACAAATTGTGTATGGCGGGTTGTCTGAGAAGGATAGTAGTTCACTCATGTTGTGCCCATGTTATTTTGATAATGAAAACTGCTTTGAGGGTGAAAAGACATAATGGACAGGTGTGCAGAGGTTCAAAGGGTGTGCACATAAAGAATATAAGGACTAAATTCAGGTCCCACTGAGGCACCTGAAAGGTGACGGCAGAAAGGATGCTGCAAACCTTTCAAAAAACTAATCACAACAGGCTATTTAATAACAGAGGGCTGATACGGCAACCGCAAAAAAGGCCAAAAGACAGACACATAACTGTTAACTGTGCCTAAGGCAAGACCTTGCTGGGCTAGGGATAACACAAAAAGGAATACTTTGGCAAGTTTAGCCTGAAGTGGATCAATCTGCAGAGTATCACACCAAACCATAAATTTGTCCCAACTCCAGGAGTATACAGATTTAGTGGATGGACACCTGGCTGCCAAGATGATATCTGCAAATTTGGTAGGGAGGTCGAATACAGTCATCTGCTGCTGTTCAATCTCCAAGCATTGCGGTGAAGACTGCTGTTGCAACAAATGATCCTCCTGAAGCAGGAGCCTGATTGGAAGACAGATGGTCAGATCCAGGAGTTCCGGGTACCACACTCTCCTGGCTCAATATGGTGACACTAGGATGACTTGGGTCCGGTTGTCCCTGATCATCTTCAGAACTCTGGGCAGTAGAGATAGCAGCAGAAAGGCATACAGGAGTCCTGAGTTCCACTCTAGGCAGAATGCATCTCGGAGAATAAGCCGCCTGGGAAACTCCAGCGCTCAAAAGTGCCGACATTGCACATCTTCGTCAGTTGCTAAAAGATCGAGCCAAGGTTCTCCCCATTTACGGAAGATATATTGTGCCACCTCTAAATGCAACAACCATTTGTATTCCGCTAGGCTTCAGCTGTTGAGTTCGTCTGCCACCATGAAAAAATTGCTGGTGTTCCAGCCACCTCCAGAGGCATAGTTCCTCCAGACGCAGGGTCAATGACCCCACCCTGCTTGTTGCAGTACCATATTACGGTAGTGTCAGTTTTCCATTGATGAATGGCAGGAAGGCGTCCAACTCCAAGCGGATGACCCGTAACTCTAAGAGGTTGATTTGGAACCAGGGCTCTGCCGGAACCCAGATGGCTCTGATCTCCACCTCTCCAGATGACCTCCCCAATCCAGAAAAGATGCATCAGTCACCATTTTCAGCCCTGGGTCGGGTAAGGAGAGGGGGTCTTCCACTGACCCTCACGCAGACAAGCAGCCACTACTGCAGGTTGTTTGCAGTCTTGTCCGAAAGCTGGAAGTTGTCGGGGAGATCCCCCTGATGTGGAGTCCACTCGAACTTCAGATTTCACTGCAAAGTCGGCATATGCCATCTGGCATGCTTGACCAGCAAAATGCACAAGGCCATTAGTCACAGTAGCCTGAGAACCAAGGCTGAAACATCAGGATCGTAGCCTAAATGCCCTTAACTCATCGCTCCGGAGGTAAAGGCACGAAACTGCACCATGTACAGACATTTCCAATGACAGGGAGCATCAGTCAAGGAGTCATGTGTGACTTTGGCTCATTGTTCGTGTACCCCAAAGATGTAGAAAGGGGATGTTGAAATAAGTGTCCTGAAGGTCCAACACTACCATCCAGTCTCCAAGGTAGAGGGAAGACAAAACCTGGGCCAGAGTGGGTGTCTTGAACTTGTCCTTTCTCACAAAGGCACTCAAAGGGCGAAGGTCTCTGCCCTTCTTCCGCACCAGAAAGTACCGGGAGTAGCAACCAGAACCTACTTCTCATGCCAGTACCCTCTCTATGGCCGCTTTGGCCGAAAGTGCCTGCACTTCCTGCAGCAAAAAGGACAGATGGTCCTCCACCACCACAGTGACAGTGGTGGAAGGTGCGGCGGGGTGAAGAGAAATTGAAGGGCATAATCGCGCTGGACAACTTCTTGTAAGATAAACACAATCCTCAGCACACGTCTTTTAAGTAATATGCAATTATCCAATTTGTTTTAGTCAAGCATAAATGATAGAGAAATTTTCGAGCTTGGTTTCTTTTCTTTATTCTCTTTGTTCTTGCATCAGCCAACACGTGTTTCGTCGCACAAAGGAATTTTGTCCCGCGACTTTCTCAAGGCTTACAAGAGTCCAAAATGTTCCTTTATCAGTGGTGATAATTCCATCCCACTGGAAAATTAAAATCTATGTTCCGATGTCCACGTCGCATTTAACCGTGGATCTTCGTCATGAGCCAAACCTAGAGCACTTAAGAAGGACGTGTAGGTCCCCACATCAGCGCCATGTTCTCGAGTGCGAAAGTCGCGGGACAAAATTGAGAAAGTTGCGGGACAAAATTCCTTTGTGCGACGAAACACGTGTTGGCTGATGCAAGAACAAAGAGAATAAAGAAAAGAAACCAAGCTCGAAAATTTCTCTATCATTTATGCTTGACTAAAACAAATTGGATAATTGCATATTACTTAAAAGACGTGTGCTGAGGATTATGTTTATGTTTATGTTGGTTTCGACCACGTGTTTGGGGAGACTGGTGGTTCTTCTCACCTTTCAGCACCTTCCATATAAATTTCTCAGAAATCTAAATAGAGTGTAAGTGCTACTCATTCTTGGAGCGCCATTTTACCTATAACCATACCACTGCACCGTCGTGAATTAACTTCTTGTAAGGCCTACTTGTCTGAAGTGAAAGCTTGCCATGCTGCAAAATGGTGTTGGATCCTGCCTCCAACAGGGTGGCTGTGTGCATTGAAGTACACACTAAAGAGATTTTGCAGCTGTGAACGCTGGACAGGCACAGGACTGAGCTGCACACTGCCCCATTGTCTGTTGATACCATTGACTCGGCCACAAATAGGATGTAGGGTCTGCTGGGCTGGTTGCATGGGTGGGTGCTGACTGTCTTGAAAGCCCCAACCATAGCCATGAAAGCAGTGAAACTGCTTGCAGAACTGATGTGCCACCCTGCTGTCTTTAAAGAACTTGAGAGCCAAGTCTGTCTTCTCTCCAATGAGGCAAGTCATAGAAGGGCATGTTAATTAAGTAAGATTGGACCCCCTCTGAGAAGCCTGTAGAACTCAAGGCGTGTCTCACAAGACCAAGGCAATCTGTAGCATCCAATACACAACAAATCGAGATTTGTGCTGCATTGTGGCTATCTGAATGGATTGTGTAAGAGTGAGGCACAAGTCATCCACTACAGCAGGAAGGACCAGAGCTATGGAATCCCAAAGGGCATTAGTATAACGGCAGAGGAGGCACCTGGCACTGACAGATCACAAGGCCAAGCTGGTTGAGGAGAACATGCGCTTACCAAAGGTTTCAATGCACTAGGATTCTCTATTCAGTGAAATGGTAGGAAAGACATTGGGGTTGACATTGCTCATGGATGTATGCACAACCAAACTTTCTGGAGTTGGATGTGGGGTTAAGAAGGCCGAATCACCTGGGGAGGACGGTGGTGCCACTAAATCTGCCTGTTCACTGGGGGTCCGTTGCATAGCTTTGCCCATGTCCCAACAAGGGTGTCTGTGAGGGCCTCACTGAAAGGTAGTAGGGGCTGAATCTTACTTTGTCCAGGCTGCGTTAGTTCAGTGAGGACATTGTTTTTCACCTCTGTAGTGGGCAACTGGAGGTCAAAAACTACAGCCGCCCTCCGCATCACTTCTGCGAAGGGGGCACTTTCTCCAGTAGCCGATTCTGTTGGAGGGATAAGCCCAGTGTCTGGAGAAGTATACAGGCCACTGCCATCTTGCAGCCCATCATACCAGTTGTCATCAACTTAGGGTTAAATTCCTTGAGGCAAGGGCAATGAATCACAATTCAATGGGTTGCCGGAAGGCTGCAACTCACTGGGATTAGGACATGGCCTTGATCGAAGTCAGAGAGCACTATTGGTTGTACTTTGTCGTCCGGGATCAGCGTCGATGCTTCAGGGTCTGGCATGAGTTGTGGCGCCAAGACCGACAGCAACACTGAAGCCAGTGCGGGCCCTTAATGGTTCCAGCAGGCACCGAAGGCGTACCCGGCGGAAGAGACCCAGGTGGAGGTCCTTGAGTTTCCTTGGGGAATAAGAAGTGAACCAGGGGAGACGGTAGCAAGCTGAAGAGACTCAGCATTGCTTTGCAGAGCTTTTGGATTTGCTGCGGCATTGCTGAAGGACCCAGAAAGTTGGGTTGCCCCAAAACGAGAGTCGAATCCGCTCCAAAAGTGATCAAGTTCGGGAGCAAGACCGAGAGGCACTTCTGAGGAGCTTGAGAGTGGCAGGCAGGGTCCGAGTTCCTCTAGAACTTCTTGTGCTTCGTTTTTGACTTACCCAAGGACTTCGACTGTGATGAAGATCTGTTTGGGTAACAGCTTCGAGAGCGGGAAAAGGACATTCCCTTCGACCAGTCACAGCGTGGAGTCTCCCAGTACTTGGCGACATATACCTTCGCATCACGGTCCCGAATGGCTTCTGGATTCACCAAGGTGCAGTTGCTACAGGTCTTGGAGTTGTGCTCCAACTCCAAGCACCAAAGACAAATCTGATGGGGATCTGTCACAGATGCACAAGTTACTAACTTGTGTAACGATATATCTGTAAGAGACAGTAGTTAGTGATAGATTCCTTACCTTAGAATATCCCCAGGCGTCAGGCTGGATCCGGAAAGTTTTGCGTAGCAGTACCCTTGCGCGTCGGTAGGCGGCGTCGTGCGGCTCCGCGTCCGTCGTCGGCGTCGTGATCGCCGGGATGACGTCGCGGGCAGTACTTAGGCGCCGCCCCTGCGCGCTGACGTCAGTTCTGTACACGACTTTCCGCGCCAGGAACGCAGAGCCATGCAAGAAGCTGACACAGGTGTCTGAAAAATACTAGGGCCCTGAAAGGGATGTCCTTAACCCTAGAAATCAGTTCGCAGAACGGGGAGGATGGGTGGGGCGGTAAGGAATCTATCACTAACTACTGTCTCTTACAGATATATCGTTACACAAGTTAGTAACTTGTGCATCTGAAAGAGACACGTTAGTGATAGATTCCTTACCTTAGAATAGATACCCCAGCAATACCAACCCCGGTGGTGGGTCTGCGAACAAAGATCAGACAAGGAAGTCCTGGAGGACAGAACGGCCAAAGAAGCCGTCCCTCCGGACCTGACTGTCAAGGCAGTAATGTCTAGTAAACGTGTGCAGCGAGGCCCACGTAGCCGCCTGACAGATAACCGGCAGCGGAACACCGCGGCCCAAGGCCGTGGTAGCAGCCGTTGCCCTGGTGGAATGGGCACGCAGCCCAACAGGAGGTTCCTTTTTAGCCAAAGAATAGCAGGTCTTGATGCACAAGGTAACCCAGCGGGAGATGGTCCTCTTGTGCACCGCCCGACCTTTTTGGCGCCCACGTAGCCAACAAAGAGCTGGTCATCCACCCGGAAGTGTTTTGTGCGGTCAATATAGAAAGAGAGCGCACGTTTTGGGTCCAGACGGTGGAGCCTCTCCTCCTCTCTGGAAGGATGCGGAGGCGGAAAGAAGGTGGGCAAAGTGATGGTCTGCCCAATGTGGAAAGCAGTAACCACCTTTGGCAAGAAGGACGGACGCGTCCGAAGAACAACCTTGTCTGGATGAACAGACAGAAAGGGAGGTTTGCAAGATAGAGCCTGGAGCTCACTCACCCGCCGAGCGGAGGTGATGGCCACCAGAAAGGCTGTCTTCAGAGTCAGAAGACGAAGAGGACAGTTATGCAGAGGCTCAAAGGGAGCGCACATTAAAAAGGTAAGAACCAAGTTCAAGTCCCACTGAGGCATTACAAACGGAACAGGAGGGAAGAGGTGAGTAATGCCTTTTAAGAACCTGTTAACAACAGGGGACTTGAAAAGGGAGGGCTGATCAGGGAGCCTGAGGAAGGCCGAGATAGCACAAAGATAACCCTTGATGGTACCCAGGGCAGAACCCTGTTGGGCCAGAGAGAGAAGGAACAGAAGGACCTCAGAAAGAGGGGCAGAAAGGGGATCCACAGCCTTTGCTGTGCACCATGCCACAAATTTGTTCCACCTGCAGGCGTATACCACCTTAGTGGAGGGACGCCTGGCTGCCAGAATCACATCACAAACTTCGGGAGGCAAGTCGAAAGGAATCAACTGCCGCCGCTCAATCTCCACGCAAGCAGGTGTAGACTGGACAGGTTCGGGTGGAGGACCGTCCCCTGCTGCTGCGACAGAAGATCCTCCCGAAGAGGCAGACGGATCGGGGGATCTATGCTCATATTGAGTAGCTCGGGATACCAAACTCTTCGAGCCCAGTCCGGAGCCACAAGAATGACTTGGGCCCGGTCGCGCCGAATCTTCTTCAACACTCTGGGTAGAAGTGGTATAGGCGGAAAGGCGTACAACAGACCGCAACTCCACTCGCGACGAAAAGCGTCGCCGAGCGAGTGCCGCCTTGGAAATTCCAACGCGCAGAACTGATGACATTGCGCGTTCTCTTCGGTGGCGAATAGATCTAACCAAGGCTCTCCCCACTGTAGAAAGAGTCCTTGCGCCACTTCCGAGTGAAGACGCCATTCGTGATCCATCATGCACCTGCGGCTGAGTTCGTCCGCCCTGGCGTTCAGAGAACCTGCCAGGTGTTGAACCATCAGGAACATGCCCTGATGTTCCAGCCATGTCCAGAGGCGCAGAGCCTCCTGACAAAGGGTCCAAGACCCCACCCCGCCCTGTTTGTTGCAGTACCACATGGCGGTGGTGTTGTCTGTGAACACCTGCACTACCTTCCCTTTGACAGAGGGAAGGAATGCCTTGAGTGCAAGCCGGATCGCCCGGAGCTCCAGAAGGTTGATATGGAGCCGGGACTCTGCCGGAGACCAGAGGCCTCTGATCTCCGCCTCTCCCATGTGACCGCCCCATCCCAGAAGGGACGCGTCCGTCACAACTGTATGCTCTGGCTGGGGAAGGGAGAGGGATCTGCCCATGACCCATTGCCGGTTCGAGAGCCACCACTGCAACTGTTTTGCAGTCCCCTCCGAGATCTGGACGTGATCGGACAGGTTGCCCTGGTGCTGCGCCCACTGGAACTTCAGGTCCCACTGCAGAGCCCGCAAATGCCATCTGGCATGATTGACCAGCAGGATGCAGGAGGCCATGAGGCCCAGCAGCCTCAGGGTCATCCGTACCGAAACCCAGGATAAAGGCCGAAAGATCGGAATCATAGCCTGAATATCCCGGACTCGCCGTTCGGGAGGATAGGCCCGAAACTGCGTCGTGTCCAGAACTGCTCCGATGAAAAGGAGCTGTGGAGAAGGAATTAGATGCGACTTCGGCACATTGATGGAGAACCCCAGCGAGTGCAGGAGTTCGGCCGTAGTCTGGAGGTGGGAGACGACTGCCTGGGACGAGCCCGCCTTCAGCAGCCAGTCGTCGAGGTAGGGGAAGACTGAAACCCCTGCCCGGCGCAGATGAGCTGCGACCACCGCCATCACTTTCGTGAACACCCGAGGGGCACTGGTAAGGCCAAAGGGGAGCACGGTGAACTGAAAATGCTCGGGGCCTACCGTGAACCGAAGGTAACGCCGGTGGGCCGGCAGGACGGGGATGTGGAAATACGCGTCCTGCAAGTCCAACGCTACCAACCAGTCTCCAGGGTCGAGGGCAGTTAAGACCTGAGCTAGGGTGAGCATCTTGAACTTCTCCTTCCGGAGGAAGCGATTGACGTTCCGGAGGTCCAAGATAGGACGCATGTCCTCCTTGTCCTTTTTGGGCACCAGAAAGTAGTGGGAGTAGCAACCACGCCCTACTTCTGGGGTCGGAACATGCTCGATGGCCCTCTTGGTCAAGAGGGCCGTGACTTCCTTCTGTAGAAGCACCAAGTGATCCCCTGACATGCGGTGGAATTGAGGTGGCATGGCTGGGGGGTGGTCTCGAAGGGGAGGGAGTAGCCCCTTCGGACAATGTCCAAGACCCACCTGTCCGAGGTGATGGTGCGCCAGTGGGGAAGGTGATGGCGGACCCTGCCCTCTACTGGCGTGCCGTGCACCTGAAAGGAGGGACTAGGAGGGCTTGGAGGCCGCGGACGGGTTGGAGGTGGTGGCCTGACCCGCACGCTGGTTGCCCGATCCGCCACGGCGGAATCCACGTCCTCGGCCACGCGAAGACGCCTGCTGCGCGGGCCGGTGGCTGGGCTGCTGACGTGAAGGGGCGCCCCTACCGTGGCCACGATAGGGGCGAAAAGCAGAAGGCAGCGGAGGGCGTGTAGCAGAAAGGCCCAGGGACTTTGCAGTAGCCCGTGAGTCCTTAAAGCGCTCCAACGCATGGTCTGCTTTGGACCCAAAAAGACCGACTCCATCAAAGGGCATGTCCATGAGAGTATTCTGGACATCCCCTGAAAAACCAGTGGTTCTCAGCCAGGCGTGGCGCCGGAGCGCCACCGTCGTTGCAATCGACCTGCCCAGCGAGTCGGCGGTGTCAAGGCCACAACGGATAGTGTATTTGGCCGCATCCCTTCCTTCCGCAATGGCGCGGGAAAGCAGTGCCTGGACCTCCTCAGGGCACTGGGGCAAAACATCCGCCACCGAATCCCACAGGGAGTGGGTATATCGGCCCAAAAGACAAGCGGTGTTAACGGACCGCAAGCCAGCACTGGAGGAAGAAAACCTTTCTTCCCAAACTGATCCAGGCGTTTGGATTCCCTATCCGGAGGAGCGGTAGGGAAGGCGGTTTGGGAAGCGGAGGCTTGGACAACCAAGCTCTCAGGAGTGGGGTGGACAGAAAGAAACAGGGGGTCGCCCGGAGCGGGGCGATGGCGTCGTGACACGTTCCGATCCACAGGAGCCCCTGTGTTGGGCTTGGACCAGGCGCCCAAAAGAACGTCAGTGAGGGCGTCGTTAAACGGCAGCACAGTCTCCGCAGAGGAGGCTGCCGGCTGAAGCACCTCTGTCAAGATGTTAGTCTTGACCGTCAAAGTAGGGAGCTGGAGACGTAAGGCCCCAGCAGCCCTACGCAACACCGTACCAAAATTGGCCCCCTCCTCCGTAGCCACGGGAGGAGACAGCATGCCAGTGTCAGGAGAAGTATCCAGACCACTGGCCTCCCCTAGACTCTCTGTCCAGTCCTCATCATACTGACAGTTGCGTGTCAGGGGGTCATCAGACCCCTCCCAGTCCTCCTGGTCCTCCTCTGGTTCAAAATAAGGAGGAGGAGGGACATTTGGGACCCAAGGTCCCATCGGCGCCGGAGCCGGCGTCGAGCGACGTCGCTCCGGGTCCATGTCCGGAGCCGGAAGGAACTGGGGACGACGCCGCCCGGAGCCCAGGGCGGCGTCGAGAACGGCACCGGAGACATCGGCGCCGGCGGAGGTGTTGTGAGGTCGACCGGCGTCGATGGGGGTTGTGGAGCCGGGATCGAGGCCGGGGCCGAAGCCGGAGCCGGGATCGAGGCTGGAGGCTCGGGCGACGCCGGGGCCGGAGCCGCCGGCGACGCCGGAGCAACCCCATCAGGGCCCGCGGGGCCCGAAGGCGCACCGGAGGGGCCTGAAGGCCCGAAGAGGCGGGCCATGGCCGACAGGAACTCCTGTACCTTGGCCGGATCCGCCCCCGAACCCGGGAAGGGCGGGTATGACGGGGGCGACTCCACAGGCAAGTCCGGGGCCGCGGGGGCGGGGACGGTGCCGGGAGGGGCCTCAGCCGAGTCGCGAGACCGGCGAGGCGAAGTCCGAGTGCGACGATGCTTCTTGGACTTCTTGTGCTTCGACTTACCGGACGAAGAAGTCGACGACCGGTGTGCACTCCGCGAGCGACCCCTGGACCTCTCACGCGACCGGGGCTTCCGCGGAGCCGAATGCCGGGCCTCGAGGAGCTTTCGAGACCGCTCTCGCAAAGCTTTCGGGTTGAGGGCCTGGCATTCGGGACAAGACTCGGTGTCGTGGCCTCGGCCGAGGCAGAAGAGACACTCCCAATGCGGGTCGGTGACGGACATCATCCGCGCAGAGGCGCCGCATCGCTTGAAGCCGGGCATCCCTACGACACCTTAAAGTTGTGAAAAAAAAACCAGTGAAAAAATCACCAAAAAGTATGGTCAAAAATTGACCAGAGCACTGCTCTTCCCGGATCTGCGCTTGCTGGCGCGGAAAAAGAAGAACTGACGTCAGCGCGCAGGGGCGGCGCCTAAGTACTGCCCGCGACGTCATCCCGGCGATCACGACGCCGACGACGGACGCGGAGCCGCACGACGCCGCCTACCGACGCGCAAGGGTACTGCTACGCAAAACTTTCCGGATCCAGCCTGACGCCTGGGGATATTCTAAGGTAAGGAATCTATCACTAACGCACAAGTTACTAACTTGTGTAACGATATATCTGTAAGAGACAGTAGTTAGTGACAGATTCCTTACCTTAGAATATCCCCAGGCGTCAGGCTGGATCCGGAAAGTTTTTTGCGTAGCAGTACCTTTGCGCGTCGGTAGGCGGTGTCGTGCGGCTCCGCGTTCGTCATCGGCGTCGTGATCGCCGGGATGACGTCGCGGGCAGTACTTAGACGCCGCCCCTGCGCGCTGACGTCAGTTCTGTACACGACTTTCCGCGCCAGGAACGCAGAGCCATGCAAGAAGCTGACATAGGTGTCTGAAAAATACTAGGGCCCTGAAAGGGATGTCCTTAACCCTAGAAATCAGTTCGCAGAACGGGGAGGATGGGTGGGCGGTAGGAATCTGTCACTAACTACTGTCTCTTACAGATATATCGTTACACAAGTTAGTAACTTGTGCATCTGAAAGAGACACGTTAGTGACAGATTCCTTACCTTAGAATAGATACCCCAGCAATACCAACCCCGGTGGTGGGTCTGCGAACAAAGATCAGACAAGGAAGTCCTGGAGGACAGAACGGCCAAAGAAGCCGTCCCTCCGGACCTGACTGTCAAGGCAGTAATGCTTTGTAAACGTGTGCAGCGAGGCCCACGTAGCTGCCTGACAGATAACCGGCAGCGGAACACCGCGGCCCAAGGCCGTGGTAGCAGCCGTTGCCCTGGTGGAATGGGCACGCAGCCCAACAGGAGGCTCCTTTTTAGCCAAAGAATAGCAGGTCTTGATGCACAAGGTAACCCAGCGGGAGATGGTCCTCTTGTGCACCGCCCGACCTTTTTGGCGCCCACGTAGCCAATAAAGAGCTGGTCATCCACCCGGAAGTGTTTTGTGCGGTCAATATAGAAGGAGAGCGCACGTTTTGGGTCCAGACGGTGGAGCCTCTCTTCCTCTCTGGAAGGATGCGGAGGCGGAAAGAAGGTGGGCAAAGTGATGGTCTGCCCAATGTGGAAAGCAGTAACCACCTTTGGCAAGAAGGACGGACGCGTCCGAAGAACAACCTTGTCTGGATGAACAGACAGAAAGGGAGGTTTGCAAGATAGAGCCTGGCGCTCACTCACCCGCCGAGCGGAGGTGATGGCCACCAGAAAGGCTGTCTTCAGAGTCAGAAGACGAAGAGGACAGTTATGTAGAGGCTCAAAGGGAGCGCACATTAAAAAGGTAAGAACCAAGTTTAAGTCCCACTGAGGCATCACAAACGGAACAGGAGGGAAGAGGTGAGTAATGCCTTTCAAGAACCTGTTAACAACAGGGGACTTGAAAAGGGAGGGCTGATCAGGGAGCCTGAGGAAGGCCGAGATAGCACAAAGATAACCCTTGATGGTACCCAGGGCAGAACCCTGTTGGGCCAGAGAGAGAAGGAACAGAAGGACCTCAGAAAGAGGGGCAGAAAGGGGATCCACAGCCTTTGCTGTGCACCATGCCACAAATTTGTTCCACCTGCAGGCGTATACCACCTTAGTGGAGGGACGCCTGGCTGCCAGAATCACATCACAAACTTCGGGAGGCAAGTCGAAAGGAATCAACTGCCGCCGCTCAATCTCCACGCAAGCAGGTGTAGACTGGACAGGTTCGGGTGGAGGACCGTCCCCTGCTGCTGCGACAGAAGATCCTCCCGAAGAGGCAGACGGATCGGGGGATCTACGCTCATATTGAGTAGCTCGGGATACCAAACTCTTCGAGCCCAGTCCGGAGCCACAAGAATGACTTGGGCCCGGTCGTGCCGAATCTTCTTCAACACTCTGGGTAGAAGTGGTATAGGCGGAAAGGCGTACAATAGACCGCAACTCCACTCGTGACGAAAAGCGTCGCCGAGCGAGTGCCGCCTTGGAAATTCCAACGCGCAGAACTGATGACATTGCGCGTTCTCTTCGGTGGCGAATAGATCTAACCAAGGCTCTCCCCACTGTAGAAAGAGTCCTTGCGCCACTTCCGAGTGAAGACGCCATTCGTGATCCATCATGCACCTGCGGCTGAGTTCGTCCGCCCTGGCGTTCAGGGAACCTGCCAGGTGTTGAACCACCAGGAACATGCCCTGGTGTTCCAGCCATGTCCAGAGGCGCAGAGCCTCCTGACAAAGGGTCCACGACCCCACCCCGCCTTGTTTGTTGCAGTACCACATGGCAGTGGTGTTGTCTGTGAACACCTGCACTACCTTCCCTTTGACAGAGGGAAGGAATGCCTTGAGTGCAAGTCGGATCGCCCGGAGCTCCAGAAGGTTGATATGGAGCCGGGACTCCGCCGGAGACCAGAGGCCTCTGATCTCCGCCTCTCCCATGTGACCGCCCCATCCCAGAAGGGACGCGTCCGTCACAACTGTGTGCTCTGGCTGGGGAAGGGAGAGGGATCTGCCCATGACCCATTGCCGGTTCGAGAGCCACCACTGCAACTGTTTTGCAGTCCCCTCCGAGATCTGGACGTGATCGGACAGGTCGCCCTGGTGCTGCGCCCACTGGAACTTCAGGTCCCACTGCAGAGCCCGCATATGCCATCTGGCATGAGTGACCAGCAGGATGCAGGAGGCCATGAGGCCCAGCAGCCTCAGGGTCATCCGTACCGAAACCCAGGATAAGGGCTGAAAGATCGGAATCATAGCCTGAATATCCCGGACTCGCCGTTCGGGAGGATAGGCCCGAAACTGCGTCGTGTCCAGAACTGCTCCGATGAAAAGGAGCTGTGGAGAAGGAATCAGATGCGACTTTGGCACATTGATGGAGAACCCCAGCGAGTGCAGGAGTTCGGCCGTAGTCTGGAGGTGGGAGACAACTGCCTGGGACGAGCCCGCCTTCAGCAGCCAGTCGTCGAGGTAGGGGAAGACTGAAACCCCTGCCCGGCGCAGATGAGCTGCGACCACCGCCATCACTTTCGTGAACACCCGAGGGGCACTAGTAAGGCCAAAGGGGAGCACGGTGAACTGAAAATGCTCGAGGCCTACCGTGAACCGAAGGTAACGCCGGTGGGCCGGCAGGACGGGGATGTGGAAATAGGCGTCCTGCAAGTCCAACGCTACCAACCAGTCTCCGGGGTCGAGGGCAGTCAAGACCTGAGCTAGGGTGAGCATCTTGAACTTCTCCTTCCGGAGGAAGCGATTGACGTTCCGGAGGTCCAAGATAGGACGCATGTCCTCCTTGTCCTTTTTGGGCACCAGAAAGTAGTGGGAGTAGCAACCACGCCCTACTTCTGGGGTCGGAACATGCTCGATGGCCCTCTTGGCCAAGAGGGCCGTGACTTCCTTCTGTAGAAGCACCAAGTGATCCCCTGACATGCGGTGGAATTGAGGTGGCATGGCTGGGGGGTGGTCTCGAAGGGGAGGGAGTAGCCCCTTCGGACAATGTCCAAGACCCACTTGTCCGAGGTGATGGGACGCCAGTGGTGAAGGTGATGGCGGACCCTGCCCCCGACTGGCGTGCTGTGCACCTGAAAGGAGGGACTAGGAGGGCTTGGAGGCCGCGGACGGGTTGGAGGTGGTGGCCTGACCCGCACGCTGGTTGCCCGAACCGCCACGGCGGTATCCACGTCCTCGGCCACGCGAAGGCGCTTGCTGCGCGGGCCGTTGGCCGGGCTGTGGACGTGACTGGGCGCCCCTTCCGTGGCCACGAAAGGGGCGAAAAGCAGACGTTTGCGTAGGGCGCACAACAGCAAGGCCCAGGGACTTAGCAGTAGCCCGTGAATCCTTGAAACGCTCCAGCGCATGGTCCGCCTTTGAACCAAAGAGACCGACTCCATCAAAGGGCATGTCCATGAGAGTATTCTGGACATCCCCTGAAAAACCAGTGGTTCTCAGCCAGGCGTGGCGACGCAGCGCCACCGTCGTTGCAAGCGATCTGCCCAGCGAGTCGGCGGTATCAAGGCCACAGCGGATGGTATACTTAGCCGCATCACGCCCTTCCGCAATAGCGCGGGTAAGCAGTGTCTGGACCTCCTCAGAACACTGCGGCAAAACATCAGCCACCGAATCCCACAGGGAGTGGGTGTATCGGCCCAAGAGGCAAGCGGTATTAACAGACCGCAAGCCAGCACTGGAGGAAGAGAAAGCCTTCTTCCCAAAGTGATCCAGGCGCTTGGATTCCCTATCCGGAGGGGCGGTAGGGAAGGCTGTTTGGGAGGCAGAGGCTTGGACAACCAAGCTCTCAGGGGTGGGGTGTTGGGAGAGAAACAGGGGGTCGCCCGGAGCCGGGCGATGGCGTCGGGCCACGTTCCTATCCACAGGAGCCCCTGTGGTGGGTTTGGACCAGGCACCCAAAAGAACGTCAGTGAGTGCATCGTTGAACGGCAGCACAGGCTCCGAAGAGGAGGCCGCCGGCTGAAGCACTTCAGTCAGGAGGTTAGTCCTGACGGCCACTGTAGGCAACTGGAGATTTAAGGCTCCAGCAGCTCTACGCAACACCGTTGCAAAATTAGCCCCCTCCTCCGTTGCCACGGGAGGAGACAGCATGCCAGAGTCGGGGGAGGTATCCAGCCCACTGGCATCCCCAAGTTCCTCAACCCAGTCCGGGTCAAACTCGCACTGTTGTGTGAGAGGGTCGTCAGACCCCTCCCAGCTCTCCTGGTCCTCCTCAGGTTGAAAAGATGGAGGAGGAGGGACATAAGGGACCCAAGGCCTCATCGGCGCCGGAACCGGCGTCGGGCGACGCCGGTCCGGCTCCATGTCCGGACCCGGGGAGAACCGGGGAACGACGCCGCCCGGAGCCCCGGACGGCGTCGGAAACGGCACCGGGGACATCGGCGTCGGCGGAGGCGTGGTTAGGTCAACCGGCGTCGATGGAGGTTGCGGCACCACCGGAACCGGGGTCGAGGCCGGGGCCGGAGCCGAGGCCGGGACGAAGGCTGGTGGGACAGGCGACGCCGGGACCGGAGTCGACGGCGACGCCGGAGCAACCCTATCTGGGCCCGCGGGGCCCGAAGGCGCACCGGAGGGACCTTGAGGCCCGAAGAGGCGGGCCATGGCCGACAGGAATTTCTGTACTTCGGCCGGAGTCGCCCCCGAACCCGGGAAGGACGGGTAATGCGGGGGCAACTCGACAGGCACGTCCGGGGCCGCGGGGCGGGGACGGTGCCGACAGGGACCTCAGCCGAGTCGCGCGACCGGCGAGGCGAAGTCTTAGAGCGATGACGCCGCTTAGACTTCTTGTGCTTCGACTTACCGGAGGAGCGCGAAGACTTGGATTCCGACGAACGGCGGGGACTCCGCGTCCGGCCCCTCGACCTCTCCCGGGACCGGGGCTTGCTGCGGCGCGGAGCCGACTGCCGGACTTCAAGGAGCTTTCGAGACCGCTCTCGCAAAGCCTTCGGATGAAGTTTCCGGCAGTCAGGGCACGACTTCGTGTCGTGGCCTCGGCCGAGGCAGAAGAGACACTCGAGGTGGGGGTCCGTGATGGACATCATACGACCACATACCTCGCAGGGCTTAAAGCCGGGCATCCCTACGACACCTTAGGAGTCGTGAAGACTCGTTGAAGAGAACAGTGAAAAATTTCACAAAAAGATAGTCAAAAAGTGACTAGGGCACTGCTCTTCCCGGATCTGCGCTTACTGGCGCGGAAAAAGAAGAACTGACGTCAGCGCGCAGGGGCGGCGTCTAAGTACTGCCCGCGACGTCATCCCGGCGATCACGACGCCGACGACGGACGCGGAGCCGCACGACGCCGCCTACCGACGCGCAAGGGTACTGCTACGCAAAAAACTTTCCGGATCCAGCCTGACGCCTGGGGATATTCTAAGGTAAGGAATCTGTCACTAACGTGTCTCTTTCAGATGTGTCTCTTTCAGATATCTACTTGCGACAGTCCCTACAAGGTTTGAACCATGTAGTTTTAAGGGATGAAATTTCCCTTGAACACTGACCAAAAATACACATTTGTACAAAAGTCTTGAAAAGAGAGTAGGATGATCTCCGGATCTGCGTCGGGTGGAGCAGAAAGAAAGCAACTCACATCCATGAGCATGGGTCACACTGATTTGCATTTCCACATGTAACTTCTGGAGCTGAATGACATCGGCATGGAGCTGCATTGTGTCACCAACCCGCACACAGGGGTACTGCCATAGATTTTCCAGATCTAGTTTGATGTCTCGGAAATATTCAAAAGGTGAGGAATCTGTGGTGAGAAGTATCTATCAGAAATATACAATGCTGCACTGAGGAGCTTCAAGTGGATATTTGGAGTGGGGAACAAATATGTCACAATGTCATCATGGCCTTCACACTTCTTCGACCACACTAAAGATTTTTAAGCAACCCCTGACAAATCTTTATCAATCATAAGAATCGGACCATCAGCTTGACTTGTTTGAATATCATGATGAAGGGGAAGGGCCTTATACAGTATTCCAATCTCAACAAAATAAACCCCAGTATGTAGATCCTTAACAACGAGGGGAAAAAAGGAAGCCTGAAGGATGACCATGGGTGTGATACATGCAGACAATAGCCTAGTAAGTGCATGTACTCCAACAAACAATTTTCCATCTTTTCAACTGATAAATCAGACTTCTGCTTCCAAACAGTGAAATGGGAATAAAAATTAAAAAAAGAAAAAGTACAAATATTTTTGTTTGTTGAATGCACATTTAGTCAATACATACCCTGGACATTGAGCACTCTTTCCACACTGACTTCCGATAACCTTTTTTTTCGCAGCTCTGCTCGAATTCTGAACACTTGATCAGCATATGGTGTAACAACCCCAATGCTACTGTCATCTAGTTTGCCCCAAGCTACTGGCCATTTTCTCCTCAGTTCTTCAACACGTTCTACAATTTCAAACACCTGTGAAGGATGCAATATATAAAACACAAGTTATTCCCTTTGTGAGAATTCTGCATCTCAGTTCCTAATCTGTTTCACTCACAAGTGGGTATAGCAGGATGGTACCTGAAAAAGTGGCAGAGATGCATCTTATTAGAAGCTAAAGCAGCAGCCACCCATTGATAGTATGCTGTTTCACACCATCTGAAATTACGTTCAAACTCACTTCCAGAACTAACAAGCATTGGCATAGCCAATAGGTCTCGCCTTTGGGACCTTATAAGTGTTTTGCCAGACCTATTGGCTTTGCCAATGTGTTTAGGCTATGTTGTAGAGCAGTGTACCTGCTGTGCAGCATGTTGAAAAGTTATAATAAAGTAATAAGCATTTTTGTTATCTTAAATTTATTTTACACCTTTGAAAAATGCAAGCATTTGAAGTGCTCTGACGGGGGCAACGGGCGGGTGGAAGCAGCTTTGATGTGGAAGTGCTGTGGGAGGCGGGTGCAAGTAAGGACAGGGAGGACGGAAGATGCCCTTGTAGAACATGCACTTTAATGGAGCATGACAACAATAAAAATGTCAATTAGTTAATGAGAGTCTGCAGTGAAGCAACATGTCCATTTTTTCCATTGCGTCACGTATTTTGTATGAGCACTAAACTCACATAACAGCGGGCGCTACACAATTGTGCGGTTGGTTAAAGTATGGTCAGGGTGAGGAGGGCGAAGATGGTGGCTGGGCTGAGGGTAGAGCGCAGTGACCAGGATTTTTAGGAGAAGGCTGCGAGTGTTACAGGACCCTCTTCACGCAAACTATGTAGAGGTGTTTCCTATTTCCTGAAGCACAGCTGTGACGGTTCAGAAGACCCCTACCGTTCACTGGTTTGCAATGGGAGGTTTGAAGCAACAAGAGATTTTAAGGACACAGAGCGAGATGGGGCAACATGGGTGGATGGGTAAGGAGAGAGAGAGCAAGGGGGGAGAGAGAGATGGGGCGACTTGGGTGTAGGAGTAAGACAAGGGATAAAGAGAGAGGGGGGAGATAAAGACAACAGGGTGGATAAGATGAAAGATAAATAGAGAGGGAGTGAGATATTGTGTGAGAAGAATGAGTGGCTTAAATAAGAGATAGAGAGAGGGCGAGGGTGGGATGAAAAGACAAGGGGATGGGTTAGGTAAGAGACAAAGAGGAGAGAGATGAGGAGAGAGATTTGAAGTGAGAGCGAGAGACACTTAGAAAGAGAGCACGAGAAAGTGAATGAGAGACAGGAAAATGGGCTGTACTGAGAGATAGAGACACGGATCAACTAGAATTAAATGTCTGCACAGAGCATGGGAGGTAGAGTGGGGAGCTGGAACGAGGTTTGACAACTGAGAGTCAAAGGCGCAGAGCCACTGCACGTTTCTCCCAAATACTGCACCGAGGCAGGATTTGAATCTACGGCAGAGTTTTTATTTCTCATTTAGGTTTTTAACTGGCACGTACAGCCAACGACTGCTGTTTGACTAATAAAAAACAGTAATCAGTGTTAAGTAGGCCTTACCGCCTTTGTTTTGATAAGGAATTTGTTGAAACTAATTGGTGCATTGGAATTTTATCGATGCAGTTCTCTGGTTGGTGTTCCAGCCCCTGTAGAAGCACTGTAACATATTATTCCATGCACACAGAATACGATTAACAGCACATACAAACACACCAACAAGATACACACCACTCCCAGCACAAATGCAAGCGCAGTCAGGCATCACACGCTACACACAGACGGGCACACACACAAATACACAGAGGCGCACTCACATAACCCAAACATACACACTGACTGAAGGCAATAATACACGCACTCACATACAAAATGCAATAAATGCGTACAAAGAGACGCACATGTGCAGAATGTTTTCTAAAGGTGAGAAAGGCATACACACGAAGGGGGTGAAGTGGAAGTGGCGAAAGACGCCCTAGAAAGCCAGCCCATTGTATACCTTGGAAGCTATTATCTTTTCGCAGGCATTGCAAGAGCGACTCTGGGAAGCACGTCACAATGTGAGGGAAGCAGGGGGGGAGCAGAGGAAGAGGGGTTGGGCAGTGAGCGGAGGGGAGGTATGGATAGCCGAGTAAAGAAGATCGAACGTTGCTGGGACCCATAACTAAACTAAGAAGTTCCTACTAGAATAGAAAGCACATTTGATATAATATTGATTCCGGAGACCAGGGCCCAAGTCAGTATCCCACTCATTGGTTATGCAGAATTCAGATAGCCGGCCGAAGAAAGCCTGAACATACCTGCCGTACTGGGGGTTGCTGCCGGGCCGCAGGATACGGGGCAGACCCGTCCTGACTGCGATTGAATGCCGGGGATCCCGCTCCGAGCCGGACTTGAAGATGGGCCTGCGGTGGACTGGCTCTGCGGCCTGAGCACCTCTGTGGTGGTGCGTTGGGACCCGGGGGCGCGCTTGTAGCCCCGGTGAGAAGCCCAGGAAAGCAGGGGGTCCCGACTGCTGCCTGGAGACGTGGAGCATTGAATAAAAACCGAGGCGAGCGGGTCTGGGAGCCACCTGTGCTGTAGAGAGACGAGCAGTCAGAAGAAATCAAACGGGAAGGCTGGAGGCACCCGGAATCAAACGGCTGGCCAGGGAGCCAGAGGAGAACAGCAAGTTAGGAGGGGGGGCTCCTGGCGAAGGCCCCATCCAGGGAATTACAAGGTACAGTACCTGGAAATAAAAAGTAAAACAAGGAGACTTGTACAGGCGCGAGCCGGGCAAGTGCGTGCTTGTAACTGGTGCAGTGCTTAGTGAGGTGTGTGTCAACAGCAGCACTGTGTGTGTGGGGGAATGCAGCGTGTGCTCTAGTGAAGTGAATCCAAGCACAGGGTTTGCATGTAAACAGTGCCTGTGATTAGCAAAAAAAAAAAAACAAGTGGGAGGGGGAGTGCGGCCGAGAGCAGGGACGAACAGACCCACAAAGCGTTTCCCTTGCGGGAGCGAGCAGGGGCACCATCTGTTTGAAAATTAATTACAAACAGATGTCGCCAAAGCTCGCTCCCGCAAGGGAATCGGCAAACGTGCACGCGTTGCCATTGAAAGCAATGCAAAGCGTGCACGTTTTTGGGCGGAAAAGCGAATTGATTCCAAGAGGTCTCCTCCTATGCAACGCATGCGCGCTGCATAGGCGAGACCTAAAAAGGAGAGCTTCTATTATCGAGCAAGAGTTATAGGGAGTAGTATGGACACTTGAAAATGAAGGCAGCTGTTAGACTCGAGTATAAATGCTAAATTATGCTTTGGATAAAAGCTAACTGATAAGGCAAGACTCAAACAGAAAAAGCAAATGGGAAAATTGCAGCAGCAATAATGAAAATGGATTCTTTTAAGGGATTTATGAAAATTGTTCACCATGGAGATCAGGAATTGCATACATGTCTGTGTAAAGTGATTTGAGGCTGCTTTATATGACATTTACTTCAATGAGGAATTAATGCATAAAACAAGCCTGGGGAGTCCATTACATAACTTCTGGCTTCACTGAACCTTTGATGTTGCAAAAGAAAAAAAACTTAGAATTAAGAAAGTTGTAATAAAACAGATAAAGCATACTTCATAGTTTCCTTAAGGTATAACACGCAGTAAGCCACTCAAAGGACATATTACCGCTGTCAGGATTATTGGGCATTAGGGATAGATATGAGGTGTTTTTTCCTTAAATTCAATGAGCCACCCGTGAGACCCAAATGAATGGAAAATCTCAAGTGGACATTAACCCATTTTCACATGCGAAAACTACTACAGATTCATGGATGGAACAGATACACATGCACTTGAATAAACCATAAATTTCAGAAATGGTGGTTATTTATTATGTTTTAGTAATTCTTTATTAACTACTTTTTTTTAACCAGCATATTTTATTGATACGCATATATATTGCTTGTTTACATATATGTGTCAACTCTTCATCCAATTGTTATATATGTTGACTTATTTTGACAACTTTTAAACGTTTCATGTCATTATCCCCCTTATTTTACAACTCCTCAAAATAATTCTTCTCTGAGCTGCTATCAAATGCTTTAGGTTTGTTTCTCACTCAGAAGTTTCTTTTGTATTGTTGACTCTGTTCTTTGCGGTTTGTGGCTCATGCCCTCAGTACTAGCTTACATTGTTGTTCTCTTTAGGTACGGTTCTTGTTGTTTCCGCTGCTTATATATTTCCTTTCCAATTACTTTGGTTTACTGTGGTAGGTTACCCTCCTTGGGAACCTTTAACATGAATGCATTTACTCGCCTGTACTGTGTCTATGGTTCCCAGACACCTATTCAAAGCTTTTATTGTGTTGATCTCAGTCCCTGTGAATTTCACAGTTCCTGTTTCCACTTTGTCACCATTGGGTAGGTTATTTCCAATTCCTTGATATCTGATGTTTTGCCAGCAGCAGTGATAAGTTGAATTCTCATTCAATTTTTGCCTTCTTGTGTAACGGCAAGGCTTCTAATAAACAAGTTATCAGATTGTTTATGTCCCTTCTACCAGTTAGTTCCATCAGGATGGGGCTCACATTGTCCCGGTACTCAAGTAATCGAGTACATGGCCATAACATGCTTCCCCATCTCCACATATGGGAAGTAAAGATGTAAAAGTATGGGGTCAGGTTTGTTTGATGGAGTTAATTAAAGTGTATGTACTGGAATCTGGAGTTAGGGTTGGCAATTAGGCCTGGGCGGTGAACTTCGCTCCGTTCGCGGAGTTTTCTGCACTCCGCACAGCTCGCGGAGTGCAGAAAACTCTGCTTCGCAATGTGCAGTGGAGTTTTTTCCCCGCTCGCGATCGCGAACGGTAACTTCGCGAACGCGAGCTGCCGCTCAGGTAGAATTTCTACTCGAGCGGCAGGAATACCAACACAAACTGCAGTTCGCACTGCACTCCGCCACTCGCGGAAGTTCGCGGAGTATTTTTGTAACTTTGCGGAGTTCCGCGTAGCAAAACTCCGCCAACTACGCCCAGGCCTATTGGCAATACCATAAAATGTGCGGAAATGTAAAAACAGTGTGTGATGGTCATCGATTTAGTTATAAATAGGGAGAATGCAGAAAGCCACTGCAGTGCTGATCAAACTATTTATTCCCTATGTGTCAGTATAATCAGTCTAACCAAGCATCAGTCAATGAAAGGGTTGGTGGAGACTTCTCATTCGGTCTTCTAGCAGGTCCACAAGCTTGCTTCTCTTCCCAGTTTCCCAAGCGAGCAGCCAATTTATTCTTTGACCATGTGCTACAAGTTGCCAATTAGGAAATAGAGTGCTGTTTAAGCTGTTCAAAGGCCTTCTTCAGGTGGGATATAGAAAGTTACTTCTTGGGAAAGATATATATATATATATATATATATATATATATCTATCTAGATAGAGTCTCTACCACATAAGGCGTTACCAAAGTTAAGTAACTGTTCAACTGATGAGACTTCTAGCCGCAGCCCCTTACCTAAAATATATACCCAAGCAATACCTCCCCGCAGGTGGGTCTGCAGAACCGGTTGATACTAAAAAGTCCTGCAGGACCGAACGAGCAAAGTGCCAGTTT
This sequence comes from Calotriton arnoldi, assembly GCA_963921515.1. Taxonomy (NCBI): domain Eukaryota; kingdom Metazoa; phylum Chordata; class Amphibia; order Caudata; family Salamandridae; genus Calotriton; species Calotriton arnoldi. The sequence continues at coordinate 644,973 of CAWUFW010003448.1, forward strand.
CAACGGACCTGACGCACAAGTTACTAACTTGTGTAACGATATATTTCTGTAAGAGACAGTAGTTAGTGACAGATTCCTTACCTTAGAATATCCCCAGGCGTCAGACTGGATCCGGAAAGTTTTTGCGTAGCAGTACCATTGCGCGTCGGTAGGCGGCGTCGTGCGGCTCCGCGTCCGTCGTCGGCGTCGTGATCGCCGGGATGACGTCGCGGGCAGTACTTAGACGCCACCCCTGCGCGCTGACGTCAGTTCTGTACACGACTTTCCGCGCCAGGAACGCAGAGCCATGCAAGAAGCGGACATAGGTGTCTGAAAAATACTAGGGCCCTGAAAGGGATGTCCTTAACCCTAGAAATCAGTTCACAGAACGGGGAGGATGGGTGGGCGGTAAGGAATCTGTCACTAACTACTGTCTCTTACAGATATATCGTTACACAAGTTAGTAACTTGTGCAACTGAAAGAGACACGTTAGTGACAGATTCCTTACCTTAGAATAGATACCCCAGCAATACCAACCCCGGTGGTGGGTCTGCGAACAAAGATCAGACAAGGAAGTCCCGGAGGACAGAACGGCCAAAGAAGCCGTCCCTCCGGACCTGACTGTCAAGGCAGTAATGCTTTGTAAATGTGTGCAGCGAGGCCCACGTAGCTGCCTGACGGATATCCTGCAGCGGAACACCGCGGCCTAAAGCCGTGGTAGCAGCCGTTGCCCTGGTGGAATGGGCACGCAGCCCAACCGGAGGCTCCTTCTTAGCCAAAGAATAGCAGGCTTTGATACACAAGGTTACCCAGCGGGAGATGGTTCTCTTGTGCACCACCCGACCTTTTTTGGCGCCCACATAGCCAACAAAGAGCTGGTCATCCACCCGGAAGTGTTGTGTGCGGTTGATATAAAAGGAAAGCGCACGTTTTGGGTCCAGACGGTGGAGCCTCTCTTCCTCTCTGGAAGGATGCGGAGGCGGAAAGAAGGTGGGCAAAGTAATGGTCTGCCCAATGTGGAAGGCAGTAACCACCTTTGGCAAGAAGGACGGACGCGTCCGAAGAACAACCTTGTCTGGATGAACAGACAGAAAGGGAGGTTTGCATAAAAGAGCCTGGAGCTCACTCACCCGCCGAGCGGAGGTGATGGCCACCAGAAAGGCTGTCTTCAGAGTCAGAAGACGAAGAGGACAGTTATGTAGAGGCTCAAAGGGAGCGCACATGAGAAAGGTAAGAACCAAGTTCAAGTCCCACTGAGGCATCACAAACGGAACAGGAGGGAAGAGGTGTGTAATGCCTTTTAGAAACCTGTTAACAACAGGGGACTTGAAAAGGGAGGGCTGATCAGGAAGCCTGAGGAAGGCCGAGATGGCACAAAGATAGCCCTTAATGGTACCCAGGGCAGAACCCTGTTGGGCCAGGGAAAGAAGGAACAGAAGAACCTCAGAAAGAGGGGCAGAGAGGGGATTCACAGCCTTTGCTGTGCACCATGCCACAAACTTGTTCCACCTGCAGGCGTATACCACCTTAGTGGAGGGACGCCTGGCTGCCAGAATCACATCACAAACTTCGGGAGGCAAGTCGAAAGGAATCAACTGCCGCCGCTCAATCTCCACGCAAGCAGGTGGAGGCTGGACAGGTTCGGGTGGAGGACCGTCCCCTGCTGCTGCGACAGAAGATCCTCCCGAAGAGGCAGACGGATCGGGGGATCGACGCTCATACTGAGTAGCTCGGGATACCAAACTCTTCGAGCCCAGTCCGGAGCCACAAGGATGACTGGGCCCGGTCGCGCCGAATCTTCTTCAACACTCTGGGTAGAAGTGGTATAGGCGGAAAGGCGTACAACAGACCGCAACTCCACTCGCGACGAAAAGCGTCGCCGAGCGAGTGCCGCCTTGGGAATTCCAACGCGCAGAACTGATGACATTGCGCGTTCTCTTCGGTGGCGAACAAATCTAACCAAGGCTCTCCCCACTGCTGAAAGAGACCTTGCGCCACTTCCGAGTGAAGACGCCATTCGTGATCCATCATGCACCTGCGGATGAGTTCGTCCGCCCTGGCGTTCAGGGAACCTGCCAGGTGTTGAACCATCAGGAATATGCCCTGATGCACAAGTTACTAACTTGTGTAACGATATATCTGTAAGAGACAGTAGTTAGTGACAGATTCCTTACCTTAGAATATCCCCAGGCGTCAGGCTGGATCCGGAAAAGTTTTTGCGTAGCAGTACCCTTGCGCGTCGGTAGGCGGCGTCGTGCGGCTCCGCGTCCGTCGTCGGCGTCGTGATCGCCGGGATGATGTCGCGGGCAGTACTTAGGCGCCGCCCCTGCGCGCTGACGTCAGTTCTGTACACGACTTTCCGCGCCAGGAACGCAGAGCCATGCAAGAAGCGGACATAGGTGTCTGAAAAATACTAGGGCCCTGAAAGGGATGTCCTTAACCCTAGAAATCAGTTCACAGAACGGGGAGGATGGGTGGGGCGGTAAGGAATCTGTCACTAACTACTGTCTCTTACAGATATATCGTTACACAAGTTAGTAACTTGTGCATCTGAAAGAGACACGTTAGTGACAGATTCCTTACCTTAGAATAGATACCCCAGCAATACCAACCCCGGTGGTGGGTCTGCGAACAAAGATCAGACAAGGAAGTCCTGGAGGACAGAACGGCCAAAGAAGCCGTCCCTCCGGACCTGACTGTCAAGGCAGTAATGCTTCGTAAACGTGTGCAGCGAGGCCCACGTAGCTGCCTGACAGATAACCGGCAGCGGAACACCGCGGCCCAAGGCCGTGGTAGCAGCCGTTGCCCTGGTGGAATGGGCACGCAGCCCAACAGGAGGCTCCTTCTTAGCCAAAGAATAGCAGGTCTTGATGCACAAGGTAACCCAGCGGGAGATGGTCCTCTTGTGCACCGCCCGACCTTTTTGGCGCCCACGTAGCCAACAAAGAGCTGGTCATCCACCTGGAAGTGTTTTGTGCGGTCAATATAGAAGGAGAGCGCACGTTTTGGGTCCAGACGGTGGAGCCTCTCTTCCTCTCTGGAAGGATGCGGAGGCGGAAAGAAGGTGGGCAAAGTGATGGTCTGCCCAATGTGGAAAGCAGTAACCACCTTTGGCAAGAAGGACGGACGCGTCCGAAGAACAACCTTGTCTGGATGAACAGACAGAAAGGGAGGTTTGCAAGATAGAGCTTGGAGCTCACTCACCCGCCGAGCGGAGGTGATGGCCACCAGAAAGGCTGTCTTCAGAGTCAGAAGACGAAGAGGACAGTTATGTAGAGGCTCAAAGGGAGCGCACATTAAAAAGGTAAGAACCAAGTTCAAGTCCCACTGAGGCATCACAAACGGAACAGGAGGGAAGAGGTGTGTAATGCCTTTTAAGAACCTGTTAACAACAGGGGACTTGAAAAGGGAGGGCTGATCAGGGAGCCTGAGGAAGGCCGAGATAGCACAAAGATAACCCTTGATGGTACCCAGGGCAGAACCCTGTTGGGCCAGAGAGAGAAGGAACAGAAGGACCTCAGAAAGAGGGGCAGAAAGGGGATTCACAGCCTTTGCTGTGCACCATGCCACAAATTTGTTCCACCTGCAGGCGTATACCACCTTAGTGGAGGGACGCCTGGCTGCCAGAATCACATCACAAACTTCGGGAGGCAAGTCGAAAGGAATCAACTGCCGCCGCTCAATCTCCACGCAAGCAGGTGTAGACTGGACAGGTTCGGGTGGAGGACCGTCCCCTGCTGCTGCGACAGAAGATCCTCCCGAAGAGGCAGACGGATCGGGGGATCTACGCTCATATTGAGTAGCTCGGGATACCAAACTCTTCGAGCCCAGTCCGGAGCCACAAGAATGACTTGGGCCCGGTCGTGCCGAATCTTCTTCAACACTATGGGTAGAAGTGGTATAGGCGGAAAGGCGTACAACAGACCGCAACTCCACTCGTGACGAAAAGCGTCGCCGAGCGAGTGCCGCCTTGGAAATTCCAACGCGCAGAACTGATGACATTGCGCGTTCTCTTCGGTGGCGAATAGATCTAACCAAGGCTCTCCCCACTGTAGAAAGAGACCTTGCGCCACTTCCGAGTGAAGACGCCATTCGTGATCCATCATGCACCTGCGGCTGAGTTCGTCCGCCCTGGCGTTCAGCGAACCTGCCAAGTGTTGAACCATCAGGAACATTCCCTGATGTTCCAGCCATGTCCAGAGGCGCAGAGCCTCCTGACAAAGGGTCCACGACCCCACCCCGCCTTGTTTGTTGCAGTACCACATGGCGGTGGTGTTGTCTGTGAACACCTGCACTACCTTCCCTTTGACAGAGGGAAGGAATGCCTTGAGTGCAAGTCGGATCGCCCGGAGCTCCAGAATGTTGATATGGAGCCGGGACTCCGCCGGAGACCAGAGGCCTCTGATCTCCGCCTCTCCCATGTGACCGCCCCATCCCAGAAGGGACGCGTCCGTCACAACTGTGTGCTCTGGCTGGGGAAGGGAGAGGGATCTGCCCATGACCCATTGCCGGTTCGAGAGCCACCACTGCAACTGTTTTGCAGTCCCCTCCGAGATCTGGACGTGATCGGACAGGTTGCCCTGGTGCTGCGCCCACTGGAACTTCAGGTCCCACTGCAGAGCCCGCATATGCCATCTGGCATGATTGACCAGCAGGATGCAGGAGGCCATGAGGCCCAGCAGCCTCAGGGTCATCCGTACCGAAACCCAGGATAAAGGCTGAAAGATCGGAATCATAGCCTGAATATCCCGGAGTCGCCGTTCGGGAGGATAGGCCCGAAACTGCGTCGTGTCCAGAACTGCTCCGATGAAAAGGAGCTGTGGAGAAGGAATCAGATGCGACTTCGGCACATTGATGGAGAACCCCAGCGAGTGCAGGAGTTCGGCCGTAGTCTGGAGGTGGGAGACGACTGCCTGGGACGAGCCCGCCTTCAGCAGCCAGTCGTCGAGGTAGGGGAAGACTGAAACCCCTGCCCGGCGCAGATGAGCTGCGACCACCGCCATCACTTTCGTGAACACCGGAGGGGCACTGGTAAGGCCAAAGGGGAGCACGGTGAACTGAAAATGCTCGGGGCCTACCGTGAACCGAAGGTAACGCCGGTGGGCCGGCAGGACGGGGATGTGAAAATATGCGTCCTGCAAGTCCAACGCTACCAACCAGTCTCCAGGGTCGAGGGCAGTCAAGACCTGAGCTAGGGTGAGCATCTTGAACTTCTCCTTCCGGAGGAAGCGATTGACGTTCCGGAGGTCCAAGATAGGACGCATGTCCTCCTTGTCCTTTTTGGGCACCAGGAAGTACTGGGAGTAGCAACCACGCCCTACTTCTGGGGTCGGAACATGCTCGATGGCCCTCTTGGCCAAGAGGGCCGTGACTTCCTTCTGCAGAAGTACCAAGTGATCCCCTGACATGCGGTGGAATTGAGGTGGCATGGCTGGGGGGTGGACTCGAAGGGGAGGGAGTAGCCCCTTCGGACAATGTCCAAGACCCACCTGTCCGAGGTGATGGTACGCCAGTGGGGAAGGTGATGGCGGACCCTGCCCCTACTGGCGTGCTGTGCACCTGAAAGGAGGGACTAGGAGGGTTTGGAGGCCGCGGACGGGTTGGAGGTGGTGGCCTGACCCGCACGCTGGTTGCCCGATCCGCCACGGCGGAATCCACGTCCTCGGCCACGCGAAGACGCCTGCTGCGCGGGCCGGTGGCTGGGCTGCTGACGTGAAGGGGCGCCCTACCGTGGCCACGATAGGGGCGAAAAGCAGAAGTCAGCGGAGGGCGTGTAGCAGAAAGGCCCAGGGACTTTGCAGTAGCCCTTGAGTCCTTAAAGCGCTCCAACGCATGGTCTGCTTTGGACCCAAAAAGACCGACTCCATCAAAGGGCATGTCCATGAGAGTATTCTGGACATCCCCTAAAAAACCAGTGGTTCTCAGCCAGGCGTGGCGTCGTAGCGCCACCGTCGTTGCAATAGACCTGCCCAGCGAGTCGGCGGTATCAAGGCCACATCGAATTGTATATTTGGCCGCATCCCTTCCTTCCGCAATGGCGCGGGAAAGCAGTGTCTGGACCTCCTCAGAACACTGGGGCAAAACATCCGCCACCGAATCCCACAAGGAGTGGGTATATCGGCCCAAAAGGCAAGCGGCGTTGACGGACCGCAAGCCAGCACTGGAGGAAGAAAAACCCTTCTTCCCAAATTGATCCAGGCGTTTGGATTCCCTATCCGAAGGGGCGGTAGGGAAGGCGGTTTGGGAAGCGGAGGCTTGGACAACCAAGCTCTCAGGGGTGGGGTGGACAGAGAGAAACAGGGGGTCGCCCGGAGCTGGGCGATGGCGTCGGGACACGTTCCTATCCACAGGAGCCCCTGTGTTGGGCTTGGACCAGGCGCCCAAAAGAACGTCAGTGAGGGCGTCGTTAAACGGCAGCACAGTCTCCGAAGAGGAGGCTGCCGGCTGAAGCACCTCTGTCAAGAGATTAACCTTGACCGCCACAGCAGGGAGTTGGAGATGTAAGGCTCCAGCTGCCCCTACGCAACACCGTTGCAAAATTTGCTCCCTCCTCCGTAGCCACGGGAGGAGACAGCATGCCAGTGTCAGGGGAAGTATCTAGACCACTAGCATCCCCTAGACCCTCTGTCCAGTCATCATCGTACTGACACTGCTGTGTCAGAGGGTCATCAGACCCCTCCCAGTCCTCCTGGTCCTCCTCAGGTTCAAAATAAGGGGGAGGAGGGACATTTGGGACCCAAGGTCTCATCGGCGCCGGAACCGGCGTCGAGCGACGTCGGTCCGGGTCCATGTCCGGAGCCGGAAGGAACTGGGGAACGACGCCGCTCGGAGCCCCAGGCGGCGTCGAGAACGGCACCGGAGACATAGTTGCCGGCGGAGGTGTCGTTAGGTCGACCGGCGTCGATGGGGGTTGTGGAGCCGGGATCGAGGCCGGGGCCGAAGCCGGAGCCGGGATCGAGGCTGGAGGCATGGGCGACGCCGGGGCCGGAGCCGTCGGCGACGCCGGAGCAACCCCATCAGGGCCCGCGGGGCCCGAAGGCGCACCGGAGGGGCCTGGAGGCCCGAAGAGGCGGGCCATGGCCGACAGAAATTCCTGCACTTTGGCCGGATCCGCCCCCGAACCCGGGAAGGGCGGGTATGGCGGGGGCGACTCCACAGGAATGTCCGGGGCTGCGGGGACGGTGCCGGGAGGGGCCTCAGCCGAGTCGCGAGACCGGCGAGGCGAAGTCCTAGAGCGATGATGCTTCTTGGACTTTTTGTGTTTCGACTTACCGGACGAAGAAGACTTCGATGCCGAAGACCGGTGTGGACTCCGCGATCGACCCCTGGACCTCTCACGCGACCGGGGCTTCCGCGGAGCCGAATGCCGGGCCTCGAGGAGCTTTCGAGACCGCTCTCGCAAAGCTTTCGGGTTGAGGGCCTGGCAGTCGGTACAAGACTCCGTGTCGTGGCCTCGGCCGAGGCAGAAGAGACACTCCCAATGCGGGTCGGTGACGGACATCATCCGAGCACAGGCGCCGCAACGTTTGAAACCGGGCATCCCTACGACACCTTGATTTAGAAAAAACAGTGAAAAAATTCACCAAAAAGTATGGTCAAAAAATGACCAGGGCACTGCCCTTCCCGGATCTGCGCTTGCTGGCGCGGAAAAAGAAGAACTGATGTCAGCGCGCAGGGGCGGCGCCTAAGTACTGCCCGCGACGTCATCCCGGCGATCACGACGCCGACGACGGACGCGGAGCCGCACGACGCCGCCTACCGACGCGCAAGGGTACTGCTACGCAAAAAACTTTCCGGATCCAGCCTGACGCCTGGGGATATTCTAAGGTAAGGAATCTGTCACTAACGTGTCTCTTTCAGATGTTCCAGCCATGTCCAGAGGCGCAGAGCCTCCTGACATAGGGACCACGACCCCACCCCGCCCTGTTTGTTGCAATACCACATGGCGGTGGTGTTGTCTGTGAACACCTGCACTACCGTCCCTTTGACAGAGGGAAGGAATGCCTTGAGAGCAAGTCGGATCGCCCGGAGCTCCAGAAGGTTGATATGGGGCCGGGACTCCGCCGGAGACCAGAGACCTCTGATCTCCGCCTCTCCCATGTGACCGCCCCATCCCAGAAGGGACGCGTCCGTCACAACTGTGTGCTCTGGCTGGGGAAGGGAGAGGGATCTGCCCATGACCCATTGCCGGTTCGAGAGCCACCACTGCAACTGTTTTGCAGTCCCCTCCGAGATCTGGACGTGATCGGACAGGTTGCCCTGGTGCTGCGCCCACATGAACTTCAGGTCCCACTGCAGAGCCCGCATATGCCATCTGGCATGATCGACCAGCAGGATGCAGGAGGCCATGAGGCCCAGCAGCCTCAGGGTCATCCGTACCGAAACCCAGGATAGAGGCTGAAAGATCGGAATCATAGCCTGAATATCCCGGACTCGCCGTTCGGGAGGATAGGCCCGAAACTGCGTCGTGTCCAGAACTGCTCCGATGAAAAGGAGCTGTGGAGAAGGAATCAGATGCAACTTCGGCACATTGATGGAGAACCCCAGCGAGTGCAGGAGTTCGGCCGTAGTCTGGAGGTGGGAGACGACTGCCTGGGACGAGCCCGCCTTCAGCAGCCAGTCGTCGAGGTAGGGGAAGACTGGAACCCCTGCCCGGCGCAGATGAGTTGCGACCACCGCCATCACTTTCGTGAACACCCGAGGGGCACTGGTAAGGCCAAAGGGAGCACGGTGAACTGAAAATGCTCGAGGCCTACCGTGAACCGCAGGTAACGCCGATGGGCCGGCAGGACGGGGATGTGGAAATAAGCGTCCTGTAAGTCCAACGCTACCAACCAGTCTCCAGGGTCGAGGGCAGTCAAGACCTGAGCTAGGGTGAGCATCTTGAACTTCTCCTTCTGGAGGAAGCGATTGACGTTCCGGAGGTCCAAGATAGGACGCATGTCCTCCTTGTCCTTCTTGGGCACCAGAAAGTAGTGGGAGTAGCAACCACGTCCTACTTCTGGGGTCGGAACATGCTCGATGGCCCTCTTGGCCAAGAGGGCCGTGACTTCCTTCTGCAGAAGCACCAAGTGATCCCCTGACATGCGGTGGAATTGAGGTGGCATGGCTGGGGGGGTGGTCTCGAAGGGGAGGGAGTAGCCCCTTCGGACAATGTCCAAGACCCACCTGTCCGAGGTGATGGCACGCCAGTGGTGAAGGTGATGGCGGATCCTGCCCCCTACTGGCGTGCTGTGCACCTGAAAGGAAGGACTAGGAGGGCTTGGAGGCCGCGGACGGGATTGGTGGTCTGACCCGCACGCTGGTTGCCTGACCCGCCACGGCGGGAGCCACGTCCTCGGCCACGCGAAGACGCTTGCTGCGCGGGCCGGTGGCTGGGCAGCGGACGTGACTGGGCGCCCCTTCCGTGGCCACGAAAGGGGCGAAAAGCAGAGGTTAGCGGAGGGCGCACAGCAGAAAGGCCCAGGGACTTGGCAGTAGCCCGTGAGTCCTTAAAACGCTCCAGCGCATGGTCTGCTTTGGTACCAAAAAGACCGACTCCATCAAAGGGCATGTCCATGAGTGTGTTTTGGACATCACCCGAGAAACCAGTTGTCCTCAGCCAGGCGTGGCGACGCAGCGCCACTGTCGTTGCAAGCGATCTGCCCAGTGAGTCGGCGGTATCAAGGCCACAACGGATGGTGTACTTTGCCGCATCCCTTCCTTCCGCAATGGCGCGGGAAAGCAGTGTCTGGACCTCCTCAGGACACTGGGGCAAAACGAGCGCCACCGAATCCCACAGAGAGTGGGAGTATCAGCCCAAAAGGCAAGCGGTGTTGACGGACCGCAAGCCAGGACTGGAGGAAGAAAAGGCCTTCTTCCCAAATTGATCCAGGCGTGAGGATTCCCTATCCGGAGGGGCGGTAGGGAAGGCGGTTTGGGAGGCAGAGGCTTGGACAACCAAGCTCTCGGGGGTGGGATGTTAAGAGAGAAACAAGGGGTCGCCCGGAGCAGGGCGATGGCTTCGGGCCACGTTCCTACCCACAGGAGCCCCTGTGGCGGGCTTGGACCAGGTGCCCAAAAGAACGTCAGAAAGTGCATCATTAAACGGCAGCAATGGCTCCGAGGAGGTAGCTGCCGGCTGAAGCACTTCCGTCAGGAGGTTAGTCCTGAGAGCCACTGTAGGCAATTGGAGGTGTAAGGCTCCAGCTGCTCTACGCAACACCGTTGCGAAATTTGCTCCCTCCTCCGTAGCCACGGAAGGAGGAGACAGCATGCCAGTGTCAGGGGAAGTGTCCAGACCACTGGCATCCCCAAGTTCCTCTGCCCAGTCCTGATCATAGTCACACTGCTGTGTGAGAGGGTCATCCGACCCCTCCCAGCTCTCCTGGTCCTCCTCCGGTTGAAAATAAGGAGGAGGAGGGACGTCCGGGACCCAAGGTCTCATCGGCGCCGGAGCCGGCGTCGGGTGACGTCGGTCCGACGCCGGGTCCGGATCCGGAGATAACTGGGGAACGACGCCGCCCGGAGCCCCGGGCGGCATCAGGAACGGCACCGGGGACATCGGCGGAGGCGTGGTTAGGTCAACCGGCGTCGATGGGGGTTGCGGTACCACCCGAGCCGGGATCGAGGCCGGGGCCGAAGCCGGGAGCGAGGCTGGTGGGACAGGCGGCGCCGGGACCGGAGTCGTCGGCGGCGCCGGGGCAATCCCATTAGGGCCCGCGGGGCCCGAAGGCGCACCGGAGGGGCCTTGAGGCCCGAAGAGGCGGGCCATGGCCGACAGGAATTCCTGTATCTCGGCCGGAGTCGCCCCCGAACCCGGGAAGGACGGGTAATGCGGGGGCGGCCCCACAGGAACATCCGGAGCCGCGGGGACAGTGCCGACAGGGGCCTCAGCCGAGTCGCGAGACCGGTGAGGCGAAGTCTTAGAGCGATGGTGCTTCTTAGACTTTTTGTGCTTCGACTTACCCGAGGAGTGCGAAGACTTGGACTCCGATGACGGGCGAGGACTCCGCGACCGGCCCCTCGACCTCTCCCGTGACCGGGGCTTGGTGCGGCGCGGAGCCAACTGCCGGACCTCGAGGAGCTTTCGAGACCGCTCTCGCAAAGCCTTCGGGTGCAAGGCTCGGCAGTCGGAACACGACTTCGTGTCGTGGTCGCGGCCGAGACAGTAGAGACACTCTAAGTGGGGGTCTGTGATCGACATCATTCGACCACAGGCGTCGCATGGCTTGAAGCCGGGCATCCCTACCGACACCGTGGAGCCGAGATGACTCGAACAAAACAGTGAAAAATCACCAAAAAGTTAGTCAAAAAATGACTAGGGCACTGCTCTTCCCGGATCTGCGCTTACTGGCGTGGAAAAAAGAACGGACGTCAGCGCGCAGGGGCGGCGTCAAAGTACTGCCCGCGACGTCATCCCGGCGGTCCCGACGACGGATGCGGAGCCGCAAGACGCCGCCTACCGACGCGCAAGGGTACTGCTATGCAAAAACTTTCCGGATCCAGCCTGACGCCTGGGGATATTCTAAGGTAAGGATTCTGTCACTAACGTGTCTCTTTCAGATATAGTGGTCACAGCCTTGGCTCTATTTTAATTAGCACGCAAACCCTAAGTGGTTTGCTTCTTGGCCAGTGCAAAGATTTTAATGCAGAACACGATCCATCAGGAGATGGTCGGTTTCTGCACATCCTTCCCTTTCTTCGTTCCAACATACCCCGCGAAGAGTTGGTCGTCCACCCAGAACTCTTTCGTGCGGTCTAAGTATAACGACAAAGCTATTTGGGTACAGTTGGTGAAGAAGCTCCTCTTCCTTAGAGGTATGTGGTGGAGCGTAAAAGGTAGGCATGGCGATGGACTGGCCTACATAAAAAGGAGTGACAACTTTCAGCAGGAAGGAAGCTCTAGTGTGAAGAACCAGCTTGTCTGGGAAGATGTTTAGGTACGAAGGCTTAGATGACAAAGCCTGGAACTCACTGACCCTCCAGGCAGATGTTATTACCACTGGGAAAGCAGTCTTGATGGTAAGGTCAGTTGTATAGTGGTTCAAAAGGAGCGCACATCAGAAAGATGAGCACTAGATTGAGATACCAAGGAGGCACAATGAAGGGTAAAGGTGGAAACGTGTTGAAGACTTTCAAAAACCTATTCACAACAGGGGATTTGAACAGGGATGGCTGATCTGGCAACTGCAGAACAACGAGATGGCAAAAAGATAGCCCATTAAGGTGCCCAAAGCAGAGCCCTGGTGGGCAAGATATAGAATAAATATAAGAACCTAAAAATGGTGAGCAGAAAGGGGGGGTCAACTTGCTTTTCTGCATACCATGCTACAAACTTGCCCCAGTGGCAGGCGTGTACCGTCTTGGTGGAGGGACGCCCAACATTGCCAACTTCGGGCAGAAGGTCAAAAGTTGTCAACTGTTGCCGCTCAATTTCCACACATGAATGTGGAGAATTGCCAGGTTTGGGTGGAGGACCCTCCTCTGCTGCTGCAACAGGAGATCTACCCAATGGGGCAGCCTGATAGGAGGACAGATAGCCATACTCAATTGCTCGGTATATCAAACTCTCCGAGCCCAGTCCGGAGCAACAAGGATGACTTGAGCCCGGTAGTTCCTGATCTTCTTGTATGGGCAGAAAGGTGTTCAGGAGTCCTGAGCTCCACTCGTGACAAAAAGCATCTCTGAGCAGGTCGCCTTGGAAACACTCGGGTGCAAAATTGTTGACATTGTGCCTTTTTGGCAGTGACAAACTAATCTAACCAAGGCTCTTCCCACTCTTGAAAGAGGCTTTGCCCCACCTCCGGATGGAGACGTCATTTGTCATCCGCTAGGCATCTTTGGCTGAGTTTGTCCGCCCTGGCGTTCAGACAGCCAGCCAGGTGTTGAACCACCAGGGATATGCTCTGATGTTCCAGCCATGTCCAGAGGCACAGGGCCTCTTGACAAAGCGTGCACGACCCCACACAGTCCTGTATGTTGCAATACCACATGACGTGGTGTTGTCTGTGAGCACCTGTACCAGCCTTACCCTGACTGAAGGAAGGAAGGCCTTTAATGCCAGCTGGATCGCATGGAGTTCCATCAGGTTGATAAGGAGACCAGATTCCACTGGAGACCAGTGTCCTCTGTTCTCCACCTTTCCAAGATGGCCGCCCCAACCCAGAAGTGACGCATCTGTCACCATAGTCCGGTATGGTTGGAGAGGGGTCTGCCAACGACCCAATCGCGGTTTGTTAGCCACCACTACAGTTCTTTTGCAGTTCCTTTCGAGATCTAGACCAGGTTGAAGAGATTCCCCTGATGCTGTGCCCACTGGAATTTCAGGACCCACTGCAGAGCCCGCATATGCCAAAGGGCATGTGTCACAAGAAGGATGCAGGAGGCCATGAGGCCCAACAGCCTCAGAATCACAGCTCGAGATGATAGGACCAAAACTACACTGTGTCCAGAACAGCTCTGATGAAAGGGAGCGTCTGAGAAGGAGTCAAGAGTGACTTCGGCACGTTGATAGTGAACCCTAGCCAGTGCAGAAGGTTCGCCGTAGTCTGAAGGTGGGATACGACTGCCTGGGGCGAGCCAGCCTTCAACAGCCAATCGTTGAGGCAAGGAAAGACTGGAATTCCTGACCTACACAGATGAGCTGCAACCAACGTCATCACTTTTATTAACACCCTAGGGGCACTGGTAAAGTCGGTGGGGAGCACGGCAATCAAAGTGCTCTTGGCCTATCATGAACCGCAGGTAATGCCTGCAGGTTGGCAGGACGGGTATGTGAAAATTAGCATCCAGTGAGTCAAACGATACCATCCAGTATCCTGGGTACAGTGCAGAGTGGAATTGTGCGAACATTTTGAATTTCTCCTTTTTCAGGAAGCGATTGAGCAGGGGCAGGTCTAGAATAGGACGAAGGCCTCTGTCCTTCTTGGGCACCAGAAAGTAGACGGAAAAGCAACCACCTCTGTCTGATGCCGACACCTTCTCTATAGCTCCCTTGACCAAGTGAGCGAACACTTCCTGACGGAGCAAGGAGAGGTGGTCCTTCGTCAGCTTGATGTAAGTAGGTGGTATACAAAGGGGAAGGAAGAGACCCTTTGGACGAGCTGAAAAAACCCAGTGGTCTAATATTATTGACCTCCGGTGGTGCACAAGATGGCGTATACTGGCCCCCATTGGATGCCCATGATGGCCGGAGGGCAAACTATAGGGGCATGGAGGCTGCTGTCGAGGTGGTGGACTGGCTTGACCTCTGGCTGCCTGCCCCACATGGTCTGTGGGAACCATGTCCTCGGCCACAAAAAGATTGTACGGTTTGCTGGCCAGGGTGGCTGGGTGTGTAAACACGTGGTTGGAAGCCCCTTCCATGGCCACAAAAGGGGAGGAAGGCGGACTGGGGTCGGCGAGGGGTCATGGAAAGAACCTGGCTGTAGCCAGCTGTCCTTAAAGCCCTGTAGTGTTGACTCTGCCTTCTCTAAAAACAACTGAGAGCCATCAAAGGGCATGTACATGACTGAAACTTGGACATGCCCAGTGAAGCCAGTAGTTGTCAGCCAGGCGTGGTGTTTAAGGGCCACCAATGATGAAATTGCTTTGACCAGCGAGTCGGTTGTGTCCAGACCACATAGTATTGTGAACCTGGCATCCTTCTCATCAGCAACCGCTTGAGAGAGTATGGCTTAGGCTTCCTCTGAGACCATGGGCAGCACTTGCACAACCGAGTCCCAGATGGTATGGGAATATCGGCTCAAGAGGCACACAGTGTTCATGGGCCGCAATTGATCTATGCACAGGAGCCCCTGCACAGGGCTTGGACCAGGCCAGAGTAGGACATCAGTAAAGGCTTCATTAAATGGGATTAAAGGTTCAGTGGAGGCAACTCCCAGCTGAAGCACCCTTGTCTTGACTGCCACTGAGGGTAGCGCAAGGTCTAGTACCTCAGCCATCTTTCGCACCACCACTGTGAATGAGGCATCCTCCTCTGTAGCCACAGTAGGGGAAGAGACCAGGCTGGTGAGGTGTCCAGTCCACTGGCCTCTGCAAGATCCTCATACCAGTTGTCCTCGGGATATTCTAAGGACTGGTATCCATAAGGGTTCGCAGACCCCTCCACAGGCTCCACCCACAGAGCTAGGCCTCGAATACCGATGCTTCCCCATCTAGTCGGATGCCTTCGATAGACGTGGTAAAGTTGAAGATCTCTTCGACTTCTTGCTCTTCTTGTGGCGGTGGGACTTATCCGATTTCCCTGAAAGCTTTGACGACGAGTGCCTGGAGTGGCTCCGCGAATGATCTCGGGACCTTCCTCTCGACCAAGATCTTGAGTGTCGTACAGCGAGGAGCTCGAGGAACTGCTCCTTTAAGGCCTTGGGGTGCATGCAATGGTAGTTCGCGCTGGTCTCGGCATCAAGGTTGGGCTCCAAGCATCAGAGGCACACCAAATGCAGGTCTGTCACCGACATCTGTCGATGACAGGTGCCACACAGCTTAAACCCAGGTTTCCTAGTGGATACCCTTATGCCCCAGGAGACAAGGTCCTGAAAAAACTCAACCCAAAGTCAAAAAAGGGTCAGTCAAAAAAGACTGGGGTGAACTATTCTCAGATGTGCACTGAAATAAGAGAACTGACATCAGCGCGCTGGGGTGGCGCCTATATAGGCACCATGCACATCACTTCCAGCGCGGACGACGCCATGCAGAGCCAAACGACGCCACCAACCAGCGAACAGGGGTACTGCTCACGAAAAATTTTGAGATCCAGTCTGACGCCTGGGGAAATTCTAAGGTAAGGAATCTCCAACTAGGAGTCTCTATCAGATTTTGTTCTTCAGTAGCAGAGCATCCAAAGGGCTATGATCCAAGATGGGCCGAAGCCGTCCATACTTCTTCGGCATGAGGAAATAGTGAGAATAACAACCTGTCCCTCTTTCCAGGAATGAAACCCTCTCAATGGCTCCTTTGAAAATGTAAAGCTCACATCTCCTGCATTAGAATGGACATGCACTCCTCCGAGAGCCAGTATGGTGTGGGAGGGAGGTGTGGTGGAGCAGAAAGAAACAGTGGAGTATAACCAAGCTGAACAATCTGTAGGACCCATCTGTCAGATGTGTTGTATCGCCACTTTGTGAGAAAGTAATGGATTCTGCCTCCCGCAGGGTAGTTGTGCATTGCTTAAGACAAGCTAAAGTGTCTTGAAAGCTATTGGCACAAGCGAGGGGGCGGAAAGAACTAATATCCTGGATGACATGCTCAATGCCTGCTAGATGCACGTCCTCAGCCATGAAAGGGCCGGGTGACTGCAGAGTGGGCTGGGGAGACTGGCACTGCCTGTATGCCAATTCCCTGAAAAAGTTTCAGAATTTCTAACTGATGAGGAAACGGTCTGACAAGGGGCAAAAGACCCAGAGTGTGTGTCATGGCCCTACTCTCTTTAATGTGCATTAGGGTCAAATCAGCTTTACTGCTGAACAGACCTGAGCCATCAAAAGGCATATCCATAAGCGAGGCAAGTGCATCTCATGAGAAACCTGTGGATCGCATCCACGCATGGCGGCAGAGCACCACACTGGTGCAATCCACCTGTTCCAAACAATCAGTAGTATCAAGGTTAGCACAAATCTCATACTTGGCAGCATTCTGACCATCCAGAACAGATTTAGCCATGTCACAGAGGGTGTGCTTATATCAGCACAATAAACAAACTGCATTGACTGGGCTCAGTGCTTGGCTGGTCAAGGAGAACATGCGTTTCCCAAACACCTCAATCCTCTTTGACTCCTTGTCTGGTGAAGTCGTACAGAATCAATTGGGGTTCATCTTGCTGGTGAAAGCCTTGACCACCAGACTCTCTGGAGTAGTATGCCGTGTAAGAAAAGCAGGGTCACCAGGAGTCGGCCTACAGTGTCTGGCCACCTGCCCAGTGGACACGAACAGAGTTTCGACCAAGTGCCCATTAGGGCTTCCGTAAGGGCTTCACAGAATGGAAGTAAGGGCTCAGATGAGGCAGGGCCAGGTTGTAAAACAAAACCTCAATAAGGACATGTGTCTTCACTTCAGCTGAAAGCAGTTGTACGTCAAGGTCCTCAGCTGCACATCTGATTACTACGGCAAAGGAAGCACTCTCTTCTGTTAGGGGGCCTCATGAGGAAACTTCAACCCTGTATCAGCGGAAATTTAACACCACCGGCAGCTGTCATCATCGTAGGGGGTTGGAGGGGGCAGGGGGTAAAAATCATCCCCATCATCTCGGAGTCAGAGACAGACACAAAAAGACAGTGCAGCCTATGAGGGGTCCTTTGTGGTAGTGGTAGCATAGGATCAGATTCAGACTGTATGGAAGACTGGGTGCTCTGTAGCAGATTCAGAGCCGCACATCAGAGTCGGTACCAAATTCTCCTCCAGCGTTGGCAACTACGTTTATGAAGGAGGAACTGACACAGGCCTCAGACGCGCTTAACCTCTGATAGATCAAAGGGGTTCAGACGGCACTAAGGATGGATTTGCTGGTGGTAATCTGACTAGGAGCCCCTGTGGATCCCTGGGGTCCGAAGGCATTCCAGATGGAGCCGGAACAGTACCAAAGATATGCAGCATGGTCTTCCTAAAAGATTCTACCTGCTGGGGCACCGCTGATGGCAGGGGGAACTTAGGTGCATAGGGATACTGTGGAATCTGATCCTCAACTGGATATTGGGAATAAGTTCGATCAGCATCTTTACATCATTGGGACTTCTCTTTTCATAGAGAGTCGCGGGATGGGGGTGAGTCCTTTGTTCGTCTTCTTATGCTTCTGCTTGGACTTAGACTTGTCTGAGGACTTTGACCATTAAGATGACTTCATGAAGGAGCAGGTCCAGACCCTCAACTAGAAGTGGGAGCAAGCCTTATACTAGGCTGTATTTTTTCCTGTGTTCAGCGACGTACAGCTTTGCAGGCCCAGATCACATTTGGGTATATGAGTGTGAACTTATTGCAAAACATGTAATTGTGGCCCCATCAAAACAACAAAGACACGCCTTGCGCAGATTGCTAACCGACATCTGTTTTTTGCTGTCATGGCATGGTTTGAAGCCTGTCGTTTTAGGAGGGCGCATTGTTCCCTTTCACACTAAATCCATTGTTTGGGGTTATCGAAAAAAGTGAGATTAGAGCTGCAGACCCGCTTTTGAAGGCACCGAAAGAAAGGAACTTACATAAGCATGCAAGGGAGGCTATAATACATACAGCTCCACTCCATCACTTTTGGGCTAGAACGAAGTGCAAGCAGAGCTGCACGGTGTCACCTAGCGGCAAGTGGGATCACTGCTATGAAAAGCTTACGGATCCAGTCAGATGTCTGGGGAATATTCTAAAACTGAGAAATCTGCAGAGAGAAGTACCCAACAAAAATATATTGCTTGTAGGAAAAGTAAATGGTTTTTTACCTGTAGGAGTAGTTTTGCAGCTTAAAGAATTTTTGGGATTTACATGCTGTTCATTATTCCGCCATCTAGTGGTTGGGTCTGGAATTCTCCTTTGTATTAGTAGTCTTTCTTCACTATTTATTTATTTTTGCTGGGTATCAACTGTCCACCATTTGGTGCCTAATCCATCCTCTGACGTCATACGCCCTTCCAGGAAGGTCCTATGCGTGGTCATCTTCAGATTGTTTTTTGTTCATTTTGCTCCTTCATCTTTTGGGGAAGAGGTGGGTGAGTCACATGTGAATGCAGAAAATACTTCAAGCTGCAAACTACTCCTACGGGTAATAAACCATTTCATTTTACAACTTGAATCTTTTCTGGATTCACATGCTGAGCATTGATTTTTAGCGTTGTAGGAGGTTGGCTTAGTATATTTTGCACACTTATCAAGTGATGTACCTTGCACTAATCCAGACAACCCTTATGGTGATTTTAGTGTTCTTTGATGACCATAGAAAGCTCTCAAAGTGGTAGCTGTGGACAGCAGCCTTCAAGCTTATCTTGGAGTGGAAAGCAGCTTGTTTTAGCAACTTTAATCAATAGTGTCAGTTAAATGAAAAAGAACCACACAGTGTTTATATAAAAATAAGTCTATTCATAACACAACACAATCACTAACACATTAGTATATCTCCTAGCCGGAGATATGAACACAATACACAAGAATACTATAAAATAATTAGGTAAGTAGCACAAATATACTCTGGTCTCCAGGGGGAGACCAAACCATACATTAAGAAAGTGGAATGCAAACTGCAAAGGAGAACGGGACTTGGATCAGAAGACTGAGAGGAGCTGGGGACACAAGGAACCACCCAAGTAAAGTACCCAGGAACCCCACGGAGGAATGTGCAGAGGGGAAACACAGCTGCATGCCCAATGGAAGTCAAAGGAGAAATCGCAGTTGCCGTTTTAAATCAGAAGGACCCGTCCAGGAGGACCCAGAAGAAACCCTTTGAAAGACATAAGGTTGGAGAGCCACCCCACTCGTGGATGGCCCAGCCACCAGGTTACCTGTACCAGGAAGCTACGTGCATAGGGTGAAGTGTTGTTGGAACTGCCATAGACAACAATGGGAGACTTTGACGAAGATGCCTCTGGAGAAGACTGTGAAAGAGTCCAGTGGAATCCAAAGGTGGATTCTGGAAGAGAAGAACCTGCAAGCAGATTGGACGGAGTCTATGCCACTCGGAGGTGACCAGGAGGCACGAAAGCACAATGCCCACCGATGTCGAGAGGTACAGAAGAGACCAGGGTAACATTGTCGCTGCAGCTGTGAAGACCAGGCGATGCGGAGGAAGATCAGGAGCCGTGCACGAGCTGTCCCACGTCAGATGTCGATGTCTAGGTGGTCAGTGTCCAGCGGGAGCACCAACAAGCCTTGGTAGCCGAAACTGACTTGGAGAACTAAAAGGAGTAAACGTTGGGACCAGCAAGGTCCAAGGGACTCACCAAGTGCAGAAGAGTCAGAGAAGGCCCCGAGCAAGCAGGGGCACCTACTGAAGGAAAGGTAGACCCTTGAGAGAACAAACAGAACAGAGGCACAGGAGTCAGCTCATCAAAGTCGGAGGCCAATGATGCCAGAGATGCAGGAAGGACTCTGTTCTTCAGGAAGTGAGGTGCTGGAGGCCAGAGCTTCTTGCAGCTCGAAGACCTCTGGAGTGCAGAGCCCACCAGTCTTGGCAACGGCAAGTCAATGCATTGCACATGGGTTCAGTCCCAGCAGCCCCGACGAGGGATACTGTCCCCCAAATTGCAAGGAAGACAGGTCAGGCCTCTAGGGAGCCACAGAACCGCCGCCTGTACTGCTGAGCCTTTGGATGTCCGTGGGACATCAGGAGCAGCAGACCGGTCAGCTTCGCTGCGGTGCCTACAGATGCAGGGGAGCGACTCCTTCAGTGCAAGGGAGATTTCTTCGGGTGTCCTTGATGCCCACAGGTCTCTTGGAGAACCCGGATGAAGCACAGACTACGCAGAAGACTTGAACAGTGAGTAGGAGCAGCAGGAGTCTTCCTAGATGCAGTCTTGGCTCCAGTCGGAGTTCAACGAAGTCCAAGTGTCCAGACGATTGAAGAGTGGCGTAGTTTCAGGGTTGAGTCTGGTCCCACGACAAATCTGAGGACCCACACACAGGGGAGCCCTTAAATACCCTAAGGAAAGGGTCCCTCCCAGAGGAGGGGCTGGACAGACGGGAGGATACTCCCCTGACTTTGTCCAGTTTCGCACCAGAGCGTGAACCAAGGGTTCCTGAACTGCCTCAAACTGGAGTATGCAAGGAGGGCACCAAATGCGTCCTTCAAAGCTGTCTGATGGTGCTGCAAAGCGCCCCACCCCAGACCAATACACTACATCCTGTCTGGGAGGTGGTCACACCTCCCTGTGACAGGAAACCTATTGTTCTACCTTCCCCTGCTCGAGCGCAGCTCCGCAGCAGGAGGGCAGAATAGTGTCTGTGGCAGGCAGCAGCACTAGCTTGCTGGCAGACACTGAAAGGCTGTTACCGGGAGTACAGGGGGGTCCCCATGGGAACCCCCCAGTAGATAGGATCATACGTCCAGCACCAGACACGGTGTTGGGGTATGATTCCAACATGTTTGATGCCAAACATGACCTGGTTCGGTGCAGCCACTATATAGTTCAACATCTCGTAATGACTGATGTCCACTATATCCCTTAAAATAAGTGACCGCACTTACAAAGCCTAGAGAATCGACTCCGCGAGTTGAAGGGGTGTCCTGCTCATGCTGGGGCACGCTCACACTTGTAACCAAGCACCCTGCCCTTAGGACTGAAGAGCCTACCATAGGACTGACTTATAGGTTTTAAGTGCAGTGACCTCCGATATAAGGAAACGTATCTGTCGTGAGTGGTGCAAGCACCAACTCACACAGGCTGCAATGGCAGGCCTGTAGTCACAGTTCAAGTGGACTCCGATGGGTGGCACAATACATGCTGCAGCCCATGGGAGACCCCTGGTGTACCTATGCCCTGGGTACCTTAGTACCATATACTAGGGACATATAAGGGTACACCAGTAGCCAATTGTGGAGATACCAAAGTACTCAACAGAACAAATTTAGGGGAGAGAGCACAGTTGTTGAGGTCCTGATTAGCAGGATCCCAGCAGACTAGGTCAAAAACACACCGACACCAGGCAAAACGTGGGGGTAACCATGAAAGCAGATCCTACAAGCATTTTTTTATCCCTGTGGTGGTTGGGTTGAAGATGAGTTTGATCTTTCTAAATAAGTGTTTTAATACTCTGTCCCCCTTGTGCTTCCTTATTTATTTTTATGTATATGCAATAGTGCTCTGTGAACGTGTGCTCTGATGACCAAGTAGCTGCCATGCAAATATCCTGAAATGGTACATTTGCCAGAAAGGCTATTGTAGCTCCTTTCTTACGTGTAGTGTGCCCTTTTGGTGGGTTTTGTGATCCATCTTGAGAATTTATTTTTTGTAACTGGTTTCCCCTTGCTATTGCCTGTGAAAGACACATAGAGGTGTTTTCCCTTCCTAATTGGTCTCATCTTCTCCATATAGTACATTATTGCTCTTCTGGTGTCTAGCTTGTGTAGTACTCTTTCACTTGAGTGTTTGGTTCCTGGAAGAAACTTGTTATTTAAATTGATTGGTTTAAGTGGAAATGTGATATAGCTTTTGGTAGGAAGTGGGGATCTGTCCTCATGTACTATCCTGTCTTTGTGTATTTTCATGTATGGTTCTTGGATTGTGGCGCTTGCAATTCACTTACTCTTCGAAGAGTGGTCACTGCAATTAGGAAAGCAGTCTCCAGTGTGACCCGTTTAAAAAATGCCTTGTGAAGTGATTCAAAGGGTTTCCTCATAATTTATTTATTTTTTTGATTGTTTTATATAGCGCTGGATAGACCCAAGGATATCAGAGCACTTTACAAGACATGTGACACAGAGACATGTACAAGACAGAGAGACCATTGCATTGGTAGAAGGATTACAGGTTGACAGTCTATCTAGAAAGGATAAAAAAACATAAAAACATTACAACAATTATATATGTATATAAAAAGTTGCACATAATACAACATTATCCATTGGTGACAGATTAAATGCTGAATTGGGACAGTGGACCGTTTCGAATGATCCTGTTGATGTAGGAAGCTCGGGGAACGAGTTTAAGTATTTGTTCAGCAATAGTGATTTGAGGTTCAACATGAAACAAGTATAGGAGGGAATACACCGGAGGTCTTCAGGAAGTGAGTTCCAGATCCATGGAGCGTTACCTGAGAAAACGTTTCTGGGACTATTTTGTTGTCAGTTTGGGAGGGATGAGGAGGAGTGAGTTGGAGCTTCTTAGTGCCCGATTATTACCCATTCTCGATAGTTTGTATTCTAAATATTTAGGATTTGCAGTGTGAAGGGCTTTGTGGGTGATACAAGCTGTCTTGAAGATGCATCTTCCTTCTATTGGGAGCCAATTGAGACTCTTGAGAGCAGGTGAGATGTCAAATCTTTTGGTACCTGTGAGGAGTCTAGCAGCTGCATTAAGTGTTGTTCTTAGAGGTGAAAGGTGGCTTTTCGGGGTCCCGGTGATTATGGCATTGTTGTAATAAATTTCTGAGAGGACCTGTGATTACACTATAGTCTTTAGGTGGGATAAACTGTTTGATTTTCTTGAGGTGTTTTAGGGTGTAGAGTGTCCCTTTCCTAAATTATTGATGTGTTGCTTCATAGACATGTTTTTGTCTAGGATGATTCCCAGGGACTTCACAGAGCTGGAGAGTGTCAATCAATCAATCAATCAATCAGGGTTTATACAGCACAGCTACTCACCTGTGAGGGTCTCAAGGTGCTAGGAGGGGCAGGCGGGGCTGCTGATCCGTCTGAGCGCTGGGGTTCAGTCGAACAGTGTGAGAGAACAGTTAAAAGCATACATGCTCTTGAGCCATTCTTGGATTGGCAATGACTTGTCGTTGGGGGGTAAAAGAGTAAAAGGTAGGTTTTATTAGGGTTCAGTTTTAGGTGCTTAGCCAGGTTTGTATCATGTTTAGTGTGGTGTTCAGATGTCAGTTTAGGATGATATTTTGTAGTAAAGTTGTGTCTCATTGGTGTATAGGTGGTATTTCACACCCACTTGATTCAGGAAAGTTGTGAGGGGCTCCATGAAGAGGTTAAAAAAGGGCTGGAGCGAGGATGGATCCTTGAGGAACTGGTGTAGGTTGTGAGAGACAGCTGCTGATTTTTATTTATTAAGAGCGATGTTGTAGATAGGACATAAACCATCTCAAGACTGTACCATTAATACCAGAGGAATTCTTGAGGGTCTCAAGTAGGGCTTGGTGATTGACTGTGTCAAATGCCACCGACAGATAGATTAGAGAGGCAAGAGTCACCTTCATCTAAGGTTCTGAGACTGTCATCTGATATGTTGGGCATAGTGGTTTCCATGGTACAACCCTTTCTGAACCCTGATTGGAATGCCACCTTGATGAGTAAGTTTAGGGTGCAAGCAGGCCCGTTAGAGGCACTCCACAATGGATCGTTATTCCCCTCTCCTAAATCAGGCAAGTGCAGCTTTGTGAATTGAAGCAGCGAGGGAGCAGAGACTCAGGGCATTGCCTGATCTCAAGTCTCTCACGCTGTGTGCAAGGCTTCTCTCAAGGCCAATTGGTCTAAGCAGCACAGGGATGCATCAGCAGTCACAAATCCACACAACCACCGCCTTCGCCAATTATCAGGCGGCACAGTCCGTCATCGGCTGTATTAAGGCAAACGCCGCTCTCGCGGACTTGATGCACCATCAATTAGCACCAAACTGAGCCGCGCCATGTTTCTGGCAATCACAAAGGGGTTTAACACCAGCAGCTGGGTAGCAGCCCGAGAAGCTCATGCACTAGTGCTCCTCAAGCGTCTCTCCTCTGAACACTATGGGTACACAACTTGTCTTCCCTATGAGCCACCACAGTACTCCTTTTCGTACTATGGGAGCACATTTCTTCCCTCTGCAGGGTGACTTCAGCTGGAGTCTCACCTCTTCGTTGTCCCATCTACGAGGGCTCAAGAGCTCAGGAACAGCAACGGTAGGTTTGCGCCGACATTCTTTTCGTCCTTCGTTTTCAGATTGGCTGTAGAGACATCTCATTGTACATAGACTGGCACCGTTAGTTAGCAAGACAGCGGGAAGGCGATTGATGGCAGGGCTGAAACTGGGATTTAGACTAGATATTGATCCCTAGCCCGGAGCATCTCAGATGAGCTCCTCTCCGTCGGCCATGTTCTTAAGAACACAAAACCTTTAGCTGTGTTACCACTAAGTTTAAGTTCCATATTGGTGCTGGCACCCTACTCGTGGAGCTATTAGTTCGGTCCCTCCAGGAATCTTATGATTACAGGGGTTCTAAAGAAACTCCTTCCTATGTGACCTCTTGTGTAGGCCACTATCGCTGCTAAAAGTACCTTCAATGATGCATAAGTTAGTTTGCTGTCTAGTAGGTGTGTGAGGTATCATAGGACTATAGTGTGCTTTGCATTGTCTTGTAAGAACCCACATTTGTGGCACCACCTAGAGTATATTTCCCATTTGGCTGTGTAGCATTTTCCTGTTGTTGGTCTTCTTGCTTCTCTGAGGATTGCCACTATCTTCTCTGGCAAACCTAGATGTCCAAGCTCTATGTCCTCAGTAGCCAAGCTGCTAAACTCATGGTTTTTGGCTCTAGATGGAGAACTCTCCCCCCTTGCATGGAGAGTAGATTTTATAGCCTGGTAGTTTATGCATATTGTTTGGTGCTATCTCGATTATGTCTGAGAACCACGTCTGTCTAGCCCACTGTGGGGCGTTAAGTATTATTGTCATTTTGAGACTGTTTGCATTTGCTGATCCCTAATGGTAACAGTGGAATCTTGGACGAAACATAAGCAAATCTCCCTGACCACTCCATCGACAGAGCATTCCTTAGGGATTGGCAGTGTGAGTGTCTGGATGCAAAGGATTGGCATTTTTCGCTCTCTGGTGATGCAAATAGATCTATTTCTGGTGTTCCCCATTGCCTGAATATTGTTTGAGTACTGTTTGATTAAGTTCCCACTCGTGTGAGGAGAATGCTTGTCCGCTCAGCTTGTCAGCTTCTACGTTGTTCCCTGGAAGATGTATCATTGCTATCTTTATTTGTTTCTGGATGGCCCACCTCCAAATCTCTTGTGCTCGTCTTGACATTACAAAAGATTTTACCTCGCTCTATGTTGAGATAGAACATCGTTATTGTATTGTCTGTTTGAATTAGTAATTATTTTCCCCACAGCTGTTTCTGAAAGGCTATTAAGGCTAGGAACACTTTTTAGTTCCGGTACATTGATATGTCGTACTGCTAGCTGCTCTTTCCTATTTACTCTGATGTTGAGTTTTCCCATATGAGATCCCAAACCCATATGCGAGGCGTCTGTGGTAATGGTAGCACTCAGAGCTGGAGATACGAATGGTCTTCCAGTTGCTATATTTGTCCTGTTCCACCCTGCCATCTCCTCGTGTACTTTATATTTTTTTTTTACTTTTTAAGAGTTTTATATAGCGCAAACTAGACCCGAGACATCGGGTATCAGAGCGCTTTACATGAGCACCACTTTCATTATAGATGGACACATTCATTTTTGTTAGGCACGGGGAGATTAAGTGATTTGCCCAGAATCACAGGATGTTGAGCATCGTTGCCGAGACTCGAACTCGGTTCCCCAGTTTCGAGGTCGACCGCTCTAGCCGTAAGGCTACATCCTCTCCCCTCTCTATTTGCTTGACAACCACTAGATCTTCCCAACTCCTTGTGGCTTGTGACCATTAATTTTGTACTCATACATGTAGCCTTGCATATGGTATGAGAGGTATGCAGAAGGCCATTTTTCCCAGCATTTTCCCCACAGACCTCACTGTCAGAGACTGACCCTTCTGGTATTTTAGAGGTTAGTTGAGTAGAGGTAATATCCTCTTCTCGCAAGGATAAGCTTTCACATCGGCTGAGTTGATACTCGCTCCCAGGAGCAGTTTTCTCTTGTTCTGGGATAGGAGAAGATTTTTCTATGTTTATTTAAACCCCAAATGGTGGAGTGTTGATATCACTGTATTTATGTGATATTAGAGAGTTTGATTTTACCAGCCAGTCATCTAGGTACGGATACATATGCACCCCTTGTCTCCTTAAGTTCACCAACACAGCTGCTAAGAACTTTGTAAACACTCTGAGTGCTGATTTTATTCCAAAAGTCAGCACTTTGAATTGATAGTGTGCTTTATCTACCACAAAATGTAAGCATTTTTTGTGTCTGGGATTCACTGGGAGCTGTAGATGTGCAACCTTTACATCTATTGGACAAGTTACTTCCCTTCGGTAATGCCTTATCTGGTAGAGACATGATCTAGCCGCAGATTTCTTACCTTTGAATTTCCCACGAGCCCGATTGGATCCGTAAGACTTTTCTTAGACCAATACCCCTGCAAGCCGGTAGGTGGTGTTGGTCGGCTCCACATGACTTCGTCAACCACGCAGAAATGACGTCTGCGTCACCTATATAGGCGCCACCTTGGCAAGCTGATGTCAGTTACTTTTCAAGACTTTCCACGTCAGAAACACAGAGCCATCAAGAGCGCTGATGAACAAGGTACTTGCCTCCGGTAACGATGTATCTGTAAGAGACATTAGTAGTTATAGATTCCTTACCTTAGAATTACCCCAAAGCATCAGACTGGATCTGGAGAATTTTTTTCGTAGCAGTACCCCTGCTCGTCGGTAGGTGGCGTCGGTCGACTCCGCGTTCGTCGTCGTGGTCGCCTGGATGACGTCGCTGTCTCTACTTAGATGCCGCCCCTGCGCGCGGACATCAGTTCTGACACGACTTACCACGCCAGAAGCGCAGAGCCATGCAAGACACCGACCACTGGTGCACATAACTCGGGTCCTGTAAGGGAGTCCCTATCCCTAGAAGTCAGATAACAGAACGGGGAGGATGGGTGGGGCGGTAAGGAATCTAGAACTACTAATGTCTCTTACAGATACATGGTTACCGAAGGTAAGTAACTTATTCATCTGAAAGAGACCGTAGTTATATATTCCTTACCTTAGAATAGATACCCAGCAATGCCAACCCAGGAGGTGGGTCTGCGAACCAAGTTCACACCATGAAGTCTTGGAGAACAGAACGTTCGAAAAAGCCATCTCTCCGGACTTGGCTATCCAGGCAGTAATGTTTCGTGAACGTGTGCAGGGATGCCCACATGGCTTCCTGGCAGATGTCAACAAACGGAACGCAACATCCCAAAGCAGTGGTGGCTGCTGTCGCCAGAGTAGAGTGGGTGCGCAGCCCTACTTGAGGTTCCTTTTTTTCACCAAAGAATAACAGATCTTGATGCATAGGACAACCCATCGAGAGATGGTACGTTTGTGCACTGCCTGACCTTTCTTGCGCCCACATAACCCACGAAGAGTTGATCGTCCACCCGGAAGTCTTTGGTGCGGTCAAGGTAGAAGGTCAGCCAAGTTTTGGGTCCAGACGGTGGAGTCTCTCCTCCTCTTTGGAAGGGTGCGGAAGGGTGCGGAGGCGGGAAGAAGGTGGACAATGTGATGGCCTGGCCTATGTGGAAAGGGGTAACCACTTTAGGCAGAAAAGAAGGCCTAGTACGAAGGACCAGTTTGTCCGGATGGACAGCAAGAAAGGGAGGTTTGGAAGAAAGAGCCTGAAGCTCATTCACCCTGCGTGCAGATGTGATGGCAAGCAGGAAAGCAGTCTTTAAAGTAAGGAGACGAAGAGGACAATTATGTAATGGCTCAAAGGGAGCACACATAAGATAAGTGAGGACAAGATTCAAGTCCCAGTGGGGCATTACGAAAGGAGAGGGAGAAAAGAGATGAGTAAATGCCCTTCAGAAATCTATTAAAAATAGGGGACTTGAAGAGAGAAGGCAGATCAGGAAGGCGAAGAAAGGCCGAAATGGCCGAAAGATAGCCTTTAAGGGTGCCCAGAGCAGAGCCCTGCTGAGCCAAAGAAACAATGGAGGAGAACCTCAGAAAGAGGGGCAGAAAGGGGATCCACAGCCTTTGCTGTGCACCATGCCACAAATTTGTTCCATCAACAGGCGTATACCGTTTTAGTAGAGGGACGCCTGGCTGCCAAGATGACGTTACAGACTTCGGGAGGAAGGACGAAAGCTGTCAACTGTCGCCGCTCAATCTCCACGCAAGGAGGTGGAGGCTGGATAGGTTCAGGTGGAGAACCGTCCCATGCTGCTGCGACAGAAGATCCTCCCGAAGAGGCAGTCTGATCGGAGGATCGATGGCCATGCTAAAGAGCTCGGGGTATCAGACTCTTCTCGCCCAGAATTACTTGGGCCCTGCGCGCTTGATCTTATTCAGCACTTTGGGTAGAAGTGGTACAGGCGGAAAGACGTACAGGAGGCCGCAATTCCACTCGCGACGAAAGGCGTCGCCGAGCGAGTGCCGCCCTGGAAACACCAACGCGCAGAACTGCTGAAATTGCTCGTTCTCTTCGGTGGCGAATAGATCTAACCAAGGCTCTCCCCACTGATTACCATGCACCACCTCCGAGTGAAGACGCCATTCGTGATCCATGATGCACCGGCGGCGGAGTTTGTCCGCCCTGGCGTTCAGGGAACCCACCAGGTGTTGAAGCACCAGGGATATGCCCTGATGTTCCAGCCAGATCCAAAGGCAAAGAGCCTCTTGACATAGGGTCCACGACCCCACCCCGCACTGTTTGTTGCAGTACCACATGGCGGTGGTGTTGTCTGTGAACACCTGCACTACTCTTCCTGTGACAGAAGGAAGGAATGCCTTCAGTGCAAAACGGATCGCCCAGAGCTCCAAAAGGTTCATGTGGAGCCCGGACTCCGCCGGAGACCAGAGACTCCTGATCTCCGCCTCTCCCATGTGGCCGCCCCATCCCAGAAGTGACGCATCCGTCGCCACTGTGAACTCTGGTTGGGGAAGGGAGAGGGATCTGCCGTTGACCCAATTCTGGTTCGTGAGCCACCAATGCAACTGACTCGCAATGCCCTCCGAGATCTGGACGACATCTGAAAGATTGCCCTGATGCTGCGCCCACTGGAACTTCAGGTCCCACTGCAGAGCCCGCATATGCCATTTGGCATGAGCTACCAGCAGGATGCAAGAGGCCATGAGGCCCAGCAGGCTCAGAGTCATTCTCACCGAAATCCGGGATAGAGGCTGAAACATCGGTATCATAGCACGAATATCCCAGACTCGCTGCTCGGGAGGATAGGCCCGAAACTGCGCTGTATCCAGAACTGCTCCGATGAAAAGGAGCTTCTGAGAGGGAATCAGGTGTGACTTCGGCATGTTGATAGTGAACCCCAGCGAATGCAGGAGGTCCGCCGTAGTCTGGAGGTGGGAGACAGCCTGGGGTGAACCTGCATTCAACAGCCAGTCATCGAGATAGGGGAATACTGGAACCCCTGATCTGCGCAGATGAGCTGCAACCGCCGCCATCACTTTTGTGAACACCCGAAGGGCGATGGTAAGGCCAAAGGAGAGCACGGTAAACTGAAAATGCTCGTGGCCTACCGTGAATCGTAGGTAACACCGGTGGGCAGGCAAGACGGGGATGTGAAAATAAGCGCCATGCAAGTCCAACGCTACCATCCAGTCTTCAGGGTCGAGGGCAGACAGGACCTGAGCCAAGGTTAACATTTTTAACTTCTCCTTCCGGAGGAAGCGGTTGACGTCCCTGAGGTGTAAGATAGGACGCAGGCCTTTGTCCTTCTTGGGTACTAGGAAGTAGTGTGAGTAGCAACCACGACCTACTTCTGGCACAGGGACTCGTTCGATAGCTCCCTTGGCCAAGAGAGCCGTAACTTCCTGGCGGAGAAGGGCCAAGTGATCCTCTGACATGCGATGGAGTGTTGGTGGCATGGAGCGAGGGGTAGTCCCGAAGGGGAGGGAGTAGCCCCTTCGGACTATCTGCAAAACCCACCTGTCCGATGTGATGTTGAGCCAGTGGGGGAGGTGATGGCGGATCCTGCCGCCCACTGGCAACTGGTGGCCCTGAAAAGTCGGACTAGGAAGGTTTTGAGGCTGCTGCAGGGGGGGGCATTGGTGGACTGGCCCGCCCGCTGGCCTGCTGACTCGCGACTCTGGGTCCCACGTCCCCGGTCATGCATAGGCTGGGTAGCCTGCGCAGCCCTGTGGCTCTGGGCAGAACGTGGTGGGGCACGCCTTTCGTAGCCACGAAAGGGGCTAAAGGCAGACTGCATGGGGCGAGAAGTTGCTGCGAGGCCCAAGGATCTGGCGGTGGCCCCAGAGTCCTTGAAGCGCTCGAACGGGTTGTCCGCCTTGTCACCAAACAGGCGACGGCCATCAAAGGGCATATCCAAGTGTGGATTGGACATCCCCAGATAAGCCAGACGTTCTCAGCCAGGCGTAGCACCTCAGGGCTACAGAAGTGGAAACTGTCCTACCCAGCGAGTCGGCGGTACCCAGCCCACACCGGAGGTGAACTTAGCTGCGTCTCGACCCTCAGCAACAGCACGGGTGAGCATGGCTCGGGCCTCCTCCGGGCACTGTGGCAGCACTTGCGCGACCGTATCCCACACCGTGTGTGTGTGTAACGGCCCAAGAGACATGCGGTGTTCACCGACCGCAGTCCTAAGCTGGCGGAAGAAAACATCTTCCCAAGATAGTCCAGCTTCTTGGATTCTCTATCTAGGGGAGCAGTAGGGAATGAGCCTTTTGAGGATGAGTCTTTGACCACCAAGCTCTGAGGGGTAGGGTGTTGGGAGAGGAAAAGTGGGTCGCCCAGGGCCGGACTGTGGCATCGGGCAATCATCCTGTCCACAGGAGCCCCCGTGCTGGGCTTGGACCAAGTGCCCAGAAGGATGTCAGTGAGAGCCTCATTAAAAGGCAGCAGGGGCTCTGAAGAGGCTGCTACCGGCTGAAGCACCTCAGTCAGGAGGTTAGTCCTGACAGCCACCGTAGGAGGCTCAAGGCCCAAGGCCTCAGCCGCCCTACGCAACACCACAGCGTAGGAAGCCCCCTCCTCTGTAGCCACGGTAGGGGGAGAAAGCATACCAAGGTCTGGGGAGGTATCCAGACCACTGGCATCACCCAACTCCTCTCGCCAGTCCGGCTCAAGTTGGTCTGCTAGAGGGTTAACTGACCCCTCCCAGTCCTCCTCACCCTCCTCTGGCTGCCACTCAGGGCGATAGGGAACGTCAGGGATGAACATTGGTACAAAAGTACCCTCCGGCGCCGGTACCGACGTCGGTCCGGCACCGTGTCCACGTCGGGGGTGTGGCTGGGGTCGACGCCGGTGGGGGGCACAACTGGCGTTGGGGGCATCGCCACTGGAACCGGTGCTGGGGAAGGTACCGTGAGGTCGACCGGCACCAATCCGGATACAGGCCTGGATCCCTAGGGACCCTGCGGCGCCAGGGCCGGAGCCGCCGGCATCGAAGGCCTAGGGCCCCCAGCCGAGTCCGTGGGGCCCGAAGGCGCGCCAGCGCAGTCGGGCTGCCCAAAAATGCTGTGCAGCACTTTGTAAAACTGACAAAGCTGGGCAGGGGATGCTCCGGCTCCAGGAAAGGGAGGGAAGCGCCGAGCCTTCCCAGCGGTGTCCGAGCAAGGAGCTGGAGAGCGACGATTGTCCGGGTCCTGCGTCACATCCGCCGTTTGTACTTCGACTTACCGGAGGAGTGTGAAGACTTCGAAAAGGAATGGTGATGACCCCGCAACCTTCCTCTCGATGGGGACCTCGAGCGGCGCGGAGCCGACTGCTGGGCCTCCAAGAGCTTTAGGGACCGCTCCCGCAAAGACTTCGGGTTCATGGCCCGGCAGTCGGAGCACGACTTCGGATCTTGGTCACCGCTCCAGGCACACGAGGTGCGGATCGGTGACTGACATCAACTTGTGACAGGAGTCACAGGGCTTTTATTACTTTACATTTTAAGAGTTTTATATAGCGCAAAGGCTTGAAGCTGGTCTGACAATGGGACATCCCTCATGCTACCAGGAGTCAAAGACTCAAACAAGATGTCGACAAAAGTCGAAAAAGAGTTTAGTCAAAAAGTGACTAAGGGGCACGCTCTCTCCGGATCTGTGCTGGCTGGCGCGGAAAAAGAAATAACTGATGTCAGCGCGCAGGGGCGGCTTCTAAGTAGACACCGCGACGTCATCCCGGCGACCACGACGCCGAACACGGAGTCG
Source organism: Calotriton arnoldi (assembly GCA_963921515.1). NCBI lineage: Eukaryota > Metazoa > Chordata > Amphibia > Caudata > Salamandridae > Calotriton > Calotriton arnoldi. The sequence continues at coordinate 677,590 of CAWUFW010003448.1, forward strand.
ACCGACGCACAGGGGTACTGCTTCGAAAACATTTCTCCGGATCCAGTCTGAGGCCTGGGGGTAATTCTAAGGAAAGGAATCTATTAACTATGGTCTCTTTCAGATATAGGTGTTTTTAAGAAACTAGGGCCCTGAAAGGGAACAGCCCTAACCCTAGAAACTTGACAGCAGCAAGGGGAGGATGGATGGGTCAGTAAGAATCTGCGGCTAAATCAGGACTCTACCAGATAAGGCTTTACTGAAGGTAAGTAACTTGTCCATCTGATAGAGACATCTAGCCACAGATTCCTTATCTTTGATACATACCCAAGCAATGCCATTCCCTGAGAAGGGACTGCAGGCAAATTTACACTAGGAAATCCTGCAGGACTGAGCAGCCAAAGTGGCCGTACCTGCGGACTTGACTATCCAGACAGTAATGTTTGGTGAACGTGTGCGGGGATGCCCACGTTGCTGCCTGACAGATGTCCAGGACTGGTACTCCACATTGCAAAGCAGTGGTAGCAGCCTTAGCTCTGGTGGAATGAGCCCTTAAGCCTTCAAGAGGCAGCTTCTGGGCTAGAGCCTAGCAAATAGTGATGCAGAGGATGCCCCACCAGGAGATGGTCCTCTTCTGTACCGCACGACCATTCTTTGCTCCAACGTATCTCACGAAGAGTTGGTCATCCACCCAGAACTCTTTTGTGCTGTCAAGGTAGAACGACAATGCTCTTTTTGGGTCCAGGTCATGGAGCCACTCTTCTTTAGAGGGATGCGGAGAAGTGTATAAAGTGGGCAAGGTGACTGACTGCCCCACATGAAATGGAGTTACACTTTCGGAAGGATAATTTGCTAGGGAATATCGCCAGAAAGGGGGGTTTTGACGATGAAGCCTGCAGCTCGCTCTTCTCCTAGCAGAATTAATTGCCACTGAGAAGGCTGTTTTGATGCAGGGGCTCAAAATGGAGGGTACATTAGGAAAGTGAGAACCAAATTAAGGTTTGACTGAGGCATAATGAAAGGGGAAGGAGGGAACATATGTACCAGGCCTTTCAAAAATCTATGTACATTGGGTGATTTGAATAGAATATACCGCTTTTTTACGCATCCTTTTTCCCCGCAGGGAATTACAACGCAGTCGTTACAACAACCGCGTTGTAACCACGCATACCATTACCACGCAAGTCGTAACAACGACTTGCGGAGGGGGTGCGCTGGATGTTGGAATAGTATAATTTACTATTCCAACTCCAGTCTGTGCGGACAGTAGGGAAGGTGTTGGATTTCAAATCCAACACCTACTCCCCCCTCCGCAAGTCGTTGTTCCGACTTGCGGAGTAATGGTATGCATGGTTACAACTCGGTCATTGTAACGACCGCGTTGTAATTCCCTGTGGGGAAAAGTTTTCGTGGTAAACAATGTTTACCTTTGAATAAGGAGGGTTGGTCTGGCAACCTCAGGAAGGCAGACCAAGCCAAAAGATACGCTTTCAAGGTGCCCAGAGCAGAGCCCTGCTGGGCAAGTGATATAATAAAAAGCAAAATATCAGAAAGGGAAGCAGAAAGAGAATGTACAATATATTAAAATTTTGTTCCACAGGCAGGTGTATACCATCTTAGTGGAGGGACGCTTGGCTGCCAGAATAACATTGCAGACTTCAGAAGGAAGGTCGAAAGGTATCAACTATTGCCGCACAATTTTCATGCAAGAAGGTGCAGAGTTGACAAGTTTGGATGGAGGACACTCCCCTGCTGCTGCGACAGAAGATCGTCCTGAAGGGGCAGCCTGATCGGATGATCAATGCTCATTCATAGTAGCTCGGGATACCACACTGTCCATGCCCATTCCAGAGCCACAAGGATTACTTGTGCCCGGTTGATCCTGATCTTCTCGAGTACTCTGGCCAGGAGTGGTATGGGCGGAAAAGCATACAGAAGGGCTGAGCTCCACTCAAGACGAAAAGCGTGTCCGAGCGAGATCTGTATAGGAAACTCCAGTGCGCAAAACTGCTGACATCGCGTGTTCTAATCTAACCAAGGCTCTCCCCTCTGCTGAAAGAGAACCTTGCACCACCTCCGCATGGAGATGCCACCTGTGATCTGCTAGGCATCAATGGCTGTGATTCTCCGCCCTGGCGTTCAGGGAACCTGCCAGGTGTTGAACCAGCAGGGATATGCCCTGCTGTTCCATCCATGCCCAGAGGGCCAGAGACTCTTGACAGAGTCCACAACCCCACATCGCCCTGTTTGTTGGAGTACCACATGGTGGTTGTGTTATTTGTGAACACCTGAACTAGCCTTCCTTTGAAGGAGGGCAGAAAAGCTTTCAATGCAAATTGGATCGCACGGAGCTCCAGCATGTTGACTTAGAGTCCGGATTTAACCGGAGACCAGATTCCTCTGATCTCCACCTCTCCCAGATGGCCGCCCCGTCCCAGAAGTGATGCATGTCACTACTGTGAGATCTGGCTGGGGAAGGGAGAGGGGTCTAACTCTCACCCAATCGCGGTTGGACAGCCGCCACTGCAGGTATCGTGCTGTTCCCTCCAAGATCTGGATCATGTCGGAGAGATTCCCCTGATGCTGCACCCACTGAAACTTAAGATCCCACTGCAGTGCCCACATATGCCATCTGGCATGTGTCACTAGCAGGATGCCATGAGGTCCAGCAGCCTTCTCACTGAAATCCAGAATAGAGGCTGAAACATCAGTATCAAAGCCTGAATATCCTGGACTCACTGTTAGGGAGGATGAGCCCAAAACTGCACTGCATACAGAATGGCTCCAATACAAGAGAGCGTCTGAGAGGAAGTCAGGTGTGACTTCAGCACATTGATAGTGAACCCCAGCGAATGCAGAAGGTACGCCATAGTCTGGAGGTGGGAGACGACACCCTGGGGCGAGCCCGCCTTCAACATCCAGTCGTCGATATAGGGGAAGACTGGTACTCCTGATTTGCACAGATGAGCTGCGACCACCCTCCATCACCTTAGTGAACCCTGGAGGGGTGCTGGTAAGGCTAAAAGGGAGCACGGTAAACTGGAAATGCTTGTGGCATTCCGTAAACCGCAGTTAGAACCGATGGGCAAGACTGGAATGGGTAAATAGACGTCCTGCAAATCCAACCCTACCATCCAGTCTCCTGGGTGCAGGGCAGATAGGACCTGAGCTAGAGTGAGCATCTTGAATTTTTCCTTTTTGAGGAAGTAGTTGAGGACTCGTGGGTCTAGGATAGGACGAAGGACCTTGTGGTTTTTCGGGACCAGAAAGTAGCTGGAATAATAGCACAGCCTACTTCTAGCTCCAGAATCCTCTCTATGACTCCCTTGGCCAAGAGAGTCACAACTTCCTCCCGGAGAAAAATCAAATAACCCTCCATCAGCCGGTCGCATGATGGAGGCATGCAGGTAGGGGTGGTATCGAAGGGGAGGGAGTAGCCCCTTTGGACTATCTGGAGGAACCACCTGTCCGATGTGATGGTCTGCCAGTGGTGGAGGTGATGGCTGATCACCAACTGGACGCCCATGGTCTGGAAGGGCGAGACTAGGAGGGGGTTGGAGGCTGAAGCTGCCGGGGGTGGTGGACAGACCCGACCTCTGCCAGCCCGACCCACATGGTCGGAACGAACCGTGGCTGCGAAGGGTTTGCTGAACTTGCGGTGGCTGGGGTAGGGCGGTCACGGCTGAAAGAAGACCTTCTGTAGCCACGAAAGGGGCAAAAGGCAGACTGGGGACGTGCAGCCACTGAGAGGCTCAAGGACTTGGATGTAGCCCGTGAGTCCTTAAAGCGCTCCAGCACCATGTCTGCCGTGTCTCCGAAGAGACAGGTGCCATCAAAGGGCATGTCCATGAGCGAGGCTTGGACATCCCCCGAAAAGCCAGATGTTCTCAACCAAGTGTGGAGTCTGACAGCCACGTCGATGAAATGGCTCTGCCCCGCAAGTTTGGCATATTTCCGTTCAGCAGTTTTTGTGTAGTGCTTCTTAAAAAAGTCTATGGAAAATGTATGGGGATTTCGTGTTTTGGGACTTACCCTTTTTCTTGGCATCTACCTGACGGATCTACCATACAAATATTAACTTTATATATAGGCAATTGGATTTACTTTCCATTTTCCCTGTAACTTAGAGGTATGGATAGCACTATCGACATTTTAAAAAGTGCAGCCGTTTACTTGTTGACTTCCCGGCTCTTTTGGGAAAGCATGGTCTTCTAGTAACATAATAGTCCCAAAGGCACGATGGATCTTTGTCTATGCCCTTTGACTTTTTAGAATCACAAGAAATTCTGTCTTGGTGGTGATTCGTACGTGGTTTTCACTTTTTTAACCGCTCATGCGGTGTTAAAGAGGTCACGTGGTGAAAATTGTGGCACACAAAGCAGTTTATTAACCATTTTTTAAAAATCAATTTAAATAAGGAATGGTTTTCATTAATTTTTTTTTAATAATGTTTTTTCTTTTCCATATATCATTTGGTCAGCCTTGGAAAAAGTCACACGCTGGGACGTAAAACGTATCAGCTGAAACTATCTGGGAAGCATCAACAAATCTGTAGTTGCTGTTGAATAATCTGAATTGTATAACAAGCAGCGGCATGACAATTATGGACTTAGAACAATACAGTTAATGTCCTATAGATTTGGAGTGCTCCGCTATTTTTGTTTTTTCGTGCCTGGGCCGGGAATCTCATTCAGCTACACATGTGTTATAGTGTTTAGAGCACCGTTGTTGGTTTATTTTTCATTGCTCTAAGGATAGGGATGTGTAACTAGTGAACCACTGTTGCCTCCTTTTTGTATTGCCTTTAAAAGACGTTGGGGCATCTTAGACAGATGCAGGGATCAGGAAGCTGTCCATAACAGGCTCAGTAGACCTGGAACTAAAGATAGCACAGGACGTGATGCAGATATTTAAATGTAGCATTCTGAACATGACTTGATGCTTTTACTGGTGGAGTAGGTACATTCAGTTTAGATACCCCAATGACTAAGACTTGTGAACAGTATTTTTGTCATTAACTTGCAATACTCTTGCCAGATGAAAGTCTGATAAAATTGATGAGTATCACCTTTTGGAAGAGGATGACGAAAAAGAGGAGAACGCCATTCTAGGAGTGCAAGAGTACTGCTTCTTTTCAGGTACAATGACCCTTAGGCGGAAGTAATCTTCTATAAGAGTGTCTTGATCTGAGAGATGAAGATCAATGTGACTCATGCTTATGAGGAGCACAAGACCTTCTGGATGGAGACCTTGGCAGAAAGGTACTTCACTACAACAGCACTACAACACTACACACAGCACTACAACAGAGGAGGACCTAGAAACCCACAAGGAGAAGAAGTATGAGGAGCAGGTATTGAGAGTCACTGGAGAAACCACTGCCTGAGACGCTATCCGCGGAGTGGTAGTATGACAATTTGGTAACCTTCATGTAAAGAGCTTCAAAGGAGAACATCTAGGTGGAGAAAACGTATTACTAATTAGACCGGTCTCTTACAGGGAAGGAAAATAAGCCCTTGAGTATTCAGAATATAAGGTAGATGGAAGTCGTCTGGTCTTGAATATCTTTATACATGAAGCAGAAAAATTGAACACCTTGATTGACGTGTGTTGACATTGATAGTCTTGGTCACTTCCATGTTGAGTTTCTCAACAGAGAACAAGTGGCAGGTACCTCCACCTGTCCTGGACGTCATGAATTGCGAAAATGACAAAGCAGCAATGTCCATGGTGCTTTCATCTCTTTCCGGATTTTCCTCTGGGAAAGTCAATACATACTAGACTGTGCTGAGATACGTGCAGCCTCTTCTCCATGCTTTTTGTACCTTCTAGACAGCGATTGATTGTGCTTTCTAGGATATGTCCTGCACAGCATATTTCATGCTGATACTCCATTCTATTTTTTAGTGTTATGTGTAAATGAATAAGTTACTTACCTTTGGAAACGCTCTTTCTGGTAGACACTATCTATCTGCAGATCCCTCACCTTTTGAATATTTCCCAGGAGTCAGACTGGATACGGAAACATTTGAGCAGGATCTCTGCCCACCGGTAGGTGGCGCCGTGCGGCTCCACACGGACACCGTTCCGCTCGGAAAATTACATGTAGGGCCCATTTGCTGTCTTCTCCCGCGGGCTGTCGTTAGTTGCTTCTTAAAGCTATCTGCCCCCTCAGACACATAGCCCCAATAGTAAATTTGTTGTGACTAGTGTGCACATACCTAGGCTTGAGATCTTATTAATGGATAGAGTCCAATTCACAGAACGGAGAGGATAGGTGAGGAATCTGCGGTTAGATAGAGTCTCAAGTGTTACCAGAGGTAAGTAACTTGTTTTTCTGATAGGGGCCTCGAAGTGCCGATTCCACACCTTTTGAATAGATATCAAAGCAGTTCCCTATTTGGAGGTTGGTCTGTGAATGAACTCAAACCAGAAAACCCTACAGGACCGAGCAGGCGGAATGTTCTTTTCAAACCTGGCTTCCCAGACAGTAGTGCTTCTTGAATGTATGAAGTGATGCTCACGTAGGAGCCTGGCAGATGTCTAGTACAGGAACTCCGCATGCCAACACAGTGGTAGCAGCTTTGGCTCTGTTGGAATGAGCCCAAAGTCCTTCCAGAGGCTGCTTCTTGGCTAATGTGTAGCAGAACGTAATGCAGTGCATGATCCAGCACGAAATGGTCTTTTCCTGCATGTTCTTTGCTTTTCTCACTTCAGCAACCCCACAAAGAGCTGATGGTCCACCTGTTATTCCCAGGTACTATCAATATAAAAGCTCAGTGCTCTTTTGGGGTCCAAAAGATGAAGTCTCTCCTCCTTAGTGAGGCAGAGCATAGAATGCAGGTAAGGTGATGGTTGGACAAAACAAACAACAAAATGTTAGGTAACTTTGCCTGGAGAGGGTCTATCCGCCATGTGCTGCACCAAGCCACAAATTTGTCTCAATGACATGCGTATACAGTTTTTGTCGAGGGATGTCTAGCTGCCAAAAGGACATCAACCACCTCTGAAAGAAGGTGGACGGTGTTCAGCTGTCACCACTCAATCTCTGAGCATCAAGGTGGAGATTACGAAGGCCCAGGTGCAGAATCCTTCCCCACTGCTGTGACAGAAGGTCATCCCAGAGGGGCAACTTGATCAGAGGACAGATACTCATGCCCAGGAGCTCTGGATTCCACACTCTATGCCCAATCTGTGCCCACTAGGCAGACTTGGGACTGATCAGTCCCGATCTTCAGAATGGGGCAAAAGAGGTATCAATGGGAAGGCAGACAAGAGTCCCGAGTTCCACCCTAGGCAGAACGCATCTACTAGAGAAAGTGCAGAACTGCTGACACTGCAACTTCTATACAGTGACAAGTAGATCAAGCCAAGGTTCTCCTCATTCCCGAAAGAGGCCTTAGGACATTTCAGGATGCAACTGCAATTTATGATCTACTAGGCATCAATTGGGGAGCCTGTCCGTCCAGGCATTCAAGGATCCTAAAGGTAGTTTGTCACCGGAAAACTTCCTTGATGGGCCACCCTACATGGCAGTGGTGCTGACTTTTAGCACTTGTTTCAGCCTCCCCTAGATGGATGGAAGGAAGGCTTTTAACACCAAGCGGATGGACCTCGGCTCCAGAAGGCTGATATGGGTCAGGGCTCCACCAGAGACCACAGGCTTCTAATCTCCACATCTCCCAGGTGGCCGCTCCAACCCTGGAGTGACCCTTTGGTCACCACTGTCAGCTCTGTGTGGGGTAGGGAAAGGGGTTTGACAGCAGTAACCAGATCGTGGTCCAGCAGCCATCACTACAGATCTTTTGCAGTCTCCTCCGAAGTCTGGAAATAGTCAGAGAGGTCCACTTGATGTTGGGTCCAGCAGGATGAAGGAGGCCATCCATCCCAGCAGATTCAGGGTCAACCTCACTGTAATCCATGACAGAGGCTGAAAGATCTGGATCACAGCATGAACGTCCTAGACTCTCCAGGGGAAAGGAAAAAAAAAAACTGTGTCCAGAAGGCCTCCAATGAGGGGGAGTGTCCAAGAAGGAGTCCGGTGTGACTCTTGCACATTGATAGTAAACCCCAACAATGACAAAAGGTTTGCTGTAGTCTGGAGTTGCCAGGGGGCAGCCCGACTTAAACAGCCAGTCGTCGAGGTAGTGGGAAGTCTGAAATCCATGACCTCAGAAGGTGTGCTGCTACCACCATCATTTTTGTGAACATTTAAGGAGCATTAGTGAGACCAAAGGGGAGCAAAGTGAACTGAAAATGCTCCTGTCCCGCTATTGTAGGTAGTGCTGATAGGTCTGCAGGACGGGGATATAGAAATAGGCATCCTGTAGATTTAACACCACCATCCAGTCTACAGGGTAGAGAGCAGAAAAGACCTGGACCAGGGTGAGCATTCTGAATTTGGTGAGGAGAGGGGAAATGTCTAAAATAGAAGAAAGGCCTCCATCCTTCTTCAGCATTAGAAAGTAGTGGGAGTAACAACCACAATCCACTTCTGGCGCAGGGACCCTCTCAATAGCCCCTTCGGCCAAAAGGGCTTGCACTTCCAGCCGCAAGACAGACAGATGGGACATCTGTCAGTCAGTTCAGGGTAGGTGGAAGATGTGGTAGAGTGGCTATGAAGGGCAAGGTGTAGACCTTCTGGACAATCTGGAGGACCCCGATGTTATGACCTCCCAACCCAGCAAGAATAGTTGGATCCTGCCTTCTACCGGGTGGCTGTGCTCCACTAAGGACACGCTAAAGAGGTTTGGCAGGTGGGGCCGCAGGGATAGAAATAGGCAGACTGGCTCCCTGACCAGGAGATAAGTGGGTGCCACGGCCTTTGCCACAAAACTGCCGGGCACCTTGCTGAGGCTAAAGTGGCTGCCGGTATGAGGTACCCAAGCTGAAAATGCAAAAGGAACGGTAGGGCTGATGCAGCTGGTGAAGTGGGGCAGATAAACCCAATGAGCCCTGCTCTATTTGAACCACTTCAGAGAGGAATCTGCCTTGGCCTCAAAGAGGGGAATCCCATCAAAGGGCACTTTCATAAGCAACAACTGGACATTAACTAAAAAACTTGTCGAACGCAGCCGGGCGTGCCACTGGTGGTAATTGGATTCGTGATATCTAGGTCACAACAAATTGTGAATTTGGCCGCATCACAATTGTCCTCTATAGATTGGGTAAGGACATGTCAGAGGTCTTCAGGGACAATTGGGAGGACTTGAGCCACCGAATCCCAAAGAGCGTGGGAATAGCAGTTTAGCAGGGAACTGCCATTGTCAGACCTCAGAACGAACTGGTGGAAGAAAATATCCTCTTTCCAAAGGTCTCTACTCTTTTAGACTTCCTATCGAGGGAGGTAGCCGGAAAGAAACTTAGAAACGCACAGGTACTGCTGGAAAAGTTTCTGGATTTAGTCCGATGTCTGGAGAATATTCAAAAGGTGAGGAATACACAGTTATAAGTCTCTATCAGAAAGGAAATCTGTGGCGTTTACCACATTTGCAATCGTTTCCTCATGTTCCTCCCATCCAACCTCAACCCTAGATGTACTTTGGTAAAAATCTACTATACAGGCAGATCCACTCATTACCTGATCATTTACAACAATAAATGCATTTATTAGGGTAAAGGTGAGCAAAGCTATTTTTTTTAATGGTATCAATATTCTGTTATGCTACTAATGAACAAGTTACTTACCTTCGGTAACGATATATCTGTAAGAAACATAGGTTAGTTATAGATTCCTTACCTTAGAATTACCCCCAGGCGTCAGATTGGATCCGGAAGATTTTTCGTCAGCAGTACCCCTGCGCGTCGGAAGGTGGCGTCGGTCGACTCCGTGTTCGGCGGCGTGGTCGCCGGGATGACGTCGCGGTAGCTACATAGACGCCGCCCTCGCGCGCTGACGTCAGTTCTGTACACGACTTTCCACGCCAGAAGCGCAGAGCCATGCAAGACACTGACCACTGGTGCACAAAACTAGGGCCCTGAAAGGATGTCCTTAACACAAGAAGTCAGTTCGCAGAACAGGGAGGATGGGCGAGGCGGTAAGGAATCTATAACTAACCTAGGTTTCTTACAGATATATTGTTACCGAAGGCAAGTAACTTGTTCATCTGAAAGAAAGTTAGTTATAGATTCCTTACCTAGAATAGATAGCCCAGCAATACCAACCCCGGTGGTGGGTCTCCGAACCAAGTTCACAAAAGAAAGTCCTGGAGAATAGAACGGCCAAAGAAGCTGTCTCTTCGGACTTGGCTGTCCAGGCAGTAGTGTCTAGTAAACATGTGCAATGATGCCCACGTAGCTGCCTGACAGATGTCATTTAGGGGGACTCCTCGTCCCAAAGCAGTGGTAGCTGCCATCGCCCTGGTGGAATGGGCGCGCAACCCCACTGGAGGCTCCTTCTTTGCCAAAGAGTAGCAGGCTTTAATGCACAGAACGACCCTCCTGGAGATTGTTTGTTTGTGCACGGCCCGACCTTTCTTAGCGCCCACGTACCCAACAAAGAGCTGGTCATGCACCCAGAATTGTTTGGTGCGATCCAAGTAGAAGGAAAGCGCACGTTTTGGATCCAGATGGTGGAGCCTCTCTTCCTCTTTTGACGGATGCGGAGGCGGAAAGAGGGTGGGCAAAGTGATGGTTTGGCCAATGTGGAAAGAAGTAACCACCTTGGGAAGGAAGGAAGGTCTAGTTCTCAGGACGACCTTTGTCCGGATGGATAGCCAGAAAGGGAGGCTTGGAAGAAAGAGCTTGTAACTCACTCACGCTGCGTGCAGAGGTGATGGCCACCAGAAAGGCAGTTTTCAAAGTGAGAAGTCTGAGAGGACAGTTATGTAGTGGCTCAAAGGGAGCGCACATGAGGTAGGTAAGAACCAAGTTCAAGTCCCACTGAGGCATTACGATGGGAACAGGAGGAAAAAGATGAGTAATGCCCTTAAGGAATCTATTTACAGCAGGGGACTTGAAAAGAGAAAGCTGATCAGGAAGCCGAAGAAAGGCTGAAATGGCCGAGAGGTAGCCCTTAAGACTGCCCAGAGCAGAGCCCTGCTGGGACAAAGAAAGGAGGAACAAAAGAACCTCAGAAAGAGGGGCAGAGGGGATCCACAGCCTTTGCTGTGCACCATGCCACAAATTTGTTCCATCTGCAGGCGTATACCGTCTTAGTTGAGGGACGCCTGACTGCCAGAATGACATCGCAGACTTCGGGAGGCAGGTCAAACGACGTCAACTGCCACCGCTCAATCTCCACGCAAGGAGGTGGAAGCTGGACAGGTTCGGGTGGAGGACCGTCCCCTGCTGCTGCCTCAGAAGATCCTCCCGAAGAGGCAGTATGATCGGAGGATCGATGGCCATGTTGAGCAGCTCGGGATTCCAGACTCTTCGTGCCCAATCCGGAGCCACAAGAATGACTTGGGTCCGGTCGTGCTTGATCTTCTTCAGCACTCTTGGCAGAAGTGGTATAGGCGGAAAGGCGTATAGAAGACCGCAACTCCACTCGCGATGAAAAGCGTCGCCAAGCGAGTGCCGCCTTGGAAATTCCAACGCGCAGAATTGCTGACATTGCGCGTTCTCTTCGGTGGCGAATAGATCCAACCAAAGCTCTCCCCACTGCTGAAAGAGACCTTGCACCACCTCCGAGTGAAGACGCCATTCGTGATCCATCATGCACCTGCGGCTGAGTTCGTCCGCCCTGGCGTTCAGAGAACCTGCCAGGTGTTGAACCACCAGGGATACGCCCTGATGTTCCAGCCATGTCCAGAGGCGGAGAGCCTCCTGACATAGGGTCCACTACCCCACCCCGCCTTGTTTGTTGCAGTACCACATGGCGGTGGTGTTGTCCGTGAACACCTGCACTACTCTTCCCCAGACAGAGGGAAGGAATGCCTTGAGTGCAAGACTAATCGCCCGAAGCTCCAGAAGGTTGATGTGGAGCCCAGACTCCGCCGGAGACCAGAGGCCTCTGATCTCCGCCTCCCCCATGTGGCCGTGTGTGAGGTTTTGCAAGGATCGAGTTCCACAGTTACTTCAACTTGCGTGTCTTTTTTCTTTATATACACACAGTGTGTAACAAAAGCCAAAGTTCAAACACAGAAAATGCCTCTTATCCGTTGTCGATATTCTTCGTCTCGGGCTCCGAGTTTCGCTCTCTTCCTTCTTCCTGTCTCGGGGATTGGATTGTCCTCGGAGAAAGAGAAGAGCAGTATATGGTGAGTGAGACTGTCTGAGCCTATCACCTTGGGGAAGGGAGTGAAGGATCACCAAGTGCTTCGGACCTGGATCTAGGGATGTGAGGTAGTACAGGGAGCGGGGGTCGGATAGGTAGGAGTCGTGAGTGCTTGCCCGCTAACGCCGACTTTCTCCCTCCTCCCGGCCCACCCTTAGAGCCGCTCACATACCTGTGTGAGCCACGCTCCTCCAGGAGCGTGGCGGGGCGAAGCGCAGAATCGCTGGCCTCCTGGCTCTCCCAGTTTCTCTGCTCCTACGTGTTTCGCCGTCAGGACCAGGAGTGGGGTTCCCTCATCTGGCGTCTTCGTCTCGTCCTTCGGAAGGGCGTGGTCGGCGTCCTCCCTCTCCCAACGTCTTCCGTCGTTTCAAGTCCTGAATCGGGACCACCCCCTCCAGTCATTGGATCTTCAGTAGTGACAAAGGGTCCGTGGGCGGAGTCCTCTGAGGAGAGTTCTCAATTAAAGGAACCATGTCGGAAGGAAGCAGGCTGTATCGCAGGCACGGGGCTCCGAGACACAGTCCAGTCCGGTGGATCATCTGGCTGTGAAAAGAGGACAGGATCTTTTCCGTGAGGTGCACGCCACCAATCAGCCGTACTGTCAGTTCCCGCCCGGGGGACACCCGTCCCATCCCAGAAGTGATGCATCGGTCACCACTGTGAACTCTGGTTGAGGATGGGAGAGGGATCTGCCTTCGACCCAATCCTGGTTCGTAAGCCACCACTGCAATTGGTGTGCAGTGCCCTCCGAGATCTGGACGCAATCGGACAGATTCCCTTGATGTTGGGCCCACTGGAACTTCAGGTCCCATTGCAGAGCCCGAATATACCATCTGGCATGATCCATCAGCAGGATGCAGGAGGCCATCAGACCCAGCAGCCTGAGGGTCATCCTGACCGAAACCCGGGATAGAGGCTGAAAGATCGGAATCATAGCCCGAATATCCCGGACTCGCTGCTCGGGAGGATAAACCCGAAACTGTATCGTGTCCAGAACCGCTTCGATGAAGAGGAGCTTCTGAGAGGGGGTCAGGTGTGACTTCGGCACGTTGATGGAGAACCCCAGCGAATGTAGGAGGTCGGCCGTAGTCTGGAGACGACAGCCTGGGGCAAGCCCGCCTTCAACAGCCAGTCGTCGAGATAGGGGAAGACTGGAACCCCTGATCTGCGCAGATGAGCTGCAACCACCGCCATCACTTTCGTGAACACCCGAGGGATGCTGGTAAGGCCAAAGGGGAGCACAGTAAACTGAAAGTGCTCGTGGCCTACCATGAATCGCAGGTAACGCCGGCAGGACAGGGATGTGAAAGTAAGCGTCCTGCAAGTCCAACGCTACCATCAAGTCTCCAGGGCAGACAAGACCTGAGCAAGCGTCAACATCTTGAACTTCTCCTTCCGGAGGAAGCGGTTGACGTTCCTGAGATCCAAGATAGGACGCAGGCCTTTGTCCTTCTTGGGCACCAGAAAGTAGTGGGAATAACAACCACGACCTACTTCTGGGGCAGGAACGAGCTCGATGGCACCCTTGGACAAGAGTGACGACACTTCCTGTTGAAGGGCCAGGTGATCCTCCGACATGCAATGGTACTGAGGTGGCATGGATGGAGGGGTAGTCTCGAAGGGGAGGGAGTAGCCACTTCGGACTATTTGCAAAACCCACCTGTCCAACGTGATGGTGTGCCAGTGGGGGAGGTGATGGCGGATCCTGCCGCCCACTGGCGTTTGGTGGCCCTGAAAGGTCGGACTAGGAGGGTTTGGAGGCTGCTGCAGAGGGGGCTGTGGTGGACTGGCCTGCCCGCTGGCCCCCAGAACCACAGCGGTGGTTCCCACGTCCCCGGCCGCACTGGGGCTGAATAGCTTGCGCCGGCCTGTGGCTCTGGGCGGGACGTAGCGGGGCACCCCTTCCATAGCCACGAAAGAGGCGAAAGGCAGACTGTGCAGGGCGGGTGGTGGAGAGGCCCAAGAACCTGGCCGTAGCCCGAGAGTCCTTTAAGCGCTCTAGCGCGTTGTCTGCCTCGTCGCCGAAAAGGCGACGGCCATCAAAGGGCATGTCCATAAGTGTGGAATGGACATCCCCGGAAAATCCAGTCGAACGCAACCAGGCATAGCGTCGAAGGGCTACTGACGTTGCAATCGTCCTGCCAAGTGCGTCGGCGGTATCCAGCCCACAGCGGATGGTAAACTTAGCTGCGTCTCTCCCTTCAGCAACCGCTCGAGAGAGCATGGCCCAGGCCTCCTCCGGGCACTGAGGCAGCACTTACACCCACTCTGTGTGGCACACGGTTGCGCAACAGCCCAATAGACATGCAGTGTTTACCGACCGCAGTCCCAAGCTGGAGGAAGAAAACATCTTCCCAAGATGATCCAGCTTTTTGGATTCCCTGTCCGGGGGAGCGGTAGGGATTGCGCCCTTGGACGTGGAGGCCTGGACTACCAAGCTCTCAGGGGTGGGGTGTTGGGAGAGGAAAGTGGGGTCGCCCGGGGCCGGGCGGTGGCGTCGGGCAATCATCCTGTCCACAGGAGCCCCTGTGTTGGGCCTGGACCAGGTGCCCAAAAGGATGTCTGTCAGGGCTTCATTAAACGGCAGCAGGGGCTCCGAAGAGCTCGCTGCCGGTTGAAGCACCTCTGTCAGGAGGTTAGTCCTGACGGCCAATGTAGGAAGCTCGAGGTGGAGAGCCTCGGCCGCCCTACGCGACACCACTGCGTACGACGCTCACTCCTCCGTAGCCACGGTAGGAGGAGACAACATGCCACGGTCTGGTGAGGTATCCAAACCACTGGCTTCTCCCAGTTCCTCTCTCCAGTCCTGCTCATACACCATCTTGTCTGTTAAAGGGTCTCCAGACCCCTCCCAGTCCTCCTCAGCCTCCTCTGGCTGCCAATCTGGCCTCAAAGAGCCAGGGTAGAACAGGGGCACAAAAGTACCCATCGGCGTCAGATCCGGCGTCGGTCCGACTCCGTGTCTACCTCGAGGTGGAGGCCGAGGTAGACGTTGGCTGGGGGCACAGCCGACACCAGTGGCGGACGTGGTGCTGGTGGGATTGGCGCCGGGGGAGGCGTAACGAGGTCGACTGGCGCCGATCCGGATCCAGGCCTGGATCCAAGGGGATTCTGCGGCGCCGGGGCCGAAGCCGGCGACGCCGAAGGCCCAGAGCCCAGCCGAGTCCACGGGGCCCGAAGGCGCGCCGGCGGAGTCGGGCTGCCCAAAGATGGCATGCTTTGCTTCGTAGAAACTCCGAAGCTGGGCAGGGGTCGCACCGGGTCCTGGAACGGGGGGGGGGGGGGGGAACCCGAAGTCGACCCAGCAGGCTCTGCGCGCGGAGCCGCCTGAGTGGCACCACCCGCATCCCTCGTCGCGTCGGTCGACGGACGGGGAGTAGTCGGAGAGCGACGATGCTTCTTCGACTTCTTTTTGTGCTTCGACTTACCTGACCCCCGAGTGCGAAGACTTCGACGAAGAATGGTGTTGGATCCGCGACGGGTCCCTCGACCTACTCCGCGACCTCGAGCGGCGCGGAGCCGACTGCCGGGCCTCGAGTAGCTTTCAGGACCTCTCCCGCAAAGACTTTGGGCCATGGTCCGGCAGTCGGAGCACGACTTGGGGTCGCGCTCCAGGCAGTAGAGGCACACGCGGTGCGGATCCAACACCAACATGAGTCGGTTACAGGAACCGCAGGCCTTAAAGCCGGGCATCCCTCGTGCACAAGGAGTCGATGGACTCAAACGAAGTCGACAAAAGTCGAGAAAACGTTCCGTCAAAAATTGACTGGGGGTACCGCTCTCTCCAAATCTGTGCTTGCTGGCGCGGAAAAAGAAATAACTGACGTCAGCGCGCGAGGGCGGCGTCTATGTAGCTACCGCGATGTCATCCCGGCGACGCCGACAATGAACGCGGAGTTGACCGACGCCACCTTCCGAAGCGCATGGGTACTGCTGAAGGAAAACTTTCCGGATCCAGTCTGACGCCTGGGGGCAATTCTAAGGTAAGGAATCTATAACTAACTGTTTCTTTCAGATACTTTTAACAATCTGACTGATGCCATCCAATTCGTGCTTCATCTCTACACTAGATACTTTTAATAGTTCATGCTTAATGATGTTTGTTTGTACAAAGGAACTATTCACTCTGCAACGGAAACTATTCGTTCTCCGGTCTGAACTTAACATCCTGTGATTCTGGACAAATCACTCAATATCCATTTACCTAAAAAACATATGTAATGTATTCTGATGCTCATATAAAGCGCTCAAATGCCCTTGGGCCAAGTTCACGTAATATAAAATTGTTAACAAAAAAAAATGGCCTGTA
The DNA here is from genome assembly GCA_963921515.1 of Calotriton arnoldi. Lineage (NCBI taxonomy): Eukaryota > Metazoa > Chordata > Amphibia > Caudata > Salamandridae > Calotriton > Calotriton arnoldi. The sequence goes on from CAWUFW010003448.1 coordinate 694,095, forward strand.
TGATAATGACAAAGTGACCTAAGTATTTATATACAAGCAGATCGTATTTACTGCAGTTGTAAAGCAATACAGATTGTGGTTGTGCTTTTTTTTTTTTTTTGCTGAAAAACATTTCTGTTCATCTTTTGTTTAAAGCTGCACCACATCATGCTACATGCTATTCTTCACATAAAAATTGAAATAATCTCACAACTATTTTAAATTATCTCAATATATAGCATGCAATTAGTCAACACAATGGAAATGACAATCTAATAATAACAATATCAGGTAGTCTGGAAAAAGGATGTCAATTTTACAAAACAAACTTACTTCTGCATTGTTGTAAAAAGCTGTACTGTTTTTTTCTTGCACATCTTCTCCCCGTGCTGTGAAAAAAGTCAGGGGGTAGAAATCTTTGTGTGCTGGCTGCTTTCCACTGGCCATCAACTTTCCTTCGTAAAACAATTCAGATGTATAACTGCAACCAAATTAAGAGTATGGTATATGAGAACATAGGAAGAGATATACAAACAATCATTTACTTTCAATACCAAAGAAGTTCAAAGAAAATAAAGCAAATAGGCTTTCAAGAAGACCCAACTTGGATCATATCATATAACAGTGAAACCACAAAACTAAATATTAAAGAAATGTTTCCAAGAATAATTTAAGTTGCTTGGTTACAATATATCAGTCTCACATATTCATCCGCCCTGAACTAAGCAATAGAAAGGTTACCCATCTTTAGTGATGTCCTTCCTGAGGATACTTGATCATTAAGTAGATTTTGCTACCTATAAATCTACACAGTCAGAGAGGATTTGAATTTCAGTTGTACCATTCATCTGTACATGGTGGCGGGCAGGGAAGCATCGGTCACAGAGACACAGACATCACAAAAAGAAATTAAGTTGGACCTCCATATAGAGCTTGCCAAAGTGGATTACTTGCTTGCTTTAGGCCAGAACAAAAAGTGACAGAGCAATTTAACAGAAACAATATAGCCTCAGACCACACACCACCTCAGAAAAAGGGAGACGTGGTTGGAATAAAGTTTATAAAGTAATAAAAAGTAAAGTAATAAAAAATAAAAAAATGTAAAATAAGGTAACTTTTGCTGCTAATGTAGAAGTCTTTTATCAAAGCAGTGAGCATGCAAACTCTCTTGAAGATGTGGGCACTTCCCGGGTAACTAAAACCAGCAATGCTCGCAAAAGACCAAATATGACTACTTTGCCCTTCACAGAATGGACCTTGCTATTTTCACACGGCGTTATCACAGAACAACACATTAGTATTTTTTAGACCAGGAACTTGATTAGCAGTTGCTTGTTAGTCCTGTACTTTCTGACTTCTTCACACAATGGGTGAGGGCTCTTCTCAGTCTAACCTATGCTCAGCTCCAACAAACTGATGCAGAGCTGATACACTGCCGGAGGCCAGAGTCCTCTGATCTCCACCTCTCCCAGATGGCCACATGAACCCAGGAGGGACACATATGTCAATACTTGGAACTCTGTGTGGAAAAGGAAGAGGAGTCCGACGCTGAATCAATTGCGATTCCTCAGCCACCACTGCAGATCTTTTTCAGTGCCCTCCATTATCTGGACAAGGTTAGAGAGATTTCCCTGATGCTGCACCCATAGGGACTTCAGGTCCCACTACAGAGCCTGCATATGCCACAGGCATGCTTTAGCTGCAGCAGGCCATGAAACCCAGCAGCCTCAGAGTTGGTCACACCGAAATCCAGGACAGAGGCCAAAACATCGGAATCATAACCTGAATATCCCTGACTTGTCACTCCGGAGGATAGGTACGGAACTGGACTGTATCCAGATTGTCTCAGATGAAAGGGAGCGTCAGAGGGAGTCAGGTAGACTTCGGCATGTTGATAGTGAGCCCCAGCGAATGCAGGTCTGCCATAGTTTGGAGGTGGGCGACGACTGCCTGGGACGAGTCAGTCTTCAACAGCCAGGCACTGAGGTAGGGCAAGACAGGCACCCCAACCTCTGCAGATGGGCTGCAACCACCGCCATTACTTTTGTGAACACCCGAGAGGCGTTGGTGAGGCCAAATGAGAGCACAACAAAATGAAAATATTTGTGGCCCATCATGAACCACAAGTAATGCCCTGGGCGGGAAGGACGGGGATATGGAAATACGTGTTCTGCGGGTCTAATGCTACTATCCACTCTCCAGGATTCAGGGCAGACAGGACCCGAGCCCTTGTGAGCATCTTGAATTTCTCTTTGTTTAGGAAGTAGTTGAGACGGCGAAGTTCTAGTACAGGGTGGAGGCTTTTCTCCTTCGGCACCAGGAAGTTGCGCGAATAACAACCATGCCCTACCACTGGTGTAGGCACCCTCTTGATGGCTGTTTTGGCCAAAAGAGCCTGCATTTCCTCACGAAGGAAGAAGAGATGATCCTCCGTCAGACATTCTTGAGATGATGGGAAGGGTGGAAGTGTTTTCACACTCCTTCTGGATGGTTTGAAGCGCACACCTGTCAAATGCAATCATCAACCACTGAGGCAGGTGGCGCCTGATGAACATGTTACCTTCGGTAACGCTTTATCTAGTAGACTATCTAGCCACAGATTCCTTACCCAAGAATTATCTCCAGCCATAAGACTGGATGCGGAAATTTTTTCAAGTAGCCCTGCATGCCGGAAGGTGGTGTCGGCGGCGCCGGGAATGACATGTGGGGTGCCTTTGTAAGCGCCCCAGCAAGCTGAATCGGTTTATTTTCGCAACTTTCCACGGCAGAAGAGCAGTGCCAAGGAGGGCACGAACACCGGTGTGGAAAACTAGGGTGCTGAATTAGGAAAGCCCTGTACCTAGAAATCCATTTGCAAAGCAGGAGGATTGGTAAGGAATCTGAACCTAGATAAAGTCTCTACCAGATAAGGCGTTTCCGAAAGTAATTTGTACATCTGATAGAGACTTTTAGCAGCAGATTCCTTACCTTAGAATAGATACCCAAGCAATACCACCCCGGGAGGTGTGTCTGCAAAATAATTTCAAACCAAAAAGTCCTGCAAGACCTAACGGTCAAAGTTCTCATTCCGACGGACCCGACTGTCCGGGCAGAAGTGTTTAGTGAACTGGTGCAGAAAATCCAACGTCACTGCCTGGCAGATGTACAGGAACAGACCGCTGCGTGCTAACGCAGTGGTCGCAGCCTGCACTCTGGTGGAATGAACACGTAAACCCTCAGGGGATGCTTTTTGGCCAATACACAGCAGATTTTAATACATAGCACTTTCCATCTGGAGATAGTCCGCTTCTGCACAACCTTTCCCTTCCTTGCTCAGACATACCCCACAAAGAGTTGGTTGTCCACCCAGAACTCTTTCATGCGGTCAAGGTAGAACGTCAACGCTCTTTTTGGGTCCAAGCGGTGAAGTCGCTCCTCCTCTTTAGAGGGATGTGGCAGAGCGTAGAAAGTAGGCAGGGTGATGGACTGGCCTACATGAAATGGAGTGACGACTTTCAGCAGAAAAGAAGCTCTAGTTCGGAGAACCAGTGTCTGGGTAGATTTTCAGGCATGGAGGCTTGGATGACAAACCCTGTAGCTCACTGACCCTCCGGGTAGATGTTATTCCCACCAAGAAGGATGTCTTGATGGTAAGGAGTCCCAGATGACAGCTGTGCAACAGCTCAAAGGGTGTGCACATTAGGGGCGTTAGAACCAGATTCAGGTCCGACTGGGACATGATGAAAGGAGAGGGAAGAAAAATATGTTGCAAACCTTTCAAAAATCTATGTACAATAGGGTATTTAAAGAGTGCTGGCTGGTCAGGCAACCACAGAAAAGCTGATATAGCAGAAAGGTAACACTTTATGGTGCCCACAGCAATGCCCTGCTGGGCAAATGAAAGAATAAATAGAAGAACCTGACAAAGGGGAGCCGAAGGGGGTCATCTGTTTTTCTCCACAACATGCCACAAACTTGCCCCAAGGGTAGGCGTATACTGTTTTGGTGGAGGGATGCCTGGCTGCCAGAAAAACATCACAGACTTTGGGCGGAAGGTTGAAAGCTGTCAACGGTCACTGCTCAATTTCCACATGGAGCGTTGAAAGGTTCGGGTTAAGAACCTTCCCTGCTGCTGCGACAGAAGATCCTCCCAAAGGGGCAGTCTGACCGAGGGACAGATGGCCATGCTCATCAGCTCGGGATACCAAACTCTCCAGTCCACAGCCACAAGGATGACTCTGGTCCGGTCGTTCAAGATCTTCTTGAGAACTCTGGGCAGGAGTGGTATGGGCAGAAAAGAATACAGAAGGCCTGAGCTCCACTCGAAGCGAAAAGCATTTCCGAGCAAGAGCTGCCTTGGAAACTCCAGCACGGAAAACTGCTGACATTGCTAGTTCTCGGCGGTGGCGAACAGATCTAACCAAGGCTCTACCAACTGCTGCAAGAGACCTTGCACCACCTCCAGTTGGAGACGAAAATCCGTGATTTGCTAGGCATCATCGGCTAAGTTCATCCACTCTGGCAGTCAGAGATCCCGCCAGGTGCTGAACCAACAGGGAAATGCCTCACGTTCCAGCCATGTCCAGAGACATAGGGCCTCTTGACAAAGGGTCCATGACCCCAGCCTGCCCTATTTGTTGCAGTACCACATGGAGGAGGTGTTGTCTGTGAACACCTCCTACAATAGACTTCCCTTGATGGAGGGTTTCCGCTGGTACTCTTTAAATCGTATGTTCTAAGGTTGAGGGCCGATGCTTAAATTGTATACTGCGGCCAGGAAAGCAGGCGGGTTGCTGAGGGATTTTAGGGGAGCTACGATCATAATGATATACAAGGGGGGGTAAGGCACCAGTTGACTGTGCCTCCTACAGGCCGATATCCGGTTAAATGTGGAGACAAAGATTGTAGTAAGGATTCTGGCGAACCGTCTGGAGCAGGTGGTAGATTCCCTGGTGGCCTCAGATCAGTCTGGCTTTATGCCACATAGGGCCATGAGGCATAACCTGAGACGATTGTTCGGCTCCGGGTGTCTGGACGAGGTGGCGGTCCTCTTGAATCTGGACGCGGAAAAGTCATTGGATTCCTTGGAATGGTCGTACATGATGACAATTTTCAGCAAGATGGGGTTTGGCCCAAATTCCCCGTCTTGGCTCGGACTATTATACAAAGATCCTGGGGCGTGAGAGCCGTAATGTGGCCCTGATAGTGGCGCGGAATATGGTGACGGAAAAGCTAATGTATAGAGTGAGAGGGTGACAGTGCAAGTTTAATAAAATATGGTGCCTGTGGATTGAAGCAAGAGACAATGTGCTGACAGGCCAAGTTGGGAGGAAGGTAGTGGGACACAGGAGCCGGAGAAGATGTGAATGAGATTGGAGGTCGAGCAAGAGGAAGATCTTTTCTGTATTAGAACGTAACAGGTGGCAGCCCAACCTGGGACTATTGTGGGGTGAACGGATGCTGGTGGTAGTAAGCTTGACCACATGCCTCTTATTGTTGGGGGGTTTGTTCTGCTGTTTTCTTTGAATTGAAACTCAATAAAAATATTTATTTAAAAAAAAGATCTGGTTGGGGAAAGGAGAGGGGTCTGCTGCTGACCCAATTGCGGTTCATTAACCACCACTGCACATCTTTCACAATTCAGTTCAAGATCTGGACCATGTCAGAGAGATGTCAGCGATGCTGCGGCCACTGGAACTTCATGTCCCAATGCAGTTCCCGCATACGCCAGCGGGCACGTGACATAAGTAGGACAGAGGAGGCCATGAGGCCCTGCAGCCTCAGAGTCGGTCTCACTGAAATCCAGGACTGAGGCTGAAACAGATCATATCCTGAATATCCTGGCCTCGCCGTTCAGGAAGATAAGCCTGAACCTGCACTGTTTCTAGAACAAATGGAGATGAAAGGGAGCGTCTGAGGAGCAGACAGGTGTAACTTCGGCACGTTTATATTGAACCTCAGCGAGTGCAGGATGTCCACCATAGTCTGGAGGTAGGAGACGACAGCCTGGGATGAGCCAGCCTTCAACAGCTAGTCTTAGAGATAGGGGAAGACTTGCACGCCTGATCACAAATGAGCTGCAACCACCGCCATCTCCTTGGTGAACACCCAAGGGGCACTGTTAAGGCCAAAGCGGAGCACGGTGAACTGAAAGTGCTCATGGCCTACCGTGAGCTGCTGCGCCAATGTATGTGCCGCAGGCAGGACGGGGATGTGGAAGTATGCGTCCTGCAAGCCCAGCACTACCTTCCAGTCTTCCAGGTCCAGGCAGACAGGGCGAGCGTGAGCATTCTGAATTTGCCCTTTTTCAGGAAGATATTGGGAGGGCACTGTTCTAGGACAGGACGAAGGCCTCCCTCTTTCTTCAGCACCTGAAAATAGGGGATAAAGCAACCACGACCTACTTCAGATGCCGGCACCCGCTCTATCGCTTCCTTGGACAAGAGATGCCACTTCCTGAGGTAGTAGGTGGATAAGGTTCTCCGTCAGCCTGTTACAGTGTGTGGCATAGGTGGAGGGCAAGTCACGAAGGGGAGGCAGTAGCCACTTCGGACAATCAGGAGAACCCAGCAGTCGGATCTTATTGACCTCCAGTGGTGCAGGTGATGGAGTATCCTGCCTCCCACTGGGTGCCCATGATGGCTGGAGGGCAAATTAAAGGGGCTTGGAGGCTGTGGCTGCCGGCGAGAGGGGGGGGAGGGGGGGCTTGCCTCTGGCTACCCGACCCATGAGGTCTGTGGGCAGCGTGTCCTCTGCCTTGCAGGGGCTGGAAAGCATGCGTGTCGTGGTGGCTGGGTAGCAACGACGCTTAAAGCCCCTTCCGTGGCCACGAAAGGAGCGGAAAGTGGACTGGGGTTGGCGAGGGGCCATGGAAAGGCCCAAGGACCTGGCCATAGCTCTGCTGTTCTTGAAGCGTGTAGGAAAGTAGGATCTTTCTGACATGGTTGCCCCCACTTTTTTCATCCTGTCAGTGTGTTTAGACTGTAGAACACTGGGATCCTTCTAACCAGGACCTCAGTGTCGGTGCTCACTTCCCTAAATTGACTTGTAAGTACTTGGTACACCTCACAATTGGCATACTGGTGTACACCTGTAATTCCCTAGTATATGGTGCTAAGATACCCAGAGCATTGGTACACCAGGGGTCTCCCATGGGCTGTAGAACGTATGACACCCAAGGGAGCCCATGCAAACTGTGTCTGCAGGTCTGCCATTGCAGCCTGCATGAAATGGTGCATGCATCTTTCACTTCAGATATAAGGTTTACCTTCTATCCTGGTCACTGCACTTACACCTATAAGTCACCCGTAATGTAGGCCCTTCAGCCCAAGGGCAGGGTGCATGGTTCTTAGTGTGAGGGTGCCCTTCCATGAGCAGAGGCACCCCTACAAACCCCGGACCCCATACTCTGGGCTTTGTAAGTGCAGGGAAGCCATTTTAAGGTATATAGTGGACACTGGCAAACTCGAGATGTCCAACTACTGAATAGCTTTACTGAACTTGGTCATGTTTGGTATCAACATGTTGGAATCATGCAACTACACCAATTCCAGGGTAAGTTGCATGATACCATGTAGTGGGGGGAGAGGGGTCCTTAGAGGACACTCCCATGTCTACCTGTGTAGCCTTGCAGGGTCTGCGTGCAAGCCAGTGCTGCCGCCGACCCAAGACACTCTTCTGCCCTCCTGCTGGTGAGCCTAACTCGGGCATGGGAGGGCAGAACAAAGGATTTCCTGTAGAGGAGAGGTTTAGCCACCTCTCCTTTAGAATTTAGTGTCTCTGGGATAGGGTGGGGCTGCTTTCGAGCGCAACCAGACTGCTTTGAAGGGCACATTTGGTGCCCTCCTTGCATAGACTGGTTTACTCCAGTGCAGGAGCCCTTGGCTCCAGCTCTGGTGCAAAATCACACAAAGGACAGGGAAGTGCCCACGCCAGGGTGGTGCCCAGAGCGCTACCAGGTGGCCGCTAGATTGGTTCATATAGGTACCATAATATAGGCCCCGGTAACTTCATTACCTTTCACCTATATTCTTCCCTACATTACACTTATAACGGTTTACAGGGACTGACCTTTTACCTAGATACAACACTGCATTCAGAACGCAGGTTTTCCCTGGTTCGAAATCTCATACATTATGCATGAGGGTTCTTGGAAGCACAGCAGGACTGCCATCTCCTGTATAATATCTATGTATAAAGTTCATGCCCGACGTCATCCTTAGGCCGACACAGTAATACAGCGAGGTAGGACCCCTGGGGAGACCTATGGGTATATATACATCACATCTTGCTTAGAAGGACAGAGGAGACCGCGACTTCCCTGCAGACACACTGACCAGAGACGCTGAGGTTCCTGCATGCAGACACTCCAGCTCGCAGTGGTCTAACATCCCTCGTGGGGTGTCCAACTCGAGACCAAGACGGGGTTCTACAGTCTCTCACTTCAGGTAATGGGGATGACAAAATCCTAGAGGGATTCTTGGCTTAACATCTATACACATGCTAGGTACATGTTAGGGAAGCATCGTAGGAGTACGCATCTTTTTATCATGTGTTTTATATAATCTTATGTATTCATGATTATTGTAAGATGGTAGAGCTATACCATCCATTTACCTTTATAGTACTGCTAATCATTTATATCTTATACTGCCTAACGGTTGTTGCAGCTCATCTATTCTACACCAGAATAACAACTGTTCAATAAATAATTATTGAAAACGCCCAGCCTGTTTATTCTGTGTATCTCTCTGAGAGAAACTAAGTAAGCACGAGTGACTGAGCAAAAAGTAGTATATTGTTTCCACGGTCCTGAGGGATCAGGGTTGTCATGTTCGATGGTTGCCAAGAACTACTCTCTCCTTGGTAAGAGGAGATTCTAGTGGCACTGTGAGCTAGTTGGTACAAAAGGCCAACATACCCGTTGGGGGTGTTCAGAGTCAGTCTGTCACCAATCCTACAGTGTATGCTGTCCAAACGCGCAGATCCTGTTGAACTATTATAGGAGCTACACGATGGCGCCGCCAACGTTGGTTGGGTACTTATTCAACAGTAGAATCTGAGTAGTTCAGTCGTGCTAGCCTCAGAGACCCCTACTCACAAATCCCCAGAGACGTCTGGAGTGGGAGGGCACAAACTCCGCCACAGCTGAGTAGGCGAAAAATCCTATTTATTGGCTGTTGGTTAATCAAGCTTGAAGGACACAGTGTTCCTAAATTGTGCAAAACACCTTATCTTAGTTCCCTTGAAAAGTTATTACGTGTTCTAAACACAATGACTAACCAGGACATAGAACCAATAGAGCAGCCACTACCCCTCTCGGAAGACGAGGAAGATGCAAACGCAATACATATTGCGGCAAATGTTAGAAATGCGGTCACCCTGAAACTGCTTGCGCATGGTCTAACACCTAGGGGTGGCATAGTAGCTTTCGTGATTGAGGCACACGAATCATACAGAACAGAGGTATTTTATTTGTGGGTTACATTCCCAGCAGCAAATGCAAGACCAAAACATTTCATTACTATACAGAAGATGAAGCACCAACGGAATATTGTCCGTATGAGGACATTGAAGTTCCGCTCACGTACCAGGAACACTTATACTGGTTTAAAGGCGCCCTCCCCCATACAAGAAGTAGAGCAAGACTCGGTCCGCTCGGAAGAGAAGGAGCGACATGGCCAATATTAGCGGCCTATACACCACATCCTGACATTGAAACAATGCCAGGAGAAGACTTACTTATATTTCACAAAGAATAAATAAAAATTTACAGGAACACGACGCAGTTTATCATGAGGACACACACAGTCCAGCCGGCAACGGTTACAACAAATACAACTCTAGTTCAAAATACAGCAACTAAAATAACTCCACAAACGTTTCACGCAGTAATGGGTAAAATGCCTGCAAAACGTGAGCAAATGCCATTCTGGGTAGCTCAAAAAACAACAGCTAGAAGCATATTTCCGAATACTTGCCCTTATGAAAAACACAGAATGCGGACAATCTGCTTACCCATGGGGATAACACCACAGGTAGAGGATTGTACCTCTTGGGGTACAGTTTTCGTTGCTATATATACCAGAACTCATGGCATCCAGTCTTTAGCAGTAATACCAGACGTAGTAAGACAAATACAAAATAAGTACGGAGCAGAGCCTGCTCTGAACTTAGGGATAAAATTACTAGGTAATTATGCCCAGGTATCAGCCATAATATTAGCAAATTTTAAAGGGGAAGCAGCATCGGTGGCTATCCGCCAACGCCTAATGGAGTTCAGTCCTTTACAACAGGAGCACGAACTACCTAAACTAATTGAAACTGCATATGCAGAATTAGACAGGGACAGTTTGGGTGGAAAGGCATTAAAACCACAACTGATTGGTAGTCCGGAAAAAGGACACCTTCAAGCAGACACCTGCTTCATCAAAAAAGAAGTGAGACAATAACAAAAAACAAAAAGTTAAAGAAATCAGATCTCAATCCAGAGGTAGATCTCCTACACAGGAGCCTTCCGAAAGGAGCTATAACCTTAGGAATAGGGAAAATATTAGAAAACCTGACAGTTATCAGGATACTGATACACGTTCCTCTTGTTCCTTTCAGGGTTCAACGAAAAACTCCGAGAGGGAAGGACTGTCAGACAGACAAGAAGAGCGTACGAAGTCCAGAGACAAGCAACACGCTCAAGAATATACTTCCAAAAAAAGAAGACAAACCAAAACAAAAGCCACAGTTCAAAAAGGAGAAGGTTGTAGGTCTAAAAATCAGTCATGCCCAGAATTCGGAGGACTCGACAGCTGAACGGGGAATGGGCTCTGACGATGCTCAACAGAAGTATCAATAGCTTGCCAGCACCTGATGGAATTTCTGGTGATAGCGGACTTGAATGATTACATCACGGTGGAAACACCTGATACTAGGGTAAGTGTCCCACATAAGTTATATGAAATAACACTCCAAATGGAGGGGGACAAGCCCAGGAAAGTTAGAGATCTCTTTTGGGAGAACCTGACGTTTGGCTATGACATTTTGTTAGCTGAACAAGACTGGCCGCCAGCATTCGTCATGGACTACCCTAGGGGAGAAACAGTTATTCTACCAGTATTTTCCGACCCTGTTCCACAATATCTAAAATATACATATGCACGGGAGTGGGCTGTAGCCCTAGCTCCGGCATTGTACAAAAACCATGTTGGATGGGATGAGGATTCAACCCACCACATTATTCCATTAAAAAATACTCCGACTGCACACAGGCAATATCCAAAAAAGCAAGAAGCTAAAAAACAGGTCAGGGAGATCTTAGATCAACTTGAATATCAAGGGGTGATTGAAACTTGCACCTCTCAAATAAATAACCCCTGGTTTCCCGTATCAAAACCGGACAATTCATATCGTTTAGTTTTGGATTAAAGACATTTAAACACTTGCACTAAGACATTTGCAGTTCAAAATGCGCACGTGCCGAATTAATGAGTAACATTGTGCAGAAAAAATACAAAACAACACTAGATATCTCAAATGGATTCTTTTGCCAAAATATAGCGCCTGAAAGCAGGTATTTAACCGCATTCTCCGCGTTAGGCTCCAAACGACAATTTTGTAGACTCCCCCAGGGGATATAAGAATAGCCCGGGGTTATTTTCAGCCAGAGTAACTGAATTACTTCAAAATTTGGATCAAGAGGCATTTTCCTATGTGGATGATATTTATCTAACGGATGATGACCTGGAGGAACACTTGAACAGAGTAAATACCATAATTTTGGGATTTGCCTCTGAGGGTTACAAATTCAACTTTAAAAAAATCAAAGATAGCCCACCTCAATGTCCTTTTTCTGGGATATGAGCTTTCAAATGAAGGGAAAAGCCTAGCAGCTAACTTTTTAGAAAAGTGTACACTGCTCCAACCTCCAAAATCATTCAAAAAACTTACAATCAATACTGGGATTCCTGAACTTTGGCAGAACATACATTTTGGATTACGCAGAAAGGGTAAAACTTTTCTACGATTTAATGAAACCTGACTTTTCGGCTAGACAATGGACACAGGAACACACAGATATCCTTTGTTCTCTACAAGCTGATATGATAGCTTCCAAACACTTACAGACACGCGAAAACGTACGCAACCTGGTGATCCGTATAGTTGCGGGCCAATCAGGGTACACCTACTTAACATATAATGAAAGTGAAACCGTACCAATAGCATACAAATCGCATTTGTACACAAATGCTGAGATGCGCTTTGCATCAACAGAAAGAATTCTAACAGCAGTACAGACTCTGTAGTGAGAGAAAGAGCACTGGCTCAAGGGAAGCGTATAATTGTCTTTACCAGAGTTCCAGCCTTAGAGGCTGCGACGAAGGCAAGCGTTCCCAACGCTAAAGCCTTACATCCAAGATGGATACAATGGGCTAATTCTCTTACTGCAACAGATAAAGAATACAGGTACGACCCAAATTTAAAAACACAAGCATTTCTGCAATACGAACAAGAATATCCTCTACCAAATGAAATAATGCCTCTGGATCAGTATGAATATATAATTTACACTGACGGTTCTGCTCAGCCGGCCATAGGGAGTAAACAGCAATACAGCGCCATGTGTGCTATCGTTAAATGACGCATGCAGGGTGGAAAGTTTCATCCCAGTTGTACAAAAATCCAGTCTCTAGGAGACTGCACGGCGCAGGAAGCAGAATTAAAAGCCCTGTTACTGGCACTGGTAAATACGGATCGAGAATTCCCCACACTAATCGTGTGTGATTCCTTTTACTGTGTGCAGTCATACAATGAATATTTACATCACTGGGGACAAAATGGGTTTAAAGATGCAAAAGATGGGGTATGGCCAAGTAAGATGGCTGAGCGGACGTGAGCCGCTTCAGCTCCGGACCCCAACGACTGCCACGATCTGTTTCGGCCGAGTGCAGGGATTGGAAACCAAATGTCCGCAATCAGCAGGGCCCTGAGCTGACCAGGCTTCCTCCAGCGGGCCTGCAACGCGTTTGATGGGGCTGTATTTGCGCCGCGAGACGGGAGTGACGGAGAGCGGAGGCCGTTACTAAGATGGCGGACTGCCGCGCCGGACACCTCACGGAGCTTCCGAACAGGCCTGCGGACCAGAGGTGAGTCCGGTGTGCTCCCCAGATGGCACTGGTAACCCGCGGACCTCATGACCCAGCGAGAGGACTTTAAACGCCACCTACCTTCGCTCCGCTCCTCTCGGACACACACGAGTGCGGGCCTCCAATCCCCCAGGACCCAGTGGTGCAAGCGCGGTTGACAGGAGGAGACGGTGCTCGCTTTCCACGTGGACCTCAGCAGCAGTGGGCATCTCTCCTGCGCCATTGTGACTCTTCTGCTCTTCGGTTGGCCTTCTTTCCCCCCTAAAGTCTGCGGAGTGTGGGGGGTCTGCTGCATGGGGCCTTGCCTGACTTAAAGATGGCGGTTGAATAGCCTGACGCGCCGAGAGTTGGCTCCAATTCTACGGAGTGGACAGCGGGCGACAGTTGGTGAGTGCTGCTTCCTTCTCCTGGGCCATCCGGATTGGGAGGGAGACGTGGCGCCTGAAAATATATATACCTCCCTGGTGCACCACGCTTTGCGATGCCTGACCCTAAGATGGCAGTGTGACCTTAATATCGGGCAGAGGCCAGACCCCAGCACAAGGAGACCTGCTTGGACAACGTATGGACCTTTGACTCCATGCACTAGGAAGACCACTGGGCAATCGATTCTGAGCCGTGCAGGACTCTGCTCCTATGCCGCCCAAGAAGGCTCAAAACAAAGTCTCCCGCTACTTTGCAGCGCCGGAAAAGGGAACCTCGCCTTCGAAGACCGACCACCTACAGAACATGGCACTTACCCGGGAGGACCTGATATCTACTCTACGCGACTTTAAAACTGAACTATGTCTCGAAATTAAGCAGGACCTGCGATCTTCCATGGACCAACTCAAGGTTGATCTCACCGAAAAAATGGCGTCTCTGCGACAAGACATGGATGCGGTCGGTACCAGAGTATTGAAGGTGGAGGAACAGGCACAGGACCTGGAGGCCCGCACCACCAAATTGCAGGATTCTCAGCAAGCTTTGCAGACCCAGCTCCAGCAAGCAATACTGAATGCGGAGGATCTAGAGAATAGAACCCGACGGGAGAACATACGCATTCGAGACCTGGAGGAGGGCGCGGAGGGCCCTGATCTGGAAGCATTCGTGGTGGGCCTCTTTGCGGAACTCCTAGCTCCCAAACAACTGAAGCTCAAACTGGATCGGGTCCACCGCGTGGGCAACCCACAGACTGGAGAACGCAGACGGCCACGAGATATCCTGGTCAAGATGCACTCTTTTCGAACGAAGGAGGCCATCCTGAGTGCAGCGAGGAAAAAGGAGGAGACGTCCTTCCAGGGCTATAAATGTGCCCTCTTCCAGGATCTAGCTCCTTCTACCTTAGCACGACGTCAGCTGCTGAGACCAGTCACTTCAAAACTGAGAGATGAAAATATACGATATCGCTGGACGTTTTCCTTTGGGCTTGCCTTCGAATACAAAAACAAGACACACCATGTGACCGATCTTCCCGAGGGCCTTCGTATCCTGGGCCTTTCACCGCCAGAAGATGGAGATGCGGCGAACTTGTCTGACGCGGAACGACCTCGGCGGGGAGCCAGGGCCTGGTACACAGTTACGAGATCGCGATAGGTTATGAGTGGACTACACCTGGAGATTCGCCTTCTCATGCTACTCCGGCGGGCAGGGCCGCTGGCTCCCATACACACATGTGGAACTGTGTTGCACCGCATCTCTGAACCGGATGGAGGGTCACGTTGGCCTGCCGGGTGCACGAGACACTACCGCCGAGCAACAAGGACACTAAGGTTTTTATTTTCTACTTAATGAACTGCTCCCTAGACGTTTATAGCATGGCAGTCGGGGGGTGCGGGCCTTGTCCGTACCACCCAGAATTCTTCTCTTTTTTCTGGAAGAATCTCGAGCCGAAGGCCCGTTGGCCTTCTGGCTCCCTTTTTTGGGGGAATGTTGGGGTTTTGGGTTTTTTGGAGCGGGGGTTTCCTGGTGGTGGTGTACGGGCTCCATTGAACAATGTCTTCCTTAAGGTCCTACAGCACGAGTGGTGGGAGCTTGGTGACACCGGTAGTTTTCAGGGAGGGAGTCCCTTTTCTAACAGGGTTGGCTACAGCAACTCCAGCAAGGACAGGAGGTTCCACACGGGGAGGGAGGGAGGTTGGCCTTACCAATGGTTTCAGTAGCCACCTGGAACGTTAAGGGGCAAAACTCTCCCCAGAAACAGCAGAGAATCTGGAAATACCTCACAGACCGCAGGTTCGAGGTCGTAGCACTCCAGGAAACTCACCTTAAGAAGTCAGAAGATACTAGGCTGCGACACAAATCATATCCCTTAATATATAAGTCCTCCGCTGGGACCAAACACATTGGAGTAGCCTTGCTCTTCCATAGCACAACTAAGTTCCAACCCGAAGCCACTAAGACAGACCGGGAAGGAAGAATTGTAATGGTCAAGGGGAGGTTGAGGGGCACCCTTTGCACATTTGTCTCCCTATACGCACCCAATTCGGGCCAGTCCGCATTCCTATCTCACGCACTAGATTTGGTGGGTGGGTTTGCAGAGGGCCCGGTGGTCCTGCTGGGAGACTTCAATCAGACATGGCATGAGACACTAGATAGCTCACACACCAATAGGACGTCCGCCAGCAACTTCTCCAAAGGGACTAGACAGAAACTGCTCACCCTAGGCCTCTGTGACGCTTGCCGATCGTCACATCCCACCGGTAAGGATTACACCTACTTCTCACACGTCCACCAGACATACTCCAGGTTCGACTATGTCTTCATTAGTCGGGCACTGCTGTGCTCCCTGCAAGCAGCACAGATTCTGCCAATTTCCATATCAGATCACAGTCTGGTCACTATCAGTTTGTCCTGGAACGGGCCCCAATATAATACGCGGCGGTGGTACTTCCCGACGGCGATTACACGTGACAAGACACTGCGCGAAGAATTGAGGGCATCAATTACGGAATACTTTACCCTCAATCGCCCAAAAGCTACATCCCCGCAGACCAATTGGGACGCCTTTAAGGCGGTGTTGAGGGGTAAATGCATTCAACTCAATACGGTTCTAAATAAAAAGAGGGCGAAAGAACGCGTTGCCCTTGAAGGGGAGTTAGAGGCAGTGGAACAGGCACATAAAACCACTCCCACGCGGACACTGCAGCGGCAACTCACCGCGCTACGGGGCAAATTACGCTCCATCTATAACATTAGGGCTGAATATACGCTACTGAAGCTGCGTCAGACTTCTTACGCACATGGTGACAAGGTGGGTATCGCTTTGTTCGCCCTAAGTTGGCAGGGTATGCCCAGACGTGGGTCCCTTGCTCACTTGGCCACTGGATTCAAGATAGCCTGGCTGATGAGGGTTTTGAACCCGGAACCGGTCCCAGGATGCTTGTTTCCGGTCCAGGGAAGACATGGCTTGGCAGTTCGGGCTGGACTGTTCCCATGAGACACAGGGTCAGACTGATTTGCATATGGCCATGTCTGAACTGGGGTGGTGGAGTGAGCTAAAGAATGATGATGGATTAAACCCAGATCAGTTGACTGGGGGTGAGTGTTTGATTTGCTCTAACGCTCCGTCCATCATCCCCTTTGGTATCGCCTTGTTCGCCCTAGTTGGCAGGGTATGCCCAGACGTGGGTCCCTTGCTCACTTTGCCACTGGATTCAAGATAGCCTGGCTGATGAGGGTTTTGAACCCGAAACCGGTCCCAGGATGCTTTGTTTCCGGTCCAGGGAAGACATGGCTTGGCAGTTCGGGCTGGACTGTTCCCATGAGACACAGGGTCAGACTGATTTGCATATGGCCATGTCTGAACTGGGGTGGTGGAGTGAGCTAAAGAATGATGATGGATTAAACCCAGATCAGTTGACTGGGGGGGAGTGTTTGATTTGCTCTAACGCTCCGTCCATCATCCCCTTTGGTATCGCTTTGTTCCCACTTAGCACGCCAGCTCCGAGTGAAAAGAGAACACAAATTTATTGGGGGTATCCTGGACCAGGGGGGTCAGCTGCTTCATACTAATGTCATTAAAGCTAATATCTTTGGCGACTTCTACAGAAAACTTTATCAAGGTACACCTGCGGACACCACCTTACAACACCAATATCTCGACTCTGTGAATCTTCCCCACATCTCTTCCGCGGCAGCAAGTTCCCTAGATGCGCCTATCACTTCGGAGGAGGTGAGGCAAGCCATAGCGAGACAAACTTAATAAAGCCCCCGGACCGGACGGCCTTACGGCACATTTTTACAAATGCTATGCGTCCGAAATCACCCCCCACCTCACGGAGCTATTCCAGGCGATTGCGGCAGACTCTCGGGTCTCGCAGTCAATGGCCGAGGCGGTGATCTCGGTCATTCTCAAATCGGGGAAGGACCCCCAACTTTGTGCCTCATATAGGCCCATAGCTCTTCTAAATCTCGATGCCAAGCTCTATTCCGCGATCCTAGCCGCTAGGTTGGAGGAACTGATGCCCGAACTAATCCACCCGGACCAATCTGGCTTTATAAAGGGAAGGCAAACACAGGACAATATTCGCTGCACCATACACCTTATTGAAAAAGTGTCTAAGTTTAAACTCCCAGCGATCTTAGTGGGTCTCGATGCGGAGAAGGCCTTCGACAGGGTGGACTGGTCGTTCCTCTTCCTCGCCATGTGGAAATTTGGCTTTGAGGATAACTTCATCAACATGGTTAGGGCCAACTACCACCTCCCAAGCTCTCGAGTTATGGTCAACGGGTGTTCATCACTTCCCTTTGCTCTCAGCAGAGGCACTCGCCAGGGCTGCCCACTTTCCCCCCTCTTATTCGCCCTCAGCATCGAGCCCCTGGCGGAACGATTCCGGGCAAACGAGGGGATTCGGGGAATACGATTTAGCGGTATAGATCACAAAGCGTCCCTTTTTGCCGACGACATCCTACTCACGCTTACGGAACCGGCCTCCTCCCTCCGGGTAGTACAGGACGAGTTGACGCACTTTGAACGGGTGGCGGGATTTAAGATAAACCTGTCCAAATCCTCCATACTAAACCTCACGCTCCCCGCCGCGGAGGCGACCAGATTGAAAGGTCAGACGTCCCTGCAGTGGGCGAAACACTCGCTCCTCTATTTGGGGGTCCACCTCACGCCCAGGCTTACAGAATTATATAGGGCCAATTTCCCCCCCCCTGATGACCCAGTTGCAACAGGACTTCAAAAGATGGAAACCACTTTACATTTCCTGGCTTGGGCGGATCAATGCGGTTAAAATGACGGTTCTGCCCAAACTCCTATACTTATTTCAAGCCTTACCCATCGACCTTGATCGAGACTTACTACTGCGCTTACGCTCACTCGTTACCAATTTCATTTGGCAGGGGGGGAGGGCCCGTCTCCCTTTCCACGTACTGAGACGACCGAGGAACAAAGGGGGGGTGGCCCTGCCGGATTTCACACTATACTTTCAAGCGGCACAGCTACGAGTGGTGACCGAGTGGTCAGCACGCGAGTCAGATAAACACTGGCTCCACATGGACAGGTCGATTATGGGGAGCTCCATTTGGGACGTCCTGTGGAAGCCAAAGAAAGATCGCCCGCTGAACACCTACATCAGCACTCCCACTCGCACTACTCTGACAATCTGGGACCAGGTCACAAGGAGGGAGGGGTGGACCTCATTCCCTTCCCCATATACCCCGATTCACTTCAACCCGGCTTTCCCGCCGGCGCTGCGCGAGGGGCCCTTTGACTGCTGGAGGGAGGGGGGATACTTAAAGCTCGCTGACTTATTTCATAACTATGATGTCCTGACGATTGATAGCTGCAAAAGAGAATTTTTAGTCCCCCATAGTGAACACTACCATTACCTCCAACTTAAACATTGGGTCACACTCCCACACATCAGGGAGGCTGCGACTAGAGAATTGACAGATACGGAAAAACTGGCAGTCCACAAGGCAGGTTCCATGAAAGGTGCCATTTCCTCACTCTACAATATGTTATTGACTACACTACACGCACCCAGAGTGCGCTACATGTTCTTTTGGGAACAGGTTATAGGGCGCGATATCACTGAGGAAGAATGGAAACATGTATGGGGCGACATCACTAGACACAACAAATCGGTGGCCCTGAGAGAAGCCCACTAGAAGCCATTGCTACATTGGTACCTTTATCCTACTAAGCTCTGACGGATCTTTCCCGATACCTCTGATCTCTGCTGGCGGGGATGTGGCTTACAGGGGGACTTACGACACATTTGGTGGGACTGTCCAGCTATTCGGCCTTTCTGGAACGAAATACTTTCATCTCAAAGATATGTTGGGTTACCCAATCCCAACCACCATTGAGGGGGCTTTACTGGGTATTAGGGACCCGGCATTGGAACACCAAACGAAAGCTGATAAGGCAATTCTGTAGACGTGTCTAGGGGCGGCGAAACTCACGATAGCGGCTGCCTGGAAAAAAAAGGACACTCCAGCTACGTCTCTGTGGCATGCCCACCTGTGGAGACTTCTATCTATGGAACGCCTTGCAGACATCTTCCGAGATGATTACAAACCCTTTGAACATAAATGGGGTCCGTTAGTAACCTATCTATCCCAGGGTTTGCCCTCTGCAGTGTGTCCCTCCTCTGTCCGGGCTATGCACCTCTTCCAGCTCTAGCTTATCCTGCGCTGACATGTAGCTGGCTGCGTCCTCACTTCCTGAATGGATAGAGCCTCACGTCTACCACCCTGTTTTTGCCTGTACTTCCGCTGCCCATTTCTTCCCCATGTGACACCACCACCACCAGGGTTGGGGAGGGTGCCGGGGGGGAATTTTTTCTCTTTGACTTTATGTTGATGCCTGAGGGCCTTACTCAAGGCTTGGTGTCTTAAAACCTGCGTCCACTACTTTATCACCGGGGGCGGGGGGGATGTGTGGACTCTGGGACATATGAAACTGGTCTCTAATTAAGTGCATATATTTTGATCCAGGGCCTCACACGACCTACTGTATTCATGTTGTCTTTTTGGCTTTTGACGCTCAATAAAAAGAATTTTGACAACAAAAAAAAAAGATGCAAAAGATGGCACAATTAAGCACAAAATGCTATGGGAACAGGTAGTGGAGTTGAAAAACGAACTACCGAGCGCTCATGTGATACACACACTGAGTCATCAACGTGATGGCGTTCACGTTGAAGGGAATTCATTGGCTGATGAAGT
Organism: Calotriton arnoldi; assembly: GCA_963921515.1. Taxonomy (NCBI): domain Eukaryota; kingdom Metazoa; phylum Chordata; class Amphibia; order Caudata; family Salamandridae; genus Calotriton; species Calotriton arnoldi. The sequence continues at coordinate 714,350 of CAWUFW010003448.1, forward strand.
CACAAAGGTGGCTGTACGCACGGCTTCCGTAGCTGCAATCACTCGGTCTAAAACGAGAATAGACGGTGAGATTATGGTTGCGATTATTGCTACACGCAATAATATGGCAGTACCAAAGAAATTTCCACTCAAGTACTCCTACAAGTTAGATGCAAACAACGTTCCATTTGCTCAGATTCCTGGAGTGGGTGATAGAGTAATACCAAATATGGATCGCAGGTTAGGTTTAATTCTAGCAGCACACGAGAGTATAGGCTCTGCACACGCAGGAGTTACAGCAACTGTTTCTCTACTAAAACAGCGCTACTGGTGGGCAGGATTAACAAAGCAAACTAAGGACTATGTCTTGACATTCGACATATGTCAGCAGATGAAAGGCTCCACCATAACACGTCCAGCGCAGACACCATTGCTAATATCAGACAAACCACTTGCGTTTGTTTATTTGGACCACTGCGGCCCCTTACAAACAGATGGGGCTTACAAGTATATCATGGTTGCAGTGGATTCCTGCTCTAGATTCCCATGGGTGTGGCCCCAGTGCTCGGCTGACGCTCGAACTGTTATAAAAGATCTGCGAGTCTTTATAAGGACATACGCAATTGGCACATTACATTCTGACCATGGCCCCGCGTTTAGCTCTAGGGCATACAAGGAAGCCATGGGAGGTTTGGGTGTAAAATTGCGGTACTCCTCTCCGTACCATCCAGAGGGAAAGTCGGTTGTGGAGAGGAAAAACCGGGACTTAAAGCAATCTTTAACAGCTAGAGTATTAGGCTTGGGTGCGAGTTGGGTAAAACATCTGTATGGGGTACAAAGAGCATTGAATAACATGCCAAGAAGCTCTCTAGGGGGTGTCACTCCTTATGAGGTCCTATTTGGGACGAGAATATGGGTACCTGATCTTGATTGTGAAGGCACAGTGGAGGATGAAAAACCTTTTGACATCCATAAACGTTTGGCTGTTTTACAGGATCTAAATGAATCCAGGGCACTACTATGTCCAGGTGAAAAGGACCGCCACTGGGGAAGTCAAGTCTGTCACAGCAAGACCTGTCTGGATCCCTAAAGTTGGGGACCTGGTCAGAGAAAAAATAGCGGACAAAAAAGAATTTGGGCCATCAAACAGAAAGCCTGTCCTGGCAGTTGAAGGAACAAGAACAGTACTTCTGCCACCTCTTGCCGGTAAAAAGGGGAAAATATTTGTCTCAATAGACTAATCAAACCACACTATGTGGACGATACTGAGTAGTAGGCCGCGTGGACTCCGGAGTAACAGACACCCTCCTCTCACAACGATATAAGAAGTTCAAACAGAAAGACTCATCATGTTTGAAGAGTCACCTACACGGAATGATGGACTATGCAACAATTCCATGGAACTCGTTCCTCTTGAAACTGAAGTTCAAAATCAGAACTTAAATGAATAACAAATTTCAATTTGACCAAACACGGATATCTACGTCAACATACCCAACAAGAGCAAGCTACAGTTTCCACAAAACATGTGGAACTACCGAAAATTGAACGAACAGCATCTGGCTATTTCATTGACTTTGATACCTTTTCATTGGATCCAAGTGAACCTGAAACTATGCCAGCCCAAAAAACTCGCCAACAACGAATTAAAGATTTTCTGAACTTTCTTAAAAAGACTTACCTGGTATCACTTTGGGTGGAATTCTGGGTAACTACCAGGATACTTTTCTTTCTCTTCTGGATAGGCTTAGTAACTGTCTTTAGTATGCTTATTAATGGAACTTATCTTCGAGAAAGCTCTGCAGCACAAAAGTGAATGTGATTCTGAAACTGCATCTATCATCACATTGTGAAAAAGAGACCTATCATCAGTGAACATTACAGCAGTTCCTATACCTGACGGTATAGTGTGGGACAAGGTTGATTATGATATATATGGCCCGACCGAACTTTTAAAAATACCACATTTGTTTAAAATTTCAATAAGTGATATCATTACCTCAAGTACATTTTCCGATGATTGGGATTATGAAACTGTAAATATATGTTATCTGATTTAGAGAAATCTGCTGCTTTTTCTAATAATGAAATGTTGGAAGATACATCAGACTTTGAAACAATGTATTGCTATCAACATTATGGTCATCAATTTCTGCATAAATCTGCTAATCCCAGAAATGTTTTCACATACCACCAATGGGAACATTGCCTGACACCACCAAAAAGCAGTTAAAAAACATTTGCACAGAAATTTCCATATTTTTCGGGGTTTAACATGTCGGACCCAGCATCATACTATTATAAGGTTGCACCAACACCAGCACAGAAAAATATGTTGACAAACACCAAACAGATTTATTCTGCTTCCTTTATTGCCCGGTTGTCTGAACAAGGTTTCGACCTATGGAAAGACACCATAGACTTAAAATCTGTCTGGGGTACTAGAGACTGGCAGGTCCAGGGAACAGAGGCACTATTTAGTGCATGCCTTATTCCTCAGCAAATTATGTTTTTGAATGACCGTGCAACAAACGACTTGTCTTGGACTAGCCAAGAACAAAGACTTGAATACACCTCGGATGCCCACAACATCACCCACCGAGGGTAACAAAACATCACAAGAAGGGGTTACGCTAGATGAGATCATGCAATACAATAGATCAGACCCCGATTGAAAGGGATAGTTGATTTGGCCCACAGACACCAATAGATGTCAGGAAAGATTCAAGGGTAAAACCACAGGGTTTAATATCCACAGGCCAGATCCACGCTATATGCAGAGAGAACATCCAGGGGTAGTGACATCATACAGTGTTGGGAAGTTATGCCTTGATTGGCTAAGAACCTCAACACTTACACAGGTAAAATAACACTTATCCTTACTTGCAGAGGATGTGGACCTACAGGATTTTTATAAGGTCCTAGGAAACCACGTCATAAACGTTTCTATTATGCTGTTTATAATGAGATTTGGAAAATATCACAACAAAAGGACGCTGAGAGATTACGAGAAATAGATCGTTTAAACCTAGAGAAAGCTCTAGCAGTGGTGGACAATGGGTTAACTACACTAACCTCCAGGATATATTCACTAGGCAACATTATATCTTCTGCTATTGATGTCCTAGAACAGGATTTGTCCATATTACAACACGGGCAATCACAATTGCGTTCTATTATGTTATTAAGCTGCAATCTGCGCGGAGGCTATGTGCCTTGGAGTTTCATAAACAGCACGTCTCTGTTTTCTTCATACAATCTAACAGAAAAACAGAGAGAGATGGCACAAAGAGGAGCAAAGTATACAATGCTGCGTATTGAAAAACTGGACAGATTAGCTTTTACAGTGGCAGAGTCACCGTCCACAGAGTGGTTAATCCATGGCCACATTGCTCTTCCGGTCACTACTTTTCAATTCCAATATTGACTTGAACAAAAGCAGGCAGGCAGATATGAAGAAATGGGTAGGGAATTCATCAAGGAATCTTGGGAATTACCGTACAGATTTCGATGCCAGAGTGGGGAAAGAGAGGTGTTTTTGAGCGGTACAAACTGCGAGAATAATTTAAGTGGATCACTCATATGCCAGGATATAATGCTTCATGGGGCCTGTAACGGTTCGGTAGCGAACTTATCCTGTCATTTACGGGGTGCCCCAGCTGCCGTGATCACTTCAGTATTCAGGCTACTTTCAAATGGGAGTTACTTGATGTTGAACGATCAAGGTTGCTGTGGGATGCTTCCAGGCATCGCATATCTGGTAACCGTGAGCTCCAGGGTTACTTGCTGTATGCAAGTATTGTTTCCACCAACACATACAGTAAGGGAGGCGCCGTTATGGCCTTCGCTAAATGTTTCATTAATACGGTTTGATGCTTTGAACAGAATGAAAGACATGCTTTTACAGAAATGAGTACCCTTAACCTCCGCTCGAGAGACTTTTGATCTCCAGATCATAAGGTCTTCGGCAGAGATACAGGAACTCATACGTACGAACTGCCCCTTCCATTTCGCAGAAATGGTAAATCGTATCTTTAACATGTCTGATACGACAGGCATCGTCCACCTATTTAAGACCATAGGTTCTGGACTATTGAGCACCTTTCAGACGGTCCTCGGAGTTATACCAAACTTTATACACTCCGTATTTGGAGGGCTGCCGCTGATCCTGTTTCTAATAGCAGGTATCCTGATTGTCATTTTTCTGCTACGCAATGGACGTCCCAGTCACCAAGGAGATGGAAACGGTACTCCTGGAGCGAAAATATTGTGATCGCATGGTACAACATCTAGGCACACCTCGCCTAAGAGAACTAAGTGCATCTTGGTTCTTGTCATTTAGACCAGTCTGGATGGACTGCATCTTACCTGTCCTCCGATGCCTGTTTTGCGGAGAAGAATGCGTGTTAGTTCTCTGTTTGACACTCCCATCATGTGCGCAACCAGACGTTGATGCTTTACTGGACCTGATAACGGCCCATGTTCTGCAGTGTCCCCAGCGTATTCCGATGTTGATGGCGGCATTCCTAGAGCCACCACAGGCAGTATTGGCTCCTGTTGGTATGGACATCGGCTCCTCCTCTGACACCCAGGCCTTGGATGGCGCACAGGCTGCCCCAGCATCTGTTGTGGACAGTACGAAAGATCATCTGTGCTCAATTGACATAATCTGTGAGGTGTTACAGGGACAGTCGTCTGCGGAGGCAGGCAACGAGAATGTTGCGTCTACCAGCCAGGACACAAAAATTTGACTCATTCGGCCCGTCGTGTGCTGGGAGAAATTCGACCTTATATTTTGAGAAACAAACTGAAAAATTGGAACTCCATAACAAAATTGACATTCTTTTGAGCATGCATGGCTTTCAAATGCTTATAGTAGTTCGAACTATACTTTCAGACACATTAGGACTATGGCTTGAGTGACAATTTCATTTTTAGATTTTTAAAGATTTTTTTTTAGAACTTTTTAAACATTGTTTTTAGCACAACAAGAAACTAGTGTTTTTAACTATTTGCGTACCAGTGTCTAGTCAGCCTAGTAGTACGTTTAGAATTTAACCAAGTCATCCATTGGGAAGAGGAGTAGGTGTTATATTCCATATAGGTACCATAATATAGGCCCCAGTAACTTCATTACCCTTCACCTATATTCTTCCCTACATTACACTTGTAACGGTTTACAGGGACTGACCTTTTACCTAGATACGCCACTGCATTCAGAACGCGGGTTTCCCCTAGTTCGAAATCTCATACATTATGCATGAGGATTCTCGGAAGCACAGCAGGACTACCATCTCCTGTATAATATCGATGTATAAAGTTGATGCCCGACGTCATCCTTAGGCCGACAGTAATACAGCGAGGTAGGACCCCTGGGGAGACCTATGGGTATATATGTGAGAAGTTGGCCTGGTATATGCTGTCCACTAATTAAAGTGGGCACCTTGCACCAGTCCAAACGACCCTTATTGATGATTAGGTTAAAGACAACCTTTATAGAAAGCTATCCTAGTGGTAGCTGTGGAGAGCAGCCTTCAGGCTAAGTCTTGAAGGAATGTAAAGCAGCTTGTTTTACCAGTATATAACCTCTTGAACGACCAAATGAAAGGAGAACCACACCAGGTATATAGAAAATATATGTATTTATTACTAAACACTCTCTACTAACCTCTTTATGAGATTAGAGAACAAGGCACACTATATTACAGTACTAGAACGACAGTAAAGCACAAGTTACTTAACTTCGGTAACGATATATCTGTAAGAAACATTAGTAGTGATAGATTCCTTACCTTAGAATATCCCCAGGCGTCAAACTGGATCCGGAAAGTTTTCGTCAGCAGTACCCCTGGGCGTCGGTAGGGGTGTCGTGCGGCTCCGCGTCCGTCGTTGGCGTCGTGGTCGCCGAGATGACGTCGTGGACGCTACTTGGACGCCGCCCACGCGCGCGGACGTCAGTTCTGTACACAACTTTCCACGCCAGGAACGCAGAGCCATGCAAGATACTGACCACTGGTGCATTGAAACTAGGGCCCTGAAAGGGGTGACCTTAACCCTAGAAATCAGTTCGCAGAACGGGGAGGATGGGTGGGGCGGTAAGGAATCTATCACTACTGTTTCTTACAGATATATCGTTACCGAAGGAAAGTAACTTGTGCATCTGAAAGAAACACATAGTGATAGATTCCTTACCTTAGAATAGATACCCCAGCAATACCAACCCCGGTGGTGGGTCTGCGAACAAAGATCACACCAGAAAGTCACGGAGAACAGAACGGCCAAAGAAGCCGTCTCTCCAGACTTGGCTGTAAAGGCAGTAATGTTTGGTAAACGTGTGCAGCGAGGCCCACGTGGCTGCCTGACATATGTCTTGCAGGGGGACACCACTTCCCAATGCAGTAGTGGCTGCAGTAGCTCTGGTGGAATGAGCACGCAGCCTCACCGGAGGTTCCTTTTTAGCCAAAGAGTAACAGGCTTTGATACACAAGACAACCCAGCGGGAGATGGTTCTCTTCTGGACCGCCCGACCTTTCTTGGTGCCAACGTAGCCAACAAAAAGCTGGTCATCCACCCGGAACTGCTGTGTGCGGTTAAGATAAAAAGAAAGCGCACGTTTTGGGTCCAGACGGTGGAGCCGCTCTTCCTCTCTGGAAGGATGCGGAGGCGGAAAAAAAGGTGGGCAAGGTAATAGTCTGCCCAATGTGAAAGGCCGTAACCACTTTTGGCAGAAAGGAAGGACGGGGCCTGAGCACAACCTTGCCCGGATGGACTGAAAGGAAAGGAGGCTTACAGGAAAGAGCCTGGAGCTCACTCACCCGCCTGGCGGAAGTGATGGCCACCAGGAAAGCAGTCTTTAACGTCAGAAGACGAAGAGGACAGTTGTGAAGTGGCTCAAAGGGAGCGCACATCAAGTACGTCAGAACCAGATTCAAGTCCCACTGAGGCATCACAAAAGGAATAGGAGGAAAAAGCTGAGTAATGCCTTTAAGAAACCTATTTACAACAGGGGACTTGAAAAGAGAGGGCTGATCAGGGAGCCTGAGAAAGGCCGAAATAGCAGAAAGGTAGCCCTTAATAGTGCCCAGAGCAGAGCCCTGCCGGGCCAAAGAAAGAAGGAACAGTAGAACCTCAGAAAGAGGGTCAGAAAGGGGATCCACAGCCTTTGCTGTGCACCATGCCACAAATTTGTCCACCTGCAGGCGTATACCACTTTAAGTTTAAATGTTTTTATTGAAATTATCAACCAGCAACATGAGTAGCATCAATGACTTAGGCATGGCCTTGGTTACATGGCCGACATGTGGTTTAGCTAAGAGATCAGGACATGTAGAGAGCATTTTGTAGTAGAGGCTACGTATAACATATCCTAGGACCTTAATTTGTATCTAATCATGAAATGTCATGTCCTATCTTGTCATAACCAATCGTATCATATTGTGTCATAAAAGGAAACTTAATCTAACCCCCTCCCCCTCCCCGTCCCTTGTCCAGCAAAGAATAACCAAAGGGTAGTGCCAGTGGCCCGTTGTATAGATGCGGGCTTCAAGTCTCTGTTGTTTGCGGATCAGAGAGCCGTAGGAAGCGGAGATACCTGGGGCAGGTGACCTCTATGAATTCAGAGGAGAGCAGGGCCAAGAATGGTTGCCACAATTCAGCGAACATGGATCCCTTCCCCGCTAATGTCAGCGTTAACTTCTCCATCCCCATGATATGCCACAGTCTGTATAGCCAACCTGTGAACGTAGGGATTTGATCTGTGCGCCAGTGTGTCAATATGTTTTGTACTGCTGAGCCTAGTGCTATGGCAATCAGACGTCCTCTACGGGATTTAAGTGGGTAGGTCAATGGGTTCGGGAGGCCCAACAGGGTGTATGCGGGAAATCTCGGGATCTGAGTGTCGAAGTGTTTATCCACTTCATCTAGTACTTGCGTCCAGTATGGCTGAAGGTGCCTGCAGTCCCATAACAAATGTACCAGGGTGCCCACCTCCCCGCATCCCCGCCAGCAGGTCGCCTTTCGGGTGGGATCCATTAGGTGTAGTCGCTCGGGTGTGTAATACCAGTATGTGACTAGTTTAATAGAGGTTTCGGTCAGTCCCGTGTGGTATGCGGAGTGTCGAGCTCTGTAATACACCCCCTCCCATTCCTTGTGGCTGAGTGTCCTGCCCAGGTACCTCTCCCACCTCGCGCGGCTGGCGTTATACATGTGCGTATTTCTGTCGAGGAGCATCTTATACAGATCTGAGATCAATTTTTTATCAGATGTCCGGGTGACCAGCCATTTCTCATAAATGGAGAGGTGTCTGCAGGCTGTTGGTCTAACCTGGGCATGCAATGCCCAGTGTCTGACCTGGAGGTACCGAAGTCGCTCAGATTCGGGCAACCCGTAATCCGACCTGATTTGTTGAAACGATATGATACCGTCCGGATCAAAGAGGTGGCCCAGGGAGCGACAATCAGTGGCCCTCCACCGCGCAAAGGCTGGTACCTCCGTGCCTGGATGAAAGTCGGGGTTGTCCAACAGCGGAGTGAGCGGCGAGGGAAAGGTAGTGAGCCCGTGTTTGATATTGGTGCGATCCCACACGTCGAGGGTAGCCCGGGTGATCTGAGACGCATATAAATTGGGGGGTCTGTGTTCTCTCCGAAGGAATGGGATTCCCTGTAGGGGTCTGGCGGCTATCGCTTGGTCCTGGAACAACCAGTGTTTACCGGATTCCAACCGGCTCCACTCCACTAAGTGACGCAATTGTGACGCTTGGAAATAGATGTGAAGATCAGGGACACCGAGGCCCCCTTTCTCCGGTGGGAGCACCGTCAGGGCCCGTTTCATCCTTGGCTTGCGCCCGTTCCATATGAATTGTGCAAGTTCAGACTGAGTTTGTTGTATCCACCCGGCTGGAGGCCGGAGAGGCAAGGCTTGAAACAGATATAATATCTGGGATAAAATAGTCATTTTGACCGCCGCTATTTTGCCGAGCCAAGAGAGTGGATAGTGTTTCCATTGATTCAACTCTTTGCGGATTTTCGCCCTTAATCGTGTGTAATTTGTGGCCGCTATGGTCGAAAGGGAGGAGGCCAACTGGATCCCTAGGTAAGGAATCATATCCGTAGCCCATTGGATGGGAAGGTGTCCCTGTAGGTACGTGCGGGTAGCATGTGCCAGGGAAAGGTCTAATGCTACCGATTTATCCATATTGACCTTGAATCCCGAGGCCTGCGCGAAGGTCTCCAGTTCTGTGAAACATGCTGGCAGTGCAGTGGTCGGATTGGACAGCGAGATCAGAACATCGTCTGCGTACAGACAAATTGTGTGGACATCCCCTCCGAATTGAATCCCCGTTATTTCTGGGTTGTGACGGAATCGGTGGGCCAATGGTTCCATGTAAAGTGCGAAGAGAAGGGGCGACAAAGGGCACCCCTGTCTCGTGCCTCTCTCTATGGGGAACCGGGAGGACGTGTAACCGTTTACCCGTACTGTAGCCATGGGGAACTGGTAGCAATTTAAGATATGTGTCCGAAATCTCTCCCCCATCCCTGCCTTCTCGAGGACCTGTTCCAAATATGGCCAATGGACCCTGTCAAACGCTTTCTTAGCGTCGATAGCAAGCAGCATATATTCCCCCTGCGTACGTGTGGCCTTTTCGATGAGGTGGAGGGCCCGTTTAGTGTTATCGCTGGTTTGGCGTTGAGGGATAAAACCTGCCTGGTCCGGGTCAATCAGGTTGGGCATATGAGGCGCAAGGCGAGCAGCTAATATCCCGGTATATAGTTTAATATCAATTTTAAGGAGGGAGTTGGGGCGGTAGGCTCCACATGCAGTCTTGTCCTTCCCTGGCTTCGGGATGACCACTATGGAGGCTTCGAGCATGTCTCCCGGTATCATTCCAGGACCAGCGAAGGAATTAAAAAGTTTGGTGAGAATGGGGGCCACTAATGTACAAAAGGTTTTATAGAATGTTGCGGAATAGCCGTCGGGCCCAGGGGCCTTGGCCGGCTTGAGGCGTGAAATGGCCGCGATGACCTCCTCAATTCCTATCTCCCTGTCTAGGTGATCAGCCTGAGCGTGAGTCAAAGCAGGGAGGTCTATGGACGCGAGGTAGGCCGCTCCGTCTGCGTTAGTCAGCTGCGAGCCGGCATATAGACTTGCGTAAAATTCTCGGAACGTCTCCGCAATCTCGGAATCCTCCGAGATACATCGACCGTCTCTGTGCTGAATCTCCCGAACCCCCTGTCTCTGCCGAGTCTCCCTTAATTTATGGGCAAGGAGGCGACCACTTCTATCCCCCCCAGTATAGTAGGCGTGTCGCAGCCGGAGGGCAGCGTATTCCGCCCTGTCTTGGTCCAGGGCCGCTAACTGTTGGCGCACGGCTTTCAGCTGGCGCCATATCCGTGGAGCCCCTGTCCGTTGATGCATCTGTTCCAGCTCTTTTGTTTGCTGGGAAAGATCGTCCCTTTTGCGTTTGCGTTCTGCATTTTCTGCAGCTGAAATGGCCACCAGTTCACCGCGTATAACAGCCTTAAGTGCGGCCCACTGTGTGGATAGGGAGGTGTCGTCGTTAGCATTATGAGAGAGATAGTCTTTTATGGAATGCTGTATCTGTTCTACCACTGTCGTGTGGTGTAGCAGTGTATCGCGGAGACGCCACTGACGGGAGGGTCGCCGCACGGGAGGGAGAGTGAGGCACAAGTTACTAACTTGTGTAACGATATATCTGTAAGAGACAGTAGTTAGTGACAGATTCCTTACCTTAGAAAATCCCCAGGCGTCAGGCTGGATCCGGAAAGTTTTTGCGTAGCAGTACCCTTGCGCGTCGGTAGGCGGCGTCGTGCGGCTCCGCGTCCGTCGTCGGCGTCGTGATCGCCGGGATGACGTCGCGGGCAGTACTTAGAGGCTGCCCCTGCGCGCTGACGTCCAGTTCTGTACACGACTTTCCGCGCCAGGAACGCAGAGCCATGCAAGAAGCTGACATAGGTGTCTGAAAAATACTAGGGCCCTGAAAGGGATGTCCTTAACCCTAGAAATCAGTTCGCAGAACGGGGAGGATGGGTGGGCGGTAGGAATCTGTCACTAACTACTGTCTCTTACAGATATATCGTTACACAAGTTAGTAATTTGTGCATCTGAAAGAGACACGTTAGTGACAGATTCCTTACCTTAGAATAGATACCCCAGCAATACCAACCCCGGTGGTGGGTCTGCGAACAAAGATCAGACAAGGAAGTCCCGGAGGACAGAACGGCCAAAGAAGCCGTCCCTCCGGACCCGACTGTCAAGGCAGTAATGCTTTGTAAACGTGTGCAGCGAGGCCCACGTAGCTGCCTGACAGATAACCTGCAGCGGAACACCGCGGCCCAAAGCCGTGGTAGCAGCCGTTGCCCTGGTGGAATGGGCACGCAGCCCAACAGGAGGCTCCTTCTTAGCCAAAGAATAGCAGGCCTTGATGCACAAGGTAACCCAGCGGGAGATGGTTCGTTTGTGCACCGCCCGACCTTTTGGCGCCCACGTAGCCAACAAAGAGCTGGTCATCCACCCGGAAGTGTTTTGTGCGGTCGATATAGAAAGAGAGCACACGTTTTGGGTCCAGACGGTGGAGCCTCTCATCCTCTCTGGAAGGATGCGGAGGCGGAAAGAAGGTAAGCAAAGTGATGGTCTGCCCAATGTGGAAGGCAGTAACCACCTTTGGCAAGAAGGACGGACGCGTCCGAAGAACAACCTTTTCTGGATGGACAGACAGAAAGGGAGGTTTGCATGATAGAGCCTGGAGCTCACTCACCCGCCGAGCGGAGGTGATGGCCACCAGAAAGGCTGTCTTCAGAGTCAGAAGACGAAGAGGACAGTTATGTAGAGGCTCAAAGGGAGCGCACATTAAAAAGGTAAGAACCAAGTTCAAGTCCCACTGAGGCATCACAAACGGAACAGGAGGGAAGAGGTGTGTAATGCCTTTTAAGAACCTGTTAACAACAGGGGACTTGAAAAGGGAGGGCTGATCAGGGAGCCTGAGGAAGGCCGAGATAGCACAGAGATAACCCTTGATGGTACCCAGGGCAGAACCCTGTTGGGCCAGAGAAAGAAGGAACAGAAGGACCTCAGAAAGAGGGGCAGAAAGGGGGTTCACAGCCTTTGCTGTGCACCATGCCACAAATTTGTTCCACCTGCAGGCGTATACCACCTTAGTGGAGGGACGCCTGGCTGCCAGAATCACATCACAAACTTCGGGAGGCAAGTCGAAAGGAATCAACTGCCGCTGCTCAATCTCCACGCAAGCAGGTGTAGACTGGACAGGTTCGGGTGGAGGACCGTCCCCTGCTGCTGCGACAGAAGATCCTCCCGAAGAGGCAGACGGATCGGGGGATCTACGCTCATATTGAGTAGCTCGGGATACTAAACTCTTCGAGCCCAGTCCGGAGCCACAAGAATGACTTGGGCCCGGTCGTGCCGAATCTTCTTCAACACTCTGGGTAGAAGTGGTATAGGCGGAAAGGCGTACAACAGACCGCAACTCCACTCGCGACGAAAAGCGTCGCCGAGCGAGTGCCGCCTTGGAAATTCCAACGCGCAGAACTGATGACATTGCGCGTTCTCTTCGGTGGCGAATAGATCTAACCAAGGCTCTCCCCATTGTAGAAAGAGTCCTTGCGCCACTTCCGAGTGAAGACGCCATTCGTGATCCATCATGCACCTGCGGCTGAGTTCGTCCGCCCTGGCGTTCAGGGAACCTGCCAGGTGTTGAACCATCAGGAACATGCCCTGATGTTCCAGCCATGTCCAGAGGCGCAGAGCCTCCTGACAGAGGGTCCACGACCCCACCCCGCCCTGTTTGTTGCAGTACCACATGGCGGTGGTGTTGTCTGTGAACACCTGCACTACCTTCCCTTTGACAGAGGGAAGGAATGCCTTGAGTGCAAGTCGGATCGCCCGGAGCTCCAGAAGGTTGATATGGAGCCGGACTCCGCCGGAGACCAGAGGCCTCTGATCTCCGCCTCTCCCATGTGACCGCCCCATCCCAGAAGGGACGCGTCCGTCACAACTGTGTGCTCTGGCTGGGGAAGGGAGAGGGATCTGCCCATGACCCATTGCCGGTTCGAGAGCCACCACTGCAACTGTTTTGCAGTAACCTCCGAGACCTGGACGTGATCGGACAGGTTGCCCTGGTGCTGCGCCCACTGGAACTTCAGGTCCCACTGCAGAGCCCGCATATGCCATCTGGCATGATTGACCAGCAGGATGCAGGAGGCCATGAGGCCCAGCAGCCTCAGGGTCATCCGTACCGAAACCCAGGATAAAGGCTGAAAGATCGGAATCATAGCCTGAATATCCCGGACTCGCCGTTCGGGAGGATAGGCCCGAAACTGCGTCGTGTCCAGAACTGCTCCGATGAAAAGGAGCTGTGGAGAAGGAATCAGATGTGACTTCGGCACATTGATGGAGAACCCCAGCGAGTGCAGGAGTTCGGCCGTAGTCTGGAGGTGGGAGACGACTGCCTGGGACGAGCCCGCCTTCAGCAGCCAGTCGTCGAGGTAGGGGAAGACTGAAACCCCTGCCCGGCGCAGATGAGCTGCGACCACCGCCATCACTTTCGTGAACACCCGAGGGGCACTGGTAAGGCCAAAGGGGAGCACGGTGAACTGAAAATGCTCGAGGCCTACCGTGAACCGAAGGTAACGCCGGTGGGCCGGCGGGATGTGGAAATAGGCGTCCTGCAAGTCCAACGCTACCAACCAGTCTCCAGGGTCGAGGGCAGTCAAGACCTGAGCTAGGGTGAGCATCTTGAACTTCTCCTTCCGGAGGAAGCGATTGACGTTCCGGAGGTCCAAGATAGGACGCATGTCCTCCTTGTCCTTTTGGGCACCAGAAAGTAGTGGGAGTAGCAACCACGCCCTACTTCTGGGGTCGGAACATGCTCGATGGCCCTCTTGGCCAAGAGGGCCGTGACTTCCTTCTGCAGAAGCACCAATTGATCCCCTGACATGCGGTGGAATTAAGGTGGCATGGCTGGGGGGGTGGTCTCGAAGGGGAGGGAGTAGCCCCTTCGGACAATGTCCAAGACCCACTTGTCCGAGGTGATGGCACGCCAGTGGTGAAGGTGATGGCGGACCCTGCCCCCAACTGGCGTGCTGTGCACCTGAAAGGAGGGACTAGGAGGGCTTGGAGGCCGCGGACGGGGCGGGGTGTGTGACCTGACCCGCACGCTGGTTGCCCGAACCGCCACTGCGGTATCCACGTCCTCGGCCACACGAAGACGCCTGCTGCGCGGGCCGGTGGCTGGGCTGCTGACGTGACTGGGCGCCCCTTCCGTTTCCACAATAGGGGCGAAAAGCAGAGGTTAGCGGAGGGCGTGCAGTAGAAAGGCCCAGGGACTTGGCAGTAGCCCGTGAGTCCTTAAAACGCTCCAACGCATGGTCTGCTTTGGAACCAAAAAGACCGACTCCATCAAAGGGCATGTCCATGAGTGTATTCTGGACATCACCCGAGAAACCAGTGGTTCTCAGCCAGGCGTGGCGACGCAGCGCCACCGTCGTTGCAATAGATCTGCCCAGTGAGTCGGCGGTATCAAGGCCACAACGTATGGTGTATTTGGCCGCATCCCTACCTTCCGCAATGGCGCGGGTAAGCAGTGTCTGGACCTCCTCAGAACACTGGGGCAAAACAGTCGCCACCGAATCCCACAGGGAGTGGGTATATCGGCCCAAAAGACAAGCGGTGTTGATGGACCGCAAGCCAGCACTGGAGGAAGAAAAACCCTTCTTCCCAAATTGATCCAGGCGTTTGGATTCCCTATCCGGAGGGGCGGTAGGGAAGGCGGTTTGGGAAGCCGAGGCTTGGACAACCAAGCTCTCAGGAGTGGGGTGGACAGAGAGAAACAAGGGGTCGCCCGGAGCTGGGCGATGGCGTCGGGACACGTTCCTATCCACAGGAGCCCCTGTGTTGGGCTTGGACCAGGCGCCCAAAGAACGTCAGTGAGTGCATCGTTAAACGGCAGCACAGTCTCCAAGGAGGAGGCTGCCGGCTGAAGCACTTCTGTCAAGAGATTAGTCTTGACCGCCACAGTAGGGAGTCGGAGATGTAAGGCTCCAGCTGCCCTACGCAACACCGTTGCAAAATTGGCTCCCTCCTCCGTAGCCACGGGAGGAGACAGCATGCCAGTGTCAGGGGAAGTATCTAGACCACTGGCATCCCCTAGTTCCTCTGCCCAGTCCTCATCATACTGACACTGTTGTGCCAGAGGGTCCTCAGACCCCTCCCAGTCCTCCTGGTCCTCCTCCGGTTCAAAATAAGGAGGAGGAGGAGGGGCATTTGGGACCCAAGGTCTCATCGGCGCCGGAACCGGCGTCGAGCGACGTCGGTCCGGCTCCGGAGCCGGAGAGTACAGGGGGACGACACCGCCCGGAGCCCCGGGCGGCGTCAGAACGGCACCGGAGACATCGGCGCCGGCGGAGGCGTGGTCAGGTCGACCGGCGTCGATGGGGGTTGCGGTACCACCGGAGCCAGGATCGAGGCCGGGGCCGGAGCCGGGATCGAGGCTGGAGGCACGAGCGACGCCGGGACCGGAGTCGTCGGCGACGCCGGGGCAACCCCATCAGGGACCGCGGGGCCCGAAGGCGCACCGGAGGGACCTTGAGGCCCGAAGAGGCGGGCCATGGCCGACAGGAATTCCTGTATTTGGGCCGGATCCGCCCCGAACCCGGGAAGGACGGGTATTGCGGGGCGACTCCACAGGCATGTCCGGGGCCGCGGGGCGGGACGGTGCCGGGAGGGGCCTCAGCCGAGTCGCGAGATCAGGCGAGGCGAAGTCCTAGAGCGATGATGCTTCTTGGACTTCTTGTGTTTAGACTTACCGGACGACGAAGACTTGGATTCCGACGACCGGCGAGGACTCCGCGACCGACCCCTCGACCTCTCACGCGACCGGGGCTTGTTGCGACGCGGAGCCGACTGCCGGGCCTCGAGGAGCTTTCGAGACCGCTCTCGCAAAGCTTTCGGGTTTAGGGACCGGCAGTCGGAACCCGACTTCGTGTCGTGGTCTCGCCCGAGACAGAAGAGACACTCCAGATGCGGGTCTGTGATGGACATCATCCGAGCACAGGCGTCGCAACGCTTAAAGCCGGGCATCCCTAACGACACCTTGGAGTCGATACGAAAAGAAACAGTGAAAAAATTCACCAAAAAAGTTAGTCAAAAAATGACTAGGGCACTGCTCTTCCCTGATCTGCGCTTGCTGGCGCGGAAAAAGAAGAACTGACGTCAGCGCGCAGGGGCGGCGTCTAAGTACTGCCTGCGACGTCATCCCGGCGATTACGACGCCGACGACGGACGCGCAAGGGTACTGCTACGCAAAAACTTTCCGGATCCAGCCTGACGCCTGGGGATATTCTAAGGTAAGGAATCTGTCACTAACGTGTCTCTTTCAGATAGTCGCTATTACCGGCGCGTGATCAGATAGAGAAGCTGCACCTATCTCGACCCCTGTCGCCAATCCCTGCATAGGAGTGGAAGCCAGCAAGTAGTCCAGTCTAGCGTACGTTTTGTGCGCGCTAGAGTAATAGGAGTATTCAAGGCTGTGTGGGTGAAAGCAGCGCCACATGTCGTTAAGGTCTAAGTCGTGCAATCGTGACACCCCTGTTGCCGACATGGCTCCCGTCTGGCTGGCACGTTGACAGGATCCGTCTGTGTCATTATCAAATACTAAATTCAAGTCCCCTCCCAGCAGGATCCTACGCTCCGTCGTAGCCGTCGCTTCGGTGAGCGCCGTGTGTAAGAACTTCTCTTGTCCCTCATTGGGGGCATATACTGAGCCTATAATGAATGTAAGCCCCCCAAGTGTGAAACGGTATGTTAGGAGCCGCCCCCTAATTTCTGCGTCCTTTTGGAGGACTTTCCCCTGAAACCCCTGGGCAACCAATATGGCGACCCTTGCCGTCTTAGTGGGCCCCGAGGAAAACAGCTGGATCGGGAATTTGCGGGATTTGAGACGCTGGCAGTCTTTAGATAGTAGATGTGTCTCCTGCAGAAGACAAATATCTGCGTTGGTATTCTCTAAATATGACAAGACTGCCTTGCGTTTTACCGGATTGTTGAGGCCCCTAACGTTCAGAGTGAGTATCCTAAGCATGGTGGGAGCCATATATCTGGGAACGGTTGGGTTGCAGCTTTGAAGGAATCCACGATCTCCTGCTGCCTAAGAAGTGATCGGGTTGTGACATGGAGATGTTCTGCTTCTGAATAGGGAAGTGGTTAGTGTAACGGGCTGGACAAGGGACCCCAAAACCCCCAAAAAACAACCCCAAACAAAAGGTCATGTGCAACCCATCTGCAATAAGCAGAAATATAAAAGAAAACTTATGAATGTCAGAACATTGTCCATCATCCTCGGATGATTGGAATAGAGTCGCAAAGGGGGACATAGTGTGGCCAAGTACGTCCCTCCGCCCCCCCGCCAGCTGCCCATAAACAGGAGAGTCACATCAATGTGGCCTCTGAGTCAGATACATGTCAGGCAGGTTGCGACTGGGCCAGCACGGCAGGCAGGGACGCGAGCGCCGCTTCCCGCCCCTTCAGGATCTCTGCAGGATCTGGTTTTTTAGGGCGACGCCGGCGCCCCTGCTGTCTCCATCGCGGCCGTGCGTCCCCGGCACCGGGCCCGGGGCTGTCTTCTACATCCTCTTCGGCTGGGGGGTCAATTCCCAGCAGGCGACAGGCCTCCGAGAGGGAGCGGAGCTGGAAGAGTTTGCCATCTATACGGAAAATCAGTCGGAACGGGTGGCCCCAACTGTAGGAGATATTGCGCTGGCGAAGGTGGGAGGTGATGGGTTTAAAGGTTCTCCTTTTTGTAGCGTGAGTGCCGCCAGGTCCTGGTACAGGGCAGGATTCTGTCCTCGGAATGTTAGGGGTTGCATCTGTCGGGCTTTCTGCAGAATTTCTTCTTTGGTCCGGAAGTCCTGTACACAGACCAGGATGTCAGATGGTGGAGCTGTGGCAGGTCGTGGTGGTCCCACCCTGTGTGCCCTGTCCAGCTTAATTTCAGCTTCTGGTGGGTTGCCCATGATGTGATTAAAGAGTTCCCGAGTATACTTGAAGATGTCGCCCGTTTCTTCGTTGGCCTTCACTCCCCGGATCCTGATGTTGTGGCGACGGGAGCGATTTTCCAGATCCTCGAGGTGCGACTGCAGGTCTACTTGTTGCTCATGTATTCGAATGACTTCTTGCTGGAGAGTCGATAGTTCTGTGTCTCTCCCATCACTCTTCTCCTCCAGCTTGGCAACCCTCTCTCCAATGCCATCCATGTCCCGTCGGACATCTTTGATTTCGGTCATAAGATCCCGCTTAAGGGTTTGCAAGTCCTCTCTTAGAGACATGAACATGGACTCCAGGAAGGCCTTCGTGATAGGTTCCCCACCTTCCCCGCTCGTTTGCGCGGACATTGCGCATTGTCCGAGGGCATACTGCCCGCTTGGGTTTCTCCCTGGGTCTTCGCGAATAAGTCCTTGATGGTTCTTTCTCTCCGCCCGTGGGAGGCGGACATGCTGTGTCCCCGTAGGCGCCCAGTACTGGCCCAGAAGTGCCCCCCGGAAAGCCACTTGGTCCGTAGAGTTGTGGGGTGGGTCCCCAACGTCTTCCCCAGACCTCTCTCGGATACGGTGTGCTGCTATCTGGTTTCACCCGGCCCGGTTGTGTCCCTCGGCCCTCAGGGTGATCCTCCCTCCGCAGGCCGTCTATATGGACCTTCTAGTAGCTGTTGTGGGGCTCCAGGGGAACCTTCTCCTGCCCCGGGCCGACTCTGCCGCCGTGCCGTCCCTCCCTCGGCATGCTCGTTAGCTGCTACCCCCGCCAATCCAGGGTAGCTGGTCTGGTGCGTCTCCGACGCCTCTCGGGCCCGCCGCAGTAATCACCAGGTTGATTCCTGACAGGCCCCGTGGGCTCGTCCGCTCATGCCTCCCGGGTTGGGCGCCCCGTGTGATGCTCCCAATGTGAGTCAAGGGGCTAGGCCCCGCTCGAAGCGCTGGGCCCACTTCGCCGCAAAGCCTTCCACAGACGGGCCCGCTCCACTCCCCAGGCTGCTTCTTGGCTGTGGTTAGGCGTCGGAAACAGCGCTACCACCTCCCGGGCCCCTCGTTTCTAGCCGCCCCCCGTTCTCCTCACTCCCAGTGTCGAATGTACACTGCGACTTTACCCCCAGCACTGGTCACTTGCCTGATTTACGGCGGCCTAGCGGGCTCCTGAGGAACACGGGGTCTCTGAACTGCCGCTGGGCCTCGACATCGGACGGCGGGTGTTCTCCTGCGTTTCTGCCCGCGACGCCGCTCCTGTATCCGCTCGCCTCCGCCTCGTGTAGGGAGCGCCCCGGCCTCCAGCAGTGGGCACCTGGCCGTGTCCAAATGGGTCAGCGGGGCTCCGGGGGGTCCCGCCGCCTCAGCCGCGGAGACGTCGATCCCTTGCTAGGCCTCGTCGCAAAATGGTGGGTGTTCTCCCGCCCCCCGCCTGCGGGACTATGGCGATGCTCGTCCGCCCGCACACGGTGCAGGGAGCACTCCGGCCTCACCGGCGATCCCCCGTCTGGGTCACAGCTGGCCAGCGGGGCCCCCAGTGCCCCACAGCGCCGTCCGCAGCCTGCAGGCCCGCCGAGCTTTCAAGGAGCCCCCCTGCAAAATGGCGGGCGCCCCCTCTCACCGCTGCCTGCAGCGCAGCTCTGCTGTCAGATTGTCCTCCTGCGGCACAGGAAAGGCGCCTGTCCCTATTAGCGTGCTCCTGGTTTTGCCGCGGGGGGTCAGCAGGGCACGGGCCCCCCGATATCGCCAGCCGCTTGTGGGACCATCCGGTTGCTGCTGGGCCTTGTCGCCAAGTGGCTGCCTCGGAGACCGTCCGTCTCCACTCAGTGTGGGCAGCGTTCCAAGTCGCCTGGGGCGCTTCATGCTCCATCGGCCGCCCGGACTGTTCTTTCGGACACAGTCCCACCAGGGGAGCCGGCCTACTCTCGGAGCGCGATGATCCGGCTGCCCGCCGCCCCAGCGCAGGTCCGCACTTGGGGAGGCCGCTCCTCTGCCGGGCCGCTCCCGGCTCCGCCGCCGTGTGCCTCGCTGTGTCGCAGCTATTGCTCACCCCAGATGAACCTCCACTGCTGGCGCAACAGGTAGGCACAGATTCCTCGGTGTCCGGACGCTTATTACGGCAGATCGCCGGTGCTTTGCGCGGCGCTGGCGGGAGAGACGGGACTACACGTCCTATCGAGTCGCCATCTTGGCCACGCCCCCGCGTATACCACTTTAGTAGAGGGACGCCTGGCTGCCAGAATAACGTCACAAACTTCAGGAGGCAAGTCGAAGGGAATCAACTGCCGCCGCTCAATCTCCACGCAAAGAGGTGGAGGCTAGACAGGTTTGGGTGGAGGACCGTCCCCTGCTGCTGCGACAGAAGATCCTCCCGAAGAGGCAGTCGGATCGGGGGATCGATGCTCATACTGAGTAGCTCGGGATACCATACTCTTCGAGCCCAGTACGGAGCCACAAGAATGACTTGGGCCCGGTCACGCCTGATCTTCTTCAGCACTCTGGGCAGAAGGGGTATAGGCGGAAAGGCATACAACAGACCGCAACTCCACTCGCGACGAAAAGCGTCGCCGAGCGAAGTGCCGCCTTGGAAATTCCAACGCGCAGAACTGATGACATTGCGCGTTCTCTTCGATGGCGAATAGATCTAACCAAGGCTCCCCCACTGCTGAAAGAGACCTTGCGCCACCTCCGAGTGAAGACGCCATTCGTGATCGAGCATGCACCTGCGGCTGAGTTCGTCCGCCCTGGCGTTCAGAGAACCTGCCAGGTGTTGAACCACCAGAGACATGCCCTGATGTTCCAGCCATGTCCAGAGACGCAGAGCCTCTTGACAGAGGGTCCACGACCCCACCCCGCCCTGTTTGTTGCACTACCACATGGCGGTGGTGTTGTCTGTGAACACCTGCACTACTCTCCCCTTGACAGAGGGAAGGAATGCTTTCAGTGCAAGCCTGATCGCCCGCAGCTCCAAAGGTTGATATGGAGCCGGGACTCCGCCGGAGACCAGAGGCCTCTGATCTCCACCTCTCCCATGTGGCCTCCCCATCCCAGGAGGGACGCATCCGTCACCACTGTGAACTCCGGTTGGGGAAGGAGAGGGATCTGCCGTCGACCCAATGCCGGTTCGTGAGCCACCACTGCACATTGGTGTGCAGTGCCCTCCGAGATCTGGACGTGATCGGACAGGTTTCCCTGATGCTGCGCCCACTGGAACTTCAGGTCCCACTGCAGAGCCCGCATACGCCACCCGGCATGATTGACCAGCAGGATGCAGGAGGCCATGAGGCCCAGCAGCCTCAGAGTCACTCTGACCGAAACCCATGACAGGGGCTGAAAGATGGGAATCAGAGCCCGAATGTCCCGGACTCGCTGTTCGGGAGGATAGACCCGAAACTGCGCCGTGTCCAGAATCGCTCCGATAAAGAGGAGCTTCTGGGAGGGAATCAGGTGCGACTTCGGCACATTGATGGAGAACCCCAGCAAGTGCAGGAGGTCGGCCATAGTCTGGAGTTGGGAGACAACTGTCTTGGGCGAGCCCGCCTTCAACAACCAGTCGTCGAGATAGGGGAAGACTGACACCCCTGATCTGCGCAGATGAGCTGCGACCACCGCCATCACCTTGGTGAACACCCGAGGGGCGCTGGTAAGGCCAAAGGGGAGCACGGAAAACTGAAAGTGCTCGTGGCCTACCATGAACCGTAGGTAACGCCTGTGGGCTGGCAGGACGGGGATGTGGAAATAGGCGTCCTGCAAGTCCTAAGCCACCAGCCAGACTTGTGGGTCGAGAGCAGACATGACCTGAGCTAGAGTGAGTATCTTGAACTTCTCTTTGCGGAGGAAGCGATTGACGTTCCGGAGGTCCAAGATAGGACGCAGGCCTTTGTCCTTCTTGGGCACCACAAAGTAGTGGGAATAACAACCACGACCTACTTCGGGCATCGGAACGCGCTCGATGGCCCCCTTCGAACGCTGCGGGGAGCCCCTTCCTGTGCCACGAAAGGAGCGAAAAGCGGAAGGCAGAGGAGGGCGGACTGCGGAGAGTCCCAAGGACTTGGCCGTAGCCCGTGAGTCCTTAAACCGCTCCAACGCACTGTCCGCTTTGTCGCCGAAGAGGCGACGGCCATCAAAGGGCATGTCCATAAGGGTGCTTTGGACATCCCCGGAAAATCCAGTTGTTCTCAACCAGGCGTGGCGACGAACCGCCGTCGTTGCCATGGATCTGCCCAGTGAGTCGGCGGTGTCTAGACCACAACGGATCATGAACTTGGCTGCGTCTCTCCCCTCTGCAACAGCCTGGGCGAGAGCAGGCCGGGCCTCCTCCGGACACTGAGACAGCACATTCGCCACCGTCTCCCAAAGACAGTGGGAATAACGGCCCAAGAGGCATGCGGTGTTCACGGACCGCAGCGCAGAGCTGGTGGAAGAGAAAATCTTCTTCCCAAACTGATCCAGCTTCTTGGATTCCCTATCCGGTGGGGCGGAAGGGAAGGCGGTTGGGGAAGCAGAGGCTTGGACAACCAAGCTCTCGGGCGTGGGATGTTGGGAGAGGAAAAGAGGGTCACCCGGAGCCGGGCGATGGCGTCGGGCCACGTTCCTATCCACAGTAGCCCCTGTGGTGGGCTTGGACCAGGTGCCCAAAAGAACATCCGAAAGGGCTTCATTAAAAGGGCAGCAGCGGCTCCGCAGAAGTAGCTGCTGGCTGAAGCACCTCTGTCAGGAGGTTAGTCCTGACGGCCACAGTAGGGAGCTTGAGGTGTAGGGCCTCCGCCGCCCTACGCAACACCACTGCATAACTGGCTCCCTCCTCCGTAGCCACGGTAGGAGGAGACAGCATGCCAAGGTCTGGTGAGGTATCCAGACCACTGGCTTCCCCCAGTTCCTCAGCCCAGTCCTGTTCAGACTCGCAGGCTGCAGTGAGAGGGTCGTCCGACCCCTCCCAGTCCTCCCCTTGCTCCTCAGGCTGTTCAACAGGCCGAAAATAAGGAGCAGGGACATGGGGATAGAAATCCCCAAACGGCGTAGAGAACGGCATCGACCGACGCCGGACCGACGCCGCGTCCACTTCGGGGCTGAACCGGAGGTCGACGTCGTCCCGAGGAGCGGGCGGCGTCAGGATCGGTGCCGGTGGGGTCGACGTCAGTGGAGGTGTAACGAGGTCAACCGGCGTCGACCGGGATCCAGGCCTGGATCCAAGGGTGTCCTGCGGCGCCGGAGCCGACAGCGACGCCGGGGCCAGAGCCGCCGACGATGATGAAACGCAAGGACACCCAGGCGGGACCGCGGGCCCGAAGGCGCACCGGCGGGACCCGATGGCCCAAAGAGGTGAGCCATGGCCGACAGGAAGTCCTGTATCTGGGCCGGAGTCGCCGCCGACCCCGGGAAGGGGGGTAGTCGGGCGGCTACTCCATGGACTGCGCCGGAGTCGCGGGGGTGTCACCACCCGTACCCTCAGCCGTGTCGCACGACCGGCGAGGGGAAGTCGAAGAACGATGACGTTTCTTCGACTTCTTGTGCTTCGTCTTACCTGACCCCGAGTGCGAATATTCGATCCCGACGATCGTCGATGGTGACTCCGCTCACGGTCCCTCGACCTCTCTCTAGACTGGGACCTGTCACGGCGCGGAGCCGACTGCCGGGCTTCAAGCAGCTTTCGGGACCGCTCCCGCAAAGACTTCGGAGCCATGGACCGGCAGTCGGGGCACGACTTGGGGTCGTGGTCGCGCCCCAGGCAGAAGAGACACTCGCGGTGCGGGTCCGTCACCGACATCATCCGATGACAGTCCTCACAGGATTTAAAACCGGGCATCCCTAACTGCACCAGGAGTCGATATCGACTCGAAAAAAGGTGAGAAAAAGATCTCAAAAACGTAGTCCAAAAGAGACTAGGGATACCGCTCTCTCCGGATCTGCGCTTGCTACGTGGGCGGCGTCCAAGTAGCGCCCGCGACGTCATCTCAGCGACCACGACGCCAACGACGGACGCGGAGCCGCACGACGCCCCTACCGACGCGCAGGGGTACTGCTGACGAAAACTTTCCGGATCCAGTCTGACGCCTGGGGATATTCAAAGGTTCAAAGGCCAGCACCCTTGTGAGTACCGAGGTACCCGTGTTACCTAGCCCAGGGAAGCCGGGTGCATAGGGGTCAAGTGGTGTCGGAAACCCTCGTCGTTTTCTATGGCGTGTTACGAAGAAGAGCTGCTGCCGTGGAGAAGAAAAGTGTCCGGTGTGATCCAAGCCTGGATCGAGGATGTGAAGAACCTGAAAGCAGAGGGGACAAAGTCTGGGTCACTTCACGTGACCAGGAGCGGAGCAATCAAATCCCCGCCGATGTCGGGTGCTTCAGGTACGAAGAGGTGAAGCTTGACTCTGCAGCCACGGGGACCAGGAGACGTCGATGACTACCAGGATCCGCAGGCGAGCTGTCCCACGAAGGATGTCGATTGCTGAGGGGTCAGTTTCCGGATTGGAGACCAACAAGCCTTGGCAACTGCAACCCACGGGGTCAGAGTAATGATGCTTCTGTGAGGACCAGCAAGGTCCCCAAGCGATGGAGAGTCAGGGCACGTCTGGAGCAACCAGGGAAGCCCGTTGAAAGTTAGAGTTGCCTTCTTAGGGACCCACAGGTCAACGGACCAGGGATCGCGAAAGGACCTCGAGAGGAATCACAAAATGGCGGCCCACGGAACACTCGTTGAGTGTAGGCCAGCAATCTTCGGTGTAATTACTGCTCGGGGTCAGAGCTACAAGTAACCCAAAGCTCAGCCTCAGGGGTCGCCGGAAAGCTGATGCTTCTGCAAGTAGACGCGGTGTCCAGGGGTTCAGGTTGCAGGGTCACCACGAGGGATACGGTCCTCAGACTTGCTCTGGGCACAGATCAACCCCCAAGACCTCGGGAACCCACCTCCTGTGCTGCAATATTCTTCGGAGTCCTCAGGAGCTTCGGAGATGCAGACCGGTCAGATGCGTTAAAGGTGCCTGCCTTGCAGGGGAGTAACTCCTTTACTCCAAGGGAGATTCTTCAGTCATCCAGCGTAGTGTAGATCGTCGAAGTACTTGGTTTCTGTAGCAGAGTTTAGTCCAGGTGTAATCTAAAGTCCTGTAGCTAGGGGTTCCTACTTTATACCCAAGGAAGGGGTGGAACAAACTCTGGGGACCCACCTATGGGAAGGTCAGGACAGAGGGGTGGCTACACCCATGTCCTTTGTCCAGTTTCGCGCAAGAGCAGGGGCTGAGTGCCCCTGCAACCGGTTTGAGCTGGACTATGCACAGGGACACCAAATGTGCCCCCAGTGCAGATATCAAAGCACTCTTGGAGTGCACCCACCCAGCCCCAATACACTAAAGCCTGTCTGGGAGGTGGTCACACCTCCCTGTGACAGGAAACCTATTGTCAAGCCTTCCCCTGCCGGAGTTTCGTCCAGCAGCAGGAGGGCAGACTCGTGTCTGTGGCTGGCAGCATCCATTTTGTGATGCCAGGGCTCTGTGAAGCTGGTACCGGGTATACCGGTGCTGTCATATTTCTCCCTCTAGGAGAGAGGAATCATACCTCCCACACCAGTTACTGGTGTGGAGGTATGATTCCAAGGTGTTTGACACCAAACACGACATAATTCCTTGCAGCCATTTTAAAGTTGGCATTTACAGCGAGGTTATAATGCACTTAAGAGTATATGGTTGGCTGCATCACAGACAACCCCGGAATAGTGGTTCCGAAGGCTGCAGAGGGGCTCTGCTCATGCATGGGCACCCTCTCACATAAAACCCAGCACCCTGCCTTCAGGATTGATAAAGCCTGCCATTGGGGTGACTGATAGGCTTATATGTGCAGTGATCAGGATAAGGGGTCCATGCACCACCTTACACAGGCTGCAGTAGCAGACCTGTGGTGTCAGTTTGAATGGCCTCTCAGGGGTGGCATAATACATGCTGCAGCCCCTGGGAGGCCTCTGGGGTACCTATGCCCTGGGTACATAGTATATCATATACTAGGGACTTATAAGGATACCCCAGAATCCAATCTGTAGTGTACCTAAAGTACATGCAATCAATTTAGAGGAGAAAGCAGATAGACTGGGGTCCTGAATAGCAGGATCCCAGTCAGACTAAGTCGAAAACAGTGAAACATCAGCAAAAAGTGGGGTAACTATAAGAAGCAGATCCTACTCTCCTACACAACCCCCCCCCGCTCAAATGTCAGGACATTAAACTAACCTTGACCAGTTGAGTCTTCATGTTCTAAGTGGAAATATCTGGAGAGTCCATCTGCATTGGCATGGTTACTCCCAGGTCTATGTTCCACTGTATAGTCCATCCCCTGTAGGGAAATGGACCACCTCAAAAGCTTGGGGTTTTCACCCTTCATCTGTTTTAGCCAAAAGAGGGGCTTGTGGTCGGTCTTAACAATGAAGTGAGTGCCAAACAAGTATGGCCTCAGCTTCTTCAAGGCCCAAACCACAGCAAAGGCTTCCCTCTCAATGGCTGACCAACGTTTCACTCTGGGGGTCAACCTTCTGCTAATAAAAGCTACTGGCTGATCCTGACCATCATTCAATTGTGATAACACAGCCCCTACCCCCAACTCAGATGCATCTGTTTGGACAATGAATTGTTTGGAGTAGTCAGGACTTTGCAGAATGGGAGCAGTGCACATGGCCGGCTTCAGGTCATCAAATGCCTTTTGACAGCTGACTGTCCACTGAACTATCTTTGGCATTCTCTTGGAAGTTAAGTCATTCAAAGGGTCACTATGGATCCATACCCTTTGACAAACCTCCTATAGTACCCAGTCAGGCCCAAGAAAGCTCTGACCTGAGTCTGGGTGGTTGGAGCAACTCAGTCCATTATGGTCTGGATTTTGCTCTGCAATGGTTGAACCTGGCCTCCACCCAAAAGGTGGCCCAGGTACACAACTTGGCTCTGCCCTATCTGGCACTTGGTGGCCTTGATAATGAGGCCTGCTTTCTGCAGGGCCTCCAAAACATTTCTCAGGTGGACCAGGTGATCCTCCCAGGTGGAGCTAAAGACAGCAATATCATCTAGATATGCTGCACTATAGGCTTCCAGGCCTGTAAGGACTTTGTTCACCAACCTTTGAAAAGTGGCAGGTGCATTCTTCAAACGAAAGGGCATCACCACAAATTGGTAGTGCCCACTAGGGGTTGAAAATGCTGTTTTGGCTTTTGCATCCTCAGCTAGTCTGATTTGCCAGTAGCCAGCTGTCAGGTCAAATGTGCTGAGAAACTTGGCTGAGGCCAAAGTGTCTATAAGCTCATCTGCCCTAGGGATTGGATGGGCATCAATCCTAGTGACTGCATTGAGACCTCTGTAGTCTACACAAAACCTCATCTCTCTCTTACCACCCTGGGGGTGAGGTTTAGGCACTAAGACTACTGGACTAGCCCAAGGGCTATCGGAGGGTTCAATCACACCCAAATCCAACATCTTCTGGACTTCTGTACTGATGCACTCCCCGACATGGTCAGGTTGCCTGTAAATCTTATTTTTAACAGGCAGACTGTCCCCAGTGTCCACTTCATGAGTGCACCAGGTAGTCTGACTTGGAGTCAGTGAGAACATATGTCTGAACTGGTTGAGAACTTTTCTGCAATCAGTTTGCTGCTGGTCAGTGAGGCTGCCTGCCAAGGCTACACCATCTACTGAACCATCATCAGGGTTCTGTGAGACCAGGTCAGGGAGTGGATCACTCTCTTCCTCCTGTCCCTCATCAGTAGCCATGAGCAAGCCCATGTCTGCCGTGTCAACATATGGTTTCAGTCTGTTGACATGGAGCACCCTGTGGGGGCTCCTGGGAGTTCCAAGGTCCACCAGGTAGGTAACCTCTCCCCTCTGTTCAACAATTGTATGGGGGCCACTCCACTTGTCTTGGAGGGCTGCTGGGGCCACAGGCTCCAACACCCATACTTTCTGTCCTGGCTGATAAACAGTCAACACAGCCATTTGGTCATGCCAGGCCTTTTGTAATTCCTGGCTAGCCTCAAGGTTTTTAGTTGCCGTCTTCATGTACTCAGCCATCCGGGAGTGGAGACCAAGTACATAGTCCACAATATCCTGTTTAGGGGGTTTGAGAGGTAACTCCCATCCCTCCTTCACTAGACACAATGGACCCCTAACTGGATGTCCAAACAGAAGCTCAAATGGGCTGTAACCATCCCCCTTCTGTGGAACCTCTCTGTAGGCAAAGAGAAGGCAGGGCAAAAGTATGTCCCATCTGCACCTAAGCTTTTCTGGGAGACCTTTAAACATGCCCTTTAAGGTTTTGTTGAACCTTTCAACTAAACCATTGCATTGTGAGTGATAAGGGGTGGTAAATTTGTAATTTACCCCACAATCCTTCCACATAGCAGTTAAGTAGCTAGACATGAAGTTTGCACCTCTGTCTGATACTACCTCCTTAGGAAAACCCACCCTGGAAAAGATTCCCAGGAGGGCCCTTGCCACCACAAGAGCTGTGGTGGTCCTAAGGGGAATTGCCTCTGGATACCTAGTGGCATGGTCCACCACCACCAGTATAAATCTGTGCCCAGATGCAGTTTGAGGATCTAGGGGACCAACAATGTCAATCCCTACCCTCTCAAAGGGAACCCCCACCACAGGTAGTGCTATCAGGGGGGCCTTTGTGGTGCCACCTGCCTTGCCACTGGCTTGACAGGTTATATAGGAGCGACAAAACTCCTTGGTGTCTTCAGACATGTGGGGCCAGAGAAAGTGAGGGACAATTCTGTCCCAAGTCTTGTTCTGGCCCAGGTGACCTGCTAATGGGATATCATGTGCTAGGGTCAATAGGAAGCTCCTAAACTTCAGAGGTATAACCAACCTCCTGGTGGCTCCAGGCTTGGGGTCTCTACACTCTGAGTAAAGGAGTCCATCGTCCCAGTAGATCCTATGGGAACCACTAGCACTCCCAGCAGCCTCAGCAGCAGCTTGCTGTCTGAGGGGTTCAAGAGAGGGGCAGCTCAGTTGCTCCTAGCTCAGATCTGCCCTGAAAGGGCCCCCTGTCCCCAAGAACTCAACCTGATCAGGTTCAAGCTCATTTGGGACAGTTCCTTCTTCAGGACTAAGATCAGCTCCCTCAAGAGACTGATCTGGATTCTGAGGCAGGGGGGAAGACACTGCCTTAACCCTACTGCTCCTCCTCTTGGAAGGTGCCTGGTCCATTTTTCCAGGATCCAGGACCTGTTCAGTGTTAGACATTTTTGCCTGTGACCTGGTCATAGCAAACACCTCTGCAAGGATACCCAACATTTCTGCATGAGTCCTGAGTTCCACTTCAGCCCAAGCTGAAGTTTCTGAATGCTTGTTGGGCAATGATTTAACAGGGAGGTCTGCACTTACCACAACCTTCTTAGGGCCAGTTACCCCTCCCCAGGAGAAATTAACTGCCAAGGAATCGTCTGTCCTGACATTGCTAGCATTGGTCACTTGGTACATCTCACCAAGTATGATTTGCTCAGGAGCCACAAGATCTTTTGTCACCATTGTGACACTTGCTCCTGTGTCCCTGAATGCCAAGGCCTCTTTTCCATTTATCAAAGGCTGCTGTCTGTATTTGCACAGATTACTGGGGCTTACAAATAAGGAGGCAATATCCATTCCTCCATCACAGACCAACACAGCCC
The DNA here is from genome assembly GCA_963921515.1 of Calotriton arnoldi. Lineage (NCBI taxonomy): Eukaryota > Metazoa > Chordata > Amphibia > Caudata > Salamandridae > Calotriton > Calotriton arnoldi. Next base: position 744,011 of record CAWUFW010003448.1, read on the forward strand.
GAGTTGGAACTCTGACTAGGCCAGAGTCCATCTCAGACCCCAGGGTTAACCCTACTACACCCTTATTTGGAACACCACCACTTGGAGCTGAACTAGGAGGAACAGTTGCCTTAGGGGCAGTGGTGGTTGGAGTGGAGTCCTTGGACTTGGTACAATCACTTGTCCAATGGGTCTTCTGTTTACAGATTTGACACCATGGCTTCTTCTTGCCTTTTCCCTTGTTGGAGTGTGACTCCCCACCAGATGCAGATTTTTGGGGCCCTAGAGAAGAATTCTGGTCTTTACCCTTCTCCCCACCCTTATCAGTTTTTAGAATCTTGCTTCTTGGAGTCACCACTTTGGTTCTGAACCTTCTGCTTCACCCTGGTTCTGACCCATTTGTCTGCCTTCTGGCCCAATTCTTGGGGAGAGGTCAGATCATAGTCCACCAGGTACTGATGCAACAGTTGATTTTGACAGTTATTAAGGATCTGCTCTCTCATGATTAAATTATACAATCCTTTGAAATCACACACCTTACTACCAAGTAACCAGCCTTCCAGAGCCTTAGTAGCACAATCAACAAAGAACAAAACACACAGAGGGTTGAGGCAATAATCCCGCACCTGTCACTTAAAAGTGGCTCAACAGTATGGTGATGGTGATAGAAAGCCAAGAAGTGCACCCCTCTCCACTTCCTATTGGGGTGATCCCCAAAAACAATCACAAAAAGGAATGGAATCAGCACACATCAATTATAAATCTTATTTAAAGTTTATAAAACATCAGGTGTTCACAATGATTTGAAGAAAATGCCAGGTCCAGATTTTTCTTATCTCAAAAATTTCCTTTATTGATAAATATGTGCAGTTGTTAAAATCCAATTCAAAATATTAATTTAGCCAACGCGTTTCGTCTCAGGAGAGACTTCTTCAGGGCTCAGAATTATATGAACGTTATATGTTCGTATTCAGATAGCAAAGGAAAATTCTAAGACACAAATAGATGCAGTGCCAAGGTAATCATCCCAGAATTATATGAACGTTATATGTTCGTATTCAGATAGCAAAGGAAAATTCTAAGACACAAATAGATGCAGTGCCAAGGTAATCATCTTAGTGCGATGATAATAGTGCAGACGTTAACATTGAAAGGCAGGGTGGCCAGCAACAATAGTCTCAGCGTCCGTACGCGAAGTTTGAAAAACCTGGCATTTTCTTCAAATCATCGTGAACACCTGATGTTTTATGAACTTTAAATAAGATTTATAATTGATGTGTGCGGATTCCATTCCTTTTCACAATCAACAAAGTCAACCCAGTCCTGAGTCTGTGCCTTTTGGGTATCTCTGAACTTTAACCTGTATTGTTCAGTGGTTAGGCCAAACCCATCAATCAGAGCACTCTTCAGGACTTTGTAATTATCAGCATCCTCTTCTCTTACAGTGAGGAGCTTGTCTCTACCTTTGTCTGCAAAGGAGAGCCACAAGATTGCAGCCCACTGCTCCTGGGGGACCCTCTGTACCTTACAGGCCCTCTCAAGTGCAGTTATCCATTTGTGGATGTCATCCCCACTCTGGTAGGGAGGGACAATCGTGTTCAGGTTCCTATGGTCATGAGTATGATCTCTACCTCTAGGGACACTGTGGCTGCCACCATGGGACTCTAGTCCCAGCTTCTGAGAAGCTCTCTGAAGCTCCAGGGATTCCCTGTCTAAGGCCAATTGCTCTATCTTGATCCTGAGCTTAGCTCTCTCAAACTCAAGCAGTTGGCACTTCTTCTCATAAGAGGACTCCCTTCTATGAGAAGAAGTCCTATGAGACACAGAGCTCCCTACAGATGTACCAGAACGATTAGATTCCACAGAAGGAGATCTAGATCTTCTTGGTAAACTGTTAACCCTTCCAGGTGGGGTAAAGAGAGCCCCACTGGGGTCTCCTTCCTCACCTTCAGGAAGAATTGGATTTTCCAGGTTAGAATCATTCTGATCCTCCTGGCCAGCATCAGAGTCCTGGTCATTGAGGTTTTCACTCCCTGGCCTTTTCTCTTCTGCTGCCCCACCCCCTTTGCCTGCCTCATCAGACCCTGGGGTCTTTCTGAGGTCATCTAAAAGCAAAGTCACTATAAGCTTTTGGGTGTTTGGGTTTTTCCCGGTCTTCAGTTTCCTTGATGCACACGTTTCTCAATTCCTGGAATGTGAGAAGGTCATACTTAGTTGGCAAGGAGTCACTGACTTCAGGCCTTGAAGACATTCTAGTGTGGTGTGGTTTATGCACCTACCTACTCTAGTGGGAACTACTAAACTCTCTTGAGTTGGAGAAAGGGTGTGCTAGGCCCTTGACACCCAACTCTAAGTTCAGTAGAACTTACTTTATTCTAGACTTGATTTATATGTACCCAAGTACCTTTAGTGGTTTTCAGTTAGTCACTCACTGATATTATCTGGTAAAACAATAGCAAGCTTGAATCCCAACCGCTGCACACCAATGTGAGAAGTTGGCCTGGTATACACTAATTAAAGTGGGCACCTTGCACCAGTCCAAACGACCCTTATTGATGATTAGGTTAAAGACAACCTTTATAGAAAGCTATCCTAGTGGTAGCTGTGGAGAGCAGCCTTCAGGCTAAGTCTTGAAGGAATGTAAAGCAGCTTGATTTACCAGAATATAACCTCTTGAACGACCAAATGAAAGGAGAACCACACCAGGTATATATAAAATATATGTATTTATTACTAAACACTCTCTACTAACCTCTTTATGAGATTAGAGAACAAGGCACACAATATTACAGTACTAGAACGACAGTAAATAGCACAATACACAGTGGGCTCCAGGGGGAGACCAAACCATATACTAAGAAAGTGGTATAAGAACCACGACTTGACTATACACAGTGCCTAGAGCACGTAGAATCGCTGGGACCCCAAGGAACCACCCAAGGTAGTGACACAGGGGACCCACGGAGGACAGGTGCAGTGTGGGAACACAGACACGAGCTCCGTACAACTCTATGGGAAAGTCGCGGTTGGAATATTAGAGTTTAAGGACACTTCGGAGAGGACTTCAAGCAAACCCCGCTAAACTTAGAAGGTTCAAAGGCCAGCACCCTTGTGAGTACCGAGGTACCCGTGTTACCTAGCCCAGGGAAGCCGGGTGCATAGGGGTCAAGTGGTGTCGGAAACCCTCGTCGTTTTCTATGGCGTGTTGCGAAGAAGAGCTGCTGCCGTGGAGAAGAAAAGTGTCCGGTGTGATCCAAGCCTGGATCGAGGATTTGAAGAACCTGAAAGCAGAGGGGACAAAGTCTGGGTCACTTCACGTGACCAGGAGCGGAGCAATCAAATGCCCACCGATGTCGGGTGCTTCAGGTGCGAAGAGGTGAAAGCTTGACTCTGCAGCCACGGGGACCAGGATACGTCGACGACTACCAGGATCCGTAGGCGAGCTGTCCCACGAAGGATGTCGATTGCTGAGGGGTCAGTTTCCGGATTGGAGACCAACAAGCCTTGGCAACTGCAACCCACGCGGTCAGAGTAATGATGCTTCTGTGAGGACCAGCAAGGTCCTGGGGACTCCCCAAGCTATGGAGAGTCAGGGCACGTCTGGTGCAACCAGGGAAGCCCGTTGAAAGTTAGAGTTGCCTTCTTAGGGACCCACAGGTCAACGGACCAGGGATCGCAAAGGGACCTCGAGAGGAATCACAAAATGGCGGCCCACGGAACACTCGTTGAGTGTAGGCCAGCAATCTTCGGTGTAATTACTGCTCGGCGTCAGGGCTACAAGTAACCCAAAGCTCAGCCTCAGGGGTCGCCGGAAAGCTGATGCTTCTGCAAGTAGACGCGGTGTCCAGGGGTTCGGGTTGCACGGTCACCACGAGGGATACGGGACTCAGACTTGCTGTGGGCACAGATCAACCTCTGACGACCAGGATCCGCAGGCGAGCTGTCCCACGAAGGATGTCGATTGCTGAGGGGTCAGTTTCCAGATTGGAGACCAACAAGCCTTGGCAACTGCAACCCACGGGGTCAGAGTAATGATGCTTCTGTGAGGACCAGCAAGGTCCCCAAGCGATGGAGAGTCAGGGCACGTCTGGAGCAACCAGGGAAGCCCGTTGAAAGTTAGAGTTGCCTTCTTAGGGACCCACAGGTCAACGGACCAGGGATCGCGAAGGGACCTCGAGAGGAATCACAAAATGGCGGCCCACGGAACACTCGTTGAGTGTAGGCCAGCAATCTTCGGTGTAATTACTGCTCGGGGTCAGACCTACAAGTAACCCAAAGCTCAGCCTCAGGGGTCGCCGGAAAGCTGATGCTTCTGCAAGTAGACGCGGTGTCCAGGGGTTCGGGTTGCAGGGTCACCACGAGGGATACGGTCCTCAGACTTGCTGTGGGCACAGATCAACCCCCAAGACCTCGGGAACCCACCTCCTGTGCTGCAATATTCTTCGGAGTCCTCAGGAGCTTCGGAGATGCAGACCGGTCAGATGCGTTAAAGGTGCCTGCCTTGCAGGGGAGTAACTCCTTTACTCCAAGGGAGATTCTTCAGTCATCCAGCGTAGTGTAGATCGTAGAAAGGACTTGGTTTCTGTAGCAGAGTTTAGTCCAGGTGTAATCTAAAGTCCTGTAGCCAGGGGTTCCTACTTTATACCCAAGGAAGGGGTGGGACAAACTCTGGGGACCCACCTATGGGAGGGTCAGGACAGAGGGGTGGCTACACCCATGTCCTTTGTCCAGTTTCGCGCCATAGCAGGGGCTGAGTGCCCCTGCAACGGGTTTGAGCTGGACTATGCACAGGGACACCAAATGTGCCCCCAGTGCAGATATCAAAGCACTCTTGGAGTGCACCCACCCAGCCCCAATACACTAAAGCCTGTCTGGGAGGTGGTCACACCTCCCTGTGACAGGAAACCTATTGTCAAGCCTTCCCCTGCTGGAGTTTCGTCCAGCAGCAGGAGGGCAGACTCGTGTCTGTGGCTGGCAGCATCCATTTTGTGATGTCAGGGTCTGGGAAGCTGGTACCGGGTGTACCGGTGCTGTCATATTTCTCCCTCTAGGAGGGAGGAATCATACCTCCCACACCAGTTACTGGTGTGGGAGGTATGATTCCAAGGTGTTTGACACCAAACACAACATAATTCCTTGCAGCCATTTTAAAGTTAGCATTTACCGCGAGGTTATAATGCACTTAAGAGTATATGGTTGGCTGCATCACAGACAACCCCGGAATAGTGGTTCCGAAGGCTGCAGAGGGGCTCTGCTCATGCATGGGCACCCTCTCACATAAAACCCAGCACCCTGCCTTCAGGATTGATAAGGCCTGCCATTGGGGTGACTGATAGGCTTATATGTGCAGTGATAAGGATAGATATAGTGAACCTATATCTATGTAAGGGGTGCATGCACCACCTTACACAGGCTGCAGTAGCAGACCTGTGGTGTCAGTTTGAATGGCCTCTCAGGGGTGGCATAATACATGCTGCAGCCCCTGGGAGGCCTCTGGGGTACCTATGCCCTGGGTACATAGTATATCATATACTAGGGACTTATAAGGGTACCCCAGAATCCAATCTGTAGTGTACCTAAAGTACATGCAATCAATTTAGAGGAGAAAGCAGATAGACTGGGGTCCTGAATAGCAGGATCCCAGTCAGACTAAGTCGAAAACAGTGAAACATCAGCAAAAAGTGGGGTAACTATAAGAAGCAGATCCTACTCTCCTACACAACCCCCCACCGCTCAAATGTCAGGACATTAAACTAACCTTGACCAGTTGAGTCTTCATGTTCTAAGTGGAAATATCTGGAGAGTCCATCTGCATTGGCATCGTTACTCCCAGGTCTATGTTCCACTGTATAGTCCATCCCCTGTAGGAAATGGACCACCTCAAAAGTTTGGGGTTTTCACCCTTCATCTGTTTTAGCCATAAGAGGGGCTTGTGGTCGGTCTGAACAATGAAGTGAGTGCCAAACAAGTATGGCCTCAGCTTCTTCAAGGCCCAAACCACAGCAAAGGCTTCCCTCTCAATGGCTGACCAACGTTTCTCTCTGGGGGTCAACCTTCTGCTAATAAAAGCTACTGGCTGATCCTGACCATCATTCAATTGTGATAACACAGCCCCTACCCCCAACTCAGATGCATCTGTTTAGACAATGAATTGTTTGGAGTAGTCAGGACTTTGCAGAATGGGAGCAGTGCACATGGCCTGCTTCAGGTCATCAAATGCCTTTTGACAGCTGACTGTCCACTGAACTATCTTTGGCATTCTCTTGGAAGTTAAGTCATTCAAAGGGTCACTATGGATCCATACCCTTTGACAAACCTCCTATAGTACCCAGTCAGGCCCAAGAAAGCTCTGACCTGAGTCTGGGTGGTTGGAGCAACTCAGTCCATTATGGTCTGGATTTTGCTCTGCAATGGTTGAACCTGGCCTCCACCCAAAAGGTGGCCCAGGTACACAACTTGGCTCTGCCCTATCTGGCACTTGGTGGCCTTGATAGTGAGGCCTGCTTTCTGCAGGGCCTCCAAAACATTTCTCAGGTGGACCAGGTGATCCTCCCAGGGGGAGCTAAAGACAGCAATATCATCTAGATATGCTGCACTATAGGCTTCCAGGCCTGTAAGGACTTTGTTCACCAACCTTTGAAAAGTGGCAGGTGCATTCTTCAAACGAAAGGGTATCACCACAAATTGGTAGTGCCCACTAGGGGTTGAAAATGCTGTTTTGGCTTTTGCATCCTCAGCTAGTCTGATTTGCCAGTAGCCAGCTGTCAGGTCAAATGTGCTGAGAAACTTGGCTGAGGCCAAAGTGTCTATAAGCTCATCTGCCCTAGGGATTGGATGGGCATCAATCCTAGTGACTGCATTGAGACCTCTGTAGTCTACACAAAACCTCATCTCTCTCTTACCACCCTGGGGGTGAGGTTTAGGCACTAAGACTACTGGACTAGCCCAAGGGCTATCTGAGGGTTCAATCACACCCAAATCCAACATCTTCTGGACTTCAGTACTGATGCAGTCCCTGACATGGTCAGGTTGCCTGTAAATCTTATTTTTAACAGGCAGACTGTCCCCAGTGTCCACTTCATGAGTAATGGGGTTGACTAAATCCTAGAGGGATTCTTGGCTTAACACCTATACACATGCTAGGTACATGTAGGTACATTTAGTTAGGGAAGCATCGTAGAAGTACGCATCTTTTTATCATGTGTTTTATATACTTGTATGTATTCATGATTATTGTGAGATGGTAGAGCTATACCATCCATTTACCTTTATAGTACTGCGAATCATTTATATCTTATACTGCCTAACGATTGTTGCAGCTCATCTATTCTACACCAGAATAACAACTGTTCAATAAATACTTATTGAAAACGCCCAGCCTGTTTATTCTGTGTATCTCTCTGAAAGAAACTAAGTAAGCACGAGTGACTGAGCGAAAAGTAGTATATTGTTTCCACGGTCCTGAGGGATCAGGGTTGTCATGTTCGATGGTTGCCAAGAACTATTCTCTCCTTGGTAAGAGGGGATTCTAGTGGCACTGTGAGCTAGTTGGAACAAAAGGCCAACATACCCGGTGGGGGTGTTCAAAGTCAGTCTGTCACCAATCCTACAGTGTATGCTGTCCAAACGCGCAGATCCTGTATAACTATTATAGGAGCTACACGACAGTGTCATCTGTAGTTTAATTGGTTTAATTTGGTATGGGGTAATTCGCTGGCAGGTTGGGGTGGCTGTTGTGAGGTGGGGAGGGATACTGAATATGTAAACATGTGATACCAATGGATTGTCACTTCCCAGCGTGCTTACATATATCATGCCAGCTGCCTGGCTGAAACACCAAGCATCCGTTAGTCGCGGTCATTCTTGAATAACCCCGAAATGCAGAACATTACTAACCAACCTATGCCAATTACATTTTTGACATGGAATATCCAAACGTTAAATAATCCCACAAAGTACGACTTGTACTGACATATTTAGATAGGCGTAAGATTCATATAGCCCTACTACAGGGGAGACATCTAGATGTGGAGGGGATATCTCGATTTGCTCTTAAATGAAGCTGCCATAGATCACTAACAAACTAATATACTTATGCCAGGGGGACTGCAATACTAGTAAAACAGGGCACTCCATTCCAGCTCCTGTACTTGTCAAATGATGCACAGGGCCAATATAATATAGTTCAAGCACTCATAGGTGATAAACACATTACTCTAATCAACAGTTATGGCCCTCAATAACGACCCAGAATTACTGAGGAAACTATGGGCTGAATGTATTGTGCTCTCTCCACAAACTATACGGGGGGGGGCACCGCGTTGAGGGGTATCATGGAAGCAGGTGAACTGGTGGACATCGGGAGGAAGAGGTTCCTAGACGCCAGGAAAGGGGCACATTTCCACTGCACACAGGACCTCAGTAGGACTAGGCTACTGAGTGGGTACATGTGACATTTACAGCTGGGCCTGCTGGAAATGGCCAGTTACCATACACATTATCAGACCACTCGCAAGTCAGTCTGGTAATAGAGCTCAATGCATCCAAACACCACGCATTAACATGGTGTTTATTCGGTTTTGCCTTGCTAGACACTGTCTTTAAGGACCAGACTGCAATGGAGAGCCTCTTCAAAAGAAATGACCTAACTGTAACCTCGGCAGGCACAATGAGGGAACCTTTTACGGTATATATGCGAGGAACCTGTATGGCTAAACAATATGGAATTTGTCAAGCACATACTCAAAAGCGACTTAAGCCCACTCAAGACTCCACATATACGCCAGCAGAAAACCCAGTCCCTTGTTGATATGAGAAACCTACTTACTGAATGTACAGAGTTGGAGGAATAAGGGGTCGACATTTACATGAGCATGCTACAGCCCAGAAATATGGAGAGGCTGTTAGACCGAGCAGAACGCTAGCCTCCCCACATAGACCTTGGAAATCTCCACAGGACTAAACCGTACTGCTGGGGAACGACGGTGTACTCAAATAAGAACTCTGAGTCTAGCCTGACTGAGTTTATGGCATATTACACAGAGCTCTATACATCCTGCACACACGCCTCCCTGGCGGATTATCACTTATACTTTGACCACATGCCGATGACTTGGTTTGAGGGACCCCGCAGACAGCTTCTAGAGGCACCGATCACCATGGTAATCTCCAGCTCCCCGTAAATAAAGCCCTAGAGAATGAAGGATTGCCCACTGAATTATAGAATTCATACCGGCAGCTATGCAATTGGCACCAGGACGCATACAAGTTTACAACGAGAAACTGGTTCAGAGAACTGTAGGAGACTGGCTTAGTATATGGTGCACATTTATCTAAGTGAAGCAACTTGCACTAATCCAGGCAACACTTATGGTGATTTTAGTGGTCGTAAACAATCATAGAAAGCTCTGTAAGTGGTAGCTGTGGAGAGCAGCCTTCAGGCTTATTCAGAAGGAGTGTTAAGCAGCTTGTTTTACCAGATCTAATCATGTAGTGTAGGTTAAACGAAAAAGAACCACACAGTGTATATATAAAAATGGTCCTATTTATTACACAACACTCACTAACACATTGGTATATCTCCTACCTGGGGATATCAACACAAATACACAATACTTTAAATGCAAATAAGGTAAGTAGCACAAAATACAGTGATCTCCAGGGGAGACCAAACGATATACTAAACAAGCATTTGCAATGCAATCGGTTTCGCCTTTGGGACCTCATATGTATTTAGCTATGCAGCACATTAGCCTGGATGCTGAAACATCTACTGTTCTTTAACACGGAGGGAAAGTAAGCACCAAACTGCGTGACACGCCAGGTATGGGAACACATGGAGAGAAATATTGCCTTTCAGCGGGAAATGGCATAGTCCAAAACCCTGTTTTTAATATAAGATCAGGGCCTTCGGTGGTCATATCACTGAAAATACAAGATTTGAAAAAAATATTATTGTCTATGGGTGCTCGTGGAAGACAATTTCTATGGACTGGAATATAGAAAATGCTAAAGTGATTCTGGTATTTTACTGACCTCTGCTGGTTGTTTTCTATCAAGAAAGCTAAATAGAGGCAGTTGCCAGAAGAAAAAAAGAAAGTCCCTCAGCAGAAAGCAATTCTGGTATTTTACTGACCTCTACTGGTCGTTTTCTATCAAGACAGTTAAATAGAGGCAGTTGAACAGAAAAATAAGTCCCTAAGCGGAAGCAGACAAGTCCTAGGGCTGATCTCCAGAGCCCACAAAGTACATACACATATAAGTATATACTAAAGTATATACACGAGGTCTTGCATGCTCGACCTAAAAAATGTTGCATATATTAGCATGGGGCCCCTATGCTCGTGGGGCCCCCGGGCAACTGACCAGCGTGCCCATGCGTTAAAAAGGCACTGCTCCACTCCACTCCAGAGCCCTCGGGTTCCCCCTTCCTCTGCCCTCAAACAGAAACAACGAATCGGATACCTTACTGCCCATCCGAGCAGATTTCCCCCTGTCACTCGCCCTTCGTTAGAGACTTCCCCCTGACATCCGTCTAACAGTGAAAAGCTTCCTCCAACATGTCGCTCACTCAGGAAATACAGATCTCACGTTTATACTGTCCCAGGTAGTACAAGCACTCTGTGTGCACACAGGAAAACAGCCAGGAAACAGCTTGAGTATTCCCTTTCTAAACTCCAGCCTCATCCAATCAAGAACTCGCGTATCTCGCTCAGATATGGACAAAAAATAAAAGTACTCCCTTGGGCATCTCACCCACTCTTTGAGTTCACACAGATCTCTCCAACACTGCACCAACCCGAGCAAACACAATATTTCTGCACAGCTGCAGCACAGAAGAAACCAACCTGCGATTATCCATCCGCGGTCCTTCCGGAGTGTCACCTGTCCACAACTAATATCAGCTACAGAACCCACTGAGCTCTCTCTGATCCCACGCCTTTAACATCCCACACACCCTCACGGCAGAAATACCACCGCTAACAGTATCCAGAGACTGTATTTGTCCAACCACGCCACAACCAGAGCAACCTTCACCCTGACACCAGGCTAAGAGCGAGGCGCTTCCATCACCATCTCACCCACCATAGGAGCAGACAGATTCCCCTCGTGGCACGTTAATACCTCACTCGCCAAGAGCGCTCACACACATTACACACTTTGTCCTGACACTGCAGTGAATGTAAATTAATTTAACCCCTTCGCTGCTAGGCCTTTCCCCCCCTGTGCTAAGCCTTTTTTTGGCTGTTTGGGGTAGTTCGCGCTTAGGCCCCTGTAACGTTTTGACCACATAAGGTATCCACGCCAAATTTGCGTCCTTTTCTTCCAACATCATGGGGATTCTAAAGGTACCCAGGGTTTGTGAAAACCCCTGGAGGGGATCCAGAAATTAGCCAAAATATAGATACATTTTGTTTTTGGGGGAAAAATGGGAAAAAAGGGCTACAGATGAAAGCGTCTGGTTTTTTACCTGCAAATGGTATCAACTAAGGGGTTGTGGTGCTAAAGCACAAGTTACTAACTTGTGTAACGATATATCTGTAAGAGACAGTAGTTAGTGACAGATTTCTTACCTTAGAATATCCCCAGGCGTCAGGCTGGATCCGGAAAGTTTTTGCGTAGCAGTACCCTTGCGTGTCGGTAGGAGGCGTCGTGCGGCTCCGCGTCCGTCGTCGGCGTAATGATCGCCGGGATGACGTCGCGGGCAGTACTTAGACGCCGCCCCTGTGCGCCGACGTCAGTTCTGTACACGACTTTCCGCGCCAGGAACGCAGAGCCATGCAAGAAGCTGACATAGGTGTCTGAAAAATACTAGGGCCCTGAAAGGGATGTCCTTAACCCTAGAAATCAGTTCGCAGAACGGGGAGGATGGGTGGGCGGTAGGAATCTGTCACTAACTACTGTCTCTTACAGATATATCGTTACACAAGTTAGTAACTTTTGCATCTGAAAGAGACACGTTAGTGACAGATTCCTTACCTTAGAATAGATACCCCAGCAATACCAACCCCGGTGGTGGGTCTGCGAACAAAGATCAGACAAGGAAGTCCCGGAGGACAGAACGGCCAAAGAAGCCGTCCCTCCGGACCTGACTGTCAAGGCAGTAATGCTTGGTAAACGTGTGCAGCGAGGCCCACGTAGCTGCCTGACAGATATCCTGCAGCGGAACACCGCGGCCTAAGGCCGTGGAAGCAGCCGTTGCACTGGTGGAATGGGCACGCAGCCCAACAGGAGGCTCCTTCTTAGCCAAAGAATAGCAGGCTTTGATACACAAGGTTACCCAGCGGGAAATGGTTCTCTTGTGCACCGCCCGACCTTTTTTGGCGCCCACGTAGCCAACAAAGAGCTGGTCATCCACCCGGAAGTGTTGTGTGCGGTTTAGATAAAAGGAAAGCGCACGTTTTGGGTCCAGACGGTGGAGCCTCTCTTCCTCTCTGGCGTCGATGGGGGTTGCGGTACCACCGGAGCCGGGATCGAGGCCGGGGCCGAAGCCGGGGCCGAGGCTGGTGGGACAGGCGGCGCCGGGACCGGAGTCGTCGGCGGCGCCGGGGCAATCCCATTAGGGCCCTCGGGGCCCGAAGGCGCACCGGAGGGGCCTTGAGGCCCGAAGAGGCGGGACATGGCCGACAGGAATTTCTGTATCTCGGCCGGAGTCGCCCCCGAACCCGGGAAGGACGGGTAATGCGGGGGCGGCGCCACAGGCACATCCGGAGCCGCGGGGACGGTGCCGACAGGGGCCTCAGCCGAGTCGCGAGACCGGCGAGGCGAAGTCTTAGAGCGATGGTGCTTCTTAGACTTCTTGTGCTTCGACTTACCCGAGGAGTGCGAAGACTTGGACTCCGATGACCGGCGAGGACTCCGCGACCGGCCCCTCGACCTCTCGCGTGACCGGGGCTTGGTGCGGCGAGGAGCCGACTGCCGAACCTCGAGGAGCTTTCGAGACCGCTCTCTCAAAGGCTTCGGGTGCAAGGCCCGGCAGTCGGAGCACGACTTCGTGTCGTGGTCGCGGCCGAGACAGTAGAGACACTCTAAGTGCGGGTCGGCTCCGCGTCCGTCGTCGGCGTCAGGATCGCTGGGATGTCGTCGCGGCCAGTACTTAGACGCCGCCCATGCGCGCTGGCGTCAGTTCTGTACACGACTTTCCGCGCCAGAAGCGCAGAGCCATGCAAGAAACTGACACTGGTGTCTGAAAACTAGGGCCCTGAAAGGGATGTCCTTAACCCTAGAAATCAGTTCGCAGAACGGGGAGGATGGGTGGGGCGGTAAGGAATCGGTCACTAACTACTGTCTCTTACAGATATATCGTTACACAAGTTAGTAACTTGTGCATCTGAAAGAGACACGTTAGTGACAGATTCCTTACCTTAGAATAGATACCCCAGCAATACCAACCCCGTTGGTGGGTCTGCGAACAAAGATCAGACGAGGAAGTCTCGGAGAACAGAACGGCCAAAGAAGCCATCTCTCCGGACTTGGCTGTCAAGGCAGTAATGCTTGGTAAAAGTGTGCAGCGAGGCCCACGTAGCTGCCTGACAAATGTCCAGCAATGGGACACCACGTCCCAAAGCCGTGGTGGCGGCTGTCGCCCTGGTGGAATGGACACGTAGCCCAACTGGGGGCTCCTTCTTAGCCAAAGAATAGCAGGCCTTGATACACAAGACGACCCAGCGGGTGATGGTCCGCTTGTGTACCGCCCGACCTTTTTTGGCGCCCACGTAGCCAACAAAGAGCTGGTCGTCCACCCGGAACTGCTGTGTGCGGTTTAGATAAAATGAAATCGCACGTTTTGGGTCCAGACGGTGGAGCCTCTCTTCCTCTCTAGAAGGATGCGGAGGCGGAAAGAAGGTGGGCAAAGTGATGGTCTGCCCAATGTGAAAAGCAGTAACCACCTTTGGCAAGAAGGACGGACGCGTCCGAAGAACAACCTTGTCTGGATGGACAGACAGAAAGGGGGGCTTGCAAGAAAGAGCCTGGAGCTCACTCACCCGCCAAGCGGAGGTGATGGCCACCAGAAAAGCTGTCTTCAGAGTGAGAAGACGAAGAGGACAGTTATGTAGAGGATCAAAGGGAGCGCACATTAAAAAGGTAAGAACCAAGTTCAAGTCCCACTGAGGCATTACAATCGGAACAGGAGGAAAGAGGTGTGTAATGCCTTTAAGAAACCTGTTAACAGGGGACTTGAAAAGGGAGGGCTGATCAGGAAGCCTGAGGAAGGCCGAGATTGCACAAAGATAGCCCTTGATGGTACCCAGGGCAGAACCCTGTTGGGCCAGAGAAAGAAGGAACAGAAGAACCTCAGAAAGAGGGGCAGAAAGGGGATTCACAGCCTTTGCTGTGCACCATACCACAAACTTGTTCCACCTTCAGGCGTATACCAAATTAGTGGAGGGACGCCTGGCTGCCAGAATCACATCACAAACTTCGGGAGGCAAGTCGAAAGGAATCAACTGCCGCCGCTCAATCTCCACGCAAGGAGGACGAGACTGGACAGGTTCGGGTGGAGGACCGTCCCCTGCTCCTGGGACAGAAGATCCTCCCGAAGAGGCAGACGGATCGACGCTCATACTGAGTAGCTCGGGATACCAAACTCTTCGAGCCCAGTTCGGAGCCACAAGAATGACTTGGGCCCGGTCGCGCCGAATCTTCTTCAACACTCTGGGTAGAAGTGGTATAGGCGGAAAGTCGTACAACAGACCGCAACTCCACTCGCGACGAAAAGCGTCGCCGAGCGAGTGCCGCCTTGGAAATTCCAACGCGCAGAACTGATGACATTGCGCATTCTCTTCGGTGGCGAATAGATCTAACCAAGGCGCTCCCCACTGTAGAAAGAGTCCTTGCGCCACCTCCGAGTGAAGACGCCATTCGTGATCCATCATGCACCTGCGGCTGAGTTCGTCCGCCCTGGCGTTCAGGGAACCTGCCAGGTGTTGAACCATCAGGCGCATGCCCTGATGTTCCAGCCATGTCCAGAGACGCAGAGCCTCCTGACATAGGGTCCACGACCCCACCCCGCCTTGTTTGTTGCAGTACCACATGGCGGTGGTGTTGTCTGTGAACACCTGCACTACCTTCCCTTTGACAGAGGGAAGGAATGCCTTGAGTGCAAGTCGGATCGCCCGGTGCTCCAGAAGGTTGATATGGAGCCGGGACTCCGCCGGAGACCAGAGGCCTCTGTTCTCCGCCTCTCCCATGTGACCGCCCCATCCCAGAAGGGACGCGTCCGTCACAACCGCGTGCTCTGGCTGGGGAAGGGAGAGGGATCTGCCCGTGACCCATTGCCGGTTCGAGAGCCACCACTGAAACTGCCTTGCAGTTCCCTCCGAGATCTGGACGTAATAGGACAGATTCCCCTGATGCTGCGCCCACTGGAACTTCAGGTCCCACTGCAGAGCCCGCATATGCCATCTGGCATGATCGACCAGCAGGATGCAGGAGGCCATGAGGCCCAGCAGCCTCAGGGTCATCCGTACCGAAACCCAGGATAGAGGCTGAAAGATCGGAATCATAGCCTGAATATCCTGGACTCGCCGTTCGGGAGGATAGGCCCGAAACTGCGTCGTGTCCAGAACTGCTCCGATGAAAAGGAGCTGTGGAGAAGGAATCAGGTGCGACTTCGGCACGTTGATGGAGAACCCCAGCGAGTGCAGGAGTTCGGCCGTAGTCTGGAGGTGGGAGACGACTGCCTGGGACGAGCCCGCCTTCAACAACCAGTCGTCGAGGTAGGGGAAGACTGGAACCCCTGCCCGGCGCAGATGAGCTGCTACCACCGCCATCACTTTCGTGAACACCCGCGGGGCGCTGGTAAGGCCAAAAGGGAGCACGGTGAATTGAAAGTGCTCGAGGCCTACCGTGAACCGCAGGTAACGCCGGTGGGCCGGCAGGACGGGGATGTGAAAATATGCGTCCTGCAAGTCCAACGCTACCATCCAGTCTCCAGGGTCGAGGGCAGTCAAGACCTGAGCTAGGGTGAGCATCTTGAACTTCTCCTTCCGGAGGAAGCGATTGACGTTCCGGAGGTCCAAGATAGGACGCATGTCCTCCTTGTCCTTTTGGACACCAGAAAGTAGTGGGAATAACAACCACGCCCTACTTCTGGGGTCGGAACGCGCTCGATGGCCCCCTTGGCCAAGAGGGCCGCAACTTCCTTTTGAAGAAGCACCAAATGATCCCCCGACATGCGGTGGCATTGAGGTGGCATGGCTGGGGGGGGGTAGTCTCGAAGGGGAGGGAGTAGCCACTTCGGACAATGTCCAAGACCCACCTGTCCGATGTGATGGCACGCCAGTGGTGAAGGTGATGGCGGACCCTGCCCACCACTGGCGTGCTGTGGGCCTGAAAGGATGGACTAGGAGGGCTTGGAGGCCGCGGACGGGGCGGAGGTGGTGGCCTGACCCGCACGCTGGTTACCCGACCCGCCTCGGGGGGAGCCACGTCCTCAGCCACGCGAAGTCGCTTGCTGCGCGGGCCGGTGCCTGGGCAGTGGACGTGACTGGGCGCCCCTTCCGTGGCCACGAAAGGGGCGAAAAGCAGACTGCTGCGGAGGGCGCGAGGCCCAAGGACTTGGCCGTAGCCCGCAAGTCCTTAAAGCGCTCCAGCGCGCTGTCTGCCTTATTGCCAAAAAGGCTGATACCATCAAAAGGCATGTCCATAAGGGTGTTTTGGACATCGCCCGAAAAACCAGTGGTCCTCAGCCAGGCGTGACGGCGCAGCGCCACTGTCATAGCAAGCGATCTGCCCAGCGAGTCAGCGGTGTCGAGGCCACATCGGATTGTGAACTTCGCCGCATCTCTCCCGTCTGCAATAACACGGGTGAGTATTGTCTGGACCTCCTCAGGACACTTAGGCAGCACTTGCGCCACCGAATCCCACAGAGAGTGGGAGTAACGGCCCAAAAGGCAAGCGGTGTTCACGGACCGCAAGCCAGCACTGGAGGAAGAAAAAACCTTCTTCCCAAATTGGTCCAGTTTTTTGGATTCCCTATCCGGCGGAGCCGTAGGGAAGGCGCTCTGAGAGGTAGAGGCTTGGACAACCAAGCTCTCGGGGGTGGGGTGTTGGGAGAGGAACAGAGGGTCGCCCGGGGCCGGGCGATGGCGTTGGGCTACGTTCCTGTCCACAGGAGCCCCTGTGGTGGGCCTGGACCAGGTACCCAAAAGAACGTCCGAAAGTGCGTCGTTGAACGGCAGCAGTGGCTCCGAGGAGGTAGCCGCCGGCTGAAGCACTTCCGTCAGGAGGTTAGTCCTGACAGCCACTGTAGGGAGCTCGAGGCGCAAGGCCGCGGCCGCCCTACGCAACACCGTTGCATAACTTGCTCCCTCCTCCGTAGCCACGGAAGGAGGAGACAGCATGCCAAGGTCTGGAGAGGTGTCCAGGCCACTGGCATCACCCAATCCCTCTGCCCAGTCCTGATAAGGCTCACATTGGGCTGTGAGAGGGTCTTCCGACCCCTCCCAGTCCTCCTCGTCCTCCAAAACAGGTGAAAAGTATGGAGGGCGGACATGAGGGAAGAAAAGTCCCATCGGCGTCGGAATCGGCGTCGGCCGACGTCGATCCGGCTCCGTGTCCGGTGCCGGAGAGAACCTGGGGACGGCGTCGTCCGGGACCTCGGACGGCGCCGGGAGCGGTACCGGGGAGGTCGACGCCGGTGGAGGTGTTGTCAGGTCAACCGGCGTCGACCGGGATCCAGGCCTGGATCCGAGGGGGTCCTGCGGCGCCGGAGCCGCCGGAGACACCGGGGCCGCCGGTGGTGCCGAAGGAGGACTCCCACTGGGGCCCGCGGGGCCCGAAGGCGCACCGGGGTAACCCTTAGGCCCGAAGATGCGAGCCATGGCCGACAAGAAGTTCTGGATGTCGGCCGGAGTCGACGTCGGACCCGGAACAGGCGGGTAGGCCGGCGCCGGCTCAACGGGTACTCCCGGAGCCGCGGGCGGTACCAACAGGACCCTCAGCCGAGTTGTGAGACCGGCGAGGGGAGGTCTTAGAGCGACGCTTCTTAGACCTCTTGTTCTTCGCCTTACCAGAAGACGAAGACTTCGACCCCGACGAATGACGACGGCTCCGCAACCGGCCCCTCGACCTCTCCCGGGACCTCGATCGCCGCGGAGCCGAGTGCCGGGCCTCGAGAAGCTTTCGAGACCGCTCTCGCAAAGCCTTCGGGGCGAGGGACCGACACACAGGGCACGACGTGGGGTCGTGGCCGCGCCCCAGGCAGAAGAGACACTCTCGGTGCGGATCCGTAATCGACATCATGCGATTACAGACCTCGCATGGCTTGAAGCCGGGCATCCCTACTGACACCTTGGAGTCGAAACGACTCGAAAACTTGGACAAAAAAGTCTCAAAAATACTCAGTCAAAAATGACTGGGGCACTGCTCAATCCGGATCTGCGCTTACTGGCGCGGAAAAAAAAGAACTGACGCCAGCGCGCATGGGCGGCGTCTAAGTACTGGCCGCGACGTCATCCCGGCGATCACGACGCCGACGACGGACGCAGAGCCGCACGACGCCGCTTACCGACGCGCAGGGGTACTGCTACGCAAAACTTTCCGGATCCAGCCTGACGCCTGGGGATATTCGAAGGTAAGGAATCTGTCACTAATGTGTCTCTTTCAGATTTATCCGATTCGTTGTTTCTGTTTGAGGGCAGAGGAAGGGGGGACCCGAGGGCTCTGGAGTGGAGTGGAGCATTGCCTTTTTAACGCATGGGCATGCTGGTCAGTTGCCCGGGGGCCCCACGAGCATAGGGGCCCCATGCTAATCTATGCAACATTTTTTAGGTCGAGCTTTTGAGACCTCTTGTATATACTTTAGTATATACTTATGTGTGTATTACTTTGTGGGCTCTGGAGATCAGCCCTTGTCTGCTTCCGCTTAGGGACTTTTTTTTCTGTTCAACTGCCTCTATTTAACGGTCTTGATAGAAAACGACCAGTAGAGGTCAGTAAAATACCAGAATTGCTTTCTGCTGAGGGACTTTCTTTTTTTTTTCTGGCAACTGCCTCTATTTAGCTTTTTTGATAGAAAACGACCAGCAGAGGTCAGTAAAATACCAGAATCACTTTAGCATTTTCTAGATTCCAGTCTGTTAGACCTGGTATCATTGGCGTGAGTCTCCCTTCCATTTTTTTCTGATTGCCTCCTCTGTTTTTGATCTGTTTGCTGGTTTTAGATGCTTTGGGCACTGTGCCACTGCTATTCAGTGCCACAGTGCAAGTGCTCCCTATGGTAAATTGATGCATTGATTAGTGACCCCATGATTGGGTTATTTGATTTACTTGTCAGACCCTAGTATAGTGCACCATGTGTGCCCAGGGCTTGTAAATCAAATGCTGCTGGTGGGCTTGCAGCACTGGTTGTGCCACCCACAGAAGCAGCTTGTAAAGTGTGTCTCAGGCCTGCCATTGCAGAGCCTGTGTGCAGTCCGACTGCCATGTCGACTTGGTAAGTGCACCCTCTTACCAGTCCCTAAACCTTCCCTTTTCTGCATATTAGTCACCCCTAGGGCAGGGTGCATTGTAAGTAAAAGGTAGGACCTGCCCTGATGTGTGTGGCATGTCCTAATAGTGAATTACAGCCATTTTCGTTTTTCACTATTGCAAGGCTACCTGTTCCCCATAGGCCAGAATGGGCAGTTAGATTATTACATCTTATAATCCTAACTGACTCAGGGAACCAGGTAGAAATTTGAGTTTAGTATGCCTGAACTCAGAATGATAAAATACATCTTTTAGTGAAGTTGGTTTTAACATTCTGTGTTTGAAAATACCACTTTTAGAAAGTGGGTATTTTCTTGCCTAACTATCCAAGCCTGCCTCTGCTAGGTTGTGTATTCCTTGTCTGGAGTTTGAGTGACAGGGGCTGGGGGCTGCCAGGAGACAGGGTGAGTCAGCACAGGGCTGAATAGAGAGATATGCATGCAGATGGGAGGAGGAGTTGCACCTGGGACCTGAATAGGGCTGTGCCTTCCCTCCACAATGCTGGCTCCACCTCCTGTGGTGTGTCTGATGTCCCTGGCCTACACTGTGAAAGGAAAGAAGGAGTCTTGTCAACAAAGTGCTCCAAGACTGACCAGAACTGGTTTTGACTAGGCAAAGGCCTCTCTGCCTTCAGAGAACAAAAGAGAAAAGTAGTATAAATATTGGGACCCAGACCCAAGAACTAGAGATCACTTCTGGAACAACAAGACGACCCTTTTGCCAAGGAGAAGAACCAAGGAAGCTGCAGGAGTTGGACTGCCCCTCTGCCAAGTGTGCTGTTTGCTGGGTTGGCCTGCAGTGGTTTCTTTATTGCCAAGGAAAGGAGAAGGAACTTTTAAAGAACTTTCATCATCTTGCAGAATATTACTCAAAGGCCTTGATTTGAGCTTGCCTCCTGACCGAAGTCTCAGGGATACCAGACTTCACCCCCTTCTGTTTGCCTGCATCTGGAACTTGCTGTTCTGGTGCTACAGAAGGAATTTGCAACACCGACGCCAGCGAGCGACGCCGTCTCCTGCATCGAAGCCGTGAGCGCTGCTCCGACTTGCAACGAAGACTCGACGCCGACCGCCGTGCCACCTCGACGCCAGCGAGCGACATCGTAAGCCTGCTATAGCCGTGAGCGCTGCTCCGACTTACGACGCCGGCCCGACGCCTGCTGCTGTCCCGCGTCGACTCCGAAGCTGACATCATCGCGGAGCCGATCGTCGACGTGGGTGGTCAAGAATCTATCGACATCGTGACATCGTACGGAACCGTGGCCTCGGCGCCATCGTGACGTCACCTCCTCTCCGGTCCGGAACGGACGCCTCCCCTGCCTACGCAAGCATCCAGGTCCCAACGCATCCTCTCCTCCGAAGCAAGGAACCGACGCCGCAACGCGCCAACGACGCCGCACCTCCCCGACGCCGTGAGCTGTCTTTGTTTTCGCTTTTCCAAGGTACTGTTCTTTGTGGGTCTGTTTTGACTCCGGGCCCGACGCCGCGCACCTCGCGGTCGGCGCCGTACTTTGGGATTTCTTTGACCTCGACGTCGTGATAACTCCAGTTGGGGTTATTTGTTGCTAAAGACTGCTTTTAAGCGAAGAACCTATTTTTAAACCATTTCTACCATCTTGAAGTATTATTGATTACAGTATTGTGGATTTTTGTCGTTTGTGGTCTTGTGATAAATCTATATAAAGAATACTTATTTTTATAAAACCTGTGTGGTGTCCATCTGTAGTGTTTTCACTGTATTACTGTATGTGTTCACAAATGCTTAACACACTGCCTCTTAGATAAGCTCGTGCCAAGCTACCAAGGGGGTGAGCAGGGGTTATCCAGGTGTGCAATCCCCTTTCCCTGACTTAGAAGCAAGGGTCCCTATTTGGACAAAGGTGCATACCATTGCCAACTAGAGACCCCCAGTTCTAACACAGTCCATAGAAATTGTCTTCCACGAGCACCCGTAGACAATAATATTTTTTTCAAATCTTGTATTTTCAGTGATCTGACCACCGAAGGCCCTGATTTTATATTAAAAACAGAGCTTTGGACTATACCATTTCCCGCTGAAAGGCAATATTTCTCTCCATGTGTTCCATACCTGGCGTGTGTCACAGTTTGGTGCTTACTTTCCCTCCATGTTAAAGAACAGTAGATGTTTCAGCACCCAGGCTAATGTGCTGCATAGCTAAATACATATAAGGTCCCAAAGGCGAGACCGATTGCATTGCAAATGCTTGTTTTATAGCCCACCACTAGCCTGTTCAATGCTGCTGTCACTCACTACTGTTCGCACAGACCCTGAGCTGCATCCCATCAAACAAGGGACTGCCTCCCCCTCAGCAGCCTAGAAGCTCCCTGCACTTGTTTACAGAACCATATGAACCCCATCCTGGCTCCATCGCTCCTCTCTCTGCCCTCTGGTTCAAAGCCCAGAAAACCCAGAGAGCACAGAGCCCAGAGCACTCCGAGAGGCCCACAAAAACTGGGAGTGTCTATGGCCACAAAGAATTAGTCCATCATAGTCGACCTTAGCAGAGGCTCCTCCAACCATTAAAGAATGTTTACAGCCCTAGCCAATTTCACAGCAGCATCTACCGCCACAGAGTTAAACAGCCACATAGCCCCCATGACCAGCCAGTGAGCCCAGCCACCTTCGCCTCAGTGGAAAGAACAGGGAGTGCTCATGCACCCCGGGGAGCTAGCTCACTTTCCCACTAACCTGCCTATCCATCCTGTACAAAATACAGGATCACTGCCTGTGTGGGGGTGCCCCATGTGAGAGTGGCAGTACCGCAGCTAGGCAGTCAGGTTTGTTAGCCTGTCAGCTCCCAGGTGAAGGCAGCTCACTCCAGCGTCGGCCCACCTTTCCAGTCAACCTATATAAGGACCTTTCAAGCCCCTGAGGACCGCCTCACGACCTTAAGGACTCACCACCACCACAAAACCATGAGGAACATCAGGACGAGAAAGAAAACAAGAGATCAGCCCGTTAAGCCTGGGGGTAGCTGCAGGACACGCAGGACCACGCTGCCATCCTTACTCCGTGATAACCACTCAAACTTGAGTTCATAGGACCAAGTCCTGACTATGGGTGGGGGATCCTTTGAAGAAGGCAGGACCAATTAGAACTTGACTACCAGCTGCCTAAAGTCCAAGGCACATGCAACCTTCACCCAGCCTCATCATGCAACCGGCCACACCTCTCCCTTATTGAGCAACTTAGGACTCAGTTCATATACAGCCACTGTGCCTCTCTATTGCAGAGAACCTAGCCTGCCGCCCTAGGTTTCATGATGTAGGCATCATCTCTGAACAGAATTACAAGTCTAGTGTCTAGCCAAAACGGGAGAGGTAGGCTTTCGAGTATAGCCAACTCAAGCAATTTAATGTCACACCATCCCTAGGGGATGGGGAGCCTCTTCCTCTACCGGGAGATGAACTGATCAAGGCCAGTCTTCATCCCCACAGCCCTTTGACAGGGGTGAAACCTCGTAAGCATGTCTGCATCCCTTGTCGAGAGGTCAACCTAAAGCAATCCAGTACATTAGCTACTAAGCCAACCATTTTGCGCAACGCCAAGGCACAAGACATTGTTAAAAGCACTGTGGTCCATAGGGAACTGGAACCCGAGGACTTGCCTATTCATTTTAGCCAAACACCTGATTCTTCTCTGCACCCAGGCTATGGGCCGAGCCAGCAGACTTTCCAAGATGGACCATCCTACATCCAGTTCCTTATGTTGCCCAGTAAAGAAGGGTGTAACTGACTCCTTTGGACTGTATGAACATGTCCTAGGAATAGGCTTCACCTGCAGGCTTCAACATGCCCAACTTCAAAGGGCTGTCTAAACAGCACTGCACAGAACTCAGGATTTGATAAGCTATCACTCCTACCCTAGTAGTGGAGCAAGCCTTGCATAGACATGCCTGAAAACACTCTTGTACAACCTGTACTTACTAACATGAAAACCATGTGCCGAACACTTGATATAGTTTCAGGAGCTATGACTGCACAAACCTCAAAACTAGAAGGCAAAACGTAAACTATGAGCAACATAGCAACTAACGTTGAAACGTTTGATAGGAGAATACAAGCTATGGAATGCACAGTAACTGACTCATTTGGAAAAAAAGACCAATGAAAGAACTCTGCAACTGCTCAGCAATCTTGGCAAAACTGGGAGAAGTCCCCAAAGTAATTAAATCAATCATTACTGACTAAGAATAGCCTAAACCGTAGGACTAACTCCCGCCAGACCAGCATCACAGTCTGCCCACCTTCAGTACTCACTCTAAGCAGGTTACTAAGCAATCACCCTCTGAAGCCTCAGTTCCTGGGAGTGATACAGGAAACACTGTTGCGCCCCGCCCTCCCAAGCCAGAGGAGTCGGAACCACAAATTACCCAAAACGAGAAAGAGAAAAAACATGCCAAGCTTCATTTATATTCCATCTTTAAAAAGTCACGTTAAAAAAAAAACTACAAAACAAAACCACTAGCTAAAAGCAACTATTACATTGCAGAACATTTATCATCAGTCCCACCAGGAAATAGCATGGAGGGCACCCAATAAAACCTAGCAGAACAAAATATTCAGATAGAGCAAGGACCTGTTTCTACTGCCAGGTCTAATGAAGCCAGCGGGAACCCTATGGAGAAGCTCCAGTGCAACCTGCAGTGCAAGCAACACAGCCATATCCAGTGTTTCCTGCCAGGCCCAAGAAAGATAGTATCAACCTCTATCCCCGCAGGACTCCGTAGCCACCTTGTGCTTCTCAGCAAACATAACATCTACAGAAATAGAAAGTCCCACACGTCCCCAAGTAGCTCTCCCTACCCAGACCGAGCAACAATCAGTAACTTCAGCGGGATTTTCCATCTTGGCCCCATGACCAATTCCACAAACTCAAGCGACCAGGCCGAGAGTAAAATTTACTAATGACTTAAAGGGACCAACACAAGACCAGTTTCAACCAGCAACCAGGGACACAGACCTTGTCCTTAGCCATGAAGGCTGTTTTGAAGGTTAGAAGTCGGAGTGGGTAGTTGTGGAGCAGCTCAAAGGGAGCACACATCAGGAATGTTAGAACAATGTTGAGGTCCAACTGGGGCATAATAAAAGGTGCTGGTGGAAACATATGCTGTAGACTTTCAGGAACATATGTCCAATAGGGTTTTGAAAAAGGATGGCTGATCTGGCAACTGCAAAAACGCCAAAATGGCAGAAAGATAAACTTTTAATGCACCCAAACCAGAGCCCTGCTGGGCCAAGGAAAGAATGAGCAGAAGAACTTGAGAAAGGGGTGCAGGCAGAGGATCAACATGTTTACCAGTACACAATGTCACAAACTTGTTCCAACAGCAGGCGTATATCGTCTTGGTGGAGGGGCGCCTGGCTGCCAAAATATCATTGCAGACTTAGGGTGGAAGGTAGAAAGCTGTCAACTGTTGCCGCTCAATCTCCACGCATGAAGGGGAAGCGTTTTCAGGTGCAAAACCCAAACCTGTCACTGCGACATAAGATCTTCCCAAAGAGACAGCCTGATCGAAGAACTGATGCTCATGCTCAACAGCTCGGCATACAAAACTCGCCGAGCCCAATTCAGGGACACAAGAATATCTTGGGCCGGGTCATTCTTGAACTTCTTGAGAACTCCGGGCAGTAGTGGTATTGGCGGAAAGGTGTACACCAGGCCAGAACTCAACTCTCGACCAAGATCTGCTGTGGAGACTCCAGTGCCCAAAACTGTTGGCACTGCATGTTCCTGGCAGAGGCAAACCGAACTAGCCAAAGCTCTCCCCACTCTTGAAAGATGCCTTGCACACCACCGGGTGCAGATGCCATTTGTGATCTGGTAGGCATCGACGGCAGAGTTCCTCCACTCTACCGTTCAGAGTGTCTGCCAGGTGTTGAATCACCATGGAAATGCCCCGACATTACAGCCATGTCCAGAGATGCAGGGACTCTTGACACAGGGTCCACGACCTGACCCTGCCATTTGTTGCAGTAACACATTGAGGTGGTGTTAACCGTGAACGCTTGCACTAGCATTCCCTTGATTGAAGAAAGAAAGGCTTTTAACGGCAAACGGATCGCCCGAAACTCCAATTGGTTGATGTGGAGCTTGGATTCCGCTGGAGACCAAAGTTCGCTGATCCTCACCTCTCCCAAATGGCTGTCCAAGGACAGGAGTGACGCATCTGTCACTACAGTCAGCTCTCGTTGGGGAAGGGAGAGGGGTCTACCACTGACCCAATTGCTGTCCATCAGCCACCAGTGCAGGTCTTTTGCAGTTCGCCCCGAGATCTAGACTATGTCTGAGAAATTCACCTGATGCTGCGCCCCACTGAACATCAGTTCCCACTGCCGAGCCTGCATATGCCAACGGACATTCGTCACAAGCAGGATGCAGGAGGCCATGAAGCCCAGCAGCTTCAGAGTCTGTCTCACCGAAATCCAGGATAGAGGCTGAAACATCAGTATCATAGCCTGAATATCCAGGACTTGCCGCTTGGGAGGATGGCCCCGAAACTTCACTGTGTCCAGAACAGCTCCGATGAAGAGGAGCGTCTGAGAAGTCAGGTGTGACTTTGGCACAATGATAGGGAACCCCACAGAGTGCAGAAGGTTCACCAAAGTCTGCCTGGGGCAAGCTTGCCTTTAACAGCCAATCGTAGAGATTGGGGAAAACTGGCACCCCTGATCTTCGCAGATGTGCTGCAACCGACATCACCTTGGTAAACACCTGAGGAGTGCTGGTAAGGCAAAAGGGGAGCACGGCAAACTGAAAGTGCTCTTGGCCCACTATAAACCACAGTTATGTCTGTGGGCAGGTAGGATGGAGATGTGAAAATATGCGTCCTGCAATTCCAAAGCTACCATGCCTTCTCCTTCATACAAGGCAGATAGAACTTGGGTGAGTGTGAGCATTTCAAATTTCTTCTTTCTTGAGGAAGAGATTGATAAGGCGCAGCTCTAGTATAAGACAGAGGCCTCCGTCCTTCTTTGGCACCAGAATAGCGGGAATAGCACCCACAACCTACCTTTTACATCAGCACCCTCTCTGTGGCTCCCTTGGCCAAAAGAGCCAACACTTTGACAGAGTAAAGAGAGGTGATCCTCCTTCAGCCAGTCGTAACTGGGTGACATGGATGGAGAGGTGGTCACAAAGGGGAGGGAGTAACCCCTTTGGATGAGCTGCAAAACCCAACGGTCTGATGTTTTTGACCTCCAGTGGTGCAGGTGATGGCGTATCCTCTCCCCCACTGGATGACCATAATGTTGTAGGGCAACCTAAAGGGGTTTGGAGGCTGTAGGAAGGTGGAATCTGACTGCATGGTTGCCCCCACTTTTTTCCTGGTGATTTGCTGGTTTTCGACTTAGTTGGACTGGGACCCTGCTATTCAGGGCCCCAGTTTATCTGCTTTCTCTTTAAAATGGATTCCCTGTACCTTAGGTACACCACAGATTGTATTCTGGGGTGCCCTTATCAGTCCCTAGTATATGGTATACTATGTACCCAGGGCATAGGTACCCCAGAGGCCTACCAGGGGCTGAAGCATGTATTATGCCACCCCTGGGCAGCCTTCCAAAATGACACCACAGGACTGCTACAGCAGCCTGATTAAGGTGGTGCATGCACCCCTTACTGAGATATAGGTTCACTATATCTCACCCTATCACTGCACATATAAACCTATCAGTCACCCCTATGGCAGGCCTTATCAATCCTGAAGGCACGGTGCTTGGTTTTGTGTGAGAGGGTGCCCATGCATGAGCAGAGCCCCTCTGCAGCCTTCGGAATCTATCCTCCGGGGTTGTCTGTGAGGCAGCCTGACCATATACTCTTAAGTGCATTATAACCTAGCGGTAAATGCTATCTTTGGGATGGCTGCACGGAAACATGTTGTGTTTGGTGTCAAACACCTTGGAATCATACCCCCACACCAGTAACTGGTGTGGGAGTATGATCCCACCCTTCTAGAGGGAGAGACATGACAGCACCGGTATACAGGGTACCAACTAACAGAGCCCTGGCATCACAAAATGGATGCTGCAGCCACAGACACGAGTCTGGCCCCCTGCTGCTGACCGAAACTCCGGCAGGGGAGGCCTGGACAATAGGTTTCCTGTCACAGGGAGGTGTTACCACCTCCCAGACAGGCTTTAGTGTATTGGGGCTGGGTGGGTGCACTCCAAGAGTGCTTTGAAGTCCTGCACTGGGGGCACATTTGGTGTCCCTGTGCATAGTCCAGTTCAAACCGGTTGCAGGGGCTACCAGCCCCTGCTCTGGCACGAAACTGGACAAAAGAAATGGGTGTAGCCACCCCTCTTTCCAAACCCTCCCATAGGTGGGTCCCCAGAGTATGTCCAACCCATTCCTTGGGTATAAGAAAGGAACCCCTGGCTACAGGACTTAAGATTTCCCTGGACGAAACTCTGATACTGAATCCTGGACCTTCGACGATCTGTTCAACGCCAGATGACTGAAGAATCTCCCTTGGAGTAAAGGAGTTACTCCCCTGCTTGGCAGGCACCAAAGACGCATCTGCCCGGTCTGCATCTACGAAGCTCCCGCCGGACGCCGAAGACTTTGCAACCCAGGAGGTGGGTTTCCAGACTTCCCAGAGGCTGACCCGAGTCCCCAGCAAAGCGGAGACCCGTAGCCCTCGTGGGTACCGTGGAACCGGAACCCCTGGACACCGTGCATATTTGCAAGTGCATATGCTTCTCGTCGATCCTTGAGGCTGTGCTTTGGGTTACTTGTAGCCCTGACCCCGAGCAGTGAATCCACCGAAGATTGCTGGCCTACCCACTCCGAGTGACCCGTGGGCCGCCATTTTGCGATTCCTCTCGAGGTCCCTTCGCGATCCCTTGTCCGTCGACTTGAGGGTCCCTGAGAAGGGTAACTTTACTTAAATTGGGCTTTCCTGGTTGCTCCAGACGTGCCCTGACTCTCCATCGCTTGGGGAGTCCCCAGGACCTTGCTGGTCCGTCCCGAAGCATCTTTCCTCTTCCTGCGTGGGTAGCTGTTGCCAAGGTTTGTTGTGTCCAATCCGGGCACCGACGCTGCAGCACTCGACATCCTTCGTGGGACAGCTCGAATCCAGCTCCTGGTCGTCTTCGACGCCTCCTGGTCCTCATGGCTGAAGAGTCAAGCTTCACCTCTTTGCACCTGAAGCACCCGACATCGGTGGGCATTCGACTATCGTGCCCCTGGTCACTGGCTAGTGACCCAGACTCTGTCCCCACTGCTTTCAGGTTCTTCACATCTTCGATCCAGGCTTGGATCTCTTCGGACACTTCTCATCTTCCCGGCAGCAGCACTTTTCAGCAAGCCGTCATTGAAAACAACGACGCGACACCATTTGACACCTATGCACCCGGCTTCCCTGGGTGAGGTAACACGAGTACTCCGGTGCTCCCGTGGGTGTTGGCCCTAGAACCATCTAAGTCCAAAAGGGTTTGTTCCTAGTCCACTCCTAAGTGTCCCTAAACTTTAAAACTCTAACCGTGACTTTCCCAATAGAAGCTAACGGAGCTCGCGGCTGTGTTCAAACACTGCACACGTCCCCCGTGGGTCCCCTGTGTCACTACCTTGGGTGGTTCCTTGGGGTCCCAGCGATTCTACAGGCTCTAGGCCTTGTGTCTAGTCAAGTCGTGGTTCTTATACCACTTTCTTAATATATGGTTTGGTTCGCCCCTAGGGCCTATCGTATATTGTGCTAATTTACTGTGATATTTGAAGTGTAACATATGTGCTTTGACCTCTAGCCTCATAAAGAGACTAGTAGGGTGTGTTTAGAAATAAATACATATATGTTATATATATACCTGGTGTGGTCTCCTTTCATTTAGCCATTCAAGAGATTATAGACTGGTAAAACAAACAGCTTTACACTCCTTCAAGACTTAGCCTGAAGGCTGCTCTCCATAGCTACCACTAGGATAGCTTTCAAATAAGGTTGTCTTAAACCTATCATCAATAAGGGGTTGTTTGGACTGGTGCAAGGTGCCCACTATAACTAGTGGACAGCATATACCAGGCCAACTTCTCACAGAGGCCGTCTGTGGGGGATAGTGTACTGGCCCAACTTCAGCCTACCTGTCCTGTGTGGTCTGTGAGAAGCGCATCCACGATCACGAAAAGGCTGGGCAACCTTCTGACTGTGGTGACTGGGATAGTAGAAACGTGGTTGAAAGCCCATAAGGTGGCCATGAAAGAGATGTGAGGCATACTGGGGCTGGCGAGGGGCCATGGAAAGGCCCAAGGACCAGGACGTAGCCCTGCTGTCCTTAAAGCACTCCAGCGCGGAGCCTCCCTTCTCGCTGAACAACTGAGAGCCATCAAATGGAATATCCATGAGCAGGGCTTGGGCATCCCTCAAAAAGCCAGTTGTTCTCTACCACATGTGGCGCCTACGTCCCAATGATGATAAAATCGCTCTGCCCAGAGAGTCGGTCATATCCAGCACACATCAAATGACTAACTTGGCCTCTTCCCTCCCATCAGCAATTGCTTGAGAAAGTATGGCTTTGGCCTTCTCTGAGACCACAAGCGTTACTAGTACAACAGAGTCCAAGCTCATATAGAACTGTTGGCCCAAGAGGCATGCAGTGTTCATCAAAAGCAGTGCTAGGCTGGAAGAAGAAAACATCCTCTTCCCGAAGGTATGCCGCCTCTTGGATTTCCTGTCCAGAGGGGTGGTACGGAATATGCCAGGATTGATTTTGGAGGTGGAAGCCTGGACCACCAATCTCGCCAGAGTGGGGTACTGGGTGAGGAACTTGGGGTCCCCAAGGGAGGGGCATTGGCCCCAGACAATTGTCCTGTCCACAGGACCCCCGTTCAGTGCTTGGCCAAGACCTGAGCATTACTTTGGTGAGGGCTTCGTTTAAAGGGAGTAGTGGTTCGGATGGGGTGACTCCCAGTTGAAGCACCACCGTGAAGACAGTCTTGACTGCCACTGAGGGCAACTGACCTCAGCTGCCCTCCTTACAGCATAGCAAACGAGGCACTCAGCCATAGTAAGGGGAGAGACCAGGTCAGTGTCTGGTGAGGTGTCCAGTCCAGTGGCATCCCGCTGATCCTCATACCAAGTGTCCTCAGGGTCTTCAAAGTGCTGGTAACTATAAGGGGTCACAGACCCCTTCCAATCATTACCCAATCCACAACTGTCATAAGGATAAGGCACGGGCTCTGCCCCTGGTCGGTGCCTGATCAGCGTCGGAGTTGGGAATGAGGTTGGGGGTGGCGCCACCGATGGGCATTGGTGATGTCGGCACTGGAGCAGGCGCTGCGGAATGTCGAGGTCGCTCGACCAATGCAGCTCTGAATCCTTCACTGGAACCCTGGGGTCTGACTGGTGTTGAGGGCAAGCCCGCCAGCGGAAAACCAATAGGGGCACCTCCCAGATACATGGGGCCAGAGGGCACTTCAGATAGGTCAGGCTGCCAAAGATGAGATGATTGGCCTCATAAAATTCTTTTATCTCGGCGGGAGTCAGTCTGCCTCCGGAAACTCAGGCAGGCATGGAGACAGCCCAGGCGTAAGCTCCACATCAGAAGTAGGTCTGGAGTGCCGACGGCCCCGGGGCTGGTCTGAAGTCCTGCATGGCACAGGTATATGGGACTTGGATTTTCCTGACTACTTCAAATGGGACAACACTCGCCGGGTGCAGCTCCGCTAATGACCTTCGGACCTTCCCCGTGACTGAGATCAGGTACGTTGCGGGGTCGGTCAGTGAGAAGCTTGAGGGACCGCTCCTTTAGCACCTTTGGTTGCATGGTGTGGCAATACTCACACGTCTTAGTGTAGTGATCGCACTCCAGACATCAAAAGCAAACCAAGTGCAGGTCCGTCACCGACATCTGACGGTAACAGGCACCGCATGGTCTGAAACCTGCATTTTTGGTGGACATCCTCACACCAGGAGATAAAGTCTACAAAAACATATTTGACAAAAGGTCAAAAAAGGGTCAGTCAAAAGGTGACTGGGGGTAGCTCTCTCTGGATCTGCACTGACTGACACAGAAAGAAAAGAACTGACAGCGCGCTGGGGTGACGCCTATATAGGTACCATGCACGTCACTTCTGGCGCAGATGTCACACTGAGCCGAACGACGCCACCTACCTGCTTGTCAAAGGTTTCCAGATCCAGTCTGACGCCTGGGGAATATTCTATGGTAAGGAATCTACTGCTAGAAGTCTCTATCAGATACCAGTCATACAAAGATGGTGGTAGGATCGGTATATGCACCAAAAGCCAATAGAGCTGATTTCTTGTCATCACTATCACGACTCTTTGTGGACTTCGGACGCTCCAGACTGGTGGTGGGAGGGAACTGGAACCTGGCCTTGGATCCGAACATTAACAGGATGTTTGCATTTACATTTTATGAGATAAGATTGACTCTGTCTTGCATGGCACAAACAGCCTATCAGAATTACATGCGGGGTGCTCTAAGGTAGATTTTCAGTCGCTACAGGGACTTGTGTTTACCCCGTAGGCATACCACATCCTTCAAAGCAATTTTGAGAAGCAGTGTATGACTACTTTGGTTCAACGTATACTGACACTTTATTTGCCTACATGCCTCCTTAGGTGTGCAGCAACACAGTCTTAGTTGCTCTTTGCTAGTCCTGTTTCCAGATACTATGTGTGTCTATGGGCACCTAGTAACAAGGAATGCCCAGTTGTTTGAAGTGCTTTACCACCAGACTCTAGGACGGTAGCGTACCCAAGCTACTAGGGTGCCTTTAAGGATGTGTTACATAAACCACATTTTCAAATGACGCAGGTGAGGAAGTATTTGTTGACTTTATATGACTTAGGACACCACTAATGTGGATGCTCTGAGGACAGGTTTCTCTGCCCGCATTTGTTTGGTGCTGCCCTGGCTGGGGTGGAGCTTCGTCCCCCAGCCTTCTCCTGCAATTAAGGAGGGCCATTGACTTTCGCTCTTCAAAAGCGCCAGCTACCTCAACGACGCGCCCAGGGAAAGACCGGGCAAAGACGGACCCGTCTTCACCCGTCATCGACAGGAAAAGGCAGGGCTGGGTCCTCCCCCTTGGTTCCCGCTTATACGCATTGGTTGTCTGTGTACTCCCAATATTCTTCTGAGACTGTAAGGTACTGTTAATTGCTCATTGCACTTTCCTGTATTTTCTTGAGTTCTTTAATTTCCTATGCAATGGGAAAAAGGAAAATTAGTCCTGTGGCCCCTGGAGGGTACCAGACTCAACCGGGCATAACTATGGATATCTTTTTGGTAACGGCAGTAAGCATCGGAGATAAGGAGTTTCAGCTGGCTGAAAGACAACTTTCCCTCACTGCTGGGGATATCGCCGCTTTCTCTGTACCTTTACCCTCCAATGATCTTGTGCCTGACGTCCATCCTGATGCCACTCCGCCGACTGAAGGGCTTGATCAAGCTATAGTCCGTGGTAAAGGACTACTAGAAAGTGGCGGTCAAACTGGGGCTGCACTAAACCTGACCTCACCTGACACTGGCCCTGTGGCAAAGCAGAGAAAAAGGGCAGGAAAATCCTCTCAGGACTCCAATAATTAACGCACCCTCTGTAGCCCTTCACACCTGGAGCAAGCCATCTGGGACAGTCCAAGCGATTGACTTAATAATTTGTTGGATAGTAAACTGCTGCCCATGTTTGATCGTCGTACCGCTATTGATGCCTCCCTGGGTAATTTGGCAAAAATAGATTTGGTTCAAAAAAAGGTGTTAATAAAGAGGAAAGGCAGGCCATGCCCCCTAACTATAAATCAGCACAGCCAATCTGCCTCCAGGGAATCTAGTAGACTGCGTGATGACCCTGAGCAGCGGCCTAGCCAACGTCCGGGAATAACAACGCAATCCATAAGCAGGGGGGGGGTCAGTGCAATTGCCTACCATTTATGTCTCAAATCCCCTACAGCTGCGAGGCAAATGTACACAGATTCTTTGCTAGCGTCAAATCTTCCATCTGCCCCCAGTTCTCTCATGCCTGATAGGCAATCCTACATTGATCCTTTACCCGTGATTAACCTCCCGCCTGCCTCTTGCCCGTGGGTAATAATCCTAGCAAATGTTCCGAGCTTGAAGGAAGGCACAGTGGAGTCAACCTTGGAGCTAAAAAATAAGGTCACACATTGGCTTAGCACCAACATTAGATGCCCCTGTAACATCTATGATGAAATCCTGTTCGTACGCAGAGTGGGGGGTGTTGGTCCACTACCTTAGCAGTACTCATGTGATTACATAATTGTTAATTTTCGTAAGTCCTATGTTGTTGAAGCTATTCTAGCACAAGCTAGGGATGGGTTTGTTAGGTAAGGTACTTTAAAGGTCTTACCACTGTTTTTTTTAGACACCTGGCCCCCTTCTCCCCCACTTTCGCTTAGTACCCAATTTTCGCATCAGCCCCATGCTAGCACTAGATTCTCCACAGCCCTTGCTTGGGAATAGATACATGGTACTAGCAGGCATGGAGGCTATAGATTGACAAATAGTAAGGGAGGGAGGCTGTCATGCTGCAGCTGCAAGAGAAGTCCCTATTTACTTGGACGCCTAACCTGCAAGTCTCTTGCTTTCACTCTTCCCCCTGGTAACCCAGGGGAGTCACGGGCTGCAGTGCACCTCCACCCCCTATCTCATCTGGGTCCCTGCAATGCACTGATACTTCCAACTCTCTAGTAAAGCAAATTAATGCAAATTAGTTGGATTCGCACACTGGTAGCGAGACAGCCTTGATGACCAATGTGTGCTTAATTCAAACCTCTCCTGATGCTGAAGATGCATTGCGATTCCGGAGCTGGAACATTGCGGGTCTAGCATCCAAGATTCAGGTTGAGTATTGGTGCTCACTGGTTGCCACCTATGACATTTTATTTGCAGGAAACATGGGCACCAAATAATATGTTTTTCGATGGGCATACATGTTACAACCTACCAGCAATCTCCTCTCCCGCTGGTCGAGCTAAGGGAGAATTGGCCGTAAGGTTCAAATTAGGTATTGGATGCAAAATAATATCAATCCCGACAGAGTGAAATCACGCAGGTCTTTGAGCTAAGTTGGGGCTCTAAGTTTACGAAAACCATGATCAATTTTTATAACAATGATTTTTCAGGTAGGGGTAATTAGAACCTCTGTGAGCTGTCTTCCCCAATTGATAAATTAGTGGGAAAAATTGTATATTTCAGTGGCTCACCAAATGTAATCTTAGCGGGTGATTTTAATGCCAAAATTGGCAATTTGCCCGTTATTTACTCAGAAAGTCTTGCAGGAGACTGTTGTGGACCAAAGGGGGAGGATATTATACTCCCTCCTGTTGACTTATGACATTGATAGTGCTGTCCACTACTCTTACACCTACATTCATTGGAACAGGGTCTGGCTCAGTAATGGACTATGTGTTTATTTCCTGCAGCATGCACTCTATCACCTGGGGGGACGGTTCTTCCCACATTACACAGTGACCACAATCTACCTGTCCTTTATATTATAACTCCCACCAAAGGTCAAGGGAACGCCAAGGGGAGAAAGCAGTTTCTAACCACTAGGGATGTTGGGCGCAGGCTGGTTTGGTATACAGCCGACATGAAGTTAATAATGAGCCAGGTTATAAAGAAATCTATGGTTTTGGTTACTTGTTGCCGCACTGAGGGTCCTGACCCGGACGCTGTGATAAGCAGTTTCCTAGAATTGAGTGCCTGCATAAAACATACGCTTTCTAGGCCTCTAAAGATAATGAAACATAGCAAATCTTGGTTTGATAAAGGTTGCAGAGTTGCCAACGAAAATCTGCGAAAAGAATTGAAACAATTCCAGCAGATAAAGATACAATTACAGCATATGGGAAATCTTACACTACGGCTGTGAAGAAAAGGAAGCTAGAGTTGAAGGATGACACGTCAGTCTAAAGATCCCATGGCGTTCTGGAAGGCTGTTCGCAGTGGTTTTGATCATGGGGCGCAACTGGATAAAGTAACCACTTATATTAGTTCTGACTGTTGGATTGAACATTTTAGCCTAATTTACAAGTCTAGCTCACAAATCACTGAAAGTGGCCTGGAAGACTGGCCGTTGCCGCTGAATGTGTGCTTCTCAGTTGAGGAGGTCTCCAAAGCTATTCTCGATAGTCCCTCTTAATAGGCTCCTGGCCCTGATGGGATCCCTATGGACCGATTCCTGGTAAACCCGGCGTTTTGGGCTCCCTTGCTCGCTAATGTTATTAAGTCTGTGTGTAAGGCCGGGGTTCCATCCTCCTGGCGCAAATCAATAGTTTTCCCAGGAATCAAGAAAGACAACTTACAGAACCCTAAATGTTACCGGCCTATCTCGCTTCTTGACTCCACTACCAAGGTCGTTGGAAGAATCATACTGGACCGGTTATCACTGTAGCTATCTGAGAGTAATATTCTTTCTCCATCCCAATATGGCTTCCAGAAAGGACTCAGCATAATTGAACAATGCCTGAACCTACATCTCCTTGTGTCGAAGTACAAATTTGCAAAAGGCGCTTCAATGTAAATGGCCTTCATAGATTTATCGTGTGCTTTTTGACTGTGTAATTAGATCTAAACTGTGGGATATTTTAACCTCTTTGGACCTAGATGCAGACTTGGTTGCACTTTTAAGACATCTTCATTGGGACCTGTCAGCATCAATAAGATTTGGGGATCAAGGAGAGTGCACCTCCTCTTTTCTGGTTAAACAAGGTTTGCGCCAGGGTTGTATATTAGCTCCAATCTTATTCTTGATCTATATCAATGACCTTGATGTTGATTTGGTGAATACTGGAGCCGATGTACCTTATGTGAATAGTAAACACCTGCCCGCACTTATCTACGCTGACAACGCCGTGTTGCCTGCCAGAACTGCCAACGGGCTAAAGTTTTTGAGCTCCAGTTATGTAAATTATATGAAAAAACTTGGTCTGGAAACAAATTTTTCTAAAATGTATACTATGGAGTGTGGTCCCAAACGTACTGAGACTCGTCACATAGCTATCGAGGGAAGGATAGTAGAAAAAGTTATCTAATTTCCCGATTTAGGGATTATGTTTGACGATGCATGTAATTGGGCCCCTAGTGTTAGGAATAGAACTGACCGCTTTAGGCTGGCTGTAGGTACTATTTTCTCATAGGCAGCCTCCATAGGGAAAAAATCCATTGCTCCCATCTTAAAAATCTATAGAAGAAAATGTCTTCCTACTTTGACTTACAGGTCAGGGGTCTTGGGATACAGGGATACAAGCAGTATGCAACTGGAAGAAAACAGGATTTGTAGGCGCGTACTTGGGGTTTCTCCATGTTAATCCCATTATGTATCCAACCAGGAGTTAGGATTAGAATACATGGAGGATTCCATTAAACTTGCGCCATTGATGCTATGGTGCTCTGTGTGGCTGAACAAAGAAGCTGACCTGAATCGGGCAATTATTTTGGATTGCCTCTCCTGTCTTAATGGGCCCAAAATTCCCTGGCTAAAATATATTAGAAAGCTAACTATTGACCTAGGCTGCCCTCAGTTGTATGAAAAACCCGATTGTATCAAAAGGACAAAAATTGGGTGAAGAACCATTTTCTTGCTGCTAGAACTGATCAGAGGGAGGACACTGAGCTGATGAAATCGTCAATAAGAGAGTACTGTCTAATAAAAACTTCTCTAGTTGGCTCCCTACTTGAATTGCATCCCGGTGTCGTGGGAAAGAATGTTATTAGCCGTTTTTAGGTTAGGGTCCAGCAGATGGTTATAGTGTTTCCCGCAAGGACAGTTCTCTCAGTCTGAAATCTGCATTTGCCCTTGTGACGAGGAACCCCTCAGGCACTCTTACATCTTACGCTGTTTTGCAAATGTTATCTGCCTCTGACCAGGCGTTAATTACCTATTTTAAACAAAAATTTATTTAGCAAATGTAGAGTGGCTTCGCTTTTCCTGCGACAGCTAGGCATCTATGCCACATGCAAGGGTGTTGGCAGCTTTTTAAAAAGTGCCTTTTTTGCGTAAAGTCATGATTTTTTAATGAATCTTTTTATGAAGTATTAATGATGCATGCTTTTCATATATCTTATCCACTTCTTAATATGATTTGTTTCTTTGCTTATCTTTAGGATTCTAAATGAATTTTTTATTATTGTATTTTCTGTCAAACTTTTATGATCCGAATAAAGATTTCTTTGACTTAAGACACCAAGTGTGTCTTATGGGTCTTACATTCCTATAACTACGTTTAGCGTAAGTTGCCTATCCCTCCTTGCATTATTCACCACTTAATTGCGCATAACTCTTTCAGCAGATGCTTTTTCTTCATTTGACTATGAACTGACTGCTACACGGACTAAGGAATTCACAATACCCATCAGGTACATACCATACAGGCTGATTAACACCTTTTGCAGCCCTATCAATCACTGTGGTGTCTCGGGTTCTCCTATCTCGTATGGGTGTGACTCTTGGCTCAGTCTTCACTATAGGGACAGGGGCAACCTATCACACTATCTATACTCTTCACGCTGCAGTCACAGTGTGAATACTTAATCACGACTTCTCCTCCTCGTAAATGGTAGTGGAGGAATCTCTATTTCACACTTATACTTTTTTCTTCCTCCCTCACAGGTGTTTTGCCATTTTAAGGCCCTTAATACTGCAGGTTAACCCTACAAGGGTTACGTGTGTTTTCTGGGTTGTCATTGCAACTCACATTAATGTGAGCCTTTCTGTGTATACTCTTCCCAGCCTTGAAAAAGTCTTGTAGACAAGACACGTGCTGGCTGCTCTTTGGAGATGTGTTGTATGTGATACGAAGAATTGGAGAAGAATAAAGTCAAGTATACTTCTAAAACTTATAACTTTGCCGACCCTTTACTATTGACATACAATTGTCTAAGATAATGTGTTGGAATTCTTGTGTGGTCTAGTACCATTCTTTATTACAAGTATCGTGCTGGGACTTGCTTCAGGATGGATTTTCCACCCACGTGGCAGAGTGCAGGTACCAAGGGAGCACTACCGTTGGGACAGTCCTCAGCTGCTTTACTTAATTTCCTTTTACTTCGACCATGTATCTGATGGGCAACCCTATAGCATAAACCACCGGTTTGTTTTGTGTATAGGCATGATGCATGCGCTCAACATGCGCATGAAAACTTTAATCTGGGCTGGTCAGAAACTCACAAATTTACACGGAGACATGAGAGCGAGGCTTAAGACTGCTCAACATGTGTACATACTACCTAGCACACCACCGCTCACAATTAATATACTTTCTTGCAGAGGAGGAGGACCAGATGGAATAGGTAGCCATAGAGAGGTAGTTCGCTCACGCCCAGCCAGGCATGGGTATCCTCTGTTGTTTTAGACCTTCTGATACGAGTACCTGCCCACGGAAAGATGAGAGAGAAGTGGGCGGTCGGTAAATATGTGCAGTGACTGCCGGGGATCCCAGCAATACTCCACTTAGGAGGGCCACTGTGGTCTAACAAAGGATTATCAGTAAGACTTTGCCACACAAGATGGCAGACCTGGATACAGGGATGTATGAAAATAGCAGACAACATTTATGTAGATGGTGTATTCAAACACTCTCCGGCCCCAAGTGCGGCGTTCGCCCTTCCTGAATCACAGCTCTGCAACTATAGACAGCTTTGGCACTGTATAAGAGGCATGCTAGGACTTGACCATATACTACTGCAGGAATCCCCGCAGAGCAAATCCATACAGGTTTGCGGAACAGCAAAAGAGCGCTCACTAGCTTATTCCAACTATTTATTGGCCACTCTTACTCCACCGCTACACGGACTGAGACAAAAGACTACAGGCAGAACCAGCTAGGTATGCAGTATGAGGAAGAGGAGTGGAAGGAGCTCATTGACTCATATGACTGCTCTTTGAGGAAAGATTAAAATTCACATACTTTAAAATACTACATGATTGGTTCTGGACCACATCTAGGCTGAAACGAGCCAAACTCACTCCTGACGATATGTGCTGGAGATGCGCAGAACCAGACGGGGATTTGTGCCAGATTTAATGGCAATGTCCACACCTAAACACCTATCGGGCAGACGTATGGCGCACATTACACAACACTGGCCTATTCCCCTTTGCCAAGTTGGCGAAACCAGCCCTTCCACACGATATGACTGATATTGAAGACGCTGCATCCCCATGGAAGCGGTGGATGTCGATGGCATTGACAGTTTTAGGAAAGGGCCCATTTTTGTCATGGTCACCCCCCTTTTTGCAACCGATATTGATGTTTTTCGACTGATGTGCACTGGGTCCCTGTTAACCAGGCCCCAGTGCCAGTGCTCTTTCCCTAAAAACAAGGTAAAATGGTCTAATTGTACTACAATTGGCACACCCTCTAGCACCCCTAAAAGTCTCTTGTAAATTGTATCCCTGGTACCTAGGGCATGGGTACTAAAGGGGGCCCCTAAGGGCTGCAACCTGTATTATGACACCCTAAGGGACCCGAATAAAAATTGCATGCAGGCTGCCATTGCAGCCTGCGTGACATGGTGCAAATCATGTGTGAAAACACGACATGGCACACTCACTGTGTGCCATGCCAAAGTCACTGCATATAATATATGTAGTCACCCCTACAGCAGGCCTTGTAGCCCTAAGGCAGGGTACGTTATATTACATGTGAGGACACATCTGCATGAGCAGCTATGCCCCTGTGCTGTTGAGCTCAATTACTAGATGGTGCAAGTGAGCAGGGAAGCCATTGTATGTATATGGATTGGGCACTGGTCATTACGAGTTCCCCAGCTACGTGATGGTTTTACTGAAACCAATGGTGTTTGGTATCAAACACCTTGTTTTAATAAATCTATACTGTTACCAGTACTAGATTTATTATGACATGCACCCAGAGGGCATCTTCGAGGTGCCCCCTGAAAAATACCAGTATCTACTGTGCTAGCTGACTGGTATCGTCCTGCCTCCCACCACTGACAAGTTTCTGACCCCCCTGCAGATGAGAGTCCGCACTCTCTGAGGTCAGAAACAAAGCCTGCTTCAGAGGAAGGTGTTCACAACTGCTCCAGCAGGATGGCTATTGATTTAGCATATCAAGGCCTGGGGCGTCAAAGCCCCTGCTGCCTTTGATATGCAATCTCAGACAGGTGGGAAATTTGCTATGCAGTAGGCATGTTGCACCTCCAGGCTAGTCACACCCCTAAGGTGGGCTACCTGATGTGCTCCACAAAAGAAGGGTTCCACCATCTTGTTTTTGGTAGAATTAGGAACTCTGGGACAGGGTTATGCCCACTCCCCACAGGAAGCGGTCATATAGGGGATGTGGTGGCCCCAGGGGTAAATAGCCCATTGGCCACTACCCTTCACTCCCCTTAACGCCCCTAAATTTAGTATTTAGGTGTTCCCATGATGACTCAGATTCATCTGACTGAAAGAATAAGGACAAAGAAGAGCCGAAGACGTATGAAGTGTGGAACAGCACCTAAAGTGGAGCAAAACCCTGCCTGGCTACTGCTCTACTGACAATCACCGACTTGTCCAGAAGCAGAACAGCCTCCACAAACCCTTGGAGGTCTGCCCAAAATTTCATCGGCCCAGCAAAATCTCCCTTGGAGTTGAGGAGCCACTTCGCTGCACCAGCAAGCACCGACCGCATCTGCCTGGTACAGCTTTCTGACGACCCCTGGGCCTACTGCGAGAGCAGTACTCCAGAAGGATTATGTTACGTACCCTGAAAGCATCTGTTCTTTGCATACTCCTGCCATCTAGTGTTGGGTCCGGATGTTTGTAAGTTGTTTTTCTTCAAAGAAGTCTTTTCCAGTCACGAGGTAAGGTTGTGACTCCTTTCAGTGATATTGCGCATGGGCATCGACTCCATTGTTAGATTGTTTTCCCGCAAGAGGGTAAGAATGGAGTAAGTAAGTGAAAATAGAGATATCCATGCGTATGTAATGTAAATTATAAGAACTGCAACAACTAGAGGTGCCCGGGGAGGTGGGAGGGCGCATGTGAATCTACAGCTCTACATGCCAGGAACAGATGCTTACCAGGTAACATAATCCGTTTGAGGCATGTGTGCTGATACACATGCTTTGCATAGACTATATAGCAGTATTCTCCCAAAGCGGTGGCTAACCAGTAGGTGTTGCAGTTGTTTGAAAAATCTCTTTAGCACTGCTTGTCCTACATTAGCTTGTTGATGTGCTAACATATCCACACAATAATGTTTAGTAAATGTGTGTGGTGTGGACAATGTTGCTGCTTTACAAAGGTCGGCTATGGAAATGTTGCCTAGAAAGGCCATAGATGTTCCATTTTTTGACTGGGATGTGCTCTAGGAGATCTAGATAAAATTATTTTCGCTTTAGCATAGCAAGTTTGAATGCATTTAACAATACATCTAGAAATACCAGATTTAGAGATAAGATTGCCTTTGTGAGGTGTAGCAAATGCAACAAACAGTAGCTTTGTTTTACGGAAATTCTTTGTTCTTTCAATATAGTATAACGCTCTCTTGACATCTAGTGTGTGAAAAGCTCGTTCTGCTACTGAATCAGGTTGAGGAAAGAACACAGGTAACTCAACTGATTGGTTAATATGAAAAGCAGAAACTACTTTTGGAAGGAATTTTGGGTTGGTGCGAAGAACTACTCTATCTTTATGAAGCTGAAAGAAGGGTTCTTCTAAGGTAATGCTCACCAACTCACCTTAATGAAGTGATAGCAACGAGGAAGGCAAACTTCCATGAAAGAAACTGTAATGGGCAATTGTGTAATGGCTCAAAAGGTGGACCCATGAGTCTAGTAAGCACAATGTTCAGATTCCAAATTGGTGCAGAAGGTACTCTAGGTGGTATTACTCTTTTTAAGCCTTCCATAAAGGCTTTAATTACTGGAACCTTGAATAAAGATAAATGTTGTCCGTTATGCAAATATGCGGCTACTGAGGCAAGGTGCAATCGAATGGATGTGTAGGCTAGACCAACTCGCTGTAGATGCAAAAGGTAAATAATATTTTTAATAGAGGCATCTAGCGGATCAATATTGTTGTTGTTACAATATACAACAAATCTTGTCCATTTTGCCGCATAACATGCTCTGAAGGTAGGCTTTCTTGCTTCTTTAAGAATAGTCATACAATCTGGTGGCTTATTTAAGTATCCAAACTCTAGGTCTTCAGGAGCCAAATCGCTAGATTGAGCTCATTGGGGTTTGGGTGTCTGATTTCTCCATGGTTCTGAGGGAGAAGGCTGGAACTGAGATGCAGCTTTGATGTGGAACCACAGATAGTTC
Organism: Calotriton arnoldi; assembly: GCA_963921515.1. Classification (NCBI taxonomy): domain Eukaryota; kingdom Metazoa; phylum Chordata; class Amphibia; order Caudata; family Salamandridae; genus Calotriton; species Calotriton arnoldi. The sequence continues at coordinate 786,730 of CAWUFW010003448.1, forward strand.
TAAGAGTGTGGTGAACCACGGTTGACGGGCCCATGTGGGAGCCACTAAAATCAGTGTGAGCGATGTTTGCCTGAGCTTCCGAACCAGAAACGGAAGGAGAGGGAGAGGCAGCAAAGCGACGGCAAATATCCCTGACCAATTCATCCATAGGGCATTGCCTTTGGATAGGGGGTGTGGGAATCTGGAGGTAAAATATGGGCATTTTGAGTTGTTTGCTGTGGTGAACAGATCTATTTGTGGGAATCCACAGTTTTGAAAGTATGGAAGGAGAACCTGGGGATGAAGTTCCCACTCGTGTATTTGTTACCGCATCCTGCTGAGGAGGTCGGCAATTTGATTGTTCACTCCTGGGAGGTGTTCTGACAGAAGATGAATTCTGTAATGGATTGCCCAATGTCAAATGGTCTGAGAGAGTCATGATAGTTGCAGAGTGTGTGTCCCTCCCTGTTTTTGTACATAGTACATCGCTGTCATATTGTCCGTGCAGACTAAGATAACATTCCCTATGAGGTGAGACTGAAAGGCTTTCAGTGCTAGGTATACAGCTAGAAGCTCTAGATAGTTGAAGTGGAAACTTTTGTGCTTGTTGTCCCACATACCCTGAAGTGTCAAGTTCTGTAGATGGGCACCCCAACCTGTGAGAGATGAATCTGCTGTTAGCACGATCTGTGGAACAGGGTCGATGAAGGGGGTGCCCCTTTGTGTGTTCCACCACTGCAGAGAGCGATGAGTGCGGCTGTCTACCAACACTAGCTATGTTAATTGACCCTGTGATTGATTCCATTGAGGTAATAAGCATTCTTGTAGGGGACGCATGTATAGTCCTGCATGAGGCACTATTGCAATGCATGATGCCATCATTTCTAGCAGTTGCATGAAATTCCTGACTTGTAAGTATTGGTTGGTCTGAAACTGCCATAACAGAGTTTGAATATTTCAAATTCTGGCTGCATTGGGAGAGGCTAGAGCTGTGTGAGTGTTTAGAGTCGCTCCCAAATAGGACTGTATTTGCAAAGGCTGAAGATGAGACTTTTGCAAATTGACCGTAAAACCTAATTGGTGGAGTAGGTCTAATGTGGTCTGAGTGTGTTGCAAACACTTTTGGTGTGTGCTGACTTTGATGAGCCAATCGTCTAGGTATGAGAAGACATGGATCTGTTGCATTCTGAGATGAGCTGCTACTACTGCTAGACATTTTGTGAACACTCTGGGAGCAGTAGTTACCCCGAATAGAAGTACTTTGAATTGATTGTGTTTTCCTGCTATCACAAATCTGAGATATTTGCGATGTGCTGTATAAGTGGAAGCACTTGTTGAAGAGTAACCATATGGAAATGTTCTGACAGTATGTATAGGTTTAACATTCTTAGATTCAAAATTGATCTTAAGGAGCCGTCCTTTTTGGGGGATTAGAAAGTACAGAGAGTAAATCCATGAACCTTGGTACTGTAATGGAACTGGCTTCATGGCTCCTTCTGTTAAAAGAGCTTGCACCTCTTGCTTAAGGAGCTGTAGGTGTTCTGACGAGAGTTTGTGAATGCGAGGTGGAATATTGGGAGGATTGCTGATAAGCTCCAGGCAATAACCAAGTCGGATAATGTGTAGCACTCTTTTGTCTGATGCTATTGATTGCCAAATGGGGAGAAATTGGGGGAGTCTTCCTCCGAAAGGTGTTAAATGATCGGGGGGAAATGTAGGCAAGTCACTGTTTATTGGGGGAAGGGGAGTTACGCGTTGGCGTGCTTTTACCTCTACCCTTGAAATTGTTTTCTCCGTATCCTCCTCTATAGAAACCTCTAGAGGGAGAGGTTTGTGTATTTGATTTATAGGAGGAAGCATTAGGGTGTGAGGACGTATTTTTAGACCCTCCTCTATAAAATGAGCGGCGAAAGAAGCCTCTGTTTGATGGGGACTGAAGTGCTCCCATAGACTTCACCACGTCTGTGTCTTATTTCATTTTTTCTAGGGCCTCATCTACTTGATGCCCAGAAAGGTGTTGTTTGTCAAAAGGGGTTTTCAGAATAACCTGTTGAACTTCTGGTTTAAAACCTGAAATTCTAAGCCATGCATGGCGTCGTAGGAGAATGCTGGTAATAATTCCCCGTGCTGCAGTGTCAGCAGCATCTAAAACACATCTAATGGAGGAAGTAGATACGAGTTTACGTTCTTGTACTAATTCCTGTGCTTTTGTCTTATGCTCTTCTGGGAGGTGTTTAATTAGGTCCTCTATTTCATCCCAGTGGGCTCTATCATATCTGGCTAGTAGGCCCTGCGTGTTGGCAATACGCCAGTGGTTAGCAGCTTGAGCAGCTACTCTTTTACCAGATGCATCAATCAATTTAGATTCTTTATCTGGGGGAGGTGCTTCTGCAGAAGTTTGTGATTTTGCTCTCTTACGAGCATTAGAGACTACAAGCGAATCTAAAGGCAACTGTCCTTTAATAAAAATGGGATCAGATGGTGGAGGTTTATACTTTTTGTCAACGCTAGGGGTCAATATACGGCACGAACAGGGTCCTTAAAGATTTCATCGGCAGGTCTCATCATGCTTTTTAATATAGGTAGACTTGGAAATGTCCTATGTGTAGACCCTAGTGTCTCAAATAAAAAGTCTTCTTCTAAAGACTCTTTGTATAATGAAACCCCATGGTAAGCTGCTGCTATTTAAACCTCTTGGTAAGCTACATTATCATCTGCAGGTGATGGCTTTGCAGGATATAAATCCGGATCATTATCCATGGGTGGATCAATATTGTAGTCATCTATTGAGGCACTGGGAAGATCGTATATTGTTATACGCCGATGATATTTTGCTGTATCTCGCAAGGCCCTACTACTCAATTGCCAGGGTGCTACATCTTTTCGATTTGTTTGGGAGCTATTCGGGCTATACTGTCAATTGGGAAAAGTCTGTGGTGTTTCCGCTGGCATGCCCCTCCCCCTCCCCCCCTCGAGACTACCGGTGCAGTGCACGGCACCGGTGGCTACGGAGGGTTTTAAATATTTGGGGATTCAGGTGGTACGGAATCAACAGCTGTTTCTGGAAAAGAATCTCAGCCCCCAGCTGGAGAGGCTCCATAGGGATGTACTTCATTGGCGCACACTACCGCTGCCTCTAGCAGGCAGAGCGGCCCTCTTCAAAATAAAGGCCCTGCCGCGCTTGTTATACATCCTGCAAAATACCCCCTATCCCGTCCCGCCGTCAGTTTTCAAAAAGATTGCCCAAGCTACTCGGGAGCTGCTGTGGCAGGCAGGTACTCCTAGGATAGCACTACACAAGTTGCAGCGAGGGGTGTATGATGGAGGTCTGGCGATTCCGGATATACGACTGTACTACTGGGCATCGCAATTACTAGTGGTAAATGACTGGGTATACTCGGATAGAGATGAGCCAGCATATAGAGTAGACCGAGACGCTATGCCTGGGGGTAATTGTGAACCACTGCTTTACTCGCGAAAAAATGTTCCTAGCTGGCCCTCACATACGGCGGTTGTCGTGACGTGCTGGAGGGAGGCAAATCGGGCCCTGGGGTGGCACAATAGGCTGACTAGCAGAACGCCGCTGTGGACTAGTGCAGGATTGGCAGAAGTGGCCTCGCTCCAGGGGTTTGCAGGCTGGAAAACGATCGGAATAGATAGATTGGGGATGTATGGAGGGAGGGAGCCCCACTTTCGTTTGAGGACCTACAGCGGGAGTTTGAGCTGGCTGAGGCTCAGAGGTTAAACCATTTGAGGCTACGACATGCACTACTGACTCAGCTGAAGGGCGACACCTTTCTTCCAGACTACTCCCCCAAGAGGATAGATTCTTAATAGACCCTATCCCCGAGAAAGCAACCTCCACGATATACCGAAAATTAATGAATAATTTGCCGGACCAGTTGACAGCCTTGAGGGCCGCCTGGACGGACGACCTCAGCAGCATAGAAGATGAGGAGTGGGAAGAGGCACTCTAGGGCCCGAGGAAGGTAGCAATACAAGTACGCTTCAGATTGATTCAGCTCCGGATTCTGCATTGCTCCTACTACCCTTCGACGCTCCTGCATAAAATTGGAAGGGCTCCATCAGCGCAGTGCGTCCGCGGTTGCCAGAGCGAGGGCACCTTTCTCCACATCCTATGGGAATGTCCTAAAATCGCACGGTTCTGGCGCAAGGTCACGGAAACTATGGTCAGAGTGGTGGGTACTGAAGTGCCGCTAGACGCAAAATGGCACCTACTAATCATCAAGGGTGAGACAGTTTGGCCCAAATACGTCACCATCTGGCTCACCTTGGCAGCGGGGGTCACAAAACGCAATATTGCTAGGGGGTTGGGGGTGGGGGGCGACGCTCCCTCCCTCAGTCACCGATCGGGAAAAAGATATGGACTGGTGCCAGAGGGCAGAGGAAACAGTCTATAAAAGTAGAGGGTGCATAAAGAAATGGGAGAAGGTGTGGGCGCCATGGCGGGCATACAGGGGGACATTGGAGGGCCCACTGGACGCCGGAGAAAACTTGGCCGACTAAATAATGCTGCTTGTTTTATGTGGACTTCTCCTTGTTTGTATTATGATTTCCTCCTCACCATGTCATTTATTCTTATAACCAATGTGGAAGTATACCCGACGTGCATGCACTGGCAAATGTAATTATACTGTCTATTGAGCTTTTCAATAAAAAGAGTTATAAAAAAAAATAAAAAAAATATTGTAGTCATCCCATGGATCTGTTGGTAAATGACTATTGTCATCGTCATCCTCATCCCCTATACCAGGTTGAGTATGTGGAGACCCCTGAGGTGTTATGTGTAAAGGATCTGAGCCTGGCAATGGTGGTAGTGGTGAAGATGGTGGAGGGGATTGAGGATTAAGGTAAATAGGGCTTGTAGCCATGTCCTCTTTCTTGAGAGGAATTTTATAGCTAGTGTCCTCTGAGCTAACTTTCCTTTTGGTAGGTGCTTTAGCCAAAATATGTCCAGTATCTGGGTTGATATAAATGTTCTTCTGGTTAGGGTCTAGCTTTTCCTTCATAAGCTCTAGGAATGGTTCAGGAGACTTTGGAAGGACATCTTTTGATTTCGGCGCCGAATGTTTCGGTGCCAAACCTGACTTCTCTTTTGGAGCAGAAAATCTTTGTTCCGAAGACAGCTTTTTTCGACTCGGTCCCAAGCCAGAAGGCTTGACTGGTTGTTTTGGTGCAGGGCCCGAGGGCAGGGCGTTGGAAACATCGTCTCAGTGCCGACAATGGCCTGAAGGAAGAGATGGTCCAGAAGCCTTTTGTTTGGTCGAAGAGAGTTTGGGGGGGTAAAGGGGCTTTAGTACTCACGGTACCCTGTCCTGGTGGACCATCTTCGGACTCCAACTCGATTTCTAGCAAGGAATCCGATTCTGGGATAGAGAAGGTTTCCTCCTCTTCCGCTGCAGATGCTTCGACCATTTTGTGTTCGGATTCTTCTCCAAAGATACCCGGAGTTTGATGTATTTTTTGTCGCTGCATGTCTCTTTGTCGAGCCCGATGATCCCGGAAAGTCTTTTTTGATCGGAATGACCGACAAGCTTCACAATGTTCTTCTTTGTGCTCCGGTGAGAGACACAAGTTGCAGACTTTATGCAGGTCGGTGAGAGGGTACTTGGAGTGGCACCGAGGACAAAATTGAAACGGAGTCCATTCCATTAGCAGAAGGCTGGCTAATATGGAACAGAGTAGATGTCAATCGACGCAGATAGGCCCGAAGGCTGTCCACGATGTCTTCGACCGAAGATGAAGAGTTTAACGATCGATTCGATATGGAGAATAGTGAAAACGCATACGATAACAATACCGTCGAGGGTACAGTGGATTGTGCACCGAGGGGAACCCGAAGGACTGTTTCGAACCAGAGCGCCGCAAACCACGTCCAAACCCGATGGCAGAAGGAAAACAATCTAACAATGGAGTCGATGCCCATGCGCAATAACACCGAAAGGAGGAGTCACCTTACCTCGTGACTGGAAAAGTCTTCTTCGAAGAAAAGCAACTTGCAAACATCCAGACCCAACACTAGATGGCAGGAGTATGCAAAGCATGTGCATCTACAGCACACATGCCTCGAACAGAGGTCTTCGTTGCTCCAGGATGTCAGATCCGTCTCCCTGCCCAGTTTGGAGATGTCAGGATCCCCAGGAGTTTCCCAGCACCAATACCTAAGGTACTGGAGCCAGTTGCAAGTACCAAGGCTTGTTCAGTCGGAACACCATCACCACCAAAACTCACCTGCATATCGGGGAACTTTGAGAGAGGCCAGCTCTACACTAAGAGTGCCCTGCTGTGTTTCTTTTTCCTCTTCTGCAGGTACACCAAGAACCATGAGAGCCTATAACTCACCAACCCGCCGGACAATACACCTCTGCATCCGAGCTCCCCAGCCTGGGCTCAAGTAAATAGACTGTGTCTCTGAGACCCTCAAGAGCAGATTCCAGACTGGTCCCCCTAGTCGCCTACTTGCAGCCTATGTCTTACAAGTATTTTTCCATTTGATTTTAGATTTTAGCGTTCGAGGCTACCAAAGCGTACAGCACCACTGCACCCGGACCCCACCGGGAAGGTAAACTTGAACTGTTAGTGCTTCCTTGGACCTTTGCCCCTATTTACGTTAAGTCCAGAAGAACAGTCCTGTAAGTTATCTGTAAGTGGACCTATGCAGTGATTGTTTCTCCCATAGAAAAACATTACTGTGTTCGAGGCTCATCCTCAAATCTGACTGCTGTAATTTTCTACTTTTTTTACTGTAAAAATTGATAACGTCTAAAGTACTTACCTGTTTCATAAGTACTTGATGTATAAAATGTTATAAAAATCGGTGTTATTTGTCAAAATTGGTCTCCAGTTTATTGAGTGGGTCTCTCAGTCATTGCCTCTGTGTCTACAACAAATGATTAACACTACCCTCTGATAAGCCTAAACTGCTTGCCCACACTACCACAAAGAGAGCATATGGGATTATTAATTTAAGCCCTGTAAGCCAAAAATGGTCGTCTAGACTTTCTACATAGTGTACCTCATTTTGGTGCACTACATAAAAAGCCACCTTCCTACAGTCGTGAAAATATGTCCCCTGCACCACTGGTGCTCTTCGAGAACACCCACACACCTAAAATGGATGTCAAAGTTATTTAGACTAGCCACATATGAGAAAAGTATCTATAAACTACAGGACCAACTTCTGAAGTATGAGGAAGTATGGGCACCATTCATATATCTTTAGACCCCTAATATGACTGGGGAGTGAATAGTGAGGGGAGGAGCACTAGCTAAAGAGACACAGGATGACCAAGAAGGTACACCAAGGTATTAGCAAAGCAATGCTATTGTCAAGCTAATAATGATTGAAATATTGATGTGTAGGATTGCGTTTATATTCTAATGCACTATATGTGTATGTATACAAGATGTTTATCAGGATTTTTTTCAGCTGGTAAAGTTTGTACCACCTATGCTCTTTTTTTTAAAAACCTTAATGACAAAAATTACACAAAAATCTGTTACTTACCTTTAGTAATGATCTTACTGGAGGACACTCTACCTAACCGCAAATTCCTCCCCCCAGGTGCTAGACTGGATATGAAAGATATTTCAAGACAGCCCCTGCACACTAGTAGGTGGTGTCGTGCGACTAGGCTCCACCACGGAAGTGACAGCTGGAACTGGATATAGGCACCATCCAAACGTACAGACATCAGTTTCTTTCTGAACCTGGCACCACTGGAGGCAAAGCCTAAAATCGAATTCTTTGTGCCACTGTGCCGATCTCCAAGTTGCGACCTTTTTAATTAGACAAGAATCAATCCCACAGATCAGGGAGGTGGGAGGGAGGTGAGACATCTCTGGTTAGACAGGGTATCCATTCTAAACTTAATGACATGGAAAATGCACAAACTATTCATGGTAGACTTATAATATTCTTTTATGAATTGTAAAAGCTGTTTTAATTAATGAAATGTAAAACAAATCAATTAAAGATTAAAAAAACAACCCCAGTGGCTTCAATTTGGTTTCTTGCTAAATATTTTGTGGTACATGAGGCCAAATAGCCATGCTACAGGAAACACACAAAGCCCCAACCTTAACGCCTACCTTTGCAGCACGGTGGGCATCACACAGATACTTCTCCTGATACTCCTATTCGAGAGGAACCTCCATCCTTAGAAGAAAAAACACCCCTTATGTAGCAGAAGGCTCCCTAAACGATCCGCATGGAAGGTATAGTGTGGCATGGGGGAGACTAGCGTCCCACTCAGTTTCGCTAGTAAGCTGCTATGGTCCCAACACCGATGATGAAGTGTTTTTCACCACTCTATGGGGGCTGATCATAAATATTGGGTCCTCTGTAGTGAAAGAGGCACTCTTGTGGTTTGGCGCCCTATGATGACCTTCGACTACCATCATTTTAACTGACTTTAGTGTGTTATTTTACCCTAGCCTTAATGTAGGACGGTCCTGCATATATATACCTGCTTCTCTTCTTTCTTGTAATCTTGCTGCGTTTCAGTGGGAGCTGTCACGGAGTAGAACTGTCTTGCCAAGAACAGAAGGTGTGGGATGTGCATTTGAAGGCATGAGAGGGAGAGAGAGGTGTGGAATGTCGAAGTGCAGTGTTGTGAGCGGTGGTGCACACATGTGCTCGGTGTTGTACATTGAGAGATAAAATATGTGATGCTATAGGACATTGAGAGATAAAGTATGTGATGCTATAAGCAGTTGTGCAGAAATGTGTATTGTGTTGTACAGTTATGAGAATTATGAGTTCTTACTATTGGCTTTGACATGGCCTCATGTCATCTTGTTTTCTGACTTTGCCTTGCTTCAGCTTTTCTGCGTGCACAACAGTGCTTGCAAGTTGTTTGGGTTGTGTGAATTATGAGTTCTTACTATTGGCTTTGACATGGCCTCATGTCATCTTGTTTTCTGGCTTTGCCTTGCTGCTCGCACGTAGCTTCAAAGTGGGGAGGGCAGGTTTCTGCTCTTCACTTGTTTTTCGCTCCTCACTGACCAGAGTGAACTGGATATTATCTGTAGAATGTGCAACTCTGCCTCGAAGTCAAAATACGGGAGCTTGGCCAGCCTCCGTCTTGGCCTTGACGCAGACTGGTACAGCCAGCTCGGTTCTTTCTCATGAGAAGGGGCGAGGTTTTCTAGAAGCTTTGTCTTACGTTTAGTAATGGTATTTAAGCTGGGAACCTTCGAGGGCCAGGTGGAAGCTCGCCACAGAATAGACGTATTGCTGTGGAGGTGACGGAATTTGAGTCCTGATCGAACTCCTTCCTGGGCTGGTGAAGGGCTCCCCAGCTTGAGTTGGCAAGGATGTTGCTTAATCGATCGGTGAGGTGTTCCTAACCATTTTGTATATATTTTCTACTCTTTGCTACTTGTATATATTGCAATTTATTCTAATTGTTCATTTTAGTCACTTGATACTTGAGAATCTGCATTTACTGATATATTTGGCCTACCGTTCTAAACCTTGCATTAATAAACTAGTGTATGTTATTCTAAATGCACCTGAATTTGTTTTCTTGCCTCGCCTAAAGGTAGTGCTGTGTCTTTTCCTCATCTTTAGGGGGTGCTGCTCAAAGTGTATTATTTAAAGGTGCAGTGGTATATTTGCCTCCAGAGTGGGAGTGCAGGGTTTGGGTGTGTCCTTTTTGTGAAAAGCACATTCATTACATCCCTCTCACGTCATTTGGGGCGGAGACTTTAATTTTACTGTCTGACCAGCACTTGACCGACCCCATCCTCAGCCACATCATCATACGAAGGCCCAACGCCAATTGCAACAGATTATGGAAGAGCATCGACTGATTGGCACATGGCGAGCTACACACCTAACAGATAGGAAGGGGACATACCACTCCACCGTGCATTCCAGTTGGTCTCGATTTGATTACTGGCTGGTGACTAGAGGTCTCAGGACCTGGATAACACATACACATCTCCTAGCACGTACGTACACGGACCACTCCCCGGTGCTTATGCAGATATCTCCACTGGGAAGCCCCCAGCTATATGTCCTGGCGACTACCTACACAGTCACTGCTGGACACACCCTATAGGGCAGAACTGGGGCAAGAGATGGAGGAGTTTCTTAAATGCAATATAGACTCCGTCCCTACACTGGCAACGGTATGAGAGGCATTGAAAGTAACCATATGGGGCGTCTGCATTGCAAAAGCCAGGGGCTTACTGAGGGACATCAGACATACATTGGGGAAGCTGGAAAAGAGTATCCGCGAGTTAGAAACGTAATTCACTGCAACAACAGAAGGGAAGGTACAGGTCAAAATAAGAGAAATGCTCACTAAATATCAAGATACAGCGGAAAGGGAATGCCTATTCCGCGGAAAATACCACAAAGCTAGGATATATGGAGTGGGGTATGGGCCGTGAAAGGCGCTGGAGGAACTGACACACGCACCCCGGTTCTCCAATCATGTGCTAGAGATCAGCGATATGACAGGACAACCCCAAAAAGATACGGAGGCGAACCTGCAAGCCTTTTGGGAACACTACTCCTCACTATACACCACTCGAATATCTGCCCCTATAAACGCAGTCCCCTATTTAGAAGCTGTAGAGCTTGGATTGTTGAGAGAGAGACAGCGAGAATTCCTTGCAGCGGAATTAGAGGAAGATGAAATCCGAGTGGCTATTATGCAGCTGGGGTCAGGGAAAGCCTCGGGACCGGATGGGCTCCCAGCAAAGTTTTATAAAGCATTCATAGATATTCAGGCACCGCTCCCAAAAAATAAACTGTATGATAAGGCATTACAACTGGGCGCCCTACCCCACACAATGCGGGAGGCCCTGATCATTTCCATCCCGAAGCCAGGCATACCCCCGGACAATAGCGATTCCTACAGGTCGCTGTCTTTAATAAACTGTGATGTAAAAATTCTGGCCAAACTGCTGGAGAATCGTCTAAGTTTGCTAATGGACTGACTAGTACGACCAAATTAGGCTGGCTTCATTCTGGGCAGAGCCACCTCATATAACCTGCGAACACTATTCTCGATTATGCAGGATATAGACCCGGAGTTAAGCGCTGTAGCGGTCTTTCTAGATGCCACAAAAGCTTCTGACTCACTGGAGTGGGATTTTTTTATGCCAGTACTGCAATGTATGGGATTCCCCCGCGATTTAGAGAGTGGGTGTGACTGTTATATCACAAACTGCTGGCGAAGCTGCTTATTAATGGAGTGCACTCCCCTGCCTTTGCCATTTCTCTAGGAACCAGGCACGGCTGCCCCCTTTCGCCCCTTCTCTTCGCCCTCGCGATAGAACCATTGGCAGCTATGCTTAGACAACACCATCTGGAATTTGTGCTTAGATACCCCTCCAGACATGTGATGGTATTGCTATACGCAGACGACATTACGCTATATATCAGAGACCCCAGAACAGTCTGAATGCAATACTGCTGGGGTTTATCAGGTTTGGAGAACTTTCAGGCATAAACATCAATTGGGAAAAATCCCAGATATTCCCGCTCACTCCTAACACCGCCCCCCCCCCCCTCCTTGTCTCTGAATACCCACTGAGATGGACTTCAGAGCTACAAGCCCGGACTGCTGCCCATGCCTGCCAGTGGCTTTGCTTGCTTTCCTGTCTGTTCCTCAGTTTTGAAGTCTGTACTGCGCTGTGCACTGCTGCGTGTTGCAGGGTGCATAGCCTGTCTTTTAATTCTCCTTTATTTTCCCCCTTTCTTCACTGACGATTTTATGGCTTTTAATCTTGTTTTGGGGTTTTATCTTGCGATTACACACTGCCTGCCTGTGTTCTACATTGCCTCATAGGGTTTTTAACTTCATTTCACTGTTCCCTGCTCACCTTGTTTCGCCGCTCTGTAGCCCCGCGGTGCTGATACTGCCCCTATGACTGAGGTTTACCCGATCCTTGGCGTGGAGCATTTAAATCGGCCGAAAGATCGGCATGGAGACGCCCCGCTGGAGCGCCATTTTTTTATCGCTCTTGCAGTGACATTCTCAGACGCCATTTTGCCCAGGTTAGCAGACCAGTTCGCTCTCCTGGCTGCTACTTAATCACTGTGGCGCGCCCAAGGCAAGCCCGTCTGTGCCCGGACTGCGGCAAGCACCAGCCATGCTGCCTAAATGGACTGCGGCGGTTTGGTAAGATGGGGCGCTTGGAGTTGCTGGCGCTTAGGCCCAAAAAATGCTGTGACATTCCTCCTGCAGTACTGGAAAGGGGGGACAAGGCCTAGTGCTGTCTGGCCTGTAACTTCCTCCTAAACCCCAAGCACACTCTTCAGGTCACAGAGGATGGACGTGACCTACCTCATAATCCCAGTCCCAACGAAATAAAAGCCTGTTTAACCAACACTAGATCTCTTCCGCAGTACGCACTCGAGATCTTCCAATCCTTCGAGGATAACAAATGGGATATCATGTTCCTCACCGAAACTTGGTTAAGGGAAGACAGGAACCCTGCGGTAACCCTGGCAATCCCTCCGGGATATCGCATAGCCTGCGCCAATAGGGGTGGTGTTAGAAATGGGATTTTTGGTAGGCTAGGGCATGTGCCAAAGCCAGGCAGAAACCACCACTCTCGTCAGGATAAGGGAGTTACACTCCTAAAATAACCCCTGCTCACCCCCTTGGTAGCTTGGCACGAGCAGCCAGCTTATCTTAGATGCAGTGTGTAAAGCATTTGCACATAACCAACAGTAATACAGTGTAAGCACTACAAACTTACACCACACCAGTTTAGAAAAATATCCAATATTTTTATATACTTAAGACAAGACCAAAAACGATAAAAATCCACAATACAGTACTTAAAAATCTTCAGTTATCAAAATGTGCTTGAAAAACAAATCCTTGATGTCGATAGCTCCGTCCAGGGCTATCACGGCGTCGTGGACAAACAAATCCAAACAGTTCTGGCTGACCGCGGCGTCGCAGGCCATCTACGGTGTCGCAAACAGTACCTTTTAGAAATGCAGGGCGTCGGCGACCTCTCGTTGAGCTTCCCAGAGCACGGCGTCCGCAGGCGTCGGATCCGGAGGTCGGTGCAGGAGTCATCGGGGCCCTCGAAGTCACACGCGTTGCAGATCGAACTCCTCTCTGTTGAAGTCAGGAGTGCCGACGTCGGCAGGCGTCAGGTGCTGCGGTGCGAAGTGCAGCGTTGCGCCGTGCGGTGCCCTCAGGTCGCGGTGCGAGCAGCGGCTCGGTGGCGGTGTCAGATGGCGTCGTCGGGGAGACCAGGGTCGCGGCGCTTAGTGAATGCGGTGCTCGTCGCGGTGCTGGCAGGTCGCAGTGCAAGCAGCGGCGTCGTCGTTGCTGAAGCGCTGTCGTCGGCTGACCAACGGGAGTTGATGGCGCCGGCGTCGGTAGGCCAAGGTAGAGGTGCGGGATGAGGGCGGTGCGTCGTGTACCTTTACGAGCGGTGCCATCAAACCACGGTGCAAGCAGCGGCGTAGATTTTGGTGTGGAGCGGCGTCGTCGGGGATACCAAGGTGTCGTCGTGAAGCGAGGCGGTGCGGAGTGCGGTGCCCACAGGTCGCTGTGCAAGCAGCGGCTTGGTGGCGGCGTCAGCAGGCGTCGTCGGTGAGACCAGGGTCGCGGTGCCCTCTGCGGTGCCTTCAGGACACGGAGTCTGCAGCGGCGTCTTAGACAGCGTCGGCTTGCTTTTTTTTTCTGTTGCAGCACAAAACACACAGTCCCCAGTGCTGAGGGCAGAAAGAACTTGAAGTCTTTGCTGTTGCTGAGACTTCTTGAACAGGGGGCAAGCTCTACCTCAAGCCCTTGGAGAAACTCACAAAAGTAGATTGCAGAAAGTCCAGTCCAGTCCTTTCACTGCCCAAGACAGAAGCAGCCACTGCAGGCCAACACAGCAAAGCACATAGCAAAGTGGTAGTTCCTCCTCACAGCTTCTCCAGCTCTTCTTCTTGGCAGTCTTCTTGGTCCAAAAGAGTTCTAAAGTTCAGGGGTCTGGGCCCCAATATTTATATCCAGAAATCCTTTGATCTCTTAGGCAGAGTGTCTGTGCCCAGCCAGAACCAGTTCTACCTTCTCTGGTGTGACTTCCTGGCAGGAGGTGGAGACGGCGTTGTCAGAGGCAGACCAGGCCCTTTGAGGTGCAAGGAAATCTCCTCCCCCTTCCCCAATTGCAGCCCAGGTCTATTCAGCCCTTTCCTGACCCACCTAGACTATCTGGAGCCACTCCTGCTCCCCAGCCTTCTGTCATCCAAAACCCAGACAGGCAATCCACATTCCTGCAGAGGCACACGGGATGGCTGAGCAAGAAAATACCCACTTTCTAAAAGTGGTATTTTCAAACACAGAATGTAAAAATCACCTTCACTAAAAGATGCATCTTTAGATTCTGAGTTCAGGCATACTAAACTCTATTCTCCTACCTAATTCCTCGGGCCAGTTATGTTTATAAGATGTTATAAACAAACTCCCATTCTGTCCTATGGGGAACAGGTAGCCTTGCAATAGTGAAAAACGAAATTGGCCGTAATTCACTATCAGGACATGCCACACACACCAGGGCATGTCCTACCTTCGCTCTACACTGCACCCTTGACCCACAGGGGTACCTTGGGCCTACCTTAGGGTGGCTGACATGTAAGAAAAGGGAAGGTTAGGGACTGGCAAGTGTGTGCACTGGGCAAGTCGACATGGCAGTTACAAACTGCGCGCAGACTCTGCAATGGCAGGTCTGAGTTGCCTTATCAGGGCTACTCACGTGGGTGGCACAATCAGTGCTGCAGGCCCACTAGTAGCATTTGATTTACAGGCCCTGGCACACTCAGTGCACTTTACTAGGGACTAACAAGTAAATCAAATATCCAATCATGGAAACACCAATCCATAACACAATTTACCATAGGAGCACTTGCACTTTACCACTGATCAGCAGTGAGAAAAGTACGCAGAAACACTACGCCAGAAAAAACAGAGTCAAAATCAGGAGGTCAGGAAGCAAAAACTCAGGGGAAACACGCCAAAAGATGTCAAGTCTAACAGGTGGCGACAGACATGGGGGCGGGGTGGCTATTGTTTATAAAGATGCCTGGGAGAATGCCAGCCCCAATCTAAATCAAATTGGCCACATTGAAGGACTCCCCTTCAGTATTTAACTGCCCCCACCTTCTCCTTCTCTGGGCTTCTGCTTTACAGGCCGCCAGATTGCTGCCATAATGCCATGCCATTACAGGCAGACTATATTGCCCAGATATCCACCCGTTACGCTAACTTTACAGTCCTAGGAGACCTCAACTTGCATGTTGACGACCCCCAATGCACCCATAGTGCGAATTTCATAACGACCCTTGCAGGCTTCAATCTTGCTCAACTGGTTCCTTTTCCCACCTATAGGGACGGCCACACACTTGACCTCATTTGCACAAACATGCATGACATAAGGGTCGACAAACCGCTGCATATTATCTGGTCAGACCACAGCCTGATCCCTTTCCGGTTCCTCATGAAGACCACACCAAAGGTCACTTCCAGTTCCAATGAAGTCAAAATGATCTGGCGAAGGATCACCCCTGAGATCCTAGGTCCCATACAAGATGGCTCTAGGCCTCACCTCACGGACAATCCCGACCACGATACCACAAGTTTTAAAACATGGTTGACGGCCACCCTTGATAAACTGGCCCCTCCGAGACCCATTAGCCTTTCTAGAACCACCCCTTATGCCCCATGGTTCTCAGAGGAAATCAGATGCGAAAGGAGCAAGTGTAAAAGACTGGAACGAGAATGGAGAAAGTCTTACTCACAAGATGCCAAAAACACCTATAAAAATGCCTTGAAAGATTACCACAAACTACTCAACTCCAAAAGAAGGGAATTCCTGGCCGACCACATCGCCAGCGCTAAGAACTCCTCTAGGGAAGTTTTTAGGATTGTGAAATCTTTCACTAATCCCACAGTACTAGAGCACGGCGCCCGACCTTCTCAGGACCTGTGCACTAGCCTCTCAAATTTTTTCGAAGAAAAAAATCATGCAGCTCTGCTCCTCTTTTACCCCGGATCCGAAACCCAGAGCAACGGGAGACAATCACAGCCCCCCCCCCAATAACCAGACAGTCTTCACATCCTTTCTCACGATTCCCGCAAAGGTATCTTTAGCTGAACTACGGAGATGCAAATCCAGGTTGCCCGGCGATCCTTGCCCGGCTCAGAAGTTCAGGCTACTGGCTCAACCTGGTTCTAAACCACATCTGGAACTCTTCACTAAGGTCGGGAATATTCCCTTTCCGCTTGGAAACATGCCTACTTAGTACCTCTCCTGAAGAAGGCCAATGCTGACCCAGAAGTTCCCAGCAACTTCAGGCCTATCTCATTACTGTTGGCTCCGGCCAAAATACTAGAGAAGCTGGCCCATCTTCAATGAGCCAACTTTGTGGAAACCAATGAGCTGCTACATGACTCACAATCTGGCTTCCGCACAGGATACAGCACAGAAACAGTACTACTGGAAGTAGCTGACTCCATCCATATGTCGGTGGGTGGCGGCTCATCAGCCATGTTGGTGCTGCTCGACCTTTCAGCGGCATTTGATACTGTGTCACACACAATTCTGCTAGAAAGGCTGAGGCAGATAGGTGTTCAGGGGACGGCACTGGAGTGGATTTGCCTCCTATCTCCACGACCGTGGCCAACAAGTCCTTCTCCACCCGTACATCTACTCTATGAAACCACTCAGATGCGGAATGCCCCAAGGCTCATCCTTAAGCCCGCTGCTTTTTAATATCTAAATGACTCCTCTGGCAGCCCTCATTGCTAGGAGAGGGGTTAAGGTGATCTCCTACGTGGATGACACCCAGCTGGTGTTCTCCTTTAAGGACCACTCTGCTGCAGCTTTCGATTCTTTAAAAGACTGTCTCAAAGACATAGCAGGCTGGATGAACGGAAACTGCTTAAAACTTAATGCAGATAAAACGGAGGTCTTATTTTTTAGTCTAACCCCCCCCCTCCTCCTTTACCCCTTCCCCCGGCAAGCCTATGGTGGCCTGGGGAACTCGGCGCCCCACCTGTACCTAAGGACTTGGTCAAAAACCTGGGAGTCAGGTGGGACAAAGACCTGGCACTGTCGGCTCAAGTCCAGCAAGTCTCAGCAGCCTGTTTTGGGAAGATGAGAACCATCCGAACATTTCTGGACTTTCTACCTGAAGAAAGCCGAAGAACCACGGTTAATGCTCTTGTGACCTCTCACCTCGACTACGCCAATGGCCTTTACCTGGGCTTGCCTAGGTTCCTGATCAAAAGGCTGCAAATGGTACAAACGCAGCAGCTAGGCTTATCCACAGGTCCCACTACGCCAGCACATCTCCCCACACCTCAGACAGCTCCATTGGCTCCCAGTTGCCAGGAAGATTGAATACAAGGCCCTGACGATTGCGTTTCATGCCTACCATGGTAGGGGCCCCGGCTACCTGAGGAAGAAACTTCACCCATACCGCCAAGAGCGGTCCTTAAGTTCCAACCTCTGACACTACCTTACCGTCCCCTGTTTTTCCAAAGCCAAGCAGGGGGGTAGGTTTTTCTCGGTAGGGACTTCCAAACAGTGGAATGACTTGCCTACCCACTTACGCATGCTGAACTCGGAACAGGATTTCAGAAAGACGCTGAAAACTTGGCTCTTTAAGCAATGGGATTAACTGCTCGGCTCTTCTACTCTTCTCTTCCGCGTTAGCGCAGGGACACCTCTTCTGAGGTAGCCGTGTGCTCTAGAAATGCCCTTTATTATTATTATTATTATTATTATTATAGATGGTGTGAGTCAGAACTCCAATATCTGGGTATAGGAATTACCACAGATAGGGAAGAACTGCTGAGAGCAAATTATTGACCTCCCTTTCAGAATCCATCACCCAATGGATTGCTATGTCCCTCTCGCTAGCAGGGCGCATAACACTTATGAAAATGGTAATCCTACTCCAGCTGCTATACCTATTCCAAAACATACCTTACTCGCCAGGACGCACATTCTTGCGAAGCATGAGAACTCACCTTATTCGTCTTGCTTGGGGAGGGAAACAACCCAGAATGCGCTGGGACACTCTTAAACTACCTTTCGTGAAAGGGGGTTTGAAGCACCAGAACTGGAACTCTACTATTTAAGCGCACAGGCACACTACGTGGTGTACTGGTACCGCCCCCCCGCCCATTCATGCCACACATCACAGTGGAACAGGGATACATGACACCCATACCACTGACGGGTTTCCTCGGCGTTGACCGAGCGACAGCCGGAGGTGGAGACTCTACGGTATTGTGTACAAATGCGGCCTGGAAAGGCATTGCAAAGCGGTTACACGCACCTGTGATGTACTCCCCTGCACTACACCAGGCCTATCATGCAAATGTTCCAGTAACTCACGAAAAGAATGTTGCAATATGCACATCGCTATAATATCCAGACATGGGGGAACTTGTATACTGAGCGACGATTTTGCAACAAGGAAGAGTTCTATGGCGAAAATACCCACTCACCGGTAGAATTATTCCTGTACAGTAGAAAGGATGTCAAAGCAGCCACCCCAGATTTACCTAAAGAACCGCCTTCACTACCACCGCTAAACAACATGTGGCAAGCAAGCAACACATCACATGCAGTGGCGCGACTGTATTGAGGTACTCTCACGTCGCGGGGGAGACCCAGTTCAGCTCGAGAGGGATGGGAAACAGAAATAGGAGTCCCACTGGAGGACACGCAATGTATTTGTTGCCAGCAGACTGAGAAAATAAGGGGCAGCAGTAGGCTGCAAATTATTCATTTTAAGCTTCTGCATAGTAAGTCGCCAAGCTCTGGAATGCCCTCCCTCTTTACATGCGCTCAGTAACACACCATCTTCCCTTCCTGAAGCTACTTAAAACTTGGCTCTACCAGAATAATGTACCCTAACCAAAAGCCATCTTTACTGCTGTTTGTTGTGCGACACTGCTAGCGCTGGGCTGCCTTCTGGTAGCCATGCGCTCTATAAGTGTTTCATAATAATATTGATGTATTATACCCCGGCAAGACTACACCATTACAATTTGAGAAACACTGACAAATGTGACAGATGTGTTGCAGATTTCCTGCACCTGGCTTGGACATGCAGAACAATCTTTAAATATTGGGGAGAGGTTAGGGAGGCCCTGTTCCAGATGGCGGGCACGCAGATAAGCCTTACTCCACTCATTGCGCTACTTGGGTACACGGAACACGTAGAAGCACCGGTGAGGCGCTTTGTAGCCCTTGGATAGGTCTGAAACTGCAACATGTCCAGAAATGCTCCAATGAAAGAGAGCGTCTGAGAGGGAGTCAGGTGTGACTTCAGCACATTGATCGTGAACCCCAGCACATGCAGGAAGTCCGTCATAGTCTGGAGGTGGGAGACAACACCTTGATGAACACTCCAGGGGCACAGGTAAGGCCAAAAGGGAGCACAGCGAACTGAAAGTGCTCGTAGCCCAAATGACCCAAAAAGTACTCAAATGACGATTCTCCCTCGTCTCGTCGGATGATTACGACGGATAGGGTAAAGTCGAAGACCTCTTCGACTCTTACTCTTCTTCTTACAGTAGGAGTTACCCAAAGACGACTTCGAGTGCGACGAGGATCTTGGGCCCTTCCTTTCGACTGGGATCAAGATCGTTGCAGAGCTGCACATCGAGCGGCGGGGAGCTTGAGGGAGCGCTCCCTCAAGGCCTTCGGGTGCATGGCGTGGTAATCGATGCAGGTCTTTGCTTCGTGGTTGCGCTGGAGGCACTAGAGGCAAACAAGATGTGGGTCTGTCACCGACATTGGTCGGTGACAGGCGCTGCAGGGCTTCAAACCGGCTTTTCTTGCTGACATACCCGCCACACCAAGAGAAAATCCCAAAATAGACTCCAACAAAAAGTAGAAAAAGGTCAGTCAAAAAATAACTGTGGGTAGCTCTCTTCGGATCTGTGCTGACGGCTGCGAAAAGAAAAGAACTGACATCAGTGTGCTGGGGTGGCGCCTACATAGGCACTGTGCATGTCATTTCTGGTGCGGACGACGCAGACGATGCCACAAGGAGCCAAAAAATTGCAATTACTAGCACGCAGAGGTACTGCTCACTGAAACATTTCCGGAACCAGTCTGACGCCTGGAGATAATTCTGAGGTAAGGAACCTGCAGCTAGAAGTTTCCATTAGGCTCCTTATGCTACAAAAGCAATAGCACCAGCAAGCAAAAATGTTTGAGTGAATATGTACAACTTCTACTGTGGAAGCCACTGGGTGAGGGAACA
This sequence comes from Calotriton arnoldi, assembly GCA_963921515.1. Classification (NCBI taxonomy): domain Eukaryota; kingdom Metazoa; phylum Chordata; class Amphibia; order Caudata; family Salamandridae; genus Calotriton; species Calotriton arnoldi. The sequence goes on from CAWUFW010003448.1 coordinate 806,984, forward strand.
CTTTGAGAATTCCACAGATAATTTTCATAGCTGTGGAGCGACAGTACAACTCTGAATGCCAACATAAATGTATGTTGCCCCAAACAGATCAGAGGAATTCTGACAGGGAAGGAAAGAGGATTTTTAGATCCAAAACACTAATGCACAAGTTACTAACTTGTGTAACGATATATCTGTAAGAGACAGTAGTTAGTGACAGATTCCTTACCTTAGAATATCCCCAGGCGTCAGGCTGGATCCGGAAAGTTTTTTGCGTAGCAGTACCCTTGCGCGTCGGTAGGCGGCGTCGTGCGGCTCCGCGTCCGTCGTCGGCGTCGTGATCGCCGGGATGACGTCGCGGGCAGTACTTAGGCGCCGCCCCTGCGCGCTGACGTCAGTTCTGTACACGACTTTCCGCGCCAGGAACGCAGAGCCATGCAAGAAGCTGACATAGGTGTCTGAAAAATACTAGGGCCCTGAAAGGGATGTCCTTAACCCTAGAAATCAGTTCGCAGAACGGGGAGGATGGGTGGGCGGTAAGGAATCTGTCACTAACTACTGTCTCTTACAGATATATCGTTACACAAGTTAGTAACTTGTGCATCTGAAAGAGACACGTTAGTGACAGATTCCTTACCTTAGAATAGATACCCCAGCAATACCAACCCCGGTGGTGGGTCTGCGAACAAAGATCAGACAAGGAAGTCCTGGAGGACAGAACGGCCAAAGAAGCCGTCCCTCCGGACCTGACTGTCAAGGCAGTAATGCTTTGTAAACGTGTGCAGCGAGGCCCACGTAGCTGCCTGACAGATAACCGGCAGCGGAACACCGCGGCCCAAGGCCGTGGTAGCAGACGTTGCCCTGGTGGAATGGGCACGCAGCCCAACAGGAGGCTCCTTCTTAGCCAAAGAATAGCAGGTCTTGATGCACAAGGTATCCCAGCGGGAGATGGTCCTCTTGTGCACCGCCCGACCTTTTTTGGCGCCCACGTAGCCAACAAAGAGCTGGTCATCCACCCGGAAGTGTTTTGTGCGGTCAATATAGAAGGAGAGCGCACGCTTTGGGTCCAGACGGTGGAGCCTCTCTTCCTCTCTGGAAGGAGGCGGAAAGAAGGTGGGCAAAGTGATGGTCTGCCCAATGTGGAAAGCAGTAACCACCTTTGGCAAGAAGGACGGACGCGTCCGAAGAACAACCTTGTCTGGATGAACAGACAGAAAGGGAGGTTTGCAAGATAGAGCTTGGAGCTCACTCACCGGCCGAGCGGAGGTGATGGCCACCAGAAAGGCTGTCTTCAGAGTCAGAAGACGAAGAGGACAGTTATGTAGAGGCTCAAAGGGAGCGCACATTAAAAAGGTAAGAACCAAGTTCAAGTCCCACTGAGGCATCACAAACGGAACAGGAGGGAAGAGGTGTGTAATGCCTTTTAAGAACCTGTTAACAACAGGGGACTTGAAAAGGGAGGGCTGATCAGGGAGCCTGAGGAAGGCCGAGATAGCACAAAGATAACCCTTGATGGTACCCAGGGCAGAACCCTGTTGGGCCAGAGAGAAGGAACAGAAGGACCTCAGAAAGAGGGGCAGAAAGGGGATTCACAGCCTTTGCTGTGCACCATGCCACAAATGTGTTGCACCTGCAGGCGTATACCACCTTAGTGGAGGGACGCCTGGCTGCCAGAATCACATCACAAACTTCGGGAGGCAAGTCGAAAGGAATCAACTGCCGCCGCTCAATCTCCACGCAAGCAGGTGTAGACTGGACAGGTTCGGGTGGAGGACCGTCCCCTGCTGCTGCGACAGAAGATCCTCCCGAAGAGGCAGACGGATCGGGGGATCTACGCTCATATTGAGTAGCTCGGGATAACAAACTCTTCGAGCCCAGTCCGGAGCCACAAGAATGACTTGGGCCCGGTCGTGCCGAATCTTCTTCAACACTCTGGGTAGAAGTGGTATAGGCGGAAAGGCGTACAACAGACCGCAACTCCACTCGTGACGAAAAGCGCCGCCGAGCGAGTGCCGCCTTGGAAATTCCAACGCGCAGAACTGATGACATTGCGCGTTCTCTTCGGTGGCGAATAGATCTAACCAAGGCTCTCCCCACTGTAGAAAGAGTCCTTGTGCCACTTCCGAGTGAAGACGCCATTCGTGATCCATCATGCACCTGCGGCTGAGTTCGTCCGCCCTGGCGTTCAGCGAACCTGCCAGGTGTTGAACCATCAGGAACATGCCCTGATGTTCCAGCCATGTCCAGAGGCGCAGAGCCTCCTGACAAAGGGTCCACGACCCCACCCCGCCTTGTTTGTTGCAGTACCACATGGCGGTGGTGTTGTCTGTGAACACCTGCACTACCTTCCCTTTGACAGAGGGAAGGAATGCCTTGAGTGCAAGTCGGATCGCCCGGAGCTCCAGAATGTTGATATGGAGCCGGGACTCCGCCGGAGACCAGAGGCCTCTGATCTCCGCCTCTCCCATGTGACCGCCCCATCCCAGAAGGGATGCGTCCGTCACAACTGTGTGCTCTGGCTGGGGAAGGGAGAGGGATCTGCCCATGACCCATTGCCGGTTCGAGAGCCACCACTGCAACTGTTTTGCAGTCCCCTCCGAGATCTGGACGTGATCGGACAGGTTGCCCTGGTGCTGCGCCCACTGGAACTTCAGGTCCCACTGCAGAGCCCGCATATGCCATCTGGCATGATTGACCAGCAGGATGCAGGAGGCCATGAGGCCCAGCAGCCTCAGGGTCATCCGTACCGAAACCCAGGATAAAGGCTGAAAGATCGGAATCATAGCCTGAATATCCCGGACTTGCCGTTCGGGAGGATAGGCCCGAAACTGCGTCGTGTCCAGAACTGCTCCGATGAAAAGGAGCTGTGGAGAAGGAATCAGATGCGACTTCGGCACATTGATGGAGAACCCCAGCGAGTGCAGGAGTTCGGCCGTAGTCTGGAGGTGGGAGACGACTGCCTGGGACGAGCCCGCCTTCAGCAGCCAGTCGTCGAGGTAGGGGAAGACTGAAACCCCTGCCCGGCGCAGATGAGCTGCGACCACCGCCAACACTTTCGTGAACACCCGAGGGGCACTGGTAAGGCCAAAGGGGAGCACGGTGAACTGAAAATGCTCGGGGCCTACCGTGAACCGAAGGTAACGCCGGTGGGCCGGCAGGACGGGGATGTGGAAATATGCGTCCTGCAAGTCCAACGCTACCAACCAGTCTCCAGGGTCGAGGGCAGTCAAGACCTGAGCTAGGGTGAGCATCTTGAACTTCTCCTTCCGGAGGAAGCGATTGACGTTCCGGAGGTCCAAGATAGGACGCATGTCCTCCTTGTCCTTTTTGGGCACCAGGAATAGTGGGAGTAGCAACCACGCCTACTTCTGGGATCGGAACATGCTCGATGGCCCTCTTGGCCAAGAGGGCCGTGACTTCCTTCTGCAGAAGTACCAAGTGATCCCCTGACATGCGGTGGAATTGAGGTGGCATGGCTGGGGGTGGACTCGAAGGGGAGGGAGTAGCCCCTTCGGACAATGTCCAAGACCCACCTGTCCGAGGTGATGGTACGCCAGTGGGGAAGGTGATGGCGGACCCTGCCCTCTACTGGCGTGCTGTGCACCTGAAAGGAGGGACTAGGAGGGTTTGGAGGCCGCGGACGGGTTGGAGGTGGTGGCCTGACCCGCACGATGGTTGCCCGATCCGCCACGGCGGAATCCACGTCCTCGGCCACGCGAAGACGCCTGCTGCGCGGGCCGGTGGCTGGGCTGCTGACGTGAAGGGGCGCCCTACCGTGGCCACGATAGGGGCGAAAAGCAGAAGTCAGCGGAGGGCGTGTAGCAGAAAGGCCCAGGGACTTTGCAGTAGCCCGTGAGTCCTTAAAGCGCTCCAACGCATGGTCTGCTCTGGACCCAAAAAGACCGACTCCATCAAAGGGCATGTCCATGAGAGTATTCTGGACATCCCCTGAAAAACCAGTGGTTCTCAGCCAGGCGTGGCGTCGTAGCGCCACCGTCGTTGCAATAGACCTGCCCAGCGAGTCGGCGGTATCAAGGCCACATCGAATTGTATATTTGGCCACATCCCTTCCATCCGCAATGGCGCGGGAAAGCAGTGTCTGGACCTCCTCAGAACACTGGGGCAAAACATCCGCCACCGAATCCCACAAGGAGTGGGTATATCGGCCCAAAAGGCAAGCGGTGTTGACGGACCGCAAGCCAGCACTGGAGGAAGAAAACCCTTCTTCCCAAATTGATCCAGGCGTTTGGATTCCCTATCCGGAGGGGCGGTAGGGAAGGCGGTTTGGGAAGCGGAGGCTTGGACAACCAAGCTCTCAGGGGTGGGGTGGACAGAGAGAAACAGGGGGTCGCCCGGAGCTGGGCGATGGCGTCGGGACACGTTCCTATCCACAGGAGCCCCTGTGTTGGGCTTGGACCAGGCGCCCAAAAGAACGTCAGTGAGGGCGTCGTTAAACGGCAGCACAGTCTCCGAAGAGGAGGCTGCCGGCTGAAGCACCTCTGTCAAGAGATTAACCTTGACCGCCACAGCAGGGAGTTGGAGTTGTAAGGCTCCAGCTGCCCTACGCAACACGGTTGCAAAATTTGCTCCCTCCTCCGTAGCCACGGGGGAGACAGCATGCCAGTGTCAGGGGAAGTATCTAGACCACTAGCATCCCCTAGACCCTCTGTCCAGTCCTCATCGTACTGACACTGCTGTGTCAGAGGGTCATCAGACCCCTCCCAGTCCTCCTGGTCCTCCTCAGGTTCAAAATAAGGGGGAGGAGGGACATTTGGGACCCAAGGTCTCATCGGCGCCGGAACCGGCGTCGAGCGACGTCGGTCCGGGTCCATGTCCGGAGCCGGAAGGAACTGGGGAACGACGCCGCTCGGAGCCCCAGGCGGCGTCGAGAACGGCACCGGAGACATCGGCGCCGGCGGAGGTGTCGTTAGGTCGACCGGCGTCGATGGGGGTTGTGGAGCCGGGATCGAGGCCGGGGCCGAAGCCGGAGCCGGGATCAAGGCCGGAGGCACGGGCGACGCCGGGGCCGGAGCCGTCGGCGACGCCGGAGCAACCCCATCAGGGCCCGCGTGGCCCGAAGGCGCACCGAAGGGCCTGGAGGCCCGAAGAGGCGGGCCATGGCCGACAGGAATTCCTGCACTTTGGCCGGATCCGCCCCGAACCCGGGAAGGGCGGGTATGGCGGGGCGACTCCACAGGCATGTCCGGGGCCGCGGGGCGGGGACGGTGCCGGGAGGGGCCTCAGCCGAGTCGCGAGACCGGCGAGGCGAAGTCCTAGAGCGATGATGCTTTTTGGACTTTTTGTGTTTCGACTTACCGGACGAAGAAGACTTCGATGCCGACGACCGGTGTGGACTCCGCGATCGACCCCTGGACCTCTCACGCGACCGGGGCTTCCGCGGAGCCGAATGCCGGGCCTCGAGGAGCTTTCGAGACCGCTCTCGCAAAGCTTTCGGGTTGAGGGCCTGGCAGTCGGTACAAGACTCCGTGTCGTGGCCTCGGCCGAGGCAGAAGAGACACTCCCAATGCGGGTCGGTGACGGACATCATCCGAGCACAGGCGCCGCAACGTTTGAAACCGGGCATCCCTACGACACCTTGATAGAAAAACAGTGAATAAATTCACCCAAAAGTATGGTCAAAAAATGACCAGGGCACTGCTCTTCCCGGATCTGCGCTTGATGGCGCGGAAAAAGAAGAACTGACGTCAGCGCGCAGGGGCGGCGCCTAAGTACTGCCCGCGACGTCATCCCGGCGATCACGACGCCGACGACGGACGTGGAGCCGCACGACGCCGCCTACCGACGCGCAAGGGTACTGCTACGCAAAAAACTTTCCGGATCCAGTCTGACGCCTGGGGATATTCTAAGGTAAGGAATCTGTCACTAACGTGTCTCTTTCAGATGCCTGCTTCATCTGTGGAGGTAACTGATTCTCAGGACCTTGCGGGTCCCCTGACTGGCTCCCTACTGGAGTTGGTCACCTGAAGTGACTAAGTGACCACATTACAGCTAACCTAAACTTTCTGCTGAAAAATGTCTACGTGTCAAATTTGTTGAATTTGCTAAAGTTTGGTCATGGTTGAGCGAAATGCTTTGATTTACTAAATTTTGAAAATTCTCTATCTCCTAAACCCTCTGCTGGATCTTTTTCATTGTAGTCTCTAAAAAATACATACAAAAACAGTCTATTTGTATCAATTGTTGTTGGATTTCTGTGGTGTAATACCGATTTCTTCTTCAGTTGTTGGTGCTGTTTAAATGCTTTACACTGGTTCCTTTGAGTAAGCCTTGCTGCTAAGAGCCAGAGCAACCCAAGGTTGAAATGAAGCTTTGACAAACAAAACCCAAGGGTCCTTAAGGGGTTGGTAAGTGTATTACACGTTGATGTCGCACAACCACACCATATAATACACCCCATTTCCTCACTTATATATGTATACCAAAATTAAGAGAGGATATTTAAGATGAAAATATGTGTTTTTTCTGAACTCATGAGGTGATGTTTGGAGAACAAATGGCTGTATTTTTCAACAAATATTTAAAGCTGATATTTGAGTGATAAAATAATGTGGCATTTGAGAAACGTGTTTCTAATATTATTACCTTAGCGTCAGGGCATTGCAGCTGTAGTTATTATGTATTACCCATGTAAAGCCTTTTTTACATTACAGCAGGCCACCCTGACTGATGCACTGCAGTGATCACTGCTAGTAATCTTGCATATGGTAGCCACTAATGCAACCTTGTCTGAAGTGGTCAGTATTACAACACTAGTAATATCAGTAGCTCTGGATGATTCTCACTAAATGTAAGTAGCTCTTACTACAAAAAAGTTTGCAGACTCCTGATCTAGGGTCTGGAAGAGGAAATGGATTTAAAATTATTTCATATGCAACCACCACAATAGATATTTTCCTGTTGCATCTGTGAACATGGTGGTCTCAGGATTGGGTTAACAGAAAAATTAAGGAGAAATAATCTAAACTCAGGAAGACAAACTTGTGGAAAGATGGGTGACGAGTGGTTGGAAGGGGGACTAGCATCTTCCTTGCAGATCTATTTAGGAGTGCTTCAATGAAGGACTGCAAAACAGGAAGAGTGCTGGTGCAGACTGTTTGGACATACTAGAACAACATTTTATTGATTTCAAACACTAGAGAAAAATTACAAAAAATATCATAAACACCATTACACTCTTCAGTTTCCAGGTATTGATATTATGGTCTTACGTTAATCAGTGAAGCTCCTCTTTCTTACTGCGGAGGAAGCCCAATCTTGGGTCTTTCTTTTAACTCAGTGTCTCCTAGCTGCACTCTCAGGTGCCCCTCTTTAGTTTTACCACTGTTTTCAGATCTTTGGCTATTTTTTCTGACATCCTTTGCCCTCATAGATTTGTTTCTCTGTCAGTGTGCGCACCAGTCCATACTGTTTTTCCAGCTGGCCAGGTTCGGAGCCATGCTCATGCCCAATTTTTGGGCTACATTTCTCTGAGGCACCATTAGATGCGTGGTGAGTGTGAGGAAAATCCTTGTGTATGGGGATTGACTTCCTCCCATTGCCCCCATATTTTGAGAGTTGCAAGTTTGGGCAAGCCCTCAATTGGGGTTCCAGTTACTTATCCATAACAATTCTTAACACTGACCTATTAATAAACCTGGTATTAACAGGAGTTTGATTTAAATACCAACAAATCTTTTTTTTTCTTCTAAAAACACAGTAGCACACGAGCAATTTGAGGTCAAGCGACATATGGCAGTTTTAGAATTCTTTCTTTTTCTTTCTAAATGGCATTGACCGGTCAAACTACATTTACAAATATTAAACATACCAAAACATAATTTTGCATTACTTTGGCTTGCTGACACTAGGCAAAAACAAAAAGGTGATGCAGTGGAAAAGGTTCACACCTACTTGATGATTGCTTCATGGGAGCGATAGTTTTCACACAAAAGAATTCTACATGGAAACTCTGTAGGGTAGTGCTCATACAGTCGGTCAAGTAACGAGACATGAAGATTTCGCTCTCTTGCAAATTCACTGTAGACAAAGGGACTGAGCTGAAATGCACATATAATTTAACCTTGTTAGTAAAAATACAAAACAATGTACTTCACATTGCATGTCTACAGGACTTTCAGTTTAAGCACGGCTACTACATATGCGACAAATAAAAAAAGCACTATAAACAGGTAATGCGGAAATAATGCACAATTTAGAAATAACTTTGCATTGAAGACAATGCATCCAATGAATGCTGATACTGTTAAAAAAAAAAAAAAAAGCAATGCATTATAATAAAATTAATAAGCAGAATCAACAAATACATTCTCTTGTATTACCTTGAATAGTACACACTGGGTTCTGCCTATTTATGTTCAGATAATGAGAAACAGACCTACCCAGAATCTCGCAAACTGGTCAAATGGAGGAGCTAGAATTGCAGCCATCTCCTTGACCACATCTAAAGGCTATCCATCTTCAAGGGAAAAGTATTACCCGTAACTGTTGTTAAGGATGGACACGCTGCCAGAAAATTCTTTCAGGTAGGTGGGTTAGATGGTGGAAAGCTGTTTTCCCTACAATGTTTATATATCATGCAGTTCTATAGCACAACGGTGCTTTAAACAATCAATTAGCCACATGCAAACACATTTTAAGCGTCAAAATAGATACATCCACTTTAAGAGAGAGCAGAGAAAGATGAATCACAGAATGCAATGGGGAAACCCTAAACCCAGCTTTGATAATTTGTTAAATACTATGTTTCCTGGTCTCAGGAAGATACCCATGATGCAGAAACAAAGTTACCTTTATCATGACTCCATTACTCTTCGTGTGTAAGTTCTTTCCCAGTAATCAACTTGTGGGTTTTCCTGCTACTGAGTGAAGGGGTTGGAAACTGTTTCAATACCTATTTAATACAGAATTTGCGTGCGCCAGTACTACAGATGCATGCATAAGTATTATGCAGCTCAACACCAGCCCTTGTGAGTTCCCTTTATTTTTTAGAAAGGAGCAGGTATATGTTTTCTGACTAATGACAGCTGCAGTGAGAGTGCACTGATAATGGGAACAAACATACAGAGTAAGAGTAGCTGAGTCACATTAAAGTACATTTACCATACTCAAAGTTTCTTGCTCATCCCGATTATCAGCTTATGGGAAGGTTCTACAGAAGTCGAGCAGGTAAATGAAGGAATATGGCAATTTAGGCCACACCAATATGTAGCAGAGAACCTCATGACCAAACGCACAAGTTACTAACTTGTGTAACGATATATCTGTAAGAGACAGTAGTTGGTGACAGATTCCTTACCTTAGAATATCCCCAGGCGTCAGGCTGGATCCGGAAAGTTTTTTGCGTAGCAGTACCCTTGCGCGTCGGGAGGCGGCGTCATGCGGCTCCGCGTCCGTCGGCGTCGTGGTCGCCGGGATGACGTCGCGGGCAGTACTTAGACGCCGCCCCTGCGCGCTGACGTCAGTTCTGTACACGACTTTCCGCGCCAGGAACGCAGAGCCATGCAAGAAGCTGACATAGGTGTCTGAAAAATACTAGGGCCCTGAAAGGGATGTCCTTAACCCTAGAAATCAGTTCGCAGAACGGGGAGGATGGGTGGGCGGTAAGGAATCTGTCACCAACTACTGTCTCTTACAGATATATCGATACACAAGTTAGTAACTTGTGCATCTGAAATAGACACGTTAGTGACAGATTCCTTACCTTAGAATAGATACCCCAGCAATACCAACCCCGGTGGTGGGTCTGCGAACAAAGATCAGACAAGGAAGTCCTGGAGGACAGAACGGCCAAAGAAGCCGTCCCTCCGGACCTGACTGTCAAGGCAGTAATGCTTTGTAAACGTGTGCAGCGAGGCCCACGTAGCTTCCTGACAGATATTCCCGCAGCGGAACACCGCGGCCCAAAGCCGTGGTAGCAGCCGTTGCCCTGGTGGAATGGGCACGCAGCCCAACAGGAGGCTCCTTCTTAGCCAAAGAATAGCAGGCTTTGATACACAAGGTTACCCAGCGGGAGATGGTTCTCTTGTGCACCGCCCGACCTTTTTGGCGCCCACGTAGCCAACAAAGAGCTGGTCATCCACCCGGAAATGGCGTGTGCGGTCGATGTAAAAGGAAAGCGCACGTTTTGGGTCCTGACGGTGGAGCCTCTCTTCCTCTCTGGAAGGATGCGGAGGTGGAAAGAAGGTGGGCAAAGTGATGGTCTGCCCAATGTGGAAGGCAGTAACCACCTTTGGCAAGAAGGACGGACGCGTCCGAAGAACAACCTTGTCTGGATGGACAGACAGAAAGGGAGGTTTACATGATAGAGCCTGGAGCTCACTCACCCGCCGAGCGGAGGTGATGGCCACCAGAAAGGCTGTCTTCAGAGTCAGAAGACGAAGAGGACAGTTATGTAGAGGCTCAAAGGGAGCGCACATAAGAAAGGTAAGAACCAAGTTCAAGTCCCACTGAGGCATCACAAACGGAACAGGAGGGAAGAGGTGTGTAATGCCTTTTAGAAACCTGTTAACAACAGGGGACTTGAAAAGGGAGGGCTGATCAGGAAGCCTGAGGAAGGCCGAGATGGCACAAAGATAGCTGAGGTACCTGATGGTACCCAGGGCAGAACCCGGTTGGGCCAGGGAAAGAAGGAACAAGAGAACCTCAGAGAGAGGGGCAGAAAGGGGATTCACAGCCTTTGCTGTGCACCATGCCACAAACTTGTTCCACCTGCAGGCGTATACCACCTTAGTGGAGGGACGCCTGGCTGCCAGAATCACTTCACAAACTTCGGGAGGCAAGTCGAAAGGAATCAACTGCCGCCGCTCAATCTCCACGCAAGCAGGTGGAGGCTGGACAGGTTCGGGTGGAGGACCGTCCCCTGCTGCTGCGACAGAAGATCCTCCCGAAGAGGCAGACGGATCGGGGGATCTACGCTCATACTGAGTAGCTCGGGATACCAAACTCTTTGAGCCCAGTCCGGAGCCACAAGAATGACTTGGGCCCGGTCGTGCCGAATCTTCTTCAACACTCTGGGTAGAAGTGGTATAGGCGGAAAGGCGTACAATAGACCGCAACTCCACTCGTGACGAAAAGCGTCGCAGAGCGAGTGCCGCCTTGGAAATTCCAACGCGCAGAACTGATGATATTGCGCGTTCTCTTCGGTGGTGAATAGATCTAACCAAGGCTCTCCCCACTGTAGAAAGAGTCCTTGCGCCACTTCCGAGTGAAGACGCCATTCGTGATCCATCATGCACCTGCGGCTGAGTTCGTCCGCCCTGGCGTTCAGGGAACCTGCCAGGTGTTGAACCATCAGGAACATGCCCTGATGTTCCAGCCATGTCCAGAGGCGCAGAGCCTCCTGACAAAGGGTCCACGACCCCACCCCGCCTTGTTTGTTACAGTACCACATGGCGGTGGTGTTGTCTGTGAACACCTGCACTACCTTCCCTTTGACAGAGGGAAGGAATGCCTTGAGTGCAAGTCGGATCGCCCGGAGCTCCAGAAGGTTGATATGGAGCCGGGACTCCGCCGGAGACCAGAGGCCTCTGATCTCCGCCTCTCCCATGTGACCGCCCCATCCCAGAAGGGACGCGTCCGTCACAACTGTGTGCTCTGGCTGGGGAAGGGAGAGGGATCTGCCCATGACCCATTGCCGGTTCAAGAGCCACCACTGCAACTGTTTTGCAGTCCCCTCCGAGATCTGGACGTGATCGGACAGGTTGCCCTGGTGCTGCGCCCACTGGAACTTCAGGTCCCACTGCAGAGCCCGCATATGCCATCTGGCATGATTGACCAGCAGGATGCAGGAGGCCATGAGGCCCAGCAGCCTCAGGGTCATCCGTACCGAAACCCAGGATAAAGGCTGAAAGATCGGAATCATAGCCCGAATATCCCGGACTCGCCGTTCGGGAGGATAGGCCCGAAACTGCGTCGTGTCCAGAACTGCCCCGATGAAAAGGAGCTGTGGAGAAGGAATCAGATGCGACTTCGGCACATTGATGGAAAACCCCAGCGAGTGCAGGAGTTCGGCCGTAGTCTGGAGGTGGGAGACGACTGCCTGGGACGAGCCCGCCTTCAGCAACCAGTCGTCGAGGTAGGGGAAGACTGGAACCCCTGCCCAGCGCAGATGAGCTGCGACCACCGCCATCACTTTCGTGAACACCCGAGGGGCACTTGTAAGGCCAAAGGGGAGCACGGTGAACTGAAAATGCTCGAGGCCTACCGTGAACCGCAGGTAACGCCGGTGGGCCGGCAGGACGGGGATGTGGAAATAAGCGTCCTGTAAGTCCAACGCTACCAACCAGTCTCCAGGGTAGAGGGTAGTCAAGACCTGAGCTAGGGTGAGCATCTTGAACTTCTCCTTCCGGAGGAAGCGATTGACGTTCCGGAGGTCCAAGATAGGACGCATGTCCTCCTTGTCCTTTTTGGGCACCAGAAAGTAGTGGGAGTAGCAACCACGACCTACTTCTGGGGTCGGAACATGCTCGATGGCCCTCTTGGCCAAGAGGGCCGTGACTTCCTTCTGTAGAAGTACCAAGTGATCCCCTGACATGCGGTGGAATTGAGGTGGCATGGCTGGGGGTGGTCTCGAAGGGGAGGGAGTAGCCCCTTCGGACACTGTCCAAGACCCACCTGTCCGAGGTGATGGGACGCCAGTGGTGAAGGTGATGGCGGACCCTGCCCCCTACTGGCGTGCCGTGCACCGGAAAGGAGGGACTAGGAGGGCTTGGAGGCCGCGGACGGGTTGGAGGTGGTGGCCTGACCCGCACGCTGGTTGCCCGAACCGCCACGGCGGTATCCACGTCCTTGGCCACGCCAAGACGCTTGCTGTGCGGGCCGGTTGCTGGGCAGCTGACGTGACTGGGCGCCCCTTCCGTGGCCACGAAAGGGGCGAAAAGCAGAGCTGAGCAGAGGGCGTACAATAGAAAGGCCCAGGGACTTGGCCGTAGCCCGTGAGTCCTTAAACCGCTCCAGCGCATGGTCTGCCTTTGAACCAAAAGACCGACTCCATCAAAGGGCATGTCCATGAGTGTATTCTGGACATCACCCGAGAAACCAGTTGTCCTCAGCCAGGCGTGGCGACGTAGCGCCACCGTCGTAGCAAGCGATCTGCCCAGCGAGTCGGCGGTATCAAGGCCACAACGGATGGTGTATTTAGCCGCATCTCGCCCTTCCGCAATGGCGCGGGTAAGCAGTGTCTGGACCTCCTCAGAACACTGCGGCAAAACAGCTGCCACCGAATCCCACAGGGAGTGGGTATATCGGCCCAAAAGGCAAGCGGTGTTGACGGACCGCAAGCCAGCACTGGAGGAAGAAAAAGCCTTCTTCCCAAATTGGTCTAGGCGTTTGGATTCCCTATCCGGAGGGGCGGTAGGGAAGGCGGTTTGGGAGGCAGAGGCTTGGACAACCAAGCTCTCAGGGGTGGGATGTTGGGAGAGAAACAGGGGGTCGCCCGGAGCAGGGCGATGGCGTCGGGCCACGTTCCTATCCACAGGAGCCCCTGTGGTGGGATTGGACCAGGTACCCAAAAGAACGTCAGTGAGTGCATCATTAAACGGCAGCACAGTCTCCGAAGAGGAAGCCGCCGGCTGAAGCACTTCTGTCAGGAGGTTAGTCCTGACGGCCACAGTAGGCAACTGGAGATGTAAGGCTCCAGCAGCTCTTCGCAACACCGTTGCAAAATAAGCCCTCTCCTCCGTAGCCACGGGAGGAGACAGCATGCCAGTGTCAGGGGAGGTGTCTAGACCACTGGCATCCCCAAGTTCCTCAACCCAGTCCGGGTCAAACTCACACTGTTGCGTGAGAGGGTCCTCAGACCCCTCCCAGCTCTCCTGGTCCTCCTCTTGTTCAAAATATGGAGGAGGAGGGACATTTGGGACCCAAGGTCTCATCGGCGCCGGAACCGGCGTCGGGCGACGTCGGTCCGGCTCCATGTCCGGAGCCGGAGAGAACCGGGGACCGACGTCGTCCGGAGCCCCGGACGGCGTCAGGAACGGCACCGGGGACATCGGCGTCGGCGGAGGCGTGGTAAGGTCAACCGGCGCCGATGTGGGTTGCGGCACCACCGGAGCCGGGATCGAGGCCGGAGCCGAGGCCGGGATGAAGGCTGGTGGGACAGGCGGCGCCGGGACCGGAGTCGACGGCGGCGCCGGGGCAACCCCATCAGGGCCCGCGGGGCCCGAAGGCGCACCGGAGGGACCTGAAGGCCCGAAGAGGCGGGCCATGGCCGACAGGAATTCCTGTATTTCGGCCTGAGTCGCCCCGACCCCGGAAAGAACGGGTAATGCGGGGCGGCTCTACAGGCATGTCCGGGGCCGCAGGGACGGTGCCGACTGGGGCCTCAGCCGAGTCGCGAGACCGGCGAGGCGAAGTCTTAGAGCGATGACGCCGCTTAGACTTCTTGTGCTTCGACTTACCGGAGGAGCGCGAAGAATTGGATTCCGACGAACGGTGGGGACTCCGCGACCGGCCCCTCGACCTCTCCCGGGACCGTGGCTTGGTGCGGCGCGGAGCCGACTGCCGGACCTCGAGCAGCTTTCGAGACCGCTCTCGCAAAGCCTTCGGATGAAGTTTACGGCAGTCAGGGCACGACTTCGTGTCGTGGTCTCGGCCGAGACTTAAGAGACACTCGAGATGCGGGTCCGTGATCGACATAATGCGAGCACAGGCCTCGCAGGGCTTAAAGCCGGGCATCCCTACGACACCTTAGGAGTCGTGAAGACTCGTTTGAAGAAACAGTGAAAAAATTCACAAAAAGGATAGTCAAAAAGTGACTAGGGCACTGCTCTTCCCGGATCTGCGCTTACTGGCGCGGAAAAAGAAGAACTGACGTCAGCGCGCAGGGGCGGCGTCTAAGTACTGCCCGCGACGTCATCCCGGCGACCACGACGCCGACAACGGACGCGGAGCCGCACGACGCCGCCTACCGACGCGCAAGGGTACTGCTACGCAAAAAACTTTCCGGATCCAGCCTGACGCCTGGGGATATTCTAAGGTAAGGAATCTGTCACTAACGTGTCTCTTTCAGATCTTTTGTTACTCTGAGAGGATGCCTCAAGATCGTAGTGATATAATGTGGGTGGAATAGCCACATAGCCACTCAGCATAAGTTGCTCACAGGAATAGGCCTTAGGAAGAGGGTCCTCTCTACCTCTCACAAATTTCCCTGGGCTACAGAATGTGGCAGAAGTGGTACTGGAAGAAGGAGGAATGGCAGCAGAAGGGCACAGTCCTTCACTACTTAATTTGCTCAAGCTTCTTTGGCTATTTGGGTCCACTGGTGGTAGTGAAGGGAAATCCTTCCTCCTACTGGCAAGAAGATGGGCTACTGAGACAATGCCAAGGAAGGTGCTGTCCATAAAGACATCTGACAAACAGTATATCATTCGTGAGCAGGCAACAGAAACTTTTGGATTAGGCCTGGGACAACTCTTACAGTACAGGAAAATAGCCCAGGTATCCAGGGAGCTGTGGCCCATGTTTCCGCAGGAGCCCCCTGCCTCTCACGTGTTGCAGACAATGTTGTTTATGGCTAAGGGACGAAGACTGGTGTCGCACTTATACCGGGCAATCCGGGAAGACAGGACGGTCCAGGCACTCCTGGTTCAGACAAAGCGGGACTAACTGACAGAGGACCCCATAACGGACAAAGACTGGATTAAGGTTCATGAAGGGGTTAAACAAGTGAGCTCAAACACCCGCTTTAAATTAATAGAATTTAATTTTGTTCATCAGACTTATCTCACCCCCACGATACTATATAGAATTAATCCGGATCGGTCGGGGCGCTGCCCCAGATGTGAGGAAGAGGATGCTACCTTTATACATATGGTTTGGTCTTGCTCAGAATTGCAATCCTACTGGACGGAGGTCCTGACTGCTTTGCGGGAGGCGACGGGATGGGTAATAACAAGGGAGATTCGGGTGGTGCTGCTGGGCTTGCTGCCCCGACCTAAAAACAAAAAGCTCAGCAGAAGATTCGTTCTTCTAGGGTTGGTACTGGCAAAACGCCGGAGAGCCATCTGGTGGCTGAACCGCAGACCACCCAGAGTGACACAATGGGTGCAAGATGTGAATGAATGGGGGACGGCTGAGGTGGTGCGAATGCAGTAAACTAGGCGAGATGAGAAGCAAGAGGACGATTTACAAGCATGGAGGGCAATGCTGAGAGATTTGCAAGGTGAAGAATCCCGTGGTAGACCCCGAAGTGAGGAAGCTGAGAATGATCAGACGGGGAGTAGATCGGACGGGGATTAATAGGAATAGCAAGATACTTACCTCGGACACTCTAGTCAGTACACCACTGCAGACGTGGGGAAACGAGAGTGATATATGTTAAGCACACAACCAGACATGGAAGGGAGGGGAAGTTTTGTTAAGGGAGGGGTAATGTTTTTTGTTCATTTTCTATAGATTTGTCATTGGGCATTTGGAGACTATGACCCGAAGCGGTACCTTATGAGGGCGGATGCCAGAAGGGAAAAGTGATTGGAAGGTCTTACAAATCCTAAATGATAACAAAATGTATATGTATAATTAATATTCGACCGCTTCTCTCGTCTCTAGAATCAGATGCTCATTATCATATGCTTCCGGAAATGTTTATCCTGTATATGATGCTTTGTTTTCAAATCAATAAAAATATGTTTAAAAAAAAAAAAGACATTAAGTGACTTTCCGGAAACAGTCCAGGAGCAAGGAGACATAGCAGCTGAACTTGTGCCACAGATGGATATTGCAGCTGTCATTGTTGGCAAGAGAGGTCTGTCACAGACAGATTGCTCACCTGGAAAACCATGAACCAGCAGACAGTTCACCACTTAGTCCATACTGGAGGACGTCATGTGGTCCATAAAGGGAAGACTCGCATAACACCAAAGACTGAGTTGAGCAAAATCTTAGGGGGCCGCTATTTGGTGTTCAATGCTTTTGAATCATGGGCTTAAAAAAGAGGACCTCTTCCACAATTCCTGGGATCCCAGAGAACATGAGACTTTACAGCAAGGTAGGATCTTGGTGGGGGTGAAGTTGCAGCCACCAAGATGTAAACGCCTACATTTTCCAGGGGAGATGGGTGGACCTATGGTCAGCATCTTCAATGCCTTCGCCTGTCGCACAAGTTACTAACTTGTGTAACGATATATCTGTAAGAGACAGTAGTTAGTGACAGATTCCTTACCTTAGAATATCCCCAGGCGTCAGGCTGGATCCGGAACGTTTTTGCGTAGCAGTACCCTTGCGCGTCGGTAGGCGGCGTCGTGCGGCTCCGCGTCCGGACCGCCGGGATGACGTCGAGGGCAGTACTTAGACGCCGCCCCTGCTCGCTGACGTCAGTTCTGTACACGGCTTTCCGCGCCAGGAACGCAGAGCCATGCAAGAAGCTGACAAAGGTGTCTGAAAAATACTAGGGCCCTGAAAGGGATGTCCTTAACCCTAGAAATCAGTTCGCAGAACGGGGAGGATGGGTGGGGCGGTAAGGAATCTGTCACTAACTACTGTCTCTTACAGATATATCGTTACACAAGTTAGAAACTTGTGCATCTGAAAGAGACACGTTAGTGACAGATTCCTTACCTTAGAATAGATACCCCAGCAATACCAACCCCGGTGGTGGGTCTGCGAACAAAGATCAGACAAGGAAGTCCCGGAGGACAGAACGGCCAAAGAAGCCGTCCCTCCGGACCTGGCTGTCAAGGCAGTAATGCTTGGTAAATGTGTGCAGCGAGGCCCACGTAGCTGCCCGACAGATATCCTGCAGCGGAACACCGCGGCCTAAGGCCGTGGTAGCAGCCGTTGCCCTGGTGGAATGGGCACGCAGCCCAACAGGAGGCTCCTTCTTAGCCAAAGAATAGCAGGCTTTGATACACAAGGTTACCCAGCGTGAAATGGTTCTCTTGTGCACCGCCCGACCTTTTTTGGCGCCCAGTTAGCCAACAAAGAGCTGGTCATGCACCCGGAAGCGTTGTGTGCGGTTGATATAAAAGGAAAGCGCACGTTTTGGGTCCAGACGGTGGAGCCTCTCTTCCTCTCTGGAAGGATGCGGAGGCGGAAAGAAGGTGGGCAAAGTGATGGTCTGCCCAATGTGGAAGGCAGTAACCACCTTTGGCAAGAAGGACGGACGCGTCCGAAGAACAACCTTGTCTGGATGGACAGACAGAAAGGGAGGTTTGCATGATAGAGCCTGGAGCTCACTCACCCGCCGAGCGGAGGTGATGGCCACCAGAAAGGCTGTCTTCAGAGTCAGAAGATGAAGAGGACAGTTATGTAGAGGCTCAAAGGGAGCGCACATGAGAAAGGTAAGAACCAAGTTCAAGTCCCACTGAGGCATCACAAACGGAACAGGAGGGAAGAGGTGTGTAATGCCTTTTAGAAACCTGTTAACAACAGGGGACTTGAAAAGGGAGGGCTGATCAGGAAGCCTGAGGAAGGCCGAGATAGCACAAAGATAGCCCTTGATGGTACCCAGGGCAGAACCCTGTTGGGCCAGAGAAAGAAGGAACAGAAGAACCTCAGAAAGAGGGGCAGAGAGGGGATTCACAGCCTTTGCTGTGCACCATGCCACAAACTTGTTCCACCTGCAGGCGTATACCACCTTAGTGGAGGGACGCCTGGCTGCCAGAATCACATCACAAACTTCGGGAGGCAAGTCGAAAGGAATCAACTGCCGCCGCTCAATCTCCACGCAAGCAGGTAGAGACTGGACAGGTTAGTGTGGAGGACCGTCCCCTGCTGCTGCGACAGAAGATCCTCCCGAAGAGGCAGACGGATCGGGGGATCGACGCTCATACTGAGTAGCTCGGGATACCAAACTCTTCGAGCCCAGTCCGGAGCCACAAGGATGACTTGGGCCCGTTCGCGCCGAATCTTCTTCAACACTCTGGGTAGAAGTAGTATAGGCGGAAAGGCGTACAACAGACCGCAACTCCACTCGCGACGAAAAGCGTCGCCGAGCGAGTGCCGCCTTGGAAATTCCAACGCCCAGAACTGCTGACATTGCGCGTTCTCTTCGGTGGCGAACAGATCTAACCAAGGCTCTCCCCACTGCTGAAAGAGACCTTGCGCCACCTCCGAGTGAAGACGCCATTCGTGATCCATCATGCACCTGCGGCTGAGTTAGTCCGCCCTAGCGTTCAGGGAACCTGCCAGGTGTTGAACCATCAGGAATATGCCCTGAGGTTCCAGCCATGTCCAGAGGCTGAGAGCCTCCTGACATAGGGTCCACGACCCCTCCCCGTCCTGTTTGTTGCAATACCACATGGCGGTGGTGTTGTCTGTGAACACCTGCACTACCGTCCCTTTGACAGAGGGAAGGAATGCCTTGAGTGCAAGTCGGATCGCCCGGAGCTCCAGAAGGTTGATATGGAGCCGGGACTCCGCCGGAGACCAGAGGCCTCTGATCTCCGCCTCTCCCATGTGACCGCCCCATCCCAGAAGGGACGCGTCCGTCACAACTGTGTGCTCTGGCTGGGGAAGGGAGAGGGATCTGCCCATGACCCATTGCCGGTTCGAGAGCCACCACTGCAACTGTTTTGCAGTCCCCTCTGAGATCTGGACGTGATCGGACAGGTTGCCCTGGTGCTGCGCCCACTGGAACTTCAGGTCCCACTGCAGAGCCCGCATATGCCATCTGGCATGATCGACCAGCAGGATGCAGGAGGCCATGAGGCCCAGCAGCCTCAGGGTCATTCGTACCGAAACCCAGGGTAGAGGCTGAAAGATCGGAATCATAGCCTGAATATCCCGGACTCGCCGTTCGGGAGGATACGCCCGAAACTGCGTCGTGTCCAGAACTGCCCCGATGAAAAGGAGCTGTGGAGAAGGAATCAGATGCGACTTCGGCACATTGATGGAGAACCCCAGCGAGTGCAGGAGTTCGGCCGTAGTCTGGAGGTGGGAGACGACTGCCTGGGACGAGCCCGCCTTCAGCAGCCAGTCGTCGAGGTAGGGGAAAACTGGAACCCCTGCCCGGCGCAGATGAGCTGCGACCACCGCCATCACTTTCGTGAACACCCGAGGGGCACTTGTAAGGCCAAAGGGGAGCACGGTGAACTGAAAATGCTCGAGGCCTACCGTGAACCGCAGGTAACGCCGGTGGGCCGGCAGGACGGGGATGTGGAAATAAGCGTCCTGTAAGTCCAACGCTACCAACCAGTCTCCAGGGTAGAGGGTAGTCAAGACCTGAGCTAGGGTGAGCATCTTGAACTTCTCCTTCCGGAGGAAGCGATTGACGTTCCGGAGGTCCAAGATAGGACGCATGTCCTCCTTGGGCACCAGAAAGTAGTGGGAGTAGCAACCACGTCCTACTTCTGGGGTCGGAACATGCTCGATGGCCCTCTTGGCCAAGAGGGCCGTGACTTCCTTCTGCAGAAGCACCAAGTGATCCCCTGACATGCGGTGGAATTGAGGTGGCATGGCTGGGGGGGTGGTCTCGAAGGGGAGGGAGTAGCCCCTTTGGACAATGTCCAAAACCCACCTGTCCGAGGTGATGGCACGCCAGTGGTGAAGGTGATGGCGGACCCTGCCCCCTACTGGCGTGCTGTGCACCTGAAAGGAAGGACTAGGAGGGCTTGGAGGCCGCGGACGGGGCGGGGTTGGTGGCCTGACCCGCACGCTGGTTGCCTGACCCGCCACGGCGGGAGCCACGTCCTCGGCCACGCGAAGACGCTTGCTGCGCAGGCCGGTGGCTGGGCAGCGGACGTGACTGGTCGCCCCTTCCGTGGCCACGAAAGGGGCGAAAAGCAGAGGTTAGCAGAGGGCGCACAGCAGAAAGGTCCAGGGACTTGGCAGTAGCCCGTGAGTCCTTAAAACGCTCCAGAGCATGGTCTGCTTTGGTACCAAAAAGACCGACTCCATCAAAGGGCATGTCCATGAGTGTGTTTTGGACATTACCCGAGAAACCAGTTGTCCTCAGCCAGGCGTGGCGACGCAGCGCCACTGTCGTTGCAAGCGATCTGCCCAGCGAGTCGGCGGTATCAAGGCCACAACGGATGGTGTACTTTGCTGCATCCCTTCCTTCCGCAATGGCGCGGGAAAGCAGTGTCTGGACCTCCACAGCACACTGGGGCAAAACGAGGGCCACCGAATCCCACAGAGAGTGGGAGTATCGGCCCAAAAGGCAAGCGGTGTTGACGGACCGCAAGCCACCGCTGGAGGAAGAAAAGGCCTTCTTCCCAAATTGATCCAGGCGTTTGGATTCCCTATCCGGAGGGGCGGTAGGGAAGGCGGTTTGGGAGGCAGAGGCTTGGACAACCAAGCTCTCGGGGGTGGGATGTTGAGAGAGAAACAAGGGGTCGCCCGGAGCAGAGCGATGGCGTCGGGCCACGTTCCTATCCACAGGAGCCCCTGTGGCGGGCTTGGACCAGGTGCCCAAAAGAACGTCAGAAAGTGCATCATTAAACGGCAGCAATGGCTCCGAGGAGGTAGCTGCCGGCTGAAGCACTTCCGTCAGAAGGTTAGTCCTGACAGTCACTGTAGGCAATTGGAGGTGTAAGGCTACAGCTGCTCTACGCAACACCGTTGTGAAATTTGCTCCCTCCTCCGTAGCCACGTAAGGAGGAGACAGCATGCCAGTGTCAGGGGAAGTGTCCAGACCACTGGCATCCCCAAGTTCCTCTGCCCAGTCCTGATCATAGTCACACTGCTGTGTGAGAGGGTCATCCGACCCCTCCCAGCTCTCCTGGTCCTCCTCCGGTTGAAAATAAGGAGGAGGAGGGGGGACGTCCGGGACCCAAGGTCTCATCGGCGCTGGAGCCGGCGTCGGGCGACATCGGTCCGACGCCGCGTCCGGATCCGGAGAGAACCGGGGAACGACGCCGCCCGGAGGCCCGGGCGGCGTCAGGAACAGCACCGGGGACATCGGCGTCAGCGGAGGCGTGGTTAGGTTAACCGGCGTCGATGGGGGTTGCGGTACCACCGGAGCCGGGATCAAGGCCGGGGCCGAAGCCGGGGCCGGGAGCGAGGCTGGTGGGACAGGCGGCGCCGGGACCGGAGTCGTCGGCGGCGCCGGGGCAACCCCATTAGGGCCCGCGGGGCCCGAAGGCGCACCGGAGGGGCCTTGAGGCCTGAAGAGGCGGGCCATGGCCGACAGGAATTCCTGTATCTCGGCCGGAGTCGCCCCCGAACCCGGGAAGGACGGGTAATGCGGGGGCGGCGCCACAGGCACATCCGGAGCCGCGGGGACGGTGCCGACAGGGGCCTCAGCCGAGTCGCGAGACCGGCGAGGCGAAGTCTTAGAGCGATGGTGCTTCTTAGACTTCTTGTGCTTCGACTTACCCGAGTGCGAAGACTTTGACTCCGATGACCGGCGAGGACTCCGCGACCGGCCCCTCGACCTCTCGCGTGACCGGGGCTTGGCGCGGAGCCGACTGCCGGACCTCGAGGAGCTTTCGAGACCGCTCTCGCAAAACCTTCTGGTGCAAGGCCCGGCAGTTGGAGCACGACTTTGTGTCGTGGTCATGGCCGAGACAGTAGAGACACTAAGTGCGGGTCTGTGATCGACATCATTCGACCACAGGCGTCGCATGGCTTGAAGCCGGGCATCCCTACCGACAATGTGGAGCCGAGATGACTCGAAGAAAACAGTGAAAAATCACCAAAAAGTTAGTCAAAAAATGACTAGGGCAGTGCTCTTTCCGGATCTGCGCTTACTGGTGGGGAAAAAAGAAGAACTGACGTCAGCGCGCAGGGGCGGCGTCTAAGTACTGCCCGCGACGTCATCCCAGCGGTCCCGACGCCGGCGACGGACGCGCAAGGGTACTGCTACGCAAAATCTTTCCGGATCCAGCCTGACGCCTGGGGATATTCTAAGGTAAGGAATCTGTCACTAACGTGTCTCTTTCAGATATCCATGTTTAAGATGACTGAAAAAGAAGATCATATGTGACAGAAGGTGTCCCATCAACTGGTTGCCACTTGGCAGATAAGCCTTGTGCAGTATTCAACAAGTGGTATTTTTGGTGCTAAATAAATGTCAAATATATCTTGTAATTACAAGGATGAAATGGGGTCAAATGTTAAACACACACTTTTGCTCAGAAACACATACTGAAATTTGTTGGCAAATACAGATCTCAATTCAGTCCCAGTACATTTTTCAAATTAATGCTACAAATGACTACTTTTTCAGCTTTGCTTGTACTTAAAAGTTACAAGAAACTATTACTTTCACAAATAAATCTTTGCTAACCCCTAGTTGGGAGGAGGTGAAAAGAAGACTATGGCGACAACAAGAACCTGATATTTTTTGCCTCTTGTGGCATGTTTTCTAAATTCACAGAACTGAAGGGACACAGCAACCCTTACACTGGAAAAGGTGTATAAAGTGATGAGAATGACTGTCAAACTTTTTGCTTTCGTCAGTGTTGGGTATTTAATTGCTGAGGATGAGAGGTGCATTGACGGTGCAGATGACAATCATTTGGGCATCAATGAGCCAGTTAATGATATTTCTTTTTTTGCCATTTTTTCTAGGGCAACTCAGGATCTGGTGACACTGACCATTTGAATCTACTAGTATGCTTCTTCGGAGCCACAATACTCAACTCTTTCTTCTATGCTGATTGAGGCTGACCAGAAGTCTGATCCTAAAGAGCATGGTCATAGAGGATCTTAGTCACTGTGGAGATCTTTGACTTTGACACCAGACATCAACATCGCCATCTTTTCCTACAATATCACCAAGGTTAGGCACCACTTACTGCCCTTCAGTATCTTTGTTAAGTATTTTAGGCAAATATCGCATTTCCCCTGCCCACTGTGCAAGGTTTAAAGGTGTTCTGGATGTAACTCTTCTTCCCACAATATTTACAGATCTTAAAGAAGGAATTCATCGCAGAAGCCTCAGCCCGACTCAGCTTCCGGTGGGAAAACAGGCTCACCAAGCAAAAAATTTGAAGGAAAAGAAGTACTGCCATCACCAACTGGTAATAACAAATAGTGTGTTCACAAGTCTACAAATTATATTCTAAATTGAATTTGATATTACACTCCGGACACATGACGGGTACTTTAATTTGAGCAGAACATCTGGCAAACATTGTGTCTGACCATGCACCAGATTTGGATGTGCTGTGTTTAAATGGGGACAGGCTGAATCATGCACCTCGAAATGGAGGTTTGAGGCCCTGGAAGATAGGATATTCAAGGAATTTAAAGTCACATAATTGTCAATATTTTGAATTGAATGACGCCTCAACGAATGATACCGGTATAGAATGGGACACCTAATAGGTATACATTTTGGCATATGCAACCTAATATGAGGTGAGAACAGTGTTGAGAAATGTAACTAGTGCTCTTGAAAGGGAAATAGGCCAACCAGATAGGGAGCCTTGAAACACTGACACAGGCTAGAGCAAGACACTGAACACAAAAACACCATGTGTAAAATGGACTATAAAGTGCTAGTGGCAAAACCACAATGCCCGGTCGCTTGCTTGCCTGGCTGATAAAACAAATTAGAATAGCAGGGGGCAGATAGAGACACTTAGAAATCAAGAAGGGATTATAGTGACCACACTGTACCAGATAAACACAGTGAAGTCGGACTATTATGGCACTCTGTATCAAAACCAGAAAGACAGTGATGAAAACCTCATAATCGAATACATCAGGGATGCACAGATCAGAAATTAAACTGCAGAAAAAACTGATCTTGAGAACTTGAGGAAGTCAGGGACACCATCAAGGCCAATGGTTACTGGTAAAACCCTGATGGGGATGGGCTACCAGTGGAGTTTTGTTCTATGAATGTAACACTTTTAGCTCCCAAGCTACATAATGTTTATGAGTCAGCCTTTGGCAATGGGACTTTGCCACGGTCTGCGTGAGAAGCAATCATAGTTCCAAAGGTGAGCCAGGAATTACTAGCACCCAATGCAGACCGCCCTTTATCAATTTTCAACCTTTACTACAAACATTTGGCCAAGATTCTAGCCAAGTGGCTGTATCCCTTGACGGCTGCATGGATTCATCTTGATCAAACAGGTATCATTCCCAGCAGATGTACAGCAACAAATATTAGATAGTTGTTGCACGTCATGATAGAATGCCCCGGGACACAGTCAGCGCCAGTAGTTTTGTCAATAGGTATAGAAAAACCTTGTGACCCTTTAAGATGGGAATATTTATTCACAGTTCTAGGGGTAATGGGGGTTGGTGCAGGGACCCTTAAGAGGATCCGGCTTCTACATGCACACCCGATGGCCGGAGTGGGAATTATATCAGAATCTTGGCCATCTGAGTAGGGGCTCTTCCTGCTCATATTTGCTCAGGCCATGGAGCCCCTAGCCCAGTGGTCTTCAAACTTTTTAATGCCGTGAATGTGAGGGGAAAAAAAACCACTGGGGACCCCATCAGAATCTTTCACAAATATTCTATTAAATTGGCAATCTTTAAATATGTCAAGAATTATTTAAACATCGTAGTTAAGTCATGGTACCATTTTAAAAATGCAATCAAATGCATGATTGCCAAACATATCATTCTGGTCAGGAAGGCCTTACTAACATGTAAAAGTATCCACAGTGTGATTATTAGAAATGGGGGTGGGGGTTTTGAAGAATATTTGGAGTCCTTTCCCTTTTGACGCATATTCCCAGCTAGGCTATATCTGACAAAAGATGTTAGTGATGGTCCATTATGGAGCGGCTTACTGCAGGTCATTTTTCCCCGCTTAATATAAAGCACTGCTATCAGCATAATGCTTCGTTTGGCCATAGCATGCCCCCCCCTCCCCCCCCTTCCGGGAATAACTTGAGGGCCCCCAGGGTGGCCTACCAGCCAGTTTGAAGACCCTTGCCCTATTCCTTATGATGCAGACAGAGGGCTAAACATTTGGGAATAATTATCAGTCACAATGTGTCTCTAGGGCTGGACCCACTCCAGAGGGTAGCTGCCCAATGTCACAAGGTCCTATGAGTTTCCCATATGACACAGATTGGCCACCCCTGGAGGGCGGTGCTAGTTCCCATCTCAGATGGGGGGGGGGAGTCAACTTTTACATGCCTAGGTGTGCAGACATACAGCATAGAAGAGGACTTGATAGCTTATGATGCGAGTCAATTGCATGAATCAAAGAGTTCATGTTTTCTCGAAACACCCTTTTTCAGCTCAAGTAATGACAGCCATATCAAAAAAGATTGTCCTCCCGAAACAGCTTTGTTACTTTCTGACAATTCAGGTGAGGTTGCCTGGGGGTGGACTATTGCTATTACTACCTTGGCTGTTGCTATACTACCTTGCGGCCCTAATTCAAAGGGTGTTAAATGGTTGCCAGATGCAACAGTAACATATTCAAGCTTTGAGATGTCTGGGTGGGAGGGACATGACATTCTCCGTTGTTTATTTGAACCACATCATAAAAATCACTGCTGTCTTTTCGTAAACTGGCCTCTGGCATATAGGTGGGCGGTCTAGGATGCCGCATAAGTGAAAACCTTTAGAGATTTGATTGAGGGCAATTTTGTACATTTCAGGCGCTCAGACAGTCACATGTGAGACATATGGGACACTTTTTATTTTTTAATGCTATGTTTCATACAATACAGTGTGCATGGGGTTCGAAAACAAAACCCCCAACCATGCATACAGCACAAGAGACAAAAATGAAACGGGGTAGTTCACTTAAAGCAGCAACTGAGATATATTGAGTATTGGTGGATATGACTACAATTCGGCTGATCTCACTAAGAGTCGTGTGGACGGAAGACATGATTGGGACCATTTAAGATACAGACTGGGGAAAAATCATGGACTATGCTCACACGGTCACCCAAAATGCACAATTCAAACTCCTGCAATTGAACATTTTGCATTGTATACACCTGGTGTCTAGCAGACTGCACTGAATGTTTCCTGGTGCTTTCGACAGGTGTTGGGTGGACAGGGCGGACTTCTTGCATATGTTATAGGCCTGTCCATTGTTGACTTAACATTATGAGCACTTGACTGTATAGAGGAGGTTGCTGGCCTGAAACTGGTGTCAAGTACAAGGATTTCCCTTCTGGATTTTTTGCCTAGATCAAAATCATGGAAAATACCATGCCTGATTGTAGATTTCCCTAAGTTGCTAGCCAAGAGGCAGACAGAGGTAGGATGGAAAATGTGGGTGCTCCGCCAGTAACGCTCTTTCTGCTAGAGACTATCTAACTGCAGATTCCTCACCTTAGAATATACCCCAGGCTTTAGACTGGATCCGGAAAACTTTGAAGCAGAAAGTGCTTGATCCTGCCACCTACAGGCTGGCTGTGTGTCAATAAGGACATGCTGAAGAGGCTTAGAGGCTGCAGCAGGTGGAGGGGTGGTTGACTGGGCTGAACGCTACCTCTGGGGACCACGTGGTTTGTGAGAACCTCGGCAACGGGTACGAAAGAGTTGAGCAGTCTGGTGTACTTGAGAAGCCCCTATCGAAGACACGTAAAGGGCAAAAATGAGAAGCATCTGATGTGGTGCTCTGGACAAGCCCAGGGAATGTGCTGTGGACCTACTCTCTTTGAACTGCACAAGCACGGAACCAGCCTTGTCCCTTAAAGTTAGGAACTGTCAAAGGGCATTTTCTCATGAGGCTGGACTGGACATCAGTAGAAATCTCAGTGGGTCGCATTCATGCGTACCTGCGGAAGGCCACACTGGTGCCAATGGCTCCACCTTACAAGTCAGTTAAATCAAGGTCACAAAGAATAGTCAACTTGGCAAAATCACAGCCATCCTACATGGCTTGTGAAAGGATGTGTTGGGCTTTGTCAGGGACAACTGGAAGGATCTGGGCACCTGAATGCCATAAGACATGGGTGTAGTAACCCAGAAGGAATGTGGTTTTTCAAAACGCAAGGCTAGCGGGGAAAAATATCCTGTGTACAGTGTGTCAATCCATTTTGACTCTGTATCAGGAGGAGCCGTTGGTAAGTCATTAATTACCCAGGGTTATTTTACTAATTGAAGCCTGCACCACAAGACTCTCAGCAGTAGGGTGTTGCGTGATTAAGTCTGGGTCCCCAACGGGCGATCGGTCAGTTGACTGAAGACCCGTAAAGGGCTTGGCACAGGTCCCTAAAAGCATGTCAGTAAGAGCCTCATTTAATGGGAGGAGAGGTTCAGAATTAGTCAAGTTGGGTAGAAGGACTTCCGTGAGGATGCTGTTCTTTACCTCTGGAGTGGGCCGCTGGAGATCAAGAATTTCTGCAACCCTCCTCACCACTGAAAAGGATGCACTCTTCAGTAGCAGGGCCTCGAGGAGAAAACGAGACAGTATCTGGAGACATGTCTAAGGTCATCATACCAATTGTCATTCTGGTATGGTTGGGCAATATCATCTCCTGCATTGCTGTTGCTGAAGTCAGTGCCAAATGTGTAATGAAGAAACTGTTCCTTCCCAAGTGGTAGAGGAAAAGTATCAGTATCAGAAAGATTATCTGGATTGGAAGGAATAAGTGGCATTGACGGGGTCGGTACGGCACTATCTCTGCACCGGACAGCACAATGGGTTGGAAACGTAATCGAAGTCTGTATCAGCATTTATGGATCCCGCTCCGGCATAAGAAGCTGATTTGCTACAGAAATCGGTACAGATTTGGGCACGGTCCAGAGGGCGCCACTGGCAACAAGGCAGGTCTTCCTGGCACAGGCCCAGTTGGGTGGCCTCCTGGCTCATTGGGCCTGAACGTGCACCAGGGGGAGCCAGCTACAGCAATAAGCATTGCCTACTGGAAATCCAAGATCTGCTGTTGAGTCGCCCCGGGCCAAGGGAATTCGTGCTGCTGTGGAATGCGGTCAGTAACAGGCTCCGCGGTATGAGTTCGGGAGTGGGTTCTGGAGGCGCGTTGACACCCCGCGCCATCTCGGGGTGCTTAGAGTGGGATGACTATGTTGAATCCAGATTAGATTGCTGCTTCTTTTCCTTGGACTTAAGTCAAGACTTGGACCTTAACAATGATGACTCATCGCTGAGACAGCTTCAGACGTGGGACCAGCATCTCTCCCCTGTGGCTTCGACCGATGTGGGGGGTCTTTTGGTGGCGGGAAACAAATAACTGTGCCTTTTGCTCCCAGATGGCTTTGGGGTGCATCTAAGGACAGTCCCTAAAGGCCACAGAGCCATGGGATGACCCCCGCCATCACAAACAGACCAAATAGGGATCTAAAACTTACATCTGCCTGTGACATTATCCACAAAGCCTAAACCCTGTTTATTTGGTGGACATTCCCCTGCACATTGGAAGAAAGTAAAAAAAAAATGCTTGAATATCCTTAATAGAAAGTGATCAAAATGACTGAAGGTAGCTCCGGATCAGTGTTGACTGGTGCAGAAAGAAAGGAACTATTGTCAGACGCATGGGTTGCACCTATATAGTCCTGCACACGTCACAACCGGTTCAAAGGACATCGACACGGAGTTGCAGGCACCACCTCGGAACTCGCGCAGGGGTACTTGCTTCTAAGTTTTCCAGATTCATTCCAACGCTTGGGAAATATTCTAAGGTGAGGAGTCTGAGATTAGAAGTCTTTATCAGAAAGAGTTATATAGATTGATGGAAGCTAAAATCACGTCACTGGTGCAACTAGTACAATAGGGGAACAAATGATCAGTGCATTGGACACCTTTTTGATTAAACAAACAAAAATGACCCTGGACTCCCCCATGAATGCCTATAGGGCATTCACTGAAGAAAGGGGTCACATTTGAAGTAACTAAATGGCTAGTAATTGGGGAATGCAGAGCCCAAGAGATCGGAGGTTGAGGCAATCTTAACAGTTGAAGAATATTTTATGTGGTGCTGTGTCCCAGTCCTACTTTATGCTGAACAATCTAATGTTAAAAAAAAGATGAGATAAAACTATCTGTTGGTAACTGATATAGGATACAAGCTGAAAAGTTCAATAAAAACTAAAAAAAAAAAAAAAGAAAGAAAAACTGAGAAATCTTCCAATTTTCTGTCAAAAAGTGTATAGTCCCGCTCTCAGAGTTTGGGCCATATAATAAGGGTGTCTGATTGCATTTTGTCTATGGCTACTATCACACTGAAGATAGAGCACTGCTGTACTAACATTGTCTACAAAAAGTTTCTAGTCTGTCTACAAGGAATAATACAAGCATGTGATTCTATGAAAGATCCAATGCTACAGAACCACTGTTCTTACAAGTAATTGTAGCTCAAAATAAACAACTTGTAAAGTACCATTTGTTTTCTGCACTAGGTTGGCCTAGACTTGCAGGCCTTGGTTTGCTATACATCTACTTGAGCATTGAGTTTCTTGGATTGCAGTTCTAGAGTATTAGCTTTTGATAGTGATCACAGCAGTATGGTCGAAGCAGTCAAGAGGACACTTGCTCCACTTTGTCAGAGTTGTATGAACCCTCAACACTTTCATGCAAACTGATCTGAAAGAAGACTGATACTTAACACATGAGAATTAATCCCCACAAGTGTTGTTTGGGTTATAGTTGGATTAGAGGCTGCAGCAGCTCAGCGCCAATTAAATTACTGTCAAGGAACAGAGCTGCAGTTTGCAACATCTCCACTGTATCTCCAAGTGCTCCTGAGCTTCCTTGATCGGAGATGCCTTCTGCCACTTCCTGTAGCTGTTCACCCTAGCATCTCTGGAGTTGTGAAGGGGATTGGGGAAGGAGAGCTTTTGCACAGACCAGTTCTGAATTTCTGTCACCTAACTCAAGTTCAACTGCTTGAATTTGGTCCACGACGTTCCCCTGATGAGACGAGCCAGTAGAGAATCAGGAAGGTATTTTTCAACCGCCCAGCCAGCCCTTTTTACACACCTTGTAAATGGCAGACAAATTACTGCAAGAAGACCCAGTCTTCTACAGAACACAGGAAGGAGGAGCCTGTAGAAGTATAGTATAGTGGACAGCCAATGAAGCAGTGTCAATTAAAAAGTCAGATTTCCTTTAAATTTACACGTTGGCTGATGTTAGTCAGTGAAGCCAGATCATCCACATTGGAGGCCCACAGTATTTGGCAGAAGCTTCCTCAACTGCTTTGCCAAGCCAGTTTTGGGTCGTCAGGGCTAGCCAGAAGCACTGGAAGTGCAACACTTTCAAGGGTACTGTTGTTTTCCAGTCCAGGGTGCGAAGGTCCAAACTGGCAAATGTAACCTCCAATAAGACATAAGTAATTAAGTTCTATTTTACATATCTATATGCAGTCTTTGCTTCTGAAAAGACATGCTCATGGAATAAGATACTTACCTTCGGTAATGTTCTTTCTGTGGATACTCTGACTGAACATTCCTCACTTTGTGAATATCCCCAGGAGCGAGACTGGATCCAGAGCTTTTTCTCAGCAATGCCCTTGCACGTCAGAAGGTGGCACTGTGCAGCTCGGCTTCAGGTTCGTTCCACCCCGGATGTGAGGCAAAAACCCTTAGTCACCACCTCAGCACACTGACAGTTTCTTCTGTCCATGGCGTCGGATGCGGGGCCATTAGAAATCAGAATCAACCGGTAACATTTTCATCTGATGGATACTTCTAACTACAGATTCATCATCTTGAAGAGATAACCAAGCCATACCTTCCCAAGTGGTGGGTCTATGGAACAGCTCAGAGCAGGAAGTCCTGCAGGACAGACCAGGCAAAACGCTCCTCCCGCAGAACATGGCTATCCAGGCAGCAGTGCTTCATGAACGTATGAACTGACTACCACGTAGCTGCCTGGCAGATGTCCAAGATGGGATAGCTCTGCACACCAGTGCAGTCGTAGCCGCCTTTGCTCTGGTGGAATGAGCACAAAGACATCCTGGAGGCTGATTTTTGGTCAGCCCCTAACAGATCTTCATGCATAAGACAATCCATTTGGAAATGGTGCTCTTCTGCATAGCTCTGCCCTTCTCGCCAGAGAGAAACCCCACCTGATGTTCCTTGGTGCAATCAGTGTAGAAGCTCAAGGCTCTCTTGGAATCGAGGCAATGGAGTCTTTCTTCCTCTTTAAATGGATGAAGTGGGGGGGAGAAAGCTGGTAGAGTGATGGACTGCCCTATGTGAAATGGCATGACTACCTTTGGTAGGATTGCTGCTTTTGTCTAAAGATGGTATATGGCTGCTGGAAAGACGGAGGTTGTAGCTCACTCGCGCAACAAGCTGTCATGATGGCTGTGAGGAAGATCGTCTTCAGTGTGAGGAGGCAGAGAGAACAGCTGCACATTGGTTCAAATAGGGCACACAAGATAAGTGAGGACCAAATTAAGATCCCATAAAGGAATCAACAAAAGGTGTTGGTGGGAACATATGAATCAGCCGTTTAAAGTAAATAATCGCAAAAGGGTATTTGAACAACGATGGCTGAACAAATAGACATGAAAAGGCAGAGAAAGTCGATAACTAACCATTAACGAACAAGTTACTTACCTTCGGTAACGATATATCTGTAAGAAAGATTAGTAGTGAGATTCCTTACCTTAGAATTACCCCCAGGCGTCAGACTGGATCCGGAAAGTTTTCGTCAGCAGTACCCCTGCGCGTCAGAAGGTGGCGTTGTGCGGCTCCGCGTCCGTCGTTGGCGTAGTGGTCGCCGAGATGACGTTGCAGCAGCTACTTAGACGCCGCCCTCGCGGGCTGACGTCAGTTCTGTACACTACTTTCCGCGCCAGGAACGCAGAGCCATGCAAGATACTGACCACTGGTGCCTTGAAACTAGGGCCCTGAAAGGGATGACCGTAACCCTAGAAATCAGTTCGCAGAACGGGGAGGATGGGTGGGGCGGTAAAGAATCTATCACTACTAATGTTTCTTACAGATATATCGTTACCGAAGGTAAGTAACTTGTGCATCTGAAAGAGACACGTTAGTGACAGATTCCTTACCTTAGAATAGATACCCCAGCAATACCAACCCCGGTGGTGGGTCTGCGAACCAAGATCACACCAGAAAGTCTCGGAGAACAGAACGGCCAAAGAAGCAGACTCTCCGGACTTGGCTGTCCAGGCAGTAATGCTTAGTAAAAGTGTGCAGCAAGGCCCACGTAGCTGCCTGACAGATGTCTTGTAAGGGGACACCACGTCCCAATGCCGCAGTAGCCGCCGTCGTCCTGGTGGAATGGGCGCGCAGCCAGAGAATAGCATGCTTTTATACACAAGACGACCCATCTGGAGATAGTCTGCTTGCGTACGGCCCGACCTTTCTTGGCGCCAACGTAGCCAACAAAGAGTTGGTCATCCACCCGGAACTGTTGTGTGCGGTTCAGGTAGAATGAGAGCGCACGTTTTGGGTCCAGAGGGTGGAGCCTCTCTTCCTCTCTGGAAGGATGCAGAGGCGGAAAGAAGGTGGGCAAAGTGATGGTTTGCCCGATGTGAAAAGCAGTTACAACTTTTGGCAGAAAGGATGGACGCGTCCTGAGGACAACCTTGTCCGGATGGACAGACAGAAAAGGAGGTTTACAAGAAAGAGCCTGGAGCTCACTCACTCTCCTAGCGGAGGTGATGGCAACCAGGAAAGCAGTCTTTAGAGTTAATAGACGTAGAGGACAGTTGTGAAGAGGCTCAAAGGGAGCGCACATTAAGAATGTGAGAACCAGATTCAAGTCCCACTGTGGCATCACAAAAGGAATAGGAGGGAAAAGGTGAGTAATGCCTTTGAGGAATCTATTTACAACAGGGGACCTGAAAAGAGAGGGCTGATCAGGGAGCCTGAGAAAGACTGAGATAGCAGAAAGGTAGCCCTTGATAGTGCCCAGAGCAGAGCCCTGCTGGGCCAAAGAAAGAAGGAACAAAAGGACTTCTGAAAGAGGGGCAGAAAGGGGATCCACAGCCTTTGCTGTGCACCGTGCCACAAATTTGTTTCACCTGCAGGCGTATACCAACTTAGTGGAGGGACGCCTGGCTGCCAGAATGACATTACAAACCTCAGGAGGCAAGTCAAAAGGAATCAACTGCCGCCGATCAATCTCCACGCAAGGAGGTGGAGACTGGACAGGTTCGGGTGGAGGACCGTCCCCTGCTGCTGCGACAGAAGATCCTCCTGAAGAGGCAGTCTGATCGGGGGATCAATGCTCATACTGAGTAGCTCGGGATACCAAACTCTTCGAGCCCAGTCCGGAGCCACAAGAATGACTTGGGCCCAGTCGCGCCTGATGATCTTCAGCACTCTGGGCAGAAGTGGTATAGGCGGAAAGGCGTACAATAGACCGCAACTCCAATCGCGACGAAAAGCGTCGCCGAGCGAGTGCCGCCTTGGAAATTCCAACGCGCAGAATTGCTGACATTGCGCGTTCTCTTCAGTGGCGAATAGATCTAACCAAGGCTCTCCCCACTGTTGTAAGAGACCTTGCGCCACGTCCGAGTGAAGACGCCATTCGTGATCCATCATGCACCTGCGGCTGAGTTCGTCCGCCCTGGCGTTCAGTGATCCTGCCAGGTGTTGAACCACCAGGGAAATGCCCTGATGTTCCAGCCATGTCCAGAGGCACAGGGCCTCCTGACATAGGGTCCACGATCCCACCCCGCCTTGTTTGTTGCAGTACCACATGGCGGTGGTGTTGTCTGTGAACACCTGCACTACTCTCCCCTTGACAGAGGGAAGGAATGCCTTCAGTGCAAGCCGGATCGCCTGAAGCTCCAGAATGTTGATATGGAGCCTGGACTCCGCCGGAGACCAGAGGCCTCTGATCTCCGCCTCTCCCATGTGGCCGCCCCATCCCAGGAGGGACGCATCCGTCACCACTGTGTGCTCCGGTTGGGGAAGGGAGAGGGATCTGCCATTGACCCAATGCCGGTTTGTGAGCCACCACTGCAACTGTCTTGCAGTGCCCTCCGAGATCTGGACGGACTCGGACAGGTCCCCCTGATGCTGCGCCCACTGAAACTTCAGGTCCCACTGCAGAGGCCGCATATGCCACCTGGCATGATCGACCATCAGGATGCAGGAGGCCATGAGGTCCAGCAGCCTCAGGGTCATCCTGACCGGAACCCAGGATAAAGGCTGAAAGATCGGAATTATAGCCTGAATATCCTGGACTCGTCGTTCGGGAGGATAGACCCGATAGAGCGTCGTGTCCAGAACCGCTCCGATGAAGAGGAGCTTCTGAGAGGGAATCAGGTGCGACTTCGGCACTTTGATGGAGAACCCCAGCGAATGCAGGAGGTCAGCCGTAGTCTGGAGGTGGGAGACGACAGCCTAGGGCGAGCCTGCCTTCAACAGCCAGTCGTCGAGATAGGGGGAAGTCTGGAACCCCTGATCTGCGCAGATGAGCTGCGACCACCGCCATCACTTTCGTGAACACCCGAGGGGTGCTGGTAAGGCCAAAGGGGAGCACGGTAAACTGAAAGTGCTCGTGGCCTACCGTAAACCGCAGGTAACGCCGGTGGGCCGGCAGGACGGGGATGTGGAAATATGCGTCCTGCAAGTCCAACTACCATCCAGTCTCCAGGGTCGAGGGCAGACAAGACCTGAGCCAGAGTCAACATCTTGAACTTCTCCTTCCGGAGGAAGCGGTTGACGTCCCTGAGGTCCAAGATAGGACGCAGGCCCTTGTCCTTCTTGGGCACCAGAAAGTAGTGGGAATAACAACCACGTCCTACTTCTGGCGCAGGAACGCGCTCGATGGCCCCCTTGGCCAAGAGGGCCGCGACTTCCTGTTGGAGAAGTGCCAAGTGGTCCCCCGACATGCAGTGATACTGGGGTGGCATGGCTGGAGGGGTAGTCTCGAAGGGGAGGGAGTAGCCCCTTCGGACTATTTGTAAAACCCACCTGTCCGAAGTGATGGTGCGCCAGTGGGGGAGGTGATGGCGAATCCTGCCGCCCTCTGGCGTTTGATGGGCCTGAAAGACCGGACTAGGAAGGTTTGGAGGCAGTGGTGGCCGGGGTGGAGGTGGACTGAT
The DNA here is from genome assembly GCA_963921515.1 of Calotriton arnoldi. Classification (NCBI taxonomy): domain Eukaryota; kingdom Metazoa; phylum Chordata; class Amphibia; order Caudata; family Salamandridae; genus Calotriton; species Calotriton arnoldi. Next base: position 842,788 of record CAWUFW010003448.1, read on the forward strand.
CTGCCCGCTGGCCCCCTGACCCGCCCGCTGGCCCCCTGACCCGCCTCGGCGGGTCCCACGTTCGCGGCCGCGCTGAGACTGTTGCTGCGAGGGCCTGTGGCTCTGTAGCGAACATGACGGGGTGCCCCTTCCGTGGCCACGAAAGGAGCGAAAAGCAGAAGGCGGAGGAGGGCGAGAGGCCGAAAGGCCCAAGGACTTGGCCGTAGCCCGTGAGTCCTTAAAACGCTCCAGCGCACTATCCGCCTTGTTGCCAAAAAGGCGAATACCATCAAAGGGCATGTCCATGAGAGTGTTCGGGACATCCCCAGAGAAGCCAGTAGTCCTCAGCCAGGCGTGGCGACAGAGCGGCACTGTCGTGGAAAGCGCTCTGCCCAGCGAGTCGGCGGTGTCAAGGCCACATCGGATTGTGAACTTGGCTGCATCTCTCCCTTCAGCAATTGTCTGAGAGAGCACTGTCCGGGCCTCCTCCGGACACTGAGGCAGCACCTGCGCCACCGTATCCCACAGAGAGTGGGAATAACGGCCCAAGAGGCATGCGGTGTTCACAGCCCGCAGCCCTGAACTGGCGGAAGAAAAGATCTTCTTCCCAAACTGTTCCAGTCTCTTGGATTCTCTATCCGGGGGTGCGGTAGGGAATGCGCTTCGGGACGTGGAGGCTTGGACAACCAAGCTCTCAGGGGTGGGGTGTTGGGAGAGGAAAAGGGGGTCGCCTGGGGCCGGGCGATGGCGTCGGGCCACGTTCCTATCCACAGGAGCCCCTGTGGTGGGCCTGGACCAGGTGCCCACAAGAACGTCAGACAGTGCATCGTTGAAGGGCAGCAGTGGCTCCGCAGAGGTAGCCGCCGGCTGAAGCACTTCTGTCAGGAGGTTAGTCCTGACGGCCACTGTAGGGAGTTGAGGTGAGCCTCGGCCGCCCTACGCAACACCACTGCGTAACTAGCACCCTCCTCCGTAGCCACGGTAGGAGGAGTTAGCATGCCAAGGTCAGGAGAGGTGTCAAGACCACTGGCATCCCCCAGCTCCTCTGCCCAGTCCGGGTCATACTCGCACTGAGCTGCGAGAGGGTCCTCAGACCTCTCCCAGTCCTCCCCTTCCTCCGATGGCTGTGGTACAGGCCGAAAATACGGACGCTGGACATAGGGAAAGAAAGGTACCATCGGCGTCGGAATCGGCTCTGTGTCCACATCAGGGCTGAAACCGGAAGTGGTGCCGGTGGGGTCGACGTCGGTGGAGGTGTTACAAGGTCAACCGGCGTCGACCGGGATCCAGGCCTGGATCCATGGGGGCCCTGCGGCACCGGAGCCGACGGCGATGTCGGGGCCGGAGCCGCCAAAAGTGAAGGGCGAGGGCCCCCAGTCGGGCCTACGAGGCCCGAAGGCGCGCCGGCGGGGCAAGACGGCCCAAAGAGGCGGGCCATGGCTGACAAAGTCCTGCAGCTGGGCCAGAGTCGCCCCCTGGAAGGGCGGGTAGGCCGGGGGCGACTGCGTAGGCTCCGCCGGAGCCGCGGGAATGGCACCACCCACACCCTCAGCCGCGACGGGCGAGGGGAAGTCGGAGAGCGATGGCGCTTCTTCGACTTCTTGTGCTTCGCCTTACCTGACCCAGAGTGCGAAGACTTCGACGATGAATGATGGGGATGGCTCCATGACCGGTCCCTCGACCTCCCACGGGAACGGGACCTCGAGCGGCGCGGAGCCGACTGCCGGACTTCCAGTAACGTTCGGAACCGCTCCCGCAAAGTCTTCGGTGCCATGGCCCAGCAGTCAAGGCACGACTTGGGGTCGTGGTCGCGCCCCAGGCAGTAGAGACACACGCGGTGCGGGTCCGTCACCAACATCATACGATGACAGTCCCCGCACGACTTGAAACCGGGCATCCCTACGGCACCTTAGGAGTCGAACGACTCGAAAAAACCGAGACAAAACCCTCAAAAACTCAGTCAAAAAATGACTGGGGGTACCGCTCTCTCCGGATCTGCGCTTGCTGGCGCGGAAAAAGAAAGAACTGACGTCAGCGCGCGAGGGCGGCGTCTAAGTAGCTTCCGCGACGTCATCTCGGCGACCACGACGCCAACGACGGACGCGGAGCCGCACGACGCCACCTTCCGACGCGCAGGGGTACTGCTGACGAAAACTTTCCGGATCCAGTCTGACGCCTGGGGGTAATTCTAAGGTAAGGAATCTATCACTACGTGTTTCTTTCAGATTGTCACCACAGTAAGGCCTTATCAAGCCAACGAAAGACAAAATAATAGTATGTCAGTTAATGGTTTCTGAAACTGCTGGATGATGCGGAAGGAACACCAGACAACAAACTTCTATCAGCGTCCTGCGTAAACAGTTTTCGTAGAGGGACACTTGGCTGTCGAGATAAAACCAACTACTTCGGGAGAAAGAATAAAAGCCATGACCTGCTGACGCTCAATCCATGTATGGACGTGTAGGTTGTGCAGGCCCCGTCCTGCTGCACTGACAGGAGGTCCTCCTGAAGGGGCAGGTGAAGTGAAGGACAGATGCTCATAGTCATGAGTTCGGATTCCATACTCTCCTTGCCCAGTCTGGGGCTACTAGGATGACTTGGGCCAGCTGGTCTTCTTCAGAACTCTGGGCAGGAGTGGTAGGGGCAGGAGTCCCAAGCTCCAAACAAAGTGAAAGGTGTCTTCGTGTGAGAATTTCCTTGGGAACTCCAATGCACAAAAGTCTTGACACTACACGTTCACTGAAGTTGTGAAAAGATCGACCCTGGGGTCTCAGAATTATTGGAAAATGCCCTGTGCCACCTCAGATTGGAGCTGCCATTCGTGATCCGCTAGGCAACGTCAGCAAAGTTTGTTTGCAATTGCCCTAGTGTTTAAAGATCCTGCCAGGTGATGTGCAACGAGGGAGATTCCAAGGTCATTCAGCTACTTCCAGAAGCTCAGGGCCTCCTGGCAGAGAACCCACGGCCCCACTCCGCCTTGTTTGGTGCAGTACCACATTGAAGTAGCGTTGTCTGTAAAAACCTGTACCCGTTCCCCCTAGATGGTCGGGAGGAACGCTTTCGGTGCCAAGCGGATCACCCCCAACTCAGCAACAATACATCCATCATGGCTGTCAGCTCTTGGTGGGGCAGGGAGAGGGATCTGCCACCGTGCAACCTGGTGGTGTCCACCAGCAGGATGCAGGAGATCAAGAGGTCAGGAAGTCAAGAAGCTTCAGAGCTGCTCTCACTGAGAACTTGGTCAAAGGTTGAAACATAGGGATCATAGCCCAATCATCCTGGACTTGATGAGCTGGAGGGAAGGCAATGAAGGGGAGACGTTGTGAAGGAGTCAAGTGTGACTTCGGCACATTGATGGAAAAGCCCAACAATGTAAATAAGTCGTCTGGAGATGGCTTACGAGTGTTTGTGGTGAGACTCTCTTCAGCAGATAGTTGTTGAGGTATGGGAAAATTGGTATTCCCAACCTCTGCCGATGGGCAGCAACCACCACCATTACCTTTGACATGGCTGCTAAGGTTTCAAATTGCTTATATGACATTTTCATAACTTCAGTGTAATTATGATTGACAGTCAGCAACAAGTGACACTTTCTCACGAGAAAAATCAAGCAATGAAGATGAGGGAAACCCATAAATACCAGTAATTACACCCATTTGAGCAACAAGAAACTAAGAAGATCTTAAAACTGCTGCAAAGCACCAGAAATGGAAGGGCACTAACCTACTGCCCATTTTACTTAGGCTCCTGATCATGGCGCGCTAAAAGTAAATTAAATAAGGATTGGAGAAGGTACTAGTGACATTTATTAGTCTGTAGCGAGCAGCACGTGATTGGACCACCGTTTTTTAAAATTGTTTTATTTAAACCTTTTACAGTATTACACCAACACTTTATGATACGCAATTACATTGGCTGGATGCATTACAGACCCACAGCGGGTTCTTGAAGCGTAATTAATATCACAACTAGAGAAATAATACATTATAGGCATGTGATAGACAACAGGAGTATGCGTATTCTGGATACTTGTAATTGAATTACCAAAGAGGCACCAAACCGCTTCCCCAAATATGTCAAAGGTATCGGATTGCAATACAAATTGAGATTCAGCAAATCTAATTATCATCACTTCCTTCCGGCTCCCCAGTTTCCTTTCCCACAAGATATTTCTGATATAGCACCGAAAAGCCTTTGGGTCGATTCTGGGGAGGTAGTAGCTCATTGTAAATTTCTGACTGTGTGTTACAATATAACATGTCTTTGGACCAATCCTCTACGGTCGGAACTGGGCCCTTAGCCCAGCGCATTGCTATTCTGCACTTGGCTATTAGTAAACCCATCGCAACTAAACGCCTGACCTCCTTGCTTAGACTTTTGTTATATCCCAGCAAGGAGAGTAGTGGGTCTGGAGTCAGTGAGCCCTGTAATCTCATTTAGTATGAGGAATACCTTTTCCCAAAACTCCGCAACCTTTGGGCAATACCAGGCAATATGCATGAACCCAGCCTCGCTTTCTCTGCAGCGATGGCAAGCCGCCGAGTCTTGCAGTCCATACCGACAGTCTCTCTGGCGTGTAATAGACCCTGTTGATGAATTTAAAATGGATGAGGTGTGTGTCTTCCATTTAGTGAAATGTGTTTGGTCATTTCACAACAATACCGCCAAGTGCTGTCATCTATAATTATGCCTAGATCGCCCTGCCAATCTAGCCTAGCATTTATTGAGCGCGTCCTCCTAGTTTCCTGAGTCAAGTTATAAATGGTGCTCACTGTCTTAGAGGGGGAGGTGGAGCGTAGTAGTAAAGAGAGGGATAGTAATTCCGGGGGCTCCTGCATATCATCCCCATGTAGCTCGTGCAGCGCATGTCTGACCCTATAGAAGTAATAGTGTAAGTGGGGGAAGTCATGTCCCTCGGTCTCAATGTCAGCCCACCTGCGGACCACTCCGTCCTGAAATAGATCTCCCATCTTTGTGATGTTTAGTTTCGTTAAAGCTTGTATAACGTCCCTATCCCTACTAACTGAGAGCCAGTGACACCAATCTGTCTGTTTAATAAAGCATGCCAAGCGTGAACAGTGGAGTTAATAGAGTCTAGTGTGCTGGGTCTCCTAGTGGGAGCCTGGAACAGCTTCTGCAGGAGAGTGTGAGGATCGGCTGTCAGCCCCTCAATTTGCAAGTGCGGAAGGTTCTGTGGGCTGTGAATCCAGTAGTGTGCCTGGGAACACAGCGCTGTTCTGTAATATAGCTCTAGATCTGGCGTGTTGAAGCCTCCATGGAGTAGGGCGATTTAAGTATGTCCCTTTTAACTCAAGGTTGCTTCCCAGCCCAGGCAAGCTTTATTAATATTGAGCGGAGGACTTTAAACATTTGCATCGGGAGTAGCATTGGAATGTTTTGAAACAAGAATAAAAATCTGGGGAGAACTATCATTTTCGTATGGGAAATGCGCCCCATCAATGATAATGGGAGACGAATTCACCGATCAACATCCTCTTCAAGCCTGGAGACAGCTTTCCTATAATGCTCATTGAGCACCTATTCCGAGTCCGTGTGCACTTGAATGCCTCAATAGCGAAGAGGTTCCGTGGACCATTGCAATGGGAAGTCCAACTCAATAGGTAACATGGAAGGGGTCAGAGAAAAATAATGGATTTAACCCAGTTGACATTTTGGCCTTATATAGCACCAAATCGCATAACTTCGGTGAGTACTGGAGTGAGATTTGTTATCGGCTCTCGGATGTACAAAAGCATATCATCAGCATACGCAGATATGAGACAATAACTGGAGAAGCAAATTCTTCTGTGTCCATGATATTCTCTCAGTGCACACGCCAATAGCTCTGCCACAATGGCGTATAACAACGGGGACAACGGGCAAACTTAACGAGTACCTCTCGAGATTGCAATAGGAGATGTGATAGTATCACCCACCCTAATCCTGGCGACCGGCGAGTTTTATAAGACTGTCACAAGTCTGAGAAAGACATTACCAACGCCAATACATCGTAGCACTGCTTTTATAAATGGCCACTCCACTGAATCAAATGCCTTCTCCGCATCGAGGAAGACTGCGGCAGCTCTGATCTCCAGCTTTATATGTTGAATGGCCCCTAATACAATTCTGAGGTTATATGTTAAGTTGCGCCCCGGGACAAAGCCCGCCTGCTCCGGTCCAACAAGCAACTGGACTAATGGAGCCAGCTGATTCGCTAAGATTTTGGCAAAAAGCTTGGTGTTAACATTCAGAAGTGACCAGGGCCTATAGGAAGAGCATTCATTCTGAGGTTTTCCTGGTTTCAGCAGGGTTACTATCAAAGCCTCTCTCATTGAGGGAGGCATCACATCTGCTTCCACCATCTCCTCAAATAGCGTGACTAAAATTGGTATGAGCAACTCTTTAAATGCTTTGTAAAAGGACACTGTTAGTCCATCTTAGGCAGAAGCGCTGCCGTCTTGCATTGCATTAAGCGCAGTGCGGATCTCGCTAGGGTCAAGTGGGCCCCCAAGGTTATCCCTGTGGGCATTAGTAAGCCACGGCATTTGTATGTGCTCTAGGTAATCCTTCATAGCAGCTTCGTTTGGGACCACCCTGGAGCTATACAGCTCCATGTAGTATCTGCGAAGTCTATCGGCAATCGTTGAGGGCTCATGTAACGAGCTGCCATCCTCGGCTCGTAACTCCACTATCGAGCTAGCCTCTCTTTTGCGGCACTGCAGGGCGGCGTGAACCGAGCCGGGACGCTCACCCTCGCCATATGTCCTAGCTGTAGCGTACTTGCCCATGTGCTTCACCTCACTATCCGCAACTTCCCGATACTCAAGAGCCTTTTTCAGATCTTCAAGGACTTGAGCATCACCGCCCTGAAGGTGACTCCGCTCCATTCGACCCAGCTGTCCCTCATGGGTTAACTCTGCCTTAAAGACTGAGTCTAATAGGGAGTATGGGGGGAATCTGCATGTGAAGGGCGCACTCTTCTTTTGAGGTATATGGATGCCCAGCAGTACAGGGGAGTGATCAGAGAATGTGTGGGGAAGCGGATCACAAGTGACCACTCTGGAAAAAAGCAACCTGGAGATCAGCCAGTAATCAATTCTGGTGTGGATATCATGTGGTGCGGAATAGTGGGTGAACCCTTCTGTGTTGGGGGATCTCATGTGCCAAACATCTAAGAGACCCAGTTTTCCACTAATGTCCACTATAGCTCTAGCAGCCGCGGAGGGACGTCGAGGAGGGCCTTTAGAGCGGTCCAGGGATGGGTCAAGGACACAGTTGAAATCACCTCCCCAAACCTGTGGCAAGTCAGGTTCTTTCAACAGACGGGCGGATAATGTATAGTAAAATGTTGATCATCATAGTTGGGTCCGTAAACGTTGACTAGGTGAATATTCAATCCTTTCCTGCGCCACCTGGAAATCATGAATCTCCCAGTAGCGTCTGTCTAATTCTTCCAGGGTGATACCCGACCCTGGTCTAACTCACGTGAGGACGCCCCTAGCATGTGTAGTTAACCCCGCAGCACTAGAATGCCCTTGCAACCGTTTACGAATAAGCATGCTGCTATTGGGGGGTAGGCGTGTTTCCTGTATTAACACGACATCCACTTTATGCCGCTTAGATACACAAGAACGATGCGCAGCTTCCTGAAATCGTTGAGACCCCTAATGTTCCAGGTCAAGAATCTGAGTCTGTTGTGTCATGTGTTGTGCTAGAAGCCATACAGCTCGCTATGGGGCAACAGGTACCCACCACCCCCTTTGCAACGGCATCCAGATTTGAGCATTATGCACATATCGCATCTATACTATAAATTTGCAAACAATAATCCCCCCACCCACGCTATGCAACCCCCAACTTAGCTTAGACAGTACATTACCCTCCCTCCTATAACTAAACATTACCCAGATTGGTGCAACTACAAACAACAGTTTCCTTATTATGATGTGAGTAACACGTAGGGGCGGATGTTACCGGTGTAACACTACTTCTTTTAGCCAGCTTAAACATTTTTAAATATCTAAGACATTTTCCAGCCGGAACAAGATGACATAGTAGCATGAACCCACTGAAGAGAACACAATAACGGCTCAACACACATCTTTCAAGTCCAGTTGTCTGGGGCCAGTGGCCTGGGGAGATAATAGAGAAGTTCTCACAAGTGTCTGTCTATGGCAACGACTGTCGGATAGTTATTAATATCACAGATACATCTTCACTAGCATCAAACCAAGCTGTGTAATGCATTAACATAACATCGAGTACTCCCCAAGAACATTCCCCACATTACACATTTGTGCCATACTACCTTACTGGGTGGCAACTTAATGACTATTGGGTCACCCTATTGAGCGCACAGGCAGTTTGCCAGTGACGCCGCCGGGATCGGGATCTCTAGGTCAGTTCAGTGGACAGGGTCACCAGAAGGAGTTATTGTTCATCGCTGATCCCCCCTTGGACTCAGGAGAGTTATTGGTTTCATTGTGAGGCTTATCATTGTCCCTTTTCTTTAAGAAATGCAGAGCCTGCTTCAGGTCCGTGAATATATGCACTTTCCCATCGACCTGGCTACATAATTTAGCAGGATACATCATGTTATAGTCTAAGTTTAGATCACGGAGCTTCCTCTTGATCGGCAGAAACTGGAGAAGGGCATCCTGAACCTGCTGCGTAAAGTCAGGGTATAGATATATGTCTATACCTTCATAACGCAGCGTCTGCAGCTCTCTACCTCTGCGCAGAGCCTCATCTCGATCCCTGTAACTAAGCAGTTTGGCTATAATGAGCCTCGAGGGCGCCCCCGGGACTGGTCTGGGGGCCAGCGACCTATAGGCTCGCTCGACAATAAACAGTTGAAAAAGTTTCTCTGCCAAACAGGGTGACTAGCAGGTGTTCTATAAAGAGTTCCATATTCGGAATATTGGTGGATTCCGCAATGCCAGTCAACCTAATGTTATTGCGCCTAGAGCGCGCCTCTTAATCTTCTGGCTTGGCTTGCACGGCCTGTAGGATTTTGTCCATTTTCGTATGGGCGAGAGTAGCAGAGGCTACAGCATCTTCTGCATCCGAGACCCGATTTTCTACTACATCAAGCCTTTCTGTATGCTTGTCTAGGCGCTCAGACATTCTGTCCATTTGAAACAATAAGGCGTCGATCTTCCCATCAATTTTGGTCAGGCTGCGTTGCATCGCTGCTAGGATTTGTTTAAGGTCTGAATCTGCTGTAGAATCGCCTGTCTCTGAGCCAGATTAAGAGGCATTCTTATCCATATCTTGCTGCCATGGTGTTTTGCGAGGTTCAAAGTGATGCCTTGACTGCGTTTTGTCTGTTCTCCCCATGTTAAGGGCAATCTGAGCACCACTTTCGTGGTGCGCAGTCACAAGGGAGAAAAGGGGGCAAACCAAACCTCCAATATTCAATACCAGTAGTCTAGAACAGAAGGCCTACAGGGCGTTAGTGAAGACCAGCCCCGTTGTCACATAGCAGTGTTCTAAGTTTAAAGACTTGTAGGGGCTTATGCGATTGAAAGGGACCAGGCTTAGCAGTCACCCCCAGGACGATACAGCAGCCCTCCCCACAATACTTGTGCACCCCCTCTGTGGGGAGGGGAGGCCTGCCAAGGCCTGAGCACTGTATCCAGCCCCGGAAGGGGGAAAAATAATCTCCGCCTTGTTGCCAAGCAGACCCCTAAAGCGCCAACTTGGACAAAGTCAGGAGGATTCCAGCAGCACGGAGTACAAACCGCACCCGGCAAAACAAGCAATCTAAGTAACTCCTGGTCTTCTTTCTGTGCGCAGATCTGCCTCTTCTGGCCTCATCATTAATGACCGGGTGTAGCTCCGGAGGACGCCAGAATTGCGCTTCAAACCCCTGTAGGCCCAAGTCAGGTACGCGCGGTAGAGGCAGGCCTCACCACGCGAGCTCCCGCAGATCAGAGGTAGCAGCGGAGAGGACCACCTAGGATGGATGTAGGGAGACGGCAGCACAGTGCACTCCTCCTCCTCCACCGCCGATCAAGTAGAGTTCAGCCCATGATCGTCCGGCGGGAGCCAGCCGTCTCCATTGCCTCCAGAACGCAGCAGCGCTTCGGTCCGATCGGTGTCTCACTCCGCACCAGCAGCCACCAGACCAATCAGGCCGCTGCGGGCAGGGTGGAGCCCCGGGCACTCCTAAGGACAGGCAGGCCCACCTCCGATCCCAGATAGTGCAGCAAACGCAGACTCACCCTCGAGGTTGGGTCAGTCGATTTCGCAACACGTAGCAAGTTCAGTAGGATCGTAAGATGCGTGGTGCCGGCCCGCTCCGCCTCTCCTCGTTCCGTGCAGGCCGCGCGCAGGGCAAACCTCCCAGAGGGTACAGGGAAAGAGGTACATCACTGTGTCATCATTAGAATTAAGACCTAACCAATATTTCACAAGTGTTTCCTCAGCCTGCATTTTTATACCAATGCAGGTACAAAATGGGGAACACCCATCAGAATTCATATTTTTATCCTTTGCAATATAAACCCACAACTCCAAATACATCAACAGTGTTTTTGAGTTGTCTAAAATTGCCATAAATTGCCACCTCGGCAGAAACACTACATTAAAAAAAAAAAAAAAAAATAATACAGAATGACTCACAAGAACATTAGATGCTGGTATGTAGCATGGAGTATAAGGTCACTCAGAACTGGTTAGTCGGGCGACGGATCCCAGGAGCAATGAGTCTACCAAACTGTGTGCATTGTAGAAACTGGATGAGTTCCTCAAGGGGTTGGTTATGCTACCAACATGAGCAATAGATTAGGGAATTAAAGGTCTGTGCTAGATTGCGCTCTTACCTTTCCATCTTCTCTGATTGGGTAGTTTTGCAGCCTGGCACTGGGTTTGCCGCCCAAGTTACTTTTCAATTTAATGTTTGAAAGAAAATGTGAATGTGTGCCAGTATAATTTAACTGGTGCTTATGTAAAGCCCTTGAATACCTTTTTGTCGAGTTTGCGCTATATACAATTGTAAAAAAAAACATTTATCGAAAGGACACAATTTAATAACAGTAAAATTAGTTTAAATATTTGCCCAATTGCGAACCATGTTTTTACAACAACTTTGATCAGTATTTGAGGTATGAAAAGCTTTAATTGATCAATCACTGTGACGTGACACTGTGCCCAGATCGTACGTTCATAGCTGCCAAGTTTTCAGTTTGCCTGTGCATGACATTTCCATGTTCTTTATGTTTTTATGAGAGACATTTTAATGTTTTATGTGCGACACTGATTGACACTTTTTTTGTGAGAAGATCTAAGCAGTGAAGCCAATATAATAAGATCAATATTAGAATTTACCCACTTTTATTTAATGTAAAAATTTATGAGTGGTCTTAAAACAGCCCACAATGAAAAGTCATTTCCTCTAAAAAGTAAAGACTGGTGAAGGTTATCAGTTGCCTCGTACCTGGGACTGCTTGGCAATTATGTCATGTGCTTAACATGTCCCTTTTACGATGACACCATCTGGGAACGCATTACTAGCACTCATTTTGTAAACCCAAACAAATGAAATACAAAATACATACTGTGGAAATGTAACAGGTGACCATCAGATTATGGACTGCTCTTGTAAGCAGTGGCCAAAGTACTGACCTACCACTGCCATAAATGAATAACATGATATGAAATCACTTGAACAGAAAACCATCACTCCAGATCACACTCAAAGTACAAGAATTAGAACAAAAATGCCTTAAACAGAGGCTCCGATATATAGGAGACCACAGAGACAGGAACATTTAATGCTTGTTGTGTTACAAAATCTAAGAAAACAGCTTTAAAGCTTTATCTGACTATTATATTGTGTGCAACACAAGAGTCCTGTTTTCCTTCTTTTTGCCAAGAACTCTTTGCATTTTGGGACATATGGTTTTGGTTCCCTGAGCCACACGAGCGTCCCTGATCTGACACGCAAGTGATGTTGATGTAGAAGGCAGAACAGCCACGCAAGTGATGATGCAAAAGGCAGAACTGCCTTGGATTGGCACACGTCTTACTTCTGAAAACATGCTCATTTCTTAGTGGTTCATGACGAAAAAAGTGAGATTGTGTGTTTAATGCAGAAAGATCTATCCATGTCAAAACACTACCTATGAAATTCACCTCGTGCTGCACAAATCAGCTGACAACATGACAGCAGGTTATCCCTCAAAATGTACCAAGCTGGACCCCAAGCAGCCCCCCAAATATTCAGACTCCCCTCATAGGTGGGTGAGACTGTTCCCCAAGTATCCAGACTGCCTTCCAGATATGTACCACGCAGCACCTCATTTCTGCAGTTGTCCCTCCCCCGCCAATATTCTTGAGTAGCTGCTTCAAATATGAACCAAAGCATTCCCTAAATGTGCAGCAGGCCTTCCATTATGTGTGTATCAGTGCTTTATGTATGCAGTGCACCAGGACTCTCGCCATAAAATAATTGCAAAAAACGCATCCTCTTTCACTGTTCTTGCCACTATGAAGAGGCCATCCTCGCATGCCAGCATTTTTCTATGCACAGGGATTTAACTCAGAGCATTATACTGTAAAGTATGATGAGTTCAGCATTCGCTGGGAGGCCGGGAACACAAAAGCGGATGGCTGGGTACTCAGGATATGTACAGCAATGCGATGGCAGCACCTTGCTGGGCTGGCGGGCCCAAATCTCTTCCAGTGGTGGCTGGCAACTGTGGAAGTTGGGGAGCAGGTGCGTAAAAACAAATAGTTTAAAAAAGAAAAATAAATAAAAAGTCACTTACCTTCTTGCACAGACAGGTCCTCTTCGCTCCGGTCCTCTTCTTTTCCGCCGCCATGTCCAGGGCCCAGCTAACCTACTTAATCAATCCTGGCGCTGCTCTCATGCAGTTAACAAGCATGAGAGAAGGAGCAGCACTGGAGGGAGCGGCTTCTCTCAACGCTCCAGAGGACACTGTAGGCTTCTGCAGGCTGTCAACCCAGCTGTCAAACACATCTCGGTTAAGAGGTTTATAGTGCACATCAGGCTGGCAGTCTCAAGATGGCCGAGTAAAGCAACATGCACACTATAAAATAGTGCACAGGCAGCCCACCACTGCTGCCGCTCAGTAGGCCCCGCCTCCATCCTGACACTCGGTTCAGGATGAGTTGACAAAAAATAAAATGGTAATGAACTAACTTCATTACCATTTTATTTTTTGTCTCTGGGGCATTTCTGGGAGCTTTTTAGTGGGGGACGCTTCAAATGGAGGAGGTGCCCCACTCAACAAATTGAGATACTTGAGCCATTGCCAGTTCACAACAGCCCCCAGCTCGGAAATAATTTGTTTTTTATATTTAGCTTGCTTTCTCAGTGCTGAATGCTACTCAGACAGCTGGCTGTGTGTCTTTCTCGAGACACTATTTAATACAATGTAACATGCCGGGCTTAAGTGTAGGTTTCCATGGCAACCACAGTAACCTCTCTGGGCTTGGCTCACACTGCCTCAGGGCACTGTTAAAGAGTAGTTGAGCACACCTCCTGTAGGAGAGAAAAGCGCCTTAGGGATGGCTGCAGAGGAGCTAAATATGCATGACAACATATTTTACTGCGGCTGTGCGGGTACACCCACTAAAATGTGTTACATTAACGTCTGGGCTGCTTTGAGAACATCCGAGCTGCACTGGTAAGGCCGAAAGGGAGCATCGAGAACTGAAAGTGCTTGTGGCCTACCTGAAATGGGGGACTGCAGGTTGGGAATATTTAAGTATGCATCCGCAAATCCATCGCCATCATCCAGTATTCTGGATCCATGGGACAGACTGAGAATTTTGAACTGGTCTTTCTGGAGGAAGAAGTTCAGAGGGCAAAGACCAAGCACAGGATGGAGGACTACATTCTTTTTCAGCGCCAAAAAGAACAAGTTACTTACTTTCGGTAACGCTTTTTCTGGTGGATACAATATCTGCCTGTGGATTCCTCACCTTTTGAATACCCCTTGCGCTAGCAATTCAGCGGAAATTCTTTTCCCAGCTCTCCCACGTCGACGAGGACGTCACAATAGCACGGCTCCGCTCGCGACCCCGTATGACGTCATCGCAGCCATAAGAAGACCTCGTCGGCGTGCTGACGTCAGTTCCACCCATTTTTTCCGTGCCACCTAGGCAAACGGGCGGACCGACACATTTTCAAATGCAAACATAGCATTCCAAATATATACACATATATAAATTCACAAATGCATAATCAATAAAGACATTGTGAAATTGCAACTGAGAAGGCATTCTTCAATATCAAAATTTCAACATGATCAAGACAGATTAACTTAAACACCTTTTGGTAGAAACAGGTGGACAACGGGGAGGCGGGTGGGTCAGTGAGGAATCCACAGGCAGATATTGTAGCCACCAGAAGAAGCATTACCGAAGGTAAGTAACTTGTTCTTCTGATGGATACTTCTGCCTGTGGATTCCTCTACCTTTGAATAGATTTCCCAAGCCGTGCCCTTCCCGGAGGAGGGTGTCCACCTGACTAAACCAAAAAATCTTGCAAAACAGAACGAGCAAAATGGTCATCCCTCCTAACTTCAGAGTCTAGGCAATAATGCTTTGCAAAGGTATCGAGGGAGGCCCAAGTTGCTGCCTTACAAATATCAAGCACTGGTACACCCCTAGCCAAAGCCGATGTAGTAGACTTTGCTCTAGTAGAATGAGCTCTGATACCTTCAGGAGCTTCCTTGTTGGCCAGGGTGTAGCAGATCTTTATACAGAGGATAATCCATCTTGACAGAGTCCGCTTGAGAACAGCTTTACCCTTCATCCGACCAACATAACCCACGAAGAGTTGGTCATCAAGTCTCAGTTCTCTGGTCCTGTACAGATAAAAGCTGACCGCTCTCTTTGGGTCCAAGCGGTGAAGTCTCTCCTCCTCCTTGGAAGGGTGAGGGGGAGGATAAAAGGTAGGAAGGGTAATGGACTGCCCCAAATGAAAAGGGGTAACCACCTTGGGAAGGAAAGCAGCCCTGGTCCTTAGAACCAACTTATCTGCATGAATGGTCAGGAAAGGAGGCTTAGAGCTAAGAGCCTGCAACTCGCTTACCCTCCTAGCCGAGGTAACGGCAATCAAGAAAACCGTTTTAAAAGTAAGAAGCCTCAAAGGGCAACTATGCAGAGGCTCAAATGGAGAACCCATGAGAAAAGTAAGTACAAGATTCAAATCCCACAGAGGCATGATGAAAGGAGTGGGAGGAAACATGTTTGTAAGACCTTTAATGAATCTCAACACAACCGGAGATTTGAACAAGGACGGCTGATCCGGCAAACAAATAAAAGCCGACAAAGCCGATAAGTAACCTTTTACAGTAGCTACAGCAAAACCCTGCTGCGCTAAGGAAAGTGAAAAACTCAAAACATGAAATAAACGAGCCTTCAAAGGGTCAATAGATCTCTCTCCACACCATTTAACAAATTTAGACCAACGGGAAGAGTAAATGGACTTGGTGGAGTGTCGCCTGGACGATAAAATAACATCCACCACATCTGGCGGGAGAGAAAACGAACTCAGGTTGCCCCGTTCAATCTCCAGGCATGAAGGTGCAAGCTCTGGAGGTGGGGGTGAAGAACCTGCCCCTGCGACTGCGAGAGGAGGTCTGCCCTGATAGGGAGACGGAGCGGAGGGTGCGAAGAGAGGTGAAGAAGATCTGTGTACCACACCGTTCTCGGCCAATCCGGAGCGATCAAGATGACTTGGGCCCGGTCTTGGCGAATCTTCCTCAGAACCCGAGGAATCAAGGGTATGGGAGGAAACGCATAAAGGAGTTGAGAGCTCCAACTCAACTGAAAAGCGTCCCCCAACGCTCCCTGCATCGGAAACTGGAGACTGCAGAACAACGGGCAGTGCGCGTTCTCGTGAGTGGCAAATAAGTCCAACCGAGGAGACCCCCACATCTGGAAGACGTGATGGACCACCTCTGGATGAAGCCGCCACTCGTGATCGGCCGAGTAATTCCGACTGAGACTGTCCGCACGAACATTCAGCACTCCGGCTAGATGATTTGCAAACACACAAATCTGCTGGCCCGGAGCCCAGGACCAGAGTCGCAGAGCCTCTCGACAGAGACGAAACGACCCTACACCTCCTTGTTTGTTGATATACCACATCGCGGTCGTGTTGTCCGTCAGGACCTGAACTGACCGACCGCGAAAGGAAGGAAGGAAAGCCTTTAGTGCCAAACGTATCGCCCGCAATTCCAGAAGGTTGATGTGAAGCAACCTTTCCTCTGGAGACCAAAGGCCTTTGATCTCCAGATCCCCAGATGAGCACCCCACCCTAGAGTGGAGGCGTCCGTGATTACTGTGGCCATCGGTGGAGGAAGTTGAAAGGGCTTCCCTTGAGACAGGTTGCCCTGCACACCCCACCAAGTCAGCCCCGCTGCAGCGTCTCTGGAGATTCTGACCTTCTCCCCGAGATCTCCGTTGTGTTGAAACCACTGCTTGCGGAGGCACCACTGGAGTGCCCTCATGTGCCAGCGTGCATGACTGACCAACAGTATGCAGGAAGCGAACAGACCGAGCAGGCGAAGGACCTTCAGGACCGGAACAACCGCTCCGTTGTGAAACAAAGGAATCATCTCCTGAATGTCGAGAATCCTCTGCGGAGGCGGGAATGCACGACCAAACAGTAGTGTCCAGTATTGCCCCTATGAACAGACTGCGCTGAGAAGGCACCAGGTGAGATTTGGGTACATTTATTGAAAGCCCAAGTTGAACAACAACTGCGTTGTCATCTGCAAGTGGCGCAACACCATCTCTGGAGCTTTGGCTTTCAACAGCCAATCGTCCAGATAGGGGAAGACAGGAACCCCTGATCTTCTGAGATGTGCTGCTACCACCGCCATCACCTTTGTAAAGACTTGTGGCGCGGAAGTCAGACCAAACGGTAGACCCGCAAACTGGTAAAGTTGCGACCCTACCGTGAAGCGTAGATACTTCCGATGCGACTTCAGGATGGGAAGATGAAAGTACGCATCCTGCAGGTCGATGGACACCATCCAGTCTTCCTGTTGCAGCGCAAGAAGAACCTGAGCTAGAGTCAACATTTTGAATTTCTCCTGCTTGAGGTAAAAATTCAAAACCCTGAGGTCCAGGATCGGCCTCAAACGTCCGTCCTTTTTGGGAATCAGGAAATACCGGGAGTAGCACCCCTGACCTCTTTCCTGCTCTGGAACCACCTCTATCGCACCTTTTTGTAACAAGACAAGAACCTCCTGTTGCAAAAACAACAAATGGTCTTCTGAACAGCCACCCTGGCGAGGAGGGCAAGGAGGTGGATACTCTAGAAAAGGAAGGGCGTACCCATTCTCTACAAGATTCAAGACCCAACGATCTGATGTAATCAGTCTCCACTCTTGTAGAAAGTGGGACACCCGACCTCCAACTGGACCAACATGTTCTAAGATGGGGGATCTAGAACTGCTTTCCTGAAGTAACAGTGGCTGGAGGGGAAGTAGAGGAAGAGGAGGAGGATTGTTGTCGTGCTGCACCCCTGAGACCTCTTTTATTCCTCCCTCTGTACGACTTGTACAAGGGATTCTGCTGTTGCTGGCCCTGCTGATATTGCTGGCGGCCACGAAAGGAAGCCGACCTCCCAAATCCACGGTATCGCTTGTAGCCATATCCTCTGGACTGCACTTGGAGACCTAGAGACCTTGCCGTTGCCCTGCTGTCCTTAAAGCGCTCTAAAGCAGAGTCCGCCTTTGAGCCAAAGAGTTTAGACCCATCAAAGGGCAAATCCAGCAAGGTTGCCTGAACATCAGGCGAGAAACCAGAAGAACGTAGCCAAGCCTGCCTCCTTGCAGCAACTGAATATCCCATAACACAGGCTACAGAGTCTGCAGTGTCCAGTCCCGACTGAATCACCTGCCGAGCAGCAGCTTGAGAATCAGTAAGAGCCTCCATGAAATTGGCCCTATCCTCTTCAGGCAGTTTAGGAGCTAGCTGCATGACCGAGTCCATTAACGCATGGATGTATCTTCCAAGAAGGCAGGTAGCATTAGTTGACTTAAGGGCCATACTCGAGGAAGAAAACACCTTCTTCGCGGCCTGCTCCATCTTTTTAGAGTCCCTGTCCCCAAGAATGGTAGGGAAAGAGCTGGATGATTGCTTCGAGCAAGAAGCCTGAACGACTAGACTCTCTGGTGTTGGATGAGTCGAAAAGAAAGCTGGATCACCATGAGCAGGTCTGTACCTCCTGGCAATGGATCTTGAAACCGCAGGGGCAGACAATGGCTTCTGCCACACCTCCAATATTGGCTCTGTCAAAGCATCTGTAAACGGAAGCAGCGGCTCAGTTGAAGATGAAGAATTATTAAGCACTTCAGTAAGAATATTAGACTTCACCTCAGCCGAGGGAAGCTGAAGGCCAAGTAAATCTGCCGCCTTTTTAATGACCAGATGATAAGGAGCAATACCCTGCACCACACCAGCCCTTGAGGTTGGGAGATCATACTCCGGAGAGGTATCCAAGCCGCTTGCATCTTGGAGGCCTTCAAAATCATCCTCAGGATCGATTATTTCTCCCTCCTCTTGCAACTGTGCATACTCATCCTCTTCCAGTAGCCTCTGCGCCTCCCTTCTAGAGTGCACTCTAGGAGTCGGCGTCGTCGGCGCCACACGCGACGTCGTTGCAGGCGCATCAGCATCAACCCTCGACGTCGATCGAACTCGAGGCGGAGCCGAGTCGACAGCTGAAGGTGATAGAGGAGCCGGAGTGGAGCATCTCGGCGCCGGAAACTGCCATGCCGGAGTCGAAGGCAAGAATGGCATAAAAGGTGCCTGTGGGTAATATTGTGGAACACCCAAATTGAAGGCTAAAGGACCAACGGGGCCTGAAGGCGCGCCGGATGGTGCAGAAGCCCAAGCAAACACATTAAACATCGCATTTAAAAATGCGAAGAGTCCAACCCTGGAGCAGGAAAGGCAGGATATGGATCCGCACCTTCCCGAGGTCGTGTCGGAGGCTGCGGAGCCGGGGACGGCGCCCGCACAGGAGAAGCCACCCGACCTGGAGAAGACTCCCTACCCTCAGGAGACATCGCTGGAGCCGGTGAGTCTTCATGTCGCGAAGATCCCCTCGAAGCCGCCGATATCGGATCCGGAGATGGGACCGGCGACACTTGAGGAGATGGTGAAGATGAAATAAAGTCCTTCCTACGAAGTCGAACAGCCGGAGTCGGCGACCTCGACCTCGAGACCCTGGACTTCGAAGATCGGTGTCGAGAACCATGCCTCCTCTTGGACTTCTTATGTTTCTTCGACGTGCGTGAAGACGAAGACTTCTCCCTCTTGCGACCTCTCTTCTCCTTTTTGGCTTTAGCCATGAATAGCTTAGCCTCCCGTTCCTTGATGGCTTTCGGATTCATTTTCCTGCAGCGCCGACATTCCTCGACGTCGTGATCTGAGGAAAGACACCAGAGGCAATCCTTGTGCGGGTCAGTGATCGACATATGCCCGCCACACTCTCTGCAGGGTTTAAAACCAGTCTTCCTCGAAGTAGCCATCAGGAAACAACAAGGATACAAAGTCTTTTCGCAGGAAATGGAGAGCCCTAGAAAAAACCCGTTACGCGTCGACGGCGCGGAAAAAAGGGAACTGACGTTAGCACGCCGACGAGGTCTTCTTATGGCTCCGATGACGTCATACGGGGTCGCGAGCGGAGCCGTGCTATTGTGACGTCCTCGTCAACGTGGGAGAGCTGGGAAAATAATTTCTGCGGAATTGCTGGCGCAAGGGGTATTCAAAAGGTGAGGAATCCACAGGCAGAAGTATCCATCAGAAGAACAAGTTACTTACCTTCGGTAACAATGTATCTGCAAGAGACATAGGTTAGATATAGATTCCTTACCTTAGAATTACCCCCAGGCGTCAGACTGGATCCAGAGAATTTTTCTTAGCTGTACCCCTGCGCGTCGAAGGTGGCGTCAGTCGACTCCGCGTCCGGCGTCGTGGTCACCCGGATGACGTCGCGGTGCCTACTTAGACGCCGCCACTGCGCGCTGACGTCAGTTCTTTACATGACATTCCACGCCAGAAGCGCAGAGCCATGCAAGACACTGACCACTGGTGCACACAACTAGGGCCATGAAGGGAAGTCCCTTACCCTAGAAGTCAGTTCGCAGAACGGGGAGGATGGGTGGGGCGGTAAGGAATCTATAACTAATATATGTCTCTTATAGATATATCGTTACAGAAGGTAAGTAACTTGCCAAAGAAGCCGTCTCTCCGGACCTGACTGTCCAGGTAATAATGCTTAGTGAACGTGTACAGAGATGTCCACGTGGCTGCCTGGCAGATGTCACTGAGGGGGACTCCACGTCCCAAAGCAGTAGTGGCTGCCGTCGCCCTGATGGAATGGGCGCGCAACTGTACTGAAGGCTCCGTTTTCGCCAAGGAATAACAGATTTTAATGCAAAGAACGACCCATCGAAAGATGGTTTGTTTTTGCACGCCCGACCTTTCTTGGCGCCCACATAGCCAACAAAGAGCTGGTCATCCACCTGGAATTGTTTTGTGCGATCCAGATAAAATGATATCGCCCGTTTTGGATCCAGACGGTGGAGCCTCTCCTCCTCCTTAGAAGGATGCGGGGCGGGAAGAAGGTGGGCAAAGTGATGGTCTGTCCCCTGTGGAAAGAGGTAACCACTTTGGGAAGAAAAGAAGGCCTAGTTTGAAGGACAACCTTGTCTGGATGAACAGCAAGGAAAGGAGGTTTACAAGAAAGAGCCTGAAGCTCACTCACCCTGCGAGCAGAGGTGATGGCAACCAGAAAAGTAGTCTTTAAGGTCAAGCGTCTAAAAGGACAATTATGTAGTGGCTCAAAAGGAGCACACATGAGGTAAGTTAAGACCAGATTCAAGTCCCACTGGGGCATTACGAAAGGAATAGGAGGTAAAAGGTGAGTAATGCCCTTAAGAAATATTTACAATAGGGGACTTGAAAAGAGAAGGCTGATCGGGAAGGCGAAGAAAGGCCGAAATGGCCGAAAGAACAAGTTACTTACCTTCGGTAACTATATATCTGTAAGAGACATAGATTAGTTATGGATTCCTCATCTTAGAATTACCCCCAGGCGTCAGACTGGATCCGGAGAATATTTCTCTTCAGCAGTACCCCTGCGCGTCGGTAGGTGGCGTTGGTCGACTCCGCATTCGTCGTCGGTGTCGTGGTCGCCGGAACGACGCCGCAGTATCTACTTAGACGCCGACCCTGTGCGTTGACGTCAGTTCTTTACACGACATTCCACGCCAGAAGCGCGGAGCCATGCAAGACACTGACCACTCACTAGTGCACAAAACTAGGGCCCTGAAGGGAAGTCCCTTACCCTAGAAGTCAGTTCGCAGAACGGGGAGGATGGGTGGGGCGGTAAGGAATCTATAACTAATATATATCTCTTACAGATATATCGTTACAGAAGGTAAGTAACTTGTTCATCTGAAAGACTATTAGTTATAGATTCCTTACCTTACAATATATACCACAGCAATACCAAACCCGGAGGTGGGTCTGTGAACTAAGTTCACACCAGAAAGCCCCGGAGAACTGAACGGCCAAAGAAGCCATCTCTCTGGACCTGACTATTCAGGTAATAATGCTTACTGAACGTGTACAGAGATGCCCACGTGGCTGCCTGGCAGATGTCACTGAGGGGGACTCCACGTCCCAAAGCAGTAGTGGCTGCTGTCGCCCTGATGGAATGGGCGTGCAACCGTACGGGAGGCTCCTTTTTCGCCAAGGAATAACAGATTTTAATGCAAAGAACGACCCAACGGGAGATGGTTCGCTTTTGCACAGCCAGACCTTTCTTGGCGCCCACATAACCAACAAAGAGCCCGTCATCCACCCGGAATTGTTTTGTGCGATCCAGATAGAAGGAAAGCGCACATTTTAGATCCAGATGGTGGAGCCTCTCTTCCTCTTTAGAAGGATGCGGGAAGAAGGTGGGCAAAGTGATGGGCTGGCCTATGTGGAAAGAGGTAACCACTTTTGGGAGGAAAGAAGGCCTAGTGCGAAGGACAACTTTGTCCGGATGAACAGCCAGGAAAGGAGGTTTTGAAGAAAGAGCCTGCAGCTCACTCACCCTGCGAGCAGAGGTGATGGCGACCAGAAAGGCAGTTTTAAGTGTCAGAAGTCTGAGAGGACAGTTATGTAGCGGCTCGAAGGGAGCGCATATTAGATAGGTCAGAACCAGGTTCAAGTCCCACTAAGGCATTACGAAAGGAATTGGAGGATACAAGTGAGTAATGCCCTTAAGGAAGCGATTTACAATAGGGGACTTGAATAGAGAAGGCTGGTCAGGAAGCCGAATAAAGGCCGAAATGGCCGAAAGATAGCCTTTCAGAGTGCCCAGAGCAGAGCCCTGCTGGGCCAAAGAAAGAATGAAGAGGAGAACCTCAGAAAGAGTGACAGAGGGGATCCACAGCCTTTACTGCGCACCATGCCACAAACCTGTTCCATCTACAGGCATATACAGTCTTAGTGGAGGGATGCCTGGCTGCCAAGATGACATTACAGACTTCGGGAGGAAGGTCAAAAGCTGTCAACTGTCGCCGCTCAATCTCCACGCAAGGAGGTGGAGACTGGACAGGTTCGGGTGGAGAACCGCCCCTTGCTGCTGCGACAGAAGATCCTCCCGAAGAGGCAGTCTGATCGGAGGATCGATGGCCATGTTCAAGAGCTCGGGATACCAGACTCTTCGTGCCCAGTCCGGAGCCACAAGAATGACTTGGGCCCGGTCGCGCTTGAATTTCTTCAGCACTCGGGGCAGAAGTCATACAGGCGGAAAGGCGTACAGGAGGCCACAGTTCCACTCGCGACGAAGAGAGTCGCTGAATGAGTGCCGCCTTGGAAACTCCAACGCGCAAAACTGCTGACATTGCGCATTCTCTTCAGTGGTGAACAGATCTAACCAAGGCTCTCCCACCACTGAAAGAGACCTTGCACCGCCTCCGAGTGAAGACGTCATTCGTGATCTACCAGGCACTGATGGCGGAGTTCGTCCGCCCTGGAATTCAGAGAACCTGCCAGGTGTTGTACCACCAGGGTCATGCCCTGACGTTCCAGCCATGTCCAAAGGCGAAGAGCCGCTTGACATAGGGTCCACGACCTCACCCAGCCCTGTTTGTTGCAGTACGACATGGCGGTGGTGTTGTCTGTGAACAACTGCACTACTTTCCCCTGGAGGGAGGGAAGGAATGCCTTCAGTGACAGGCAGATCGCCCGGAGCTCCAACAGGTTGATATGGAGCCCAGACTCTGCCGGAGACCAGACTCCTCTGATCTCCGCCTCTCCCAGATGGCCTCCCCAACCAAGGAGCCATGCATCGGTCACCACTGTTGGTTCTGGTTGGGGGAAGGGAGAGGGATCTGCCTCTGACCCAATCCTGGTCCGTTAGCCACCACTACAGTTGTTGTGCAGTTCCCTCCGAGATCTGGACGTAGTCGGAAAGATTCCCCTGATGCTGCGCCCACTGGAACTTCAGGTCCCACTGCAGAGCCCGCATGGGTCACCTGGCATGATCCACCAGCAGGATGCAGGAGACCTTGAGGCCCAGCAGCCTCCGGGTCATTCTCACCGAAATCCAGGATAGAGGCTGAAACATTGGTATCATAGACCGAATATCCCGGATTCGCTGCTCGGGAGGATACACCCTAAACTGCACTGTATCCGGAACAGCTCCGATGAAAAGGAGCTTCTGAGAGGGAATCAGGAGTGACTTTGGCACATTGATAGTGAACCCCAGCGAGTGCACAGGAGGTCTGCCATAGTCTGGAGGTGGGAGACGACAGTCAGGGGCGAGCCCGCCTTTAACACCAGTCGTCGAGATAGGGGAAGACTAGAACCCCTGATCTGCGCAGATGAGCTACGACCACCGCCATCACTTTTGTGAACACCCGAGGGGCACTGGTAAGGCCAGAGGGGAGCACGGTGAGCTGAAAATGCTCATTGCCTACTGTGAACCGTAGATGGCATCTGTGGGCTAGCAGGACAGGAATATGGAAATAGGCGTCCTGCAATTCCAACACCACCATCCAGTCTCAAGGGTAGAGGCCAGACAGGACCTGAGCCAAAGTGAGCATTTTGAACCACTCCTTCCGGAGTAAGCGGTTGAGGGCCCGGAGGTCTAGAATAGGATGCAGGCCATTGTCCTTCTTGGGCACCAGAAAGTAGTGGGAATAGCAACCATGACCTACTTCTGGCGCAGGGACCCTTTCGATAGCTCCCTTGGCCAAGAAAGCAGAAACTTCCTGGCAGAGAAGCGCCAAATGATCCTCCGACATGTGATCGAAAGACGGTGGCATGGAGGGCGGGGCAGTCTCAAAGGGGAGGGAGTAGCCCCTTCGGACTATTTGCAAAACCCACCTGTCCAACGTGATGGATTGTCATTGGGGGAAGATGATGGTGAATCCTGCCACCCACTGGCCGTTGATGACCCTGAAGGGTCGGACTAAGAGGGTTTGGAGGCTGCTGCAGGGGGGGGGGGAAGGGGGGGGAGGAAAGGGTGGACTGGCCCGCCCGCTGGTTCCCAGACCCGCGAGGTCGCTGAGTCCCATGTCCGCGGCCACGCAGAGGCTGGGCAGCTTGCGTGAACTGGTGGCTAGACTGGGCCGGACGTGGCCGGGTAACCCTTCCGTAGCCACGAAAGGGGCAAAAAGCAGACTGGGGTGGATGGGAAGACACAACAAGGCCCAAGGTTATGGCCGTAGCCCGAGAATCCTTAAAGCGCTCCAGCGCCGAGTCTGCTTTGTCGCCAAAAAGACGATGGCCATCGAAGGGCATGTCCAGCAAAGTTGACTGGACACATCCCCCGAAAAGCCAGACATCCTCAACCCGGCGTAGCGCCTAAGGGCTACTGATGTGGCAATCGTTCTGCCTAGTGAGTCAGTGGTATCCAGTCCACATTGATTGGTGAATTTAGCTGCATCTCTCCCATCTGCCACTGCTTGGAGAGAACAGCCCAGGCCTTCTCCGGGCACTGAGGCAGCACTTGCGCGACCGTATCCCAGATAGTATGGGAGTATCGGCCTTAGAAGCATACGATATTCACGGACAGCAGTGCTAAGCTGGAGGAAGAGAACATGCACTTCCCAAGATGATCCAGCTTCTTGGAATCCCTGTCTGGGGGAGCAGAAGGGAATGCACCCTTGGAAGAAGAGGCTGGAACCACCAAGCTCTCGGGGGTAGGGTGTTGAGTGAGGAAAACTGGGTAGCCCGGAGCCGGGCGGTGGCGGCAGGCAATCGTCCTTTCCACAGGAGCCCCTGTGTTGGGCTTGGACCAGGTGCCCAGAAGGACGTCAGTGAGGGCTTCGTTGAAGGGCAGAAGGGGTTCAGAAGAGGTTGCTGCAGACTGAAGCACCTCTGTCAGAAGAGTAGTCCTGAATGCCACTGAAGGGAGTTTTAGGCCCAAGGCCTTGGCTGCTCTTCACACCACCACAGCGTAGGACGCTCACTCCACCGTAGCCACGGTAGGGGGAGAAAGCATGCCAAGGTCTGGAGAAGTGTCTAGACCACTGGCGTCACCCAGGTCATCTCTCCAGTCCGGCTCTTCAAGCTGGTCTGCTAAAGGGTCCAGCGACCCCTCCCGGTCCTCACCACCACCTTCTGGGCGATAGGGAACACCCGGGATGAACAGGGGAACAAAAGTACCCTCCGGCGTCAGATTAAACGTCGACAGACGTCAATCCGGCTCCATCTCGGGGGTGAGGATGGGGATGCCGTCGGCCAGGGGCGTCGTCGTCGGGGAAGGTTGGTTAAGATTGACCGGCATTGATCCGGATCCAGGCCTCGATCTGCGGGGGCCCTCCAGCGCCGGGGCCAGAGCTACCGGCATCGAAGGCCTAGGGCCCCCGACCGGCTCCGCAGGGCCCGAAGACGCACTGGAGGAGTCGGGCTGCCTAAAGATATGGTGGAGGGCTTCCTAAAATGTATGAAGTTGGGCAGGGGACATCCTGGCTCCCGGAAATGGGGGGAGACGTGGAGTCGTCTCTGAAGGAGGCACCGGTGACGGAGCCTTAGAGTGACGACACTACGGGTCCCGAGTCGTGTCAGCCGACTGATAGGGAGAAGGCG
Organism: Calotriton arnoldi; assembly: GCA_963921515.1. Classification (NCBI taxonomy): domain Eukaryota; kingdom Metazoa; phylum Chordata; class Amphibia; order Caudata; family Salamandridae; genus Calotriton; species Calotriton arnoldi. The sequence continues at coordinate 868,858 of CAWUFW010003448.1, forward strand.
AAGAGCGCCTGTGCTTCTTCGCCTTCTTCTTGTGCTTTAACTTACCTAAGGAGTGCGAAGACTTTGAATGGGACGAGGTGTGGTGGCTCCGCGAGCGGCCTCAGGACTTTCCTCTCGAACGAGACCGGGAGCGACGCGGAGCCGACCGCCGGGCCTCCAGGAACTTTCGGGACCACTCCCGCAAAGACTTTGGATTCAAGGCCCGGCAGTCGGAGCATGACTTCGGGCCGTGGTCGCGCTCAAGACACCAAAGGCACACGAGGTGCGAGTCAGTCACAAACATCAGCCTGTGACAGGCCTTGCAAGGCTTGAACTTGGTCCGACGGTGGGACATACCTCACGCACCAAGAGTCGAAGACTCAAAAAAAGTCGACAAAACGTAGAAAAAGTTTAGTCAAAAAGTGACTAAAGGGGCATCTCTCTCCAGATCTGCGCTAGGCAGGTGCGGAAAAAGAAAGAACCGACGTCAGCGCGCAGGGGCGTTGTCTAAGTAGGCACCACGACGCCGACTACTGAGTCGACCGACGCCGCCTACCGACGCGCAGGGGTACTGCTAAGAAAAAATTCTCCGGATCCAGTCTGACGCCTGGGGGTAATTCTAAGGTAAGGAATCTATAACTAACTGTTTCTTTAAAATGTAACAGGAATAACAGCCAGTCCCAGCTTCTGATATCGGCACCCTCTCTATAACTTCTTTGGTCAAGAGAGCTTGAACTTCCTATCGGAGTACAGTCAAGTGGTCCTCCAGGAGGCATTGTGGTGTAGGAGGCATGTCGGTAAGGGGTGACTGGAAAGGACAAGAGTAGCTATTTAGCATGATCCAAAGCACCCACTATTTGAATGTAATGCACCTTCACTTGGAGAAGTAAAATGTGATACAGCCTCCTACCAGGTGATCATGTGCCGCCGAGGGCAACCTAAAATGGTTATGAGACGTCTGCTGGAGGAGGAGCAGGAGACAAGGGAGTATGCTGCTGGCAGCTGGATTCCAGGCCTCCGCCTAGAAAGTCTTGTAGCTGAGGCAAGGTGAGACGTTGCCTCTGCTGGTATCCCTTTCCAAAGCCTCGAAAGGGGTAAAAAAAACTGCTGAGAAAACGGTGGCACAGGCCGTGAGAAAAGAAAAAAAAAGCACTTTTGCTTTGCTCTCTTTAAAGTGCTCTAGAGATGAGTCCATCTTATCTCTGAATAGATCTGTTCCATCAAATGGCATGTCCATAAGGGACTGTTGGATCCCACTCGAAAAAATGGTAAAGCAAATCCCAGCATGGCGCTGAAGCACCGCACCAGTGCTGACTGCCCTACCCAAACAGTCGGTGGTGTCAAGACGCAGAAGATGAAGTACTTCGCTGCATCCTACCCATTCTGAATGAGGTGTTGGAGGTTGGTCCTGATATCATCAGGGATGGCTGGTAAAATGTACACCAACAAGTCCCATAATGCATGGGAGTATTTCCCCAGGAGGCAGCTTGTCTTTACCAACCTGAAAGCACAGCTGGCTGAGAATATTCTTTTAGCAAATGCCTCGATGAGCTTCGATACTCTGTCTGGTGGGGTGATCGGAAACACATTTGGGTTGAAACGACATGTAGAGGCCTACACCACTAGGCTCTCTGGGGTGGGTGCAGAAGAGGGAAGGTGGGGTCCCCGGAGCAGGTCTATGTTGCTTTGCAATATGCCTGTTTACTGGAGGGAAAGATCCAGTCTTTGTCCAGCAGTGTATCTGTGAGGGTCTCAATAAAAGGCAGAAGAGGTTCCTCTGCAGTCTGACCTAGATGGAGGACTTCTGTGAGGACTTTTGTTTGCACTTGAGTGGTAGGCAACATGAGATCTAATACCTCTGCTGCCCTCCTAATACATGGCAAATGAGGCAGATTCTTCAATAACCACAACCGGTAAAGGCAAGTGGGGGTCAGTGTCAGCAAAAGTGAATAGGCCACTAGCAAACTTTAAGTCAAAAAAAAGGTTCTCCTCTTTATACAAGCTACTGTCATCATCTGGAATATGAGTGAGAAAGATGGTGAAGTGGATGCAACATCGATAGAGGTCGCTCTGGGTGGCCTTCGGAGTCTGAGAGGACTAACAGCTCCCCCTCTAGGACCGGTGCTGGCATCAACGTGCAGGATTGTGGTGTGGGTTGCAGCACTGTAAGGGTTGTAGGGCTCTGCATAGTGCCTGAGGTCAGGGGCGACCTCAGTGCAAGGTTGAGTACTACAGTCAGTGTCAGGGATGAATCCACCAGTGGTAGACTGACTGAAAGCCACCTTGGATCCTTAGGGCCTGAAGGCGCTCCAGAGGGATCCAGACAGATACCACAAGTTTTGTATATGACACTCCAGAGGGATTCCAGACAGTTACCAAAATACCAAAAATGTTGTCCATGGTCTCCCTGAATTCACAGAGTTGTTGCAACATCACTACTGCACCAAAGAAACTGAGGTGCAATGGAATGAGGGATAGAATCGTTCCGAAGTCTGAGACCGTGCTCGTGGCCTAGCAGCACCCGGGCATTATGCAGCACCTCCTGATGAACGCGGCAGGACAAAGAGGAGCCCTGTTTCACCCTCTTATACTTCGTTGACTTCTTCAACCTTGACCTCAAAGAATATCGGCCGCGGGAGCGTGTACACACCCTCGACTTTGACAGAGACCAGATTTTCTTGGACTTCAGAAGGTGCACCTCGGTGTAAAATTTGACTGGCGGTCGCAGATAGATTTCGGGTTCATCTTTGCATATATGTCACACTACGCTAAGTTGTGTTTGTAGCCCATACACAAGAGACAGACCTTGTGGGGGACAGTCATCAACATCTGCTGGTGGGAGTCCCTACACAGTTTGAACCCTGTTCTTGGAGGAAACACGTCCTTTGCACACTGGAAGAGTTGTAGAAAAAATGGCATGTCAACCAGACAGGATTTGAGGGAGCATGCTCTGGGTCCGTGTCAGAAGGAAAGGAACTGACCTTAGAGTGGGGAGGCGGTGGCTATGTAGGGGACCCAAAGTCACATCTGGGTCGAAACAGACCAGATGTGAAGTGACACAAGGCCACTTACCGACACCTGAGGGAATTGTTAAGAAAAACATCTGGATCCAGTCTGGCACTTGAGGGTATTCACAAGGAATTTGTAGTTAGAAGTATTCATCAGAACACTACTGTTTAAATACATTTTAACACATTTTGAAAATGAATTCGATGTGGGTTTGTTATCTTCTGTAATGAAAAATTAAGTTAACATTTCCAAAGCAATGCCAACAAAGAGAAATTTAAATGGAGTTCTATCTAAAATTAATAGAACCTTACTTGCATATGGTCTCCAGCTAGAACAAGACGTGTATTTTTATTAGCCAGTGCTAGAGGCATGATGGTCTCGCATTCCATGGCTTGTGCAGCCTCATCTAACAGTATATGAGTAAAGAAACCTGCAAAACACAAATAACAAACATGAGCTACAATAAAGTACAGTGGTTCACACATTTCTCACGTATTCTACTAAACACCATACTCCACCTTAGTATATAAACTTTTATTGAAAGCTAAAACACGAAACAATATTACCTATACCAAATTAAGTACAAAGATACAATTCTCATGTATGCAAGTCATCAATTTCAGCCAAGGATATAGACCTACAAAACACATTCTTGAATAATATTCTTTTTTTCAATTCCAATTTTAAATAACTGAATAGTCATTTAATCTCATAGTATTATTGAACTGTTCTTAAATGACCAGTCATGACCTTTGATTAATACATATCTATGTGTCACTGAAGGAAATCAAGGTATGTACATCCAAGGGTAGGGTTGCAATAATTTCTAGAGGGCCGGAGAGAATCGACTTGAGCAAAACTGTCTACACTTATTACAACAGTACTCCAATAAAACGTTGAAAAACAATACCTGAACGTACATGAGTTGCTTGGAATTTAGAAAATGTGTTTTCAGACAATTCGGGCATATTAAGGGAGAACAAAAACAAGTCAATCTCAATACAATAACCTATTTTCCAATTTGGATGCTAGCGAAAGTATTGAGGAATAAATATTACATACACTGTCTTTTCCAATACTTTAAGGAAAATCTTTTAAAATGCACCATTGTTTTCTCATGAAAATCCTCTCCCCGAAATAAAATGAATACTTAATGTCCTGTAACGTTTTTAAGCAAAACAGTTCCAAAATGTGTTTAACCAAAGCCATCTTACTTAATTTAATGAAAGAAAACTTAACGAGGTCAAAATCCAGTTTTTTACTTACTCTAAATTGGGAAACCCAGAGGAAGAATTTATACTGCAAAGTCACCAAAGACCCCATGTGCAGAAGAGAAATCAAGATGGGACTCAGGAAGCCAAAAAACAATCCACAAGACCAGATTTACAGGGTGCATTGCTCTAGAACAACTCCGATCGGTACTCGAATAAAGTGCATGTGCTCTTGGAGCCGAGTCTCTTCTATATTGCCTGTCTTCCGGCAGATTCGGATTCGATGCGGCAGGTCTTACAGTCGATGGCTTTATGAACTGAAACCACATTTGGTTCCTGGCATTTTTTCTACAATGATAACGACCATTTTTCAACTAGCAAGTTTTTTAAAGAACACTTTTTTCTGCACTAAAAAGACAATCTGAGAGTAAATTGTCTCAGAAGACTGGCATAGAGCCTTCGTCATTTGGTGTAACTGTAAAGTAAATCTGTTAAAATGGGATGGGAAGACATATGCATTAAAAGAGATATCTGTGCAAATAATGTAAATTATATTGATGAATGTTTAACTATTTTTTCTGTTGATAATCTCGCAATGAAAATCATGTATACATTTTAGATGTCACAGATAAGATTGAGGTATTACAAGATGTTGGTGATCCTATGTCCACACAGTTGCCTCAAAGAGTGAGCAGCACAAAGGGAAATTACGTAACATCTCTTATGGCATCATCACTACTCAGATTGGCACTCTTTTCAGAGTATGAAAATTGCTGGGAAGAGGTTGCCCTTTTACTGGCAGAGTGAAGGCACTGAGGGACTCAGGATGCTTGTTTTCCGGTCCAGGGAGGACCTGGTCCGGCAGTTCGGGCTGAACTGTTCCCATGGGGAACAGGGTAAAGACTGATTTGCATATGGCTGGGTCCAAACTGGGGTGGCATGGTGAGCAAACAATCGATGGATTTAACGTAGATCTGTGACTGGGGGTGAATGTTTGACAATGTTCAGCATTCCATCAATCATCTTTTTGTGTTGCTGGGGTCTTGCATTAACCATAAGAGTTTTAGAAGCCAACAGTAAACAAAAGAATCCCACAAACATTTCTTCGGTGGACTGGTTGCTAGAGTCTTAAAGGCACTGAGGTAGAACACAACCCGGAAGAAAAGACAAATGCTTGATCAAATGCTTCTTACCTACTGGGTCGGTTATTTTCATGAGTCTGAAGAGAATGCCATATGGGTTTTCAACTTGTCTGTGCTATTAAAGAAGTACACCAACTATAAGCAGATGTACAAACTCCCACTATTTTATAAGTTTTAAAAGAAGTACTTTCATAACAGGAAAGATTCCTTGCAGTTAGAAGTGTTATGTTGCAGCTCTAAACCCTGATCAATGGCTTAAATGAGTTGTTGCAAGACTCCGGAGGAAAATAAGATATGCAATTATTGAGCTTATTTGCACAAATGCAAAAGATCAAGTGCGATTCTAAAGTTCCCGTGTTCAGTGTCTCGGAAAACATTAAAAAAGATCTATCAAATTAAAGATACTAAAAATACTCAGGTAGTCAACCCTTCTAGTGCCTAGTGACACTGGACAGAATAAGAGATGTCCGTCACCCAGCTGTGAGAAGAAACTTTGGGGTCACCTCTAAAATAACTCATGCTAAACAGCTCGGTCTAACTCACACGAAATAATGTGTGGTCAGGCCTGTATCAAAAATACAAATTTTAAAAGACAGCTGAGAAACTGAAAGGGGGAAGCATGTATTGGAATCAACAGTCATCTAGGCATCACGTAAACCATGGCAAATGCAGACGGAAACCACCGACTTAGGTAATCCAACAAAGTTAGTTGGGGCCTTTCTATCATTTTTAAAAATGTCACAACATAGTATTGATGGAAATGGATACGTTTAATTTTGCAGAGCTGCTTAACTTCATGGTCTCCAGACCACTATCTGATTATTTTCAGGAGGTTTTCAGTTACTGCCTGCCTTCTTATTGTTCCAGTTTTGGCAAAATTCTTGCTGACTTTTTGGACCAGTTAGTATTTTGCCACGGCGCATTTGTGCTCCTTGGACATTTCAACATCTGGACTCAAATCTGATGAGAACACCATGAACTCACCGCTGGTTTAATCTTTGGCAGGCCTCAGTTTACATCACTGGTCCGTTATGAATTGTGGCGTGCTGGTGCTTTAGGTGTGGAAAGGTCATTTTTTGATCGCTTACAGTGTGAGGTTTCTGCAAAGAAGCAAGGAGCTTGAGGGTCCTAACGCAAGTATAACTCTCAAATGGGCCTGGCTCAAACTTTCTACAAACAACTGCGATAAAGCTTTAATAGATGCTGGGGGCCCCTCTTCTTAACTCCACTACCACAGAAGATATTTTGAAATGTAATAACTGGATTCATCTACTATAGATCCAGTGTTAAATGTTTCGATTAATCAACCTGACAGGTCTTGCCCAACAGCTCAATGGCACACAGCTGATTTAAAATCAGTTAAACTGTAGTGTAAAAGACTAGAACACTATGTGCCCGAGATTAAGACTAAATTAAAGGCAGCATTGAAAGATTATAAAAAACAAGTCTTGAATTCCAAATCTAACTTTTATGCTTCCAACCTTTTTGGAGCACGCAATGCCTTGATCAAGTCTTTAAGACAGTCAGGGAACTGTTTAACCCCAAGCGCAGAGGCCCTCTCAAGAGATGTGGGACAAGCTGTCAGACTATTATGAGGACAAGATCAAGGCACAATGCTACCTATGATGATTTTTTTCCATTTCTCAGTGCTCCTGAGTCAGAGGCTTTCCAACCTCTCTGCAGTTTCAATCTGTTTTGTCTGTTGGACGGATTTGACTTAGTTCTATCGATTTCGTCAGGATCTCCCACTGACCCTTGCCATGCTAAACTCTTTCATAATTGACTGCCAATATTGCTTGGAGCTTTACTTCTTGCTGTGTAACAAATCTATTATCAGCACAACTGTCTCACTACTTTGGAAACAGACATTATGTTTTGCCGCTGCGGAAAACAATGTTGATCCAACTAGGCTTGGTAATTATCAGCCAATCTCACCGTTTCCTTTCCCATTAAAAATCCTAGAGAATGCCATTAACAAACAGCTGTCGAGTTTTCTGGAAAGCAACATGATACTTGATGAGGCACAGTCGGAGTTTCAACCATCTCATAGCATGGAAATTACACCTTTTTTGGTGGATTTGAACCAGAATCTTAGAGCGCCGTTTATTTTTGGTTGGAGGGTGTCAGTGCATTAAATGATCATGTGTAGATATAGGTTCATTGCACATAAGATCGTCAGTGAGTCAATGTTTAAGATCAAATGACAATCTATGGTATTCTATGCTGGAAATTAAACATAGTAGAGCCAAATGCACTACCACTCAAAGAAAACTTTTTTGATTAAGGAAATTTGAACCAACGGTCTAGTGCAAGACCTCTATTATTGTACCCAACTTCGTTCAAACTCTGTCTCAAGTAGGTTATAGTAAGTCTGTTGAGCGAACACTCAAACATTCAAGAGCACTAAGAAACTACAATGTACAAGCACTACAGAAAATAATAACTTGACTTAAACATACCCTGCTTTGAGAAAACGGTTATCACAGCTTTTCTCAGACACTGGTCTGACCCCCATTGAGCAACGCCTGTGTGAACACCACAAAGTATTTTGTCATCAGGTCAATGGGCATTGGTAGACCGAATTAACTATGAAGGATAAAAACATTTTTTATTTACCACTTAATGTAAAATCAAGAACCTTTTCCTACTCCTACTGGGACAGGACTAAAGACCAAAGAAACATCTGACCATATACTAAAGCAATTAAAACCATGACATGACCATTGCTGGTCTCTCTCAATATGATTTAAGATATAACTCGGCATGAGTTGTCTATCTTCTCTTGATTAGTCTCCACCTTATACGTGCCAACCCAGCCTAAATTTAATGGTTTTCTGCTTCAAGAATGGCTATTTATGTTAACATGTTGAGGGTAGAATAAATGTACACGTTCCCCTTCAATGCAGCTGGAAACTTGATGGATAGAGTGCCAATAACCAAACTATTTGAAGTGATTAGCTCCTCTTCTTGCTTAGGGGCACTATAACCAAACTGAACTCTACAGTTGGAGGGAAGGTATTAAAGGTAGCCTCCTCCAGGAAGGGTAAAACTGGGGAGAAACTAATTTCTCTGACAGGAAGGGCAGACTGGACATCCTCCATATACTAAACTGTCTTACAACAAAAAGGTACAGTCTGCCTAGTATTATTCTACATTGCAGCCAGAGAACCACGTCATGAGTAATATGGGACAATCATTCGTAACAAGGTAAAGCTTGGTTCATGCAGCTTGTCACCTTTATAAGATTCTGAAATGATCCTTCGGTTTGCAGCCACTGTTTGTGAAGATCTTTCTGAAAAAGACCCATGTGAAGGTGGAAATGTGGGATCAAAGTAATGAAGGATGACATTCCTAAAAAGGACTTGAAGAGCCGGACAATGACTGATCTTTCTTTTTGAAGATGTATGGCCAACATACGTTATTCTCTCATTAGAAGGAAACCCCTTCTTCACATCCCTCTCTACTATAGCTTCCATAAAGTGGATTTTTTTGCGAGAAACTAGAAACAATTTTGTCCTTGTTTATAGTAAGGAACAACCTATCAAAAAACTATAGACAATCTCTGGAAGATGCTGATGTGGCCTTGGAAGAATTTCTTCTGACTAGCCAATCGTCTTAATATGAGAAGATTTGAGGACCTTGCTTTCTTATATATGCGGCTACTGGAAGTATGCCCTTCGTGAAAATTCTTGGGGCTGATCTGAGGCCAAACAGGAGGACTCTGAATTGACAGACTACCAACCACTTTGAATCTCAGATATTTCCGATGACTAAGATGAATTAGTATATGAAAATATGCATCTTGTAGGTCCAAAAATATCATATACTCCCCTTGCCGAAGAAGTTGAAGGATTTCCTGCAAAGCAACCATGCAAAAGGTTTGCTTTTTGAGAAACTTGTTTAAATTTGTTAGAACCAGAAATGGTCTCTATTCGTCTGTTTTTTTTTTTTCATTTTAAGAAAGATGCGAGAATAAAAAATAGACTAAGATGTTTATAAGGCTTGCTGGCTGGTGGTGTAGGTTGTGGTTTCTGGATGAACTCCAGTGTGTGACCAAACTGTACGAGATCCAATACCCAGGAATCTTTTTCAAAGCCCGGCACCCAATAATCAAAGCTGTTGGAGATCCCTTATGGCAGCAAGGAGGCTTCTATCTATACCTCAAACTGAGTTTTCAAGTAACCAGTAAATAAACGATATACTGGATGTACCCATCGTCTGAGGTTGTAATATTGTTAGGTGAATTAACAATGCCATTGTTGAACAATTAATTAACTTACAGTAATGCTCTTTCTGGTAAACATTCTCTATATCTGCAGATTCCTCACCTTTTGAATACTTCCCCAGTTGTAAGACTGGATCTGGAAACTTTTTAGCAGTACCTCTGCACACTGCCAGGTAGAGCTGTGTGGCACCCTAGTGACGCCATTCCACTCCAGAAATTACGTGCGGAGCCAATGTAGGTGAACACTCCCATGTGCTGACTTCAGTTGCTTTGAAGGTTGCCTGCGCCTACACACGAAGAGACCCAGAAGCTAATTGGTTTCGACCACCAGTATGCAGATCATAGACTTGGGATCTTTTTAAATGGACAGAGCCCAATTCACAGAACAGAGAGGATGGGAGGGTCGTTGAGGAATCTGTGGTTAGATATTCTCTACCACAAAGAGTGCCAGAGCTAAGGTAAGTAACTTGTTCTTCTGATAGACAGCATATTCCTCATCTTTTGAATAGATACCAAAGTAACACCTATTTGGAGGTGGGTCTGGGAATTGGCTCAAACCAAAAAGGCCTGTAGGACAGAGCAGGCGAAATACCCTCTCAGCAAGCCTGGCTGTCCAGACAGAAGTATTTTGTGAACGCATGGAGAAACACCCAAGAAGCCACCTGACAAATGTCCAGTACAGGAACTCTACGTGCCAATGCAATTGTAGCAGCCTTGGGTTTGGTAAAATGAGCTCTTAGCCCTTCTGAGGGCCGCTTCTTGGCCATTGTATAGCAGATCTTGATGGAGAGCAGGATCCAACGAGAGATGGTCCATTTCTGCACAGTTTTGCCATTCTACACTCCTGCGAACCCCACAAAGAGTTGATCTTCCATTCGGTGTTCTCTAGTACGATCAATGTAAAATCTCAGCACTCCTTTGGGGTCCAGGCAACTGAGTCTCTCCTCTTCCTTAGAGGAGTGAGGCAAAGCACAGAACAACAGTATGGTGATGGTTTGACAGACGTGGAACAGCGTCTCCACTATTGGAAGAAAGAGTGCCTAAGTTTGCAATTAGTTTGTCTGAGAAGAAGGTGGTATACAGTGGGCTGACAAAGAATTTATAGCTCACTCACCCGCATGGCCCATGTGATGGCAACAAGGAACACTGTCTTAGAGTAAGAAGCTGCAAAGGACAGCTGTGCAATGGCTCAAAGGGAGTGGACATTAAATATGTGAGAACCAGATTAAGATCCACTGTGGCATAACAAACTGAGGAGGAAACAAATGTTGCACTCCTTTTTTTTTTAAAAATGCATCAAATGTGGGACTTCTTCTTATTACTGAGCTGTACTGTATTGCTGGTCTTTTTATTTTGTCTAAAATCAATAAAATTGTTTATAAAACAAAAAAAATGCATCACAACAGGTGATTTAAACAAAATGAGGGCTGGTCCTCAATCATAGGAAACGTAGGAAGGCTGAAAGCGCTGAGAGACACCCTCTACTGTGCCCAAAGCAAAGCCTTGTCGGGTGAAGGACAGAACAGACAATAAAACATCAGATAACCCGGCCTGTAAGGGGTCTAACCATTGTGTATCGCATCAAACAAGACATTTATTTCAACGACTGACATATACAGCTTTTGCCAAGGGATGCCTGGCTGCCAAGATGACATCAACCACCACCGGAGAACGGTTAAAGGAGTGCAGCTGTCGCCGCTCAATTTCCAAGCATGAAGTTGGAGACTGATGACTGGTTGCTAGATCATTCCCAGTTGTTACAACAGCAGATCCTCCCGAAGGGGCAGTCTGATCAAAGGACAGATGCTCATGTCCAGTATCTACGGTTACCACACTCCCCGTTCCCAATGTGGAGCCACCAAGAGGACTTGGGTCAAGTCGGTCCGGATCTTCTTCAGAGCTTGGGGCAGGAGATGCATCAGTGGGAAGGCAAACAGAAGCCCACAGTCCAACTGAGGAGGAATGCCTCTATGAGAAGAGAAGCCTTGGGAAATCCGGCATGCAGAACTGCGGACATTGAGCATTCTTGGCAGTAGTGATATCATGTGAGGAAGAGACCTTGCGCCACCTCCATGTGCAGATGCCGCTCGTGATCTGCTAGTTGTCGACGGCTAAGTTTATCCGCATGGACATTAAAAGCTTTCGTCAGGAGGTTCACAACCAGGAAGGTTCCTTCATGGTCGAGCAAGTTCCAGACACAGTGCCTCCAGGCATAGGGTCCACAACCCTACCCCGCTCTGTTTGTTGCAATACCACACAGCAGTGGTGTTATCTGTGAGCACCAGCCCTCCCTTGATGGAGGGTAGGAAGGCTTTCAAAGCCAAGCGAATGGCTTTCAGCTCCAGAAAGTTGATTGAAGCCGGGGCCTGCCAGAGACCAGAGGCCTCTGATCTCCACTTCTCCCAGACGGTCACCCCAACACAAACGATGCATCGGTCACCAGTGTCAGCTTTGGGTAGGGTAGGGAGAGGGGACTGCCAATGATCCAGTTGTGGTTGAGCAACCACCAATGTACGTCTTTTGCCGTCTCCTCCGAGATCTGGACATTGTCTGAGAGATCGCCTTGATGTTGGGCCCACTGAGACTTCAGATCCTATCGCAAAGACTGCATATACCACCTGGCATGCTTGACCAGCAGAATGCAGGAGGCCATCAGTCCCAGCAGCCTCACAGTCGAACCAATTGATATCCAAGACAGAGGCTGAAAAATCAGGTTCATAGCCTGAATATCCTGAACTCTCCGTTCCGTGGGAAAGGCACAAAACCGGACTGCTTCCAAAATGGCTCAGCTGAAAGGAGTATCTGAGAAAGAGTCCGGTGTTAATAGTGAGCCTTAAGGATGCAAAGAGGTTTGCAGTAGTCTGGAGGTGGGTGATGAATGACTGGGGAGAGCCCACCTTCAGCAACAAGTTGTTGAGATTGTCACCCAAGATGTGTTGCCACTACAACCATCACGTTCATAAACACCCAAGGGGTTCTGGTGAGACCAAAAGGGTGCATAGTGAACTGAAAATGCTCCTCTCCCTCCATAAACTGCAGGTAGTGCTGTGGGCTTGCAGGATGGGGATGAGAAAATAAGCGCCCTGCAGGTCCAACGCTACCATCCAGTCTCCAGGATCGAGGGCAGACAAGACCTGGCCCAGAGTGAGCATCTTGAATTTGTTCTTACAAAGGAAGGCCTCGAGAGTGCACAGGTCTAAAATGAGCCAAAGGCCTCCATCCATCTTGGGGACCAGGGCGTAGCTGGAGTAAGAACTGCGACCCACTTCTGATGCAGGCTCCCTCTCAATAGCCCCTTTGGCGAAAAAGAACTTGTATGTCCTGGCATAAGATGGACAGATGGTCCTCCATCAATCGGTCGAAGGAAGGTTGATGGTGTGGCGGAGTGGCCAAGTAGGGTAGGGCGTACCGCTTCCGGACAATTTGCAGGACCCACCTGTCTAATGTTATGAACTGCGAGCCCTGAAAAAAATCCTCGGATCCTGCCTCTAACCAGGAGGCTGTGTTCCACTAAGGGTAAACTAAAGGGGTTTGGCAGGTGGGGCTGTAGGAGGAGCAGTAGACTGACTGGCGCACTGTCCCTGAACGTGCGGTTAGCTGGAGGTTAACTTCAGGTCCCACTGCAGAGCCCGCGTATGCCATCTGGCATGAGCTACCAGCAGGAAGCAGTAGGCCATGAGGACCAGCAGCCTCAGAGTCATTCTCCCAAAAATCCAGGATAGAGGCTGAAACATCAGTATCATAGCCCGAATATCCCGGACTCGCTGCTAGGGAGGATAGGCCCGAAACTGCGCTGTACCCAGAACTGCTCCAATGAAAAGCAGCTTCTGAGAGGGAATCAGGTGCGACTTCGGCACGTTGATAGTGAACACCAGCGAATGCAGGAGGTCTGCCGTAGTCTGGAGGTGGAAGACGACAGCCTGGGGCAAACGCGCCTTCAACAGCCAGTCGTCTAGATAGGGGAAGACTGGAACCCCTGATCTGCGCAGATGAGCTGCGACCACCGCCATCACTTTAGAGAACACCCGAGGGGCGCTGGTAAGGCCAAAGGGGAGCACGGTAAACTAAAAATGCTCGTGGCCTACCGTGAACTGTAGGTAACGACTGTGGGCAGGCAAGACAGGGATGTAAAAATAAGCGTCCTGCAAGTCCAACGCTACCATCCAGTCTCCAGGGTTAAGGGCAGACAGGACCTGAGCCAAGGTTAACATTTTGAACTTCTCCTTCCGGAGTAAGCGGTTGACGTCCCTGAGGTCTAAGATAGGACGCAGGCCTTTGTCCTTCTTGGGTACCAGGAAGTAGTGGGAGTAGCAACCACGACCTACTTCTGGCACAGGGACTCGTTCGATAGCTCCCTTGGCCAAGAGAGCCGTAACTTCCTGGCGGAGAAGGTTTAAGTGATCCTCCAACATGCAATGGAGTTTTGGTGGCATGGAGGGAGGGGTAGTCTGGAAGGGGAGGGAGTAGCCCCTTGTGACTATCTGCACAACCCACCTGTCCGACGTGATGTTGTGCCAGTGGGGGAGGTGATGGCGGATCCTGCCGCCCACTGCCAACTGGTGGCCCTGAAAAGTCGGACTAGGAAGGTTTGGAGGCTGCTGCAGGGGGGGCATTGGTGGACTGGCCCGCCCGCTGGCCGCCAGACCCGCGACGCTGGGTCCCACGTCCCCGGCCATGCATAGGCTGGGTAGCCCTGTGGCTCTGGGTGGAACGTGGTGGGGCGCCCCTTCCGTAGCCACGAAAGGTGCGAAAGTCAGACTGCATGGAGCGAGTAGTTGCTGCGAGGCCCAAGGATCTGGCCGTGGCGCTAGAGTCCTTGAAGCGCTCAAGCGCGTTGTTCTCCTTGTCACCAAATAGGCGACCGCCATCAAAGGGCATGTCCAAAAGTGCTGATTGGACATCCCCAGAGAAGCCAGATGTTCTCAGCCAGGCGTTGCGCCTCAGGGCTACCGACGTGGAAACCATCCTACCCAGCGAATCGGCGGTATCCAGCCCACACCGGATGGTGAACTTAGCTGCGTCTCGACCATCAGCAACAGCGCGGGTGAGCACAGCCGGGGCCTCCTACGGGCACTGTGGCAGCACTTGGGCGACCATATCCCACACCGTGTGTGTATAACGGTCCAAGAGACATGCAGTGTTCACAGACCGTAGTCCCAAGCTGGCGGAAGAAAACATCTTCCCAAGATGGTCCAGCTTCTTGGATTCCCTATCTGGGGGAGCAGTAGGGAATGCGCCTTTTGAGGATGAGGCTTGGACCACCAAGCTCTCAGGGGTGGGGTGTTGGGAGAGGAAAAGTGGGTCACTCGGGCCGGGCGGTGGCATTAGGTGATCATCCTGTCCACAGGAGCCCCTGTGCTGGGTTTGGACCAAGTGCCCAGAAGGATGTCAGTGAGAGCCTCATTAAAAGGCAGCAGGGGCTCCGAAGAGGCTGCTGCCGGCTGAAGCACCTCAGTCAGGAGGTTAGTCCTCACAGCCACAGTAGGAAGCTCAAGGCCTCAGCCGCCCTATGCAAAACCACAGCGTAGGAAGCCCCCTCCTCCGTAGCCACGGTAGGGGGAGAAAGCATACCAAGGTCTGGAGCGGTATCCGGCCCACTGGCATCACCCAACTCCACTCGCCAGTCCGGCTCCTCAAGTTAGTCTGCTAGAGGGTCAATTGACCCCTCCCAGTACTCCTCACCTTCCTCTAGCTGCCACTCAGGGCGATAGGGAACGCCAGGGATGAATAGCGGTACAAAAGTACCCTCCGACTTCGGACGACGTCAGTCCGGCTCCGTGTCCAAGACGAGGGGGAGGCCGGGGTCGACACCGGCCGGGGACACGACCAGTGTCGGAGGTGGCGGAGGGGTCGTCAAAGGAATCTGTGCCAGAGGAGGTGTTGTGAGGCCGACCGGCACCGTTCCGGATCCAGGCCTGGATCCCTGGGGGCCCTACGGTGCGGAGGCCGGAGCCGCCGGCATCGAAGGCCTAGAGCCCCCAGACGAGTCCGCTGGGCCAGTAGGCAGAGTCTGGCTGTCCAAAGATGGAGTGGAGGGCTTCGTAAAAGGCACGAAGCTCGGCAGGGGACGCTCCGGCTCCCGCGAAAGGAGGGAAGCTCAGAGCCATCCCAGTAGCCTCCGCGGGCGGAGCCGAAGGACGACGACCTTCCGCGTCGCGTCAGCCGACAGACTGGGAGAAGGCGAAGAGCGACGGCGCTTCTTCGCCTTCTTTTTGTGCTTCGACTTACCCGAAGACTTCGATGAGGAGTGACTCCGCGACCAGTCCCGCGACCTCCCTCTAGACTGGGACCTCAAGCAGTACGTAGCTGACTGCCGAGCCTTCAGAAGCTTTCGGGACAGCTCCCGCAAAGACTTCGGGTTCATGGCCCGACAGTCGGAGCACGACTTCAGGTCGTGGTCGCACTCCAGGCACCAAAGGCACACGAGGTGCGGATCCATGACTGACATCAGCTTGTGACAAGAGTCACAAGGCTTGAAGCCGGTCCGTCGATGTGACATTCCTTGCATGCACCAGGAGTCGAATAACTCGAAAAAGATGTCGACAAAAAGTCAAAAAACACTAGTCAAAAAATGACGAAGGGTACCGCTCTCTCCGGATCTGCGCTGGCTGGCGCGGAAAAAGAAAACTGATGTCAGCGCGCAGGGGCAGCGTCTAAGTAGACGTCATTCCGGCGATCACAACGCCAACAACGAACGGTGAGTCGACCGACACCACCTACCGACACGCAGGGGTATTGCTGAAGAAAAATTCTCCAGATCCAGTCTGACGCCTGGGGGTAATTCTAAGGTAAGGAATCTATAACTAATAGTCTCTTTCAGATTCTCGCCTTTATAGTGTCATTGTCCTTTTCAGCCCACATGCCTTTGTGATGGATTATTAGCTTTTCCTTGAGAAGCCTGTTTGTGATAGGACGCTGGAGGTAGCGCCCTATATGGTTGAGCATAACGTTAGAGGTATGTCTTCTGAGATAGCTGATATTGTTGTTAACTCTATGGTTCAGTGACCTCTTCCAAAGGCTCCAGGAGATGGCTGTGGCCACCATTGTTGAAGGATTCCTGGAGATCTTTCTATGAACTTATCTGATGGACTGGAGAGCTTCATCAACGTTTTCACCAAGCAAGGAGTCTCCGCAATACAGCATGTCAAGGGTCCTGCTCTGCACCTCCTAAGGTGGTAAGTTACTAGCCCTGCATGTTCAATACTGCTGGGCCTGCCAACTGTCTAAACCGAATTGCGACAATATCCATTACAGTGTCAAGGATTGCAAACAATGTCCTTTCTCCCTCATTGAAAATTGTTTTTGCCTCTGCCTTCTTGTCACCTGGTAAATGACCAATATATGGACCAATGTCTAACCAGATCTAACAGTCATATAGGCTCAGTGTGTCAGTAACTTTGATCGACGTTGCCTATGTTGCTGAGAACCTTTTACCAATGTCTTAAAGAGAGGTCCTACTACCCTGCTAAACTCGTCACCTTGGAAAAATCACACTGTGAACTGGTCCAGATGAGTTTTAAGAATTTATTTCATACAACTATGTTTCCTTACATTTTTTACACAAAACATTTATTTAATGATTTTTTCATAACATTATTTGTGTTTATACATGATTTTTCTTCCATTACCAAAGACAAAATGCATTCATTTATTTAATAACAAAGACCAAATCACTGCAAAATACAACATGCCCCCATGAATTCTCCTGTACCATACTCTCATCTCACATAGCATTCATTCTACATTTCAAATATCCAACACACAAACAGTCCAGAAAGACCACGTGCACCATACACCAGCCAAGTTTGACTTCTTTTCTCCTTTCGGTGTATGGGCCCAGACTGGACACACCAACAGTCAACGCATGTTTCGATGGATATACATTTCAATTCTACCACCTTCTTCAGGACAGTACTAATTTACACTGTATGCATGTATCATCAGGAAGACACACAAGGGAGTCTAAAAACAAAGATTTGCAAATATTGAATTGAGTTTGACATGGTTGATCTTTGACGGTCTCCTCATGGGGGTCTTGTGAATACACTTTACACTCCTCTGTCAATGACACCTCCTCTCAGCTTGAATTCTGGGTGGGATCACAGGATGTTCTGGAGTGGGCAACAGGCATCCAGCATCTACCCCATACTTTATCTGATCACTCCCCGGTGATATTACAAATTGCCCTACCAAACAGATGGAAATGTCAGCCGTTATGGCGCCTTCAACCGAAAAATTTGTTGTATAATGTTTTTAAGGAGGAAATTAGGGCTGCCTTTAATTACTCTGTTGCTATAAACAAGGGCTCTGTAAGTTCCGTTGCTACTTTTGGGAGGCCCTGAATGTTGTTATCGGGGGGGAGTATATGGCCAAGGGACATGGTATCCTCAAATCCATCAGCGGTAGACTTGCAAAGCTAGAGCATGACCTTCGCTCCATGGAGCTGCATTATGATGAAACCAAGAACAGTGGACTTTTAGATCCCATGCGCTCCCTCCTTCTTTAATTTTAGGAGAAGGCTGAGAGGGAAGTGAAGTTCCTGGGCAAGTATTACCAGGCTAGAGGATATGGAGAGGGTGACAGACCGGGGCATACCCTGGCTATGCTACTCAAGCCTACATGGGCTGCCAATCACGTCCATAGCCTGGATACGCTGGATTGGCAATTGGTGTATGACCCGGAGGATATATTACAGACATTTGTTACCTTTTATCAATGCCTATACACTTCACAGTCGCAAAAAGCCAGCTCAGACATGTCTACTTACTTAAATAGGCTGACCATGGCGTGGCTAGATCGGGTGGAGAGGGAACTCCTCTGTCAGCCTCTGACTGTGGTTGATATGGAATGTGCCAATATACAACTAAAAAATGGGAAAGCGCCGGGGAACAATGGCCTTCCGGTTGAGTTCTATAAAACATATAACAAAGAACTGTTGCCCTTAGTTTTAGCTGTCTATGAAGAGGCATTTCAGACGGGTCTTCTACCGCTAAGAATGCGCAGATCTTTTATAATCACACATCTTAAGCCTGATAAACCTCCGTCCAAGTGCGAGTCATACCGTCCCCTCTCACTTATCAACATTGACAGCAAGATCCTTGCCAAGATTTTCACACATCGTCTACTTTCATTGATGCTGAGCCTGGTCCGCCCAGACCAGTCTGGCTTCATACCCGGTAGGTCTAGTGCAGATAATCTCTGCTTACTTTTTGGCCACACACACCAGGTAAACCCAGACATCCCTACTGTTGCCGCGTTTTTGGATGCCGCTAAGACATTTCACACAGTTGAATGGCCTATTCTACTTATCCAGGTTGGGCCATTTGTAAAATGGGTAAAGATTTTGTATACTGCCCCCTCAGCTAGATAACGCCTGAATGACTGACTGTCTGTACCATTCTCAATTGGTAGAGGGACGCGACAGGGATGCCCCCTGTTGCCCCTTCTTTTTGCCCTAACTGTGGAGCCTATGGCGTGCGCTCTCCATCATCGCCTGGGTGGGGGGGGTTGGGAGGGAAAGGGTTAAATGTGCGATTCAGGTGTTGCAGGGATTCTGCAAAATCACAGAACTATGCTTTGGACCATAGAACCTTAGTAGGCAGGGATTGAGTTATCCTACCACTTTAGTACCAATGAGCCCGGGACCGACTAGCTATAGTGTCTCACTTGCCCTCCAACTCACTCAGAGAGAAACAAGTGATTAGACACCCCAGAACACAACACTCCAGACACTCTCAGGAATCGCGGTGACAGAACACACCCTTTCGCTTGTCCACAATAAGATCTGAGACACGAGAAAAGTTTACAATATTTACTTTAACTAGCGGGCTCTAGTACGCAGTATACGTGCCACAATAAGTAAGAAGATGCCCAACACAACCGTAAATCATAAAAGGAACTGTGATTGTATAACACAGGGTAAGCTAACCCCCTTCCACTTCTACAGAAACAAAGGGATTATATATCAAAAGGTCTCTGGGTGTTTGCAGTGGACCCCATACCTTAACATGCACAAAAAAAGATTCTAGATCCCAGGTGTAGTCACAATCTCGTCTGTGTATTTGTCAGTCTCTGCATACCTATATGACAGAGTACGTGTTCCCAAAACAACAGCTGTATTTGTGTGTTTTGTCTATGTGCTAGAGCCTGACAAAAACAGAACAAGGGACATTGTTGTTTGACCCCGTCTACGGTGTTCAGACTAAATCCCAGGAAAGAAAAGAACGTAAAAACAGTAGGTTCTGTGTGAAAGTAGAGTGGCACAAGGCAAAATACATTGTGCATAGTAACGTGTGCAAAGCGAAGTAAAGAGTGCAGCGTGCTCATACTAACATAGGGAAAACAACAATGGGCCTGCACAGGACTCATGACACTCTCCCCTTGGTCAGGATGGTAGCACCAATAGTGACAACAAAATCTAGGCGATAAGCAGTCTCAAAGCGTTCGAACGGCAGTGCAGTCAAAGTTTCATAGACCAAAGGTTCAAGCAATTCGTATCATTTGTAATGTTTCAAAGCATGCCGCGGGGACCCAAAACATTTGATGCCAACTAACAGGCCAGCGATTCTATTATGAAATCCGCTTCTTCCGAGATACAAATATCAGCGATCGAATTGAGTAGGTCAAAGGAACAAACATGCTTCTCAGTGCCAGATGTTGAGAAGACCATCTTGGGGCAACCTGTGTTGATTTCGATGAAAATGAGAGCCAGAAAACGCTGGGCCGTTGCACAGGTACAATTTCCGGTCACTAGCCATAACACCGGATTATGAATGAGTCGCCTACCCAAGGAACAGTCCTGGTAATGGGCCACTAAGGGACTCATCAACAGTCCGAAATCGAGGGCAGCTTGTGGCGGCGTAGCCAGGCAGACGTCCAGAGCACATTGAAAGAGGCACCGAATGCAATGAAACACAGGTTGCACACAGGGTGAAGTAGGCATAGCAGAAGGTTAAACAGAACTCGGCATTCAGAGCGTCCAGGGCCACAACTCCATGGAGCCATAGCATGCGCTCACGGTACAGCTGCAGCGATGCCTGCCCTGGAAGGACTAAAAAGGGAGCATCCATTGCAGAATAGCAGGACAGCACTATTGCGCCCAAAAGTAAGACTAGCAGCAGAGTAACCCACCGAACACGATGGAAAAAATAGAATGTATAAAAGCTGGTATTACTCCAAAAATTGTTTGAAATTAGGTCACAAGGCC
The DNA here is from genome assembly GCA_963921515.1 of Calotriton arnoldi. Classification (NCBI taxonomy): domain Eukaryota; kingdom Metazoa; phylum Chordata; class Amphibia; order Caudata; family Salamandridae; genus Calotriton; species Calotriton arnoldi. The sequence continues at coordinate 889,630 of CAWUFW010003448.1, forward strand.
GGAGCCTACAAATTTTACCAAGCATTTGCATATGCAGAACATATCAACAGGAATTACGCACAATATTATTGAAACAATAATTTAACCTTATTCGCGTAGGCAACATCCAAGCTGTCGCTGGATTTTCAACAAAAAGAATGTTGATCAATGTACACATCTGTTTCGATAAACGTGACTGTAGCTTTGTGAGAGACAAACGATAAAAAAAATCTCCCGAAAGTATCTGTATTGCCATGGGTAAACAAATCTAAGGCAAGTCTGTTGGCTAACAAACCTGCTGCACAGATTATTCTCAACCTCAAGCAAAAGGTTGCGAATCTAGTAAGAGAGGTCAGTGTGTTAACGCGCCACATGAACAAGTTACTTACCTTCGGTAACGCATTATCTGGTAGAGACTATCTAGTTGCAGATTCCTTACCTTTGAATTCCCCAGGCGTCAGGCTGGATCCGGAAACTTCTGCTGAGCAATACCCCTTGCGCGCGACGTCGGGTGGCTCCATTCGGGTCCGCGTGACATCGTTGGCGCCAGTAGCATCGGTTATGACGTCGCGGTGCCTACATAGGCGCCACCCAGGCGAGCGGACGTCAGTATTTTTGTTTTTTCCACGCCAGAAGCGCAGAGCCACGAAGTGACTGATGAAAACGTGTGCAAAACTAGGGCCCTGAAAGGGGAGAAACCCTAGACCTACAACATCAGTCCGCAAAGTGGGGAGGCATGGGTGGGGCTGTAAGGAATCTGCAGCTAGATAGAGTCTCTACCAGATAATGCGTTACCGAAGGTAAGTAACTTGTTCATCTGAAAGAGACTTCTAGCTGCAGATTCCTTACCTTTGAATCCGATACCCGAGCCATACCATCCCAGCGGTGGGTTGCGGACTCATGAGCTAGACTAAAAAGTCTTGCAGGACTGTGCAGGCAAAGTTCCACTCCCTGCGCACTTGACCATCAAGGCAATAATGTTTTGCGAACGTGTGCAACGATGCCCATGTCGCTGCCCGACAGATGTCTTGAACTGGGACGCCCCGTGCCAAGGCCGTAGTCGCAGCCTTTACCCTGGTGGAATGGGCCCTCAATCCCTCAGTGGGCTGCTTCTTCATCAAGGCATAGCGGATTTTAATGCAGAAAACAACCCAGCGAGTGATAGTTCTTTTCTGCACTGCCTTTCCCTTCTTTGCTCCCACATACCCCACAAAGAGTTGGTCATCCACCCGGAACTCTTTTGTGCGGTCAAGGTAGAACGACAACGCTCTTTTTGGGTCCAGTCGGTGGAGACGCTCCTCCTCCTTAGAGGGATGTGGGGGAGCAAAGAAGGTGGGCAAAGTAATGGACTGACCCAGATGGAATGGGGTCACAACCTTTGGTAAGAATGATGCCCTGGTGCGAAGCACCACCTTGTCCGGTAAGGACATGAGATAAGGGGGTGAGCTGGATAACGCCTGCAATTCACTCACCCTCCGAGCTGATGTAATCGCTAGTAAGAAGGCTGTTTTTTTGGTCAACAGCCGGATGGGACAATTGTGCAAATGCTCGAAAGGAGCACACATCAGATAAGTGAGGACCGAATTAAGGTTCCATTGTGGCATAACAAAGGGTGAAGGTGGAAATAAATGAACCAACCCTTTCAGAAATCTATTAACAATAGGAGATTTAAAGAGAGAGGGCTGAACTGTCAGCCGCAAATAAGCAGACAGAGCAGAAAGGTAACCCTTGAGAGTTCCCAAAGCAGAGCCCTGCTGGGCAAGGGTTAGAATGAACAAAAGGACAGTAGAAAGAGGAGCAAAAAAAAGTGGGCCAATATACCTTTCTGTACAGTATAATACAAATTTCCGCCAATGGCAGGCATATACCGACTTAGAGGAGGGCCGCCTGGTCGCCACAATAACATTACAGACTTCGGGAGGAAGGTCAAAGGCCATCAACTACCGCCACTCAATCTCCACGCATGGAGACGCAGAGTTGACAGGTTCGGGTGGAGAACCCTCCCCTGCTGCTGTGACAGAAGATCCTCCCTAAGTGGCAGCCTGATCGGAGGATCGACACTCATGCTCGGAAGCTCTGGATACCAGACTCGACTTGCCCAGTCCGGCGCCACAAGGATGACTTGGGCCCGGTCGCTCCTGATCTTCTTCAGAACCCTGGGCAGGAGTGGTATGGGCGGAAAGGCATACAACAGGCCTGAGCTCCACTCGTGACAAAACGCGTAGCCGAGCGATAGCCGCCTTGGAAACTCCAGCGCGCAGTACAGCTGACATTGCGCGTTCTCTTCAGAGGCGAACACAATCTAACCAAGGTTCTCCCCACCGTTGAAAGAGACCTTGCACCACCTCCAACTGGAGATGCCATTCGTGATCCTGAAGGCATCGACGCCTGAGATCGTCCGCCCTGGCGTTCAGAGAACCTGCCAGGTGTTGAACCACCAGGGTTATGCCCTGCTGTTCCAGCCATGCCCAGAGACGCAGGGCCTCTCGACAAAGGGTCCACGACCCCACCCTGTTTGCTGCAGTACCACATGGCGGTGGTGTTGTCCGTGAACACCTGCACCAACTTCCCCTTGACAGAGGGAAGGAATGCTTTCAATGCCAACCGAATCGCTCAGAGCTCCAACAAGTTTATATGGAGCCCCGTCTCCACCGGAGACCAGTGACCCCTGATCTCCGCCTCTCCCATGTGGCCGCCCCATCCCAGAAGAGACCCATCCGTCACAACTGTGAAATCTGGATGGGGAAGGGAGAGAGGTCTGCCGTTGACCCAATCGCGGTTCGTTAACCACCACTGCAGATCCTTCGCAGTTCCTTCCGAGATCTGAACCACGTCAGTGAGATTTCCCCGATGCTGTGCCCATTGGAACTTCAAGTCCCACTGCAGAGCCCGCACACGCCACCTGACGTGTCTTACCAACAGAATGCAGGAGGCCATGAGACCCAACAGCCTCAGAGTCAGTCTCAGCGAAATCCAGGATAGAGGCTGAAACATCGGAATCATAACCTGAATATCCTGGACTCGCTGCTCTGGAGGATAAGCCCGAAACTGCACTGTGTCCAGAACAGCTCCGATGAAAGGGAGCGTCTGAGAAGGAGTCAGGTGTGACTTCGGCACGTTTATAGAGAACCCCAGCGAATGCAGGAGGTCCGCCGTAGTTGGGAGGTGGGAGATGACTGCCTGGGGCGAGGACGCCTTCAACAGCCAGTCGTCGAGGTAGGGGAAGACTGAAACCCCTAACCTGTGCAGATGAGCGGCAACCACAGCCATCACCTTGGTGAACACCCGAGGGGCACTGGTAAGACCGAAGGGGAGCACGGTAAACTGAAAGTGCCCGTGCCCTACCTTGAACCGCAGGTAACGCCTGTGGCCCGGCAGGATGGGAATATGAAAATATGCATCCTGCAGGTCCAACGCCACCATCCAGTCTCCTTGGTCTAGGGCAGACAAGACCTGAGCCAATGTGAGCATTTTGAATTTCTCCTTTTTGAGGAAGAGATTGACGGTCCAAAGATCTAAAATGGGCCGAAGCCCCTTGTTCTTCTTCGGAATTAGAAAGTAGCGGGAATAACAGCCACTGCCTACTTCTGAAGCTGGGACCCTTTCTATAGCTCCTTTGGCCAAAAGAGCTGTAACTTCCTCTTGGTGCAGTTTCAAATGATCCTCCGCCAGCCATTCCTGAGTTGGCGGAATAGGAGGAGGAAAAGAAAGGAAAGGAAGAGAATAGCCCTCCTGGACGATCTGCAAGACCCACTTGTCCGTTGTTATAGATCTCCAGCAGGGGAGATGATGACGAGTTCTCCCACCCACTGGAGTAGTGTGGTCTTGCAGAATCAGCCTAGGAGTGCTTGGAGGCTGCGGCTGCTGGGGCAGTGTGGTAGACGACTTGTGGCCTCCATTCCGAGGACGGAATGTACCGTGTCCACGTCCATGCACGGCTTGGGCAGTCTGTGCGGGACGTTGGCTGGGATAGGGCTGACGCAGCTGGAAACACCTTCCGTTGCCGCGAAAGGAAGATTGGCCACGAGGAGTGGAGGAGAGGCCCAAGGATCTGGCCTTGCGCGAGAGTCCTATAACCTGACCAGGGCCGAATCTGCCTTTTCCCCAAAAAGGCGGGTTCCATCAAAGGGCATGTCCATCAAATTGGCCTGGACATCCCCCGAGAAGCCAGTTGTACGAAGCCAGGAGTGGCGCCTCAAGGCCACCGTCTTTGAAATTTATCTGCCCAGCGAATCGGTCGTATCCAAACCAAACGGTATGGCGAATTTAGCTGCATCTCTCCAGTCCTTGACAGCTTGGGAGAGCACAGGCCTCCTCCGGGACTTGTGGCAGCACCTGGTCAACCGTCTCCCAAAGAGAGTGGGAGAAAAGGCCCAATAAGCATGCGGTATTCACCGACCGCAATGCCAGACTGGAGGAAGAAAGCATCTTCTTCCCAAATGAGTCCAGTCTCTTGGATTCCCTATCCGGAGGGGCGGAAGGGAATGCGCCCTGGGAAGTAGAGGCCTGCACCACCAAACTTTCTGGGGTGGGGTGTTGGCTGAGGAACTTTGGGTCGCCCGGTGCTGGGCGATGGCGTGCCATCGTCCTATTCACAGGAGCCCCTGTGCTAGGTTTGGACCATGTTCCTAGAAGGACGTCCGTAAGTGCCTCATTAAAGGGCAATAAAGGTTCAGAGGTGGAAGCCCCAGGTTGAAGCACTTCGGTCAGGAGATTAGTCCTGACCTGCACTGAGGGCAACTCCAGTCCAAGGACCTCAACTGCCCTCTTAACCACCATGGCATAGGACGCCCCTTCCTCCGTAGCCACTGTAGGAGGAGAGAGCATGCCAGTGTCTGGGGAAGTATCCAGACCACTGGCTTCCCCAAGTTCCCCATACCAGTCCATAGTCTCCTCAGGGACATCCTGGTTCTCTAGTGGGCCTCCAGACTCCTCCCATTCCTCTCCTGAGCCCAGCACGTCCACAAAGTGCTCAGGCGACAACATAGAACCCCGGAGTTCTGTCGTCGGAATCGCGTTCCGGCTCCGTGTCGTCGGGGATGAGGATTGGTCTTGCGTCACCGACGGGCATCAGCGACGTCGCAGGCACCGACTTCGGGTTCTACGACGTGGGAGGTCGTGTTGGTATGACCGGCATCGACCCGGATCCGAGATCGGATCCCTGAGGCCCCACCGGCGCCGTGGCCGAAGCCGACGGTGTCGAACCCGATGAGGCCCCATCCGACCCCGCGGGGCCCGAGGGCTCACCAACAGGGTCGTTCCACTCAAATACGCGGCGCATGGCCTCGTAAAACTCTTTAATTTGAGCAGGAGTCGCTCCGGCTCCCAGAAAGGGAGGGAGGCGCGAAGACGACTCAGGCTCCGGCTCCGCAGAACCGTGCCTAGAGCGTCGGTGCTCCTTACCTCTCCCAACGATGGACGCCAGTTGAGATGAAGTCGAAGTTCGCTTGGACGACTTCTTCTTCTTCTTGTGCCTCTTCCCCGAGTGTCCAGACAACCTTGAATGGGAGGAAGAAAACTTAGGGCTCCATGAGCGGTCCCGCAACCTCCTCTTCTTCGAACAGGACCGCGACCTCCTCGGAGTCTCGCTTAACGGTGTCCACTGCCGGGCCGCGAGCAACTTCATCGCCTGCTCCCTCAAGGTCTTCGGAGCCATCGTCCGACAGTCTGACCACGACTTCGAATGGTGGTCGCGTTCAAGACACCACCGACATACGCGGTGGGGATCGGTAACCGACATCATGCGGGAACAAGTCCCGCATGGTTTAAAACCTGTCTTCCTACCAAACATCCCTCGCACACGAAGTCGCTACTCAAAAAATTACGACAAAAGTCGAGAAAAAAGCCTGCCAAAAAGCGGCAGAGGGGTAGCTCTTCCCGGATCGGCGCTTAACTGGCACGGAAAGAAAAGAACTGACGTCCGCGCGCCTGGGTGGCGCCTATGCAGGCACCGCAACGTCATAACCGACGCCAACGACGTCACACGGAGCCGAATGTAGCCACCGGACGTCGCGTGCAAGGGGTATTGCTCAGCAAAAGTTTCCACGGATCCAACCCGACGCCTGGGGAATTCAAAAGTAAGACCCCTGACCCTGGTCGAAGGCATACTCTCTCCCCAGCAGCTCCACTCCTATCTTACCACCGTTGAGCCTCCACTCCTCCCCTGGGAGGTGTTCGAGACTGCAGCCTGCTTGTTTTCCGTGTGCCTCTGCCTAACTCCGCCCCCTGGGGCTGTAACTCCGGTATGGTCGTCTGTTAATTCCTGATTATTTGTCTTGTGTTTTTTTTAACTCCTGGTATTGTATTGTGTATTTTGTGGATATTTTATTTCCCTACACCTTAGTGCCTGTTGTGCCCTTCGCGCCGTTTCTCACGCTTCTATTTCCCACCGCTGCTGCCCCTGCGGCCCCGCCCCCGTCCACTCTCATCCCGCCTCCCAGCTGCTCGTTCCCCCCCCCTACTTAATGGCGGCAAGGCGTGCCAGCGGCGAGCCCGCTGCGCCCGTCCGCGACCCGACCGCGACCAGCGCCAGGACCCCTGGATCTACAACCTCCCACCGCTACGAATCCGCCGCCCTCCTCACACTCAACCCCGGAAGACCCAGAGACTGCCAACAGGCCTCACCAAACACGACCCACGGCCAGTTCTCCTACCTCCACTGCCGCCGGACCTTCACCACCAACCCGACCCTCAACACCACCAACACCAGCACCCACGACACCCTCCGCTGCATCCTCCTCAACGTGCGCTCCGTACACAAACACACCATGGAAATGTGGAACCTACTCGACTCCCTCTCGCCCGACATCGCCTTCTTCACGGAGACCTGGACCAACGCCGCCTCCGCCCCCGACATCAACACCGCCATCCCGGGTGGCTACAAGATCCAGAGGAAGGACCGCCCCAACCACCCGGGAGGAGGCCTCGCCATAGTCCACAAAAGAACCCTCCGCCTCGCCACCTCCAGCGAAACCCTCCCCTCCGCCGAACACCTGCATTTCCAGATCAAGACCAGCCCAAAGACCACACTGCACGGGACACTCCTCTACAGACCCCCCCGGCCCCCGGACACCCTTCGACACCGCCATCACCGACTTCATCGCACCCCATGCCATTGCATCAACAAACTACATACTCATTGGAGACCTCAACTTCCACCTCGACAACGCCAGCGACCCCAACTCCACCATCCTGCGTGACAACCTCGCCAACATCGGACTCAACCAACTCGTCAACACACCGACACACAGGGCAGGGCACACCCTCGACCCAATCTTCGCTGCAGGAAACAGCGTCCACTTCAGCCACACAACGCAACCACCTTGGACCGACCACCACTGCGTCCACTTCACCGTCGATAAACCCAAAGCACCGAAACCAGCCCCACGCCCTCCTAGAAGGAACTGGAGCAAGGTCACCGACGAGCAACTGAACTCCACCCTCTCCCGAGACAACCACACCTGGGCATCCGACGCAAACACCGCAGCCAGAGAACTCCACACGTGGATCTCCAACTGCGAAGACGAGCTCGCCCCGCTACGCAACCCCGGCAAACAGCGCCCCAGAAAAGCCGCCTGGTTCACCACCGATCTCCAAGAAGCCAGGCGCACATGCAGACGCCTGGAAAAGAACTGGAGGAATACCAAGACAACCGACAGCTACTCCACCTACAAGGATGCCATGACGGACTACCACAACCAAATCAGAACAACCAAAAGGTCCTTCCATCCACAACAAAATCCTCACCAACTCCAAGGAACTCTTCAACGTCATCCAGGAATTCACCAACCCACGCAGCGAAGCCGCAGACATCACCCCGTCCCAAGACCTCTGTGACAAGCTCGGAACCTACTTCCACCTCAAGATCAGAACACTCTACGACAACTTCACCGACCACCCACAAGACACCTCAGCCAGCCCCCGCCTCCCCAAGACACCAGCCAGCCCACCATCTCCAACTGGACACCAATCACGACCATGGACACCACCGCGGCCATGAAAGGCATCCACTCGGGGGCCTCCACCGACCCCTGCCCCCCGCACATCTACCACAGAGCCGCAGACACCATCGCGCCCCAACTGCAACACATCATCAACACCACTTTCAAAACAGGCACCTTACCAGACGACTGGAAGCGCGCTGAAGTCAGGCCCCTGCTTAAGAAGCCCACGGCCTACCCCACCGACCTCAAAAACTACCGGCCCATCTCGCTTCTCCCCTTCGCAGCCAAAGTGGCAGAGAAAACAGTCAACAGGGAACTGACTAGATTCATCGAAGAACACGCCGTCCTCAACCCGTCCCAATCCGGATTCTGAGCCAACCACAGCACCGAGACCGCCCTACTCGCCGCCACAGACGACATCCGCACCCTCCTGGACCAGGGCCACTCTGCGGCCCTCATCCTCCTCGACCTATCTGCAGCCTTCGACAACGTCTCACTGCACACTAATCACCAGACTACACGACGCCGGCATACAAGGTGCTGCCCTAGACTGGATCCGCTCGTTCCTCACCGGAAGAAGCCAAAGGATCCGACTACCGCCCTTCCTCTCCGCCCCCACGGACATCACCTGCGGAGTCCCACAGGGGTCATCTCTGAGCCCGACCCTCTTCAACATCTACATGGCCCCCCTCGCAGACATCGTCCGACAACACGGCCTCAACATCGTATCCTACGCCGACGACACCTAGCTCATCCTCTCCCTCACCAAAGACCCGACCACCGCAAAACTCAACTTCCAGAGAGGAATGCAAGAAGTGGCAGTCTGGACGACCAACAGCTGCCTTAAACTCAACGCCGAGAAGACAGAAGTCCTCGTCCTTGGAACCACGCCTTCAGCATTTCATTTCATTTCATTTTCATTTCATTTTCATTTCAGCATGGGACAACACCTGGTGGCCCACCGCCCTCGGAAGCCCACCTACCCCCTCAGACCACGCCAAGAACCTCGGCATCGTACTCGATTCATGGCTCTCCATGAACCGACAGGTCAACGCCGTCACCTCCAGCTGTTTCAACACCCTTCGCATCCTCCGAAAGACCTTCAAATGGATCCGCCCCGAATCGAGGAAAACAGTCACCCACGCACTCATCACCAGCAAACTCGACTATGGCAACGCACTCTACGCCGGTATCAACAAGTCTCTACTCCGCAAACTGCAAACAATACAGAACACCGCGACCAGACTCGTTCTCGGCGTCCCCCGGCACGAACACATGAGCCAACACCTGCGGCAACTCCACTGGCTCCCCGTGGAGAAGAGAGTCACCTTCAAAATCCTCACTCACGCCTACAAATGCCTGCACAACAACGGACCCAAATACCTCAACGACAGAATAAACTTCCACGTACCCAAAAGAGACCTGCGATCATCCAACCTCGCACTGGCCGAAACCCCGCGCATCCACAGAGCCAGATCAGGCGAAAGATCGTTCTCCCAGATCGCCGCCAAGACCTGGAACGAGCTACCGGCAGACATCAGGCGCGCCCCCTCCCTGAACACCTTCAGGAGGACCCTCAAGACCTGGCTCTTCGGCTGAACGGAGCGGCATGAGTAGTGCGCTTACAATTCCCTGATTGATTGATTGAATCTGCAGCTAGAAGTCTCTATCAGATACAGATTGTTTGTGAATTGCTAGGTGGCTGGCAAATATGACAGGAAGACTTCTCAGGTGGTGAATGCATCTGCAGAAGAGATCTGACGGCCAGCGTCAGGTTACTAACAAGAATTCTAGTAAGGAAGCATACAAGGTTAACGAACCTGCTGCTGAGATTTGAATTCTGTAGGTCACAGGTTCTAACTGGAATAAGCCAGCTCAGTAGGCACCAGTCAAAGAGAACTGTATGTAGCCTATAGGCCACAGGTTAGGAGAGCAGTATGACAGCTCAGAAGACTAATGCAACTGTTGCAGAGGTACGTATGTCATCTTCAAATAACTTTTATTTATTTTTTTAGAGTGGATTACAAAAGAAGAAAAAAAAAAAGAAGCAACTCAATTACATAATACATCTTATATCAGTATAACAATCAATTCCTGCATACATAAGTAAAAGCGAAAGTGCAAAGACAATAAAGTGCTAGTAGAGCATCAGGATATATAAAACAAAACATGACTCAGCAGCTTATGTCCAAACTAGTAATTAGTTCAAAATTATAATGATAAAGTGCTAGTGCCATTGGACTAAGGTGCTATCCTTGCCAGATCGAAAGCTCCATCAGAAAAGTGCTGATACAATATCAATACAGTGCTAAAAATTGAACCACTCGAAATATCAAAGGCATAAGAAGCGTCACAGCATATGGTCAATAAAACCATCTGTTCATGAATACATCAATAAAGTGCTAATGCTTTAAAGCACAAGTTACTAACTTGTGTAACGATATATCTGTAAGAGACAGTAGTTAGTGACAGATTCCTTACCTTAGAATATCCCCAGGCGTCAGGCTGGATCCGGAAAGTTTTGCGTAGCAGTACCCTTGCGCGTCGGTAGGCGGCGTCGTGCGGCTCCGCGTCCGTCGTCGGCGTCGTGATCGCCGGGATGACGTCGCGGGCAGTACTTAGGCGCCGCCCCTGCGCGCTGACGTCAGTTCTGTACACGACTTTCCGCGCCAGGAACGCAGAGCCATGCAAGAAGCTGACACAGGTGTCTGAAAAATACTAGGGCCCTGAAAGGGATGTCCTTAACCCTAGAAATCAGTTCGCAGAACGGGGAGGATGGGTGGGGCGGTAGGAATCTGTCACTAACTACTGTCTCTTACAGATATATCGTTACACAAGTTAGTAACTTGTGCATCTGAAAGAGACACGTTAGTGACAGATTCCTTACCTTAGAATAGATACCCCAGCAATACCAACCCCGGTGGTGGGTCTGCGAACAAAGATCAGACAAGGAAGTCCTGGAGGACAGAACGGCCAAAGAAGCCGTCCCTCCGGACCTGACTGTCAAGGCAGTAATGCTTTGTAAACGTGTGCAGCGAGGCCCACGTAGCTGCCTGACAGATAACCGGCAGCGGAACACCGCGGCCCAAGGCCGTGGTAGCAGCCGTTGCCCTGGTGGAATGGGCACGTAGCCCAACAGGAGGCTCCTTCTTAGCCAAAGAATAGCAGGTCTTGATGCACAAGGTAACCCAGCGGGAGATGGTCCTCTTGTGCACCGCCCGACCTTTTTGGCGCCCACGTAGCCAACAAAGAGCTGGTCATCCACCCGGAAGTGTTTTGTGCGGTCGATATAGAAGGAGAGCGCACGTTTTGGGTCCAGACGGTGGAGCCTCTCTTCCTTTCTAGAAGGATGCGGAGGCGGAAAGAAGGTGGGCAAAGTGATGGTCTGCCCAATGTGGAAAGCAGTAACCACCTTTGGCAAGAAGGACGGACGCGTCCGAAGAACAACCTTGTCTGGATGAACAGACAGAAAGGGAGGTTTGCAAGAAAGAGCCTGGAGCTCACTCACCCGCCGAGCGGAGGTGATGGCCACCAGAAAGGCTGTCTTCAGAGTCAGAAGACGAAGAGGACAGTTATGCAGAGGCTCAAAGGGAGCGCACATTAAAAGGTAAGAACCAAGTTCAAGTCCCACTGAGGCATCACAAACGGAACAGGAGGGAAGAGGTGAGTAATGCCTTTTAAGAACCTGTTAACAACAGGGGACTTGAAAAGGGAGGGCTGATCAGGGAGCCTGAGGAAGGCCGAGATAGCACAAAGATAACCCTTGATGGTACCCAGGGCAGAACCCTGCTGGGCCAGAGAGAGAAGGAACAGAAGGACCTCAGAAAGAGGGGCAGAAAGGGGATTCACAGCCTTTGCTGTGCACCATGCCACAAATTTGTTCCACCTGCAAGCGTATACCACCTTAGTGGAGGGACGCCTGGCTGCCAGAATCACATCACAAACTTCGGGAGGCAAGTCGAAAGGAATCAACTGCCGCCGCTCAATCTCGACGCAAGCAGGTGTAGACTGGACAGGTTCGGGTGGAGGACCGTCCCCTGCTGCTGCGACAGAAGATCCTCCCGAAGAGGCAGACGGATCGGGGGATCTATGCTCATATTGAGTAGCTCGGGATACCAAACTCTTCGAGCCCAGTCCGGAGCCACAAGAATGACTTGGGCCCGGTCGCGCCGAATCTTCTTCAACACTCTGGGTAGAAGTGGTATAGGCGGAAAGGCGTACAATAGACCGCAACTCCACTCGTGACGAAAAGCGTCGCCGAGCGAGTGCCGCCTTGGAAATTCCAACGCGCAGAACTGATGACATTGCGCGTTCTCTTCGGTGGCGAATAGATCTAACCAAGGCTCTCCCCACTGTAGAAAGAGTCCTTGCGCCACTTCCGAGTGAAGACGCCATTCGTGATCCATCATGCACCTGCGGCTGGGTTCGTCCGCCCTGGCGTTCAGGGAACCTGCCAGGTGTTGAACCATCAGGAACATGCCCTGATGTTCCAGCCATGTCCAGAGGCGCAGAGCCTCCTGACAAAGGGTCCACGACCCCACCCCGCCTTGTTTGTTGCAGTACCACATGGCGGTGGTGTTGTCTGTGAACACCTGCACTACCTTCCCTTTGACAGAGGGAAGGAATGCCTTGAGTGCAAGTCGGATCGCCCGGAGCTCCAGAAGGTTGATATGGAGCCGGGACTCCGCCGGAGACCAGAGGCCTCTGATCTCCGCCTCTCCCATGTGACCGCCCCATCCCAGAAGGGACGCGTCCGTCACAACTGTGTGCTCTGGCTGGGGAAGGGAGAGGGATCTGCCCATGACCCATTGCCGGTTCGAGAGCCACCACTGCAACTGTTTTGCAGTCCCCTCCGAGATCTGGACGTGATCGGACAGGTTGCCCTGGTGCTGCGCCCACTGGAACTTCAGGTCCCACTGCAGAGCCCGCATATGCCATCTGGCATGATTGACCAGCAGGATGCAGGAGGCCATGAGGCCCAGCAGCCTCAGGGTCATCCGTACCGAAACCCAGGATAAAGGCCGAAAGATCGGAATCATAGCCTGAATATCCCGGACTCGCCGTTCGGGAGGATAGGCCCGAAACTGCGTCGTGTCCAGAACTGCTCCGATGAAAAGGAGCTGTGGAGAAGGAATCAGATGCGACTTCGGCACATTGATGGAGAACCCCAGCGAGTGCAGGAGTTCGGCCGTAGTCTGGAGGTGGGAGACGACTGCCTGGGACGAGCCCGCCTTCAGCAGCCAGTCGTCGAGGTAGGGGAAGACTGAAACCCCTGCCCGGCGCAGATGAGCTGCGACCACCGCCATCACTTTCGTGAACACCCGAGGGGCACTGGTAAGGCCAAAGGGGAGCACGGTGAACTGAAAATGCTCGGGGCCTACCGTGAACCGAAGGTAACGCCGGCAGGACGGGGATGTGGAAATACGCGTCCTGCAAGTCCAGCGCTACCAACCAGTCTCCAGGGTCGAGGGCAGTCAAGACCTGAGCTAGGGTGAGCATCTTGAACTTCTCCTTCCGGAGGAAGCGATTGACGTTCCGGAGGTCCAAGATAGGACGCATGTCCTCCTTGTCCTTTTTGGGCACCAGAAAGTAGTGGGAGTAGCAACCACGCCCTACTTCTGGGGTCGGAACATGCTCGATGGCCCTCTTGGTCAAGAGGGCCGTGACTTCCTTCTGTAGAAGCACCAAGTGATCCCCTGACATGCGGTGGAATTGAGGTGGCATGGCTGGGGGGTGGTCTCGAAGGGGAGGGAGTAGCCCCTTCGGACAATGTCCAAGACCCACCTGTCCGAGGTGATGGTGCGCCAGTGGGGAAGGTGATGGCGGACACTGCCCCCTACTGGCGTGCCGTGCACCTGAAAGGAGGGACTAGGAGGGCTTGGAGGCCGCGGACGGGTTGGAGGTGGTGGCCTGACCCGCACGCTGGTTGCCCGATCCGCCACGGCGGAATCCACGTCCTCGGCCACGCGAAGACGCCTGCTGCGCGGGCCGGTGGCTGGGCTGCTGACGTGAAGGGCGCCCTACCGTGGCCACGATAGGGGCGAAAAGCAGAAGTCAGCGGAGGGCGTGTAGCAGAAAGGCCCAGGGACTTGGCAGTAGCCCGTGAGTCCTTAAAGCGCTCCAACGCATGGTCTGCTTTGGACCCAAAAAGACCGACTCCATCAAAGGGCATGTCCATGAGAGTATTCTGGACATCCCCTGAAAAACCAGTGGTTCTCAGCCAGGCGTGGCGTCGGAGCGCCACTGTCGTTGCAATAGACCTGCCCAGCGAGTCGGCGGTGTCAAGGCCACAACGGATAGTGTATTTGGCCGCATCCCTTCCTTCCGCAATGGCGCGGGAAAGCAGTGCCTGGACCTCCTCAGGGCACTGGGGCAAAACATCCGCCACCGAATCCCACAGGGAGTGGGTATATCGGCCCAAAAGACAAGCGGTGTTAACGGACCGCAAGCCAGCACTGGAGGAAGAAAAACCTTTCTTCCCAAACTGATCCAGGCGTTTGGATTCCCTATCCGGAGGAGCGGTAGGGAAGGCGGTTTGGGAAGCGGAGGCTTGGACAGCCAAGCTCTCAGGAGTGGGGTGGACAGAAAGAAACAGGGGTCGCCCGGAGCTGGGCGATGGCGTCGTGACACGTTCCGATCCACAGGAGCCCCTGTGTTGGGCTTGGACCAGGCGCCCAAAGAACGTCAGTGAGGGCGTCGTTAAACGGCAGCACAGTCTCCGCAGAGGAGGCTGCCGGCTGAAGCACCGCTGTCAAGATGTTAGGCTTGACCGTCAAAGTAGGGAGCTGGAGACGTAAGGCCCCAGCTGCCCTACGCAACACCGTACCAAAATTGGCCCCCTCCTCCGTAGCCACGGGAGGAGACAGCATGCCAGTGTCAGGGAAGTATCCAGACCACTGGCCTCCCCTAGACTCTCTGTCCAGTCCTCATCATACTGACAGTGTCGCGTCAGAGGGTCATCAGACCCTCCCAGTCCAACTGGTCCTCCTCAGGTTCAAAATAAGGAGGAGGAGGGACAGTTGGGACCCAAGGTCCCATCGGCGCCGGAGCCGGCGTCGAGCGACGTCGCTCCGGGTCCATGTCCGGAGCCGGAAGGAACTGGGGGACGACGCCGCCCGGAGCCCAGGGCGGCGTCGAGAACGGCACCGGAGACATCGGCGCCGGCGGAGGTGTCGTGAGGTCGACCGGCGTCGATGGGGGTTGTGGAGCCGGGATCGAGGCCGGGGCCGAAGCCGGAGCCGGGATCGAGGCTGGAGGCACGGGCGACGCCGGGGCCGGAGCCGTCGGCGGCGTCGGAGCAACCCCATCAGGGCCCGCGGGGCCCGAAGGCGCACCGGAGGGGCCTGAAGGCCCGAAGAGGCGGGCCATGGCTGACAGGAATTCCTGTACCTTGGCCGGATCCGCCCCCGAACCCAGGAAGGTCGGGTATGGCGGGGGCGACTCCACAGGCAAGTCCGGGGCCGCGGGGACGGTGCCGGGAGGGGCCTCAGCCGAGTCGCGAGACCGGCGAGGCGAAGTCCGAGAGCGATGATGCTTCTTGGACTTCTTGTGCTTCGACTTACCGGACGAAGAAGACTTCGACGCCGACGACTGGTGTGCACTCCGCGAGCGACCCCTGGACCTCTCACGCGACCGGGGCCTCCGTGGAGCCGAATGCCGGGCCTCGAGGAGCTTTCGAGACCGCTCTCGCAAAGCTTTCGGGTTGAGGGCCTGGCATTCGGGACAAGACTCCGTGTCGTGGCCTCGGCCGAGGCAGAAGAGACACTCCCAATGCGGGTCGGTGACGGACATCATCCGCGCACAGGCGCCGCATCGCTTGAAGCCGGGCATCCCTACGACACCTTTAAGTATGGAAAAAACAGTGAAAAAATCACCAAAAAGTATGGTCAAAAAATGACCAGGGCACTGCTCTTCCCGGATCTGCGCTTGCTGGCGCGGAAAAAGAAGAACTGACGTCAGCGCGCAGGGGCGGCGCCTAAGTACTGCCCGCGACGTCATCCCGGCGATCACGATGCCGACGACGGACGCGGAGCCGCACGACGCCGCCTACCGACGCGCAAGGGTACTGCTACGCAAAACTTTCCGGATCCAGCCTGACGCCTGGGGATATTCTAAGGTAAGGAATCTGTCACTAACGTGTCTCTTTCAGATATGAAAATGCTAACAGTATAAAGTCAGGCAATATACCACTAGCAGCAAAGTATTTATACTCAGAAAATAAAGTGCAACTCATTCACTACCCCATAGATAATCTATTTACATAATAATATCGAGAGCATAAGAAGTGTCACAGCATATGGTCAATAAAACCATCTGTTCATGAATACATCCATAAAGTCCTAATGCTATAGAAATGAAAATACTAACAGTATAAAGTCAGGCAATACATCAATAGCAGTAAATTATTTATACTCAGGAAAATAAAGTGCAAATAATCCAATACTCCATAGATAATCTACTTTCAAAACACATCGAGGGTGTAAATAACTATGAACATTTTAAAGTGCGTTATTGAAAAATCCTGACCAAATTGCTACAAATTTTCTAAGCGACCCTACCCTTTTGTCATATGCTTACTCCCATATATATGTCTTAACCATCTTTTCTTGCCATTGCTGAATCAACGGTATCTTTTTAGACTTCCAACTTTGTAAACTTAAATTAAATTTAGACCTGGCCACTGCAATAGCTATTGAACAGAAATATTGTTGGTATTTAGACAAATGTTGGACCTCTATTGAGCACCCGAAGAGAGCTAATTTAATAGTAGGAATAATGTGGACTAATAAAGCTAGACATTGATTGATCCTTGAAAAAACATGGGACCAGAATTGATATAAATCAGGACAATAGAAAAAAATATGGTTCCAGGACCCTGGGTTCCCACATCTAAAACAAAACTCAGAAGAAGCAGGAAAAATTGTATTCAATCTTTTAGATGTATAATATGATAACCATCTTGACAAATAGGCCATTCTTTTATAGTTAGCAGCTCTATGCGCTTTGTGGCCTATTTCACATAGAGACTTCCATTCCTTTTTGCTGACACTGCAGCCGGTTTCTTTCAGTAGTTTAGGAAAAAAGTTATTGAGCACTTTCTGCTGGCCCGGCTGAATAGGCAAGAATGCCAATTGCCAACTCCACATAGGTCCTGACCATATAGTTGGTTTAATATATTTAAAGCTTCATTATTAGTCACCACATAACTTGCTTTTAAGAAGCTCGAAATTTGGTTGAAACTAAATGCCAAAGCTGGAAACCTGCGGCCCAGCTGCTGGGACAACATCTCATTGGAAATCAACTTAGATGCACTAAAAAAGTCACCCAATTGTTCAAAACCCACCTCTTGCCCGCCATAATTGCGAAGTTCCCTGAGAAAACTGCAGTCCAAAAGGCGGACCCTCACTAATTTTTGACTCTAGATGGTATCTAGGAATTTTATGTAGATTAAAAAATACTTGTATGCGACAAGCAAGGTCAGTTAATGCCTTATATCTCGATTTTTTGGGGAGTTTCGGGAAGCGTAGAAAAGCGGGTAACTGGATTGCACACTCTTGCACCATACTTTTTAATAAAAAAATTCTCAAATTTTGATGCTACCAATGGGAGTTGAACCAATAAATTCAATAAAGCAGCCTGGTAATAAAGTTCAAGATTTTTTATTTATTTATTGGTTTTGTATAGCACCTGAATCACCCCCTGAGGGGTATCTCTGCGCTTAGGGCAAAGCTGCTGGCAAGCTGATAAAAGGTGATTAAAACAGAGTGGACTTAAGTAGTTTAAGCGCAGGTAGTCCGGGCATAGCCTCAGGTGAATGGGCAGCTGGTTCCAGTAGAGGGGGGCGAGGTACGAAAAGGATTTCCCACCTAGTCTTGCTTTCCTAACTCTGGGGATTTGTAGAAGTGATTTGCTGCCTGACCTAAGAGTTCTTGAGGGAGCGTAAGGCTTAAACTTCCTAGAAATGTAGGAGGGGCCTTTGTTATGTAAGGCTTTGTGGACTGTGCAGCAGACCTTGAACTTGACACGCTTGCGAATTGGAAGCCAGTGAAGTTTTTGTAACAGGGGAAGGGATGGGGTTTTGAACGGAGAGTTTGTGACGAGTCGCGCAGCAGTATTCTGAACCACCTGTAACCTGCTGAGGGATAACTCATTTGCAGAGACCAGGAGAGCATTGCAGTAATCAAGACGGCTCATAACCATGGTCTGAATGAGGGCTTTCCGACTGTGGTCTGGCAGGAGAGGAAAGACTCGTCGTAACAAGCCCAACACATAAAAGCAAGTGCTAGCAGTGTGGGCGACATGCTCCTTTAATGTTAAAGCGCGATCAAGGTGAATGCTCAAGTTTTTGACTAGGGTTTTGGGATTAGGGCAAGAGCCGAGAGCTGCCGGCCACCAATTCGGGGACCATAGAAGAGGGGCGTCTCCAAAGAGCATCATCTCCGTTTTTCCAGCGTTAATTACTTTTCATCCATTCAGCAATAGCAGTCATTCCTTCCGAAAAGGTAGACACGGCCAGCGAGGAAGATTTCTCAAAGGAGAAGAGAAGCTGGGTGTCATCAGCATAAGAAATGGGCAGGAAACCATGGGACCTGAGAAGGTTGGCCAGGGGGCCGATATAGATGTTGAACAATGTAGGGCACAAACAAGAGCCCTGGGGGACACCCTTGGTCAATTCCATTGTTTTAGACCGAAAAGGACCCAGATTGATGTCTGAGTGCGATCAGACAGGAAGCTGGCCATCCACTGAAAGGCAGTTCCACTGAGTCCAATCTCCTTCAGTCTCCTCAGCAGAATCGGGTGCGACACCGTGCCGAATTGTAAAATTGCTAAGGAAGTTCTAGGCTGTTTCTGAACCCATATAAAATTACGAATGAATGCAAGTACTTGCACGAAATATGATTTAGGAATTTTAATCGGAAGGTGAATAAATAAAAATACAAATAATGGCAAAATAGACATTTTGACCAACGAGACACGGCCTATTAAAGTTAAGGGAAGAAGAGACCATCGGTCTAATAGCCTCAACTTTTCCCAGGGTGTTTCCATAATTTAGCCTAAAAGGATGATCATAGTGGCAATTTACATATAAACCTAAATATCTAATAGGATTAAATGAATTCTGCTGAGAAAGGAAAGGCAGCGACACCGATGGAGCATTAAACCAAAGTACCTCTGTCTTTGCTCGATTTAGTCTATACCCACCTATTCGTGTAAACTCTTCTACTTCCTTAAATGCATTTAAGATATAAGGTTAGGCTGATAAATATAAAATAACATCATCTGCGAATAATTTCATTTTTGGCATGCCCGCAATTGGGGGCATTATCTGGAGATTATTGCGGCTTTTAATTGCCAGGGGCTCTATAAAAGTGCAAATAAAAGGGGGGACAGCGGGCATCCCTGTCTAGTCCCACGTCGAATCTTAACTATACCCGCTGATTCTCTGTTAATCAAGATTCTCGCTTCTGAACCTGAAAACACATTTTTTATCATATTGACCAAACATTCAGACAAGCCAAACTTAGATATTATAAAGAACAAAGCCTGCCAGTCAACAAGGTCAAATGCTTTTTCTGCATCAAGCATTAAAATTGCTGCCTTCACCTTGTTGACTGACAGGTTATCAATGGCTTGTGTCAAAAACTATGTATTAGAGGCCATAGATCGATCCCGAATAAAACCTGACTGGTCTATATGAACTAGTTGTTGTGCAATCGGAGTCAACCTTACTGCCCAAATTTTCAAAACAATTTTAAAGTCTATATTTAAAAGACTTATGGGTCTATATGAACCAGCAGCGATGGGATCCTTATCTTTCTTAAGAAAACAGACCACAACCGCTTCCTTAAAATTTTCAGATATTGGTTCACCATTTTTTATCATATTGTATAATTTGGTAAGAAAAGGTAAAAGCAAAGGCTCAAAAATCTTAAAAACTTCAACAGGGATACCGTCGTTACCCGGGGCTTTCACCTGGGCTATAGATTTCAAAACATTACTGACTTCATCTTGTGAAATAGATTTATCAAGTGAAGCCTGTACGGTCTTGGAGATAGAGGGCATTACTAAAGATGAAAAATAGTTTATGTGATGTTTGGGTAATTTCATGCGTCTCCTCATATATCATTTTGAAATGTCGTAAAAAAAAAACCCTGCAATTTCCTCTTTAGAATCTACAATTTTATCCAGGACCGGATCTCTAATCCGAGTAATTGTATTTTGACTATTCTGAGTTTTTGTTAACCAAACCAGATGGCGTCCTATATGTTGACTCTCTTCATAGTTTTTGTTTGTAGGCCTTGCTCCACTTAATTACCTGAAGATAACAAAAATTGCCTGAGGTTATCTTTAGCCTCTGCTAGATCTCGAAGGAGACCATCTCCAAACAACTTGTTGAAACTGAAAGAGACAACTGATAGGGTTCACCAACCTGCCACAGAGATCTGTGAGTAACCTGCAGGTTCCAGGACAGATTCTAGTAGCGATTATCCTCAAGGACTCCTGGGACATAACCACCTCCACATTAGTGAATATGGGCATGGTTGACGGCCTAAATTTCTGCATTAAGACTGGCCCCTCAACCTCCTTCTCGGGACTGTTGGTATATAGGCCTCCCGACTGCCAACCCAATTTACACCTGGAATTATGTAATTTCATTGCACAGAAATCCCTCTTATCCTCCAACTTCACCGCATTAGGAGATTTTAATTTGCATGTTAACGATCCCACTTGTGGTCAAGCCAGGCAGATGGTCTCCTTGCTGGAAGGTGCTGAATTTGCCCCAACTTGTGAAAGCCCCTACTCATAAAGCAGGACACACCCTGGACCTGATATTTTCTAATATCTCGTCCATGAGATCCGATATGCCAAACCAGGTGGTTTGGTCAGACCATTTTCTTATTCCTTTCTCCTTTAGTCTGGCAAAACCTGCTTCGCTTGGGAGTGCCAGTTACTTTTTAAAGAGAAATTGGAAGAAGCTGACAGCCGAAGGCCTAAGCCCTATTCTGCTAGCCAATAAACCAACTCTATCGCTAGACCCTAATATAGATACCCTGGCCCTACATAATTGGATTGCCACTGCAGTAGATTCTACGGCTCCAGCCAGAGTTACAAAATCTATGAGGAAGTCTCCCTCAGCTCCTTGGTTTACCGAGCAACTTAGGGCTTTGAAAAGCAAGTGTAAGCGCTTGGAACGACAATGGAGGTTGGATTATGATACCTCTGCCAAAATTATATATAAGAAATCTTTGAAGGATATGTACAAACTCATGAAGGAGGCTAGGAGAGATCGCATTTCCAAGTGTATCGACACCTCGGATAATCCCGGCAAGGCTATTTTTAAGATGGTCAACTCCTTCCTCAAACCTCGCGAGCTGGTCATTGATGCCCAGCCATCTTCGGCATTGTGTGAGAGAATTTCTACTTTTTTTGATGATAAAATCAGCAAGGCTTATAATTCCTTTTCTGCTACCACGACTACGATTAAATCCGATGTGGCAGCGAGGAAAAGACCCTTGCCTCTCCTTTCCGAATTCACCCCATCTCTCAGAAGGTAGCTCTGACTGTGATTCAGGGCTGCAAGTCTGGCTCGCCGGAAGATCCGTGCCCCCCCAAACTCTGGAAAGAGTTGGTGACTTCCACGAGCGATGTGCTGTCAAAAATCTGGAACACCTCCCTTTCCTCTGGCACTTTCCCGGACCTTTGGAAGCATGCCACTTTACTTCCCCTTAAAAGAAACCCAACATAGATTCTGGGGTTCTGAACAATTATAGACCAATCTCTCTGTTGCCAGCCCCAGCAAAAATGCTGGAAAAGGTAGTGCAGCGGCAACTGGCCAGTTTAATTGAAAGCCACAATATACTGCACGATACCCAATCCGGTTTCCGGGCTGGGTTCAGCACAGAGACAGCGCTATTAGAGGTAGCTGATTCAATCAGAATGGCATTGGATTCAGGGGCATCAGCCATGCTCGTGCTCCTGGATCTCTCTGCAGCATTCGATACGGTGGACCATTCTATACTGACGCAACGTCTTTTGGACAGTGGGGTAAATGATACAGCCTTGGCCTGGTTGAAGTCCTTCCTCCACCTGCGCACTCAAAGGGTGGCTCTTCAACCGTATCAGTCCACCCGCAAGCATCTGTGGTGCGGGGTACCACAAGGATCGGCCCTAAGTCCGTTACTGTTCAATATATATCTGGCTCCCCTATTTACTCTGATAGCCAACTGTGGAGTGAAGGCGATTTCCTACGCTGATGACACCCAGTTGGTCTTCCCGTTCAAAGATCAAACTGAAGACTCTTTTAAGTGCTTTAAAGGCTGCTTGAAAGATATTGCAGGCTGGATGAACAATAACAAACTTAAATTGAATGCCGATAAAACTGAAGTGGTGTTCTTTGGCAAAACCCAGCCTCCAGCCGCAGACCTGTGGTGGCCCAAGGAAATGGGTGCACCACCTGTACCAGCGGAATATGCAAAAAATGTGGGTGTAAAATGGCAGGCGGATTTATCCTTTTCTGCCCAAATTCAGCAGGTCACAGCTGCTTGTTTTAGCAGCTTGAGAAACCTGCGAAAATTTATACACCTGCTGCCTGAGAGCTGTCGCAGGACAGTAGTCCATGCCACAGTAACTGCCCGCTTAGACTATGCAAACGGCCTCTATATCGGCTTGCCGGCCTACCAAGTTAAGAAACTTCAAATGGTCCAAAATGCGGCTGCGAGATTAATCAAACGCGTTCCTTTTCGGCAACACATCTCTCTGCATATTAGAGAACTACATTGGCTTCCAGTTGCCAAGAGAATCGAATTTAAGGCCTTGACCCTTGCATTTCGGGTTTTCACGGATCATGTCCTTCATATCTTAAACAGAGGCTGGGTGTCTACACGCAGTCGCGTGCTTTGAGATCCAGCTCCCAGAAACTACTTTGCGTTCCTCGAGTGAAGAAAACCCGGCTAGGTGGCAGATCTTTTATGTTTGGGGCGTCCAAACTGTGGAATTCCCTCCCGAACTTCTTGCGTCAGATCTCTTCTGAAACACAATTTTAGGAAGGCAGTTAAAACGTGGCTTTTTAACCAAGCTTAATTTGCGGTGTTTTGATCGTGCCTGTCTCCCGTGTGTCACTTAACGCTCTAGCGCCGGGACACCTCCTAGGAGGTAGCTGTTCGCGCTCAATAAATGTCTGTATTATTATTATTATTATTCTAGGAAAATGCCGAAGGCTCAATCGCCTGTACCCGACAGTTCAGGGTTTCACTTTCAGTAAGACAACTCAGGGGGTTAATGCACCTTCAGCAGAGATCTTTGTCAACTACAGGTTAGAAGTCTAGTAAAACAACTTTGTGGGTTAATGCACCTGCCATAAATAACTGTATGTAACCTGCAAGCGACACCATCCAGTTCAATAATACAAACATGAGCGCAATGCCTTTGACCAACAAGAGCACACATTGAGTGGCGAGAGATCATTCGGTTTGTGGTTGGATATGTATAATGCTGGGCATCTAAATTCATAGTAATATAGAAGGCCTGTGTTGGCAATTAAAGATCACTTCTTTACAGTCGAGATGCACAAATTGATTTTTACGCATGGTATCGCTGTGAGCAGATTATGCAGCGACGGAGGCATTTTTGAGCTGGCTGGCACAGATCTTGAAAGCCACTGTTACCCAGAAACTAAGAATTGGAAAATCGGTTGCAACTAGGTGCTGCATGTCACATGTGTGTATGCATAGGGCCACGTCTGCCACTCCCAAGCTCTGTGTACACACATGAATTATAACCCAGAGTTATGGATCTCACGTTATCGAGGCCTTCTAAGAGACAAGAGAGGTTCCTTGAATTTGAGCCAGTGGCCTGCAGATCTCACCTGCAGTGTAAAACCCGCTGAGCTAAGCCACAGTGTAAAAGAGGTGTCTGCCAGGACACCTTGCTCGCTGCATGCCAGTGACCCACCACAGACCTGCCAAGTGCCACGCATCAGGCGTTAGACTAACGCATTTCAGTGTGGTGGTCCGCATCACCGCACTGAAATGCGAAGTCACGCATATTAGCGCTTGTGTCGGACTGTCAAGCGATGCTGCCCCAGCGCTGGCTGTTACTAAAACACTAGTGGAGTAAGTGTCACAGGCAGGCAGCGCGTGGTGCGCACTGCTCCGCAGGCTTCTTGGGGGCTGGGCTGAGCTCGCTACAATGGAGGATTGAGTGAGATTCATCACTGCGCGGCATAATATATTTCATTGATGTCAAGGCTGCAGTTGAATTCAGAATAATATGTGGCCAGGCTGCTGTTGAGCTTGCACATCCCGCAGGGCCCGCATTGTGACTGACACTGACTGACCAGACCCAGCCGGGCCCACCGCGGCTGACATACTCACTGAACACGGCAGCCACCCGACTACCATTGCGGCGGCCTGGTGGTTCATCGAGGACTGCGAGAGCGCACCGGGACCCTGACTGCAGCTGAACAGGTTCGACAAGCCTGATGTGGGCTGCCGGCATAAAGAGAAGCAATCCATGCGGCCGGTGTGTAAGAGGAAAAGCAGCTGCTCTCGCTGGCTGCCAGCAGAGCATCGCTGCAATTAAATTCAAAGCAAGTAAGCATGTGCCTAGTCCGGAAGTCAAGGGCAAAAATTATAATCATTAATAAAGTTCCAAATGTTCTTCAGCTTGCTTTGCCTGGCTTCCTCCAAGTTCCATAACACACAGCGACACCGTAACCGGCACTTGCTCGCAGCCACCCACAGACTTCACTTCAGTCTGTAGACAACACCACAACACTTGTTTCAGAATGAGGATTGATGATGCAAGTAACATTTCTGTGCTGGCCTAAATGCACTGACACTTCTACTAATGCCACTATGATCTTCCACATAATTGCCCAGATGCATCATGCACATTAAAAACAATTGTGCATTTAATTCACGGACAGCTGCGAGTCTCACTAACGCTCTACACAGACAAGTCAATTTCTGATAATATGTTTCCCTCGTCTTCATTGCTTGATTTTGCTTGCGGTAAAGTGTCACTCATAGTCCTTGAAACGTCACTCATAATTACTCTGAAATTATGAAAATGTCACACATAGCAATCTGAAACCTTGGCAGCTATGCCACTACCCTTGTTCACGTTGTTACGTGCTATAGGACACCTCATTATTGTACTGCACTTTTTATGCACTGCATCGTCGTTTTGTCACCCTATGTTGACAAACATGTCCTGCCGTCAGCAGTCGAAGCACATAAAGACCAATATAGAAACTGTGACCGAGAAGAGCATGGAACGGTGGATGGTCAAAAGTCAGACACTGTATTGCGTGTGGCTGCCACTGTTCAATGACAGCGTACCGCGAGTGATGTGCGCGGCAGCGGGCGCCGCCATTGTGAAACAAAAAAGAAAGTGAAAGCGCGCAAAAAATAACAAGAGATAACAATTCAAAGTTTTCCCTGCCGTCATTTCTTTAACTTTTCACATCAGTTTTTTGCATATGTTACTCGCAGAACTGGAGAGGGCAGTGTGGGCCAAAGTAGGAACGCTCAGTCGAGGTCTCGGTAGCACATGGTTTAAAGTTTATGAGGAAACGTGCTGCGGAGCGCTACAGGGGTAATTAGCACAGGCGGATTTATCAGTGGGCGAGGTCAGCAAAAGCCGACGGGGCTGGGCCATCACACCTGCCACCGGGAAGATGCCCCGAGCTCTTACCTGCTGAAGTCTCGACCTCGTTCAATGCTGCAGGCGCACGCACGCTGAAGAGCAATCATTAGAAGCTCCAAATCGGGCACCCGGGCCCCCGAGAGGATCATTCCTCGACAATGATCATTGCACCAGCACTAGGAACTCAAGGAGAGGAAATGAGAAAAAACACATAGGAGGACAGAGCAAGAAAAAGGGAAGGAATAGAAAGCTCAAGCAATCACAGATAAAAATAGGAAAGGGACAGAAGACAATTAAAAAATAATTGACCTTGCGACTGGAGGCGTCGCAGCAGCTCCGATGGAGCACAACAGCTGGTGTTTTCCAGCTTGGGAGGGCTGGTCGTTTTTAAAATATATACAGTTTGTACAAATGGAAAGTGCGGCAGACGTGAAGCTGTGCGGCGCGGAGGCTGGGAAACACAAGAAGAAAAGTAGTGCCGGAAGGAAGACAAACATTTTAAGCATAAAAATACAGTACTTAGTGGCTGCTGCATCGGAGGAAACCGGAAACGTAAAGGAGGGACAAAAAGGAACAACTGCCCATTAGCAAGCAAGGATTTGTAAAGGAAGCGGACAGGGACAAATGGAAAGCAATGGGCAAGAAATGGGCGGAGTACAACTCCCAAAGCATATACAACAGGTCGCTAACAAACAGCGCAAGCGCTGTTTAGCTCGACCTAAAAAGTGGGCCAAGCCCGTGGCATCAGACGCATTAAATATTTGATGTATCAGTTCACCAAAATGTAGGGGGAGATTTGTGTTTAACAATGACTATTTCACTGGAAGTTCTCGCCAGTTGCAACTCAAAGGTTTCGCGAGCTGAAGTGAGAGCCACTTCTTTTTAAAACAATAACGCTTTGAGTCTGCTCAGTTTATTGAAATCTGTTTTCAAAGTTGGAATGGAAGGCCATATTGAACCATCAACATTCCCGAGCGTAGGAGGAAACAGCACGTTGTTGCAGCAAGTGACTAACTGGGAAACGGACACCACATACGGGATTCCAGCCAGCAGACCGCAACAGTCCTGATTATTAAGTACAAGATAGCGCCCATTCGAAAGCAATGTGAGAGTGGTAATAATTGCAGGAACAGGAGTTCATTTTAAATAACAAGCCAAATTAGGGGCAGACATTACAGGCGCCATGAATCTTTACGTGTTGACACACAAGGGAATGACTGGCAGTGGAGTCGCAGTCCTCCCCTGTAAGAAAAACTTCTCTCAGCCCGTTAACGATACGCAAATGGCAGGGATCATAACTTGTGTATATAACTTTCAAGCAAGCAGTGAACTGAAAAGTAGAGATAGGTAATGAGATCGCCACGTGTATTAACCAGACTGCATATGGTGTTTATGCTATTGTAAAGGAAAGCTGTTCAGGTTTCTCTATCTGTAACATAGTATAAGCAGCATCTTTTATAGCCATTGATTGCTGTCTACTTTTCAAATTAAAGGGTAAGAACAAAGCGGTTAAATTGAGATAATGCCAAGGAACACGCCCGTTCTCAAGTGTTTGTCCAACTAAATTGCATGATGGATCTAAGTTGATTCTGACCATGATATAATGTAGACATATCAGTCTGCACAATATCAATGACCGATGATACAATATTATCTAGGCTAGAAATGCGAGATGACAATGTATTAACACTGTTGTCTACTGCAGCAAGCACTTTATCCAAATTATCTTGATCGATTTGGCGTAAAAGTACTGCAGTTTCTATTTGCGATAATTTCCAAATTTCATTATGAGCAGAATAAACAAAATGTTTAGAACGGGGGGATTTTGGACCCAAAAGGAAATCAGACAGATTCATGTCTTTGGATAGGAGGGAAAGATGTTGTTTCACTGCAGACAAGGTGCAGAAGTTACTAACTTGTGTAACGATATATCTGTAAGAGACAGTAGTTAGTGATAGATTCCTTACCTTAGAATATCCCCAGGCGTCAGGCTGGATCCGGAAAGTTTTGCGTAGCAGTACCCTTGCGCGTCGGTAGGCGGCGTTGTGCGGCTCCGCGTCCGTCGTCGGCGTCGTGATCGCCGGGATGACGTCGCGGGCAGTACTTAGGCGCCGCCCCTGCGCGCTGACGTCAGTTCTGTACACGACTTTCCGCGCCAGGAACGCAGAGCCATGCAAGAAGCTGACACAGGTGTCTGAAAAATACTAGGGCCCTGAAAGGGATGTCCTTAACCCTAGAAATCAGTTCGCAGAACGGGGAGGATGGGTGGGGCGGTAAGGAATCTATCACTAACTACTGTCTCTTACAGATATATCGTTACACAAGTTAGTAACTTGTGCATCTGAAAGAGACACGTTAGTGATAGATTCCTTACCTTAGAATAGATACCCCAGCAATACCAACCCCGGTGGTGGGTCTGCGAACAAAGATCAGACAAGGAAGTCCTGGAGGACAGAACGGCCAAAGAAGCCGTCCCTCCGGACCTGACTGTCAAGGCAGTAATGCTTAGTAAACGTGTGCAGCGAGGCCCACGTAGCCGCCTGACAGATAACCGGCAGCGGAACACCGCGGCCCAAGGCCGTGGTAGCAGCCGTTGCCCTGGTGGAATGGGCACGCAGCCCAACAGGAGGTTCCTTTTTAGCCAAAGAATAGCAGGTCTTGATGCACAAGGTAACCCAGCGGGAGATGGTCCTCTTGTGCACCGCCCGACCTTTTTGGCGCCCACGTAGCCAACAAAGAGCTGGTCATCCACCCGGAAGTGTTTTGTGCGGTCAATATAGAAAGAGAGCGCACGTTTTGGGTCCAGACGGTGGAGCCTCTCTTCCTCTCTGGAAGGTTGCGGAGGCGGAAAGAAGGTGGGCAAAGTGATGGTCTGCCCAATGTGGAAAGCAGTAACCACCTTTGGCAAGAAGGACGGACGCGTCCGAAGAACAACCTTGTCTGGATGAACAGACAGAAAGGGAGGTTTGCAAGATAGAGCCTGGAGCTCACTCACCCGCCGAGCGGAGGTGATGGCCACCAGAAAGGCTGTCTTCAGAGTCAGAAGACGAAGAGGACAGTTATGTAGAGGCTCAAGGGAGCGCACATTAAAAGGTAAGAACCAAGTTCAAGTCCCACTGAGGCATCACAAACGGAACAGGAGGGAAGAGGTGAGTAATGCCTTTTAAGAACCTGTTAACAACAGGGGACTTGAAAAGGGAGGGCTGATCAGGGAGCCTGAGGAAGGCCGAGATAGCACAAAGATAACCCTTGATGGTACCCAGGGCAGAACCCTGTTGGGCCAAAGAGAGAAGGAACAGAAGGACCTCAGAAAGAGGGGCAGAAAGGGGATTCACAGCCTTTGCTGTGCACCATGCCACAAATTTGTTCCACCTGCAGGCGTATACCACCTTAGTGGAGGGACGCCTGGCTGCCAGAATCACATCACAAACTTCGGGAGGCAAGTCGAAAGGAATCAACTGCCGCCGCTCAATCTCCACGCAAGCAGGTGTAGACTGGACAGGTTCGGGTGGAGGACCGTCCCCTGCTGCTGCGACAGAAGATCCTCCCGAAGAGGCAGACGGATCGGGGGATCTACGCTCATATTGAGTAGCTCGGGATACCAAACTCTTCGAGCCCAGTCCGGAGCCACAAGAATGACTTGGGCCCGGTCGCGCCGAATCTTCTTCAACACTCTGGGTAGAAGTGGTATAGGCGGAAAGGCGTACAATAGACCGCAACTCCACTCGTGACGCGTGCGCCGCCGAGCGAGTGCCGCCTTGGAAATTCCAACGCGCAGAACTGATGACATTGCGCGTTCTCTTCGGTGGCGAATAGATCTAACCAAGGCTCTCCCCACTGTAGAAAGAGTCCTTGCGCCACTTCCGAGTGAAGACGCCATTCGTGATCCATCATGCACCTGCGGCTGAGTTCGTCCGCCCTGGCGTTCAGGGAACCTGCCAGGTGTTGAACCACCAGGAACATGCCCTGATGTTCCAGCCATGTCCAGAGGCGCAGAGCCTCCTGACAAAGGGTCCACGACCCCACCCCGCCTTGTTTGTTGCAGTACCACATGGCGGTGGTGTTGTCTGTGAACACCTGCACTACCTTCCCTTTGACAGAGGGAAGGAATGCCTTGAGTGCAAGTCGGATCGCCCGGAGCTCCAGAATGTTGATATGGAGCCGGGACTCCGCCCGGAGACCAGAGGCCTCTGATCTCCGCCTCTCCCATGTGACCGCCCCATCCCAGAAGGGACGCGTCCGTCACAACTGTATGCTCTGGCTGGGGAAGGGAGAGGGATCTGCCCATGACCCATTGCCGGTTCGAGAGCCACCACTGCAACTGTTTTGCAGTCCCCTCCGAGATCTGGACGTGATCGGACAGGTTGCCCTGGTGCTGCGCCCACTGGAACTTCAGGTCCCACTGCAGAGCCCGCATATGCCATCTGGCATGATTGACCAGCAGGATGCAGGAGGCCATGAGGCCCAGCAGCCTCAGGGTCATCCGTGACCGAAACCCAGGATAAAGGCCGAAAGATCGGAATCATAGCCTGAATATCCCGGACTCGCCGTTCGGGAGGATAGGCCCGAAACTGCGTCGTGTCCAGAACTGCTCCGATGAAAAGGAGCTGTGGAGAAGGAATTAGATGCGACTTCGGCACATTGATGGAGAACCCCAGCGAGTGCAGGAGTTCGGCCGTAGTCTGGAGGTGGGAGACGACTGCCTGGGACGAGCCCGCCTTCAGCAGCCAGTCGTCGAGGTAGGGGAAGACTGAAACCCCTGCCCGGCGCAGATGAGCTGCGACCACCGCCATCACTTTCGTGAACACCCGAGGGGCACTTGTAAGGCCAAAGGGAGCACGGTGAACTGAAAATGCTCGGGGCCTACCGTGAACCGAAGGTAACGCCGGTGGGCCGGCAGGACGGGGATGTGGAAATACGCGTCCTGCAAGTCCAACGCTACCAACCAGTCTCCAGGGTCGAGGGCAGTCAAGACCTGAGCTAGGGTGAGCATCTTGAACTTCTCCTTCCGGAGGAAGCGATTGACGTTCCGGAGGTCCAAGATAGGACGCATGTCCTCCTTGTCCTTTTGGGCACCAGAAAGTAGTGGGAGTAGCAACCACGCCCTACTTCTGGGGTCGGAACATGCTCGATGGCCCTCTTGGTCAAGAGGGCCGTGACTTCCTTCCGTAGAAGCACCAAGTGATCCCCTGACATGCGGTGGAATTGAGGTGGCATGGCTGGGGGGTGGTCTCGAAGGGGAGGGAGTAGCCCTTCGGACAATGTCCAAGACCCACCTGTCCGAGGTGATGGTGCGCCAGTGGGGAAGGTGATGGCGGACCCTGCCCCTACTGGCGTGCCATGCACCTGAAAGGAGGGACTAGGAGGGCTTGGAGGCCGCGGACGGGTTGGAGGTGGTGGCCTGACCCGCACGCTGGTTGCCCGATCCGCCACGGCGGAATCCACGTCCTCGGCCACGCGAAGACGCCTGCTGCGCGGGCCGGTGGCTGGGCTGCTGACGTGAAGGGCGCCCCTACCGTGGCCACGATAGGGGCGAAAGCAGAAGGCAGCGGAGGGCGTGTAGCAGAAAGGCCCAGGGACTTTGCAGTAGCCCGTGAGTCCTTAAAGCGCTCCAACGCATGGTCTGCTTTGGACCCAAAAAGACCGACTCCATCAAAGGGCATGTCCATGAGAGTATTCTGGACATCCCCTGAAAAACCAGTGGTTCTCAGCCAGGCGTGGCGCCGGAGCGCCACTGTCGTTGCAATCGACCTGCCCAGCGAGTCGGCGGTGTCAAGGCCACAACGGATAGTGTATTTGGCCGCATCCCTTCCTTCCGCAATGGCGCGGGAAAGCAGTGCCTGGACCTCCTCAGGGCACTGGGGCAAAACATCCGCCACCGAATCCCACAGGGAGTGGGTATATCGGCCCAAAGACAAGCGGTGTTAACGGACCGCAAGCCAGCACTGGAGGAAGAAAAACCTTTCTTCCCAAACTGATCCAGGCGTTTGGATTCCCTATCCGGAGGAGGCGGTAGGGAAGGCGGTTTGGGGAAGCGGAGGCTTGGACAACCAAGCTCTCAGGAGTGGGGTGGACAGAAAGAAACAGGGGTCGCCCGGAGCGGGGCGATGGCGTCGTGACACGTTCCGATCCACAGGAGCCCCTGTGTTGGGCTTGGACCAGGCGCCCAAAGAACGTCAGTGAGGCGTCGTTAAACGGCAGCACAGTCTCCGCAGAGGAGGCTGCCGGCTGAAGCACCTCTGTCAATATGTTAGGCTTGACCGTCAAAGTAGGGAGCTGGAGACGTAAGGCCCCAGCAGCCCTACGCAACACCGTACCAAAATTGGCCCCCTCCTCCGTAGCCACGGGAGGGAGACAGCATGCCAGTGTCAGGAGAAGTATCCAGACCACTGGCCTCCCCTAGACTCTCTGTCCAGTCCTCATCATACTGACAGTTGCGTGTCAGAGGGTCATCAGACCCCTCCCAGTCCCTCCTGGTCCTCCTCTGGTTCAAAATAAGGAGGAGGAGGGACATTTGGGACCCAAGGTCCCATCGGAGCCGGAGCCGGCGTCGAGCGACGTCGCTCCGGGTCCATGTCCGGAGCCGGAAGGAACTGGGGGACGACGCCGCCCGGAGCCCAGGGCGGCGTCGAGCTGGCACCGGAGACATCGGCGCCGGCGGGAGGTGTCGTGAGGTCGACCGGCGTCGATGGGGGTTGTGGAGCCGGGATCGAGGCCGGGGCCGAGCCGGAGCCGGGATCGAGGCTGGAGGCTCGGGCGGCGCCGGGGCCGGGCCGCCGGCGACGCCGGAGCAACCCCATCAGGGCCCGCGGGGCCCGAAGGCGCACGGAGGGGCCTGAAGGCCCGAAGAGGCGGGCCATGGCCGACAGGAACTCCTGTACCTTGGCCGGATCCGCCCCCGAACCCGGGAAGGGCGGGTATGGCGGGGCGACTCCACAGGCAAGTCCGGGGCCGCGGGGGCGGGGAGCGGTGCCGGGAGGGGCCTCAGCCGAGTCGCGAGACCGGCGAGGCGAAGTCCGAGAGCGACGATGCTTCTTGGACTTCTTGTGCCTAGACTTACCGGACGAAGAAGACTTCGACGCCGACGACCGGTGTGCACTCCGCGAGCGACCCCTGGACCTCTCACGCGACCGGGGCTTCCGCGGAGCCGAATGCCGGGCCTCGAGGAGCTTTCGAGACCGCTCTCGCAAAGCTTTCGGGTTGAGGAGCCTGGCATTCGGGACAAGACTCGGTGTCGTGGCCTCGGCCGAGGCAGAAGAGACACTCCCAATGCGGGTCGGTGACGGACATCATCCGCGCACAGGCGCCGCATCGCTTGAAGCCGGGCATCCCTACGACACCTTAAAGTTGGAAAAAACAGTGAAAAAATCACCAAAAAGTATGGTCAAAAATTGACCAGGGCACTGCTCTTCCCGGATCTGCGCTTACTGGCGCGGAAAAAGAAGAACTGACGTCAGCGCGCAGGGGCGGCGCCTAAGTACTGCCCGCGACGTCATCCCGGCGATCACGACGCCCGGCGACGGACGCGGAGCCGCACGCACGCCGCCTACCGGCACGCGCAAGGGTACTGCTACGCAAAACTTTCCGGATCCAGCCTGACGCCTGGGGATATTCTAAGGTAAGGAATCTATCACTAACGTGTCTCTTTCAGATGGAATGTTCTGACCATTGTTGGCATAATTTACACATGGAATAAACAGTAACAGTGTTATGTTGCATGGATTGGGAATATCGGGGATCAGGACTATTTGATTTTAACCCAGATGTGGAGTTTAAAAAATGAGCATGACAAACATTAGTGTCCACTGGCTATATCAACCACCCTCCTGGAGCCATAAGTGAAGAATTAAATGAACTATTTTGTATCATACCATAATTGATCTTTAATATAATGTGTATAAGATTGCCAATCATAGAGAGGTGCAAAGGATGGAATAGTCTGAGTATTCAATTCTTTAATTTTAGCCAGTCTCATACAAGTAGTTTGTTGGACCATATCATTTAGAAAAATTATTTGTGAAGGTATGTGACATGCACGAAATAAAGATTCTGTAACTTGGACTTGCCAGGACTTAGTGCTCCACATTGATTTCAAGTTGATACTGTCTTTCCAGTACTCATAGCCGTTTAAGGCTATTTCTTCAATAAAGGAAGCCATATAGATTAGCTTAGTTTGAGTGAGCATATATTTCTTCAAGGGAGTAGGAACCAATTTAAAATAGTATGATTTTGGGTCTGATGCGTTATAACCAGTGAAATGCGTGTACTTAATTTTGTGCGTTTTTGAGCTACCCTGAGGTGGAACTGGGCAATGCTCCCATTGCGTAGAATTATATTGGGGACGCGGTCCACTAATCCTATGCAAAAAATGATGTCCATAATGTTGATAACAGAACAAATCAGCATAGTTAGCAGAATTTAAATACCAATCCATAGAGTCAAAGACAGTGTAATATTGCAGTTCACAAAACATCAAATTCACAATATCAACATCCCAATCATCCGTATGCAATGCAGGTACTATGACATCACCCATGGAAACACAAAACACACATGATATCTGCAGGGTCTCCGTAGAAACAAATACATCGAACTGTACTTTATCCCATACAATTCCATCAATGGCTGGAAATGTTAAATAGGGACCGACCGGTCTCTTCATTTTATGTGAGGAAGAATGAGGAGCCAACACTCCGTCAACCAATTCTGCAGCAGACACTCAGGGAGATAATGGTCATTGATTAAAAGGAAAAAAACTGTCACAAATCCAATCCACATAAATAAAAATACCATTGAAAACACAATTCAGATATATATCCACGGTGGGACCAGATAAGCGTGTTTTAACCACGAGATAAAAACACAAATCTGCTATGGTGGTGGGGGCAAAAAGAAGACATTGAAGAACTGTCCAAAGAAAAGTTATCTTGATCAATATAGTAACCAGAAGAACTCAGCTGGAACAATGGAGGCTGCAAATCTGTATGGATACTCGGTTCTCGTACCGCAAAAGGGGCATCAACTGGAGGACCAGAATAAACAATGTCCATTACTGAATGTGAAGAAGGTGTAACAGGTATCAGGTAAGCTGATCTCGATATCCCCCTCCTGCAGTCGGGGAGAATCAGCAAGGATGGTGCTCACGGGCTGTAAAGCAACATTCTGTGTAGGAACACCTCGGGCATACTATTTAGGATTGGCCATGTGGTGTAACTTGACATGTTCAATTGAACCAAAGAGATTTTCTTTGTATCCAGGAAGTGTAGGCAAAATTACAGTTCTGGTACCCTGAAAACCAAGCACTGGAACAGAAGCACGGTACGGGGGACCAAATTCTTTCTTGATCGCCACCTTTTCACAAACTAAATCACCAACTTTAGGAAGCCAGCATGTAACAGAAATCTGAGCAGCCGCATTCGATTGAAGAGAAGAAGGCAAATGACTTTTAGCCTGAGTATCACAACATTTTTGTAGTTCCTGCAAGACAGCACAGTGGTTATCTACGTCAAAGGCTGCAGCTGCCACCACAACGTCTAGACCATCAAGGTCTGGAACATACAACTTGATGCCAAAGAGCATTTCATACGGGGTCCGCCCACCCAGAGAACCTTTAGGGAGGTTATTAAGCGCTCGCTGAACCACTTAAAGATGAGTTAACCAGCCACGGTCTGTACCTAATACTCTTGCTGTTAAAAACCCCTTAAAGTCACGGTTAATCCGCTCCACAACAGAATTACCCTCAGGCCTATATGGGAGAAATGCACCTGCACCCCCATCAACACCATTGAATCACGGTACGCCTTAAGAGGCGAAAGCCGGACCCTGGTCCGAATGGAAAGCGCCACAGGTATAAGTTCCGACAAAGACATGCAAATCTTTAGTAACAGTTCGAGCATCAGTCGAGAGCTGTGGCCAGAACCAGAGGAACCTAGAGCAAGAATACACTGCAACCAAAATATACATGAATGCATTATCTGAAACAAGTGGACCGCAAAGACAATTTAAATACAGCCAAACAGCTGATATGAAATATAAAGATGAGTCTGAAATGGACGGGACACAGTAGCACATTAAATTTGCTGACAAACATCACAACATAGGACATAACAGCGAGTCTGTTGGTATAGACCCCGCCACCAGTAACGTTGCTGTAAGAGAGAAACAGTGGCCACAACCCCTGCATGTGCAGAAGCTATGCCTTCATGAGCGGCCATTATTAAAGAGTGTCTGCGGTCGAGGTTTGGTATCAGGCGATCACCAACCCCAGGAAATGTTGCAAAGGGAACCTTGTCAGTAGTTAACTGATAAGTATATTTAGAAGGAAACCCTTGAGAAAAAGCAGTTCCTTCCCGACATGCGGCTGTAGCAGCCAAGATATCATCAATTTTAGTCACAGAATGCGTAATCGTGGCTACTCTAGTTGTGGCTACTGCAGATTTGGTGCTTCATCAGCCATCGAATTACCAACACGTGCGCTCCCGCACGTTGATGGTCCAATGTATGAACAACATGTGTAAGCGATCTTTAAGATGAGCCACCTTTACCCAAAGCATTTTATGCTTTATTGTGCTGCCTTTTGAATCTCGAAAGTAATTTTGGTTCCATAAGTGTAAATTGTCATTGTATGATTGTACACAATAAAAAAGAGTCACACATCACAAGGGTAAGGGACTTAGGATCAGAATGCTCGAGAGCAAGAAGCACAGCTCTCAACTCGGCCGATTGTGCCGTGCAGTCACCCAAGGAATGTGTACGAATGATACTGGAGTGCAAACACCATCCACCACAGTGCCTACAACAATAGCACAAGCTGCACAATAAGTCTGCTTAGAACCAATGGCTGGTTGTGCCGACCTATCAGTATAAAAACATCATTTATACTGATCAAGAGGAAGAAGCGATGAAGGTGGAGGATGGACATGTTTGTATTTAAGAAACTCTTGTGTCTGTAAAGACCAGTCAAAAACAAAGGAAACATCAATAGACATCAAAGACGTAGCCCATTTAATCCAACATGGGTGAAGGGCTTTAGAATTAGGAACACTTGCCTTTGTGACCGCCTCTAAGGCAGGCACAGGTGAAACTACAAAGATGTGTTCACCTTGAGCGAGAGGCCGTTCCCTAAGGATGGGCATCTGTACTGCAGTTAAAACGTTTTCAGAAGATGAAAAACGCATCTAAGCAGGTGTGTACAGATGCAATTTATAAGCAATGGGAACAGTGTCACCCTCATTGAATGTGACTGCATAGCAAGTAGATCAGACTGTAAATCCCATAAGACATTAGTATGATCTGGAAGCCATGACGAAGAAGAAACATTTGGATGTATTTAAGAATAAAGAGGTTTAATACGTTGAGCATAATTAGGAATGCGGAAGTTTAAAAACCCAACAAGAGACAGCAATTTCTTGAGGGAAGAAGGGGTTGCAATTGTGCACACTTCTCCAAGAAAGGAGGAGCCAAACCTCCAACCACAAGAGTTAATTCATAACCAAGAAAAAGGACAGCAAGAAACGCAATGAGAGACTTTGCAAAATGTAACTTGTAACCAAGTGCAGCGAATCGCATAATAATGTGATCCACTCTCGCCAAATGTGGATTTAATTCATCGTCGGTAAGGTATATGTCATTGACATAGGACAAAGCGTCAGGATCAATGTCATGTAAAAGGGACACAATACGTGCCGCAAAGACACCGGGGCGATTCTTATACCCAATGGGTAAACCGGTGTAGCGTCTCTGGGAACCGAGGGCGGTAAACGTGGACCAATCATGGTACTCAGGAGCGAAGTTGAGACTCAAAAACCCATTAGAAATGTATAGCAAAGTTTTAAACTTTTTACGGACGATATTATTAATCATGGCCATACTGTGTGTGTTCTGCACTGAAAAATTGCGTGTATGACTATTCAAATGTCTATAATCTAAGACGATGCGATAACAGCTGTCAGGTTTCAAAACCAGAAAAAGAGGATTATTCATAGAAGATACACATGCCTCAAGAACACCCTGATAGTCCAGCTAAGAATGTCTTTAACGGACACTTTTGCGTCACGTTTAATTGGATATTGAGGCTGCGGTTGAGGGGTAGAACGTATTGGAAGAACATGTTGCGGAGAGTTCACATCCTAACCAACTTGGTTGCGGTACAGGGCAGGAGCCAAAGCAAGGTCCCACTCAGAAGCATATGCATGTTGCGTCTCCTCAGGGATGAGATGCGAAAAAGAAAAGACGAGAATATTGCCCCCCCCCCCCACCCCGAGGACAAGCGAGAACAACGGAGGGAGGCCATTCGACCTCCCTCAAAAAAATGTCATAAGTCGTCAAATTATCCCAAAAAATAGAATTAATGGTGCATTCAATTTCAACTTCCAATCTGAATTGTCAAATGATAAAGGCGATCAGGAGGTGCAATGCAGGTATCCGCTGTCTCAAATGTTTCAGTTGCTTTCGCCTCCAGAAACTGATGGAGTGTCTGGCACACCACAGTGACCTTTGCCGCTCTGTCGAGGAGAGTCACCGCCCAACTCCTGCCCAGGAGAAGTGTTCTCACCGACTGGGGCATATTTCGCTGATAAAGCAGAAACCTTCTTTTGGAAGGGGGCTCTATATGGAGGTAGTTCCTCCCTCTTGACTTTAGCATCAAAAGAGAGCTGCGTGTCCTGTTTAGGCTGCACGGACTCGCCTTGCCTGCAATCCTGTCACCCGCCTCAGTCGTACTATTGATCAGACGATTCCTAAAAGGAACGAGGAGAATGAGGATCAGGAACCTGAAAATGCTCCAGTGTCTTCATTTTAGTGCGATCACGCATATCATAACGTCGCTCAGAAGCGTCCGGTTGCGGTGACCCGCCACAAGACCTGGGCTTCTGTTGCTGCTGCCTCGATTTATCCCGAGACTTCTTAGGAAAAACCGAATGAGCATCCTTTCCAGGAAGTGGTTTGCCTAGAGATTGTGCAGATGGTCTGGATCCCAAACTATTTCAACCCAAAGATGTATAAACATCGGAAATAATAACATGCAACTCATTCACTAGGTTGGCAGCGGCCACTGCTGAAAGTCGCTGGCGTATAATCAAGGACGATGCCTCACCTTTAACATTAGAAAGAATCATTTCAGAGATTACTGGAAATTTACCCACTAGCTTCATCCCCAAATCTAGGGCAGGACCTGCCCCATGTTCATTCTCCATGTGTTTGAGGACGTTTGGAAGAACGCTCATCGAGGGGGTGACTTAAAGTGTATACACTGTAGCAAATACTGTCCTCCAGGTGTTGCAATCAGCCAAGTGGGGGTGGTCAAACCACTAGGCAAACACATAGTAAGGATCCTATGCTTTTCCACAGGACCCGTAAGGGGTAAGACTGCAGCAAGTTGATAAATTTTTTGAGCAATCCAAAAATGAAAGTCTTCACGGTTAAGGGGCTGTTTGTCCACAATTGAGTTTATAATAGCTGGGCTAATAAGTCCTCCACCTTGAGGGGCTTTTACAGGAAGCACAGTCCGAGGTGGAGCTGCCAAAAAGGCTCAGGGGACAAACTGAATCAAACATCTATATAAATGGACTACTTGAGCATACAACAAACGTACATCCACCACTGAAGCGGTGGCATAATGTGGATATGGAGTAAAATCTGCCAAGACAGGCCATGTGGCCTGTCGATACATAAGGGGCCATGCAAACAGAAGCAAGAGGATGGATAAGGGCGCCATTAAACCAAATGTAGTGCTCCCAGGCCGTAAGAGGAAGCTCAATGATTGCATAAGGGCGATAAGCTACTATACAAGAATGAAAACTATTATCATTCGCATCAACAGCGGGGAACGTAACCCAGGAGTAAAAAACCTCAAAGCGGTATGCATGATCCACTTCGAACACAAAAACAACGTGAGACCCCGCATTGGGGACTTCATGCTGTAACAAGTGTTGAGTAACAGCTGCGCGGCAAGGAGCCGGAATCGCAACCGGTTGAGCCATATGGAAATGTAAGGGATTTAAACAGCAGCACAAAAGAGGGTTTTAACCTTTTGAAATCCAGGCTTGAAAAACCTACATCAATAGGAAGTGCCTACAAACTGTGGAGGTAAAGCCCCTGCACCACGGACGTCTCTGTGAAACGCTGCGAGGATATTGTGGATGAGCACAAGCACTACTCAAGGGTCCAGCAAAGAAGTACCAGACCAAACGTTGGCAGTGCCATGTTGCAGGTATTCTGCGAAAATCACAGAACTATGCTTGGGATCATAGAACCTTAGCAGGCAGGGACTGAGTTATCTTACCATCTTAGTACCCATGAGCCCGGGACCGACTACCTATAGTGTCTCCCTTGCCCCCTACTCACTCACAGAGGAACAAGTGATTAGACACCCCAGAACACAACACTCCAGACCCTCTCAGGAATCGTGGTGACAGAACATACTCTTTCGCTCTCACACTCGTACTTGTCCATACTAAGATCTGACAGAGACACAAGAAAAGTTTAAAATATTTATTTTAATTATCATGCTCTAGTATGTAGTATACGTGCCACAATAAGTAAGCAGATGCCTAACACAAATACGGTAAGCATAGAAAGTAATGAGTAAATCATAAAAGGAGATGTCATTGTATAAGACAGGGTAAGCTAAGCCCCCTCCCCTTCAACAGAAGCAAAGTGATTATATATCAAAAGATATCTGTGTGTTTACAGCGGACCCCGTGCTTTAGCATGCACACATGAAGGTTCTACATCTCAGGCGTAGTCGCAATCTCGCCTGTGTATTTGTCTGTGTGTGCATGTAATGCTAGAGGAAGTGGTGCACAAATGTGCATTATGTTGTACATTGAGAAATGAAGTTTTGACCATTGACTTTAGATAGCTCCAACTCCATCTTGAATTCTGACTCTGTTAGGTTATTCGCGCTCAAGGTTGTTTTCCTCTTTGAGGGTGTTGTTGTACTTATGAGATGTTTTCTACTTTTGCTGGGTTCACTAAGATAACGGGCTGGAACATGTAGTGTGGGAGCAGGAGGAGAATGCGTGAGAAATCCTTTGCCTTGGAATGCTTGAAGGAGCCCGGCCAGCACCAGTGAGTTTCCTTGCCGTAGAGGGTTTCTTTTCGCAAACTCCTCATGCATTGAGAATGTTATAAAAACTG
The DNA here is from genome assembly GCA_963921515.1 of Calotriton arnoldi. Lineage (NCBI taxonomy): Eukaryota > Metazoa > Chordata > Amphibia > Caudata > Salamandridae > Calotriton > Calotriton arnoldi. The sequence continues at coordinate 930,339 of CAWUFW010003448.1, forward strand.
GGGTTTCTAGGCTCACAACAGGGCTCATTCCTGAGAGGTGGTCGCATCTGCTCAGTGCTGCATTTCCCGCTTGAGGAGTCTCTTGACCCCAGGGACTGTAATTTGGGATCTCCCAGTCTTGTGTGGGCTAGGATGAAGATATTGCAGCCGGTGAGGTATTTTCTATGATCATTGGCAGGGCTTTAAGTGGGATGAAAAAACTGGGGGGTCTCTCAAAGGGGCGTGGCCAGTGTAATTAAGGGCGTGGCTTAAAACACAATCTAAAAATGCAGAGAGAAAATGACTCTCTTTAAAGGATTTCCCTTCCCCCTACAACGCTCACCTGGCATGATGTCCTGCCTTTTTAACTTCTCCACTAGTGGGAAGTGAGCAGTGTGAGCAGCGCACATCAATGTGCCTGCTGTCACTGCAGTCCGGAAAAAACGGACCGCCTGTGCCAGGGCACAAAACAGAGCCCGATAGAGACCCGTTTCGAGGCCTCCGTAAAAAAACTGCCGGTGCTCAGACCCGGTGAGACCCGGCCCACTTAAAGCCCTGATCATTGGTATTGAGATACATAAATACATGTATAGTTATTTCTACATGAGTTTTTGTCTGTGTGCTGAGTGACCAGCCTGTGAAGTATTTCCGTTCTTAACTATATATTTATATAAATACAGTTATTCTCCTATACATTTATTATTTCCTTGCATTTCACTTGTGAATGTTTCATTATCTGACTTGTAAGTGTTTATTATTTGCATGTGTTTTGCAATAAATATCTGCTTGAGTTTTATCCCATGCATTTGCTCATTATTATTTGCTTGCACATATATATGTATATTTACATTTGCACATTGTTTTATCAGATTCATTAGACATCTGGGAAAGTCTTTCGGTTAGAGAGTGTTGCACTAATAAAACCCCACACTTTATTCTGAAATTGTCTTTCGATGTGCCTTATTTGATGAGTGTGAAGCCCCCTTTACAGGTGCTTTCTTGCTTTACCGAGTGCCTTTGCTGGGGAGTGCTGAATTCTTTTATTTGGGAGTGTAAAGCAAGACAGTGCATACCTATATGACAAAGAGTACGTGTTCCCAAACAGCTGCATTTGTGTGTTTTGTCTATGTGCTAGAGCCTGACCAAAACAGAATGACAAGGGGCATTGTTGTTTGACCTGGTCTACGGTGTTCAGACTAAATTTCAGGAAAGAATAGAACACAAAAACAACAGTAGGTTCTTTGAGAAAATACAGAGTGGCACATAGCAAAATATGTGTGCATAGTAACGTGTGCAAAGTAAAGACTGCAGCGTGTTCATGCTAACATAGGGAAAACGACAATAGGCCTGCACGGGACACATGACACCGATAAACATTACTGTCCATGTATGCTGACGATGCGCTGTTAATATTTGGGGACCCAGCAGTTAATATGATCCCTGTTATTGAGGGATTGTGGAACTCGGCCGCTGATCGGGCCTGCGGATTAACTGGGATAAGTCCACCATGGACCCCTTGACCAGTGCTGCCACTAGACCTGACATACCATATCCGCTACAATGGCAAGATACTTCCATTAGATATTTGGGTATCCCTTACCACACAGACATCCCTACCATGAACCAGTTAAATTATGTTCGTTATATGGACACCCTGCAAACCCAGGTTGACCGTAGGATTACCCTGCCCCTCTCTTTAGCGGGCAGAGTGGCTCTGATGAAAATTATTGTTTTGCCTAAGCTGCTTTATTTGTTTCAAAACATTCCCATCCACTTAAATAAGGCCGCCTTTACTCAATTGCAGTCTCTCATGATTAGATTTGCATGGGCAGGCCGCGGGCCGCGGATTGGGTGGCATACATTGCAGCTTCCATACCGTAAAGGGGGCTTAGCTACCCCACATTTTGAGGTGTATTATTTGGCAGCTCAGGTACAATTCATTCACCATTGGTTTCATAACAGTTGACAGGCCCTCCCATTATATTGCTGGGAAGGGTTTAATCTCCCCAGTGCTCTGCCTGCTGCTCCATTTGTGACTTTCCCGAGACCGTCCCGGGAGAACCATACTGTTCGCTGTACCGTTTGGGCCTGGAGTAGGCTGGCTTCACTGTGCAATGTTTCCATCCCGTATTCACCCCAGGTGCCCATCAAGTACTACCACAAGCAGCAGCTTGATTGTCCCCCACAACAGCTGAGAGTGCTTGCACAGAAGGGTACTGTGACAATGGGCGATCTGTTCACAGCACAAAGTTTAAAATGTATCCGGAATACCAGGCTGAATGCCCGGCTATATCATTAGATGCATTTTCATATGGTAAGCTCTCATGAAATTCGCCGTTTGTTTACTGGGTTCCCGGAGGAGCCTCCTATATGGCCTGTTCTCATAATATTGCTTTCCAACCCACTTCTATATAAACTAATCACAAGAGTATATACTGCAGTGATAGAGTGTATGCCTACGGAGGCCCCACGGGCTCGTATGGCATGGGAGGGTGATCTGGGTCTTTGTTGAACAATGGGCATTTTGCGGTCAGCAAACAAAGGAGGTGTCCCCCAACACTAGATATCGACTTAAACACTTTACATTTTAATTAAGAGCATATCTCTCACTGGTTGATTTCGCACGCTATTACGGCATCAATTACACCAAATGTAAGAGAAGTTGGGTGCAGATTTCCTCCACTTAGCATACCTGCCCAGAGGTGGCTACATTTTGGAGGCAGCTGATCGTTGCGATGCCAGACATGACAGATAACGTTTTTCAACTGGCTCCTGTGATTGCTTTGTTGGGTTATGTCAAGGAAGTAGATACAACGTTCCACAAATTCATGGCCATGGGTCTGCTCCTGGGTAAGCGTAAAGTGGCCATGGTGTGGGATGACAGGGGAGTTCCGAAATTCCAAGATTGGTTATTGGATACGTCATTATGTGAGAACTGGTTCGGGACTCATGCTGCTACTCTTCAGCATTCCGTCCATCATTTGTTTGCTGTAACACTTTTCGCCCTAAGTGGGATGGGTATGCCCAGACGTGGGTCCCTTGCTCACTGTGCCACTGGATTCAAGCTAGCCTGGCTGAAGAAGGGTGACATACCCTGAAACCGGTCCCAGGATGCTTGTTTCCGGTCCAGGGGGGACCTGGCCTGGCAGTTCGGTCTGGACTGTTCCCATGGGGCACAGGGTCAAGACTGATTTGCATATGGCTGGGTCCAAACTGGGGTGGCGTAGTGGGCAAAAGAACGATGGATTTAACCCAGATCTTTTGACTGGGGGAGAATGTTTGCATTGTCAGCATTCCGTCCATCATTTGTTTGCTGTAACGCTACTCTTCAGCTGGCTGCTCACCCCCAGGATGTTTGGGACCCTCTGAGATCCTATTTATTGAAACTGCACCCTGAGTGATGGCCCTCTAGGGACTATACTAATGCTATACTGTCGGACATACCTTGACATTTGGAATTCCTTGACCTGTTTACGTAAGTCTGTTTGAATTTGACTACATATGTATAGTGGCACTCTGACATGCTGGAACTTTCTTTTCACTGTATTGCTATTTTGTAACGCTGTTGTGATATGTTTGTGCTATTTGGCAAAATGCTTGTCTAGTCCGTTTTCTCTCCTATCATGCTATGTACTGCAATGCTGAAGTCATGTTTGCAGTTGTTATGGGTTGTAAACTCTTGGTATAATTAAATAAATAAAAAGAAGAAGAACATGTTCTACTTAAATATCGCACAAAAATCCTTGCTGACCAGTACATTTCTTAATAGAGTGTGCAACACCTTGATTACTCGAGATGACATTTTCAAGTCTTACAGAATATGTCAAAAAATTATTAAATGTAAGTTGCCCCAACATTGCCATATATATATTTACAGCATCTTATATCACCACTACTCAAGAGCTATCATCTCGTTGATAATCATTAGCGTGTCAAGATACTTCCCAAAAAATAATTTCAGTCACGCTATATCTTGGTTTAATACAGCACTGGTAGAGCATGAACTGGTCATAGATGTGTAGGCAATTAAGGAATGGGAGGAAGAGAGTATTGTTCTTACTCCTGCGGAATGGTACCATTTGATTCCTTTATCTTGTACTGTTTTATTAGCTATAAAAATTCAACTGCAGTATTTATAGAGAACTTGGAGACTATATAACACCAACACAAATTGAGTCAATTTAGTGAAAAAATAACCCTTTGCCCCTGATATCAAGCGGAAGGTACTGATCATGTACAAATGTTAATATTCAACTCAACGGGATCAAATCATCAGGTTTTTGGAGAGAATCCTCCACCAAAGGCTTTAGGCTGACACAAAGAAATGTGAACTAGTTGACTGAGGATAAAAGTAGGTTCTCTCTCCATATTCAGAGGTACTATATGCTGTTTTTGATACAGCTCAAAATATCATTGCTCAATAATACTCCACTAGCTTTTGAGTTACCACCTTTTAAGCCATGGCTTGAAGATTTAAACATGCAGCTATCGGTATTTGCTTATCAGAGGAAACATGGAGGACAGTGTATATCTTTGTACAACATCCCCTTTAATTTTTTTTCTTGACTTTCACTTCCTTCCAACTTTCTTAGACATAATTTCCTGACATAAATGCTTATGTTTTAAATGACAAATATTTTCAAACTTTCACTACAGCCAAAACACATTCAACTTAGTCTTCAGGCTGCTTGTGTGAATACAAAATCTTTCTTATTTTGTGCTTCTATGTAAGTGCTTTGTTGTCCAGTCATAGTAATTCATTTTAATGATGATAGCCACATGTATCAGTCTTAGCAAAAGAGACTATGTTAACCAAGAATTATTTATTTTGGAATCGGATGAGTCAAGTGCCTCCAGATGTATCCACAGAGACCAGTAGGCAATATGCAATCTGTCCTATTAAAAGTCTACAATGAGGATCCCTAAGAAATATAAAGCTATCACCATTTCCTCACTGTCTTGAAAATCATATTTGACATTTACAATTAATAATATGCAGTTGCACTTGTGCCACTATTCCTGAGGCTTATTAAATTCTTCTCTTTTCTTGGTGAACCAAATTTGGAACGTGAGGTGTGGTACTCAACACCATTTGCACTACAGCCAGCATCAGTGAAAACACTTAAGTTGAGGCCCTAAGCTGTGGTTGCATTGATATGGGCCGTCGCTGCGCTACTTGCATCACTAGAGCAGTCAGAGTAATCACAGGGGGAGAATTTGGACACAAGGAAGGTGCTGCCAGCTCAATTTACATAAGTCTTTGCCTCTGGCAATTTGCACTCCTGGAAGGGATTTCTACCACAACTCCACTTTCAATGTCACGATTTCCAACACCTGAAACATGGCTTTCCAAAAACCACATACCTCGCTCAGTTCTTTCAAAGCAGAAGAAGAACTAACATTAGGCTTGGGTTTCTCCAATTTAGGAACAAATTCAAAGGAAGACTCCTGAGCGCCGGATATGTCAATGCTACATATCACAGCATGAAGATGAAGAAGATCATATCTCCTTATGTAATCTTTTGTTCATTCCAGCTAACTGCAGGGGTGGGTGGATGGGGGGGGTGGGGGGGATCATGACTTGAAACCTCTCCCCGGCTGGCTTTGTCTTCTTCTTTCGGACAGACTGTACATTGGAAGCCTTGTTATGTGGTGCCAAAATGGCCCTTTTTGTTTTGTCACCCACGTTTTTTGCAGAATTTTATTTCTGGTTTGCCCACTGTGACACTGTTGTCAAGTGCCCAGTGTATGTGCTCTGACCCCTAAAACATGTAGAAATTGGCTGATTCCCCGACTGCCATATTTACCTTTTCTACATGGCCACAGGTTATGGTGTGGAAATATACCCAAGGCATGAAACGTTAAAGCTCAACTGTAAACTGCACTACTCATTATGCCATCCACTAGTGTGACAAAGGAAAACATTGCTTCAGGCCTACCATTGTAGCCTAACTGCTGCAGTTTAAAACCTGATGTGCGACCGATTACAATAACCCCTTTTTACCCTTTAAAATATTATTAAGCCACCCCTATGTAAGCCTTGTAGCCCACAAAGCAGAGTGCATGGTATTTAAATGGTGGACCTATAGACAATTAATCTTACCATGTCCCTACATTGACTAGGCCCTAAAAGCTACTTTGAATGTAGCATGCATAACTGTTCTATCTAGAAAACCAGCGTAGATTACAATACTAAAACTGTTATCTTGGGAATGTGACTAGCTGGAAAAATAATTAAACCACTATTAAAAATCCAATTCTCTGTTTACGTCGGATTTTTATTTCATCTTAAAGAAAAGTAACTTTCACAAGGTTACCCATCACCTGCCTGAACTGTCAGAAGTCTAATTAGCGCAAGCCTCCCTTAGCCTCTGCTCAGCCTTGAATAAGTGTGAAAGAGGTGTGAAATGCTTCCCAGAAGCAAACAATAGGCTGACCTGAATGGACAGAGATGACACCTCTGAGCTCCACCCAATATTTTGAGTGGGGGCTTTGGGCGTCCTGTTGACACCACACAGTGAAATCCTTCTTAACAGGACAGTTGAGCAACATGTAACACTTTAAGCACACTTTAAAGGGAGAAAACAGGATGCCAAGAAAATTCTTGTGCATCCCTTGTCTGGTTACTGAAGGACCCTGCTTTTGGTAGTTGCACTTAAGTTCAATAAGTTTTTTTATTTGATTCAGACCACTGCTGAGGTCAACAAATACAAAATACATAGATATAAAACAATTATATTTGTACACTTTAAAACAGCTTTAAAAAACTCTTTAAAAACAAGTTATAACAGACAAATTAATTTGGGGGAGACTTGCACAGCTTGATTAAATCTAGAGTAAAAATGGCATTGTATCTAAAACAAATGGGCTTAATGAACCGAGCCGAGCCTCTACCAAGATCGGATTGGTACAGCTTGACAATACATGAGAAAGATCTTGTATTCCTCCATTACACAAGTCACAAATACCTGAGCAATTTTCTAGGGAATTCCATCTATAAGTATACGCTTTTAATGGAAGGATTCCTAAATCGCAGAAGAAGGATACAGCGCCTTACTCAATGCTCTAAAAGAAAATAAAGATAATGCTCAGGGGACTTACATTCTATACTTTTCTTGAATGGATTATAATGCTTTAATTGACTACAATATGCGATATCTAATTCAAAACTCATTCTTGGTATCAAATTTTTAAAAAGAGCTTCAGATGCGCTGGAGTCCAGCCCTGCTAAAGTGCTACAGTGCATCGGGACGCGTTGAGAGCTATATTAAGGTTCCTATTAAAAAATATTGTGCTGACTCAATTCCGAAAGTCTCCAGTTTTAATAAGTATCTTAGGGTTCCAGGGATAGCGTGCAAGAGGTTGTAAGCCCACCTTATTATGTTAGAGATAACTCTAGCATATGTGCTCACTAAAGATAACTCAAGAAGTAATGCTTGGACCGGGACTGATTGGTTGACATTTAACAGTTTACTTAAGATGATCCCTTCTTTCACTTTTAATGGTTGCCAGGTATTAATCTGCGTGTATTCCAAAACAAAAGATAAAATAGGTGGAATTTTCATGCGGTAAACCTCAAGCAGGGGTTGGAAGTGTCTATTCCCAGTAGAAGAATAGAGTCTCTGCAATGCCCCCACATGGATGTCTGCCTTTCGCCCTATATGTTGGAAATGGGGAGCATTTTGTAAATTTTGGGAGAAAATTCGGCCCAGATAAGTATATTCTTTCACGGTCTCAATTGGTTTACCTTTTCTCTCTAAAGGGTAAAACTTTGGTTTTTGGAATATTAGGGATCATATCGATTTAGTTCATTTAGATTTCTTTGAAGGCCAATTGGAGTATGATCTAGTATGAGAATATTGTCGGCATACATTAAGCTATGGATATCCCTTTGTGCTAATTTTGGTGAGAAATTGTTAGTTTGAAGAAAGTACCCCGGAAGGTCACTTATGTATATAGAGAACAGCATAGGGGCGAGAAGGCAACCTTGTTTCAAACCATTCATCGTGGGAATTGATTTTGATAGGCCCTTTTCTCCCCCCATTTGGACTCTACACCATGTTGCTGCATGCAATGAGTTGATTATTGTAAGACGATCTTGGGGAATCCCTAAACTCTCTAGCTTCTTCCATAGTTTTTGGCCTGTCCACGCTATCAAAAGCGGTTGTAAAATCAATAAAAGCGCAGTAAACTACTTGTGATTTACACATTACATACTTGTCAAGAACAGTTCGGAGGACAGCAATATTGTCTGTTACTGAATGTCTTGGACAGAAGCCTGCCTGCGTCATAGGAATCACTCCATTCGAAAATGCCCAGTCCTTCAGGTGGTCCAAGATGCAGGCTGCGAAGATCTTTTCAATGGCATCTAGGAGGGCGATTTGTCGATCGTTATTTGGGTTCAATCTAGAACCTTTTTTAAAAAGGGGAACCACAATACTCCCCTGCCAAGATTTTGGAATTTTTCCAGTTGCGAAGCTGTGCTGATAGAGAGGTTAAAAATTTGCTCCATTCGTCAGGATTTGATTGTAAAACTTTGATCGGAATATTGTTTGGCCCCATTGCTGCAGATGAGGCGGTTTTAATGAAGAGGGCAATCTGTGTGGACGTTGGAGCTAACAAATTCCGGTCAAGTTGGCCCTTTCTATCCGACCGCTGGCCAGATGGCTCTTGGAATTGTGGATTAGATTTATATAATTTGAGGATATGCTTTTCCAGTCAGATGGAGAGATTGGCGATGCTTGGATTGATTTCCTTATCCCCATTTGCTTGGCTACCGTACTCCAGAATGCATTGTTGTTTATACATTTTACTGCAGTTTGAATATCGACCCAGTTTTTGTCTTTTTGCTCTTGGTTTTCTTGCTCTTTTTTCCATTGACGACATATTTTCAGCTTTATTTCTTTTTGTCTTGTGGCTGAGAAGCATTGGAATTGCATTCTGGTCAAACTGTTTAGTCGTGATGAAAGAGTCTGCTCGCTTTCCATTTGAATGGGTTTTACCTTTGTCTTGCCTACTTATGTCTACCTGAAGGGTGGCCACCACTGATTGCACTGTGTCTTCGTAGCTGGTTAAGAGATCGTCTTCCTTGTTTTTATAATCTGAGATTGAGGAAAAGATAGTAATGTTCATCTTGTTGATTGCTTTAGAGTTCCAGTGTATCCGCCTATTTTTTGATTAACATCTACCCGACTGTCCAAAGAGCGCAAAGACCATGGAGAGGTAGATTGTGTTATAATTTCAATTCCCATAGTCAGGAATGCATAATCGCTTTGGTGAGTATACTGAATGTTTAACGATTGTACTTGCGCACAAAGTTCGATACTGCAAATTACGTAGTCCAGGAAGGAGGAACTACAGGTACCTATTCTTGTGAATGCAGCCGGGATGTCTCCTTCTACCCTTCAGTTTAAAATGACGCCGTTCGTTGCTGAAATATGAGACAGGAGTGATTTCCCTCGTTGTTCAGAAGAGCATTCGAGATTTTACCGTTGAAGTCCCCGACTATAATCATCGGAGGAAACCCCCTTGATTCTAAAGTTAAGATTATTTTCTCAAAGGATTTTTCCATAAGGAGATCATGTGATGAACCAGGTGGAATATATATATTAAAGAGTAGCAGGTCTTGGACAGGCTCCGTGATTTCTTTCCGACACTTGATTTTGACACATTGCACGTTCGGGAGAGAAAGCTCTATTTCTTCAAAGTCCCAATAGATTTCTTCCTTTAGGAGAATTGTGAGGCCTCCTCTTGCGTGCCCCCTTCTTATGGCCTCTGCAGCGATGACCAACAAAAAGTAGTCTTTTTGGAAAAAAGGGGCCAAAGACCATGTTTCTTGTAACATCACTATTGGTGGGGAATTTTCCAATAACAGGGCTAACTTTTCTGGATTTTTTCCGGCGATAGTCCATGAGACTATTTTTAGGTTACTGGTAAAAAGGAAGTTTTTGGACTTAGCCCAATTTTTTTTGACTGTTGAAGGAACCTGAGATTTACGCCCAGGGTTTTTCATCTGATTGTAACTCCTGGTGTATGTGCAAACGGTTCCAAATTCAACGCTCTTCATCTTGAAATGATATAATTAGAGATCCTTCTGGTGTATTCCTATGGGTTTTGAGGCCCGTGTATAGCTGACTGTTATTATGGGGGACCTCGTCCCCTTCCTTCTCTTTTAAGAAGTTGTGCTGAAATTCTTTTTCTTTGACTTCGGATATGTCAAATTCGTTTTTATGGAGAATATCTTTTTCTTTTAAAATGATAGTTGGAATTACATCAGACCAGAACTCAACTGTTGCCAGCGAAAGGAGAAATTTGTTTGGGAAGGAGACTAATTTGATTTCTGCAGTTGTAAGTGATCGAAGAAAAAGAATTTTATTGAGTAAATCTATTATTCCCACGCGGTTTAATGAGGCATTGTCACTGGGAAACAAATCTGTTAGTTCAGGATACAGGCTGTTCCTCACTACCTTGTGGATTCTTGCCGAAGGACTGCTTTACTATATCGGAATTACTCTGGCCTGAACATATTTTGCAAGTTTTGTAACAAAATTTAATGCCAGAGGGTTTGTTTCTGTTCTTCTTTGATTTCGAGTGATGGAGACAACTGATCTGTGTTTTGGGTTGCTTCTAGGTCCTTCGGGACGTGATTTGTTTCTTGATCTGCCTGTTCCGAAGAATGAGATTGAGGAAACGTTACTTTTCTTAGAGATCGTCTCGATATTCTGCGCTTAGCTCTTTTCTTATTATAATTATTTTTGGTGATTTTCCCCTGGGTATTTTTCCTTTTTTTGATTTGCTTTGTCATAAGCTTTGTTTGCTTTGTATTAGGTGTTTCAACAGGAACCTTATCTTCTTTATAAGAAGGCAAGTTAAGTAGCCCTTGCTGATTTTTCTGAGCGAAAATGGGAAACATGGGAGTGGTTATTTGGGGAGTGCTCTCCGGCAATGATTCCTCGAATTATTTACGGAGAGAATAATTGTTTATCAATAAAACGATAAGTTTTCTGTTTTTTAGGGGGCCCCCTGTTTAAGTCACCTTTTGCATTTTTCTGATAGGAGAAGTAACCGATGCTGGAGGGAAATTAAGATGCTGAGCGTTTTTGCCCTTGTCATTCTCTGAGCTTGTTAATAAGTTTTGGGCATTTTGAAGGAGTTGTTTTTCCTCATTTTATCCACAAGATGTTGCAAAATACCTGTTTGAGTTTCAAGTATCAGATCTAAATTTTACAAGTTCTTTTCTAGGAGTGATAGTATAGACTCCATGATTCTCTGCAAAGAGAAGAAGGTACTTGATATTGGTTCTCCCCTGTTAGGGGATTGCAGCGTGTTAAATAACGGAAACTCAGGGGATAGATGAAAGGTTTAGCACTGCATCAGTAAGATTACTTGGAGTGCTGTTAAATAGGTGCGGTGGTTCTTTTAAAGTTTTTGTAGATTCAGGATGTGGAACTGGCAAATAATCTATATCCGGGAGGGTATAATCGGTGTCTAGAATTTGTGGAGGCGCCTCCGTTGATTCATTTACTATTAGAAGGGTTTGATCCCGGATCTCCATAGGCTCTGTGGCTTTTGGAAGCTCTGGTGTCCGTTTTCGTTCATGATATGCTAACAGATACTGACTGATATTGGCCTTAGAGTTCTCCATCCCTGAGACTGCCTTGTCTGCAGCGTTAATTGGTTCAATTGGAGCTGTTAGATCTGCCATTTTTTAAGTGGTGGTGAAAGCTTTTGTAACTGCAGTACTCCCTGCAACTGCTCCAAAGTGAACCGCTTTGGATGTGCTTTTTATTGGTGCTTGGGCCTTACACACCCTTTTCATATAAACTGTATGGGACCGTAGCTTTTTGTAAGCCATATCGGATTAACGTGGAAATGGACAAAGATGCCTAGACTTAACAAGGCTTTCTTTCGGTGGTCTTTCTCCCTCCCCTGCAGTTACAGAAAATAAGTGTTTTCACACCTTGAGACCATGGGGCCTCGAAATTGTCGTAAGTTGACGTGTGAAGAGTATTTGAGGGGGCAACGTTATGGGACAAAAACTAGCCGGGTAGAACTGGATAACTGTGGCACTAGCTATTTTATGTTATTAAGAAATAAAACTTTGGCTACTGTAAATAGATGACTAGGCAATGAGGCGTCGTATTCGCGGGGGAGGTACCAGCTTCGGAGCCCCACCCATTAATGCTGTTGTCGAAGTCTGTGCTTCTTTCTCATTGTTCTCTTCGCTTGCTTTGCTCGCTTCTTTATGCCAGACCAAGGATAACTGTTTCCTTAGGCTTAGTAAGAGCTCTCTCCACTGCTCCTCTTCTCCTCGGTGTGCGGTGCCCTGCACAGCGCTCCGGACACAATGCGAGCGGGAGCCCTCAGGCAGGCTGCACCAGGACCTGGCCAGGCCGCTCTGCGATCACCCGGGGGCTCACTATTAGCGGGGGCCGAGTACAGCTCCCGTGCTCGCAACGCTCAGAGTACTCCTGGCTTTCAGGGGAATAGGAAGCCAGCAAAGTTGATGGGCGCTTTAATTAATATATTCTGGCAGAGGCCCGGTTCAATTTGGCTGGCTAGCAGGGCTGCAGCGACCAGATGGCATCCACGATGACACGTCAACGATGCAGGGGCCTTGAGAGCCGGAGCCGTGGGAGCTACACCAAGCTACACTAGGCCCCTTGCGCCAATGATCGCTCCGAGTAGAGTCCGCTCCGAAGAGGTGAAGTGGCCCGGCTCCTCAGTTTCACCCGCTCGCTTGCCTCAGCCGTCTCCGACCCGTTCCCGTCTACGTTCCTGTGCGTTTGCGTTCCCGGTTCTTACAGGCATTCACTATAGACCGTAACCGTTGAACTTACATAAGGTAACATTCTCACATGCGTGTCTAAGTATCAATTGTTTTATTTCGCATATTAACATCCATAAAAATATCAAAAGAAAGCCATAAAAATACAGGAAATATCAGGTACATGGAGGGATAAAATGTGTTAAAATAGAGAATCAATTATCATAACATATTCGTTCGTCGTACAGCAGTAGATTAAAAAAATACTTACAGAACAACAAACAAAAGGTCAATCCAGTAATTTTAAATGCATCAAAGCTAGTTTATGTTTTGTAAAACTCTGGAGACGCAAAACATGTTTCAAATATTTGGCACGAACTTCGCTATGAAAATCACTAAAAAACTAAAATGCTGAACATTTTGGAAAGAAAAATCCTCACAAGGGCAGAGTTTATTCTCGAGAGGATTACTCCAGCCCTAATGGAAGGAAAAGATGTTGCAAACTGAGCCCAATCTAAAGGTGGAAACAGCCACTTGCTATCACTAGAGGAGACAACTAGGACTCCATGCTTAGTGAAGTCTTAAGCAGAATAACATTTCTGATGTGGGTCTTCCTAGCTTCCAATTCTTCATTGTTCATTTTAAGGAGATATACACCTTCAGTCTTCACCTAGAATATCTTATTACTAGGATTATTCCAGAATTTCAGATACAAATCTGTCCTGCCCAAATCAGAAGTTAGTTGTTTAATATAGGTACACCAGGGTATCTTAACGGAAGTATTCAACCTCAGACTAGCAGCAATACATTTTGATTTTAAAGAAGTGGCTGCATTTGGCCAAAATGAGAGAAAAAGCAGAAGTGGGGCCAGTCTAATCTTATCTTTCATTTGCAACATACCAAACATACCAAACTCCCCATGACAGGGGTAGTTCGAGGTGCTGGAGGGAAGCCCTCAGTAGTTTCTCACAAAAAGGTTTTTCCAGAACATGCAGCAGGGTGATTTTAGCAAAACCCATTGCTCTCCACCATACATCGGCTTACACATACATCCGCTTTGGAAGATCTCCAACATACATTTGATGGGACGAATTCCCAGTTTGGAAGCAATTTAAAAAGACTGCCGCGGACTGTGCAAATTATACCCTACCTTAAGAGCTTGCAAAATGGGAGCCCAAAAATTTGCATTATCGAAATGATATCCAAATAATTAAAAACCCTGAACTTGTCCAGTTTAACAGCATTTATTTTTTTTAAAAATAAATCCTAACCCAGATATTCCTTGACTCAATAGTTGAAACATGGGGTTTTGTTCCATTTCTTCATAAATGTCATACCCTTCCAACTTGTTGGCTTTTCCTACCAATTTGCTGACCAAGCCATAATTACAGAGTCATCCATATAAGTCCATTTGTCCACTCTAGGGACGTCCTGTATAAGAGAATTGAAAAAGATTCTCCAGACTATTCGAATATAAGATAAATACAAGTGGGGCAATTACACAGGCTTATCCAACCCCCCTTAAAAGACCAAACAAGCTAGAGCCTGCTTATTTGTGCCAGTTCTAACTCTGGTAGATAAATCAGCATGTACATTGCTTAGGAAGTTGATTATCTCTGCGCCAATTCCCAAGTTTGCCAGAATACTCGACCGTTTATCCACGTTGACAGAATCAAAATCAGAGCAGAGATCCATGACGATGAATACTACCCTTCATGTCCACAGTGTACTTATCAATAATTTGAGATTAAGACGCTATTCTACTGTGCCTTAACCACTTCTGAAAACGTACTGTGATGCACACAAGATACGGTTAGAATTTCTATGAGATAAGATTTTATCCTGTATAATTCTGAGACCAACTTTCACTAAAGAGTCTATTAATAAAATTGATCTGTGGCAGCGCAGATCATTGATCGCTCTTCTTGACTATAGGGGGGTGATAATAGATTGAGATCAAGATTTAAGCAGCTTAATTCTACTATCTGCATTTAGTACATTAGTGACAATAGGGGCCTACAGTTCCAAATTGTGTTTAAATAAGACAATGGAAACCTCATCTTGTCCTGTAGTCTTACCTAGTGGAAATGATATAATCCCTTTGACCACATCGTCTAGCAAAAACACAAAGCTTTTTCCTACCGGCCTTAACTGTATAGATGGACGCAGACTAACAGAACTATAAATACTACTAAAATAGGATTCCCCTGACCAGCCAGGGGCACAAGTTACTAACTTGTGTAACGATATATCTGTAAGAGACAGTAGTTAGTGACAGATTCCTTACCTTAGAATATCCCCAGGCGTCAGGCTGGATCCGGAAAGTTTTTGCGTAGCAGTACCCTTGCGCGTCGGTAGGCGGCGTCGTGCGGCTCCGCGTCCGTCGTCGGCGTAGTGATTGCCGGGATGACGTAGCGGGCAGTACTTAGACGCCGCCCCTGCGCGCTGACGTCAGTTCTGTACACAACTTTCCGCGCCAGGAACGCAGAGCCATGCAAGAAGCTGACATAGGTGTCTGAAAAATACTATGGCCCTGAAAGGGATGTCCTTAACCCTAGAAATCAGTTCGCAGAACGGGGAGGATGGGTGGGCGGTAGGAATCTGTCACTAACTACTGTCTCTTACAGATATATCGTTACACAAGTTAGTAACTTGTGCATCTGAAAGAGACACGTTAGTGACAGATTCCTTACCTTAGAATAGATACCCCAGCAATACCAACCCCGGTGGTGGGTCTGCGAACAAGGATCAGTCAAGGAAGTCCCGGAGGACAGAACGGCCAAAGAAGCCGTCCCTCCGGACCTGACTGTCAAGGCAGTAATGCTTTGTAAACGTGTGCAGCGAGGCCCACGTAGCTGCCTGACAGATATCCTGCAGCGGAACACCGCGGCCCAAAGCCGTGGTAGCAGCCGTTGCCCTGGTGGAATGGGCACGCAGCCCAACAGGAGGCTCCTTCTTAGCCAAAGAATAGCAGGCTTTGATACACAAGGTTACCCAGCGGGAGATGGTTCTCTTGTGCACCGCCCGACCTTTTTGGCGCCCACGTAGCCAACAAAGAGCTGGTCATCCACCCGGAAGTGTTGTGTGCGGTTGATATAAAAGGAAAGCGCACGTTTTGGGTCCAGACGGTGGAGCCTCTCTTCCTCTCTGGAAGGATGCGGAGGCGGAAAGAAGGTGGGCAAAGTGATGGTCTGCCCAATGTGGAAGGCAGTAACCACCTTTGGCAAGAAGGACGGACGCGTCCTAAGAACAACCTTGTCTGGATGGACAGACAGAAAGGGAGGTTTGCATGCTAGAGCCTGGAGCTCACTCACCCGCCGAGCGGAGGTGATGGCCACCAGAAAGGCTGTCTTCAGAGTCAGAAGACGAAGAGGACAGTTATGTAGAGGCTCACAGGGGACTTGAAGAGGGAGGGCTGATCAGGAAGCCTGAGGAAGGCCGAAATGGCACAAAGATAGCCCTTGATGGTACCCAGGGCAGAAACATGTTGGGCCAGTGAAAGAAGGAACAGAAGAACCTCAGAAAGAGGGGCAGAGAGGGGATTCACAGCCTTTGCTGTGCACCATGCCACAAACTTGTTCCACCTGCAGGCGTATACCACCTTAGTGGAGGGACGCCTGGCTGCCAGAATCACATCACAAACTTCGGGAGGCAGGTCGAAAGGAATCAACTGCCACCGCTCAATCTCCACGCAAGCAGGTGGAGGCTGGACAGGTTCGGGTGGAGGACCGTCCCCTGCTGCTGCGACAGAAGATCCTCCCGAAGAGGCAGACGGATCGGGGGATCGACGCTCCTACCGAGTAGCTCGGGATACCAAACTCTTCGAGCCCAGTCCGGAGCCACAAGGATGACTTGGGCCCGGTCGCGCCGAATCTTCTTCAGCACTCTGGGTAGAAGTGGTATAGGCGGAAAGGCGGACAACAGACCGCAACTCCACTCGCGACGAAAAGCGTCGCCGAGCGACTGCCGCCTTGGAAATTCCAACGTGCAGAACTGATGACATTGCGCGTTCTCTTCGGTGGCGAACAGATCTAACCAAGGCTCTCCCCACTGCAGAAAGAGACCTTGCGCCACTTCCGAGTGAAGACGCCATTCGTGATCCATCATGCACCTGCGGCTGAGGTTCGTCCGCCCTGGCGTTCAGGGAACCTGCCAGGTGTTGAACCATCAGGAACATGCCCTGATGTTCCAGCCATGTCCAGAGGCGCAGAGCCTCCTGACAGAGGGTCCACGACCCCACCCCGCCTTGTTTGTTGCAGTACCACATGGCGGTGGTGTTGTCTGTGAACACCTGCACTACCTTCCCTTTGACAGAGGGAAGGAATGCCTTGAGTGCAAGTCGGATCGCCCGGAGCTCCAAAAGGTTGATATGGAGCCGGGACTCCGCCGGAGACCAGAGGCCTCTGATCTCCGCCTCTCCCATGTGACCGCCCCATCCCAGAAGGGACGCGTCCGTCACAACTGTGAGCTCTGGCTGGGGAAGGGAGAGGGATCTGCCCATGACCCATTGCCGGTTCGAGAGCCACCACTGCAACTGTTTTGCAGCCCCCTCCGAGATCTGGACGTGATCGGACAGGTTGCCCTGGTGCTGCGCCCACTGGAACTTCAGGTCCCACTGCAGAGCCCGCATATGCCATCTGGTATGATCAACCAGCAGGATGCAGGAGGCCATGAGGCCCAGCAGCCTCAGGGTCATCCGTACCGAAACCCAGGATAAAGGCTGAAAGATCGGAATCATAGCCTGAATATCCCGGACTCGCCGTTCGGGAGGATAGGCCCGAAACTGCGTCGTGTCCAGAACTGCTCCGATGAAAAGGAGCTGTGGAGAAGGAATCAGATGCGACTTCGGCACATTGATGGAGAGCCCCAGCGAGTGCAGGAGTTCGGCCGTAGTCTGGAGGTGGGAGACGACTGCCTGGGACGAGCCCGCCTTCAGCAGCCAGTCGTCGAGGTAGGGGAAGACTGGAACCCCTGCCCGGGCGCAGATGAGCTGCGACCACCGCCATCACTTTCGTGAACACCCGAGGGGCACTTGTAAGGCCAAAGAGGAGCACGGTGAACTGAAAATGCTCGAGGCCTACCGTGAACCGAAGGGAACGCCGGTGGGCCGGCAGGACGGGGATGTGGAAATAAGCGTCCTGCAAGTCCAACGCTACCAACCAGTCTCCAGGGTCGAGGGCAGTCAAGACCTGAGCTAGGGTGAGCATCTTGAACTTCTCCTTCCGGAGGAAGCGACTGACGTTCCGGAGGTCTAAGATAGGACGCATGTCCTCCTTGTCCTTTTGGGCACCAGAAAGTAGTGGGAGTAGCAACCACGTCCTACTTCTGGGGTCGGAACATGTCTCGATGGCCCTCTTGGCCAAGAGGGCCGTGACTTCCTTCTGCAGAAGCACCAAGTGATCCCCTGACATGCGGTGGAATTGAGGTGGCATGGCTGGGGGTGGTCTCGAAGGGGAGGGAGTAGCCCCTTCGGACAATGTCCAAGACCCACTTGTCCGAGGTGATGGCACGCCAGTGGTGAAGGTGATGGCGGACCCTGCCCCCTACTGGCGTGCTGTGCACCTGAAAGGAGGGACTAGGAGGGCTTGGAGGCCGCGGACGGGGCTGAGTTGGTGGCCTGACCCGCACGCTGGTTGCCCGAACCGCCACGGCGGTAGCCACGTCCTCGGCCACGCGAAGACGCTTGCTGAGCGGGCCGGTGGCTGGGCAGCGGACGTGACTGGGCGCCCCTTCCGTGGCCACGAAAGGGGCGAAAAGCAGAGGTTAGCGGAGGGCGCACAACAGAAAGGCCCAGGGACTTGGCAGTAGCCCGTGAGTCCTTAAAACGCTCCAGCGCATGGTCTGCTTTGGATCAAAAAGACCGACTCCATCAAAGGGCATGTCCATGAGTGTATTCTGGACATCACCCGAGAAACCAGTTGTTCTCAGCCAGGCGTGGCGACGCAGCGCCACCGTCGTTGCAAGCGATCTGCCCAGCGAGTCGGCGGTATCAAGGCCACAACATATGGTGTACTTTGCCGCATCCCTACCTTCCACAATGGTGCGGGTAAGCAGTGTCTGGACCTCCTCAGAACACTGGGGCAAAACAGTCGCCACCGAATCCCACAGAGAGTGGGTATATCGGCCCAAAAGGCAAGCGGTGTTGACGGACCGCAAGCCAGCATGGAGGAAGAAAAAGCCTTCTTCCCAAATTGGTCAAGGCGTTTGGATTCCCTATCCGGAGGGGCGGTAGGGAAGGCGGTTTGGGAGGCAGAGGTTTGGACAACCAAGCTCTCGGGGGTGGGATGTTGAGAGAGAAACAAGGGGTCGCCCGGAGCAGGGGCGATGGCGTCGGGCCACGTTCCTATCCACAGGAGCCCCTGTGGTGGGCTTGGACCAGGTGCCCAAAAGAACGTCAGACAGTGCATCATTAAACGGCAGCAATGGCTCCGAGGAGGTAGCTGCCGGCTGAAGCACTTCCGTCAGGAGATTAGTCCTGACGGCCACAGTAGGCAATTGGAGGTGCAAAGCTCCAGCTGCTCTACGCAACACCGTTGCGAAATTTGCCCCCTCCTCCGTAGCCACAGGAGGAGACAGCATGCCAGTGTCAGGGGAAGTGTCTAGACCACTGGCATCCCCAGGTTCCTCTGCCCAGTCCTGGTCATACTCACACTGCTGTGTGAGAGGGTCTTCTGACCCCTCCCAGCTCTCCTGGTCCTCCTCTGGTTCAAAATATGGAGGAGGAGGGACATCTGGGACCCAAGGTCTCATCGGCGCCAGAGCCGGCGTCGAGCGACGTCGGTCCGGCTCCATGTCCGGACCCGGAGAGAACCGGGGAACGACGCCGCCCGGAGCTCCGGGCGGCGTCAGGAACGGCACCGGGGACATCGGCGCCGGCGGAGGCGTGGTTAGGTCAACCGGCGTCGATGGGGGTTGCGGTACCACCGGAGCCGGGATCGAGGCCGGAGCCGAGGCCGGGATCAAGGCTGGCGGGACAGGCGACTCCGGGACCGGAGTCGCCGGGCGACGCCGAGCAACCCCACTGTAGGCCCGCGGGGCCCGAAGGCGCACCGGAGGGGACCTTGAGGCCCGAAGAGGCGGGCCATGGCCGATAGGAATTCCTGTATTTGGGCCGGCGTCGCCCCCGAACCCGGAAAGGACGGGTAATGCGGGGGCGGCTCCACAGGCACGGCCGCGGGGACAGTGCCGACAGGGGCCTCAGCCGAGTCGCGAGACCGGCGAGGCGAAGTCTTAGAGCGATGATGCTTCTTAGACTTTTTGTGCTTCGACTTACCCGAGGAGTGCGAAGACTTGGACTCCGACGACCGGCGGGGGCTCCGCGACCGGCCCCTCGACTTCTCACAGGACCGGGGCTTGGTGCGGCGCGGAGCCGACTGCCGGACCTCGAGGAGCTTTCGAGACCGCTCTCGCAAAGCCTTCGGGTGTAACTTCCGGCAGTCAGGGCACGACTTCGTGTCGTGCTCTCGGCCGAGACAGTAGAGACCTCTAAGTGCGGGTCTGTGATCGACATCATTCGACCACAGACGTCGCATGGCTTGAAGCCGGGCATCCCTACCGACACCTAGGAGTCGAGAAGACTCGAAAAGAAACAGTGAAAAAATCACCAAAAATTTAGTCAAAAATTGACTAGGGCACTGCTATTCCCGGATCTGCGCTTACTGGCGCGGAAAAAGAAGAACTGACGTCAGCGCGCAGGGGCGGCGTTCTAAGTACTGCCCGCGACGTCATCCCGGCGATCACGACGCCGACGACGGACGCGGAGCCGCACGACGCCGCCTACCGACGCGCAAGGGTACTGCTACACAAAAACTTTCCGGATCCAGCCTGACGCCTGGGGATATTCTAAGGTAAGGAATCTGTCACTAACGTGTCTCTTTCAGATATGTGTAGATCTTCAGGAAGAGCAGGGATGTACTAAAAAAGGTCTCTTAGCAACTTACCAAAAGAAACGTTGATCATTTGACTTGATAGCAGCTAGAAGACTCTTCTGTGGCTAAGATCAAACTGTTTCTTTGATAAATAGCTTTTTAAATCTAGGTCTCCAGAAGTGCTCAGTATTCCTAGGTATTTTTATGAGTTTTGCTATAGGTTAGAGGCTGCACTTGAGCATAAAACTGTCAAACCATCTCTTGGGATGACTGATGACTAGGAAATGTTTTCTGGATGCTGGTTATCAGAAGTGGGAATAACACAAAATGCATCCATTAAATAATTAAAATTATCTGACTACTCAAGCCAATACGTAATACGTAATACTAGAACAGCGGTTCTTTAAGTCTTTGGACCCTCAATGAATTAAGATTGGAGTCTGGGACCCCTACTGAGTCATAATTGAATGCCGGGGACCCCTGGCCTGAGCAATTTTTATGATTTGAACCTCAAAACAATAAGCAAAAATACAAAAAAAGGATAAACCATACACATGCTCAAATATTGAAATATTATTTTGTTTAATTTACAATCAAATATAGAAAGCGTTTTCAAAATTTCAATTTTACTTCTTTATTTGTATATACTTTATTCTTCTCAATTTATTATTTTTAATATTATCTAATTTTGTAAAACAGTGACCAACCTCCTCGGGGTCCTCCGACCACAGGTTAGGAACCACTGAACTACAAAGACCGCCACTTACAATTAAAAATATAAAAAGGTTCTGGATCAACAGGAGACAATTTGAAAAGTCTCTCTTGGTCCACTTCACTCACAGAAGGGGCGTAGACAATAGTGTCCCTTGGGCTGCAAGGAATATATAGCTGGACTATGATGGGGCTATGGTCACCTAGCTGATGAACTTCTGCCAACTGATTAAAACATTTGTGAGGTATTTAGACAAAAAAAATTATTCTATGCTTCTCTGGCTCATTGTTGCTTCATAGGTCAGAACCGGAGAAGAACTGTAAAACAACGTGGCCCCTGTGCATAAACTATTCAATGTTAACACTTATAACCGCAAGGTTGGTTAGTTTAGATTTAAACCTGCATATTGTGCTAGATTGCCTGTTGGCAATCTCCAGGTCAGGCAGTAGGTCATGAGAGCCAATATTTAAATTAAAATCCCTCACAACAATAGAAAAATACCTCTTTGTATGTGATCTGATCAATAATGGGAGTTAAACCTGCGAACATATGTTCCAGGTTAGTTATATTTGTGTAAACTGTACTACAAAAATGATCAAGCAAGGCTGTACCAAACGACCTTAAAGTTAAAAGGAGAACTTGATTATTACTTCAACTAGCATCAGTACCCCTGAATCATACTTTGAAGAGAAACACAAATGTACAGGCCCCCCCCCCCCCCATCCCCATTTTGTTCTGTCTGGTGAAAAAAGGTTCTGCAGGAAAAGCCTATGATAAGAACACCCTTAAAAAACATTTTGTCGAACTTCCGGTTAACATGGCACATGTAAGATACATTGTGTGGTGCTCCGTGCCACAGGATCCCACACGCAGTCTCCAGTGCTGGTCCAAGACCTTAGTTGCATCCGTTGGGGTCTGGGAGATGTAGTGAACCACCAGGGTAGACAACGAGCGATAGTCTCGCCCGGACGACGGAGTTAGGGGGGGGGGAAACCAAGGAGAGAGCGCTAAAGGAGGCATGACCTCCCTGTGCTGCCGCCCCAACCAAGCCGGAGAAGCCCCCCTCCCAAACCCCCCACGTGAGTGGACGGACAGCGAGGGAGGCTCTAGCATTGGATTTAACCCCCTGATGAATGTCAGCCAGAGCATTCAATTGACCTGTGGATGATGAATGGCAATAGAGAATGGCCACGACCGGCATAAGATGGAGAAAAGCACCATGCAGGCGAGTGGTGAGAGAAAAACATGAGGCCGAATTGGAAGGCGAGATCCCAACTGTGAATAAACCTACCTTTTGCTTGTAAACCAATATTAAATAAACAGGCACAATATCTTTATGGGCATGCTTGTGATTATGTGAACGACTCTCCTGGGAGTGGCTATAGTTTCATCAAAGTAGCTTTTGGCCTTAACAAGTGAGCAGGAATCAGTCACACAGCTGCAAAACCGAGCAAGCCAATCGGGTTTAGAAATAAAGAATTAGTGTTTGTAGGGAACCCACAAACATAAATGAACAATTTAGTGCATGCTGCAAGCCCACAATAGATCGCAATCAGATTCAATAACAGAATAGTTTCACATTACTTCAGACACCAGAGATCAGACTATCTCAGGCACTATGGTGTGAAAAAACAGCCTGACTCACAAAGGACGACTTAAAATCATACCTATCTAAAATGAAAATAGACTTGTAAAAAACCTTCCAAGGAGGACTGGCAAAACTATCCACCAACCTTGAGAAGAACTTGGCAGAAATTAAACAAGATCCCCAATACATGGGACAAAAACTGGAACAAAATCAAACATTCAATTAAAATGCAACTGATTCTTAGAAGAAAGAACAACAATCAGTCATTTGGAAACACACCAGATGGATATTGGCAAAATGCGAAAACCTGGAAAACAGGTCCAGACGGGAAAACTTCCTAATCAAAAATTTGAAGGAAAGGACAGAGGGTGACAACATGAGAGATGTCTCCCAGAACTGTTCAAAAACATCTTGAAAGAAGTGGATGACTTGTCCTTAGGCATTGAGACCCCCCCACAGTGAGAGGTCAAACGCTGTCACTGTCGCCACTGAATCTCCAAGCATGAAGGCGAAGCATGCGCAGGTTGGGGTGCAGTACCCTCTCCTGCTGTTGCGACAGAAGATCCTCCCGAAGGGGCAGCTTGATCAGAGGACCGATGGTCTTGCCAAGGAATTCTGGATACCAAACTATCCGTTCCCAATCTGGTGCTACGAGAATGACTTCAGTGCAGCAGTTCCTGACCTTCTTGAGAATTCTGGACAGGAGTGGTATCGGCAGAAAGGAGTATAGGAGGCCTGAGCTCCACTTGAGACGAAAAGCATCTCAGAACGAGAGCCGCCTTGGAAACTCCAGCATGCAGAACTGCTGACATTGCGCGTTCTGGGCGGTGGCGAACAGATCGAATCAAGGCTATTGCCAGTCCTGGAACAGAACATTCACCATCTCCAGATGGAGACGTCATTTTTGATCCGATAGGCATCGGCGGTGAGTTTGCCTGTTCTTGGTTTCAGAGAGCCTTCCAGATGATGGACCACCCGGGAAATGCCCTGAAGTTCCAGCCATGTCCAGAGAGGCAGGGCCTCTTGACACAGGGAGTAACGACCCCACACCGTCCTGTTTGTTGTAGTACCACATGGCAGTTGTGTTGTCCGTGAACACCTGCACCAGCTTTCCTTTGATCGAAGGAAGAAAGGCTTTCAAACCCAGTCGGATCACCAGCAGATCCAGCAAGCTGATATGAAGCTGGGACTCAGCCAGAGACCAGAATCCTCTGATCTCTACCTCTCCCAGGTGGTCGCGTCAACCTATGAGTGATACGCCTGTCACTACAGTCAGATCTGGTTGGGTTAGGGAGAGAGGTCTGCCGCTGACTCAAGGTCTTTTGGAGTTCCTTCCGAGAACTGGACTAAGCCGGAGAGATTCCCCAGATGCTGCGCCCACTGGCACTTTGGGCTTCACTGCCAATAGGCATGAATCACTAGCAGGATGCAGAAGGTCATGAGGACCCCCAACCTCAGAGTCAGTCTCACCAAAATCCAGGATAGAGGTTGAAATATCAGAATTGTAGCCTGGACATCCTGAATTCTGGTTTGTGTCCAGAACAGCTTCAATAAAATGGAGCACCTGAGAGGAAGTCAGGTGTGACTTCGGCACGTTAATGATGAACTCCAACAAGTGCAGGAGGTCTGCCGTAGTCTGGAGGTGGGAGACAACTGCCTGGGACTAGTCTTCCTTCAACAGCCAGTTGTCGAGGTAGGGGAATACAGGAACCCCTGAAGTCCGCAGATGTGCTGCAACAACCACCATCACCATGGTGAACACCAGAGAGCTGGTAAGGCCAAAAGGAAGCACAGCGAACTGATAATGCTTGTGGCCCACATGGAACCGCAGGTAACAACTGTGGGCAGGCAGGACAGGGAAGTGGAAGTAAGCGCCCTGCAAGTCCAGCCCTACCATCAAGTCTCCCGAGTCAAGGGCAGACAAGACCCGAGCTAAAGTGAGCATTTTCAACTTTTCCTTCTTCAGGAAGAAGTTGAGAAGGTGCAGGTCTAGAATAGGGTGGAGGGCTCCATCCTTTAGGGCACCAGAAGATAGCAACCACAATCTACATCTGATGCCAGCACGCTCTCAATGGCTCCCTGGGCCAAAAGAGCCTGTACTTCCTGACGGAGCAGAGAGAGAGGGTTCTCCATCGCCAGGTCATGGGCATGGGTGGAAGGGTTTTCAAAAAGTGGATAGGGTAACCTCGGTAAATAATCTGGAGAACCTACCTGTCCGATGTTATGGACTGCCAGGTGATGGTGGATCCTGCAACCCACTGGGTGCCCATGGTGGTATGAGGTTAAACTATTTTTTTTAAACCATCTTTACTGGAATTTTATTATTAACAATACAGCGGGTAGATCGGTGCATACAATTCTTTCGGTAGCATCTTTACAGGCAGTAAGTAAAAGAGCCCCATGTCCTTGTACACACTTTGGCAGTAATCAAACATGTTCCACAGATTCAACAAACATTTCAAACATTGAGCCAGTTCAACTGCATCGTTAAGAATAAAAAGGAGTATGGAGAAGCCATTTAACATACAGACATAGTGCACAGGCAGCCCATGACGTCCACCCACATGTGGCGGGCCCTCCGTCACATACCAACTTGTGGCAGGGAATGCATCATCGCTACACTTGTCACGCTCCACCCCCATGGAAAACGGGGGAGGTATGGTGAGAATAGAGAGTGAAAGGGGGTCCATAAATCTGGACCAGTTCCAATGAGCTATTACAGTGTTCTAGTGCTCAGTTCGATGTGGTGGAACTGTCCTGTGGTCCCTGAAGGGCGTCTAATAGGCCTTCCCTTTCTGCTGTGATGGGCCACTTCCGCAGCCCACAAGCTTCTTCCTGCCAATGCGCTATAGCTTCGGCCCTATCCAACTTAAGTGTTGTTGCCTGCCTATGCCCCAACACAGGCAGGGCGCTAGCCTTTCAGTGCATAGCGATCAATCTGCGTACTAGAAGTAGTGGGATGAGCACAACCTAAATGGGTTTTGAGGCTGCGGCTGCCGAGAGAGTGGCTGACTGGGTCGACCTCTGGCTAGGAGTCCCACATAGACTGAGGGAACTGCATCCATGTCCATGAAAAGACTGGGAAGCCTGCTGGCCTTGCTGGAGGGTGGGAAAGGATGCAGTTGGTAGCCCCTACTGCAGCCACGGAAGGGGCGAAAGGCAGACCGGGGTTGGCAGGGGGCCATGGAGAGGCCCAAGGTCTTGGCAGTAGCCTGGATGTCTTTAAAGCGCTGCAGCGCTGAGTCTGCCTTTTCTACAAAAAGGCGATAGCATGTCCATGAGGAAAGCTTGGACATCACCGAAGAAGCCAGTGGTTTTCAGCCAGGAATGGAGTCTTACAGCCACCAACAATGCAATAGCTCTGCCTAGGTAGTCGGTTGTGTCCAGTCCGCATTGAATGGTAAACTTTGCTGCGTCTCTGTCATCTTTAATTGCCTGTGACAGTGTGGCTCAGGCATTCTTTGAGAACATGGGCAGCACTTGCATGTCTGAATCCCAAACTGTGTGGGTTTACCGTCCCAAAAGGCACATGGTGTTTAGCGATTACAATGCTAGGCTGGCAAAAGAGAACATCCTCTTGCCAAAGGTATCCAGGCTTTTGGATTGACTTTTGGGGCCGAGGCTTGGACCACCAAGATCTCCAGGGTAGGGTGCTGGATGAGGAAACTGGGTTCCTCAGGAGTGAGGCGATGGTGGCGGGCAAGCGTCCTGAGCACAAGAGCCCCTGGGCAGGGCTTGGAACAGGCTCCAAGCAGGACGTCTGTAGGGACCTCATTAAATGGGAGGAGAGATTCAGCGGGGGCAACTCCCAGCTGAAGCACCTCAGTCAAGACGTTAGTCTGCCACTGAGGGCAGTTGAACGTCTAGGACCTCAATCGCCCTTCGCACTACGATTGTAAAAGAGTCCCCTTCATCAGTATTCACAGTGGGAGGAGCAACTAAGTCAGTGTTCAAACCACAGACAGCTGCCAGTTCCGCGTAGCAGTTGTCCTCTGGATCGTTAAGGGGGTTGTGGTATTCTTAAGGGTTCTGAGACCCCCACCCCAGTCATAACAGTCTCCAGGTCTAGCAAATGAAAAAGGCACTGGTGTCGACTTGAAAGGCATGGTTCTGGCCGGCGCCAGAAAGGGCGTCTAACAATGCTGACCAGGATCCTTATCGGTATAGGGATGACGATGGGGTCATTTCCATCGGGAACAACAGCACTGGAGCGGACTCCACGGAAGGTCACGCCTTGCTGGCGGGGTCACTCCAGATCCAGCACCAGATCCAGGGGCCAGACTGCTGCTGAGGGTGAATCAGTCAGCAAGAATCCACTAGGAGCCCCCAAAACCCACAAGCCTATGGGCACAAGCCATTCAATTGTAAGGTGCCTGGCCTCAAAACTCCTTGAGATGGGCGGGAGCCACCCCAGCTCTGAAAATCTCAGGCATAGAGAGAACCCTAGCACAGGCTCTGCAGTGGAAAAGTGGGATTGGGGCTCGAACGGTGCAGTCGTTCCTACGCCTCGTCCAAACACTTGGACCGGTGCAGTGAAGTTGAAGAATCAGGAGGGAGATCAAACACCCTCAAGTGTCACAGCTCAATCTCCATGCATGAAAGTGGAGAGTGGGCAAGTTCTAGTTGCTACAACAGAAGACCCTCCCGACGGTGCAGCTTGGCTGGATGACAGATGCTCATGTGCAGGAGTTTTGGATACCAGACTCTACGTGCCCAGTCAGGAGCAACTAGGATGACGTGGGCCCGGATGTTCTTGATCTTCTTGAGAATCTTGGCCAGGAGTGGTATGATGTGTCTCTGAATGAGAGCCGCCTTGGAAACTCCAGCGGGCAGAAGTGCTGACCCTGCGCGTTTTCGGCGGTGGCGAATATATGTAACCAAGGCTCTGCCCAATCTCGGAAGAGGCCTTTGACCACCTCCGGATGAAGAAGCCATTCAATATTTGCTAGGCAACGACGGCCAAGTTAGTCCACTCTGGCATTCAGAGAGCCTCCCAGGTGTTGAACCACCAGGGAAATGCCCTCACATTTCAGCCATTTCCAGAGGTCCAAGGCCTCCTGACAAAGGATCAACAACCATAACCCACCCTGTTTGTTGCAGTACCACATGCGGTAGTGTTGTCTATGAACACTGGAACCAGCCTCCCCCTATAAGAAGGAAAAAAGGCTTTCAATGCCATCTGATCGCTCTCAATTCCAACAGTTTGATGTGGAGCTGAGAATGCGCCGGAGAACAGAGTACTCTGCTTTGCACCTCTCCCAGGTGGCTGTCCCAGCGATGCATCTGTCACCACTGTGAGCTCTGGGTGGGGGAAGAAAGAGAGGTCTGCTATTGACCTAATCATGGTCAATGAGCCACCATTCAGGTCTTTTGCAGTTCCGTCCGATATTTGGACCAGGTCAAAGAGATTTCCCTGACGCCGTGCCCACTGGGTCTTCAAATCCCACTCCAGAGCACGCATTTGCCAACGGCATGTTTTACCAACAGGATGCAGATGGTGAAGAGACCTAGCAGCCTCAGAGTCAGTCTCACCAAAATCCAGGATAGAGGCTGAAACATCAGAATCATAGCCCAAATCTTCTGGACTCACTGTTCCGGAGGATAAACCTGAAACTGCACTGTATCCGGAACAGCGACAATGAAAAGGAGCATCTGAGAGGGAGTCAGGTGTCACTTTGGCATGTTGATAGTGAATCCCAATGAATGCAGGAGGTCCGCCGTAGCCTGGAGGTGGGAGAGCACCTTCAACAGCCTTTCGTCGAGTAGGGGGAAGACTGGAACCCCTGACCACCGCAGATGTTGTGCAACCACCGCCATCACTTTGGTGAACACCCGAGGGGCACTGGGAAGGGCGAAGAGGAGCACAGCTAACAGATAATTCTCTTGGGCAGGCAGGACCATAATGTGGAAATAGGCACTCTGCAATGCTACCATCCAGTCTACAAGGTCGAGGGCAGATAAGACCTGAGGTGGGTGCGCAGATTGAGTTTTCCCTTTTTCAGGAAGTATTTGAGAGAGCACAGATCTAGCTCCAGAAAGTAGCAGGAACAGCAACCACGACCTACTTCTGATGCTGGCACTCTCTTGATGGCTCTCTTGGCCAGAAGGGCCAGTACTTCCTGTGGTAAGAAGGTGGTCTACCAATCAGGGGATGGAGGGAGTGAAGGTCGGTTTTTTTGTAATGTGAGGACATAACCCTGTTGGACAGTCTGACACACCCAATGTTGTCCCTCCATTGGTGCAGATGGTGTCAAATTCTGCCACCAACTGAGTGCCCATGCTGAATTGAGGGCAAACTAAACAGGTGTCAACAGTGCGGCTGCCATGGGGGGGGGGGGATGAGGGCAGATTGGGTGGACCTCTGGCTGTGGGCCCACGAGGCTTTTGGGAGGCACATACAGGGCCACAAAAATCTGAGCCTGCTTGCCGTGGTGGCTATTTGGGAAAAGTCATGGCTGATAGCCCCTACCATAGCCACGGAAGAGGCCCAAAGTGGAATGCAGCTGATGGGGAGGGGGGGCTACGGAGACCCCCATCAACCTAGCAGTGGCCTGACTATCCTTTAATCTCTCCAAGGCTCAATCTGCCTTGTTTCCGAAAGTGATGAGTCCCATCGTAGGGCTTGGCCCAGGCCCCAAGCAGGACGTCAGTGAGTGCTTCATTAAAGAGTAGTAAGGGTTCTGACTTGAACCGTGGGCAGCTGACTTGAACCGTGTGCAGCTGTAGGTTAAGAACACTCAGCTGCCCTCCGGACCACCACAGTGAAGGAAGCCCCTTCCTCCATAGCCACTGTGGGAGGAGAGATGAAGCCAGTGTCTGGTATCCAGACCACTGGCATCAGCCAGATCCTATCAGTTGTCATCGACCATGGACTCTGCTAAGGGGTCAACGTAGAAATAGGGATCCTCAGATCACCTTTATTCGTGTTCCTCAATGAGCACTTTAGTGTAATCGGGTCTGTCTCAAATTCAGGGTGTGTGGGTCTAGTCGGAGCCAGAAGCAGAATCATGCGCCGCCAGTACGGCTCCATATTGAAGTCAGAAATCTCAATGGCTTCATTATCGCCGAAGGGCAACATCGGCGCCAGGAATGGCGCCACTGGAACGGTCCCAATAGGAGGTCACAAAATTGAGGCGGATCTGGATCCACTAATGGATCCTAGGGATCAACTGGCGATGAGAGCAAACTCACCGGTGGAGATTCAGTTGAAAACCCTTCCAAACCTGTGGGACCTGAAGGTGGTCCAGAGGGGTTCAACTGCCCAATGAGAGAGACAGGGACCACATGCGAGCAGGGACGAGCTTCATGGCTTTGTTCCGTCGTTTTGTCCGAAGAATGGGAGCAACGTGAAGAAGCTGCAGAGCGCTTTGAATTAGTGGACAACTTCTTGTGGGATTTACCAGGAGTCCTGGGGTGGGACAAGGACTGACGCGAGCAACTCTGGGAGCAGTCCCGAGTCCTCCCACGTGAACGTGACCTGGCGTGGAGTTGTGTGACAAGCAGCCAAAAGTTTAATGGCCCGCTCTAGGATGGCCTTCGGGTTCATCATTTTGTACTCCACATACAGTGCGGAGTCATGGTGTTTTTCAAGCACCACAGACCGACCAAGTGGAGGGTGTATCACCAACATCTGTCGATGACAAGCTCCACAAGGTTTGAGCTCTGTGGGTTTCTTCTGGGACATTGTAATATACAGTATCAAAAATGGCACACTCGTCGTTGACAAAAAGGTCAAAGTTAGTTGCAAAATGAATGAGGGGAGCTCAATCTGGATCCGTGCTGATCGTGCGAAACAAAGGAACTAAGGTCAGCGCGCTGGGGTGGTGCCTATATAGACTACGCAAACTTCACTTCTGGTGCGGACGACACCACCAACGACATGTGGAGCCGAACGCCACCTACGCACAAGGGGATTGCTCAAACAATTTCCGGATTCAATCTGACACTTGGGAATATTCTACGATAAGGGAATCTGCGTCTAGAAGTCTCTATCGGAGACAAAGCACAACTTATACAATTACTAAAACCTAAACCCCTAACTGGCAACAGCCACAGTTTTTAGCCAACACTATAGACTCCTGGGTGGGGAACATGGAGGAGCAATTTTTAATATGGTCTGGAAACAAGATGTAGATATAATTCCACAGCCTACACATTCATCCAAAGCTATCCCCAAACCCCTAAAAACCAAAATGTGAAGAACAGGTACTATTCTATATCTGGAGATACCTCAAACCAGATGCGAGTGATTATTCCTTGTTTTCGCACCTGCACAAGTCATATGGCAGATTTGACAAGCTTTTCATCTCCAAAGACCTTCTAGGTAGAGTATGTGACACAGGAATGAAGGGTGACACTATTTCAGAATATGGAGAAGTCACCCTACAATTTTGGGGGGTGGGGGATGCCGTCCAAAAGAGAGATGGATTTGGAAATATCAGCCGCACCTTACAATAGACCCAGTTAACAAATTAGAACCCAAACTAAAAGGAATACTTAAAATACATGAATCGTCAGATTATCCCTTCATAACAATTGGGATGCTTTTAAAGCAACATTCACTAGAAAGGCTTTCTCAATGACGGCGAGGCTACGTAAGGAAACCTACCTATATGAGCATAAGCTTGTACGAGAATTAGATAAAGTGAAAAGGGAATACAAATCTAAATCGAACAAAGTTAGGGAAAGGAAAAGGACACGCCTACAAGGTAAGTTGAAGATTCATAGGACTAAAAAAGCAGAAAGAAAATGATGAAGGCTGAACCAAAGGTTCAATGAGATTGGCAATACAGCTGACACTCTTAGCTAGTGAACTGAGTGTCCAAAGAATGAAAGAACACACAGCAAAATTGAAGCCCACAGATGGGACCAAGATAACAGTTGAGACGGGGAAGAAAGATCTGTTTCTGGCTTTTGATAGATCCCTATACTCATTGGGATAAGAGATAAAAGAAGATATTTCGTTTTTTTTTTAGTATTCCATCTACTAGTTGGTACCGTACTAAAGAACTAGATAAACCCGTTTCAAAGCAGGAAATCTTGCCAGTTATCAAGACAATGGAGCCCAACAAAGAATCAGGCCTGGATGGGCTCGCAATAGCTTTTATAGGTATTTTGCACACCTGCTCACGGGGAACCCCTTACTTAACTCCGTTAAGGAGGAAACTGGCACTGCGCCCATCATGAGAGAAGCAAGGTTATTTTAACTCTCAAATCAGGTAACCCAGCAGAAGAATCTAAAACATACAGGCAGAGAGCCCTTCTTAATATTGATATCAAAATATTCACCACAATTCTGGCTGAACGATTGAACAAGGTTCTCCCGATTCTGGTAGAGCCAGACCAATTGGGCTTCATAAGATAAAGGCAGGGGACTGATGTCAGAAAAGTGGCTTACTGGTGGAAAAATATAAATGGACGAGATCCCAGCTCTCCTGATATCTCTAGATGTGGTGAAAGCATTTGAAAGGATTAGCTCGGGCTTCTCAAAGTACTGGACAGAGTTGGTTTAGGCCCGGTCACCAAAATATGAATAAACAAACTATACACACACATGGAGAAGAGAATTAAAATAGATGGTATGAGCGAAGAAATTTCAATAGGGTAGAGGTAGGAGTCAGTGCTGCCAATCCTCTTTGTCCCCTCCATAAAACCACTAGCAGCTTTTTTAAGGGCTCACCCAAAAATCAATGGGGTACGATTTTGAGCAGAGGCCTTTTCACTGATGACATACTCCTCACAACAGAACTTGAGGCTTCACTGCCAGATATCTTGAAATGCCTGGGAGAGTTCAAGAGTAACTATAGCTTGCTTCAAAAGCAATAAAGACAAATCAGGGATACTAAATATATCAATACTGAAAGACGGAGAGATACCTTTGAGAACCTGTGCCCACTGAAATGGGTTAAATTCTTCATCACATACCTGGGGGGATGGGGGGTGGGAGTACACCACAAGATACATAGAAACATGGACTACAGCAAACTGGCTCCGGGTTAAAGTTCAGATAATATCGAATACACACGGGTATAAGGGTCAATACATCTGTTCGATGGGGAGAATTATTGTGGTGAAAATTAATATCCTCCTCGACTGCTCCTCTTATTTCAAGTTTTGCCCACGCTCATTCGCTTGCAGACTTGAAAGTTCTGCAAAACCAGGAGATTAGGTTTATATAGTGAAGAAAACGAGCAAGACTGCATAAGTAACTACTGATGGCCCCATTAAACAAAGATGGCTTGGCATGTCCAAATATCATTCAGTATTACAATGCTACACAGATACAGGTTTAGTAGTCTTCGAAAGAATCAGAGAAAAGTTGTCTCTTTATAAACACAGCAGTAGTAGGCTGCTCCATTTGAGACATCCTGTGGTGAACAAGAGATATGAGTCCTGAATCCCTCTCCTTCTCAAAGGTTACCAAGATATCCTTAATGATTTGGGACCAAAAGGAAATAAAACACTGTCTTACCACATCCTAGTCCATGTACACTCCCATCCACTCTAATACTGCTCTCCCATCGGGATGGGTGCAGCGAGATTCGAGAAGTGTCAAAGAGACAGGTGCCTTATGGTAAGGGACATGTTCAAAAAGAGACAAAGCAAGTCCTTCACGGACTACACAAAAAGCTTTCCACATGTACAAGACAGACAGAATGCAATACAGCCAGATCAGACGCAGAGATATTTGGCCACACATTAAAACAAAAAAGCTGACAACAGACCGATAACCCTACTTGGGAAGCTCCTTGAAACATAAGATATGTCTTACCACAAAACTTTACCAGCATGTGATGGACGGCAACAGATGATGTTACCAAAGACAATGGCAAACAGTTGGGAAGGGAATTTAGTGAGATCGAACTGAACCACAATTGGTGCAATCAACTTAGAAGTTTCAAAAGCATTCAATATCACAAGACAGAAAATAAATTAATCATGAGATGGACTCTGACTCCTAGCAGACAAACAAATGTATGCAAGATTAAAAGAGGTCTGCTGGTGAGGCGATATGAGGAAGGGCACTTACTTATACTGTGAAACTGAGAAAATCAAGCCCTTCTGGAATAAAATACTCCATCCATTTGAAGCAATCACGGGAGACCATATCCGGAAATCCATCCACAGTGCTGTTGAACATTCAGGGGCGCAGAAGGTTGGGTAAAGTACTTTAGCAAGCTACTGTGAAATCATTTGCTTGGAGCAGTCAAGGTCCTATCACACTCTAATGAAGAGAAAGGAACCCTCTGGGATGCAGAACCTAAGGCATACAATTGCTGCAGAAAGATTAACATATAGCCTTTTGAACTCTGACAAGAAATTCAATACAATGTGATTCCCCAAACCTGTGGCAACTCAAGTTTGAAAAAATAACCTGCGCAAATCCTAGAAGCTGGTGCATACCCATTGTTCCAAACAGAAAAAATTTAACAGTGTAAGAACTTGTTTCTGAAGTTCAAAACTATGCTGTTCCCCCACAATCTGTTTAACCGACTTTTCAATCCAGCTTACTCTTTTCACCACAAGTATGTCTTCAAAGGAAATGCATTCTAGAGTGAGAACATAGCCAATGCATAGTCTTATTCTTTAGTTGAGCAAAGCTTTCAGACTGAGTATTAATTAAACCTGGAACATTTTTCATAACAATAACATACAGAGCAGATTGTGGGGAAGCAGCATTGTAGGAAGAACCTATGTGGAGGAATGGGTCAAAACAGGGGCTCTAGGAACATTCATGGAGATTTTGGGGGAAGTACCTACTACTGATTATGAGCTTTGAAGTAAAGACAGTGTCACCAATGGGATTTGATAATGGAACCTTAATGTCCAAGCCAATACTATACAAATGCTGTGGGTTCACAGAGGCCATGAGTAGTCCCCACATTAGACAGCGGTATAAAGACCGCCGCATTCAGACCAGGAAAAGTAGGAAGAGCAAGACGTGCTTCAATTAATGCCAACCACTCTGGGAATAACAAGCAAAAAAAGAGATTTTCAAATCATTTAACAGGCCAAAGAAGCTTTAGTTGCAGCTATAAAACATATTGCTTTGAACAGCAGGGTTGGGGGGTTTGGAATCAGCGTCACTCGTCTGAGGAATCTCTCGAGTCCAAAGGGGTTACTGTCCCATCCGTACCAGTAGCGGTAGAAAAAACATCCACTCTCACCAGCAAGGGTCTGTTTGTACAATGAGAAGAGTGCACACATAAATCCCCCTGAGGGTCCGCATGTGTAACAGCAGTAATACGCTGTTCGAAGTCAGCTATTTCTTCCTAAGTTCCCCCCATAGCAAGGTCAAGGAATTTAGCAATTTATCTAAGGTTGAGGCAAATTTGTGTTTCTTACCGTGCTCAGTGGGTGTCGGGATCTAGTACCTTTTTTCCTTGGCCATAGTGGACTATCAAAAGAGAAGGAAAGAAGAAACTCAGTGGAAAAGGGGATGCCCAGCTCAGCTTCTTCCAGCCTCTGGAGAGCCTTCAGTGAATTCGCCCGTGACCCAGACTTTGTCCCACACAAAGGGATAAAAGGGGAGACTCATTTGGCACCAAACCCACACCTTGGACACCTCCTTCTCCTCCTGGGCCTCAGGAACGTCTGGGAGATGTAATCCCCAACAAGGCTACAAAGTTCAAGGGTCTCCCAGTGCCTAAGTAGCCACAAACTAGTATTACTGTCAACTCCAGCAGTGCTTGTTCAAGCATGCAGATCACGTAAACAGGCACCAAGCACATAACAAATGCTTGCATGGCAGCAGCTCACAATTCATGATGATGTCGCGCTCTAACCCCCTTCGCAACAATCCACAACATTGTACGGCAGTCACAGGTGACAAACAAAATTCCTATAATTGTTACATAGCACGTTCTTTCGATGGAGGCTACATGTGTTTTCCTTAGGTGGGTGTCGCATTGCTTTTCCATGCCTTAACATTTTCTGGAGTCGCTCAAACAATACAGAGTGTGTTGAGTTTAAATGGTGACCATAAACTGAGTTTATAGTCTACGCACAATTGTCAGTGCTACAACACCTCACGAGATCCAACATCTATGACAAACACTGCCCTTATTAAGAGTGTTTTACTTTTCATGAGCACCACAGATCACCATACAAGGCAGTCACACAATAGTTACAAAACGTTTACTGCGCAGAAAGACTGCAAACGTTTGTAGGCATTATTATTCCGGTCTTATGGAGAAGTTTTAATAAGCGGACTATAAGTTCTAGGTGTTTTTCAGTGTCCATTTTGGTTTCTTCATTGTCTAATAGGGTCATACATAGGGATCTCATAAGAAATCGTAACAGCAAAATATCATTTAGCATACTTATTAAACAGTTATCACATTGCATGCCCACAGCAACCGGCTATAACAGACACACACTTAAGTTAATTCTTCTCATAAAAGCCCAAGTTAAAAGTGTTTGGTTTTATTTCACAACATTATACAGTATTCAAACATGATCTGGACGAATCAATTACAATCTTTGAAACCAGATTTTATTTATGGTTTTCCCAAATCACTTGATAACATATATATCCAAATGCAGCATGATATTGGGAACAATACTTTGCTAACCTGCTTCTACAACCCACCTCCCTCAGCATCCACAAACGCCAAAGATTGAAAGGAACTAAAATAACTTGACTGTTAATCTGAGCAACATGAGTCACATACTACACGAGTATGAGCGCAAAGAGAAAATAAGGAAACACCTGAAATGGATACAACAATTCACCACAATTCCCAGAAAATAAAACAGGAATATAAAAAAAATACAAACTATTAGATGTAAAAGACATCGATTTGAAATGTTAAGCCTTCAAAACAGTCCCAATCAATAAAGTTGCATGTATTTCTTTTCTATGAAGATACTGTTTTTTTTCTTTTTGAGAGTTCACTCACCAGGTTCCAGATCCAGTTGACAAAGATATTGTGAAGTGTTCAAAGTAACAACCACTACTCTGTGCCGTACAAGGTCTTCTTTCTGTGGCATCTGAAACGTGGAATATGTGCTTGAAATCAGACAGTACTGATGCACAACTGGGTGTACAGTCTTCACCCATCGATTTCTGAAATATACCCTGCAAGACAATACATTAAACATGCTTAACTACAAAATAATAGCTTCAATAAAACCAGAAGCCATAATGTTGTGTAATCGCATTTTTTCAGTTTTTGATTTTTATTTAAAATCCAAATAACCTCAGTTTTCATCAACATTCATTATATGGAGAACTTAAAATAAGTGAAAGGTATAGAAGTGTCAATGTGTGCCAATGTTCATTCTCAAGGATGGTAGGGAACATTCCAGATTCCTTTATCCCACCCTGCTTTGTTCAGCATTCTCCTGATGCACATTTCCATTCAAGTTTCCATCTGCTCAACTGCAAAAAAAATCAGGCTGCATGCCTCTTGAAGATAATTTTGTGGATTGGTTTGTAATCCACGTGCATCACATCCAACAATTCGATCATGAAAACAAAAATATTCTTTTTAGATTAAAATTCATTTTTATTAGTTTTCTAGAAAAGTAACCATATGATAAACATGAAAATACTCTGCTGTTCATCCATTGAAGGTATGAAAACAGTGGGCAATGCCTACCTTTAGGCAGTAATCTGCAAAATATGCTCAAAACAATGCAATAAGTATATGGGACAATGGTTCTGTATTCAAACAAAAAGAAAGAAAGGGTAGAGTGGAACTACTCCCAGTCCCCTTTAATGAACAATAGTAACAACAAAAGAAGGAGTTATTCCAATCAAAGAAAGAGCTAATCTTCCGAATGAAAGCGGGAAAGGAAAAAAGGTATTCTTTTAAAAGGACCCTCACTCACCAACCTAGTTGTTGACATGCTTCATCATAGGGTCCCCACCCGAGCGGCCGAATGCCTCTCGGGTGTGCTACAATGCCTGATTACAGCGGAGTGGGTTTGGTGGTGCAAGGTGAATAGTGGTGAAATTAAAATTGCCTTTATTAATCCCTAAACCTTTATGATGGAGTAATAAGGCAAGATTAAAAACGAAAAAGGATGTCCTGTGAGGTCTAATTGGCCCGTGACATCCACAAAGTGTCTAAAGTGAACGGAATCGAGGTCTACATGTTTCAGCCTCCGTGTGCAAACTAGCGAGGCTTTCTTCAGGACCAAAAGTGGCACGAGGGGTGTGCACACGGTAAGGTGCACCCATCTCCGTTTCACAGAATCAACCGCAAACTTACGGTTTTCCTCTCAGCACTCTCTGAAAGGCAAAGGTTTGTAATACGAGACGTTCATACGTCATGCCCCATGGATCCCGCCGGGGGGCGATGGCTATTGTCACACTTTTGTCAAGCTCAATTGCCCGCCTTTAGCACCTACGGTGTGCCCTACACAGGATTCCCATCCCCCTGTTTGAAAAGGCTCCCTTGAGCCATTGAGCTGACGAGCTTTTGGAGATGCACCTGTGCGCCAGAGAGGGGTACTGAGACCTGAGAGGATTGTGGCAGCTTTCTCAGCAACCCCAGATGAATTTCGTTTTTTATCTCTACCGATGAAGGATAATATCCAGAAACATGTGTCTAGTGTAAGAAAGTGCCCTATTTTTGCATGGTTGCCCCCACTTTTTTGCTTAACTGCTGATGTACTTTGACTGAGTGTGCCCTGGGATCCTGCCAAACAGGTACCCAGGGCCTATGTTCTTTCCCTAAAACTGCATTAACAACAAAACCCAATTGGCACTCACTGGCCACAGGTCAGCCCCTGGTAAAAGGTACCACAGGTACCCAGGGCACTGTGACCAGGGAAGACCTCTAAGGGCTGCAGCACTTACTGTGCCACCCTTAGAGGCCCTGTACCTTTACACACACACACTGCCTTTGCAGGCTGCGTGTTTTGGTGCAGAACAAAGTGAAGAGTCGACATGGCACACATCCCTGGGTGCACTAAACCAGTGGTGAGGGTACAGGTGCATGAGCCCTGTACCCCTACAGTGTCTAAGCCAATTCTTAGACATTGTAAGTGCAGTAATGCCATTAAGAGTATATGGTGCTGGGAGTTTGTCATTACGAACTCCACAGTACCATAATGGCTTTACTGAAAACTGAGAAGTTTGGTATCAAACTTCTCAGCACACTGGGAACGTGGCTTGGCGATACAACATGGAGGACGCGCCTTAGCGAGGCTCCTGTAGCCTGACAAAAATACTCCATTAATCCTGCTTCATCCGCTCATCCCGCACGACTTAGAGACTCAGCAAAGTCCCGGGACACCCTACTGTTGCATATTGAGGGTTCTGGTGGGCGCAAAACCGACACCCGGCGGCCGTGGTGCGGCTGCATAGCGAGTGGCCCAGGCGCAGCAGACCAGACGCGCCGCTGGAGGAGACGTGCTGCCGGCCTATCCAGACACCCACCCGGCGGAAGACTGCAGGGGCGGCCGCGCCCGGGGAGGTGTGGCCGTTGGGGGCAGCGGCTGGGGGTGTGGAGCTAGTGGCCCCCGGCTTCTACGCTACCGGAGTCTTGGTGGCTGGACCGGGCCGCAGCGTTAGAGCGGGCGTGGGCCGCTCGGATCATCTGGGTCCCCACGCGCGGTCGGCACTCCCGGGCCCCCCCTGCTCGGAACCACGGGTGGTGGAGGTGCGGACGGCCTTGGGGACTGAGCGGAGGTTGTCACGATACTCTGTGCCCGGCAGGGCGGGGAGATTGATGCTGTGTGGAGGCGGCGGTGGGCAGGGGCCTACCGCCGGCCTCCAAAGTAACTTCGACAGCCATTTCGGGCTGCGGTGTAGATGGAGTTGTGCCGCTTGGGGGCCTGAGGTGGGGTGAGTGGAGGAGGTGCTCCCCCCCCTGAATGTCGCGAGGGGGGTAAGGAGCCCGAAAAATCCTGAGGCCCTGTGTCACGGAACCCCGTCGGGGCCTCGATGGCCAGCTCTTAGGGCTTGAGAGGATCCCCAGCAGAATACCTGGCGCTGACCGCGTCAATAACCCCACACAGACAGTAGAGCTACCTAATTGGCCGCCGATCGGGAGCCAGAGACAGATTCCCGGAGGTGCCCATTGGCACCTTGGGGCAGCCTCCAGCGGCCTACCTTCCAGGTACATACAGGTCTGGGGCTGTGAGTCGGCGCCCGCTAGGGGAGGTGGGGGTGCCCAGCTCACAGAGGCGGTGGAACTAGGTTCGATGCGGCTTGTGGGCACAGTGTCCTCCCTTGGCTGCCCCCCCCCCCCGGAGCCCCATCAAGGAGAGTAACCGGTGATATTGACCTGTATAAATTGGAGTATTGGGGCATATTTGGATCTGCATCCAGACAACCTCCCATCTCATAACCACACAATATGGCCAGAGATAAGCCACCTGGCATGTCATCCAAGCAAAGCACGATGGATAAGTATACTGGAGCGGTGGCCCAGGCGCTGGGTGACCAGGAGGCGGCCATGCCGGATAATGCAGCGCTGCTGCCAGCGATTACGCAGTCCCAGGAAATGCTTGAGGCCAGAATTGGCGTTGTAAGCTCCGACAGGACCTCAGAAACGCGGTGCAACGTATCACTGAATCAGAATCCCGGATCTCAACGGTGGAGGACACAGTAAATACACTGCAGAAAAATGTATCCACCTTAGAGACACTTACGAAGGGCCTGGCGACGCGGGTGGAGGATGTGGAGGGGCACGCCCACAGGAACAATCTCCGCTTCGTTGGATTCCCTG
This sequence comes from Calotriton arnoldi, assembly GCA_963921515.1. Taxonomy (NCBI): domain Eukaryota; kingdom Metazoa; phylum Chordata; class Amphibia; order Caudata; family Salamandridae; genus Calotriton; species Calotriton arnoldi. The sequence continues at coordinate 970,936 of CAWUFW010003448.1, forward strand.
AGGGTTGTGAGGGCGGCAGCGTGGAGAAATTCCTCGTAAAGTGGCTCACGGAGTGGCTCCCGCCCGGTACAGTCTCCCCCTGCTTTATAATCTAGTGCGCACATCGGGCGCTGCTGCAGAAGCCACCGCCGGGCGCCCATCCTAGACCAATAATAGCAAGGCTCCTCAACTACAAGGACAGAGATGTTATTTTGCAGCAAGCCAGATTAAAAGCAACTCTTACGTTTGCCTCTCAACATATTATGATTTTTCCGGACAATACCAAGTTGGTACAGCAGCGCTGACAATCATTTGTGGAGGCTAAGGCTCGCCTTCGTGGCCTTAAGATCCAATACCCCCTGATATTCTCGGCTCGCCTGAGAGTGGTCTACCAGTCACGGACACACTTCTTTGAGATGCCAGAGGAGGTGTTCCACTGGATGGACGAAGTTGTGAAGCTCAAGCCTCATACTCCACCCAGATTTGACTCAGACTCCTCATCTGGGGGGTCTGGGCGTGGATCCGCCGGAGCTGTTGGCAAGCAGCGCCGCCGATCGCGCTCCAAGAAAAGATCCAAAACCCGCAGCAAGTCCCATAGGCAACTGGCAGACGATCAGCCGGAACCTGCAGCATCCTAACTGATACCCCGCCGAGATCTGCATAAAACCTCTACAATTCTGGATGACAGGAACAATTGGGCTACAAATGTACATATGTTCCTCTGCCACTAGGCTTTAATATGCGCATGGGACTCCTATTGGGGATCCATTGGCTAAATGCTGCTTCTACTCCCCGTTGGGGGCTGGGGACACATCATGCAGCAATAGATAATTCAATGTTTATGAGGTATTGGGGAGGGTTGGGCGGTTAATGGGAAGTTCTTGTTTTTAGGTCGAGCCTAGCGCAGCGCACATTCGCTGCTCTAGGAGGGGGCCTCTTGGAATCACTCCAGACTTTCTGAAAACTCGTGCGTTTGGCTTTAGATTCCACACATTGTATTGGCCTTTGCGTGTGGATTTAAAAAATGAAAGCACGCAATTGGCCAAAGGCGCATGTCCCACCTTTTCTGTAAATGTTCACTCCCACGGCCTCCAGCTGTCGGGAGCGAGCAGCGTTGCGCAGGATGCCGGCTGCATTCCTTTGTGGATCATTAAACACAGCGCGGTCACGCGGTCACAGCTGGAACCGGACAACTTGTTGTTCATTGCATTGCTCGATGCATGTCTGTGTCATGCCCCCACCTTCATCACCCCTACCGCCACCCACCCTCGGTGTCGCAGTGTGGCAGCCGCATTCCTGGTTCTGTTTCTGAGTGTTTTACGATTGTAGGCGTCTTTGAAGTTTCTTGTTCTTTCATGTTCCCTCCTCCTCCCTTTAGCTACAGGGCTTTTTTATCACTATCAATCAGCTGCTTTCCGCCAGCGGCTATTGATCCCCGCCTGTCTCTCGCTCGGTTTCCTGCTCCCTGCTCTATTTAATCTGCATCCGTCTGTCTGCCGCAGCCGTGCGGCTGTTTCTACAGACCCAGAGTGCAGCGGAGGCCCCGACTGCCTCCGTGAGTGTCCGAAGCCTCTTGTGTGAGTACCGCCGGGCAGAGAGCTGACTGCAGAGCAGGAAGTGCTCAGTAAGCCAAGGGGCGCCATGCCCACATTCACCAGTGCACGCTGCCTGTAGTGAACCCGTATTCACCTGTGCACGCTGCCTGTAGTGTCCCACGTTTTCACCAGTGCCAGCTTTCCTACTCTCAGTTTCACCGGTACACCTCTATGCAGTTTGCCTGTGTGCACCAGTACCTGCTGCAGGCAGATAGCATGATTTGAAGCAGATCACCCGCTTTCACTGGTGCACCTCTCCGTTCATGCAGATGCTGCACTCACCCGCTGAGGCTCCGGGCAGCGAGCTAGGCTACTTTCCTCTTCGCCGACTTCACATTTAGGAATCCGGTGGAGGGGTGTGTGGCGTACACAGCATGCTTTCTCTCCAGCAGTAAATCTCGCTCAGACAGGTTCTTCTGAAGCCCAGCATCAGAGCAGGGCTTTCAGGTGAGGCGCTGCCTTATCAGCAAGTACTGTCAACGCTCTTCGACCGTTTAAGTGCAGAAAGATAATTTAATTTTTGTGCCACACAGATTCCAACATTGGAGACGTGCACTCGATAGCGCCAAAGGGACATGGCAATAAAGCACTGTGCAAGTCTTTTTTAACAAATTACTTTAGTGTGGTCGCATTAGGGCTACTGTATTCAGACAGCTTAATTTCTAGGAGGACAGGCTTGTTCCTATGGTCCGGTTACTTACCCCGAGTGGGTTGCTTTACTTCCAACACAAGGGATTTGGTGGACGCTTATTTTCTTACTCTCCAGAGAGGGTAATCAACTTGCGCTTACTTTTGGTAGGCGTGAGTGCTCACTTTCTCTTGTGTGTAGGTCATTAGACTCTTGCTTTCACTATTTCTTGGTTAACCCAAGGATTGGTAGTTTTGTCTGCTTGCTTTGCCATTGGATAGGTTGCTGAACTGTCTTATTTCCCCGTGCATAGGTTTATTGGACTGTTTTGTTTATCTGGGGATAGATTTGCACTAATGTTACTTAGTTTCATCATTTAAGTGCACGATAACACAACAGCTGCTAATTATAGAATGTAGAAATGGCAGGAGTGCGGTAGGGAGGGCTGTAAAATCATTTGTATCATTAACAGAGCAGACCGTGCCTCTTTCGCTCACTTCTAGGCACTGATAATGCGCATGTATGCAGCGGGATTACAAATGGCCACAAAAGAGGTAAAATGCACTAACCAAGCGCTTTACCAGTTTTCCAATTCCCATCTCCCCGGCTAGAGATTAGTGTGCAGGGTAGTTTAATTCCAGTCGGGCTTTAAGGATTTATGTTTTACTAGATATTGTCACGGGCGATAGTTTGTAATAAAAATAGTCGTTCCTTGGCTGGTTTGCTGTTGGCTTTTTTTTGTGTTCCACTGTGTCGGCTTAACATTATGTGGTTCTGGGCACTGGAAGAGTGCTGCTTTTTCCCCATCTCCCACCCTCTTTCCGTGGATGCCCTCTCTCAGCCTCCCGCTGCTGATCACTTCTCACTCCAGTTGCTGCCCCCTAGTCCCACCCACGCTCTTATTTTAAAATTATTATTTTTGGGATATTTGCTGCATGACTAAACTCTTATAAGGGCCCAAAGGCGAGACCTATTGGCTATGCCAATGCTTGTTTATTAGTGCCATAACCAGATACTACACACATGGTCTCCGGGCCGATCAGGTCACCCAGTTACGTGCATTCGTCCATATACCCCAATACCAGGCATGACATCTAACTTGATGAATATCCGTGGCCTTTCGATAAGATTAAGCGGGGCGCCGTGCTCCAACAGGCCCAACGCTATAGGGCGGAAGTCCTACTCCTACAAGAGACCCATCTACTGGGCACTAAGACTTGGACCAAGATTTGGATTTGTTCAAACCTTTCATTCTGGGTATACTAGGGGCTCGCGAGGTGTAACGATCCTCATCCACCGCAGCGTTCCATTTGTCCACTGTAGGACGTGGTCCGACCCACAGTGCAGATTCATAGTAATCACCGGAACATTATATGGGGAATCCCTCGTTCTGGGAAGTATATATGCCCCCCCCTTGCGTGGAACCTCGTGGAGCATTTGACAACGCTCTGGACCGACATACCACCTGGCCTTACGATAGTGGGAGGAGACTGGAATGATGCAACATGATGGGGACTGATGAGGCAGCACGGGGCGATTGACAGCGGTCCGAGAATCAAAATTACTGACCTTGATTCAGGGGATGGGGTGGGTAGACTCTTGGAGGGTGCTGCACCCCACGGAACACGAAACCACGTACTTCTCCTGGGTGCATGAGTCCTTCCCCCGCAAAGACTACATATTTATATCCGCAACCCACACCCACAGACTAAAGTCTGCTGAGATCCTGCACCAGGGCCTGTCTGACCATTTGCCAGTACCTTTACAACTATGTCTAGACCATAGACACTCCCCATTCCGCTGGCGGCTCTCGCCATGGCTGCTGCAGGACGAGCAATATAGGCTACATATCCACACATCAATCACTGACTATTATTCACATAACACAGGCACGGTTGAATCCCCTACAACTCAATGGGAAGCTATAAAACCCACACTTAGGGGGGCGGGCATCGCTTTTTTCGCGTCGAGGCGTCGACAGTGCTGTGAGAAGCTATTACAGACTGAAGCCCGGCTGATCGACTTAGAGCGCAGAAGCAGAGAGGAGGACGGGGGCGCTGCGCGCAGACAGCTGCTTAGCACACAGCAAACACATGCCAGTGAGTTACTAGATGAAGCTAGACTCTACTGGCTCGCTAACCATAGCCGGATTTACCAGTCTAGCGCCCTACTTCATCGCTTGTGTCAGCAGACACTAAGCCCACAGACCCTCCCAGGTATACGTGGCCCAGATGGGAAGATACTCACAGACCCATCGCAAATTGCAGTTAGCTTTGCCAACCACTTCACTGATTTATATACCCCCCGGGAGACCCTACCTGCGAATACCATTCACAAGTTCATTGCAGACCTCCCCCCGCTGACTCTCTCTGACACTGTACGAGAGACCCTCGACGTACCACTGTCGGTTGAGGAGTTGCAAAAAGCATTAATGGATATGCGCTCGGGCAAGGCACCCGGCCCAAATGGCTTCCCTTGTGAATTTCTCAAAAAATACCAGTCTCAATTGATGGAACCATATCTCATAGCTCTCAACACCGCGGTGGATGATGGCTGCCTTCAATCAGACTGGAGACACACGGAGATAAGTCGTTTTCTTAATGCTGGGCCGGCCGCTGGAACTTTACTCTTCATATCACCTGATCTCTCTTCTTAACGTCGAAGCCAAACTCTTGGCTAAGGCAATTGCCAATCGCTTAGTTCCACATATTACCGACCAGATCCATCCCGACCAGGCCGGCTTTATGCCCAGTCGTGCCACATGGCATAATATTCGTCATGCGCACAATGCCATTGCTGCCGTGGACCGACTTGAGGGACCGGCTGCACTCCTCCTCGCAGATATCCATAAGGCTTTCGATTCGCTCAGTTGGCCCTACCTCTTTGCTTTGCTCAGCCACCTGAATATTGGCCCTCGCCTACTAACTTTAATATGCATTTTGTATACTGATATCAGGCATCAGTCCGTGTGGCCGACTCCACTTCGGGAAGCTTCACTATTGGGCGGGGAACTCGTCAGAGATGTCCCCTTTGTCCATATCTATTTGCGCTGGCCATGGAGCCGTTGGCAGCGTGGGTGAGAATAGATTCTTAGATCTATGGCTTTGAGTGGTCGCGGGAGGTTTCGGAACGCATATCGCTCTATGCGGATGACGTCCTGTTTTTCCTCGCGCAGCCCAATAGAACTGGCACGCGCCTGCTCAGAAATATGCACATTTTAGGTGAAAATTCAGGCCTCTATATGAATCAGGGTAAATCCTATCTGTGGCCACTGCGTGGAGGGGATCAGCTGGGCGTATGGTCGCGGGAGGAGGGTGTTCCTTTCGGATTCTCAGTCCATTTCATGGGACAGGAATCTGGCCCCACTGTGGACACAGACAGGAGACCAGGTCCATTTGTGGTCTCATTTACTACTGTCCCTGTTCGGCAGATCTGCCATATTTAAAATGGTCTCATTGCCCCGCCTTCTATATCAGCTTCAGAATCACCCGTACCCGATACGGCCGTCATGGTTCCGGCAACTAAATGCAATACTTGACCGGTTCCTTTGGGGGGGCGGCACAGCGCGAGTGGGCTTGAAGACCTGCTTCCAGTCCACATACTGCGGTGGCATAGCCACTCGGGGCATCCAGGCCTATCATGCGGCCACACATCTTCTCATCCTCACTGACTGGTGGTACGGAGATAGAAGAGACCCAGCATATGCAGTCGAGTGTTGGCTGATGGGAGCCATGCCGCTGCACATTGTCCTTTATTTCGGCCCGACGCTTAGGGAGCTGCCGCCTGTGACCAAGACGGTTTTCATGACCTGGAAACGAGCACTTCGCACAATGGGATGGTGGGGTAAATGGACAAGGAAAACCCCTCTGTGACATAATGTCCTGCTGCCACAGCTGGTGCAGTTGACTGGGTTTCGAGGTTGGGAAGCTATCGGGATTGACACAGTGGGAGCGGTTATGCATGGTCGAAACTTAAAGTCCTTTCAGGAACTCCAGACAGAATATGCCATGCCCCGTTCGCAATTCTAAAGATACCTCCAATTCCGACATGCCTTCTCCCCGTACTTAGCACAACACGCAGATATACCCGACTTCAATCCCGGTGAAGCTAAAGTCTTTATGGGGGATCTGGGGGATCATAAAATAACAAAAATTTACTGCACAATTCTGAATAATAGCCCTACTACATTAAATAAAACTCGAGACGCGTGGCAGCTGGATCTGGGTCCCCTGGATGAGGATGACTGGGTGGAGGCAGTGGAGTCCCAGCGCAGTGCTGTGATTGCGGCCCGCTTGAGACTTATCCAATTCAAATATCTACATCGGGTCTACTTCACTCACTGCCTGCGTTGTGGGGCAGCTGAGGGCACCTTCATACATACAGTATGGCAGTGTATGACTTTATCGAGGTTTTGGAGAGGTGTGACCACTTGTTTTTCGGAGGTCCTAGGATGGGATATCCCACTTTCGCCACGATTGGCCATGCTTCACATCACTGAGGGATTGGGTGGCAATAGATACAAGCGCCACTTGTTCTTTCTTGGCCTCACTTTAGCTACACGCGATATTGCCAGGGCATTGAAGGATGAGTCTCCGCCATCTGTTGCAATATGGAAGAAAGGCCTAGATTTTTCTATGGGTCTGGAAATACCCGTTTTCAAGGCGAGGGGGTGCCCCCAGAAGCATTCTAAAATATGGAAGAGGTAGGCGGAGAACAGAGGGCTTTATTTGAAACCTATTCCTCCCATTTCTGTTATTGAGGAACTGCCGGGATGATTGTATTGTGCTATGACCCAGACGTTGATTATATTTGCTTTCAAACTGGATGACTCGGACCTATGTATCCCAGACCTACTTGTTTTCTCTGCGAGTTTAATATGGCACAATTGTTTGTTTAAAAAAGTTTTATTCAAACATTTCTATTTAACAAACGATGCTATAGCAATACTAAAAATGTTGATATCAGTATGATTGTTAATTACTGTATATTACTGGTGTTCCTGGTGGTACCAGGTATGTATCGGCTGTCAACAATATTACTACGTTATGAGAAAAAAAAACTACTCAGCACATTAAACGCACATGGATGCCAGTGTGGGATTTAATGAAAAATGCACACAGAGGGCATCTCCGATATGGCCCCTGAAAAATGACCTAACACTAGTGTCCAGGCTGAGTGGCTGCTCCCCAGCTGCCAACACCAGACATGTTTCTGGACTCCTGGGTCAAGAGCCTGCTGCTCTCGGGGGTCTGAAACAATGCACATCCTGGGACAAGGTGCAAAGCCTGCACCCCCAGGATGGGCAGGCCTTTTGCTGCTCCCAGCAACTGGTCCCCACCGGTTCTGACCCCCACTTTGGGCGGGAGGACCAGCGGGAAAACCAAGTGAGGAAGGGAGGTGTGCCCACCTTTGCCAACCCCACCCCTCAGGTGGGGGAGGCGAGGTGAAGCACAACTCTCAGTCCCCACCATCTTGTAGATGGGGGGACCAAACCAACCAGAGTGAGGCATATGCCTCCCTCCCACTGGCGGGTGGCATAATAGGGGGTGTACCCACCCCAAGGAAGGGACCCATTGGTCCCAACCTTTACTTACCTGTAACGCCCCTAAATCTAGTATCCCCGAAACTTGCGTCCTCAGACAAGCAACGACCAAAAAGAAAAGAAGAAGGACCGAACAGCCGTGCCGAAGCTAAGAAGAGGAGGACGCCCACTGACTTGGACCCAGCCCTACTGGCCTGTCCCCACCTCGATCCTGCAGAAGCTCAACTCCGGTGTGTCCTGCAGCCAGCAACCTCAAGAACCCCGAGGACCTGCCCTGCCTTCCAAAGAAACGACTGTCTCCTGTGAACACCGGATTTGTTCACCCACAGACTCTGGCTCCGGCCAAATCCACGAGTCTGCACCCGTCGCCCACGGTCAGAGTTCGAGTGGCCCAACACACTGCCTTACCTCTTGGGTAGGGTGGAGGCAATAAATGTAGTCCTTGCGAGGATCATCCACACGAACCCTCTTCTTGCCACAGGTCTTGCAGGGACGGAAGAGGCCTTTTTTATCAGACATAATGAAGAAAAAGATCTCGGGTATAAATTCCAAAAGTTGGTAGAAGAAAACTAAGTAGAACTCAGGGAGACTTCCGTCACACACGACATGCGTTGAAAATCTGAGTGAAACTGCCTCTGCTAGGCGAGTTCTAGATGGTGCTAGCAGCTGATTGGCTGCATTCAACATTTGGTCCTTTAAAAAAAAAAAAAAAAAAAAGGACATAGATAAGTTATTTAAAACATGGCTCAGGGCCATCATAGCCCGTGGCATTATTTATATACTGCTTGATTATGTTGCTGTTGGACTCCCATCTCGACGGTGGGGAATGATTCAGGCATGTGAATCTATGAAAGATACCCCAATACTGGAATGCTTTATTGAGTTTTCCATACGGCACAGCGTTATACAAAGTAATTATGGATAATAAAGGAATCGGAAATATATATGTGAGGGCTATTAGTACATAAAGATTTTAATATGTAATACCGTCGTCCTCCCAATCAAACACTGCAATTAAAGCACTGTTGTCAAGTCATCTGTTCCACTGAACAATAACAATAGTCAAACTTAATACCCCCCCCGCCCTCCCCCACAGGTTCAAATCAAAGCGGATCCACTCAGCCTTTTATCCTTCTGAGGTCGATAAAATGAGTACCATTGAGTTGGGTAACAAACATCTATTACTCAGCACCAAGTTACCCTTCTGTGAACGTGCGCTTTACAAATACACATGCTATTTTATGTTAATGTACCCTAAACTATAAACCATGAGTGAGGCTGCGGGTTATGAGGTGTGCATGGGTGGGTCATCCCAGAAGGGGTCAGCTGATAAGACCCATTGTAGACTCAGGGTTGTCGTTGGTTCTCTTGCGATGTTAATTCTGGAAAAGGTGAAGTGCCTGTGTAAAAGTGGGGCAGACTGTGAGGGGACGGCCTACGGACAAAAAAGGCCACCAGGTATATTCAAACTTTTTAGAGTTATCCCGGAGAATGTCAGTCATACTCTTTATTGTCAGGGCTTGCCACAGCCTGGCATGCCACTGGGTCTGCGATGGTGCCACTGTTTTGTTCCAGTAAGTCGATAACGTGATCTTGGCTGCCCCTAGGCATAACTACAAAACTGAGCGGTCGCCTGAGGTTTGGTATTTACGGGATTTGTCTCTCCGTCTCAAAACAGCAAAGCTTGGTGTAGATGGGATCAGGTATCCTAGTATGTCTTTAATTTGAGCTAGGACTTCATACCAAAAAGGACAGATTATGGGACAGTTCAACCATGTGTGTTGGATATCTCAGAGCAACCCGCATCCTCTCCAGCAGTGGTCTGACGTGTTGGGGTAGATTTTTTTGAGTTTAGTGGGATAGAGATACCAATCATACAGTATTTTATAATGGGTTTCTGTCATCCCCATAGAATGGTTGAATCTGGGAACATCAGGCCATAACTTTCGCCATTGCTCGCCGGGGACTGTGTCCAGAGTGTATTAGTCCAGACTTCCATGTGGCGTGGCCGAATTTTGAGAGTTTTTTCAAGTAAAAGGGAGTAGAGGAAGGAGATGGTTCCTCTAGCCCCCTTCGCTTGTCGCACAAATGTCTCAATTGGATAAAGATCTCTAGTAGCAGTTGCTCTCAGTTCTGGGTATAGTACCCAATGTTTCAGATGGGTATAGTGGTATCTCTGAATTTGGCAAGCCAAAGTCTCCTTGGCAATTTTCGAAGGTAAGGATATCCCAACCATGAAACAAGTCTGAAATGGAAAAACATTCCCCCTTCCTCCAGAGTTCGAACTGGCCAGGTGTAAGCATGGGTGGGAAGACTGGGTTATAGTGAATAGGAGTGTATGGAGAGGGAAACGTAGCGCATGCTGCTGATCGATTCACATCATCCCAGGCTTTAAGAGTCACTTTTGTGGGTGTGCTCAGGTATGCATTAGAGGATTGGTCTACTTTCAGTTTCCATAGAATGTCCAAAATACAACTACCTACCACTGCCCGATCCTGGAGGAGCGAGTGTTTATCCAATTCTCGCAAGGACCAGTCGGATATCACTCGGAAGTGTGCTGCCTTATAGTATAAATGAAAATCAGGACGGGTCAACACACTAGTCTCTTTAAGTAGACTGAACAGTTAATAAGGGAGACTAGCTCTGTGATTCTGCCAGATAAAGCTGGTCACCAAAGATTGGAGCTTTGAGAAGAAATCCCGCTCTAGTTCGATTGGTAGTCCCTGGAACAGATAAGGAAACTGTGGTAAGATGGTCATTTTTGTTGCATGGATACAGCCTAGCCTTGACAAATACATGGGAGCCCATCTCTTAAGATCCGTTTTAAGTTGTTGAAGTAGCTGGGGATAATTTGCCCGAGAGATCAGATCTTGGGACAAGTTTTAGTCCCTAAATAGGTAAGCTCTTTTTTAACCCAATGGAAAGGTGTGGAGCCTGCCAGCCTGCCAGCGTCTCCATCTAGGATGTGGATAGGGTTAGGCTTAGAAGGAAGCATGTATGAAGGTTGATACAATAACCTGCTACTGACTCAAAGTGCCAGTTCCTGCTGTGGAGCTACCAGGGAGGAAGAGGGGGTAGTTAGGGAGAGTAATGCACCATCACCGAAAAGTGAAATGTTGTGGTTATCAGCCCCAAGCGTAGGGCCCCGGATTTCTTGCGTAGCCCTCTCCTTGGGTGCAAGGGGTTCTATACTGAGGGCGAATAGAAGTTGGGGAAGTGGGCATCGCTGACCGGTACCCAGTTCTAATTTAAATAGATCAGAGTCCACTCCATTGACTAGTAAGAGTGATAGTGAAATCGCATAGTTCGCCTGGATTACGTGTATAAATTGTTCAGACATACCGAAGCGACGGAGAGTGTGGAAGTGGAAGGACCAATCCACCCGGTCGAAGGATTTTTAGGCGTCTAGTGCCAGGAGGGCCGCTGGTATGTGTTTCTTAGTAGCCTTTTCGACCAGGTGGACCACCTTCCTCAAGTTGTCGTGTGTCTGTCTCCCCTTAATAAATACTGAATGATCCAATTGAATCCCATCCGGCACAATGCCCTCCAGCCGTGTGGTAAGGATCACAGTATATAGTTTAACATCCAGATTTATAAATGCAGGTCCTTTCCCGGTTTTGGGAGGACCGAAATCAGTGCCTCGCTCATCAAATGCAAGACCCTTCTAGAGGTAGCTATATGGCAGAACAGGGCTGTCAGATGGGGTACAAAATCAGAACTGTACGTCTTATAGAATTGCGCCAAGAGGCCATCAGCCCGAGTGATTTATGTAGTTTAATTGGCTGAAATAGCTGCTTGAACCTCGTCTTCACTAATCAGGCTACCCAGAGCCTGATTTTGGTCTACTGACACTTGAGGTAGATTCACGTCTTCTAGGAATTTTAGTTGTTCTGCCTGGTTCGGGAGTATGTACAATGTGAATGGGAAAAGCAGGTATAGTCCCTAGTGTCAGGATGTTTGGTAATCTAGGCATCCATTAGCACCACAGACCGACATGCTTGTTTCAGGGCTTTAGAAAAACTCCCAGTGAAGGAGCGATGTGGGTGGGTGCTGTCTGACTCCAGATTCCATGTAAGGTTGAAATCTCCCATCAAAATGATCTCCACTCAGCAAACTCTCCCAGAAGGGTAAGAAATGTTGACGGGAAGCTGCTTTAGTGCTCATTCGGCCTGCTATGTTGCCCTTCACTATAAATATTCCACCCTCCTTATGAGTTTTACAGCCTATTGGTTAAAATGTTAGTTATGCTTAGTAAGAGCGGAGAATCTATAGACCATGGGGTATCCTTTATTGCGCAGTCTATGATCCTCGCCTCTATTAAGGTGTGTCACTTTTAAGGTTATGATATCGGTTCTCCTATCTAGGAAGTATTTCCACAATTTATGCCATTTGCCTGGGGAGGTCAGGCCCTTGCCATTCCAAGTTAGTGCTGTTAACACCATAGTGGCACTAGGTATGCAGACTCAAGCAATGACCCCAGAACTGGCCCTCCGCCAACGCCTATATATGTATTTATTATAAACGCTCACTAACGCAATGCAATATCTCCTACCCGGAGATTTAATCACAATACACACAATACTTTAGCAATAGAACAGGTAAGTAACAAATACACAGTGGTCTCCAGTGGGGGAGCCCAAACCATACACTAAAATAGTGGAATGCGAACCACAACCTTAGAGTGTGGACCCAGAAGATTTAGAAGAGCTGTGGACCCAAGGAACCACCCAAGGTAAGTACACAGGAACCCCACGGAGGCCATGTGCAGAGTGGGAACACGACTGCATGCTCAACACAAGTCAATGGGTAAGTCGCAGTTGTAGTTTTCAAGAAGAAGGACCCTTCCCAGAGGACCCTGAAGAAACCCCATGGAAGATGGAAGGTTGGAGAGTCACCCCACTCGTGGATACCCCGAGAACCAGGATACCTACACCAGGGAAGCCGGGTGCATAGGTGCGAAGTGACATCGGAAACCGCCGTAGTTCACAATGAAGGATTTCAGTAAAGATGCCGCTGGCGAAGAAGGTGAAAGCGTCCGGTGGAACCCAAAGGTGGATTCACAATGAGAGGTACCTGCAAGCAGAGGGGACAGAGTCTATGCCCCTAGGAGGTGACCAGGAGGCACGGAAGAAGAATGCCCACCGATGTAGGAGATGCAGGAGAGTTGACGGAGCCCTTGAAGCTGCCGCTGTGCGGACCAGGAGACGCTGTGGAAGACCAGGAGCCGTTCACGAGCTGTCCCACGTCGGATGTCAAGAGCCAGGGAGGTCGGTGTCTGTCGGAAGCGCCAACAAGCCTTGGCAATGGCAAGAAACGTAGTATGCGAAAAAGGTGCGTTGTAGGGACTAGCAAGGTTCAAGTGACTCACCACGAGCAGGTAAGTCAGAGCAGGCCCCAAACAAGAAGGGGAGCCCACTGCAGCCAAAGAAGCCCCTCAAGATGACCAACAGGCCGAAGGCACAAAAGTCGCAAGAGGACCTTGAGCATTTCACCAAATGATAAAGGCCCACGGTGCAGAGGATGCGGTGCAGCCAAAGATCTTGGCTGCAGGAGATGCTTGAGGCTGGAGCTTCTTGGAGCCTGAAGATCTCTGGTGAAGAGAGTCAACAAGCCTTGGCAACGGCAAGTCGACGCGGTGCGCCCAGGTACTGCTCCAGCGGTTCCGACGAGGGATACTGGCTTCAAACTTTCTATGAAGACAGTGCAAGCCTTAGGGAGTTGCAAACCCACCACTTGTGTTGCTGAACCTTTTTGAGTCCGTTGGAGCTCAGGAACAGCAGACCAGTCAGTTTTGTTGCGGTACCTGCAGATGCCTGGAAATGACTCCTTCACTTCAAGGGAGATTACTTCGGGTGTCTTGGATGTCCATGGGCCTGTAGAAGAACCTGTATGGAGCACAGGCACAGATGACGCAGAAGACTGGCAGGACGACGAGAGCAGGAGTCTTCCTGGTTGCAGTCTTGGTTCCCAAAGTGAAGCCCAACGTAGTCCAAAGTGCCCAGGCGGTTGAAGATGAAGTGGTTTCGTATCTGAATCTTGTCCCACGACGAATCTAAGGAACCACCTACAGGTAAGCCCTTAAGTACCCTAAGAAAAGGGTTGGGACGATTCAGGGGTCCCTGCCACAGGAGGGGCTGGACAGTGGGGAGGATACTCCATGTCCTTAGTCCAGTTTCGCGCTGGAGCCAACAGCTCCCTGAACCAGTTCCAACTAGAGTACGCAAGGAGGGCACCAAATGTGCCCTTCAAAGCAGTCTAGTGGTGCTGGCAGGCGCCCCCACCCTCTCCCAATACACTAAGCTCTGTCTGGGAGGTGGTCACACCTCCCTGTGACAGGAAACCTATTGCCCTGCCTTCCCCTGCTCGAGCTTGGCTCAGCAGCAGGAGGGCAGAATCGTGTCTCTGGTCGGCAGCAGCCATAGTTGCTGTCTGGGTCTAGAAGACTGGTACCAGGAGAACGGAGGGCCTCCCTGAGGAGCTTTACAGTGCATGGAATCATACCTCCAACACCGTGTACTGTGTTGGGGTAAAATTCCAACATGTTTGAGACCAAACACGATAAGGTTCGTTTCAGCCAGTTTAGAGTTAGCCATTGCATAATGACGCATGGTCACTCTATATATCGTAAAGACTGATGCACTTACAACCCGGGAGAATGGACTCCATGGGTTGTAGGGGTGTCCTGCTCATGCAGGGGCACCCTCACACTTATAACCGAACACCCTGCCTTCAGGATTGAAAGGCCTGCCTTAAGGGTGACTTATAGGTTTTAAGTGCAGTGAACTCAGATATAAGGAAACTTATATCTGTGGTGAGTGGTGCTAGCACCAGCTCTCACAGGCTGCAGTGGCAGGCCTGTAGTCACACTTTGAGTGGTCTCCCATGGGTGGCATAATACATGCTTCAGCCCATGGGGGACCCCTGGTGTACCTATGCCCTGGGTACCTTAGTACCATATACTAGGGACTTACAAGGGTACACCAGTAGCCAATCTGGGGTGTACCCAAGTACTCACCATATCCAATTTAGGGAAGAAGCACAGAGACTGGGGCCCTGATTAGCTGGATCCCAGTCAGACTAGTCAGAAAAACATAATGACACCAGCAAAAAGTGGGGATGACCATGAAAGCAGATCCTACTTTCCTACAGAAGAGCTTCCCCTTGTGCTGTAGGTAGGTCACCTCCTCTGAGAGAGCTATGGGGAATTGCATCCGATCAAGTAGCATAGAGTCCAGAAGGGAGTCTGGTTTATGATAGGACTCAAATGTCTACATATTTCAAAGAATACTATGGTCTTAGTCCCCCTGCAGAGCAGCTTTGGTGGTCAAGGCAAGGGGCTTGTTTCAACTCGGCGCCCAAGGTTTCCCCTGCTGTGTCGATCATTTCTGCGAGAGCCATTGTTTATCAGTGCCTTTCATTGAGCTTGTGGAGGGTCCCTCCTGTTTTCCCCCAGCGTCTCTGCAATCTGGAGCAGATATACCAAACAACATTGCTGGCTCTGTCATCTGTGAAATGATGTGACTTGTTTTTGTAGTCAAAGGCTAGGCCAAAGGGATAGGTCCACCTGTATTTGATATGGTCGCGGCGCAGTTTAGCTTTAACATGCAGAAATGTAAGTAATTGAGCCAGGGTGACTGGTGCAATATCATGAAACACAGAAAAAGACGCACCTTGGAAGGAGACAGATTCCACTTTCCTCGCAGCATGTAGGATCGCTTCCTTCACCTTAAAGGAGTGCAGTTTTAATAGAAAATCTCAAGATTGTTTGCGTTCACCAGGTGTTGGGGGCTCGGCCCAGTGGACACCCTCTAGTTTCCCCTTGGCTCGTCTGTCCCCAAGAAGCTCGTAGAGCATGCCTACCACAAATGCCTCCATGATTGGCCCTCCACTCTTTCAAGATTTCGCAGACGAATGTTATCCCGCCGAGAAGTTTTCCAAGTCCTCAAATTTCAGAAGCGCAGCCTGCAAGTGATCTTTGAGTTGATCGGAGGTACTCTCCAGGTTACCCACCCTTTGTTCAAGGGTCTGCCACTTAGTTTCCAGATCGAGAGTGCCTTCACCCACTGAGTCCACATCCTGCCGTAATGTTGAGAATCTATTATTAAGGTCAGAGCGAAGAAGCTCCAAGGAGGTGGCCAGGTTCGTTTTTAGTTCCTCTCACAATTCTTTTTAAAGACTTGGAGTGAAGAAAGGAGGTCTTCCTTGGTAAGCACCACAGCGCCGTCCCTGGTGAAGGAACAATGTACGTCTCTGGACTACGTCGGTTGAAAGTAGATCCATAGATTGCTTTAGTAGAATGGCGTCTGGCTGCCAAAATGACACACACTACTTCGGGAGGTTGGTCAAAAGCCGTCAACTGTCACCACTTAGTCTTCAAGCATGGAGGTGTAGGGGGTGCAGGACCCTGCCTTGCTGATTCAAAAGGGGGTCCTCCCAAAGGGGCAGCCAAATCAGAGGACAAATGCTCATGGCCAGATTTCACAACACTACACTCTCCCCGCCCAGTCCGGAGACACTAGAATGATTAGGACCTGGTTGTTCCTAATCTTCAGAACTTTGAGCACTAGAGATGGGAATGTGCCCAAGAGTCCAAGGGAAAGGCGTCTTCCAGTGAAAACTGCCTTAGTAACTCCAACAAGTGCAAGGTTAGGACTTAGTGCATTCTCTGGGGTGGCAAAAATATCGGGCTATTGTTCTCCCCATTACTGAAAAATGCCCTGCGCCACCCAGAGTGCAGCCGCCATTCGTTATCCACTAGGTAATGTCGGTTGAGTTCACACACTCTGGTGTTTAAAGACCCTGTAGGTGATGTACAACCAGGAAAATGACCTGGTGCTCCAGCTATTTCCAGAGGCTCAGGTTCCCCGGCACAAGACCCTCAACCCCACTCTCCCATTTGTAGCAGTACCACATGGTGGAGGTGTTGTACATGAGAACCTGAACCCGCTGCCTTTTAATTGATGGAGGAATGCTTTCAATGCCAAGTGAATCACACACAACTCTAACAAGTTGATGTGGAGTCGGACTTCCACCTGGGACCAGAGTCCTCTGAGTCAGAGTCTCCATCTTTCCCAGATGACCTCCCTGATCTCGCATCGATGCATCGGTCACGACCGTTGGCTCTGGGTGGGTTATGGCAAGGGGTCTGCCACTGGTCCAATTGCAGTCTAGCAGCCACCACTGCAGATCTTTTACTGTCTTCGCTGATATATAGATGGAATCAGAAAGGTCCCCCTGGTGGTGAGCCCACTGAGACTTCAGATCCCACTGCAGAGCTTGCAGGTGCCACCTGGCGTGGTGCACAAGCATGATGCCGGATGCCAAGAGACCAAAAAGCTTCAGAGCTGATCTCAGCGAGACACAGGTCAAAGTTTGAAGTATCAAGATCATATCCCAAATGTCTTGAACTCGTTGAGGTAGAGGATAGCTAAGAATCACACAGTATCCAGGATGGCTCTAACGAAGGGGAGCCTCTGAGAAGTAGTTAGATGTGACTTCAGCATGTTGATGGAAAACACCAGCAATGTCAACAGGTTGGCCGCCGTCTTGAAGTGGTCCCATCCTTCACTAACCAGTTGTCAAGTTATGGGTAGAGTGGTATTCCCAACCTCAGAATGTGGGAATCGACCACGACTATCACTTTTGTGAACACCTGAGGTGCACTTTAAGGCTATAGGTTAGCACTGAGAGGTGAAAGTTCTGGTGGCCTACTTCAAACCGCAGGTAGCGCCTATGGGAATGCAGCACTGAGATGTGAAATTAGACATCCTGCAAATCCAATGCCACAATCTAATCGCCCAGATCCAGAGCAGACAGAACTCCGGCTAGGGTGAGTATTCTGAACTTGTCCTTGTTGAGGAAGTTAAGAGGGCAACCAGGAAGTAACAGAAGTAACAAACCGACCTGATTTCTGATACTGGTGCACGCTCTATGGCTTACTTATTCTAGAGAGCCTGAATCTCCCCTCACAGAATAGACAAGGGGTCCTCCGGAAGTTGTTGTTGTGTAGGAGGCATGTTCAAAAGGGTGGAGAGGAAAGGGAGGGCATGTATATTATTGATGATTTGGACCACCCACTGATTTGATGTTAAGCTCTGCCCCCTGTAGAGGCAATAGGTGGTCTGACCCACAGGGGCAAATTAAAGCAATTTTGAGGCAGCTACGGAGGGAAGGTCAGAATACTGGGTAGTTCGCTGCCCCAGGGGCCTGGCCACTGGATCCCCAACCTCTGCCCCAGAAGGCTTGGAAGGTCTGCTGGTGCAGAGGCAAGGTATTTATTTATTTGCAAAGTTTTATATAGCGCTGGCTAGACCCGTAGGTATCAGAGCGCTTTACATTAGGATGAGCGTGTTACAGGTTACATAGTTACATCAGTTGAATCAAAGAATCACATTAGGATCAGCGAGTTACAGGTAACATAGTTGCATCAGTTAAATAAAAGAATCACAGAGGGAGGGGGAGGGAAGGAAACAAACGGGGAGAGAGGGAAAACAATGTCAGATGACCGGCTGGGTAGGTGACGGCCAAGGGGGTGAACCCGAGCCAGACTCCTCTATAGCTGCATAGGACAGCTCCACCGGGCATCTGCCAGGGTTGCTCGGGCTCCGCGGTAGGAACAAACAGTATTGGTATCCGCCCAGGGGGCATCGTCATAGATCTAGAGAGCTAGTGACAGAGCATTGTTCAGTAGTTTGGTCCCTTGAGAGTCAGGGTGGGAGTGCCTCTGCTAGGTAACAAAGGAGATTCTGATTCTCCCTCCAGATGCATAGATATTTTTAATGGCTCTCTGATTTCAGTGCAGCCCCGGCTCGGGCGCCATCTTAGGTCAGGCTCTGCCTCGGGTCCTCAGCCCAGTTTAGGGTCAAAAACATCTCAAAGTCCCAAGGTAACAAGGTAAACACATTTGGGGGGGGGGGGTCCTCAAGGAAGCCAAGCAAGTGATTTAGTCCACGCCACCATTCACCCTTTGGACAGTTGCTCCTTCCTTGCCCGCTCCACCTATTCGCACAGTGTCTCCAGTTCGACCGCCCCTCACCGAGCCGCCATCTTAGGATCAGTTATGGCATTGCCTCAGATGAATCCCTCTTCTGAAGCATCAAAAGGGGCAACAGAGTGGTGCCAGTTCAAGAGAGCGCAGCATTGCCTTGTTCTTTTCTAAGTGCTCCAAGAGCGAGTTAATGGATCTGAAGGAAAAGCTGGCCAAGGAGAACCTACTCTTGGCAAACGTCTCCATGCGTTTTGACGCTGTCTGGCAGTGTAGTCCGCAACATTCTGGGATTAAGCCTACTGGTGAAGGCCTGGACTACTAGACTAGCCAGTGTCGGTGCTGTAGGAGGAAGGGTAGGCCTGCTGGAGCAGGACTGTGCTGTCTGGCTATCTGTCAGCTGATTGGTGACCAAGATCCTAGCTTTGCCAAGTTGCCTAGAAGTGTATCGGTTATGGCTTTGTTAATGTGAAGAAGGTGTTCCTGCGAGATCTGCCTGTTATCTCGCTGGTAAGCAACTGAAGGTGTAAAACTTATGCTGCTCAGCGAATAACCATCGCAAAGGAGACCGACACCTCCATGGATGGACCGGGAGAATGGAGGCCAGTGTTAGTATCAAGACCATTGGCCTCCTGTAAGTCTAGAAAGACGTTTTCATCGTAAACCTGAGAATCATCACTATCGTCATTGGGGTCTAGTAAACCATAATGTAGGGGAAGCATCTTCAAACTTGAGTATTCCTAAGGTGAAATGGTTGTGACTTTGGGGTAGGTTGCAATGAATTAGTTTCCGAGTCCGAAAGGACTACTGACTCCTTCTCCGGCATCCAAGATTGGGGCTCCAGCATTAGCTGTGGCACCTTATACGGCCTAGGAGTGAGTCTCGGCCACAAGATAGGGACTGAGCCTGGACTTGGGTCGTGAGGAAGATGCATCAGGGAGAATCCGCCGGGGGTAGACTGACTGGTGCCCCCATAGATTTGCAGGATCCGGTGAGGTACCAAAAATTCACAGAATAGCCTCTTTGAAGGACTGGACCTGCTGTGGCATAGCCGATAGATCTGTAAAATCGGGTTCGATCAGGAAGAAAGCAGGGATCGGATCTGAAGTCGGCGACCGGGCTCGCAACTAGGGGGTCACATGACTCCTTGTGACTGGATGAGTGGGAGCTGTACTTTGGCTTCCGCTAAGTATCTCAGCACTTTTGACCTGACTGAAGGCTGTTGGCAGATCAGACTCACAGATACTGCAAAACCGAAGACAGCATTCTCAACCCCTGGAAGGCATTTTCAGTTTACCCTTTTGTTTGAAGAATGCACCTGCCACATTTCAGAGGCTGGTGAATACAGTTCCTCAGGTCTGGAAGATTTTAATGCAGCAGATCTTGATGATATAGCGGTCTTTAGCTCCACCTGGGAGGATCACCTGGTCCACCTCAGAAATGTATTTGAGGCCCTGCAGAAGGCAGGCCTCACTATCAAGGCTAGTAAGTGCCAGATAGGGCAGAGCAAAGTTTTGCACTTGAGCCACCTGTTAAATGGAGGCCAAGTTTGACCATTGGAGAGCAAAATCCAAACCACTGAGGATTGGATTGCTCCCACTACCCAGACTCAGGTCAGAGCTTTTATGGGCCTGACTGGGTACTACAGAAGATTTGTTAAGGGTTATGGGTCCATTGTGACTCCCCTTCATGACCTCACCTCTAAGAAGATGCGTAAGAAGGTGAATTGGACAGTTAGATGTCAAGAAGCCTTTGATTCCCTGAAGAAGGCCGTATGTTTAGCTCTAATTCTGCAGAGTCCTGACTATTCCAAACAATTTGTTGTCCAGACAAATGACTCTGAGATAGGAATATGAGCAGTGTTATCACAACTTAATGAAGAGGGCCAAGATCAACCAGTAGCTTTTATTAGCAGAAGGTTGACCTCCAGAGAGAAATGTTGGTCAGCTACTGAGAGGGAGGCCTTTGCTGTGGTCTGTGCCTTGAAGAAGCTGAGGCCATACCTGTTTGCCACTCACTTCATTGTTCAGACAGACCACAAGCCCCTCTTATGGCTAAAACAGATGAAGGGGGCAAACCCCAAACTTTTGAGGTGGTCCATTTCCATACAGGGGATGGACTTTTCAGTGGAACATAGACCGGGGAGTAACCATGCCAAGGGAGATGGACTTTACAGATATTACACTTAGAAAATAATGACTCAACTGGACAAGGTTGGTCTTAACTTCTTTCTTTTTTTTGTTATGGGGGCGGGAGGGGGGAGTAGATGTAGGAAAGTATGATATTTCTGGCATAGATTCCCCAGGTTTTGCCTGTTTTGACCTATAAGTCGCCCCTAAGGTAGGCCCTTCAGTCCAAGGTCAGGGTGCATGGTACTAAGTGTGTGGGTACCCCTGCATGAGCAGAGGTATCCCTACAAACCCCAGACTCCATTCTGGGCTTTGTAAGTGCGGGCAGCCATCTTCAGGCATGTGGTGGGCACTGGAAAGTCGAGATGTCCAGCTACATAATGGCTACCCCGAACCTAGTCATGTTTGGTATCAAACATGTTGGAATCATGCAACTAAAGCAATTCCAGTGTTAGTTGTATGATACCATGTACTGGGGACCTCCTTAGAATGTCTACCTGTGTAACATTTCAGGGTCTGCATGCCAGCGCTGCTGCCGGCTTCAGAGAGTGTTCTGCTCCCCTGCTGATGAGCCTAACTCGGGCAGGAGAAGCTGAACAAAGGATTCCCTGCTACAGAGAGGTGTGACCACCTCTCCTTTAGAATTAGGTAGGGTGGGGGTGCTTCCGAGCAGCACCAGACTGCATTGAAGGACATATTTGGTGCCCCCCTTGCATAAACTAGTTTCACCCAGTCCAGGAGCCCTTGGCTCCCGCTCTGGCACAAAACCACACAAATGACAGGGGAATGTCCATCCCCAATGTCCAGCTCCTCCACAGTGAGGTGCTCCAGAGCTCCTCCAGGATGTCACTTGATTCTGCCATGTTGAATCTTAGCCCCTGGGAGCATCTGACTGAATAGGACATCTGAATAGTGTCACTGACCCCCCCTCTGATACGTGGTTTGCCACAGAAGAGGTTCTTCCCTTTTTTGGGGTTACTTAAGGGCTTCCCTGAGGGTAGGCCCTTAGATTCGTCCCAACAACAATTTCTGGAACCTACTGCCTGTCGTCTGAAGATTGTTCAAAGACTCTTCTGCCGGTGGACACTAGAACTCTGCTGTTCTTCAAGCCAGGACCCACGACAAGACTGCTCCTGGTAGGAAGAATCCTGCTGCATCTTTGTCCCTGTGATTTTCCAAAGATCTGCTACTCTGTGGCTGTGCATCCTAGAGTCACCAGGGACTCTGCCTGCATCCCAGCCTGAAGGAATCTCACTCGAAGGGAAGTAGTCTCTTCCCTGCATCCGCAGGCACCTCCACGTCGATGACCGGTTTGCTGATTCTCTTGTCCCACAGACATCCACTGGCTCTGCAACACAGGTGGTGGTTTGTTGGTTCTCCAGAGGCCTGACCAGTCTTCCCTGCAAGTTGGGAGAGTGTAATTCCTCTCCAGCCAACAGTGAACGCCTCCCTGTGCACTGCGTCTGTTGTTGCAAAGGCATGTTGGCTCTCTTCATGATAGATCTTCAAGCTCCAAACAGCCCCTGCCTCCAGCACTGCACAGCTCCAAGCACGTCGTCCTGCTGGCATCTCTTGCCTCGTGTGCTACTGGGGTTTCCAAGCAACCTCCGGTGCCTCCTGCCAGTGGGTCCTCGAGGGGGCTTCATCGATTCTTTCTGGCTCTCCATCGTGCTGAGGGCCGGTCCCGACTTAGCCTTGCTGGGTTAGTCCCTCAGACCTTGCAGGTCTTAATCCCTGCATCTTCACCCGTGAACGGTTGTATGCGTTTGCCAAAGCTTGCTGGTGGTCCTGCTGGCCACTGACCGTCCTGCACTAGACCGGCGTGGGACAGGTCGTGAGAGGCACCTGGTCTTCTACAACGGCGCCTGGTCTTCACAGCTGTTGTTTCTTCTCACCGCAACTCAGCAAGAACCTTCAACCAGGGCTGGTATTGTGCTCCCATGCCTCCTGGTCACCTCCGGATGGATTGCACTCTGCCCCCTCTGCTTTCAGGTTCTTGGTGCCTGGATTCTTCGTCCTGGTTCTGCTGGCCTGGTCCACGAGACATTGTAGCTGCAGAACTTCCACAACCCTCCATTGGCGTCTACAGAGTTTTCCGACATCACTTCTCCCCTATTTACCCGGGCTCCCTGGTGCAGGTATCCATCTCTTCTGGGTATCCTCTGGTGGGGTGAATCTCCAACCTTCCTTCCTCCAAGTGGTTCCTTCGGGGTGCTTTGGGAAGGGTCCTAGAACTCTAAAATCCAAACCGCGATTTACCTTTGTTGTCCTATGGACGTCTGACCCGATGTAACCACTCTGCACCCGGATGCCTTGGGGTCCCTGGCTGCTCACTCTAGGAGGTTCTTTGCTTCCTCTGGGGTCCTCCAACCTTAGGTACTAGAGTCCTGTGCTTATACCTATTCCGCATTCCACTAATTTAGTATATGGCTTTGCCTCCCAGTGGGGGCCTATAGGCCCCACTGGGAGGGCTCCAAGTATTTCTTGTGTGTAATTGATACCAAGTTACTGTCTAGGATGTAGTAATATAAAGTATTTTTCTACTCACCTGGTGTGGTTCTTTCTTGTGTGAAAAGCTTACTTACAGACTAAGGTAGTACATGCAATTGATTTACACCCTCCTGGATAAGCCTCAACTGATCTCCTCTGCTACCCCTTAAGAGCTTTGGTTTTCAGGGACCTAAACACTATCACTAAGGGTTGCCTGGACTCCGTGCACTGTGCCTCACCATAGGTGGACACTATATACTGAGCCAGTCTCCTACAAGTACATCATGCATATCTACAATATTATGAATGAGCAAAATGCAATGATTCCTTGTTTAGGACTTAAATTAATATTTAATGATGAATGATATTTAGATTAATAACTAAATACATTTTTGTACAGTGTAGGAGTATCAGACCACGATCAGGCTTCATATAGGTGGATCAAGAAAGAGGCAAAAGTCCTGATGAAGAGTGCCTAAATAACTGTAACACACTAATAAAAAATGAGAAAACATACTTGGTGAGATACTTGTATTGGTTGAAAACCTATATAAAGTTATCAATTCTGAAAGGTAGTCTCCTATCCATTTTACGATGATACATAAGATGCACAGGGGATGCTGGAAAAACCACAAATGATAATACATACTGGGTCAGATATAAGTTTGATATACTTATGAGATAAATTATTTACTGACTGTAAAATAAAAAGGTATTTTGTAAATAAAATTATCATTGCTCCATTGGACTCTTATCCTTCTTATGTTGATGTCCTAATTTTTTCAATTTGTAGTTGCAGTACCCTTTAGGTGTATTTAATAAAGACCCCAAAAGCAGCCATAACATTTGATGGGAACATTCCAATCTGACAGCCAGAGGTAACCAGCTCCCCCCCATTTTGACCTAACAGGGAAGATTATAAAGCTATCCAGGGCTGGCCACCAAGAAGAATCAGCAGTCAGAAGTGTCAGTGTTGAATGACCTAACGGTTCATCCCAGCCATTGCTAAACAAATTGCTTAAAACATTATCTGGCTTATACACGACAATGTAAGCATATGCAAAAAACATGATGCAAGCTGAATATTATATATTAAAAGAGGATTAAATCAGTTCCATATGGGGTTAGTAATTTAACGAGGGGATTAGATGACCAAAGAAAATTTATTACAAAAAATACACAGTGAGCATACAAAGTAAACAATAATTTAAAACCAAATGGTCCTTAAGTATATATACCTGAGAGGTCTTGCCTGGGGATTGCCAGCTTCAACATAGGGATGTAAATAGTCCTTTATGTAAAGGTCAGCAGCACTATTAGAATGGGTGCAAATAAGTACTCTGCTGATAGATAGAAAGAACAGAAAAACACTGATTAACACAGCAATTTGACCAGAAAGCAGAGAAAATGTGAGCTATTAAAATGCAAATTTCTTTCAAACAGATTACACATCTTCTGTAGAAAAAACAATCCCCAATTCATTTTCTTCGCTTGTAAAATGAATAAATATTATTTCACATTTTTTATTTACTTTAGATACTGAAACGTCGGGGTCCGTCATGGACAGAGAAGTCTTCAATTATCTAAACGTTTCGCTCGTAAGCATGAGGGTAAAATGAAAATTATATTTTCAATATGCAAGTATCTATCAACACACTATCTCAAAATAAAGATCTGTAGGATACAGTACAAGGACCCTGTTGATGTCACGCATACCTTTTCCCAATGAACGGCACTTGCATGCTTCATTCTGGACATAGGGAGTAATGTGGAATGTTACTATAACCAAGCCAGGGGGCTGTGGTTGAGATTTAGAACAGGCTTAAGCATGCAAATATTACTTACCGTCTGTAACATTATTTTAAACAGATATTTGATTTTCCAGCCAATTCATAAGGTCAAACTTTCATGACGAGTCAGTCAAGAGCTGGAAGGTTTCCCAAAACTGGGGCCAGAGTACCCTGGCTGCAGATTAGTTAACTTCTTCATAGAATAAACCTAATGATTCCATAAAGGTGACACCAGTAGTGGTAACACCAGTCCCACCACTATTTTCCTCACTTCACAGAGGAAGAGGCAAAGAAGGAACCAAATGAAAAAAATGCTAGCACAGAATGCAAAGAGGAGACGTTGGGAGGCGCTTTCCCAGTGGTGGTCATATGCATTAAACTGTGCAAGAAGCTGATGAAAAAACAATCTTGAATGTACTGTTGTCATTCGTTGAGATGGAATGTAGCTATACCTGCATTCCTGAAATGACGCTCTCTTCAGGAATATATAGGTCATATGGGCACTTACACATCCATATATTGCTTCTCAACTTTGATGCAAGATCATATGAGCAATTTGACTGAACTAGTCTCCAGCAATTACTGATCTAAGGTTCATTGGCTCTTCTCAGACCCAGTGCTGTATTGCTGCGGCATTGGGACTCTTTTAAAGATATGAAAGATGCAGTAAGGCATAGGCATTTCAAGATAAAATTACTTAACTTGGTAATGTTCTTCATGATGGACACCTAATCAACCCATAGAATCATGATTACCCCCTCTCTCCTTCCCCACTGCCTTCCTTCCCATCCACCAAAGCACAAACTCCTAATATCTGTCAATACTAATCTATGCAACTACTAGTAACTCCCAACTTGGAGTTCTGTAGAGCAGAAATATATGCATTTCTTTGCCTGTGGCCAGAAAACATATCTATGAGATGTCTTAAGCTATGAAACCCTTGTTGCATGGTGTGACAAATTGCGGCTGGGAAGGGTCTGAAAGGGATGTTTAATTCATTGTTTCCATTTGGATCTCTGAGCCATTCTGTAGCATCTAACCATCAGTAAATTGTTTTGACAAAAAAGAAAGGAAGCAAATAGGAACAAGGAGAAACCCCAGTGGATATTACGTACAAATAATATGCCAAGGTTGTGAACAAGGTGTTTAAAAAGACGCCCTATTACCAAAACAAAAAGGCTTATAGTGGAAATCAATTTAAAAAAAAAAAACTAGTCAACAATGATGCTTTACTATTGATACACTCACAAAGAATTGGTAAATTCCTCCAATGTGTATCCCTGGTGCTCCGGTACTCATATGAAATCATTGGTGATGTCAGTAAGTTAAAAAATGTTGATTAAATGTGATTGAATCATGTTCAACTAGGCCAAGGCAATAGATTAGTGCAATGCAGCTTCAAGAGGAGAAGGGAATGATGCTTATTTGGTGGGCTCTTGACACAATAATGTGTCCAATGTGCATTCTGGATATGAACAAAGCATAGATCATGGTTTTCAGGTGTTCACTGCGAATGAGGTTACAGAGTTTTATCAGTACTTGAAAAAAGACAGAAGTTTGCAGTTTTAGTCATCTTATTTATTTGTGGAATGAGAGTGAAGGCTGACTCCAGAAATTTTCTGGAGAGAGCAAACAATACATTTTTTTTTTTTAAATGGAACACTAAGTTATGACGTGTTCCAGAATTGCACACACATATATTTTTTACAATCACCATGGGATTCTCTCACTCATAAAAGGTAGAAGAGAGTAACAACCTAACTCAGCACCAAATGCTTTCAGGGCCATAGAGGCAACACCTATGTAACCGGGCTAATCAGAGAAGCCTAACTCACTAGGCCATATGCCCTGGGGTTCAATTCTGAACAGTAATGCTTCAGCAAAAGTAAGGAAGCAGTAGCTGACTCCCGTTCTACAAGGTGGGTCTTAGGTTTAGCAGGCAAAGGTGCCTAAAACAAATCAACTGTTGATGTCATTGTTAAGGCTCCAGCACCAGGAAATAAGGAACAACTTCTTTCTTTCACTGGAATGTGCATCATAGCAAGTTTATTAAAGATTTTGCACAAAACTGGAAATTATTATTGAATGTTGAGTTTGTATGTTCTGATAAGCAACAAGTATTTCAATGCATCAAAAAAGAAATTGTAGAAGCACCAACATTTAAACCTTTTGGGGTGAACAAAGCATATCGTCACTTTTGATGCTAGTTTGTATGACACTGGAGTGATGTTGTCACAAAGGTGTGAGAAGGAAGAGGGGAATGTGGCTTTTGCATCAAGAAAGAAGATATGCTGTGATTGAGAAAGAATTGTTGGCATGTGTTTGGGACAAAGAACATTTTAGGAACTATGTATGGGGTAGTTGGTTCACTTTAAGGACAGGTCATAAAACTCTTGTCAAACATATCACCACCGGGTGGAGGGTGGAATTTGCTAGGCTGACTTAAAGGTTGGAGGAATATAGCTTCAAAGTGGAGTTGGTTCTGGTGAAGTGCAATGTGACAGCAGATTGTTTATCAAGATTGCAGTGCCAGAGATATTCGCACATTTTGCTACGGTATACTCTGAAAGCCCCTCGGCTACAGCAGGGGCCTCAAAGACCATCTTGGCGGATCTACCCTTACCGGTGTTGACCCACAAAGATGCAGCAGATATGGAGAGCGATATTACAGGTGGAGGAAGTAGCCTCTGCAATACGCAGCCTCCAGTCCAGAAAGGCGATGGGGCCGAATGGCCTTCCGATCGAACTATATATTGCAGTGGCCGCCCAAGTCGCGCCATACCTACTTCAAATGTACGCAGAGTGTGTAAGGGTTGTGGAGTTACCTAGGGATCAATGCCTGGCTTCTATAGTAGTGATCCACAAACCCCGTAAACCAGCTGATCAATGCACCTCATACCTCCCCATCTCACTCCTTAGTGCCAAAATTAAGATATTGGCTAAACTTCTGGAGGCCAGGCTTATACATCACATCTTATACTGGATACACCCGGACCAATCCGGATTCATGCCTGGAAGAAACACGGCACTTAATCTACGCCGCCTCCACTCGGTAATAGACAGGAAAGATATAATTAGAGAAAACGCAGTAATAATGTCCCTAGACGCACGCATGGCATTCGATACGGTGGAATGGCCATACATGTTTGCTTTCCTGAAAAAATTGGGTTCGGCCCCAAATTCTGTGCATGGGTTAGGCTATTATACACTGGGCCTAGGGCGCAGGTGGTAGTGAACGGGAGGTCCTCCGCCGCCTTCCAGTTGAGGAGAGGGACTCATCAGGGGTGCCCCCTGTCACCACTCTTATTTGCGTTGGTTTTGAAACCGTTGGCGGTGTGGATCAGGGGAGACCATGTCAGAGGCCTTCGTTGGTCAGGACAATGGGAAGACCGAATACGTGGACGATGTCCTGTTATATCTCTCCTCCCCGCGCCACTCAATAGCCAGAATAATGATTATCCTTACAAACCTGGGAGAGCAATCAAGGTACACAATAAATTGGTCGAAATCCACAATTTGTGTATTAAGGGGGACACCCCCTCCCCCCTTTCAGCCTGCCAAATGGGTGCGAGGCGACAGTGGTAACAGAGGGCTTCCGATATCTCTGAATATTTGTGACAGACGATCCAGAAAGTTTTTTTATACAAAACGTACAGGCCCCGATGACGCGTCTCCGGAGTGATGCCCAGCAATGGAGGAAACTGCAGCTATCACTGTTGGGACGGGCAACGCTATACAAAATGATGGCGTTACCTCGCTTTTTGTATGCCCTACAAAATACCCCATTTGTAATTCCACCAACATTTTTTCAGGCGGTGGAGAGCGAGGTGCGAGACCTATTATAGGATGGGAAGCACCCGCGAATAGCTGTGCAGAAGTTAATACGCGGGTGGTATGATGGGGGCATAGCACTGCCACGGATTGAAATATACTACTGGGCGGCACAGTGGGAGGTGGTCAACCAATGGGTACACCGACCCCAGGACGAACCGGCCTACAGGATGGACAGACATTTGATGGGAGAGGGAGGATATTTGAGAGCCTTATATACGAAACCGAGAGGGAAGAAGTTGACCGGACCTACAGCACACACGATCACACTCTGACATAAGGTGAACAAAAGGTTGGGGTGGCAGGGAAAAATAACTCAAAATATGCCACTCTGGGATAGCGAGAGACTAGGAGGACTTCACACAAGCAAGGGATTTAATAAGTGGGACCTTATTGATATCTTGACAGTGGGAGACCTATGGAAAAGGGGGGAGGTAGTTCCCTTTGTGGAACTCCAGGCAAAGTATGACCTAGCCCTGACCGAAACTTTCAGATACCTCCAAGTTAGACACGCATTATTGGCAGCAATTCATCCTGGAAGTAGTCTCCCAGAAGCCTCACCCCTAGAGGACACGCTTCTCACAGAATTTATGGACAAGAAAGCAATCTCCCTAACCTACAAAAAGCTTATATGCAATTCCTCGGAAAACTCCGGGACCTATGGCACCGAGATTTAGGCAAACTGGACGACGATGACTGGCAAGATGCTCTGGGCTCTCCCCGGGAGGTAGCCATATCAGCCAAACTTAGACTCATTCAATTGAAAATCCTACACAGAACATAACTACCTAGAACTACAGTGGCCAAAATGGGTAGAGGAGTCACAAAATATTGCCAGAGAGCTTGTGGAAATGAAGGAACATTCTACCACTTAGTATGGGACTGCCCAGTAATTAGGAACTATTGGAAGGAGGTGGTGAACTTAATGGCGGGAGTCTGCGGGGGGGATAGAACTAGAGCCGAAACTATGCCTCCTGAATGTCTGGGAGGGAATGGACCCGAGCCGGAAAGATTAGACGTGGGTGACATTGGGAGTGACAATAGCAAAGCGTAACATAGCCAGATACTGGGGGGCTCAGGACGTTGCGCTGCCCTAGGACTGGGGGAAAGACATGGACGCATGCATGATCACAGAAAGGGCGGTATATAGTGGTAAAGGCCGCCCAAAGAAGTGGGACTTGATCTGGGGGAAAATGGAACGCCTATAGAGGGGAAATTTGCACTAGCCCCACAGGGAGGCCGAATGGGACCGGGAGACGATACGACAATCCCGGAACAGTGATCGAGGGAGATTTGGACTCAGATGAATAAGCTGAAGTAATGTCTATCTTGGTTGTGATTTGCATGGAAAATGTAAGCTGACCAAGTCGTAATTGGATGTACACAGATGAATCTGTAATTCATTAATAAAAAGATGATTTTAAAAAAAAGATTGCTGTGCCAGTAGGATGGCAGTGATAAGTGTGTGAGGGATTTGGACAGGATTACCACTATAAAAGATGTTGATTCTGGAAACTTTGAGTTGATTTCTGAGGAGAAATGTGGGTCCAGAGTGAAACCAAGGATGAACTATGGCATGCAGTCAGGAAGTGTGTGATGGTAGGTTGGCCTAGGAAAGAGAAAATTACCCTGAAGATGCTACCATTTTGGAAATTATCTGATGAATTAGAAGTGGAAGGAGGATTACTCTTTAAAAAAAAGTAAATGTGCTCCTCAGGGTCCAATGCAAGAAGTGATTTTAAGTTTCGCCCATAATGGACATCCTAGTATGTATTCCGTGAAAAAGATTCATTAGAGCATCTTTTTGTGGCCTGGAAAGAATAGGATGGCAGACAGGATAGTGTGTAGTCTATGCTAATGGTGAAAAAACATTAAGAGTCAACCATGCGTCATTGAAACCAGTTGTATGTCCGGAACGTCCGTGGGGAAAGATTGCATTTGATATTTCAGGACCATTTTCTTTTCTATAGTAGGAACTATCGTTTGTTTTGGTTTTGATTGACTATTACTTAAAGTGGACAGAGGTGAAATTTGTTGCACAAGCTACCACTTCTGTTGTAATTGAATTTTTTTAAAGAAGTCTTTGCTAGGAAAGGACGTCCTGAAGTGTTTATTACTGATGTGGTTTAACACAAGTCATGAGAATGGAGACTTTTCTTAAACATTGCAAAATACAACATGTTAGGACTACTTTGTAAGAACCTCGTGGTAATGGTCTAGTAGACATTTGTGTGTTGAAGTATTATGTGGTGGAAGCATGAAAGTCTGGCTGTGAGTGGACAAACGTGTTGAGAGAGAACTTGTGGACGTATCACATTACATCCCATGCGGTTACTGAGGTCAGTCTGTTCAAATTGCTCACAGCTAGAGACAGGTTTCCAAGTTGTGTCCATGGTAGTTTAAAAAAGGGTGTGGAAATGTTGTAAGGAATTGTGATTTGAGTCAAGTCACTAGAAGGGAGGAGAATAAGCAAAGGAAAACTAAAGAGTGGTATGATTAGAAATGGAAAGTCAAGGAACCTGCAATTGTAGTAGGAGATTGGGTGAGAATTCACAGGTTGGCAATACTGACCAAAGGTGCCCCTAAGTATGGTAAGGCAAAGAAGGTCATTAACATGTTCCCCAATAGTGTTGTTACCCAAGAAGGTAAAGAGAGGAATGTTGGAAGAGTTGCTAAGTGTGAAGGAACAGTGCATCATGGTACTGTTAAGCAGGTAAATGCATAGCAGATGAGTGATGATTTCCTGGTTAAAATCGACAGAATTGACACAGGAAGAGGTAGATCTGATTGTTCCTATGAATATTGCTTTCCATGAGGACAGTGGGTGTGAAATAAGACAGCAGAGTGAGTTTGATTTGGGTATGAGAAGTGATGAGGTGAATGGCTTCAAGAGTTAAAAATATAGGCAGGGACAGACGTCCTCCTGTTAAATACGAAAATGTTATTCAAGAGCTTTGTTATATCCCTTCTTATTCTCATTGATTTGTTTTATCATTTATTTTCCATTTGTTGTAATTTATTTAAAGGAAAGAGGTTCTGCATAGCCATTTTATATTTACATTTCTCTTTTGTATGTTTTTATGTATATTGTTTATGTTAGACCTACGTTCTTTTGTGAAACAATTTCTACTGTTCACCGCCTAGAATGTGGAATACCAGTGGGGGTTTTGCTCCTGTCTGCCTGGTGACAGGTGGACGGTGTATACTGTGCTGCGGTAATAAAGACCCTTAACTTCAAGTTTCCGTGGATTCATGGTTTGCAACACTATTCTATAGAATAGGGAGATGGGAGGGCAGTGCTGAATCTGTCATTAGATAGAGTTTCAACCAGAAAGAGGGTTACTGAAGGCAAGTAATTTGCTCTTCTGACAGAAACTTCTAACCACAGATTCTTCACCTAAGAACAGATACCAAAGCAGTAACTCCCCATGCAGTTTATGCAGTGGACTCCAACCAAAAGGTCCTGCAGGACTGAGCAGGTAAATTGCCCCTCCTGCTGGACCTGGTTGTCAAATAGTTGTGCTTGGAGAATGTGTGCACGGACACCCACGCCACATCCTGGCAGATGTCAAGGACAGGCACTTCACAAGCCAGCACTTTGGTAGCTGCCTTATCCCTGGTAGAATGAGCTATCAGACCTTCCATGGGCTGCTTCTTGGCAAGTGCGTAGATGATCTTGATGCAGAGGACTATTCACCTCAACAGGGTCCTCTCTTCTGCACAGCCTTGACTTGCTTTGTCCAAGTGAACCCTACAAAAAGCTGATTGTTCATATGGTGTTCCTTGGTACGACAGATGTAAAAGCTTAAAGTCCTTTTGGGGTCCAGCCAATGGAGTCTCTCCCCATCTTTCGAGGAGGAGCAAAGAATGCTCAACATGAAAGGGAGTTACAACTTTAAGCAGGAATGCTGCCAGAGACCTCAGCACCAACTTATCCAGCAAAAGGGTGGTGTATGGTGGTTGCACTGAAAGTGCCTGGAGCTCACGCATGCCTGACAATCTGAATAAGGAAAACAGCTTTCTATGTCAGGAGGCACAGCGACCAACTGTGAATCAGCCTGAAGGTTGAATACATGAGAAACATCAATACCAAGTAAAGGTCCAATTCTGGCATCACACGGTTTGGTGGGTACATATGTGTTGAAACTTTAAATCTCATCATACAGTTGAGTTAAACAAGGACAGTTGGTCGGGTAAACACAGAAAGGGTCGACAACTAACTAACCTTTAATGGTGCCTATTGCAAGGCCTAGCTGGGCCGAAGACAAAATGAACAAAGGAATGGCAGCTTGCTTGTAACAGATCACTCTTATGAGCACCACACCAGGTCACAAATTTATCCCAGCGCCCAGCATACACAGATTTAGTGGAAGGGCACCTGGCAGCCAGGATGACATCCACTACCACAGGCAGCAATCAACAGCAGTCAGTTGGCAGCCAGGATGACATCCACTACCTCATGCAGCAATCAACAGCAGTCAGTTGTCACCCTCAATCTCCAAACATGCAGATTTAGATTGTGAAGATTCAGGTGGATGACCCTGCCTGGTTGATGCGAAAGAAGCTCCTCCCAAAATCGCAGCCTGATCAGAGGACAGATTCTCATGCCCAGATGTTCCGGGCACCAAACTCAGCTAGCCCAATCCTGAGCCAGTAGGATGACTTGCATCTGGTCATTCTTGATTTTTGTAAAAACTCTGGGCTGTAGAGGCAGGAGCGGCAAGGCGCACTGGAGTCTGTGTTCCATTCCAGCCGGACCGCATCTCCTAAGGAGTGTTCCCGCAGAGACTCCAACTCTCAAAACGTTCGACATTGTGCATTGTCACAGGTGGCAAAAAGATCTAGTCAATGACTCCACACTGTTGCAAGATGCCCAAATCCACCTCAGGATGTAGATGCCACTCGTAATCTGCCAGACACCACCAACTCAGCTCATCTGATCTGGCATTGAGGGACACTGCCAGATGTATTGCAATTAGGGAAATGTCCTACCAACTCCTGAGGCGCAAAGCCTCCTGGCACAAGACCCAGGACCCCCCCTCCACCCAACTTGTTGCAAAACCACACTGCGGTGGTGGTGTCAGTGAGAACCTGCATCAGTATCCCTTTGATGGACAGAAGAAAGGCTTTCATCGACAGAAAAGTGGTCCGGAACTCTAATAGATTCATTTGGAGCTGTGACCCGAGTCCTCTGATCTCCACCTCCCTCAGATGACCTCCTCAACCAAGCACGGATGCGTCCATCACTATCGTCACCTCTGGGTGGGGAATGGAAGAAGGGCCTGACACTGAATCAACTGCGCTTGAGCAGTCACGTCTGCACATAGTGTGCCATCTCCCCAGAGATCTGGATGACATCTGACAAATATCCTTGATGCCAAGCCCACTAGAACTTCAGATTCTATTACACAGCATGATGTGCCACCTGCCGCAGCTGACTAGGAGGATGCAGGAGGTTAAGAATTCAAGCAGTCTCTGAGCATCTCTCACTGAGATGCAAGACCAAGGCTGAATCATCGGGCCCATAGACCTAATACCCTGGACTCGCTGTGGCAAAGGGAAGGCCCTGAACTGCAATATCTAGAGGACAGCTCAAATGGAGCCAGGTGGAACTTAAGCTCATTGATATTGAACCCAAACGATGTCAAAA
This sequence comes from Calotriton arnoldi, assembly GCA_963921515.1. Taxonomy (NCBI): domain Eukaryota; kingdom Metazoa; phylum Chordata; class Amphibia; order Caudata; family Salamandridae; genus Calotriton; species Calotriton arnoldi. Next base: position 1,005,554 of record CAWUFW010003448.1, read on the forward strand.
GGTTTGCCATTGTCTGCAAGTGGTCTAGAACTGATTGAGGTAATCTTAAAAGAGGCCCTCGGAACTTCCAGGACCGCCCGCATGATCTCGCTGGCCATGTCCCACAGAGACAAATTTCTGTCAAGAGGTTTCTTTTGGTCTCGACTGAGGGTAACTATAAAACCAAAACCTCAACTGCCCTCTGGACCACCACTGCAAAGGAGGCACTTTATTTGTTGGTGGCCCAAGTGGTGAGTCAAGCCCTGCCTCAGGAGATGTGCCAAGCCCACTGGCCTCTTGCAAATCCATGTAAAAAGAATCATCATTGAGGTGAGGGGGAATAGAATGCCATCCTCATGAATACCATCATCATCTACTTCCTGGTGTGTCCATAGATCTGAATTAGAGCAAAAAAAGATAAGACAACCTCTGTAGGCGAGTATGTCCTGGTAGAGGCACCAGAATAGACACAGGGAAAATGACAACTGTATGCAATTGTGTAATTTTGCAGCACGGTACTGGTTAAGATCAAATAGAAGAAAAGGACGGACGTGAAGGTGCGCCGCCGTTTTCCTCGTACACTGTCACTGCGAGGCACATAATCTTTATACTCAGAGGACCCGAACATATCGTGTTTATCAGAGGAGGGGTCCTTCATTTCCTAACAACTTTCCACATTTGGAGCTAATTAAGGAGGCCAAAGGAGCATTAAACACATGGCCAAGAGATTTTTAATATACTTACATCGTCTCTACAGATGAGGAGAAACCCGCCATAAAATTATAACACGTGTTGATAAAAGGTGCCAATCAGGTCTGTTACTTATCGGTTGGGAATTGAATCATTGCAGCAGTTTCCCAAGTAGATTTACTTCCACTAGTAGTGGTTTTTTATTAATGTGTTTTATCCAACGAGAGATTATCGAGTTGTAGTCTTGATAAAGATGGTCAAATCAGCATAACCATCGAAACGCGTCGACGCCTGTTTTCCATTAATCCGTCAAATTGAGGTTTCCTTAGATGTTGACTGTCTGTTAAGCATCAGGGCTCATCTGAATAATGTGTATAGACGGATATGGTATGTTATGACAAAGATTAATGTCTATTTTAACTCTCGTCTTAATATTGCCATTTTCTTATTGCACGAAATTCTTGCAAATCATATGACAATTTTTTGTAATGATTGTTATGAAATAATATATTTTTTTAATTTTGCGAGAAAAACTTTTTTAATAAACTGTGTTGTCATAAGTTCAGCCTTATAGGTTCTTGTGCGAATACATTGAGAAAGTTGGACTGAACAGTAATAACCATGGTTGGATGTTTGGTGTATGAGATTGAATTGGGCGAGTGGTGACGTGTTGATTAATAGGCCTGTATTAAGTTTCACCAAAGGACACCTTTTGTGCTCTTAAGATCAAGTCACAGCCAGTTTGGTGTCCAACATCGTTTCCGCAAAAGATTTTTTTCCAGCACCAGCGGTGTCTGTACCAGGGTTGATGTGGAAGGGAAGGATGCAGGTTTTGGAACCAGAGTGGAAACCTGTACCATGTCAGTACAGAGAAAGAAGCCGGTGCCAAGGTGGCAGACAGCGCAAAGGACGGATATGCTGGTGGTAACCCGACAGCTGCCCCTGCGGTTTCTTGGGGCCAAGGGAATGCCGGAGGAAACCAAAAGCATACAAAAATCTGCATGGTCTCTGTGAAGGCTTCAATTGGCTGCAGCGTCACTGATGGCCATGGAAACTCTGGCACACTGATATCAGCTGAGGAATCTGTTCCACGTCGGGAGAACTCAAAGGTGGATGACTCACATCAGAACACCCGGACTATCGGGCAGCGGCCTTGGACCCACTATTTTGGGAAGCCAGACATCTGGGACAACTACTGGCCTCTTGGAAAGGTTCCATCATTGCGCCCACTTACAAAAGCGGTGAGAAATCCGCCCCCAAACATTATCGCCTAGTGGCGCTAATAGACAACGAAGCCAAATATTTTGCAGGCACCCTACTAGAAGAACTTCAGATATGGGCAGCTGAGCGAGAAATCATACCACCCAACCAAACCGGCTTCTCCAAAAACACAGGGACTCTAACCAATATCCTAACACTGTCACTGCTTATGGACAAGGCAAAGTCATCAAAACAGTTGCTTCATCTCTGCTTTGTAGACTTCAAAGCTGCCTTTGACAACATAGAGAGAGCTAATCTCTGTAAAAAGTTGGCAGGCTGGAAGATCCCGCAAAGACTGCTGGGCGCACTAATAGCCCTGCATACAGACACCTGGGTGCAGGTTAAATTAGGTGACGGCAAATGCTTGTCAAGTCGTATTTCAACCACCAAAGGGCTCAAACAGGGCTGTGTACTTGCCCCAACCCTGTTTAATCTCTATATTGCCGACCTGACGCAGACCCTCAACTTATGCAATGAACAAGCCCCAAGGATAGGCGGTAAGGCTCTATCTAGCATCCTTAACGCCGACGATGTAGTGCTAATCAGCCACACGCACGTGGGAATGCAACGCCTTTAAAAAAAACTCCATAAATTTTCAAAAGATATCTTTCCTGGAAGTAAACATGGAAAAAACCAAGACAATGTCCATAAAAAGACCCCCCCCCCTCCACTATTGGCACTTGGGAAACACCCAAATACAAAACTCAATAAGCTACAAATACTTAGGGGTAAATCCTTGACAATGGGGGCCAATTCTCCAGCCAGCTGGAGACGATAAAAAGGAAAGGAATGACCCTTGCGATAACTTTGAGGCAAATAAAATCCCAGCTTACAGGCCTGAGGCGCTCTCCTCTTATCCAGATTGCGCAAGCCAAAATCTTGCCTAAGGTTACATACGGCAGCGAAGCTTTAAGAGGTAAGGACGCACAAATCCAGGACAGCACCCTACTCAGAGCCTACAGAATTACGTTCAACATCTCTACATACGCATCAGCAGCTCAGATCCGGCTGGAATTTGGCCTCATAAAACAGCTAGCAAGACAGGGGGCATATATAACCTGTTGGCACAAAATCAAGAATGCCCCCCTAAACAGCTTAAGCCATCTACTCTGGCTAGAGCTTCAGCAAAGAACAGCACCGGCACGAAAACACCTATATCACTGTCTCACGAATAACGGCCTCAGCCAGGCTTGGGAAGTTCCGACCACACATGCGGGCTTTAAGAAAATAGCGCTGAAGACAATAAGGAGCATGTCACTAGTAGAAGACAAAGCCACTTTTGCGTTGAGAAAACACGCCTGGATGACAATTAATGGCTACACATCCATTAGCCCACAACCTTACTTCAGTGCAGGATACTACCCGACCATCAAGTAGAACTTCCTGAAACATTGACTAGGAAAACTGCCAGCCATTCAGCATCTGCCACCAGGGCTGACGGGGCAAATGCTCCCACATTGCCGCCTGTGCAACTAAGGAGTTGAGGACATGGCCCACCTGATATGCTCTTGCTCCAGCCTTACAGGGGAAAGAGCCCGCAGGCTCAAACATCAATTCAACCAGCGTGGGATTCGAACACAGAGACAAGCCGTGATAGCCTGTTTTAATCCAGATGACCCGCAGATGAACTGCAAGTTAGTAAAATTCCTAGCACTAATAGACGAAAAACTGTCAAAAGCAGGAAAAACTACAGGAAAGTGCATGGATGGCTCCGCTCAACGGGGAAAGCACACATGCACTCTGGAATTTACGCATACTTCTGCTCACGCAGGATGACAAACTATCTGCAAATGCTTTCAGAGTGAACAGCCAAAAGACTTGAGGACATTAGGCTTAATGGGCCTGGCAATTTCGTGCCACAGCTTTTTATTAGCAAATGCTTTTTTATCTGTTTTTATCACCTGTTTTAGCTACTCACGTGAATTGTGCACTTTTTACTTCCATTTTTGTACGAGTTTTAACTAACTTTATACAAAAAGATTACTTACATCACAACACCCTTGCGCCTTCCCTTTAGGTTTAGAGTGGCAAGATGGGGGGGGTCGAGTCCCGCTTCCCCTTTTTAAGATTGTGTCTGGACTTTGATTTAGACTTACCAGAGGACTTTTAGTGCGATGCGGACGGCTTGTGGGAAAGGCTCGGGGAGGAATAGAGTCTGCATCCACAACTTGGATGAGGATTTACATGTACGCCACAACGTCTAGTGCTCAGCGATGTATAGCTTCGCCACCCGGTTTGCGTTTGCCTATAGGGGCATGAGGGCACACTGTTGCACTACTTTATAGTCATGGCCCGAACCAAGACACCAGAGACATCTCATGCGGATCCGTGACAGACATTTGCTTTCTGCAGTTGCGACATGGTCCTAATATTTTTGTTTTGGGTGGGGACACTGGAATTTGCTTTTTATAAGTCATTGTAACGCCGACAAAAGTATCAGAAGGCATGGGAAAAAAAGGAACTGACGTCAGAGCATAGAGGTGGTGATTATTTGTGTCTCTGCTCCATTACTTCCGGGGTGCTATAGAGCCATAGAGCCAACACGGAGCAGCACAGCCACCTCTTCTTTTACACAGGAGCACTGCTAAAGAAATGTTTCAGTGATTCCAGTCTGACCCCTGGGGAGAATTCTAAGGTGAGGTACATGTGGCTATATGTATCCATCATAGACAGCAATCCTGCGGATTGAAGGCACGCAGTCAATCCCCTTGATGAAAAAGTAGGAAAATTTGTTGAAGCACTACTAATCAAACATTTTCCCTCTTGACCAATGCTTGTTATCTTCAGGTCTAAAATTGAACAAAACGCTTGTGTGGGTCCTTTTTCCCGATCAGAAAGTAGTGAGAATAAACCCCTTTATTCCACTGATGTCTTAAAACTGGAGTTCTTCTCAAAGAAGGAATTTGCTTCTTTCTTCCACCAAGTAACTTAGTATTGCAGAACTTCTTGCTTTCAGTGTTGTGAGAACTAAGGGGAAAAAAGCATTTTGTACCAATTCTGTGGAATATCTAGCACCCACGAATTCTTTATGATCTTTTTGACATGGTATGCCAGCGGAAGGTCAAAAAAACTCCTGCCCGCCAGCCTTGGAAAAACTCCATATTTTGTTGCTTCTACTAATTATGATCTTGCAGTTCTCTATCAGCAAGGATTAAATTAACACTGCTTGATTCTGCCATAGCTGCAAAATAGGACTTTTAGAAATCCTTCCTTTTTTCCCCAGACATACAAATTTCAGAGTATCTGCTTTAATTTTTCGCCTTCTGGATCTCTTAATCAGCTTGCAATGAAAAAAGCGAAGAATCATTAAAAGGTAGCCGCAACGTCTGCTATCACGCTTGAGGGGCAAGAAATGACAGTCTCAGCCATGAAAAGCATCCGATGAATACAGCATTGGTGATATCAGGTGTAGCCAGATAACCTATGTCCTTTGTCAGACCGATAAAACTATCTTAAGAGAGTTTGCTTTTTTCCTGGAAAATTGTTCAGCGTATTCCACAGAGACTGATCACACCAGCTGATGAGGGCAGAATCTATACTCAACAACCGAACTGCTGATTGACAAAACTTCCTTCCAAGGAAATTATACTTTCTGCTCTCTTTTTTTACAAGGAACTGGAAGAAGTTGAGCCCACTGCATTGATGTTTTTCTTTGCGGCAGCAACTACCAACTAGTCTGCCACAGGATTTTCTGTTCAGGATTTGAGGATCAGAACCCGCCCAATGTAGTTTCCTACCTAGTCATTTTTTTACTGAGTGCAGCAGGAATGAACTGGTAAACGCTTCCAATAGTGTTTCCAAAAGTACCAGAACTAAAGGGCCAATTTGGCAAGCTGGTTTCTTCTGGATCTTCTGATCTCCCTTTATGATGGGGCCCTTTTCACCACCTACTATAGAAAACCTACAGATAGAAACAGCCTCCTCATGTACGACAGCCATCATCCTAAGGCCCTGATGGACAATCTCCCAGTTGGACAGTTCCTACGCCTACGCCGCAACTGTAACACCATGAGAGCGTTTGACAACCAAGCCAAGATCCTGTCAGAGAACCTAACTGAACGACATTACCCAAGAAGAGTGATGCGGCAAGCACAGAAGAGGGCAAGAAAATCACAGAGAGGGTCTGTTAGAGAGCAGATAAAAAACCAGCACTGAAACACTCGGGGGAGGTAATTTTAATTCACTCACTCAGTTTCTTAACCCACACACCCGCACTCACAACTGCGGCGTCACTCCTTAAAAGATCTCCGACAAAGAGCCCTCTCGCAGGGCCCGTGGGGGACAGCAGCACCACCCCCACGAGGAGCAAACGCCCGATGATGAAGCATGACACCCGCATGGGTGTGTGAGGGCATTTTTTCCTAAAGGAGGAATTCCCCCACCTTCATCGGAATTCATCCTTTACTGTGAGTAGCATTCACTCACGAGTCTCTTTCAGCTACCAAATAGGAATGCTTCTCTTTCTTTTTCTATTAGGAACAGCTACCTCCTAGTGCTTACTAAGTTAACTTTGGGAGCACTGGTACTGGACCTTCCCTTTCGATTAGCTCCCAATCCCCCCTCTACAGTGTTTTGTGTTACTATTTCCACACCAGGTGCATTCATTATGTTTTCTGTATGTTATACAGGAGACATGCACGCTTGGTCTTTACAGGACAAGTTACTAACCTTTGATAATGCCTAGTCTGGTAGACATGATCTAGCTGCAGATTCCTTACTTTTGAATTTTCCAGGTGTCAGACTGGATCCAGAAGATTTTTCTTCGAGCAATACCCTTGCGCCCAAGTAGGTGGTGTCAGTCAGCTACGTGTGACATTGTCTGCGTCGTCTCCGCCACTGACATCCACGTCACCTATATAGGCACCACCTCGGCACGCTGAAGTGAGTTACTTTTCACTACTTACTACGCAATGAGCGCAGAGCCATGAAGTGCACTGACATTGGTGTGTTTCTCAACAACTAGGGCCCTGAAAGGGAACAGCACTGACCCTAAAAACCTGTCCGCAGAGCAAGGAGGATGGGTGGGTCGGTAAGGAGGGACTGCGGACGAGTTTAGACCAGGAGGTCCTGCAGGGCAGGGGATCCAAAAAGGCCATCCCTGCGGACTTGACTGTTTAGCCACTAGTGCTTGGTGAACATGTGCAGAGATGCCCACGTTGCTGCCTGACAAATGTCGAGGACTGGGACTCGACGCTGTGGTAGCAGCCTTAGATCTGGTAGAATAAGCCCTTAAGCAGGCTGCTTTTTTGGCCAGAGCACAGCAGATTTTGATGCAAAGGACGACGCATCGAGAGATCATCCTTTTCTGCACTGCACGTCCCTTCTGCGCTCCCACGTACCCCACGAAGAGTTGGTCCTCCACCCGGAACATATTTGTGCGGTCGAGGTAGAACGACAACGCTCTTTCTTCTTTGGAGGGATGCGGAGGAGCGTATAAAGTGGGTTGTTTGACAGACTGCCCAATATGGAAAGGTGTTACCACTTTCGGTAAGAAAGAGGCCCTAGTACAAAGCACCAACTTATCAGGGAAGATGGTCAGGTAAGGAGGCTTGGATGAAAGAGCCTGCAATTCGCTCACCCTCCTGGCAGATGTTATTGCCACTAAAAAGGCTGTTTTAATGATAATCAGCCGGAGCGGGGAGTTGTGCAAAGGTTCAAACGGAGCACACGTCAGGAAGGTGAGAATCAAGTTAAGGTCCCATTGAGGCAGGATGAAAGGGGCAGGTGGAAACATATGTACAAGCCCCATCTAATTACAATAGGGGATTTAAATAAAAAGGGTTGGTCTAGAAGCCTCAAAAAGGCAGACCGGGTCGAAAGGTACTATTTGAGAGTACCCAGAGCAGAGCCCTGCTGGGCATGGGTCAAAATAAAGAGAAGGACTTGAGAGAGGGAAGCAGAAAGATGGTCAATAGATCTTTCTGTACAATATTTTACAAATTTGTGCCACTGGCAGCCATACACAGTTTTGGTAGAAGGACGCCTGGCTGCCAAGACAACACTACAGACTTCAGGAGGAAGGTCGAATGCCAGCAACTGCCGCCGCTCAATCTCCACGCAAGGCAGGGTAGAGTTTACAGGTTAGAGTGGAGGACCCTCCCCTGCTGCTGCGACAGAAGATCCTCCAGAAGGGACAGCCTGATCAGAGAATCGATGCTCACCTTGAGAAGCTCGGGACACCAGACTCTCGTGCCCAGTCCGGAGCCACAAGAAAGGCTTCAGCCCAGTCGCTGATCATCTTGGCACTCTGTGCATGAATGGTATGGGTGAATATAGGAGGCCTGAGTTCCACTCAAGACAAAAAGCGTCTCCAAGCGAGAGCCGCCTTGGAAACTCCAACATGCAAAATTGCTGACATTGCGTGTTTCCTGTGGAGGCGAACAGATCTAACAAAGGCTCTCCCCACTGCTGAAGGAGACCTCGCGCCACCTCCGTATGGAGACACCATTCGGGATCTGCTAGGCATTGATGGCTGAGTTAGTCTGCCCTGGCGTTCAGGGAACCTGCTAGGTGTTTAACCACCAGGGATATGCCCTGCTGTTCCAGCCATGTACAGAGATGCAGGCCTCTTGACAAGGGGTCCACGAACCCACCAGGCCCTGTTTGTTGGAGTACCACATGGAGGTGGTGTTGTCCGTGAACACTTGAACCAGCTTTCCCTTGCCTGAAGGAAGAAAGGCTTTAAATGCCAAGGGAGTCACTCTGAGCTTTGGTAAGTTGATCTGGAGTCATGATTCTGCCAGAGACCAGAGTGCTCTGATCTCCACCTCTCCCAGATGGCCACCCCATCTCAGGAGTGACGCATCTGTCACTACTGTTACATGGTTGGGAAAGGAAGAGGGGTCTGCCTCTGACCCAATCGCGGTTGGTCAGCCACCACTATAGGTCCTATACAGTTCCCTCCGAGATCTGAACCATGTCGGAGAGATTCCCCTGATGCTGTGCTCACTGGAACTTCAGGTCCCACTGCAGAGCCCGCAGATGCCATCTGGCACATGTCAGAAGCAGGATGCAGGAGGTCATGAGGCCCAACAGCCTCAAAGTCATTCTCACCGAAATCCAGGATAGAGGCTGAAACATCGGTATCATAGCCTGAGTATCCTGGAGGATAGGCCCGAAACAACACTGTATCCAGAACAGCTCCGATGAAAGGGAGCGTCTGAGAGGAGTCAGGTGTGACTTAGGCACGTTGATAGAGAACCCCAGCGAATGCAGGAGGTCCGCCGTAGTCTGGAGGTGGGAGACGACAGCCTGGGGTGAGTTCGCCTTCAACAGCTGGTCATCGAGATAGGGGAAGACTGGCACCGCTGATCTGCGCAGATGAGCTGCGACCACTGCCATCACCTTGGTGAACACCCGAGGGGTGCTGGTAAGGCCAAAGGGGAGCACTGTGAACTGAAAGTGCTCATGCCCTACCACAGGTAGAGCAGACGGGAATGTGAAAATAGGCGTCCTGCAAGTCCAATGCTACCATCCAGTCTCCTGGGTCTAGGGCAGACAAAACCTGAGCCAGAGTGAGCATCTTTAACTCTTCCCTTTTGAGGAAGTAGTTGGGGGTTCGCAGATCTAGGATAGGGCGCTGGCCCTTTTCCTTCTTTTAGACCAGAAAGTAGCGGGAATAGCAACCAAAGCCTACTTCTGGTGCTGGAACCCTCTCTATGGCTCTCTTGGCCAAGAGAGTCATGACTTCCTTCTGAAGCAGAGTCAGGTGATACTCCGTCAGCTGGTAGTAAGTTGGAGGCATGGAGGGAGGGGCAGTCTTCAAGGGGAGGGAGTAGCCGCTTCGGACTATCTGAAGAACCCACCTATCCGACCTGATGTTTTGCCAGTTGTGGAGGTGATGGCTGATCCTGCCACCAACTGGCCTTCCATGATCTTATAGGGCCAGACTAGGAGGGTTTGGAGGCTGAGAGTGCAGGGGTGGTGGACTGACCTGACCTCTGGCAACCCGACCCACGGGGTCAAAATGAGATGCACAGAGGTTGCTGAAATTGTGGAGTCTTGTGGCTGGGGTATGGCTGGCGCAGCTGAAATCCCCTTCCGTAGCCACGAAAGGGGCAAAAAGCACACAGGGGACGTGTGGCCACTGAGAGGCCCAAGGACTTGACGGTAGCTTGTGAGTCCTTAAAGTGCTCTAAGGTCATGTCTGCATTGTCTCTGAAGAGACGGGTGCCATCAAAGGGTATGTTGATAAGGGAAATCTGGACATTCCCAGAAAAGACAGAAATTCTCAGCCAGGCATGGCGTCGAACGGCCACCGTCATGAAATTGCTCTGCCCAGCGAGTCGATGGTGTCAAGCCCCCAACAAATGGCGAACTTTGCCGTATCTCTCCCGTCTGATACTGCTTGGGAGTGAAGGCCTGGACGACCTCTGGGACCTGTGCCAGCACTTGTGCAACCGATTCCTACAGGTAGTGGGAGTAATGGCCCAATAGGCATGCAGTGTTCACTGACAGCAATGCAAGGCTGGTGAAAGAAAATATTTGTTTGCCCCAACTATCCAGCCTCTTGGATTCCCTGTCCAGGGGTGCGGAAGGGAACGTGCCCTGAGATGTAGAGGCTTGGTCCACCAAGCTCTTGGGGGTAGGGTGGTTGGTGAGGAAACGTGGGTCGTCCAGTGCAGGGCAATGGCAGCGGGCGATTGTCCTATTCACAGGAGCCCCTGTGCTGGGCTTGGACCAGGTTCCCAGTAAGACATCAGTCAAGGCCTGACTGAAAGAAAGGAGGGGTTCCAAGGAGGAGACACACGGCTGCAGGACCTCTGTGAAGATGTTTGTCTCGACAGACAAAGGGGAGCTGAAGGTCCAGGACTTCAGCTGCCCTTTGCACCACCATAGCGTAAGAAGCTCCCTCCTCTGTAGCCCCAGTAATGGGAGAAAGCAGACCAGAATCTGAAGAGGTGTCCAGTACAATGGCCTCACCCAACTCCTCATACCAGTCCATTTCTTGCTCTGGCTGGTCTTGTAAAGGGTCCAGCGATCCCTCCCAATCTTCCTCCATTCCTAGCCCTTCAAAACAAGGCTTAGGATCCGACCTAGGACCCAAGGGTGCTATCGGCGCCAGGATCGGCGTCGATAGGCGCTGATCCGGCTCTGGGTTGAGTTTGTGTTAATTCCTTACACACTTGCATATCTTGGAAAATATATGTATAATCTTGCCCCAATGTATCAGAAAAGTTGCAGCATATAAAATAAATGCACTCCTTACATTCAGTACAGAAAAAAAAATATTTTCTTTTATCATAAGCAACTACTGGTGTTACAACTACTGACAGTGAACTAAATTGTACTGAAGGCAAACACAGGTTTCAGTTTTGCATTTATCATTAACCTTGGAAACTGTGAAAATAGAGTAAACAAACATTTACTTTGACTCGACCTCATGTTCATTTTAAAGAATGAATACCCGCATTTTCTTTTTTATTTTAGCTTGCACACACAATTTGGAGTCTCAGTACCTGGTATCCTGTTGTTTGAGTATGTGCTTAACAGCCTGAGCTAAAGTAAAAGTTTTTCCTGTCCCATAGGGACCGATTATAAGAACAGGAGGCAGCATTATGGAAAGTGGAGTTGTGATAGCCAAAACCGCTTCCTTCTGTTTTGCGTTTAGCCGAGGGTCCAGTAGTTCATCCCACTGTCTAGTAAGAAAACAAAGGAAAGCAGATGTTCAAAATACACACATTTTACCTTATTTCACCATAAGAGCTTTAATTCTATACCAAATCCTGCAATAAAACACTGTCAATAAAAGCTTTAGATCAGAGAATCATTTATGAGTTCCGTGCCCAAAAATCCACACTTTCCTTTAGAGGTAAATATTTGTCAGAAATTACTACATATTTACTTTAGAGAAATTTCTGGCTCATTGCTAATACATTACTTGAAGAGTACTTCAAGGATACATCCTCTTCCCAGTTATCTTAAACATGTACAAATCTACATAGAGGCGTTAAGGGTTCTTGCAAACCAGGGATTGAAATTCAGCTACACCGACCAACAGCAAACTCCTGCAAATCTCACCTCACACCCTAAACAGTCTTTGCCAGGTACCACTTCGACTAAGAATGAGAACTGTCCTAAAAGAATCAGATTGACAATTGTCTTACACTTGATCCTCTCCGAGGATCAGAATGCCGGACTTGTGAGCAACATGACAAAGAATCACATCCAATAAGTATCAAAAGATCAAATGACCAGGCATTTCAGTATATTTGTTGAGCATCTTAAACAACATTTGTCAGCCACAGCAGCTCCAGAGAACCTCACTTGCCGGCTCCCATTATCATGGTATATAATGATATCATGAACTGGTTAGTAGTTTGAGAACTGGGAGGAAGTGGGTATTCAGAAAATCCCAGTTCAAGCCGACTCAAAATAACTTCCCAAAAACCTTTTAAAATTTCCTGTGGATGCCTTAGTTCAAGAAGAAGCGCTTTATTCGGTAATCATAAAAAAAAAGAGTACATTAAATACATCGGATAAAAAAGATCATCTAAAAATACATATAAAGTCACATTTCCTACAACAATACAGAAAATTGGCTTAGCTAGTTCACAGTAGCGGAACCTGCCTTAGCACTCCCTCCCAGCTACCAGATGAAGAACGTCAATAGGACCAGGGGCAGAGAGGGTGGCATCGCCGTGATTTACCGCGATAGCTATGGCTGTAGCCTATCCCACTGCAACATTTCAGACCGTGAAAGTGCTCTTTTTAAAATTTCCCTTCTTATCTATCGCTCTTCTAAAGTGTTTAGAGAGGCGCTGACTAATTTCCTTGCCCCTCTGATTATTAAATCAGCTAATTTTAACATTCTGGGAGATCTTCATTTTATTCGCCCCCCATTAATGTGATATTGCCAATTATTTAGATCTTCCCGCTCTACAACTAACCCAATTGGTGTTGGGTGCCCTACACTCAGCCGGTCACCTCTGAGACCTGTTTTTTTCTAACCTCAGCACCCTCCGGGCTGCAACCCCTATTCCTATTCTATGGACCGACCATTTCCCGATTCCTATGACCCTCCGCCTGCATCGCCATACATTGACAATCACCTTGAACTGGATTATGAAACGTCCCTGGCATAAACTCAATACCCATAAATTTTGTGATTTCATTCAAGCTAATTGACCTCAGTTCGCCTCTAATGAGAAGGCAGCTAATAACTCCCTGCAATCTTGGCTCGCCTTAGATGTTTTTATTCCCGCTAGTCAGACTGTGAGCAGAATGAAACACGCTGCTCCCTGGTTTAATGAGGCCCTCACTCCAGCCAAAAGGCACTACAAGGCCTTAGAACGTTTGTGGAGGAAAGCCTACGACCAGCTGCAAAAAACTCAATATAGAACAGCCATTAAATCTTACCACAAACTCATTTTGAAAGCAAAGGCTGATTATTTTGCTAGCAAAATCAGGAGCAATAAGAATTTTGCTAAGGAAACTTTCAAACAAATGAATAATCTTATCAGACCAACACACTGCGCTGATCCCACTGGCATCTCTAGTGCGTATTGAGAAAAGTTAGCAGAATACTTTAATAGCAAAATAGAGGACATCTTGCAGCACTACCCCGCAGATGCCTCTGTGACGAAACGAGACGTTATACCATTGCCAGCAGCCTCAACTCGCTTTCTCCCCCGAGGTTGTCTGAGCTGCTTACCCTCTTCAGGCAAGTAACATCTGGCTCACCTGCAGATCCGCTCAAACCTGATTGGTTTCTTAAATTTCATTACTTTTTCCTTCCACTGTGTCTAGAAGTGATCAATATCTCCTTGTCAGCTAGTGTGCCCAGCCCTTGGAAGCATGCCAAGGTTATCCCCCTGATAAAGAAACCTTCTCTGGATGCCTCCAACCTGGAAAACGTTCGTCCTATTTCTTTTCTCCCTTTACTTTTGCGTAGGTTAAGCAGAGACATGTTAACGCTATCCTGACCAAGTTCCTGGATGGTGACCACATCTTGGACATTTCTCAAAATGGCTTGAGGCCAAGGCACAGTTCAGAATCTTCGCTTCTCACAGTCACTGAACAACTCCCTTGTGCCCTGGACGAAGGCCGGTCCTCAGTTCTGATCTTGTTGGATTTGAGCACCGCATTCAATATGGTGTCTCATAAAATCTTACTACAGCGCTTACAAAACATTTGTATAGGTGGGGTGGCATTGTCCTAGGTTTCGTCTTTTCTATCTAAACACTCTTACCAGGTAATTTCACCCACCCACAGCTCTCAATTGTACACTATACCCCATGGGGTTCCCCAGGACTCTTCATTGAGCCCTACCCCGCTCAATATCTTTATCCAACCACTGGCACAGGTCATCAAATCCACAGGGATGGCACTAATTTCTTATGCTGACGACACTCAGCTGGTGCTCTCCTTTACAGACAACCCTACGCTTGATAGGTCCAACTTTCAAAGAGAACTATTAGTGGTCGCTGAATGGATGAATGCCAACAGCCTCTGCATGAAAGCAAATAAAACCGAAGTCCTGATACTGGGAAAGGACACCAACTCTTGGGGAGACCATTGGTGGCCCCTTTTGCTTGGGCCTCCCCACCCCCAAGTCCTCCATAAAAAAATCTAGGAGTTATCATGGACAGCACCTTGGCCTATGAAGCTAAAGCTAAATCAGTGCCAGGCACCTGCTTTGGGCTTTTGAGAAGTCTCAAACCCATTATTGGCCTCTTCGACTCTAGCACGCGGCAAACTATCATTCAGGCAGTAATTCTGTCACGGCTGGACTACTGCAACATTTTGTACGTGGGAACTAATAAGTGTCGTCAGAAGACTCCAGTTTGCACAAAATGAGTCGGCCAGGCTGCTCTTTTCCCTCTCGAAGTTCTGCCCTGTCTCTGGTCTCCTCCTCAAATTGCAGTGGATACCAGTGGAAAAGCGCATTCACTTTAAAAGCTTGTGTGTTGCTCAAAGATTCTGCACTCCCAGAGGACTTCCATCTTGTCCAATCTTCTTTTGAGGTACCATCCCTCCTGCCTCCTCCACTCAGCTGATCTTAATCTGCCCACTGTCCAGCGTTTTAGGAGAGCCAGAGCTGGAGGCCACTCCTTTTGTGTCACGGCTCCTTTTTTCTGGAATTCATCACCTTTCCCTATTAGAAACAATGAAAAACATCTGCATTTCAGGAATTCCCTGAAGACATGGATCTTTTCCTTTTAATACTTGCCCTTTTCTAGTAGGCTGCCGGCCACAGTTTATCCATTTGCAAGGTCTACTGTTGGGAAGCCCTGTTTCTGGGGCAGCTATGCGCTTTACAAATCCCTTTAACATAACATTAACATAATTAATCTCCCAATAGATCACTAGTTCTCACCACAGATGGTAGAAAACTAGCAACAAGAGATAGAAAATACAAAATCACATTTTATACAGCAGCTAATCTCTCACTGAATTTCTGAATCTCACTACAGCTGCTAAAAAGCTGGCAACATGGGCTACAGATAACATTTGTAAACACAAGCAAGCCGGGCGCAACTGATTGAACTCACAGGCTTTAAGAAGGGGGAGCTACTAAGCCTTCCTGGGGATTTCATAAAACTTGCAAAGTAAGGTAGAATGCAAGGTATTCTGTGGAGACACCTGGTCGCAGCCGTAGGATGCTAGTGTTGAAGACTCATGCCAACCCAGAGGAAAGGCGAGTAGTTGGGGTAACATATTAAATCTAAATCTTGTCAGCAGAAAATGGACATGGGCATAGGTGACAATTTTAAGATATGGTTCTGTAAAAGGATGGGTTTTCAATAACAGAAACCTCCTGCCCGAAACCTTTTGAAGGGCCATAGTTTCTCTCTCTAGTTATCTATGTTTTAAGAAGTTATTTTTTTTACACAAACCCAGTTTGCCTTCGTAATTTATTTGGGGCAGGCAAATAGATACTCCCTTCCTAGGTTAGTTAAAGAGGTCTTGACTTACTCAAGCCATGGAATATGCAGGGCAAAGTCAAAGGCTAAACAATCATATAGAATTGATCTATTTAGTTGGGCTCCCTCGGTCCATATATCAACCCAGCACAATAGGGGGCCAAGAGAAATATTATCGGAAAGGTAACTGACCCTCAATTCTTCAAGAACCATGTACGAGGGAGTACTCTGGGGAACACAAAGGAGGCGTCTCAGGAATTTGTTCTCTGCCACCTGAAGGAGATTGTGCTTGACGTGACCCCAAATTGCACTTCCATAAATGGCTTCGGAAATGTTTTTTGCGTGATAAAGTTGTAGGAGGGCGCTAATTGGTTTTCAGCCCAGCCTGGAGGCATAATTCCATACAGCAGCGTTGGTCCAGTCAAAATCAGACATCTTCCCTTTAAGAAGGGCGCTCCAACATAAGGTCATGTCAAACAGAAACCCCAAGTAAGGAAAATTATTAACACATGGAAGGTGCAACTGGTCGATCTTGAAGAATTGCGTGTCTATGTTTTTTGGGCCAATGACCATGATGTGAGATTTACTAATAATGGTACCCTCCCATGAAGCCCACAAACACATTTTTAGGGGCTCGTAGTCCCATAGCTGTTTTGGCCATAAGAACGGCATTTTTGGTGTATAACAGGACAGGTATCAATCTCTCTAGCAGGGCCCCACCAAGGACTTTGACAACGGACTCAAGCAAGGGGATAGGCCTATAACACAATGGGCTATCCCGAATCCATTTTTTGAACACTGGGACGATGATGGCAGATGCCCAAGAAGGCGGTAGACCTTCCTTTACAGCATAGTTCAAAACGTTCGTTAAAACGGAGGCCCAAATATCAATGTCATCCAGGTAGATATCCGGTGGGATGCCGTCTGGCCCTGGGGCCTTGTTCATAGAGAGATCTAAGATTCCCTTTTTTGCTTCGACCAGGGTAAATACAAGATCGGATAACCCTTTAAGTGGACATTCGGCCTCCCTATTGGTTAAACTACATTCCCCTTGTATACCACTTCAAAGTGAGCGAAACAGTTTTATGCCTCAATGTGATGCACTAAGGAGGCCTGCGGAAAAAAGGGCTGGTTCAAGGTGACTCAAAATTTAGCACTATTCTTTAAGCAACTGGGGTCAAGAAAATTGTCCAAAGCTGCATCACTGATCTCATTTTTCTGCCTTTGCACTTTCTCTTTAAAGTTACGCCGGAGTTGCATCACCAGAGGAGTGTTCCTTGGGGGTAAAGAGCTGTTTTTAGGTCTCTCAGAGCGTGTGAGCAGTCTTTGTCGAACCCTTTGGGACTGACGAAGACTCTTGTGCCCACGGGATAACAGAGATGCACAAACTACGCCCGAAATATGGGAAAAGGAATCAAGGATCAGACGGGCACTAGAATGGTCACTAGCACAGATTGCAAGCTCATTAGACCACTTGGAGATAAGGGTGCAACGAAAACTCTTGGGGAAAATCGGAGTGCAACATAACCTTCTTCCTTGGCTAGTGGGGTTTAATGATCCACCAGGTCCTCTAATTCTGGTTCACCAAGAAATGAAATACAATTAGGGTTATGGTCACTGTGTGGTTTACATTCAAAGGTAATCTCTTTAATGTTAAAAAAAAAAACATAAGGGGTGAGACAAAAATAAAATCTATGAATGAGGAACATACACTACCAGTAAAGGTTGTGTTTAGCACACCACCCATGGAGTAAACGAATTTATCCAAGGTGAAGACAAGATCATGCCTATCAAGAATCAAATTTAATAGGTTCCCTTGTTTGGAATGATCCATGTGCAGACCCTCAGGCGACAAACAGCTCATAGGCTTAAATGGGAGGCTAAACGGATCCTCATACAGGTGGCACTTAAAGTCTCTTATAGCACTTAACGTCTCTTATACTCCTGTCTTCCTATCTTGACCCCTCAAGGTGATCAAGAAAAGAGCCCAAAACATGCTTGCGGGGAGTTTTTGGCATTATAAAAGTTTAGCAGCAAGGTTTTGGGAGCTCCAGCAAATGAAAGCAGACACGCTTGCAAATTAGGGGACCTTGTGTCACATCTGCCAAAAACCCATTGAATGGCCAGTGAGAGAAAAACAATCAAACCGCCATTTGCCTGGCCTCTGCGAGAGTCACATGAAGGAGTGAAATAAGACTTAAATCCCTCCAGATGACAACAAAATGTAATCCAGATTTCCTGCAGACAGATTACAACAAACTGTCTGATATAGTTAATCCAAACGGGATCATCAAGTTTGGTACCAAGGCCTGCTAAATTCCAGCTAATAGCCTAAGGACTTTAGGGGCCCGAGTGGGATTTACAAAGTCTGGAGGAGAGGACACCCCTGCAACAAAGCTCCCAACAGAAGCAAATAAGTTAGTCAATCACAGGCCTTGAAGTGAGTTAGTGGCAAGAATCCGTTTGAGGTCTCCACGACAGATGATGTTACTATCCCCCACGTAGGATGTGTAAGAGACGGGGAGGGGGGCATATCTGGAGTGATGGAGTTGTAGAAGCAGCCTGCAGAAAAACCCCAGGGGCAGGGCTATGATGGCTAATCTGCTGTCCAAGTTAATTGACACAAATACTCTTCCTGCAAGATCTAATCTGTTAAAATTAACAAAGCCTTAGTTAATTAAAAGAAAATGTAAAAAAACAGTTTTTACCAACTGGTGTTGAGGTGGTGTTCAAGTGCTTTAATTTCTTTTGACTGTAGCACTGGGAGATAATGTGCAAGTCAGACTTATGCACATATAAAATACACAATCGAAATAAAAAATTTTTTTACAAAGCAAGGCTATGTCTACTAATGGCAGATCATTTCTCTACGGGGTCCTCTCTGAGAATCATCAGAGACATAACCAGTTATGAGACATTTACTTGAGGGGGGAGGGGTCTCACTCACCCACTACTGTTCTGGAGATGCTGAGCCAAGCAGTGAGCACAAACAATGGTAACACCCACTTAAGTTCTTAAAACCGCCTATTCGGCTGGACTTGTATGCCAATGACATTGAATTGTTGTCCAACTTGGTGGACGAGCAATTGGGATAATTTATATAAGATAAGTAATGACAGTGATTTTTCAAAATGCAAAGATATTGGTATTACACCACCAGTATGTGAAGGCAACAACATGATAACTAGGTTGTACACTGTTCAATACAACATTCAACAATACCAAATATGGATAAAAGGCCACTGAGTTACAATGGAGCATTAATAGCTGTGTGGAAAGCAAGCATCACCTACCCCAGGACTGCTGAGGGGTCACTCTGCCAAAGAAAATAGTGGCACACTGATGCATCTATCAGGGCAATTTCTCTCAAATGTGGAAAAGAAGCTATACATTTTAAATACAGTTAAGAAATTCTGCACCTGCCATTTGTTATTCTGACCTGATAATGGGCATCAAGAAGAGTGCCTCTAACAAAGACAAAGGAACTGTATTAAGTTCAGGTTTCTATGCTTGACCCACCATTAGTCATACCCATTTGTCAGACTCTCTTTTACTCCTTCAGAAGGGTTATCTATTTCAGTTTACAGAATACATAACATTTTCCTTCATGGGCTTACCTGAGCTTAGTGTTGAACATAGTATCTGCTTTTAAGCCATATTCCTCAAGTACTATCTTAATAGGGCCAAGGTCTTTCTCTTCTTTAATGAAGAAATTACCTCTAAGCAGTTCAATTTTTGAAACCTGTTCTAACAGCCATTTATTTTCTTAACTCCATACAACATCTTCTCACAAGTGGGTTCATTCCTTCCTCTTAAGGTTGGTAAATAACAAATGTTGTTATAAGTTAATTTATCAAGCTGTGGAATCACAATAGTGAGATTCAGCCATGGCGGAATTAAATTTCCTTCATATCGACAGATGTATAAGAATTGAACAAACATTACACCATATAAGTGCTTATATGAGATATTGCTCTCTAGGCAGGACCAGCAATCAAAATAACCATTTGGGTTTAGAGAAATGGATCATAATGAGAAACAATGTATTTTAGGATAATACAGAAGTTAGGTGAAAAATACTGAAAAGCTTATTGTAAGGAGGAAAGTATTAAGAAGATGAAGGTATAGCTATCCATGCAAAAAGCTGTACTTGGGGATTGTTATTATTGCACTGCTCCTCATAACTAGTGAATTAAAGTGTTTTTGTATAAGCACTGTTGCGTTCCTTCGACTATCAGTTTTAGGGGAATTTCTATTTTGCTTTAAGAATTTATAATTGTATTCTCAGTGCTCACACAGATTTCTTCATCAGTAAACACAATCTGCATTTCAAAGAATGATTGGTTTAGAAACATTTCATGTTCACTGCTGTTCTATGATTCCAGTGTGTTTCACTAATCCTTGCTGCTTCAGTTTCTAGGTTTTAACCCATTAGGTAGTGTGTTCCACACTGCATGTTGTTTTCTCCACTTTCTAAGAGCACATTTAACATTCAAAGGTATGGGTACACTTAAATCTTGATAAAGCCACCAGAGAACTACGGAAGGACAAGTCTTCTCTAGTGCTTGGGTATTGAAACCAAGAAGAAACTTCAATTTACCTAAGGAGTCACTCGTATTCTCTGGTTTCTTAGCTATTTCTAACATCAGGGAACTGGGTGCGAAGATCATAGACATGTACTACCTTAGATTATGCTCACCCATATTTAGATGGATCTGGTGTCTTAGTAAGGAAACCATTTTAATCTACAGAACGTTAGTTGGCCAATTCCTAAGCCCATTAACTGCTCATCAGTTGTACCTAATAATGTGAGGATAAACATAAATTAGGCAACTGCGTGTGTTCAGCTGATGCACTTGCACACGTTTTAGAAATGACAGTGAATTACTCACTAGGTCTTGGGCAAAATGTAATTACGCAAGTAATCGAAGTAATTTTGCATTACTATTGAGACACAAAATAACCAAAAATTACACAATTACGCCCGTCCGTATAATTCTGAACAAACATGCTTACCAGAGAGCACAAGAACATGGCGTGAGCGGCTGCTGCTGTTCCTATTCTGCTGCATTTAGCACTATTTTCTTAGCACAAAATGCATCCTCTAATTTACAGACCGCTCAGCTCTGAACCCTAGAACTCTTTTCATTTTGCCACACCACTATCTGAACTCAGCTGAGGGCACAGGATATCTGGTTTTGCAATGTCGACCGAATACTACTGCGGTCACCCCTGGTAGATCTCCTGCACCCCAAAACAAAATGTGCCTTATTCCAACAAATAGTGGAACCGGCAGGCGGGCTCTCATCTCCTTTATAGCAAGTCATGCTCTGTTAAACAGGGAGTGTTAGAAGGTGGACCAACCTGTTAGAGTCTTCTATCTACAGGTGGCGATAGATGGGGCCTTGGCCTGGTACAGCAAAATCAGTACCCACATACACAGACTGTTATTTTACAGTTATGTGATTATTTATTCCATAGTATTAGGTTACAAATCTGAATGATCATAATCACTGTAAACACCCCAGCAAGTAATATGCAAATCATAATAAATGTTAGAAAGGCCCTGATTAGACTACACCGCACATCCCTAACCTGTTAGTTTATTCCCTACCCAAAGTGTCCGTATGTTGTCAGCAGTCTAACTTATATGGTTGTAAAATTTCACTAAGCCCAAGTTATGAAAAGAAGTGTCCAGTTTCCAAGCATACCTTATGCAGAAGTAGGAATTTAGCCTTTCAGCATCTCCCCTCAGCACCTAGTCCATGCATCTAAACTCACACCTGCACTAGCGCTTTATATACCTTTATCACTAATGACCTCTTATTGAGTAAGGACAGGTCACTCGTTCGTAGTTACTGTTTTGCTACAAAAATGCACAAACAATCACCCTTTGCAGAAGCTTCTGAATCTATTGTACTTCTCTCTTCGTTTTAACACAGATCTCTACAAGGTAGTCTTCCTTGCAGCTACGGTTATAACATGTGTACCAGAGACGTGGAAAGTTTTTCTTCTCTGCCCTGTTACTTTGAATAGTGTCAGGAAACAGCAGTTTCTAAACAGAAAACATAATCCATCAGGCACACACAGCTAGCATTACCATTCAAACAGTTTTTTTAGGCCCTAGGTCTATTACACGCATTCTCTTAACATTAAATGTAGTCATATTTACATACAATCAGGCCTGTCTTGCATGTAACACGCAGTAAAGTTTTGACCAAAGCCTGGTATGCTGTACTAAACTATTTTCAACTATAGCCTAATGCAAAGGCACATATGCCCTTGTCATCTGCAGTCTGCAAAGTAAAAACATACAAAAGGCCTTCTTTATTTTTTTTCTTCACTTATTGACAAACTTGACTGTGGATGGATGAATGAATGCGAGAATGTGTTAATGTGTGTAAAAATGTATAAGTAAACAAGTGCATGGATGGATCACTGGGTGAATGAGAGAACTGACCACAGTGACAAAATAACAACTAAGTGCAAGTTTGGATAAAAAGGCCAACATATTGACTTTATCAATGCTTGTTTTTAAAGTGAACATTCTGTTTACAAAGTTGTTTTTTAAAATGTATTTATGGCTTTTTTTTTAGCAAGTGCCGGGCAGCTCAACAAATTTGGCTGCCAGGTACTCACTGCTGCTTGCAGTGTGACACATCCCAGGTTGGCACTACTAGCAGTGGAAAATCATTCAACGAAGGCCGTCTGTGCATGTACGTGAATGTTTGCGCACACATGAAAGGCCATCTTTTAATTTTTTTGTTGCTTTTTTTGACAAACCATTCAGAGATGGCCGTCTGTGCGTGCTTAAACAAGTGCACACACATGGTAAGGCACAGGAGGTCATATCGGTATGGTTTTTGGTATCTGTTACTAAAAATATTAAAAGGAAACAAACACTGGCAAAGCCAACTGCTTGGCAGCCAAACCTACTGTCTTTGCTAATGCTTGTTTTCTCCCCCTTTTACAATTTCTGGCTGACTTCCCTCAGCCTTACTTATTAATTTTGAATCCTAAAAGTATTTAAATGTTTTCAATTACATCCCTGTTCTGAACTTTTACTGTGTACCCTTTTTAGGTCGAGCCTGGGCAGCGCATGCGCTGCGGTGAGGCATTGCAGTAGTGGAATATGGCTTTGAAGCCCCGCCCACTCTCCGCCCATATTTTTAATTGTCTTGTGTGATTGTCCTTCGTGAACGCTGGCTTCCAAGTGGTTATTAGGCTTGCTAGTCCCTCCTTGGTACAGCCTTGTCTGAATTTGTTACCTTCCATAACGACTGGACCTTTTACTGGTGTTGTTACATGGTCTGCTTTAAAGGTCGGTGAGCACTATTTTATTTAATGCTCTTCCCCTATTCTACCCACTACCTCGCAGCACGCCGCGCACCTTTATTTAAATTTTTACTAATGACGGTCCGTTTTAACTATAGCGGGCGTGTTTTTTTAATTTAAATATTTTAGCAGTGCGGTCTGCATTTAGCGACTGCGCTTACTTATTTTGTTAACTAGCACCCATGCGGCGCTTTCACATTCATAGAGGATGCGCCCCTTTCTTTACACACACCACGTCTAAAGAAAGGTATGCAGCCGACATTAAAGTAAAAGCGCGGCATGGGCGCTTTTACCAAAAAACCCCATCTGTTTGTCGACTTGACAAAACAGATGCTTTTTTTTGGTCAAAGCCCCCATGCCGCAGTTTCACTTTAATGTCGGACACGCCCCTTTCTTTAGACGTGGCTTGTCTAAAGGAAGGGGCGCGGCCTCTATAAATGTTAAAGCGCCACATGGGCGCTAGTAAAACAAATATATGCAATGCAATAGGTCTCGCATTTGCGAGTTTAGGGTATTGCATTGCCAATAGCTTAAACTCTCGTTAATGCAAGACCTATTGCATTGCAAATGCTTGTTATTTAACACCGCCGGTGACCATCTCTCACTCATCCGGGGCACATGAAGGACAAAAATGGTTCTGTAGATTTTATACAAAACCTGACTAATACTGCCAGCTTCCAGTGCACGTTCCAGTCAATACTTTACACCTTAAGGTGAGCCTACAGAATGTATCCTTATGGCCAATTCCTGACTTCAATCTTCTCCCATTTTGTGTTGTTCAAATCAGTCGATTCTTACAGTTCTACTGCCATGCTCTGGAACAGTCGACTTAGAGTGAGTTTCCAAATTATGTTACAATCTATTAGACTGTCCTCTCATTGACCCTATACGTCAACTTCTCGATGGCCATTTTCACAATTCTGCCCTTTTCTATACTTAACCCTTGGGGTTTACCAAATGAGACCCATATGGCAATAACTTATAACGGCTGGACAATTCCAGATTCTGATAGGAGCTTTTGCCTCCTGATTCTGTACGTTTTTATTGTATTCCTTAATTGAATTAGTTTAATTATTTTTTTTTAACTACCTTACTGCCAGAATGGGCCATTAAATATGGCTTTTCCACCCCTATACAAATATTTCTTATTTTATAGGTCACCTTTTACAAAAATAATCCTATATTCACTCTACTTTTTGATGGCCTGCCCCTTTTAATCTTTTATTTCTCAGAATTCTCAGATACAATTAGTAACAAATCCACACTCCTGATGAAAACTATCAGAGTATCTTGCCAAAGTTGAAACACACTTATCGAAAGGGTCCCAACAATAGTCTGAGAACCTATTTGAGATATCACCACTCCATAGCAATTCTGTTTGAACTTCTGCCCCTTGGAACTATATTGGCACTTAGCAGAGGCTTACTGTTTTTAAATTTCAAGAGTATTTATGCATTACTCACTTTGTGAGCTTACAAACACTGCACTGAACACAGTTATTTTCTCAACCTGTAATGGTTGTAATTTTTACCAATTTGGTCTTTACAAAATTACATTTTCAGTTACAACACAAATACTGTAAGAATATTCAATTCATCAATTGAAAGATAACATTTGCGAATTTTGTCCTTATATGTAATTGCAACCTATTCATTATAAGAATCAAAAAAGGGAATCAAAGGTTAGAATACAGAAGTACGCCAGAGCTATTAAAATGTAATAATATAGACAAAAATATCCAATGTCAACCCACTGCACAAGTTACTAACTTGTGTAACGATATATCTGTAAGAGACAGTAGTTAGTGACAGATTCCTTACCTTAGAATATCCCCAGGTGTCAGGCTGGATCCAGAAAGTTTTGCGTAGCAGTACCCTTGCGCGTCGGTAGGTGGCGTTGTGCGGCTCCGCGTCAGTCGTCGGGATTGCCGGGATGACGTCGCGGCCAGTACTTAGACGCCGCCCCTGCGCGCTGACGTCAGTTCTGTACACGACTTTCCGCGCCAGGAACGCAGAGCCATGCAAGAAGCTGACATTGGTGCCTGAAAAAATACTAGGGCCCTGAAAGGGATGTCCTTAACCCTAGAAATCAGTTCGCAGAACGGGGAGGATGGGTGGGGCGGTAAGGAATCTGTCACTAACTACTGTCTCTTACAGATATATCGTTACACAAGTTAGTAACTTGTGCATCTGAAAGAGACACGTTAGTGACAGATTCCTTACCTTAGAATAGATACCCCAGCAATACCAACCCCGGTGGTGGGTCTGCGAACAAAGATCAGACAAGGAAGTCCTGGAGGACAGAACGGCCAAAGAAGCCGTCCCTCCGGACCTGACTGTCAAGGCAGTAATGCTTGGTAAACGTGTGCAGCGAGGCCCACGTAGCTGCCTGACATATATCCTGTAGCGGAACACCGCGGCCTAAAGCCGTAGTAGCAGCTGTTGCCCTGGTAGAATGGGCACATAGCCCAACAGGGGGCTCCTTCTTAGCCAAAGAATAGCAGGCTTTGATACACAAGATTACCCAGCGGGAGATGGTCCTTTTGTGTACCGCCCAACCTTTTTTGGCGCCCACGTAGCCAACAAAGAGCTGGTCATCCACCCGGAACTGTTGTGTGCGGTTGAGGTAAAAGGAAAGCGCACGTTTTGGGTCCAGACGGTGGAGCCTCTCTTCCTCTCTGGAAGGATGCGGAGGCGGAAAGAAGGTGGGCAAAGTGATGGTCTGCCCAATGTGGAAGGCAGTCACCACCTTTGGCAAGAAGGACAGACGCGTCCTAAGAACAACCTTGTCTGGATGGACAGACAGAAAGGGGGGTTTGCACGAAAGAGCCTGGAGCTCACTCACCCGCCGAGTGGAGGTGATGGCCACCAGAAAGGCTGTCTTCAGAGTGAGAAGACGAAGAGGACAGTTATGTAGAGGCTCAAAGGGAGCGCACATTAAAAAGCTAAGAACCAAATTTAAGTCCCACTGAGGCATCACAAACGGAACAGGAGGGAAGAGGTGTGTAATGCCTTTAAGAAACCTGTTAACAACAGGGGACTTGAAAAGGGAGGGCTGATCAGGAAGCCTGAGGAAGGCCGAGATTGCACAAAGATAGCCCTTGATGGTACCCAGGGCCGAACACTGTTGGGCCAGAGAAAGAAGGAACAGAAGAACCTCAGAAAGAGGGGCAGAAAGGGGATTCACAGCCTTTGCTGTGCGCCATGCCACAAACTTGTTCCACCGGCAGGCGTATACCACCTTAGTGGACGGACGCCTGGCTGCCAGAATCACATCACAAACTTCGGGAGGCAAGTCGAAAGGAATCAACTGCCGCCGCTCAAGCTGCACGCAAGGAGGTGGAGACTGGACAGGTTCGGGTGGAGGACCGTCCCCTGCTGCTGCGACAGAAGATCCTCCCGAAGAGGCAGACGGATCGGGGGATCGACGCTCATACTGAGTAGCTCGGGATACCAAACTCTTCGAGCCCAGTCCGGAGCCACAAGAATGCGATGGGCCCGGTTGCGCCGAATCTTCTTCAACACTCTGGGAAGAAGTGGTATAGGCGGAAAGGCGTACAACAGACCGCAACTCCACTCGCGACGAAAAGCGTCGCCGAGCGAGTGCCGCCTTGGAAATTCCAACGCGCAGAACTGATGACATTGCGCGTTCTCTTCGGTGGCAAATAGATCTAACCAAGGCTCTCCCCACTGTAGAAAGAGTCCTTGCGCCACCTCCGAGTGAAGACGCCATTCGTGATCCATCATGCACCTGCGGCTGAGTACGTCCGCCCTGGCGTTCAGGGAACCTGCCAGGTGTTGAACCATCAGGAATATGCCCTGATGTTCCAGCCATGTCCAGAGACGCAGAGCCTCCTGGACATAGGGTCCACGACCCCACCCCGCCTTGTTTGTTGCAGTACCACATGGCGGTGGTGTTGTCTGTGAACACCTGCACTACCGTCCCTTTGACAGAGGGAAGGAATGCCTTGAGTGCAAGTCGGATCGCCCGGAGCTCCAGAAGGTTGATATGGAGCCGGGACTCCGCCGGAGACCAGAGGCCTCTGATCTCCGCCTCTCCCATGTGACCGCCCCATCCCAGAAGGGACGCGTCCGTCAAAACTGTGTGCTCTGGCTGGGGAAGGGAGAGGGATCTGCCCATGACCCATTGCCGTTTCGAGAGCCACCACTGCAACTGCCGTGCAGTCCCCTCCGAGATCTGGACGTAAATCGGACAGGTTCCCCTGATGCTGCGCCCACTGGAACTTCAGGTCCCACTGCAGAGCCCGCATATGCCATCTGGCATGATCGACCAGCAGGATGCAGGAGGCCATGAGGCCCAGCAGCCTCAGGGTCATCCGTACCGAAACCCAGGATAAAGGCTGAAAGATCGGAATCATAGCCTGAATATCCCGGACTCGCCGTTCGGGAGGATAGGCCCGAAACTGTGTCGTGTCCAGAACTGCTCCGATGAAAAGGAGCTGTGGAGAAGGA
The DNA here is from genome assembly GCA_963921515.1 of Calotriton arnoldi. Classification (NCBI taxonomy): domain Eukaryota; kingdom Metazoa; phylum Chordata; class Amphibia; order Caudata; family Salamandridae; genus Calotriton; species Calotriton arnoldi. Next base: position 1,033,155 of record CAWUFW010003448.1, read on the forward strand.
ATCAGGTGCGACTTCGGCACGTTGATGGAGAACCCCAGCGAGTGCAGGAGTTCGGCCGTAGTCTGGAGGTGGGAGACGACTGCCTGGGACGAGCCCGCCTTCAGCAACCAGTCGTCGAGGTAGGGGAAGACTGGAACCCCTGCCCGGGGCAGATGAGCTGTGACCACCGCCATCACCTTTGTGAACACCCGAGGGGCGCTGGAAAGGCCAAAGGGGAGCACGGTGAACTGAAAATGCTCCAGGCCGACCGTGAACCGCAGGTAACGCCGGTGGGCCAGCAGGACGGGGATGTGAAAATATGCGTTCTGCAAGTCCAACGCTACCATCCAATCTCCAGGGTCGAGGGCAGTCAAGACCTGAGCTAGGATGAGCATCTTGAACTTCTCCTTCCGGAGGAAGCGATTGACGTTCCGGAGGTCCAAGATAGGACGCATGTCCTCCTTGTCCTTTTTGGGCACCAGAAAGTAGTGGGAGTAACAACCACGTCCTACTTCTGGGGTCGGAACGCGCTCGATGGCCGCCTTGGCCAAGAGGGCCGCAACTACCTTTTAAAGAAGCACCAAATGATCCCCCGACATGCGGTGGCATTGAGGTGGCATGGCTGGGGGGTTAGTCTCGAAGGGGAGGGAGTAGCCCCTTCGGACAATGTCCAAGACCCACCTGTCCGATGTAATCGCACGCCAGTGGTGAAGGTGATGGCGGACCCTGCCCCCTACTGGCGTGCTGGGGACCTGAAAGGATGGACTAGGAGGGCTTGGAGGCCACGGACGGGGCGGAGGTGGTGGCCTGACCCGCACGCTGGTTACCCAACCCGCCTCGGCGGGAGCCACGTCCACGGCCGCACGAAGACACTTGCTGCGCTGGCCGGTGGCTGGGCAGCGGACGTGACTGGGCGCCCCTTCCGTGGCCACGAAAGGGGCGAAAAGCAGACTGTTGCGGAGGGCGCACAGTAGAAAGGCCCAGGGACTTGGCTGTAGCCTGTGAGTCCTTAAAGCGCTCCAGCGCATGGTCTGCCTTGTTGCCGAAAAGGCCGACACCATCAAAGGGCATGTCCATAAGCGTGTTTTGGACATCGCCCGAGAAACCAGTGGTCCTCAGCCAGGCGTGACGGTGCAGCGCCACTGTCGTCGCAAGCGATCTGCCTAGCGAGTCGGCGGTATCTAGGCCACTCCGGATAGTATACTTCGCCGCATCTCTTCCTTCGGCAATGGCGCGGGAAAGCAGTGCCTAGACCTCCTCAGGACACTGGCGCAGAACCTGCGCCACCGAATCCCACAAGGAGTGGGTATATCGGCCCAAAAGGCAAGTGGTGTTGACGGACCGCAAGCCAGCACTGGTGGAAGAAAAAACCTTCCCAAATTGGTCCAGTTTTTTGGATTCCCTATCCGGGGGAGCGGTAGGGAAGGCAATTTGGGAGGCGGAGGCTTGGACAACCAAGCTTTCAGGGGTGGGGTGTTGGGAAAGGAACAGGGGGTCGCCCGGAGAAGGGCGATGGCGCCGGGCTACGTTCCTATCCACAGGAGCCCCTGTGGTGGGCTTGGACCAGGTGCCCAAAAGAACTTCCGAAAGTGCCTCGTTGAACGGCAGCAGTGGCTCCGCAGAGGTAGCCGCCGGCTGAAGCACTTCCGTCAGGAGGTTAGTCCTGACAGCCACTGTAGGTAACTGGAGGTGCAGGACCTCAGCTGCCCTACGCAGCACCGTAGCAAAGTTTGCTCCCTCCTCCGTTGCCACGGAAGGAGGAGACAGCATGCCAATGTCTGGAGAGGAATCCAGACCACTGGCCTCCCAAGTTCCTCAGCCCAGTCCTGATCGTACTCACATTGGGCAGTGAGAGGGTCCTCAGACCCCTCCCAGGTCTCTTCGTCCTCCAAATCAGGTTCAATGTAAGGAGGAGGGACATGTGGGACCCAAGGTCCCAGCGGCGCCGGAGCCGGCGTCGACCGGACGTCGGTCCGGCGCCAAGTCCGGATCCGGAGAGAACCTGGGGACGACGTCGCCCGGAGCCCCGGGCGGCGTCGTGAACGGCACCGGTGAGATCGACGCCGGTGGAAGTGTCGTTAGGTCAACGGGCGTCGATCGGGGTTGCGGCAGCACCGGAGCCGGGGTAGAGGCCGGGGCCGGGGCTGGTGTCGCTGGCACCGCCGGGACCGGAGTCGCCGGTGGCACCGTAGGAACCCCACTAGGGCCCGCGGGTCCCGAAGGCGCACCGGGGGGACCTTGAGGCCCGAAGAGGCGGGCCATGGCCGTCAGGAACTCCTGTATTTCGGCCGGAGTCGCCCCCGAACCCGGGAAGTGCGGGTAATGCGGCGGCGGCTCCACAGGCACTCCCGGCGCCGGGGGGATGGTGCCGACGGGACCCTCAGCCGAGTCGCGCGACCGGCGGGGAAGTCGTCGAGCGATGACGCTTTTTTGACTTCTTATGCTTCGACTTACCGGAAGAGTGCGAAGACTGTGACCCCGAAGAACGATGAGGACTCAGCGACCGGCCCCTCGACCTCTCTCTCGACCGGGGCTTGGCGCGGAGCCGACTGCCGGACCTCGAGGAGCTTTCGAGACCGCTCTCGCAAAGCCTTCGGATGCAAGGCCCGACAGTCAGAGCACGACTTGGAGTCATGGTCGCGCCCGAGGCAGTAGAGACAATACTGATGCGGGTCCGTGATCGACATCATTCGACCACAGGCGTCGCATGGCTTGAAGCCGGGCATCCCTACCGACACCGTAGGAGTCGTAAGACTCGAGAAAACAGTGACAAAAAGTCACAAAAAAATCAGTCAAAAAATTGACTGGGGCACTGCTCTCTCCGGATCTGCGCTTACTGGCGCGGAAAAATAAAGAACTGACGTCAACGCGCAGGGGCGGCGTCTAAGTACTGGCCGCGACGTCATCCCGGTGATCCCGATGCCGACAACGGACGCGGAGCCGCACGACGTCGCCTACCGACGCGCAAGGGTACTGCTACGCAAAACTTTCCGGATCCAGCCTGACGCCTGGGAATATTCTAAGGTAAGGAATCTGTCACTAACGTGTCTCTTTCAGATGTGCAGATGTTGATAACAAAGACATAAGATTTTACATTAAACTTCAACAGACTGGATAAGTAATATCGAAACAGAGGGGTAGTAACAAATAAGTTACTTACCTTGGGTAATGCTCTTTCTGATGGATACTCTAACCACAGATTTCTCATTTTTTGAATATTTTCCAGGCATCAGACTGGATCTGGAAAATGTTTAGCAGTACCCCTGCATGCCGGTAGGTGATGCTGTGTGGCTCTCTGCCAACGTTGTTGTGCTCTGAAAGAGACATGTGGTGCTGCAGAACAAGTTACTTACCTTCGGTAACAATATATCTTTAAGAGATATAGATTAGTTATAGATTCCTTACCTTAGAATTACCCCCAGGCGTCAGACTGGATCCGGAAAGGTTTTCGTCAGCAGTACCCCTGCGCGTCGAAAGGTGGCGTCGGTCGGCTTCGCGTTCGTTGTTGGCATCGTGGTCGCCGGGATGACGTCATGGTAACTACTTAGACGCTGACGTCGGTTCTGTACACGACTTTCCACACCAGAAGCGCAGAGCCTTGCAAGACACTGACCACTGGCGCACAAAACTAGGGCCCTGAAAGGAAGTCCTTAACCATAGAAATCAGTTCGCAGAACGGGGAGGATGGATGGGGCGGTAAGGAATCTATAACTAATCTATGTCTCTTACAGATATATCGTTACCGAAGGTAAGTAACTTGTTCATCTGAAGGGGACAATTAGTTATAGATTCCTTACCTTAGAATAGATACCCCAGCAATACCAACCCCGGAGGTGGGTCTGAGAACCAAGTTCACACCAGAAAGTCCTGGAGAACAGAACGGCCAAAGAAGCCGTCTCTCCGGACTTGGCTGTCCAGGCAGTAGTGTTTTGTGAAAGTGTGCAGCGATGCCCACGTAGCTGCCCGACAGATGTCATTAAGGGGGACTCCACGCCCCAAAGCAGTGGTAGCTGCCGTCGCCCTGGTGTAAATGGGCGTGTAACCCCACTGGAGGCTCCTTCTTTGCCAAGGAATAACAAGCTTTGATGCACAAAACGACCCATCTAGAAATGGTCCGTTTGTGCACGGCCCGACCTTTTTTGGGGCCCACGTAGCCAATAAAGAGCTGGTCATCCATCCGGAATTGCTTTGTGCGATCCAAATGAAATGAAAGCGCACGTTTTGGATCCAGACGGTGGAGCCTCTCTTCTTCTTTGGAAGGATGCGGAAAGAAGGTGGGCAAAGTGATGGTCTGTCCAATGTGGAAAGAAGCAACCACTTTGGGAAGGAAAGAAGGACGAGTTCGGAGGATAACCTTGTCCGGATGAACAGCCAGAAAAGGAGGTTTAGAAGAAAGAGCTTGGAGCTCACTCACCCTGCGCGCAGAGGTGATGGCCACCAGAAAGGCAGTTTTTAAAGTCAGAAGCCGGAGAGGACAGTTATGCAGCGGCTCAAAGGGAGCGCACATAAGATACGTAAGAACCAAGTTCAAGTCTCACTGGGGCATTACGAAGGGAACAGGAGGAAAAAGAGGAGTAATGCCCTTAAGGAAGCGATTTACAACATGGGACTTGAAAAGAGAAGGCTGATCAGGAAGCCTAAGAAAGGCTGAAATGGCCGAGAGGTAGCCCTTAAGAGTGCCCAGAGCAGAGCCCTACAGGGCCAAAGAAATGAGGAACAAGAGAACCTCAGAAAGAGGGGCGGAAAGGGGATCCACAGCCTTTGCTGTGCACCATGCCACAAATTTGTTCCATCTACAGGCGTATACCGTCTTAGTGGAGGGACGCCTGCCTGCCAAGATAACATCACAGACTTCGGGAGGAAGGTCGAAAGCTGTCAACTGTTGTCGCTCAATCTCTACGCAAGGAGGTGGAGGCTGGACAGGTTCGGGTGGAGGACTGTCCCCTGCTGCTGCGACAGAAGATCCTCCCGAAGAGGCAGTCGGATCGGAGGATCAATGGCCATGTGTAATAGCTCGCGATACCAGACTCTTCGTGCCCAATCCGGAGCCACCAGAATGACTTGGGCCCAGTCGCGCCTGATCTTCTTTAGCACTCTGGGCAGAAGTGGTATAGGCGGAAAGGCGTATAGAAGACCGCAACTCCACTCGTGACGAAAAGCGTCGCCGAGCGAGTGCCCCCTTGAAAATTCCAACGCGCAGAATTGCTGACATTGCGCGTTCTCTTCGGTGGCGTATAGATGTAACCAAGGCTCTCCCCACCGTTGAAAGAGACCTTGCACCACCTCAGAGTGAAGACGCCATTCGTGATCCATCATGCACCTGCGGCTGAGTTCGTCCGCCCTAGCGTTCAGTGAACCTGCCAGGTTTTGAACCACCAGGGATATGCCCTGATGTTCCAGCCATGTCCAGAGGCGGAGGGCCTCTTGACATAGGGTCCACGACCCCACCCCGCCCTGTTTGTTGCAGTACCACATGGCGGTGGTGTTGTCCGTGAACACCTGCACTACTCTTCCCTGGACAGAGGGAAGGAATGCTTTGAGTGCAAGATGAATCTCCCGAAGCTCCAGAAGGTTGATGTGGAGCCCGGACTCCGCCGGAGACCAGAGGCCTCTGATCTCCGCCTCCCCCATGTGGCCGCCCCATCCCAGGAGTGATGCACCGGTCACCACTGTGAACTGTGGTTGGGGAAGAGAGGGATCTGCCGTCGACCCAATCCTGGTTCGTTAGCCACCACTGCAGTTGGTGTGCAGTGCCCTCCGAGATCTGGACGCAATCGGACAGGTTCCCCTGATGCTGTGCCCACTGGAACTTCAGGTCCCACTGCAGAGCCCGCATATGCCATCTGGCATGGTCCACCAGCAGGATGCAGGAGGCCATCAGGCCAGTAGCCTGAGGGTCATCCTGACCGAAACCCGGGATAGAGGCTGAAAGATCGGAATCATAGCCCGAATATTCCAGACTCGCTGTTCGGGAGGATAGACCCGAAACTGCGTCGTGTCCAGAACCGCTCCGATGAAGAGGAGCTTCTGAGAGGGAGTCGGGTGCGACTTCGGCACGTTGATGGAGAACCCACGCGAATGCAGGAAGTCGGCCATAGTCATGAGGTGGGAGACGACAGCCTGGGGCGAGCCCGCCTTCAACAGCCAGTCGTCGAGATAGGGGGAAGACTGGAACCCCTGATCTGTGCAGATGAGCTGCGACCACCGCCATCACTTTGGTGAACACCCGAGGGGTGCTGGTAAGGCCAAAGAGGAGGACGGTGAACTGAAAGTGCTCGTGGCCTACCGTGAACCGCAGTTAACGCCGGATGGGCCAGCAGCGCGGGGATGTGAAAACAAGCATCCTGCAAGTCCAACGCTACCATCCAGTCTCCAGGGTCGAGGGCAGACAGGACCTGAGCTAGCGTCAACATTTTGAACTTCTCCTTCCGGAGGAAGCGGTTGACGTTCCTGAGATCCAAGATAGGACGCAGGCCTTTGTCCTTCTTGGGCACCAGAAAAGTAGTGGGAGTAGCAACCACGACCTACTTCTGGGGCAGGAACTCGCTCGATGGCTCCCTTGGCCAAGAGAGCCATAACTTGCTGTTGGAGAAGGACCAGATGATCCTCCGACATGTAATGGTACTGAGGTGGCATGGCTAGGGGGGGGAAGTCTCGAAGGGGAGGGAGTAGCCCCTTTGGACTATCTGCAAAACCCACCTGTCCGACGTGATGGTGCGCCAGTGGGGGAGGTGATGGCGAATCCTGCCGCCCAATGGCTATTGGTGGCCCTGGAAGGTCGGACTAGGAGGGTTTGGAGGCTGCTGCAGAGGGGGCGGTGGTGGACTGGCCCGCTCGCTGGCCCCCTGACCCCGACGGTGGTTCCCACGTCCCCGGCCGTGCAGGAGCTGAACAGCTTGAGCTGGCCTGTGGCCCTGGGTGGAACGTGGTGGGGCACCCCTTCCGTAGCCACGAAAGGGGCGAAAAGCAGACTGCGCAGGGCAAGTGGTGGAGAGGCCCAAGGACTTGGCCGTAGCCCGTGAGTCCTTGAAGCACTCTAGTGCGCTGTCCGCCTTGTCGCCGAACAGGCGACGGCCATCAAAAGGCATGTCCATAAGGGTAGCTTGGACATCCCCCGAAAAGCCAGTCGACCTCAGCCAGGCGTAGCGTCGAAGGGCTACCGATGTTCAAATCGTCCTACCTAGCGAGTCGGCGGTGTCCAGTCCACAGCGTATGGTAAACTTCGCTGCGTCTCTCCCCTCGGCAACTGCACGGGAGAGCACGGCCCGGGCCTCCTCCGGGCACTGAGGCAGCACCTGCACCACCGTATCCCACACAGAGTGGGTATAACGGCCCAACAGACATGCAGTGTTTACCGACCGCAGTCCCAAGCTCGAGGAAGAAAATATCTTCCCATGATGGTCCAGCTTTTTGGATTCCCTATCAGGTGGTGCGTTAGGGAATGCGCCTTTGGATGTGGAGGCTTGGACCACCAAGCTCTCAGGGGTGGGGTGTTGGGGAGAAGAAAGTGGGGTCGCCCGGGGCCGGGCGGTGGCGTCGGGCAATCATCCTATCCACAGGAGCCCCTGTGTTTGGCCTGGACCAGGTGCCCAAAAGGATGTCGGTAAGGGCTTCATTGAACGGCAGCAGAGGCTCCGAAGAGCACACTGCCGGCTGAAGCACCTCTGTCAGGAGGGGAGTCCTGACTGCCACCGTTGGAAGCTCGAGGTTGAGAGCCTCGGCCACCCTACGCAACACCACTGCTTAAGAAGCTCCCTCCTCCGTAGCCATGGTAGGAGGAGACAACATGCCAAGGTCTGGGGAAGTATCTAGACCACTGGCTTCCCCCAGTTCCTCTCTCCAGTCCGGTTCGTACTCCAACTGGTCAGTTAGAGGGTCTCCAGACCCCTCCCAGTCCTCCTCAGCCTCCTCTGGTTTCCAATCTGGCCTGATTTGAGCACCAGGGTAGAACAGGGGCACAAAGGTACCCATCGGCGCCGGATCCGGGGTCGGTCGACGCCGGTCCGGCTCCGTGTCCAATGCAGGGCGGAGGCCGGGGTCGACGCCGGCTGGGGACACAACCAGCGTCGGCTGTGGACGTGGTGCCGGTGGATTCGGCGTCGGGGGAGGTGTAATCGGGTCGACCGGCGCCGATCCGGATCCAGGCCTGGATCCAAGGGGACCCTGCGGCGCCGGAGCCCTTGGCGTCGAAGGCCCAGGGCCCCCAGCCAAGTCCGCGGGGCCCGAAGGCGCAGAGTCGGGCTGTCCAAAGATGGCATGCATCGCTTCGTAAAAGGTGCGAAGCTAGGCAGGGGTTGCTCCGGGTTCCGGGAGGGGAGGAAAACTCGGAGTCGACCCTTCGGGCTCTGCACGCGGAGCCACGGGAGGGGCACCACCCGCATCTCTCGTCGCGTCAGCCGACCGATGGGGAGAAGTCGAAGAGCCACGATGCTTCTTCGACTTCTTTTGCTTTGACTTACCTGAGGAATGCGAAGAAATTGAAGAAGACTAGTGGTGGTTGCTCCGTGACCGGTCCCTCGACCTTCCACGCGACCACGAACGGTACGGAGCCGACTGCCGGGCCTCGAGAAGCTTTTGGGACCGCTCCCGCAAAGACCTCGGATTTATGGTCCGGCAGTCAGAGCACGACTTGGGATCGTGGTCGTGCTCCAGGCAAAACAGGCACACGCGGTGCGGATCCGTCACCGACATCAGGCGGCTACAGGTGCCGCAAGCCTTGAAACCGGGCATCCTTGACATGTACCAGGAGTCGAAGACTCAAAAACGGTGTCGACAAAAGTCATCAAAAAGTCAGTCAAAAAGTGACTGGAGGTACCACTCTCTCCGGATCTGCGCTGGCTGGCGCAGAAAAAGAAAGAAACGTCAGCGCGCGAGGGCGGCGTCTAAGTAGCTACCGCGCCGTCATCCCGGCGACCACGACGCCAACGACGAACGCGGAGCCGACCGACGCCACCTTTCGACACGCAGGGGTACTGCTGACGAAAAACTTTCCGGATCCAGCCTGACGCCTGGGGGTAATTCTAAGGTAAGGAATCTATAACTAATTGTCTCTTTCAGATTGTAAGCGTAAACCATGCACTGACGTCAGTTGCATCCTTGGCTGTCCGCACCCCCAGACTTAGAACCCCTTAGCAGATTGGCTCTAACCAGTGTGCAGAACTCCTGACTTGGTACCTTTTTAGATGGAGAAAACAGTTCAGTTCATACAATGATGAATAAGGGAGGGTTGGTGGGGAATCTGCAGTTAGGGAGAGTAAACATCAGAAAGAGCGTTACCGAAAGTAAGTAACTTGTGCTTCTGATGGATACCTATTACTCACCTTACGAATAGATAAAGCAGTAACGTCTCAGGTGGAGGGTCTGTTAACTGACAGACCAAAAAGTACTTCAAGACCAAGCAGGCAAAGAGCCTCTTTCGACTGGCCTGGCTGTGCAAGAAGTAACGTTTTGTGAACATATGAAGCGACACCCACATAGCAGCCTGGCAAATATCTAGAACATGCACTCCACGTGCCAGTGCAGTGGTAGCAGCCTTGGCTCTTGTGAAACGAGGCCATAAGCCTTCTGGGGGCTACTTCTAGGCTAATGCGTAGCAGATTTTGATAGAGAACATGATCCAAAGACAGATGGTTCTTTTCTCCACGTCTTTTACCTTGCCTCCAGTAAATCCGATAAGAGCTGATAGTCCGCGAGATGGGGTTTCATATGATCAATGTAAAAAATGAGCGCTCTCTTAGGATCTAACCAATAGAGCCTTTACTCCTCTTTAGAGGGGTTAGGCGGAATGATGTTTTATCCTTCATGAAAAGGAGTCACCCCTTTGGAATGATGGAGTAGGCAGAAACGTATGTTGCACACCTTTTGAAAAAACTTATCACAGCAGGTGATTTAAATAAAGATGGAAGATCTGGCAAATGCCAAAAGAGCAGACCAGACCTTCAACCTTTAAGTGAGCCCCAGGCAAGTTCTTGCTAGGCTAGGGACAATACAAAAAGTAACACTTCAGAGAGTGTGGCCTGAAGTGGGCCAATCTGTCAAGTATTACACCAAACGGCAGTCATTTACCGATTTAGAGGATAGATGCCTGGCTGCTAAGATAACATTATCAACCTTGGGAGGGAGGTTGAATGCATTCAAGTAGCACTGCTAAATCTCTATACGTGAAGATTGCATACGCCTGGGTGCAAGCCCCTGCCCTGCTGTTGTGAGAGAAGATCCTCCGAAAGCAGCAGCCCATCGGATGACAGATATTTATGCAAAGGAGTTGCCAGTACCACACTATCCTGGCCCAACTTGGCGCCACTCGGATGACTTGGGCCCAGTTGCTCCTGGTGATCTTCAGAACTTGGGGCAGTAGTAGTAGTGCCAAAAATGCATATTCGAGTCCAGAGCTCCACCCTAGGTGAAATGTTTTTACAAGAGGGAGCATCATCTAGGAAACACCAGCAAAAGTGTTATTGCGTGTTCTCTGTAGTGGCGACCAGATCGAGCCAAGGCTCTCCCCATTCACAGAAGATACCTTGCGCCACCTCTGGGTGCAAGTGCTATCCCTCCTAGGCGTTGGTAGCCGAGTTCGTCCCCATTAGCGTTTAGAGATCCCGCTAAGTGGTGTACCACCAGGAAAATCCTCTGGTGTGCTAGCCACTTCTAGGGGCTTAGTGTCTCCTGGCACGGTCCATGACCCCACCCGGCCCTCCTAATGCTGTGCCAACTAGGACTTTATATCCCATTGCGGAATCCACACATGCCACCTAGTATGCATGACCAGTAAGATGCCAGAGGCCATCAGTTCTAGCAACCTCATAGTGGTTCTCACTGAGATCCAGGACACAGGTTAAAACATCTAGATCATAGTCCAAATGTCTTAGACTCTCCACTCTGGGGGAGGCATGAAACTGCATTGTGTCTACTATAGCTCCGAAAAAAGAGAGCATCTGTGAAAGAGTCAGGTGTGACTTTGGCACGGTGATAGTGAACCCCAAAGATGTAAAGAGGTTTGCCGTAGTCTGAAGGTGGATGACTATTGCCTGTGGCGAACTCAGCAGCCAGTCGCCAAGGTGGGGGGGAAGACTTTCATGAACACGAGAGGGGCACTGGTGAGGCCAAAATTGAGCACAGCGAACGGAAAGTGCTTCTGCCCCACTGTGAACCCCACTGTGAACTGCAGTTAGAGCCTATGGGCCTGCAGGACGGACATGTGCAAATAAGCATTCTGCATGTCAAAAGCTGCCAAAGTCTGCAGGGTCGAGAACAGACAAGACCTAGGTCAGAGTCAGCATTTTGAATTTGTTCTTCCGCAGAAAGGCGTTGAGAGGGCCAAGATCTAAAACAAAAGTACAAAGGCCTCCATCCTACTTTGGCACAAGGAAGTAGCACTAGTAATACCCAAGTTCCTACGTCCTAGACTAACTCTCTCTATGGCCTACTTGGCCTAAAGGGCCAGCACTTCCTGCTGTATGAAAGACTTATGGTCCTCCGTCAGCCACTGAGAGGGTGGTGGAAGGGCGAAAGACTGCTGAACTACTACTGGGACCCACTTGTCCAAAGTGATGGCTTGCCACCCTAGATAAAAATGTTAGATCCTGCCTTCAACAGAGAGGCTGTGTGCCTTAAAGGACACACTAAAGAGGCATCTCGGCTGCAGCAGATGAGGGGGCTCGGGACTGGGCTGCACGCTTCTCTGGATACCACAGCTTCTGCCATGAAAAGGCTGTAAGGTCTGCTGGGCTGGATGCTTGGTTCAGTGCTGGAGGTATTGAAAGCCCCTATAATAGCCACAGAGGGGGCAGAACTGCTACGCTGGAGCAGACAGACCCAAGGAGCGCACTGAGGCCCTGCTGTCTTTAAAGCGCTCAAGAGCCCAGTCTACTTTTTTGCCAAGAAGGCAAGAAGCCTGTAGAAGCCTGTGTATCTCATCCAGGAGTGTCTCCTAAGTGTCACACTGGTACCAATTGATCATCCAAGGCAATCTGCTGTATCCAAACCACAACTAACTGTGAATGTTGCCACATTGCCTTGAGCGACAGAATCTCAAAAGGCATGAGTATAGTGGCCCAGTAGGCAGCTGCCATTGATGAATCATAAGGAGAATCTGGTTGAGGAGAGCATGCTCTTCCTGAAGGTTTCAAGGCACTAGGATCCTCTACGCAATGGGGTGGTAGGAAATGCATTTGGGCTGAACTTACTCCTGGATGCCTGCAACCATAAGGACGGGGTCTGTGAGGGCATTATTGAAAGGGAGTATGGGCTCAGTATTAGTTTGTCCGGGCTGGAGGACTTCAGTGAGGACATTGAAGGTCACGAACCTCAACTGGCCTCCACATCACTACTGTGAAGGAGGCACTTTCTTCAGTAGCTGGCCAGGTAGAGAGAGAAACACAATGTCCGGAGAATTAGCAGGCCACTGGCATAGTGTAACTAATTATACCAGTTGTCATCAGCATGTGCTTCAGCATAATGGTCGCTCTTGGAGTCTGTGTCAAAAAGACTGGAAAATCTGGGCCCTTCCTTAAGGCAAGGGCAATGTATGAGAGTCCGATGGGTTGGCAGAAGGCTGCTTGCCCAGTTGGATAAGGGTGCTGCTTTGGTTGAGGTTGAATCAGAGCTAGCCTGGAGTCCAGCAACACTACTAGTTGGGCTTTGACTCTCTACATCGATGCTCCATGGTCTGGCATGGGTTGTGGCATCAAGACAGTTGACGGCACCGAAGCTAGTGTGGGGCCTGAAGAAGGTTCAGAGGTTCCAGCTGGCCCTAAGGGTAAACCCACTGACTGATTTCCAGATCGAGGTCCTTGTGGTTATTTGGGGCCCAGACTTGTGCCACAAGGTGCAAACAGCATGCCAAACAGATGCAGAATGGATTCTTGGAACTAGTGGATTTGCCGCTGCATTGACAAGGATCCAGAAAGTCGGGTTGCCCTGGGACAAGAAACTGAATCTGCATTGAAGGAGATGGAGTTAGGGAGCGAGACCGAGAGGCACATTTACTTCCTCGCGCCGTCTAAGGATTTTGAGTGTGTCAAAAAAAGAGCCAAGACCCACTTGAACTTCTTGTGCTTCTTTTTTGACTCACCCAAGGACTTAGACCGCGATAAAGATCTGCCGCAGGAACAACTTTGTGAGTGGAAACAGAACAATCCTTTTAACTGGTCACGGCATGGGGTCTTCCAGTATTTGGGGACATACAGCTTTGCCTCACAGTCCTTCGTCTTCGGATTCGTCAGGGCGCAGTTGCTACAGGTCTTGGAGTTGTGTTCCGACTCTAAACACCAAAGACATATCTGATGGGGATCTATCACAGACATTCGCTTACAACAGTCCCTTCAAGGATTAAACCCTATGGTTTTAAAGGGCGACAGTTGATTTGCACACTGGTGACTTAAAGTACATTTTGTCGAAAACAGTTTTGATAAGAGGTAGATCTGGATCCACACGGTATGGAAAGAAAAGAATGCACATTGGCGTGCATTGGTGGAACTTATATGCAGCTACACATGTCACTTCTGGAGCGGACCAACATTGGCACAGAGCCACACAATGCCATCTACCAACGTGCAGGGGTACTACTAAAGATTTTCTGGATCCAGTCTGACACCTTCGGAATATTCGAATGTTGAGTTAGAAGTAGTTAGAAGTATGCATTGGAAAGGAACTATTACTGAGGCAAGTGGAGGCAAAGTTGATCATCAGACTAAGAGCAGTAAACTATGGACAAAATTCAGAGCTGGAATTGCACTATTTTTGTGGTAAATTCTAACAGAATTGTAATACCTGATCCACAACTATAGTACCTCATAGGATAAAACAAACTTCCAGAAATAATTATGACTATTGAAATTAGACAGAATCAGAAATTATGAATGACACTGATTTAGTGTGATTGGACCATACACAAAGGTCATAAGATGCTGGATCTTCGAGAGGCCTCAATCCACCGGGATCCGGGATGCACATCCTAACGAACTACAGAACTCTGAGAAATCTGCTGATGCTGCAGCCACATCCGATATCAGAGGAGGGGTCCACCACGCAACTCCTATGCAAAGCGTTTTAGTTTAGCCTGTTACTTTCTAGTTCATAGGGCGACAGATGCTTCAGTTCCAGAAGTATGGGGTGGTAGGGAAGGGGGGGTTAGGACCGTTATCCAATGTTTAGATTTGTGTTCTGTATCGTTATTATTTTCGTTCACTGTCCACAGCACTCTAACATCTGACCATCACGCATGCATCTCGACCCCGCAGACTATAATACAAGGACCAGTACCACACCCTCTCAAAGCTCCACAAGAGCCCCCAGAGGGCCAGTGCTCCACATGACTCCTTAATTCCACACACTTCACATGACGCACGCAGTTCATAAGGGCAATTCCCTCCGAGTCCTATCATGGAACGTCAACGGGTTGCTTGATCGTATCAAGCGTACAGCGGTCTTGAAGTATGCCCAACGGCATGCTCCCGACATACTCTTGCTCCAAGAAACCCACCTCCTGGGGACCCAATGGTCCTTCCTCGCACGATACGGATTCGACAGGGTGTGGCACTCTGGCTTCGAAAGAGGCTCACGGGGGGTAGCAATCCTGCTGCGGCGAAGCCTTCCCTTCATTCTCACCCACATCACTAGAGACCCGCAAGGACAGTTCATAATTATATCTGGGACGCTAGAAGGGAACACCCTCAACTTGATATCCCTATACGTCCCACCCGCCACACTCACATCACTGAGACAACTCACTGACATCGTCTCTGCCCTGCCCTTGGGACAGACGGTACTAGGGGGCGACTTTAATGCAGTCATGCAACCAACGCTTGACACTACGGGCACAGCCTCTCCTGCTAGGATAGCGCACGCAAAAAGACTGGTTGAATGGGCGGCTACCCTGGGCCTATGCGATGTCTGGAGAACCTGGAACCCCGAAGTTCCTATTACACCCACACCTCAGCGGCACACCACACAAACGCGCGAATCGACATGTTCTTCATGCCCGCCCCCGAATGCCATAGAGTAACTGACATTGTTATCCTTCCCCGAGGAATTTCAGACCACTCGGCCCTGCTCCTGCACCTAGGTTAAACCCCCGACACGCTTCGGCCGGTGTGGCGGCTAAACGCCTGGTTCCTACAAAACAGAAAGATCAAAAAAGCAATATGAGAAGAACTGCGCCAGTATTTCCTCATCAACCTAGACTCAGTCCCCTTCCCAAGCACCCTTTGGGAGGCAGGTAAAGCCACTATCCAGGGAGTAGCCAGAGGCCAGCTCCGGGCACAACGACTATCCCAGAATAGCCGACTGGCCCTTCTTGAGGCGCAGGCAACCCGTCTGGAGACTGGCCTAACCAGGGCCCCAGACAAATCGTAAGACAGGCAACTTGCAATCTTACGCGAAGAGATTAAACAAATCTCACTAGACTTGGCCAAGTTGCTATGGTGTTCCTCTGTCGCCCGAGTGTATGGCTGGGCGACAAGAACAGGAAACTGTTGCATAGACTGGCTTCGTACCCTCTGGCAAGCCGAATAGTCCCCGAGGTCCGCGACCTCTCCGGGGTCACTCAACACGCATCACCTGCGATCGCGCAGGCGTTCGCGGACTACTACGCCCACTTATATTCTGCTTGTAGGCCTGAAGCCTCCCTTCCAGGCCTGCTTGACCAGAGGAAAGTCCGTCTCCCCTATCTAACACACTCCAAGGCGGCAGGCCTGGATCTACCCTTTACCCCAGAAGAAATAAACAATGCAACCTCCTCGATAGCGTCCTGGAAAACGCCGGGCCCAGACGGATTCCCACAAGAATATTATGCCACCTACAGGGACCTACTGGTCCCTCATCTCTCCAAACTATTCCAGCACGTCGCAGAGGTTGGGACATTTCCCCCTGAAACAGACGTGGCGACCATCGTGGTTATCCCAAAGACTCAACCGCCCTCGCCAGCTTGTGCGGATTTCCGCCCAATTTCATTAATTAATACCGAGGTAAAGATATATGCCACGATCTTGGCCCAACGCCTGCGTCCAATCCTTAATAAACTGGTCCACCCGGACCAATGCGGTTTCATGCCGGCACGCAGCACCAGACATTGCTTACGACGCCTCCACCTGGCTCTTGCGAACTGCCAGTTACTTACCCCCTATCTAGCGCTCCTCCTTGTCGACTTTGAAAAAGCCTTCGACTCTGTCGATTGGCTCTACCAGGAAGATGTGCTAACAATGATGGGTCTGGATCAGCACTTCCGTCGTTTCATCCGGGTTCTGTACTCCAACCCCAGAGCTAGAGTACTCATCAATGGGGCCATCTCAGAGGCATTTCCGAGTCAAAGAGGTACAAGACAGGGCTGTCCCTTTTCACCCCTCCTATTCGCGCTGGCGATGGAGCCCTTGGCGTGCCTTATTCGGGCTGATGACCTGGTCCAGGGCTCGTCCTCGGTAAGCCACCACACCGACAAAATCGCCTTATATGCGGACGACGTCCTGCTCTTCCTGGCAGACCTAGCCCGCTCTGGCCCTAGGTCTCTTTGGGACCTTCAGGCCTTTGAGAACGTCTCAGGCCTCCGGCTCAACCCGGCAAAATAGACCTTGGTACCCCTCCACCTCTCCAGGGAATGCTTTGATTGGCAATCAACCATTCCCATCAGGTGGCAGTCGTTTAAATACCTGGGTATATGGATAGCCTTGCTCCCCGAACTAGAATGAGCATTAAATATTACCCCACTTGTCAAGAAGGCCAAAGAGGATCTCAGACGCTGGCAAACCCTACCACTTAACCCACTCATGAAGGTGGCCTTATTCAAGATGATGATCCTTCCCCGCTTCTTATATATTATTCAGAACACCCCCTTCCACTTCTTATGAAGCTGGTTTAAGGATATGGCTAGCATGGCCACTAGGTTTCTGTGGGGAGGGGCGAGACCACGTATAGCCCTCGCACGATGCCGGATCCCGCCCTTCGATGGAGGCATGGACATGACTGATCTTTATCTGTATTACTTAACCACCCGGCTGCTCGTCCTTCATGACTGGTTCACCAGGGGTTGGTCAGACCCTGCCTACAAAACCGAGCTAAGAGACATGGAACTTCCCCATATCCAAGCAATCCTATATGGCAGTCCAGTACCCAGAGCACTACCGTCGGTGACCCGGGCGGTCCTACTGGCCTGGCGTACGGCCCTACGACATACACGATGGGACAGCAAACTGAGTCGACAAACGCCTCTCTGGCAGGGTGTGTGGCTGGGGGAGGTGGCAGCACTAGAGGGATTCAAAAGATGGGACCACTTCGGCATATCACAACTGGGCGACGTATGGGTGGGCGATCACATTAGGAAGTTCAAAGACCTGCAGGGGCTGTATACCCTCCACGCTTCGCAATTCTACAAATATCTGCAGCTGCGACACGCCCTCAGCGCCCATATATCAACAGGCACCACGCTCCCCGAGTTTAGTCCACTGAGGCACAGGTCATGATGGGGAACCTGGTGGGGGGGAGGGGTGGATGGGGAAGAGTATCACGGATATACCGCACCCCTACTAATAATGGCCCCATAACGCTCGCCCAGCTCAGGCGCCAGTGGGAAGGATGGCTGGGCCCCCTGGAGGAAGAAGACTGGTGCGATGCCCTAATGGCCCCCAAGACCATTACCACTTCGGCCAGACTCCACCTAATTCAAATATGTTACCTCCATACCGCCTATCTCACCCCGGAGGGCCTTTATAGGGCAGGCCTGCGTCCTTCACCGGAATGCATGCGATGTGGACAGGAGCCGGCCAGACTTATCACATGGTCTGCTCCTGTCCACGCCTTACCCCGTATTGGGATAGAATAGAATCCCAACTCACACACGTCCTGGGCTGGCAGGTGCCCCATAACCCCCTACACCTCATCCTGGGAGTCATGGACGGCTTAGATGGGTCCTGAGCAGATAAACTATTCCTGGGGATGGCCACCATGGTGGCCAAGCGCGACATCGCTGCGACATGGGCACAGCCTGGCCTCCTCCCCCCCCCCCCCCACCCCCAAGAGTAGCTAAATGGCGCAGAGGGGTGGACAGGTGTGCTGCCCAGGAGAAACCCTTGTTTGAGGCCAGGGGATGCCCAACCAAACACAAAAGGATCTGGGGCAAATGGATAAATCAACTGGGATGATTGGGTTTTACGTCTGTCTATTCACTTTGAATGTACTGTTTATGCATCGTAGATCTTGATCAATATGCATGTATGCGCACAACCACTGCTGGCACACTCAAATGCCAATGGCTAATGATCAAATGTGCTCTACTGTTCTTGTTTCTCCCAAAAAATAAAGTTGATTATAAAAAAAAAGATGCTGGATCTTGGCGAAATAAGGAGGAGGCTTCTGCTCACAAGGTAGACCACTAACCTTGTGTAACAACATGGCCCTAACGTGATGAATTTTAATGTTATGCAATAACCATGTAACATTGGTTTTGTTTGTCCTCTATCAATTGTGACCAGAAATAGGATGCAGCATCAAGATTGAGTAGTATTGACCCAATAAGGCGGGAAAGTATGCATACGTCATGACCTCGAAAAGTGAATAAGGTCTCTATCTGCACAATATATCAAGTTTGTTTAACTGTATTATGTATACATGATGAATTTCAATAACACTTATGTAACAACCTTGAAAAAAGTAGAATATTAGTTTGTTTTATCTGCTATTGCTTCTGACTGAGGCTAGATTGTAGCATCAGGTTACATCTATTCAATATGGCATGATGACATCATTTAGTAGTATTCAGCTGGTTTGACCATTAGCTTGATCCTAAATGGCATGGTCGCATGCAAGGAACACCCAGCACATAATTATGGTGTATTACTAAGGGGAGGGCACATGCTGCACCTTACACATTTTAACAAACAAATGATGGACGGAATGCTGACAATGCAAACATTCTCCCCCAGTCAAAAGATCTGGGTTAAATCCATCGTTCTTTTGCCCACTACGCCACCCCAGTTTGGACCCAGCCATATGCAAATCAGTCTTGACCCTGTGCCTCATGGGAACAGTCCAGACCGAACTGCCAGGCCAGGTCCTCCCTGGACCGGAAATAAGCATCCTGGGACCGGTGTCAGGGTATGTCACCCTTCTTCAGCCAGGCTAGCTTGAATCCAGTGGCACAGTGAGCAAGGGACCCACGTCTGGGCATACCCATCCCACTTAGGGCGAAAAGTGTTACAGCAAACAAATGATGGACGGAATGCTGACAATGCAAAAATTCTCCCCCAGTCAAAAACGATGGATTTAGGCCCAGATCTCTGTACTGGGGTGAATGTATGACATTGTTCTGCATTCTGTCCATCAATTGTTGTTTTTGCATTTGTCACCCCGAGTGGGACGGGTATGCCCAGACGTGGGTCCTGTGCTCTCCATGCCGCTGGAGTCAAGCTATCCTGGCTGAAGAGGGGTGAAACCCCGAAACCGGTCCTAGGATGCTTGTTTCCAGTCCAGGGAGGACCTGGCCTGGCAGTTCGGGCTGGACTGTTCCCATAGGGCACAGGGTCAAGACTGATTTGCATATGGCTGGGTTCAAACTGGAATGGCATGGTGAGCAAAAAAAACGATGGATTTAGGCCCAGATCTCTGTACTGGGGTGAATGTATTACATTGTTCTGCATTCTGTCCATCAATTGTTCTTTTTACCTTACACATTTTAAGCTGGTTTAAAGATTGGATGCAAATTTGATATGTTGCTACCATGCAGACTTGCTTGGTAAGTTCGATATAAGGCATTAGTTAACATTTTCTTCACTACTGCAACCTCAAATAACATTATGTCATTCAACTGCACAAGTAATTTCAAACTTTAAATCCAATATTTAGACAAAGCACTCAGGTATGTGCAGGTTTCAGAGGAGAAATAGTCTTAGATGTGCTCCTGTTTTCAAAGAGTGAAAGTCACCTCTGGCATAAGTACCCATCTTGGGGGTGGAAATCAACACCCATACAGAAATGGATGCACAGAAGAATGCTCTCTAAGGCATCCTACTCAGGAATTACTTCATGAACTGAAGATAGGGATTACACTTAATTCTCTTACATTTACTGAACTCACTCCTTTAAAGACCCAATTTTAATAAACAATATCTTGGTCCCACTAGCCAGAAATACAACAACTGGATTGATTACCCTCTTGGGCCAAGTGCCTTTCACTGCTTACATCAACCTGGATCTAAAACCCAGACGATCCTTTATGTGGTGCTTACAACTATTGTTGCTTAGGGACCACTTCCTAAAAGCAGAATTAGCTGAATAAATTCAGAAGTACTTTTCTCTTAATGAAAAATAAGATGCTACACCAATGGAAATATGGGACACCTTTATAGCAGTGGTGAGAGAGAAGGGTACTTCGTTATTGGACGCTTCACTGCAAATTGTGTCTACAGGAGGCCCAGAAGCAAGTACACAAACTAAAAGATAAGTAAAGAAAATACATGGAAGCCCCCATAATGGTTAATATGAGAAGGTTAACGACCACTAGGGGTCAGCTAACAGCTATTCATGCAAATAAAGCAGAACTCTCTATGCAGATGGAGTAGTTCTTATGCTGGGAGAGCCTGAGATACTATTTTCTGTGGTGATACAAGAGCTCAATAGATTTGAAGTAGTCTTTGGCCTTAAGATTATTATGGAGACATCAGAAATATAAACTTGAATCTTACGCCTCAAGTGTTACGGATACTGAACTCTCATACACATTAACTATCTGAGGGTCAAACTTTCACCACACACACAAGCTCTATGAAGTAAACTTTTCAGGTACACACTGATGTTAAAAGACAACTTGGTCCTTGCTTATGCTATCCTGAAATGGTTGCATCAATATCAACAACACAAAACGCATTACACAGGTTACTCTACCCATTTCAAGCACCCCCAATTAAGGTGGAATGAGCCTTCTTTGATTAGATGCAGAAAGCATTGATCAGGTTCATTTGGAAAACAGCCAGAGCTAGGAACCCTGTGAGATTTAACAGCAGACCAACGCAGATGAAGGTCTAGCACTATCAGGACTTCTGTACGTACTACTGGGCGGCTCAATAAAGACTTATTACTGAAGGGTAAAAGCTCGAAACTGAGAAAATCTTGGACTGTTAGGGATCACGCAATAGTATGCAGACTCCTTGGCATCTGATATTGCTCCGAAAACAATATAGACAAAAAGCATATTTTTCTATCTCAGCTGGCAAAACATTTACAATCTGGAATAATCTAACCAAGAGAATTAATTTCATATCTCTTACTTTGCCAGTTACATTTTTCACTATAATGGGAGCTTCACACTGGCACTAAATGAACGTCCATGTAGACAATGGAGGGAGGGTGGATGCCGGATGGTTTTGAACCTTTTTCATGGCGCAAACAAAAATATTTTCATTCAATGTGAAAGTGAGTTTGGACTGAGGGAAACAAACAGCTGTGCTATGCATAAATTAGGCACCGAGCAACCCATCCAGAAGTGTAGAGTACAGGCGGGAGAGACAAGTCCACTGTTTGAAAAGACAACAGGAAAATTAATAGGCACAAAAGGGGTGACATCTACACTATATAAACGTCTGAAGGGGACATAGAGAAGATTGGATCAAAACTTAAATACCCAAATCACCCACAAGGAAAGGGAACTACTTAGAAGGGATGTACACAAATGCTCAGCATTAGAGTAAAGAGATACACTATAACCTCATACACGACTTGCACTAATGCCTGATTAAATTCCACAAAATGTTACAGAGAGCCTCCAGAAACAGATGGAGGGAATTGGGAGCAGGAGGAGACACTTCACACATTTGGTGGGGTTTCCCAAAATCCTCCCTTTTTGGAAGGAAATAGCAAACACAAACAGATTTCTCAGTATTCTCTTTCTTTTTGAACCAAAAGTTTTCGTACTGGGACTGAGATCCAACAACTGCCAACATATGTCTAGATCAGACTGGTATTTAGCACTGCAATGCATAAGGGCAGCAAAACTAGCCATGGCATTTCAGTGGAAGATGCTTATCTCCCTGCAATTACACATTGATGTCTAAGACCCTGGTCTGTGCGGACTATGGAAAACCATTAATAACCTGGAGGGCACACACCTCCTTTTTGAAGAACAATGGGATCCACTGATCCAAAACCTTCTAGAGGGAACCCCACACTCAAATGTTCACCACATTAGGGGCAATGGGTATCTTTTCATGATCTTAAAAACACTGCTGTCTATAGATGGGAAGCAATGGTGAGGGTGGTTTGAGTTGGAAAGATTTGCACATAGTTATTCGAAAACACTGTAACCCATGGAAAAGGCAAGGACGAAAGGGAGGGTGGATGGAAAATGGGACACACATGCAATCATGTGATTCTCACAGGCAACCTTTGTTTCAAGAGTCATCCCACTGTTTGTAATGCTGCGTGGTAAGCTTCATCAGAAAACCAATAAACACATATTGGGGCAGAAAATACTGGAATACTCATGAAAAATGCGGCTGCTGGCATACTGTAGCATAGGGACACCCTTGAAAAATGTAGGAGGTGCTGACATACTGCAGGAAATTCTAGGCATAGGGGCACCTGTAATAAAATAACATTGTAGGTAAATCTTGGCATAAGAAAGGACAACCATGGCATATTCGGGGGAGGGGGCCATCCTTAAACTGCTGGCCCTGACGAACTAGAGGTAATTTCTGACATAAGTGTCACCCATCACACATGGGAGGCACCCAGGACAAAATACTGCCTCTGGCAAAAAGGAGGTAATTTTTGACATAGGGTACACGAAGCCCATTTAAAACAAGCACTGGCATAGCCAATAGGTCTCGCTTTTGGGACCTTATAAGTATTTAGTTATGCAGCACAATATCCTTGGTGCAATAACATCAACTGTTGCATGTCTAAAAACGTATAAGGTCCCAAAGGCGAGACCTATTGACTATGCCAATGCTTGTTTTTAGAGGCCTGGCATGCAGTTTTAAATGTAGGCTGGTAAGAAAGGTGCCAACCCGAGGGGCAAGGTCTAGAGAGAAATAAGATAGGAAGAGAGGTGAGATATAATGAGATAGCACAAATAGAAAGGTGAAGCACAGAATGACAGGTCAGGTAAACAAAGTAGCGAGGCAGGTAGAGCCGGTGGGATGAAAAATAGAAAGATATGAGAATTAGAGAAAAAGAGGTGCAGATGAGGTAGAGAGATGAGGCTAATACAGAGTAAGTGCGAGGGAGAAGTAGAGAATGGTGAAATAGGGAGAGAGAGAGACAGAGGTAAGACAGATGTATTAAACGAGCGAGACATTGGAAGCAGAGAGAGTGAACGGAAACAGTGAAGGAGATAGAAAGAGAGATGAAAGCAAAGGGAGTGATAGATGGAGTGGAAGAGGTAGGGAGAGCATTGTAGAGAGAAAGAAATAAAATAATGGGAAAGGCGAGGGAAAGAGGACATCAATAAAAAGAGAGACATAGAAGGCCAATAGGTGATGTAAATTGAGAGTTTAGATAGTGTATGAGAGGTGGGGAAGAGAGAGATGAGGCAGTGAGTTGTGAGGCAGAGAGAGAAATGAAAGAGAGAATGGTGAGGTAGAAAGAGGCATGCGAGAGGTAGAGAAAGGTAAGGTATAGATGGCAAATATGATAGAAAGGGTAAGATAAAGAGATGAAATTAAGAGGAGGGGAAGTAAATGGAAGAGAAATGAAGGGGATGAGATGCAAACAGAGCAGCAAGATGCAGAAAGAAGAGAAAGTAGAGAGAGAGAGAAAGTAGAGAGAGAGAGAGAAAGTAGAGAGAGAGAGAGAAAGTAGAGAGAGAGAAAGTAGAGAGAGAGAGAGAAAGTAGAGAGAGAGAGAAAGTAGAGAGAGAGAGAGAAAGTAGAGAGAGAGAGAGAGAGAGAGAGAGAGAGAGAGAGAGAGAGTAGAGAGAGAGAGAGAGAGAGAGAGAGAGAGAGAGAGAGAGGCACTTGAGGAGAAGAGAGGGCAGAGAGCTGACCGAGAGCTAGAGATCTAGAGGTAGGATCGGAGAGAGGTGGCAAGTTGAGGTCATGAGAGGTAAGTGCTGTGGGGCACTGAGGTTTATTGAAAGAGAGGTGTGACGTACAGAGAGAGAAGACAAGGACTGGAGAAAGTATCCACACTGAACTAGAGGTTGGTGATCACCCTAAATATATTTATTAAAATAAAGCATTAAGAGAGTGCACTTTTACGGATTTCAGAGTGTGCACCATCTTGCATTGAAGATGACAAAAGAAGCCATTTTGGCACAATAAACACATCCAGCATCAGTGCTGTTGGTGCTAGCTGAGGCAGTGGAACACTTGATGAGCTCTTTGAAAACGATGACATGTCCTCCGCTGGGTCTGTTAATTCTGTCCTGTCTTATAACCTTGTGCCTGGGGAATAGGTGTGGTAATGTCGATAGAATCAGCCAGGTTTCTGTGAGGAAGAGCAGTTTCAATGTGTGCTCATGCAGCAGGTCCCATATTTCAGTAGCGTGTTTATTGAGGGAGGTGTTGTTGAGGAGAAGGCAGAACAGGGAGGGGTGGGGAGAGGTGTGTAGGTGTGCGTGGCCGAGGGAGAGGTGAGTGTTGTGTGCGGTGCATGTGAGGGTGGTGTGAAGGTGTGGGAAGGTGCAGGAAAAGTGTCAGGTGGAACAGGGGAAGGCACCTTCGCAGTCGACTACCGAGGCGTAGCAGCAGCACTGGAAGGTGCATTCAAGGTTCAGGGTGAGGAGAGGGAAGCAGAGACGTAGCAGTGATGGGAGTGAAAGCAAGGGGTCTGGCGCTGGGCACGGGAGGGGCGCATACGGGCTGTGCATCCAAGCTGCGGCGGACATGAATTAGGAGCGGGGGTCTCTGGGGCAATGGGTTGGGCTAAGTAACTGGCAGGAACCGAGAAGGGAGTGCGGCATGGGAGAGAAAGCAGGGAAGGTCGCAAATTCAGGAAAAGGGCAGGAAGAAGAGCAAAAGAGTGAGAAAAAGGAAGAAGAGGAGTTAAGAGGTGCTGGGGGGGGAGGCGAGGGGGCTCGAGAGAGACCGACTGAGTCAGACCAAACGAAAGACAAAGTGAGGGTGAAATATATTAACAAATCAATCGATTCGGTAGGTAGGTGAGGTAAACTGAAACACACTTGATCCGTTATCAGACTAACCCCTTTCAATCGAATATTATTGGAAACAGTAAAATGCTGAAGAGCGGACGAATAAAGCGATACAAAAGGGGATGATGGACGGAACGTTTGAGCCAATCAAACACTCACCCCCAGTCAACTGATCTGGGTTTAATCCATCATCATTCTTTAGCTCACTCCACCACCCCAGTTCAGACATGGCCATATGCAAATCAGTCTGACCCTGTGCCTCATGGGAACAGTCCAGCCCGAACTGCCAAGCCATGTCTTCCCTGGACCGGAAACAAGCATCCTAGGACCGGTTTCTGGCATTCCAGCCGTCATCAGCCAGGCTTGCTTGAATCCAGTGGCATAGTGAGCAAGGGACCCACGTCTGGGCATACCCCGCCAACTTAGGGCGAACAAAGCGATACAAAAGGGATGATGGACGGAACGTTTGAGCCAATCAAACACTCACCCCCAGTCAACTGATCTGGGTTTAATCCATCATCATTCTTTAGCTCACTCCACCACCCCAGTTCAGACATGGCCATATGCAAATCAGTCTGACCCTGTGCCTCATGGGAACAGTCAGCCCGAACTGCCAAGCCATGTCTTCCCTGGACCGGAAACAAGCATCCTAGGACCGGTTTCTGGCATTCCAGCCGTCATCAGCCAGGCTTGCTTGAATCCAGTGGCAAAGTGAGCAAGGGACCCACGTCTGGGCATACCCCCGCCAACTTAGGGCTTCCGGTCCAGGGAAGACATGGCTTGGCAGTTCGGGCTGGACTGTTCCCATGAGGCACAGGGTCAGACTGATTTGCATATGGCCATGTCTGAACTGGGGTGGTGGAGTGAGCTAAAGAATGATGATGGATTAAACCCAGATCAGTTGACTGGGGGTGAGTGTTTGATTGGCTCAAACGTTCCAGTCCATCATCCCTTTTGTATCGCTTTGGTCGCCCTAAGTTGGCGGGGTATGCCCAGACGTGGTCCCTGCTCACTTTGCCACTGGATTCAAGCAAGCCTGGCTGATGACGGCCGCAATGCCAGAAACCGGTCCTAGGATGCTTGTTTCGGTCCAGGAAGACATGGCTTGGCAGTTCGGGCTGGACTGTTCCCATGAGGCACAGGGTCAGACTGATTTGCATATGGCCATGTCTGAACTGGGGTGGTGGAGTGAGCTAAAGAATGATGATGGATTAAACCAGATCAGTTGACTGGGGGTGAGTGTTTGATTGGCTCAAACGTTCCGTCCATCATCCCCTTTTGTATCGCTTTGGTCGCCCTAAGTTGGCGGGGGTATGCCCAGACGTGGGTCCCTTGCTCACTTTGCCACTGGATTCAAGCAAGCCTGGCTGATGACGGCTGAAATGCCAGAAACCGGTCCTAGGATGCTTGTTTCCGGTCCAGGGAAGACATGGCTTGGCAGTTCGGGCTGGACTGTTCCCATGAGGCACAGGGTCAGACTGATTTGCATATGGCCATGTCTGAACTGGGGTGGTGGAGTGAGCTAAAGAATGATGATGGATTAAACCCAGATCAGTTGACTGGGGGTGAGTGTTTGATTGGCTCAAACGTTCCGTCCATCATCCCCTTTTGTATCGCTTTGGTCGCCCTAAGTTGGCGGGGGTATGCCCAGACGTGGGTCCCTTGCTCACTTTGCCACTGGATTCAAGCAAGCCTGGCTGATGACGGCTGAAATGCCAGAAACCGGTCCTAGGATGCTTGTTTCCGGTCCAGGGAAGACATGGCTTGGCAGTTCGGGCTGGACTGTTCCCATGAGGCACAGGGTCAGACTGATTTGCATATGGCCATGTCTGAACTGGGGTGGTGGAGTGAGCTAAAGAATGATGATGGATTAAACCCAGATCAGTTGACTGGGGGTGAGTGTTTGATTGGCTCAAACGTTCCGTCCATCATCCCCTTTTTTATCGCTTTGGTCGCCCTAAGTTGGCGGGGGTATGCCAGACGTGGGTCCCTTGCTCACTTTGCCACAGGATTCAAGCAAGCCTGGCTGATGACGGCTGATATGCCAGAAACCGGTCCTAGGATGCTTGTTTCCGGTCCAGGGAAGACATGGCTTGGCAGTTCGGGCTGGACTGTTCCCATGAGGCACAGGGTTAGACTGATTTGCATATGGCCATGTCTGAACTGGGGTGGTGGAGTGAGCTAAAGAATGATGATGGATTAAACCCAGATCAGTTGACTGGGGGTGAGTGTTTGATTGGCTCAAACGTTCCGTCCATCATCCCCTTTTGTATCGAAGAGCGGACGAATGGCGGAAAGCTGAATGAAAGGCTGAACGTCAGCGGCATGCCCAGCGCTGCGCTACAGAGGCGTGTCTTCAGTGAGCGCTCACCGGGATGGCGCACTGATCCCCAGCA
Organism: Calotriton arnoldi; assembly: GCA_963921515.1. Classification (NCBI taxonomy): domain Eukaryota; kingdom Metazoa; phylum Chordata; class Amphibia; order Caudata; family Salamandridae; genus Calotriton; species Calotriton arnoldi. The sequence goes on from CAWUFW010003448.1 coordinate 1,060,602, forward strand.
CTTGAGGCGCGCCTGGCCACTCGTTTAAAGGGCCTCTCGGAGCACTGAACGCCCATTTATTGGGCTGCGAGGCTGACAATGGAGCCGGGGGAGCAGCTGGGTCCTGTGGGGTGTATGGGCTTTTCTCTGCCTTCAATGGGGCAGGTGCCGAGGGGATTCCCATTGTGTTGTGCGCCCCTCCGAACCCTGGTTCCTGGCCAGGCTTGGCAGGCAGAGACGTGGAGAGGGGGAGGGGATGGAGACCTGGCTCAGACAAGGGGAGCTGGGGGGGCTGTACTTGAGGGGGTGCAGGGGGCTACAAGCGAGGCGATACTTCTAAGAGGTGGAGGAGAGGAGGCAGAAAGGAGTGAGAGAAATACAACGAGTAGAAGTGAGGGAGCAGGGCCCCAAAAGATTGTCGCAATGGAGGGTGTGAGGAGCTATGTCGCCGTAATGTGTGTATAAAGCGGTTAGAAGTGCATATAGAGCCGGGTCTGCTCTTGGAGCGATGTCGCCGTAATTTGTGTATAAAGCGCTGATAATAGAAGTGCACACAGAGCCGGATCTGCTCTCGCGGCCTTGTCGCCACAGTGTGTGTACGATAAAGTGCTGTGCGTGGCCCCTGAGATATGTGCACGTCTCACGAAAGCTCTCCCTGTGCGTGCACTCCCTGCCCCTCGTGCCCTCCGAGTGCCACACTAATGCACTGAAGAGCTTTCTCGTCTCGAGGTGGGTTCTGCGGGGTGAATACCTCTAACCCTAGCCTGTGGTGTACCTAACGCGCCCTCCCTCCCTTCACGAACCCCCTCAGCCCCGTCTCCTCCCTCCCTTCGGACCCTTCCCCAATCCGTGCGTAGCCATATGGCCCGTCCGCGCAGACACGGCCGACATCCACTTATCCAGGCGCACAATGTCCCGCAATGGGGAACAATTGGGGCTCTGTCTGCCCCATTATTGATGCGAGGGGGGCAAAGAGAAAATCATTTAACTACCCGGCCCATCCAGCCAATTATGGGCCATATGCGCCTTTAGTTTCAGTAGGGCCGATGAAGTCCCATTGAAATGGGCGACACTTTATTGGATTGCGCAGACAGATGTCCGGGCTGCGCCTACGTCCCCTGGAAACCCCCGATACAGTTCGGGGCACATTTAAGAATGCTCCGTCTTGTTAAATGAACTCTACTCGCCACCGCCCACTGCGCCAGGGCTCCACAAAACAATATTTGTATTTTTGGTTGCTTTGCGCGTGTTACTGGTGTCAGTGAACAATTAGAGCGGTCCCCGTATCACGTGATTCGTATATAAATAAACCGGGGCATATTTTAACTACTGCACAAACCCAAGAAAATAAACTATTATGAAATAAAGGGCCTACTTTTTCAAAACGAGACCGACGTGTGTACACAAGAAAAACACAACGATGCACCGTAACAGAGACAGTGTGTTGTCGAGGCATACTCAGGACGAGGCACAACACGACACAGCTGGTGAAATCGTTGTGTGCATCGTCTGGCGTCTCCGTGAATGCATGCGACTGTTTACCGAAGCTGCACATTTTTAAATAACAAACACACGGCCCAGGGAGGGCCGCCCCTCCCCCACGCGCCGCTGAACACAGAGCTCACTGTGCACCTGTTGGGCAGAGGCCGAGACATACACAAGCTCGCACTGGCACAAGTCTATGACCTGGGATCTGCGAACTCCCATAAATCTTCAGCTGTGAGTTCAACAAAAAGGAGCGAGCGCGGCAGCCTGCAGAGCTGACCAGACGCTCGTGCGTCGTGGCCTTTTGCCTGCGATTACACGCGCGGCAGACATGTGTTTCCAATTATCGCGCCCGCGTCTGGGCACGATAATTGGGAAACACATGTCGGCCCTGCGCGCGCTAACCGCAGGAAAAAGGCCATGACGCACGAGCGTCTGGTCAGCTTTTGAAACCCCCTAACATAAAGTCTCGCCTAGCAGCGCTTGCGCGCTACTCGAGGCTCGACCTAAAAATGGGGTTAACCCATGGAAAAAGCATCAGGTTTCATTGGCCTAGCCTATCATGAAAGGACTTAAATATTTAATGAGTTCCTTTCAGAGCCTATGACTTTTTAGCAAATGTATGCACAAACTGTGCTTTAAACTACAGCTTTTGACCCCATTTTTCAAATATTTCTTTGCCAGAACCCCCTCTCATTCCCTGCCCCCCCTCGAAACCTCGATAAAAAAAAGTTAGGTTCTCTTTCTCAAGTTACACCCCACCACCTTCAAAGATAATCATCCACAGGGGTGTGGCCAAGGACATATGAAGCTGGCCATGTGAAAGCAGAGCTCTGGTATCCAAGGCCTGTGGAGGCAATCATCCTGATATCCCAAGGCCCACGGGGAGCGGCTTTGGTGACCAGAGGCTGGGAGATCGCAGCAACAAGTGGCGGCTGCTCTTATGGCTGTCTGCGGGTTAGCAAAGCCACTGCGAGGCGAAAGGAGCCAGGCTGAGGAGCGCAAGATGGCAGCCCCAGCGAGGAGTGTGGCACGAGTGTCCCAAACCCAGGTTGCAGTTATGGTGATAGGCTGCCCGGCAAGGGCAGTACCGGAGGAGGGATGGCACTGGACCGAGGGGCAGAGAAGATGGCACAGCAGAAGGGCAGTGAGTGCTGGAGGTGCCAGACAGAGGTGAGACGCTGCATCATGGCAAGCAGACAGCGCCAAAGGGCTCAGCCTAGGCAGACAGCCCAGTCTGAAGAGGCCTAGCTGAGAGGCGATGTGAGCATGCAATGACATTAGGGGTGCAGGGGTACGGGGGAGGGGTAGGCGGGTGTCTCCCCATAGCGATGACACTAGGGGTGGGCACTGGGCCTCACACGCACCTGATCGCCTGCAATTAGCCCAGAAAACATTTAAACACTCAAGCAAAACCGGGCCCCTTGAGCCGACGGAAATGCAAAGGGGCTAACAGCACCAGAGAAGGTTGATCCTGGGAGCTAGGAAACAGATCTGCCATGGCCATGGGGGTGCTCTTGCCCAATACAGGTGTAGATCCCTGAGACAGTGGGGTGACATCTAGTGGGTAGTCAGGGGCCATAGGGGGGCCTGATCCCGGGTCAGGTATCAGCCTCTTAGAGACATAGCCTGTGGGCCGGGCAGCAGGGTCTCCGGTCAAATGCCCATATTGTATAACCAGCAACGCTTGGAATGTCTTCGGAGTGTTAGAGGCCACCAGACCTCAGTTTCGGAGATGGTGCGATTAAATCCACCAGGTTAACTCCACAGCAGGACGTGGCTTGGAACTGGGGACCAGGAAATGGAACACACTAGACAGTAACCAATAAGAGCCTAGAGGCCCACATAACAGCAATGCTGGCAGCAATTAGAGACACCAAAATGGCTCTGGGTCTGAAAACTGACACAGTGGCCCAAGATGTGAATCTCCTGAGGGCTGATCACAGGAGGCGGGTGGACAAGGAGACCGAATCGGTGCCACCCTCAGTGCGGACACTGGAAAGGGAGGTCACCATCTTGACAGAGAGAATGAATGATGCCTAAGGAAAGTGACAACGCAATAATGTACAACTGGCGGGCATCCTCGAGAAAGCCAAAGGCCCCAGCATGGAATTGTTCCTAGAGACGTGGTGCTGGGAGGCAAAACTTCAAAATGGTTCACGGTTGAACATGCCCACAGGGTACCCGGCCGGCCGCCCGCCGTTGAAGGCTCCCCACAGGAAGTGGTGGCCAGACTGCATAATTTTTGAGACAGGTATGTCATCTTGCAAAAAGCTTGGCTGTGCGGCCCCAAGAACCTGGAAGGGGGCATGGTTAATATCTACCCGGATTATAGTGCAGTGGTGCAACGTCAACATGAGACTTTTCTTTGAATAAAAAAGCACCAGAGGCAGCTTAACCACCTTAGGATAATAGTGGAATTGCACTTTTTTGTATCAGCAGAGGAAGTTTGATACTGGGTGAAGGCACATGGATATTCGAGGCCTGATGATCGAGAGAAAGTATGGAGGCCGGGTGGGCAGGGGCGTAAACAGCACCAGAAAGCATGGAGATAACTGAATACAGCCCCCACTAGAGACCAAGCTGAATCTGGGAGGGCGAACGTTATGGCAGATATCCATCAGAAACAGTCTGGGGCCGAAGCCAATAGATGGTTGGTACTGGCAGAAGACACGGGGACTCTGATGGGGGAAGCTCGGAGTGAGGCGAGGACAGAGAGGAAACTACTCCACCAAAGGTCTCCCCGATGACATTTGAGGAGATCATTTGACAGGGTGCACCCCTGTCCGCAGCCTACAGAGGGCATGACAGGTGGGGCAGCCACAACGGCCTCGAGAGTAGTGACCATTGCCAGACGTAGATTTTCTCTGCGGGCCTTAACCCACCACAGTGGCTGATACCGTATTTTTCTTAGTGTTCACATTTCGACTGTTTGATGTGAAGGGGCGACGGACACTTCGGGCATTGTGGGGCGGGTAGTTTTAAACCTGCAGAGCAAGGATGCGCGGAGGGAGAAGTGGGGGTAAAGGGGTTTTGAGGTCTGAAAGCCAATACGCATACTCACACCAGCGCCATGGGAGGGACAGGAGAGAATACAGGGGTAAGACTCATGGCAGATACCGTAATGCACCATCCATCAGATAGGCTGATTCTTACATTTCTGCCCTGGAAAGTGAATGGCCTGGGCAGTAAGCTAAAGAGATGAATAGTGGCGAAATATTTGAATAGGCACATCCTAACTTAGTTCTGCTGCAGGAGACACGCCTGGTGGGAAGCAAATGCGAGTTTCTTGGCCGTGGCCGCAACCACCAGCTGGTCCACATGGAGTTTATGATCGGGTCCCGGGGGATGGCGACATACCCTAAAAGGTTGCAATACACCTTTTCTTCTGATTCCATGTGCTTCTTGTCCCAACTTCATTATCTATTAGTGCCCAAGCATAGGATAGGAGAGTTTAGATACCCACAATAGCTGCTGAGGGCCAAATCTGACTATTGTTGTTATGTTATGTTACTGGGTATTTGTAGAGCGCGCGGCTACTCCTGAGAGTGTCCCGGCGCTAGCCTGACCCCTTGACAGAGAAGTGAACACAACAGCGGGTGCCTCATCTAATGTTGGAAGAGCCAAGTTTTTAAATTTCTCCTGAAACTAAGGAGATCTTGCACCTGTCTCAGGGAGGGCGGCAGGCTATTCCATAGCTTAGAGGCTGCCACCTGGAAGGAGCGTCCCCCCATACGCGAACGAACTTTAGCACGATCGTCAAGCGCTGGGTCGAAGACCGCAAGGTTCTGGATGGAGCATAGGGCTGAATTATGTTCCTAATGTAAGGGGCCCCTATGTTGTGAAAGGCCTTAAAGGCCAGCACCAGGGCTTTAAAATTTACCCTTTTTCGCACCGAGACTTCAAATGAGGAGTCATGTGTGTCCTGGGTCCGACCAGGAGTACAGCCCTTGCCGCTGCGTTATGTACCACCTGCAGGCGGCTTAATAAGTAATCGGGGAGGCCTAAGTACAGCACGTTGACATAGTCTAACCTTGCCGTAATCAGGGCTTGGACCACTGTTTTCCTATGCGAGACTGGGAGCAAGGGGAGGAAATTCCTCATCGTTTTCAGTAGCCCAAAGCATGTGCCGGCCACTGATTGAACCTGGGACTTCATGGACATATCCGCGTCCAGTTTCACCCCAAGGTTTTTTACGGTGGTGACGGGGCTTGCTGGGGGGGGGACAAATTCTGGGGCCACCATTGGCGCCATTCATCGCCTGGGTTATGTCCCAAAAAAATAATTTCAGACTTTTCTGAATTACATAGCAGTTGATTTTGCCTAAACCAGGCGAACACCTTTGCCAGGCAGGTGTTTATTTCGCTTCCTCTTAGCGCATCATCCTTCTCGCAAGTAAACAACAACTGCGTGTCGTCGGCGTAGGATATTACTTTTGCCCCGTTTTCCTCTGCCAGGGGTGCAAGGGGAGCCATATATATGTTGAACAAAGTTGGGCTCAAAACAGAGCCCTGTGGCACTCCTACTTTCAACGGGGGATAAGGGCAGAAAAAGGGGGGGACCATACGGTTTGCTGGCGGCTTTCCAAAAAGGAGGAGAACCACCTAAGGACCGTGCCACCAATGCCACAGTCCTGAAGTCTGTGCAGAAATAAATCATGGGGCACGGTATCGAAAGCCGCCGAAAGGTCCAGTAATATCAATACAGCTTTTCCCCCCCTCTATCAAGAGTAGTTTTAATAGTATCTGAGACTTCCAATAAGGCCGTCTCCGTACTAAAGTTGGCTCTAAACCCTAACTGGCTCGGATGTAATACATGGGTCACCTCTGCAAAATCAGTGACGACAGCATTCACATACTTCTCCAAAGTCTTGGAGAAGTAAGGCAACAACGATATTGGCCTATAATTGCTGGCTAAATAAGGATCTGCTGAGGGTTTTTTTTTTTTTTTAGAAGCGCGAGGATTTTTCCGTGCTTCCAACTATCAGGCATCAATCCCTCAGACAAGGAAAGGTTCAGAACCCGGTTGACAGCTGGATTAATCACCTCGGCGATGGATGCCAATATTTTGGCAGGACAAGGGTCCGAGGGAGAGCCGGATTTCAGCGCTTTCATTATTTTAAGAGATGTGGCCAGCGGAATAGGGGGAACTCCAGGAGAGTCTCATCTAAGTTGGAAGAGGCAGGGGGGGGCAGGCCTGTGTTGCCATTGCCAGCTAGCGGCAAATCTCCAAACAAATCCTGGATGGTTTTAATTTTATTATAAAAGTATTGCGCAATATGGTTCGTCCATTCATAAGTAGGGGTGAAGGGGCTCTTTATTGCATTGGGGGAGGAAAAGTCCTTTACAATTTTGAACAATTCCCTGCTGCTGTTCCCAGCTTGTTCAATTTTTGAAGCCAGAAAAGATTTTTTATCCTCACGAACTTTGGCATAGTGGGCCTTCAGCGCCAATTTATAAGTGATTTTATTCACAGGGTCAAAGTTCTTCCTCCATAGACTCTCTAGGCGTTTACACGTGCTTTTGCTTGGCGCCTCTGTGAACCATGGAGCTGAGGCTCTGCAAGATTTGGCTCCTCGAGTTTTGGGCGGGGCTAGTTGCATAGACCACTCCTGGAGCCAGCCTTCAAGTGAGATTACATCGCTCTCTAAAATGCTGTTAAAGGGAATGGGATGCGGACTACGTATAGCAGCTAAAGCCTCCGCCGTAAGCTGCTCAAAAGGACTAAATCTGCTGGCCCGCGGCTTGCAGTAGGATAGAGGCCTTCCTGGTTCCTTGCATACCTTAAAGGTGAGCAGGAAATGATCAGACCAAATAACCACTCTACAGATGGTGTTTTCCCCAACGCGGGTGGTGTGGAGACTAGACCCCTGGGATCTAACAGACTGGAACACTCGGGTGCTTATAACCCAAGAAACTGAACACTACTTTAGGGAAAACACAGTGTCGGTGAGCTCCAACGCAACCTTATGGGAAGCGTATAAAATAGTTTTGAGGGGCACTTGAAAGCCCACATAGCCCGGAAATGGAAGATCCACAGGCAATCAGAGGGAAAACTAGTGCGGAATGAGACAGACTACACAGCCTCCACCAATGAGGACTAGGCGCAGCAGCTAGAGTTACAAGAATATAGGGTACAGGACACCCAGGAGGCGAGAACAATTTTCTGAAACAAGAAAGGCCTACTCTACGAAGCAGGCAACAGAGCAGGAAAACTCCTGGCATTGCTTGCCTGCATAGATGAAGGAAAGAGAAGGATACACAGAGTCGACAAACAAGACGGGATCCCAGTGGAGATGGTGGAGGGCACAGCACAGGCCTTTGACAACCACCAGAGTCAACTGTACCACCCAAGGGTGGAGGTGGCAAACAGGCCAGTTTTGTTGGCGGCCTTTCGATCTTGCAACTAGGAAACCAAAATCTCTTAAGCTGTGACCCAGTTAAAAACTAGAAAAGCCCCAGGCCGCAACGGGTTTCAGGTTGAATATTACAAATGAGTGAAATAGAACATTACGTGGCCACTTAAGGGCATGATTGATGCAGCTAGAGACGAAGGGACTCTGTCCAGGGATCTGCGGCAAGCCATCATAGTATTCACTCATAAGGAGGGAAATTCACCAGAAGAGTGCGCCTCCTATAGGTCGATCTCCTTACTGAACATGGAAACTAAGGTCCTGGACAAGATCTTAGCTAATCACCTGATACAGGTAGTGAATACACTTATCGCGCCGGACCAATTGGGTTTTATGCCCTGCAGAGCGACAGGAAAAATGGAGGAGACTCTTCGGAAGTCTGCCACGCATAGACTGATAACAGGTGTCGGCCATACTCCTGACTCGAGACACAGAAAAGGCATTCGATTCGGTGGAGTGGCCACACCTGATGGCGGTCCTGCGCTAAATAGGTTTTGGTCCACCACTCATGGCATGGACAAAGTTACTATATAGGGAGCAAACACAAGATGATGGACAGAGCGCTGAAACTTTTCAGACACTCACCCCGTCACTGGGTTGAATCCATCATCGTTATTTAGCTCACATCGCCACCCCAGTTCAGACCCAGCCATATGCAAATCAGCCTCGACCCTATTCCTCATGGGATTAGTCCAGCCCGAACTACCAAACCAGGTCTTCCCTGGACCGGAAACAAGCATCCTGGGACAGGTTAGCCTGAATCCAGTGACAAAGTGAGCAAGGGACCCACGTCTGGGATTACCCTGACAACTTAGGGCAAACAAGATGATGGATTCAACCCAGATCTGTGACCTGGCTTGGCAGTTCGGGCTGGACATAAACTGGAGTAAATCAGTGGAATATCCCCTGATGATTAGATACCAGGGAAAGACTGGGTCTGTCCACTAAATAGGAACCCATGAGATTCAAATACTTGGGTATTTTCAGCACGACATACCGGGACGGGTTCCTTCAAGACAACCTCGCAAGTATTAGAGAGGTACAGGAACAATGTGAGACACTGGCGAAAGCTCCCCCCCGTCTATCTATGCTGGGTAAGGCAGCCCTGTATAAAATGATCTACTTACCTAAATTACTGTATGTATGTACTAAATTGGGATCCCGGATAGATTCATCTGGGACATGGACACTACAATGAAGGAACTACTATGAGACGGGGGATCCCGAAGGATAACCCTTTCAGCCCTGACCAAGAAGACTCACGATGGCCGGGTAGCCGTTCTGAATTTAAAGCTATACTATTGGGCATCCCAAAGGCTGGTGGCCAACAACCTTGAGGTTACAGCTGGCAGATTGATCTAGGTCACTTTTTTTTTGTTTTGTTGCAAAACTAATAAACAGAATTCAAAAAGAAAAAAAAAAGATAACCAGTTAGCAGTTCAAGAACAGAAAGTAGACAGTAACTTCATAAGCATGGTTTACTTTCTGCAGCTTCCACCAAGACTGGGACATTATGCAGCTGGTTTTGTAAAATAAATGAATTCAGGAGTGCAATGCACACACTTCTGATTAAACACAAAAATAACTAAAAGACAAATACATTTAAAAGTTGTCGTCTTATTTCCCTATTGTGAATATATGAAAAATTATGTGTCTGAATAAAATCTTCACATCTGTGCCTTACACAAGTTATAGTGCCTTGCACATAAGCATACATCATGAATCAAAATATGTTAACAATAAGGAATAATTTAAGTCAATTACAGTTTATATTCAATAATTGGTTGGGCTATATCAATTAATATATGTGGACATTATTATTGTTTTTCTTTAAATGTATTTTCCTCTCACTATGACTTGGCAATACATTTCTCATTGTAGAATACACTAAAGGAACTATCAAATCATGACAGTTTGCAGAAATAACATATCATGTTCCAGAGTCCTGCATTTCTGTAGCAGTGCAGATGCGGCTGGCTTGGAAGCCCCAAGATTTAAGAATATGGTCGGTAGTAATAAGCAAGAGACTAACCCATTAAAATCACAGAGACCTTGGTTTGATGAGCTAACAAAATCAGTTGCCCTTTATTTAAGACATCTTGAAAATTAACAATATGATCCACCAGCGAAATCCTATATGGTGATGTTGCAGATGCTATGTGGGAAAATAAATCACACTGTGATTCCATTTTGACAGCAGACCGAATCATATAATCAGCACAAACTACTGCTTCTAGAACACAGCAGGGCCCAGAAGGATCAAGGATGTACTGAGCCGCGTAGCATTCTGAACTGTAATGCTGGAGTCAGCTCTCCTTCTTTGAGTTAAAGTGACAGACAATAGAGGTTTTATGGTAAGAGACATGAAGCGGTAGGTATGAATGGCCATTTCTTTCCATCTTGGGAACAAAAGACCTGTGGAGTCCATTAATCGTTATTCCTTGACATTGACGGAATGGTTTACTTTGAGAGCTTCAATGTAAACTTTGGGGTTACAGGAGGTCTCTACAAAGAAGCTACCCTTGATGTCAAAGGCACTCTTTGATGTTGAAATAAATTATGTTGTACTTTCCTTCAACAGTTGCCTTATAGATATTTTGCAATATTTATGGCGACTGGCAGGTGCAGTGGTCTTGACTTTTCAGATTTACCTCGAGGAGCTCTTCTAGAGAATCGAACAAGTATGCTCGTTGAACAGGTCAGTGCCTTTCCAATGCATTTCTTTCTCAGAACCAATCAATTACATCTGTTTTCTGACATCTTGCATGCCTCATGGCCCTTAAGTGTTTTGACTGGCAAATAGTTTAAGCATTTTTACATTGATCCTTCATATGAAATTTGGAAAGACATTCAATAACAATGGCCTTTGGTTCCTTTATGAACGTTTCCTTTCACTCAAATAAACTTTCACAATAACGAGGTAATGGCAGTGGTTCTAAGACAAAAGTGTTTAGGAAGAAGTTTCCAGTTAAAATCATTGGGATGTCAAAGTCAATAATGAAATGTCACAGAAGAGCACAAATATGAAGATAAAATATTATTTTAGAAAAAGCAAGTACTTATTGATCAAGGATACCAGGATACTCCAAAAGAAACTGGAAAAAAATAACATCCAGGTTAACGAATTGTGAGGATAGTGGAGCTGGTTTCTGACATTATTTTTGTTTTGTGTTTCTTTTAAAAAGTTGACGATCTCCACTTTAGAAAGTTTCATTATCACAATTAGAAGTATAGCCACTGAGGGTAAAAATGTAAAACCTTCTTTTAGAACAGATGCTGTTACTTGCTTAAAGTGCACCAGTACCAAAAATGGAAAGAGAGTTTTCAACATTTCAAAGTTTAGAAACACCAGGAAAAAGTACCAGTGTACTTTAAAAAAAACGTCACTGAAGTATCTGGTTACGTGAACTGCAAATACAATGAGATGGAAAAATATGTATGTAGCGCTAGCAACAGAGGCTCTCAAATACAACTTCTTCTGTGACCAATAAAACCTTGGAAACCTAGTAATAGATTTGCAAGCATTCTCTGTTCTGGTTATTACGGAATACAATCATACAATCTTCTTTAGGGCACGCTGTAACTTATGGAAACTGAGAAATTGCACATAAATTAACTTGATTGGTTTAATGTTACAAACATGGTATTACTGGGGGTATGAGAGACCCCACCTGAATAACAAATTAATAGGGGAGGCTACAGCAAATACTTCAGTGAACACCCATTGGGTGATTATTTCGATATGGTCTTCTCACACACTGTAATGCAAATAAGCAATGACCTCGTCATTATGCCTGTAAAGTACATGAAAGGTGGTGGGCAGCAATAGAATTTTGAATATAAAGCACATAAGTTGTTACGCATTTACTTGCATATACCAGGTGAAATAACAGAATTATCAGTCACAGACAAACATTCAGGGTCTGTAAATGTAAAACACAAGTAGAAGTCTCCTATAACTAACTTATTGGTCTATCCACCAGTGGGTCGAATTTGGATTTGACCCCTGTTCGGCTTCCCTTATTATTAAAATATATCCAAGTACTCATATCTACTTATTCACAATCAGTAGAACAAAAAATTGCAACTGTTCCAAATGTGGCAGAAATATATCGGCAATCAATCTAAATAATAAAATGATCAAAGATATTTTAAGGGCATAAACAATTCTTTACGTTGATCAGAAAAGGCAATTGTAACATCAGCCTTTCTAAATGCATACAATTCTCACCAAGTATTAACTAGGAGAAACAGCAAATCTTCAAATTGGAGGCATAACGTGAGCTTCTGAAAGGAAGGTTTGCTTCCTTCATCATGGTCATCCAGTTGTCTGAGAGCTTAACAAATTCCTATTAAATATTCAAGACTCAGACAATCAAGTTCAGAACTACAAGAATTGGATGGACAATCCTGCCAGATGTCCTGGACAGCAAGGACCAGTATAGACTCCCCTTGGTGGGACTAAAACATAATTGCTGATGATATGGTGATTAACTTCAGCAACAGAAGCATTTGTAGAAAAGTAAAGATAAATTCCCTCAACCAGTCAATCAAAAGTGCCTTGGACATTTAAATCTGGAAACCTGAAGATTTTGATTAATTTTTAATAATATATTACTTGTCTACTTTTCAAATGTTTCCACCACCAAAATAGTTTATGATGCTCAATTTCAACACAATCAGATTTTGCAACAGCAGTCTTCTGGCAAATAGACTGGTTGTTCCTTTTTTAGGGAATGTTGAAGACAAAAGTCGAATTACAGGGTGGCTTCTAATTGAGGTAAAGCCCACTGAGCATGGTAGTGGGACAGGCGATGTATAAGAGAAGAAGGACAAGTTACTTACCTTCGGTAACGATATATCTGTAAGAAACATTAGTAGTGAGATTCCTTACCTTAGAATATCCCCAGGCGTCAGACTGGATCCGGAAAGTTTTTGTCAGCAGTACCCCTGCGCGTCGGTAGGTGGCGTCGTGCGGCTCTGCGTCCGTCATTGGCGTCGTGGTCGCCGAGATGACGTCGCGGGCGCTACTTAGACGCCGCCCACGCGCGCGGACGTCAGTTCTGTACACAACTTTCCGCACCAGGAATGCAGAGCCATGCAAGATACTGACCACTGGTGCATTGAAACTAGGGCCCTGAAAGGGATGACCTTAACCCTAGAAATCAGTTCGCAGAACGGGGAGGATGAGTGGGGCGGTAAGGAATCTATCACTACTAATATTTCTTACAGATATATCGTTACCGAAGGTAAGTAACTTGTCCATCTGAAAGAAACACATAGTGATAGATTCCTTACCTTAGAATAGATACTCCAGCAATACCAACCCCGGTGGTGGGTCTACGAACTAAGATCACACCAAAAAGTCACAGAGAACAGAACGGCCAAAGAAGCCGTCTCTCCGGACTTGGCTGTCTAGGCAATAATGTTTGGTAAACGTGTGCAGCGAGGCCCACGTGGCTGCCTGACAGATGTCTTGCAGGGGGACACCACGTCCCAATGCAGTAGTGGCTGCCGTAGCTCTGGTGGAATGAGCACGCATCACTACCGGAGGTTCTTTTTTAGCCAAAGAGTAACAGGCTTTGATACATAAGACAACCCAGCAGGAGATGGTTCTCTTATGGACCGCCCGACCTTTCTTGGTGCCAACGTAGCCAACAAAAAGCTGGTCGTCCACCCGGAACTGCTGTGTGCGTTTGAGATAAAAAGAGAGCGCACGTTTTGGGTACAGACGGTGGAGCCGCTCTTCCTCTCTGGAAGAATGCGGAGGCGGAAAGAAGGTGGGCAAGGTAATAGTCTGCCCAATGTGAAAAGCCGTAACCACTTCTGGCAAAAAGGAAGGACGGGGCCTGAGCACAACCTTGTCCGGATGGACTGAAAGGAAAGGAGGCTTACAAGAAAGAGCCTGGAGCTCACTCACCCGCCTGGCGGAAGTGATGGCCACCAGGAAGGCAGTCTTTAACGTTAAAAGACGAAGAGGACAGTTGTGAAGGGGCTCAAAGGGAGCGCACATCAAATATGTCAGAACCAGATTCAAGTCCCACTGAGGCATCACGAAGGAATAGGAGGAAAAGGTGTGTAATGCCTTTGAGAAATCTATTTACAACAGGGGACTTGAAAAGAGAGGGCTGATCAGGGAGCCTGAGAAAGGCCGAAATAGCAGAAAGGTAGCCCTTGATAGTGCCCAGAGCAGAGCTAAAGAAAGAAGGAACACTAGTACTTCAGAAAGAGGGGCAGAAAGGGGATCCAAAGCCTTTGCTCTGCACCATGCCACAAATTTGTTCCACCTGCAGGCGTATACCACTTTCGTAGAGGGACGCCTGGCTGCCAGAATAACGTCACAAACTTCAGGAGGCAAGTCGAAGGGAATCAACTGCCGCCGCTCAATCTCCACGCAAAGAGGTGGAGGCTGGACAGGTTCGGGTGGAGGACCGTCCCCTGCTGCTGCGACAGAAGATCCTCCCGAAGAGGCAGTCGGATCGGGGGATCGATGCTCATACTGAGTAGCTCGGGATACCATACTTTTCGAGCCCAGTCCGGAGCCACAAGAATGACTTGGGCCCGATCGCGCCTGATCTTCTTCAGCACTCTGGGCAGAAGTGGTATAGGCGGAAAGGCGTACAACAGACTGCAACTCCACTCGCGACGAAAAGCGTCGTCGAGCGAGTGCCGCCTTGGAAATTCCAACGCGCAGAACTGATGACATTGCGCGTTCTCTTCGGTGGCGAATAGATCTAACCAAGGCTCTCCCCACAGCTGAAAGAGACCTTGCGCCACCTCCGAGTGAAGACGCCATTCGTGATCGAGCATGGACCTGCGGCTGAGTTCGCCCGCCCTGGCGTTCAGAGAACCTGCCAGGTGTTGAACCACCAGGGACATGCCCTGATGTTCCAGGCTTGTCCAGAGACGCAGAGCCTCCTGACAGAGGGTCCACGACCTCACCCCGCCTTGTTTGTTGCAGTACCACATGGCGGTGGTGTTGTCTGTGAACACCTGCACTACTCTCCCCTTGACAGAGGGAAGGAATGCCTTTAGTGCAAGCCTGATCGCCCGCAGCTCCAAAAGGTTGATATGGAGCCGGGACTCCGCCGGAGACCAGAGGCCTCTGATCTCCGCCTCTCCCATGTGGCCGCCCCATCCCAGGAGGGACGCATCCGTCACCACTGTGAACTCCGGTTGGGGAAGGGAGAGGGATCTGCCGTCGACCCAATGCCGGTCCGTGAGCCACCACTGCAACTGTCGTGCAGTGCCCTCCGAGATCTGGACGTGATCGGACAGGTTTCCCTGATGCTGCGCCCACTGGAACTTCAGGTCCCACTGCAAAGCCCGCATATGCCACCTGGCATGATTGACCAGCAGGATGCAGGAGGCCATGAGGCCCAGCAGCCTCAGAGCCACTCTGACCGAAACCCGGGACAAGGGCTGAAAGATGGGAATCAGAGCCCGAATATCCCGGACTCGCTGTTCGGGAGGATAGACCCGAAACTGCGCTGTGTCCAGAACCGCTCCGATAAAGAGGAGCTTTTGGGAGGGAATCAGGTGCGACTTCGGCACATTGATGGAGAACCCCAGTAAGTGCAGGAGGTCGGCCCTAGTCTGGAGGTGGGAGATCACTGTCTGGGGCGAGCCCGCCTTCAACAACCAATCATCGAGATAGGGGAAGACAGACCCCTGATCTGAGCAGATGAGCTGCGAACACCGCCATCACCTTGGTGAACACCCGAGGGGCACTGGTAAGGCCAAAGGGGAGCACGGTAAACTCAAAGTGCTCATGGCCTACCGTGAACCGTAGGTAACGCCTGTGGGCTGGCAGGACGGGGATGTGGAAATAGGCGTCCTGCAAGTCCAGCGCCACCATCCAGTCTTGTGGGTCGAGAGCAGACAAGACCTGAGCTAGAGTGAGCATCTTGAACTTCTCTTTGCGGAGGAAGCGATTGACGTTCCGGAGGTCTAAGATAGGACGCAGGCCTTCGTCCTTCTTGGGCACCACAAAGTAGTGAGAATAGCAACCACGACCTACTTCGTGCGTCGGAACGCGCTCGATGGCCCCCTTGGCCAAGAGGGCCGCAACTTCCTGCTGAAGAAGCACCAAGTGATCCCCCGACATGCGGTTGTATTGAGGTGGCATGGCTGGGGGGTAGTCTCGAAGGGGAGGGAGGTGCCCCTCCGGACTAATATCTAAAACCCACCTTTCCGAAATTATGGTGCGCCAGTGGGGGAGGTGATGGCGGAGCCTGCCGCCCACTGGCGTTTGATGGGCCTGAAAGTTCGGACTAGGAAGGTTTGGAGGCAGTGGTGACCGGAGTGGTGGTGGACTGACCCGCCCGCTGGCCCCTTTGTCCGCCACGGCGGAACCCGCGGCCGCGCTGGGATGATTGCTGCGCCGGCCTGTGGCTCTGTTGCGAACGCTGCGGGGCGCCCCTTCCTGTGCCACGAAAGGCGGAGGAGGGCGGACTGCCGAGAGTCCCAAGGACTTGGCCGTAGCCCATGAGTCCTTAAACCTCTCCAACGCGCTGTCCGCTTTGTCGCCGAAGAGGCGACGGCCATCAAAGGGCATGTCCATAAGGGTGTTTTGGACATCCCCCGAAAATCCAGTGGTCCTCAACCAGGCGTGACGGCGAACCGCCACCGTTGTTGCAATGGATCTGCCCAGTGAGTCGGCGGTGTCTAGGCCACAACGAATCATGAACTTTGCTGCGTCTCTCCCCTCTGCAACAGCCTGGGCGAGAGCAGGCCGGGCCTCCTCCGGACACTGGGGCAGCACGTTCGCCACCGTATCCCACAGAGAGTGGGAATAACGGCCCAAGAGGCATGCGGTGTTCACGGACCGCAGCGCAGAGCTGGTGGAAGAGAAAATCTTCTTCCCAAACTGATCCAGCTTCTTGGATTCCCTATCCGGTGGTGCGGAAGGGAGGCGGTTGGGGAAGCAGAGGCTTGGACAACCAAGCTCTCGGGAGTGGGGTGTTGGGAGAGGAAAATGGGGTCACCCGGAGCCGGGCGATGGCGTCGGGCCACGTTCCTATCCACAGGAGCCCCTGTGGTGGGCCTGGACCAAGTGCCCAAAAGAACGTCAGAGAGGGCTTCATTGAAAGGAAGCAGCGGCTCCGCAGAAGTAGCTGCTGGCTGAAGCACCTCTGTCAGGAGGTTAGTCCTGACGGCCACAGTAGGGAGCTCGAGGTGTAGGGCCTCGGCAGCCCTACGCAACACCACTGCATAACTGGCGCCCTCCTCCGTAGCCACGGTAGGAGGAGACAGCATGCCAAGGTCTGGTGAGGTATCCAGACCACTGGCGTCCCCAATTCCTCAGCCCAGTCCTGTTCAGACTCGCAGGCTGCAGCGAGAGGGTCCTCAGACCCCTCCCAGTCCTCCCCTTGCTCCTCAGGCTGTTCAACAGGCCGAAAATAAGGAGCAGGGACATGGGGATAGAAATCCCCAATCAGGGTCGAGAACGGCATCGATCGACGCTGGCTCGGCGCCGTGTCCACCTCGGGGCTGAAACTGAGGTCGACGTCATCCCGAGGAGCGGGCGGCGTCAGGATCGGTGCCGGTGGGGTCGACGTCGGTAGAGGCGTAACGAGGTCAACCGGGATCCAGGCCTGGATCCAAGGGTGTCCTGCGGCGCCGTGGCCGGAGCCGACAGCGACGCCGCCGGCGAGGACACCCATGCGGGACCGCAGGGCCCGAAGGCGCACTGGCGGGACCCGACGGCCCAAAGAGGCAAGCCATGGCCGACAGGAACACCTGTATCTGGGCCGGAGACGCCGACGACCCCGGCAAGGGCGGGTAGTCGGGCGGCGACTTCATGGACTGCGCCTCAGCCGCGTCGCGCGACCGGCGAGGGGAAGTCGGAAAACGATGGCGTTTCTTCAACTTCTTGTGCTTCGCCTTACCTGACCCAGAGTGCGAAGACTTGGATCCCGACGAATGGTGATGACTCCGCGCACGGTCCCTTGACCTCACTCTGGACCGGGACCTGGAACGGCGCGGAGCAGACTGCAGGGCTTCCAGCAACTTTCGGGGCCGCTCCCGCAAAGTCTTCGGCACCATGGCCCGGCAGTCGGAGCACGACTTGGGGTCGTGGTCGCGCCCCAGGTAGAAAAGACACACGGTGCGGGTCCGTCACCGACATCATGCGGTGACAATCCCGTCGTCATGGTGGGAGGCCCACAGTAACAGTAATAAAAGCAGTACTAAGACTTCAGCATTAGGAATCACATTGAAAACAATAGACACTGGTAGCCAATTCACATTGTTCTAATGCAACCAAACTTCACCAACCAGAGCAGAGACCCTGAAGCACTCATCCCCTACAGCCACCACACCTCAGATTTCGAACACAAGTGCAAAATAAAGAGAATAAGAGGCATAAAGAGTGGTGAGCTTTAAAGGGGAAGAGGGAAGATCACATATGAATCTATGAAACATAACATATCAATACTGGAGAACCACAGTGCACAGCTAAGTAATTTGTTCTTTCTCCAATATTGAATCTTTTATTGATTCACACGCTTGAATTAGACTAGTAAGCAGTATAAAAGTAAATATGGCAGAGGGTAAGGCAAACTACCCCACTATGAATGTACTGATGTAAATGGCACTAAAAACATACATATGTATATATATATGCACCGCGAAATCAGCAACTTTTGGGTGGAGTACGAGGAGTACATCGCGGCGCCCCCCCAAGCGGAGTTATTTCCATTTTGGAGACTATTTGTGCGAGGGGAGAGAGGAGGCGGCATTGTGCTGCCTGATAAGGGTACAAACAGAGGTGTTAGCCGGACCATCATTTCCAGGACTCCTGCGGTGGAGTGCAGTCCAGCGCCAAGAATTTGGGGGCAGTATCGTTGCTCAGAGCTCCACATCACTGTATGTGGAACCACGTGAGGACTGCAATTACCATCATGCAGTGGGCTTGGTGTCTTCAGCACAATCCACACACCTGCCTGTGGGAGGAGGAGTCGAGAGACTACTTGAAAAGGAGTGGTCTCTGAAGCCCACGAGAATCTATCAGCCTGTGCGACCGGCACTGATGACGGCCATTCCGGCCAGAAACGCGTCAGCCTTAGCGTTTCACGGACTGCAGGGAAGTGCTTCATTGAGCTAAATAAATCCTACGCTTTGTACCCGGAGCATGTGTCCCGCTGACTGTTTATTTAGGTCAGCAATTGGTGAGATATATATATATATATATATGCCGATTACTTCGCCTGGCAACACTCCCGTATCCAAAAACTGGCGAACGCAGACCCAAATATGGTGCAAATTGATGTTTATTGATTCAGTGAACGCCCTGCACCACCGCCATTACGCGTTTCGAGCAACACAGTGCCCTTGATCACATGATGATTATATATATATATATATATATATATATATATATATATATATATACATTTATGTACCTTAATGATGAAATAGACAATGTAATATTGCCTGCCCAACAGTGGCATCCGCCTTCCTCAAAGAATCCAGAAAGTAATGCTTCTTGAAAGTGTGGATTTTAGCCCACGTTGCCGCCCTGCAAATTTCCGGTAACAAAACTCCAGCAAACAGGGCTAAAGATGCAGCTACCTTTCTTGTAGAATGTGCTTTAACCTTTGCAGTTACTAGTTTTCCTGCTCTTTCATGGCCAAAGGTTATTACGCCAGAAACCCAATGAGCAATAGAGGTCCAAGATAAAGCGCAACCCTTTCTTGGTGGGGCGAATGAAATCAGAAGTTGAACCGATTTCCTAAAGGTCTTTGTGCTGTCTATGTAGAATTCCAAACATCGTCTGACATCGAGAGAATGTATGGCTCTCTCCGCTGTGGACGAAGGATTTCTAAAGAATGTTGTTAACACAATAGGTTCATTCAGATGAAATGAAGTTGGTACTTTTGGAATTAATTTAGGGTTAGTTCGTAATATGACTGTCATCCTGGAAATGAAAGTAGGGTTCATTAACTGTCAAGGTGTGAATCTCACTTATCCTCCTAGCAGACTTGAGGGGCCAATAGAATAGCAACTTTCCACAAAACATATTTTATATCCGCTTGTTGTATAGGTTCGAAAGGACTTCTCATGAGCGGAGACAAAACTGTGTTGAGTTGCCATGCCACAGGGGGAGTTTTTAAAAGGAGCATGAACTCTAAAAAGACCTCTCATGAACTCTTTCATTAGTCTGTTGTACCATAACGAGAGTTCTCCTCTTCGCATCCGAAATCTGGAAACAGCTGCCAGATGGAATTTTATGGACGAATGAGCTAGACCTGATTTCGCTAGATGGAGCAAATAAGGAAGTATCTGCTCTGGAGAGGATTAAAGTGGATGCAGACAACACAAACAAAATCTCTTCCATTTTGCCTTATAACATTTGCTTGTGGTATCCGCACAGAGTGCTGAAGGACTGACCTGCAATCATCTGGCAGGTTCAGTGACCCAATCTCATTGTCATGAGGAGCCAAGCTGTGCGAGCGTATCTGAGGATAAACCACTTCACCGTTGTTCATGGAGAAAAGATTTTTTGAAGGCTTGAACTGAATATGCGGACACAATGATAAGAGAAAAAGCTCTGTGAACCAGTAACGACTTGGCCACGCTGGAGCTATCAGAATGAGGCAGCATGGTTCGTGTCATTTTCCGAATTACCTTTGGAATTAGGGGAAAAGGAGGGAAAGCGTAAGCGAACATTACCGTCCAAGCTAGCTGGAATGCATTTCCCCAAATCCTTCTCTGTGGAAACCTGTTTGCATACATCCCGTATTTTTTGTTCTGAAAAGTGGCAAAGTGATTCAGCTTTGCGGTACACCATTGATGGAAGACTTGCAGCAACTGACACTGATTCAGTTCCCATTCATGGCACAGTTTTGCCGTCCTGCATAGAGAATCCGCCTATTCATTCTCCACTCCAGGAACATGTTCAACTTTTAGAGAAATGCTGTCTGCTAGAAAACATTCCCAAATCAGCTGGGCCTGAACAGACAAGGCCTTTGATCTCGTTCCTCCTTGCTTGGTTAGGTAAACCATAGTTGTGGTATTGTCTGTTCTTACCAATATCAAAGAATTGTGAAGACTGGAGGCCCAGAAATATCAACTTTAATTCCAGCAGATTGATGTGCAACTCTGCCTCTTGAGCAGACCATTTCCCATGAATTTCTAGGTTCCGCAAATGAGCTCCCCAGCCTTTCATGGAAGCATCCATTGTCATTACGCTATGGGGCTCCAAAGGAATGAACGATAGGCCTTCAGATATATTTGTTGTTTTTTGCCACCAGGCCATCGCTGGGGTACTTGATATTGCGTCTTCAAAGGTTCCCTGGCATTGAACCCATCGTGCATCTAGTTGCTCTTGTAAAGATCTCATGCAAAGATGACTATTTGGTATTAATGGAATGCAAGATTAAATCATTCCCAAAATTGACTTGAACTTCCGCACAGAAGTCAAGTCTTTTTCCATGAGGGAAGCTAATATCGTCTTTGGGCAATGGATCCTTTCCTCAGTTGGAAATGCCTCGGAGACGTTTTTATCCAGAATTGCCCCAGAAAAACCACTGACCTGGATAGAATTAGGGATGACTTTTTCCCTGTTCAGTTTGAGACAAAAGGTTCTGTAGAGCCACGACAGGGCAAAGTAGACTTTCTTGCAGAAGGGAATGAGGGACCTTTTATAAGCCAGTCATAAGGAAACACTTTGTGTCCGTTTAATCAAATAAAGCCGCCACTGGGGCCATACATTTTGTGAAGACCTAGGGGACTGAACGCAGCCCAAAAGGCAGCGCTTTGAATTGGTAATGACACCCTGCCACCTCAAACCTCAGAAACATCCGATGTTTCACGTTTATGGGAATATGGAAGTACGCATCCAGGAGATCCAGGGATGTTATGTAATCCCCTGTATTCACGAGCTGAAGGCTCTCCTGTAAGGACAACATTATGAAAGGTTGCTTCTTGATCTACTTAAGAGCCTCAAATACATCACTTGTCTCCACTTCCAAGACTACTTCTTTATGAGGAAGAAGTTGTAAAAAAACAACAACAACAACAAAAACGCTGTTGCTGTGAATTAATGAAACCGTCTCTATCGCAGACTTGGAGAGAAGCAAATAAATCTGCTTCAGCATAGACAGACAGCGATGGGATGTTCTGCAGTGTTCTTGCATACGACAAGCTGAATTAGCCCTATATTGCTGCTGCGATTAATACTGCAAACGTTACCCTTGTTGAAAATATGGCTGGTATCGGTTTTGCTGGTAAGGTGTTCTGGACAAACTGTACTCGACCCCTGCATCCCAAAAAGGCTGGAACTGCAGTTTGACGAAAGCCATTTGATGAAAAGCTGTGGAGGAGAGATCCATGACAGCATCTATAATCTCGGAGGAAGCTCGCTCACTCTCCTGAAGAATCTCTTGTGCCTCTTTCTTTTTATCTTCCAGCTAATATTCCAGGATTGCAGAGATGTCAGACAACATCTGATGGTCTTATCTCTCCAATATGGCCAGTAAATTGCGAGCCCTGATGAAAGTTGCCATAATAGCAGATAAGTGTTTGACGATACTGTCCATACGCCTACCCTGCTTATTCAGAGGGGCCGTGCAAGAAGCAGAAGTGTTCTTGGACCGCCTTGTGGCTGCCAGCATGATGACAGAGTCAAGGCAAGGATGACCAATTAAACATGTAGGAGAGTTATCCGGCGCTTTGTACTTCTTGTCTAGCCGGGTGACAACAGCCGCCAATGAAGCAGGGGTCTTGATACGTTTCAAACCTTCCTCCCACATGAAATAGACTACAGTGATTGAGCGGATGGACTTCGGAGCTGAATCCTTGAAATCATAAGAAACTCTGTTTTTATGACTAGAAGAGGCAAGTCAAAACATTTAGAGGCACATTCCAAGAGCTCATGCTAACCTCCGATGTCTCCTTGAGGCGAGTTAGCAGTTGACAGTGCGGGCAAAGCAGATAAAGGAGCTACATAATCCTTCAATTCCGGATATTCACCTGATGGGTCCTGAAGTATCTCACCTACCTATTGCTGATCCTCCCCATCACTGTCAAGAAAATCATCCCTTATAGTAATGGGAGGCAGGACTGGTTTCTCCTTCTGATGATGCGGGCCTAAAGGAGTTTTAGGAAGTGACACTACTCCTGGTGCTTCTGAACAAACTGGAGTACACCGAGCTGGAAGGTTCGCCTCAAAGAATTGTTTCCAATAGTTGTTCAGCATGTGCCGTTAAGTCCGTCACTAGGGACATAGGTACAGAAATGGTCTCTTCATGCAAAACCTGAATACTCCTGTTAGGGTTCATTATAAGGATAATGTTCCTCAAAGGTATCATAGCGTTGAACAGACGAGTACTGCTTGTCCTGAAAAGAAATCTCTCTCTCTAGAATGGCAGTAGTATCCTGACCCTCATCATCTTCATCAGTATCCTGGCATTTCACATTTAACTGCATGGGACTGTAGGCTGAGCCAAATGGTCCCTCATCCACAGATTCCTGCATTTCAAGAAGACGCACTGGAGGTAGAGGAGACACCTTAGTTGGATCCTGATAAAAAGACATTGGAATTTCCTTATCTGAAATGTAAATTGTCTCTTTATTGGTCGACAACAGCTCGTCGACAACGGTGGCATAGACGGTCATTTTGTCGGCGGTTGAGTGGAGGGTCTCTGCTTCAAAGAGATCGCTGATGTCGATGGTGGTCCTGTCAACGCCCCCGACGTCGTCATCAATACCTCAGTCGACAAAGATGTCGTCTTTGCTCTGGTCATCGGAGTCACCAACACCACTGTCCTGATAAAAAGACATTGGAATTTCCTTATCTGAAATGTAAATTGTCTCTTTATTGGTCGACAACAGCTCGTCGACAACGGTGGTATAGACTGTCATTTTGTCGACGGTAGAGTGGAGGGTCTCTGCTTCAAAGAGATCGCTAATGTCGATGGCAGTCCTGTCAATGCCCCCGAAGTCGTCGTCAATACCTCAGTCGACAAAGAAGATGTCGTCTTTGCTCTGGTCATAGGAGTCACCGACGCCGCTGTCGTCACCAGCATAAAGAGACTATTTCATCATCGTTGCGTTAGAAGATGACAAAATGATTTTTGACGACGGATCCATTGACGGACAGGCTTTCTTCACAGAAGGCTTCTTAAAAGGAGTCACAGGTACTGATGAGGTAGAAGAATAAGCCTTTTTGTGAGAAGATGGAAGGTTTAGCAGGCTCTCTGCTCCCAGATCTCTCAGACCCAGAATCCTTGCTGTGAGATCTCGCTCTTGGGGTACTTTTCGTGTGAGATTGAGCCCTCACTTTTCCACTTCTTGCCAGATGAACAAGGACTCCTTACCTCATCTTCATCAGAAGTGGTCAGAGCTGGCCTTTTTCTTCTGAAGCCAAAGAAAAAGCCTGGCCTTGCGATCTCTCAAGGTCTTGGCTGAAAGAGTCCTGCAATGCTTACACTTCTTAGACTTCTGGTGAGGGTGTAAGCAGTAAAGGCGTTCTTTGTGGGGGATCATTCTAAAACAATCTTGGTTTCCCACAAGATTTGCAAGGCCTGAACAGCCTCCTCTTAGATCCCTCTGACATGCTGGTAACCAGGAAAAATAGTCCAAAAGGCTGTACCTTTGAGTTGCCTTAAGGTCAAAGAATCACTTTAAAATTGAAGGAAAGGTCTGAAGTTGTCAAAAACACTGAGAACTGAACAGTGTTCAGGGAGACTCGCTCACACATGATCTGCAGTAACAAATCTGAGGTGTGGTAGCTCTGCAGGGGATGAGTACTTCAGGGTCACTATTCTGACTGGTTGAAATTTGGTTGCATTAAAACAATGTGAATTGGCTAACAATGTCTACTGTTTTCAATGTGATTCCTAATGCTCAAGTCTTCGCACTGCTTTTATTACGGTTACTGTGGGACTCGCACCATGATGACCGGGAAGATCCAAGCATGGGAATCTATGAAAGATACAACACTGGAGTAATAGTCCTATTTCTATGATTATGATCACATTAAGTGATCCTCATTTGATATGGAAATGATTTACAAAGGTCTTTGCAATTTATGAAGTGTAGATTATGTATTGTTATGTTCTCCTATGAGGTAATAGGAGAATCATTGTAATGTAAACCTTGTCAGAAAAAGACTAATTAACACACTGAATAATCAAGTATGCTTTTGCGGTTTATGCATCGTGGTTGTTTATCTCGGCCATTGCTCTGATGAAGGCGTTTGTCACTAAAACGTGTTACAATGAATACATTTCACTGGTAATCTTCCCAGATAACATTATCTATTAAGTGAGTCTCACTC
Organism: Calotriton arnoldi; assembly: GCA_963921515.1. NCBI lineage: Eukaryota > Metazoa > Chordata > Amphibia > Caudata > Salamandridae > Calotriton > Calotriton arnoldi. The sequence continues at coordinate 1,085,762 of CAWUFW010003448.1, forward strand.
ACGGGTCAGGATTCCAATTCCATTTATTGAACCAGTAAAGAAATGGCTAGGACAAAGCCCGACGCGTTTCAGTCCCCCCGAAACCTCGCTCACAGGATATTTTCTGACAGTCCTTTTACTGTTTTTATACATTAGTTTTGCTTTTTCAACTTCCTTTGTTACTTTCCGTCACATGTATTTTGTACTTTCTAAAGTGCTAATACATAGAGCAATTCGTGAAGTATCAATGTGTTTTATTTTTAAAATATGGCGCTCAATGCAGACATGACCTTTTGACATTTCTTTATTTCAAAACAGGCATCCTCTGCTGTTCAGATGGTTATGTATTTTTAGGTCGAGCCTATAGCGGCAGCGCGCATGCGCTGCTCGCTTTGGGAGGCATGCAGTATTCAGTATGGAGTGGAAGCTCTGTTGAAGCTCCGCCCACTCTCCGCCCATCTTTTTCATTGGCTTGTGTCTTTATCCTTTCTAAATGCTGCCTTCCGATTGGTTTACAGGCCATGTCGTCATGTGTATCCTTCCATGGCTACTGGCCCCTTTACTTCGAGTGTTGCATGGTACGTGTTATTTACATTGTGAGCACTATTTTCGCCGCCGCGTCCAGAGCCCCGAAAGCCGGTCTTCTCCCGTAGCCATGTCGGTGTGCTGTGTGCCGCCCCCTAGCGCTCCGTGCCCTGTGCTTCCACGGCTGGTGCTCATCTCTCGCCCTCCGGTCCCCCAGAGTGTATCGCCATGCTCCATCCCACCCCAGGGACCTTGCGAGCCCGTCCTGCCCCTACCCTTCTCTGTCCTGGCCACCGCCGGCTTTCGCACAGCTAAGTACCTTCCGAGCAAGTGGGTGGTGCCAGGGCGGCTTCGCTCAGGCCTTCTCTGACTGGGACACCTCGGAGCGCAGGTGGCATGAGTCCAAGCGGCTGGCGGCAGAGACCGAGGCAAGGTCCCAGCGCAGCCAGGCCGGGTCGACGAAGGCCCTGGGCGAGTGGCTGCAGGACCTGCACTTCTGGCGCTCCGAGCTGTGCCGCGAGATCGGGGACCTGACGTCCCAGACCGACCTGCTGCTGGCCCAGAAGAGGCGGCTGGAGCGGGCCCTGGACGCCACCGAGACCCCGGCCAGCATCACTAGCGACAACCTGCAGTGCCGGGAGAGCCGGCTCAGGCCCGACCTGGTTTAAATTGTCATCCTGTGATTGGTGTATCGGGGGTACACTGTGTTCACGTCCTTTACCATTCTGACATCTAGTGCACTTTGAAGTTCTTTCCTTCCACAGAAAAAACACTACTCACTTGCTCTTGGTGCCCTTGCAACCCTAATTGCTGCATTAGACATTTAAATCTCCTTCAAAGTGTTTGTAATGTGGGCCAAGTTCCTTGCTACGTCACCACTGTGAGGGATTATCTCTACCCTCATTTGTACAGTATGTCTGCACATAGTGGCTGTAGCCAACCTCTCAACAGAATGGCCAAATGTTTGGAGATGATTGTTTATGTAACTTTGGTGGCACGAGTGTGCTGCAGTCAGCAATCTGTCTGCACACATCCTTTACTGCTTGAGTTAGATTTTCAAAAGCCAGCTCTAACAGCTGTATTTCCCTCAGACATGGCTTTTTTCAAATTGGCTACCCTTCTACTTATTTCAAATTGGATACCCTTCTACTTAATTCAGAAGTAGCTCTTTGCTGTTTCCTTTCAATTTTGAGCGTGTATTATTCCAATGCATGCAACTGTGTAGCACTTGGTGATGTTTCCCTGGCTCCAGTTAGTTGAGATCGAACACTTGGCTTTAGTGATCTCCTTTCTGTTGTAATTAAAGGAGATGCAGGTCAGACAGAACTTGTGGATGGTGCAGGTTGAGAGATAGCTATTGGAGGTTCTGAGGTGGGAGGGCTGATGGTTTGGCTGGTGGGTGGAAATTATGGCTGTCTCGTAAGTGGTGTGGCAGTTTCTGATGTTATTGCAGCAATCCTCTCTTCTGGAACACTTAGCACAAGGAGGATTGACTATCATCCACTGTTTCCGTGAGCAGGTAGAGATGGCATAGTGAACAAGCATTTGCAATGCAATAGGTCTCGCATTTACGCGAGTTTGAGCTATTGGCATTGTAAATGGCAATGCCTTTTATTTATGTTTTGGTTTTTAAAACATAAATAAAAGGCATTGTCATTTACAATGCCAATAGCTTAAACTCGCCTAAACGCGAGACCTATTGCATTGCAAATGCTTGTGTTTCCTTTCACTGCCCCTCAGTAGGCAATCACCTGCTGGTAGTTGTAATTATAATTGTTATTTTTTAAATTCATTGCCAATTGTCTCTTTCTTTTTCCACTGTTCAGTGGGTTGGTTCTATGAATTGCCAATTATTTAAAGGAGGCCCTTGGGTAAATTTTAATTTCCTTTATTTTATCTTCCTACTCATTTTGTTGTGCTCAAGTTAATACCATTCTCTCCTGAATGGTGATGGAATAATTTATGCGTGAAATGTGAAGTTGAATGATAAGAAATATGTGAAAAAAGTATGGCAGTGAATACAAATACGGCAAAACACAGCTGCGCGTCCATGAAATATTTCAGTCCAGTCTTTTTATCCAGTTTTTTCCTTTCTAAAAGACGACATACATTCATTCCTCAATGATAATGTTTTGTAACTTATTTTAGTTTCACGTTGTTACTGTCTTTGGTTTGTATTCCTTATCAAAGTAATTTTTCAGTGTATTCGTGGTTCGTATCCATTTCCTTAGTTGGTTATAGCTCATTTCAATTTGCTTATACCTTCCAGTGGGTCTTTTTTACATGCCATGATTTGTAAATGCATCTTCCCTTCCATTGGACAGGTGTATGATTGTTCTATGTCGCTTAGATCTTCCTTTGGTTGTAACTTTAATTTGTCAAGTGGTAAGCGAGGCCAGCTAACTTTTCATATTTGCCCTTCATTGAATTTTTCCGTTAGATCATTGATTGTATATGGAGTTTGATTTATGTTACATATGTTTGTTAACATACTTCTACATGCTATTCCTTAGACAAGTATGAGATTTTTCTTTGATAGATTCTCCTTTTTATATTTTATATTTTGAAACTGTTTTCTTCTTCTGTGAATATAATTGGATAGTTAGGGTGCGTAGTGACAGAGTGTAGCGAGATTCTTTTTGGCGTAGGCAACGTTCCCTATCTTGTCCTCTTTCAGGTTTTTACACTATCAATTGCATAAAATCTCAAATTGGACCAATCACTTTGGTGATGTTTTTCCATATGTTTGGACACTGCGTTACTCCTATCTTTGTTGTTTGTGGCCCTCACATGTTCCAGGATACGCCTTTTCAGTTCGCTGATGGTACATCCGGTATATTTCAAACCTCAAGGACGTTCTATTACATAGATCGCATATGGACTCTTACATGTTATGTTTTGCCTGATTTTCAGTTTGTGTGTCTTTACTGTGAAGAATTCTTGTTTTTCTATTGCGATTTTGTAGACCTTGCATTGTTTGCATTTCCAAAATTCTGGACGTGTGAGCCAATGTGAGATTGTTGTTTTAAATTACTCTGTACAAGTCTATCTTTGAGATTTTTTGCTCTTCTGAAAGTTGTTATTGGGGTGGTTTCCCATTATATTAGCCACCGTTGGATCCAATTACAATAGACCCCAATGTTTTCTTAATACTTGGCCTACTTGTTTTGCCTCTGCTGAGTATGTTGTAATTAGGAAAGGAAGCATACTTCTCTCATACTTCTTTCCCTATTTACCAACAGGAAATAAAACAGATTTATTTCAAGAGGCAAAACAGGGCACCAGGTTGTTCGACCTTGTACGAAATTCTCAGACTGAATCCCAAGAAGAACTGAATAATAATAACATGTACAGCGTATTTCTAAAATATAATGGTACAAAATAAACGTGTCATGTGTGGCTGTGGAAAGCAAAAGCGGCCTAAAACGTGCAGCTAGGCTAAAATAAGGGAGAACAAAGTGTGCCCTAAAGGGAACTTACTACACCCCCTCCTTGGTCACGAAAATAACTTAGCAACTAACTAAATTACAAGATGCACAAGCAGAAGCCAAGAAAATTCAGGCACCCAGGATTTCTTCCACAAGCTGCGGTCGCTTGGAAGGCGGTAGTACGATTGAAGTCAGGGTGGATATTTTCCATTGCTATGTGCTAGTTCTTAATTGAACTTGCAAGCCCAATATTGTCCTATGGCTATCATACCATGCGCTACTTGAAACCTTATACATTTGGACATTGGATTACGTTTGAACAGATACCATACTGTTACTTTTGCTCAAGACAATTCTTGCAACCGGATAACAACATATTGGATGATTTGGTGCCCTAGATTGATATTGCCCTGAAGAAGTCCTATGCAAAAAGGACGAAAAGCGTTGGCTGATGGTTTTGTACAAATGGAATAATAAAGAAGAAAAACATCATATATCTTGCTTTAGCAGCGACTCATTTAATTGAATTAGGATTCTTCAATATGTATGTATATTACTTTATGGACTCCTTTTTGACAAGTTGTGGTGCGGCTCCAATCTAGTTTTTTGTTCTGTATCCCCTGGAGAGGGGAGGTGCTTCTGGACAAGTGGTACAATTGGTAATCTGCACACAACATTGTCTTGCATCTAAATTTTATTGGTAACTTACGGTACGGGTGCTGCACTTTTCTTATGGTCCACTGTCCACTTCACATGTTTCACATTGTAGAGGTCAGTTGCTCTATAACCTTTTGTAATTAATGACTCACAATAACCCGGAAGGGCTATAAAAAGAGCTTCCAGTTGAGGAACAAGGCAGATTATCCCATCTCTGGATCCTATCTGGAACTTCAGCTGTTTGCCTTTAAATCCTTGTACTTGTGAGGTGGGAAGGGTGCTTGCACCGATTCCTGTTCATACATTCTATAAGTCTAAGTCTGTGCTTTCTCCGTGACATTAGAGTAAAGATTTATCTACAGAGTGCTTTCAAATACAGTGCTGATTTTCTGAAAAGCTCTATTTAATTATATTCAGTTTGACAGAATGTTTGCTTATACATTTCCAAGTTCCTCAGTTTGAAATCAGATAAAGCTATAATTGGTGTGAAGGTCACCATAAGAAGTCGTAAATCTTGGAGGAGTTAATTATTTGCTGGCTTGCTTAAACTCCTGAGGACACGTAAGTTACTGCTTAATTAAATCAAGAGTTAAACAATGCTTTCTACAAACTCGAACTTTAAATAATATTGCTTTATCTATTTTTCTGGATCAAGAGGTCATATTATTGTAACAATAATAGAGAAATAACTATTTCTTATGTTCATTCATGTATGACGAAATATATCTGGATTGTTTACCAGAAGTAATTCATTTTCTTTAGAAGAAGTGCTGTTCTTGGAAAAAGTGTTCTCTTGTGAAGATTTTCACATTCGGCTTCTGATGTTTTACCAAAATTAACAGGGGGTCAAGTGGAGTCCAGGAAGTTTGGTTCTTTCCCTGTGAGGTACAGTTTCTATTCGTTTTTGGTGGGTATATGTTTCCTCATTAAGAGGTACTATGTGTTTGAATGTGAATAGTATAAATAAATGACATCTGCTACTTATTTTTTTAGCTTGGTAATTAGACAAGCATAAGGACATGCATACTACTTGTGAAACAGCCTCTTCCCCATCTTGGAATTAAAAGAGCAGAAATATTCTTTTGTTTTGTTACAGGTAGTAAGGTATGCGGAACATATTTATTATGTGTGGGGTGATTAATGTATGTTGTGCAGCCGCGGCCCGTTCAGGTAAGAACAGTGGGGCCGGGTTGGGGGGGAGGGGGGGGGAGAATTTCAACGGACGATGATGAGGGAACATTAATTATTTATTTAATTTTCCCTCGTCATCGTTCGTCAAAATCCCCCCTCACCCAGCCCCACCGCCTTTGCCTGCACAGGCCGCGGCTGATGTTGTGCTTATTCCAGGTCTCCTTCCCAGCTGTTCCCTTCCCTCACTTGATCACCTCAAACTTCTGTGCTATAATAGACAGAATTGAGGCTATCTAGAGGTGGACCCTATTGTGCATTGAACCGATCCTGAGGGCATTAATCGTCACTGTTACACTATCTGGGAGAGCGATAAAATATAAGGGATCCCAGCCATCATCCCACAACATTCCTGGTCGTTTAGCATTAAATAGCTTCCATTTGAAAGGACTGTGATGAGGGGGAGAATTGAAGGGGCTGGTATTCCTTTTAGATAACAGGCCAAATTCGCTACCAACGCATTACATGCGCAGTGTATGGTAACTTGTTTACAAACAAGTGAATGTCCAATAGAAGAGTTGCATTCCTTTCTAGTAAGGAAAACTTCTTTGTTGGCTCATTTACAACGATAGGAAAATAGGAGTGACCGTAACTCAAGAATGAAGCTGACTCCTAGGGGTTCGCATCTACCGACATGGAAATGTTTCATACTTCCATTTGTTATTTCCAAATTTCATTGTATGTGGCATAAACAAATCTTTTAGAAGGCAGAGACTTAGGACCCAGTAGGAAATAGGATAGGTACATGTCTTCAGATAGGAGGGGAAATATGTTTTACTGCAGACAGTGTGGAATGTTTCAACCATAGTTGACAATATTTCCCCACTGAATAGGTGGTAACAATACCTGAATGCTGAAAGTGGGAATAACGGGGATCGGATCTGCTTGCTTGGTGTAGAATAAAAACAAAAAACTAGCATAACAACCATTTGTGTCTACTGGTCACAATAACCACCCGTGAGGACCTGAAAGTGTGGAGTTAAATGTATTATTCTGCAACATACTACTGGGTTGTTCTTCAGTGTAATTTGTCAAATCTTGCCAATTGCCAAATCGGGCAATGGAGGGAATGTATGGTGCATTCATGTCTTTAATTTTTGCCAGTCCCAGACACATAATTAGCTGAACTATAGCATTGAGAAAAATCATTTGTATTGGAATTAAGCAGACTCTGAACAGGGTGTCCATCCCCTTAACTTGTCAAGATGTGTTAATGCATATGGATTTCTAGTCAATGGTATCCTTCCAATAGTCAATGGTATCCTTCCAATAATCATAGCCTTTTACAGCTAATTGGGGGACAAATGAATCTGTATATATTAGCGTAGTTTGTGTAAGCATATATTTCTTTGGAGGTATAAGGACTAGTTTGAAATAATAGGATTTGTGAATTTATACCTATATGTTTTTGAGCTCCCTTATGGGTGAGTGGGGCAATGTTCCCATTGTGTGTAATTAAAAAGTGTGCTTTGAACACTAGCTCGATTTAAATAGTGATGTCCATAATGATGGTAACAGAACATTTCACCATAATTAGCAGAATTTAAATATAGAACCTCTGATTCAAAGACAGTATAGTATTCCAGCTCTGACAGCATGGAGTTTACAGTTTCAACATCCCAATCATCAGAATGTAACCCATGTATAATTACATCACCCAGAGAAACCCTAAATACATAAGGAATTTGTAGAATTTAAGTAGGACCGAATATATCATAAGGTACTTCATCCCAAACAATTCCATCCTCTACAGGAACGTTGGAAATGTTCACAAGGGACCCACCTCTTTTTAGATTATGTGAAGATGAGTGAGGCGTCAACACCTCATCGACCAGTATTGTGGCAGAGCGTTCTGGAAGGTAATGGCCACTAAACAGCAAGACAAAAACAGTCACAAATCCAATCCACAGAAATAGAAAGACCAAGGAAAGTGTTATCCAAACATACATCCAAAGCAGGACTAGATAAGTGTGTTTCAGCCATGAAAAGAAAACACAGATCCGTGTGGGAGGAGGCTCTAAAACTGAGGAATTATCTAAAGAGTCAGAAGGAAATTCATCTGGACCCACATAATAACCAGAAGCAGTTCATTAAAAAACTGGTTCCACAGGTATTGTAACAGGACTAAAAAAATCCAAAAGAGGTGGACATAAGCTGTAGTAGGTGCAGAAGTAAGGACAGTGCTCACCAGTCGCGTGCATGGAAGTTGTAGCTGTACTGGGGAGTTATTTAAGTACATTCTCCATCTCCCCCTCCCCCCAAGCTGGGGAGAATCAGCTTTGGTGGTGCTCACCAGCTGTAGAGGATTTTCCTGTATGGTAGCGAGAGGGGTTAGGTAACTACCAAGGACTCCTCGTGGCCTACGGTTTAGAATAGGCCACATGATAACTTGATGCGATAAATGGAGACAAACTATTGTCTTTAGAACCAGGAAGCGGTGGCAAGATTACAGTTCTTGTCCCTTGAATGTCAAGGGCTGGCAACTTTGCACGGTATGATGGACCAAACTCTTTTTTCTCTGCAACTTTTTCCCATACAAGATCCCCAAACTTTGGAATCCAGATGCAAGTTTCTGGTTTCGCCTTAATTCCCGCAGACTTATTCAAACTGTTCGTTGGATTGGTTGTCACTGACATTTTGTAGATCCTGTAAGATAGCACAATGATCATTTACGTCAAAGGGCGTGGCTGCCGCCACAATGTCGGGACAGTCAAGGTATGGAACGTACATTTTTATACTAAAAAGGATCTCGTATGTGGTCCGGCCACCCAGAGAACATTTAGGGAGATTAAGTGCTCGTTGTACCCCATATATGCAATGGATCCATCTATGTCCCTTGCCTAATACTTTAAGGACTACTTTAAGTCACGGTTCATCCTCTCCACAACAGGACTGCCCTCGGGCAGATATGGAGAAGAATGACACACCTCCACCTCTACACCCAAGGAAGCCATAGTATCCCGAAACACTTTTGAAGCGAAAGCCAGGCCCTGGTCCAAGAGGAATGTGGTGCATGCATACGTTCTGATAAAGGCTTGTATATCTTTAATAACGGTCTGAGCGTCAGCTGACAGCTGTGGCAAAAACCAGAGGAACCTGGAGCAAGTATCAACTGCAACTAAGATAAACTTAAACGCAGTATACGAAATAAGAGGACCACAGTGGTCCAAATAAATGCAACCGAAAGGTTTGTTGGAAATCAACAGGTGTGTCTGCGGTGGATGAGCCACGGTGGAAGCTTAATTTGTTGACAAATGTCACAACATATAAATCACAAAGAAGAGGGGTGGAAGGATAAAGTCCCTCTTCGACCTCCCACGCTAACTATGAAACCACTAATTAGAAGAGGGACTGTATGAACAATAAATGAATGCTAATAAAAATTATTATTGAGGGAATCACACAAAACTGTTAAAACTGCCCTCACACACAGAAGTCTGTGTCATGCTTCATCATAGGGCCTGCTAACAACACCCCGCGCCGACCAACGCTGGGGGTGGAGCAATAGGGAAGGGGAAGACAATACAACACAGAATAGAATGTGAAAAACAGCAAAGGGATCAAAAAGTGAAAATAAAAGCATAAACAGTGAGTTAAAACTGGCTCCAGGGAGTCCCTAATCTAATTTAATATCGGGTACCCTGTCCAGATATATTTAAACGGTCAAAACAGACCTGTGGATGGTAGTATGGTAAACCTATGATGAGTCACCATCCCCTCCACTATGCAAAAAATGTCGACATGTTTCAGCCGGAGTTGTCAAATTGCCCGGCTTTCCTCAGGACTTCACTAATGTATGATCCCACGCTTCTCACCCAAAACACCATAAGTCAAAGTTGGAGGGGAAAACGTTTTTGGTGGGTAACTTACTCCAAACTCATGCAAAAAAGAGCGTCTTGCTCTCCACAATGGAACCGAGTTTATTTACAATCTAAACTTGAACTGGCAGGGGAGAGAGGACAGCTCCCTATAGTCACACTTTCGTCAAGGTAAGCTGTGGCCAAATCGCTCGTCTCTACCACCGCCAGCTGTGGCAAAACCCAGAGGAACCTGGAGCAAGTATCAACTGCAACTAAGATAAACTTAAACGCAGTATACGAAATAAGAGGACCACAGTGGTCCAAATAAATGCAACCGAAAGGTTTGTTGGAAATCAACAGGTGTGTCTGCGGTGGATGAGCCACGGTGGAAGCTTAATTTGTTGACAAATGTCACAACAAACAACATATTTGTGGGCCTGTTGATATAGGTTTTGCCACCAGTAACGCAACAAAATTGTGGCTGCCACACCTGTATTGACAGAAGCAACACCTTCATGGGCAGCGATCACTAAAGCTAGTCAGCGGTCTTAGTTGGGAATCAAACGTTCACCAACCTCTGGAATCGTTACAAAAGGAATGTTTTATTTACTTAAATGGTATGTATATTTAGATGGAAAGCCATTATGTAAAGGGGTGCCGCCTTTGTTAGCATTAGCGGCACCCAATATGTCATTATCTATCCTCATTCTAGAACGAGTAATCGCAGCAACAGTACCAGTTGCAACTGCAGATTTGGCCGCTTCTTCAGCCAGGCAATTCCCTACAGTGTGTGTTCCCACACTCTGTTGACTCAACATATGAATAACGTGAGTCAGTGGCAACCTATCGTTCAGGTCCGCCACTTTCACCCAAAACGTTTTATTCTCGATTGTGTTGCCTTTAGAATCTCTGAATCCAGTTTGGCGCCAATAATGTAAATTATCTCCCTTGGTTGCCCCGGTGCTGGAGGACGATTTGGGGGCCCGGGCCGCTCCTGGGCGGTGGAGACAGGGGCTTTGACTGTCTCTAGCGGACCTCAATTCCACGCTTCCAGCCATTGAAGACTGCACAAAGCCACTGCATTAACAGTGAGGTTCTAGTTGGACATCCTGATATACTGAGGTCTGGGCGCTGCTGGTAAAAGCCGACAGGCCGGTGTGGGCGCAGCCCACTGCAGGTGGCGGTGAGTAGCTGACGCGGCTCGACCCTCTCTCGGACACCTCAAACCCAACTGCGACATCATGGCAAGCAGCCGTAGTGGTCGTAATGCGGTGCAAGCGAAACTGGATAAATTCGCGTGGCAAAAGTGCCAGGATGGGGAGCACGCTAACCCCAAATCACATGGGGAACAACCAGAACCCACGTTGCAGGACATTTTAACTGCTATAACAACTGTACGTACCTCACTTGAAACCCGCATTGATACGGTTGCCACAGAGGTTTCTTTGATTCGGGCGGACATGAGGAAGATGTCTGAACGCATTAGCTCCGTTGAAAGTACAACCAAGGAACTGGTGAATGATATGGATCTTCTTAAACGTCACGTAACTGCACTTCAAACTGCACAGGAGGCACTTACCCTACAGCTGGACGATTACGAAGGCCGCATGAGACGCAATAACATACGAATTTTAGAGGTGCCGGAACGGGCAGAGGGTCAGGCCGCTGACCTCTTTGTCGAGGAATTGATCCCGAAACAGCTTCAGCCAAGGGGCCTCTCCAAATGCTTTTCAATTGAACGAGCGCATTGTATACCTGGGGGCAGACCGAAACCTGGAGCGCCTCCCCGACCTCTCCTCGCAAGAGTTTTTAATTTTCGAGATAGAGATGCCATTCTCCAGACGGCGAGGGCGGCCCCACCGTTGACGATCGACAACAGCAAAGTCACTTTTTTCCCTGACTTCACCCTGAGGGTTCAGAAACAGCGGCGTAGCTTCCTGGACATGAAGCGTGCGCTAAGGGGCCAAGAAATTAAATACGCCATGCTGTTTCCGGCAAAGCTGCGGGTCAAGTCAGAGGGTAAACTATGGTTCTTCACTAGGCCGGAGGACGCTTGGGACTGGCTCGATGGCTGGGGAACTGTTGGTAAGCGTCCCCACAAACCTGTGGGCGACGCCGGTAATGCTAGCAACCGACGCCAGGGGTCCCCAACCGACAGCGACTTGGTGGCCCAGAGCCCGAAGGGATGAAGGTTGGAGATCGGCAAGTATAAGTGACTGCCCCTTGAGTCATATGACTTCCTGAGCATGCATTTGGCAGCGGCTTTCAGTTTTAGGGTGCCTCACCTTTTGCATGGGTTCCAATAGGCCAGGGCTCATGCCGATCCAATTCCGTTTTGTTCTTGGTTTTTAGTGTGCACAATAATTCTATCTCTTGACTACTGCAACAATTTACAAACTGTGTTAGATACCATATTATGGGATTATTGGCCGGGGCTGTTCCTGTCTTCATGAAGCGTTCCCCCAGGGAGTGGGGTTGTTCATGTTCCCAACACTGTTGAGGGAAGGCGACAGGCAATCTGCAAGTTGGGGGTGGCGGGTGGTTTTGTACCCGTTGTGCAGGGAGGCAGGGTGGGGGGTGGGTGTTGAGTTCTGGGGGAGGGGGGTTTGTTGCTTTTGGTGGTTTGTTCACTGTACTTGTGCAATGCTATTATTTGTTTTCCCTTTCATCACCTGGTCCAATCGTCCTATGCACCTATTCACTTTTTCTGTGACATTATGCTCACCATCAGAATACTGTGATATCGCAATGGGGAGCACCGGGGATACTTAGAGATGTGCACACTTGCCCACTCGTGGAAGCTACTGGAGCCCGATCCGTCTCATTGCCGCACAGCGGGCTCGCCCGCTTCCGCTGCCCCGATGACACAATCCTGGTCCCATCCTCTGCGTCCCGACTATATGTCGTCCAAACATATCACACACATGGCTTCACACTCCGTTCTTAAACTCCTCACGTGGAATGTCAATGGCCTGGGTGACAAGATTAAGCGGGGAATAGTACTGCAATACCTTAAGCGACAGGCCGCGGACATCGTCCTACTCCAGGAGAGACACTTGGTCGGGAACTCCTGTGGGGCACTGAATAGGTGGGGATATCGACTGGTCACTCACTCAGGGTTTACCTCGGGTTCGCGGGGGCGGGGGTACTCCTCCGAAGGGGCTGTCCATTTATGATCCACAGGACTTGGACGGATGAGCAGGGTAGATATGTAGCACTATCTGGCACCTGGGAGGGGCAGATTCTCAACGTCATATCCATATATGTCCCCCCTGGATTACAGCATCCCGCGTTGCGAGACATAGGAGCGCTCATACTTGACTTGCCGTTGGGGTGATTGGTGCTGGGGGGAGACTTCAATTTGGCAGTTGACGGCTCTAGGGATCGCCTCCCACCCCGTAGGGACCCCCCCGGGGGATCCCAACTGAATGCATTTTCGTCTGCCATGGGCTTGGTGGATATCTGGAGATGGCTTAACCCGACCACCATACAATTTATGTTCCAATCTGGGGCCCACAATAGTCAATCCCGCATTGACCACATGTTCACGCACGCCCAAGATATCCATGTTTTTTCTGAGTCCCGGTGCCTTGCGCGGGGAATCTCTGATCACTCCCCCATTCTCACGACTTTAACCTTGGGGCAGACCAGGCGCTGTATTACCCTCTCTATTAATCCCTGGGCGCTTAAAGTACCCCACATTAGGGAAGCACTGCTCAAAGACACTGACTACTATTCCACAGAAAATGTGGGGTCGGTCACTTCCGCCTGTGTATTGTGGGGGGCGTTTGGTGCTGTCATTAAGGGCTGAGCCTTATCGCTGATGGTGGGGCACAGGAGGGAACTCGCCAAACGAGTAGTGGTATTGGAAGTGGAAATCCTGATCAAGGAAAAAGCCCTTGCGTGTGCTCCTGACTTGGACGCACTGCACGCATTAAATATGGTGCGCCTGGACTATCAGCAGCTACTGACGGAAGCAGCCAAGACGCGCTATCTTGCCACCTGCCACAATATTTACGAGCATGGCGAGCGAACGGGTAAACTCCTGGCCTTGCTAGAAAAAAGGGAGCAGGCATCCTGGTGCGTCCACTCGATATCTGGTACTGACGGTGTGCTCCTCACTGATCCCCAACAGATTGCCGAAACATTCGCCTCTTACTTCTCATCGGTATATACTTCTGCCGAGACGTCCCAGTCCCCTATGGCTGCGGACCTCCTGTCTACTATTAAAGTTGCTTACCTGTCCACACACGACAGAGACTCCCTAGAGAGTGACATTACAGAGACTGAAATTCAGAAAGCAATTCAGGACGTACGCTCCGGTAAAGCTATGGGACCCAACGGGCTCCCAATTGAACTCTTCAAACCAATGGCTTTCAAGCTCTCTCCCCATTTATTGCGCATGTATACCGAGAGTTTTGATCTAGGCATCCTTCCAACCGATGTTAGGACAGCCTCAATTGTGGTTACACACAAACCAGCGGAGGACTGTAAATCCTATCGCCCTATATCCCTCCTCTCCGTTGAGGCGAAAATACTAGCAAAATTATTGGCCAACAGACTTATCCCCTATATTACCGAGCTGGTGCATCCGGATCAATCCGGGTTTATGCCAGGAAGGAACACGGCCTTGAACCTGCAGCGGTTGAACGGGGTCCTTGGTAGAATAGGTACAATCAGGGAGGATGCGATCCTGCTGTCACTGGATGCCACTATGGCGTTTGACACCATCGAGTGGGACTTTCTCTTCGCAGTACTGGCTCGGATGGGCTTTGGACCAAACTTTATCAAGTGGATCCAGCTACTCTACACCCAACCGACTGCACATGTAACAGTTAACAACCACGTCTCTAGGAATTTCTCATTGCAGCGGGGCACTAGACAGGGGTGCCCTCTGTTGCCCCTACTCTTCGCCCTTGTTTTGGAGCCACTGGCTGTCTGGATCAGGGGCGACCCGGGGATAAGGGGGCTTAAATGGACAGAGGATCACGAAGATCGCATCTCGCTTTATGCAGATGACATCCTCCTCTATTTGGCCTCGCCCTCGCGGTCCCTAAGTCGGGTTCTCCACATATTCCATATATTTGGTGCCCACTCGGGGTATACGATTAATTGGACCAAGTCCCAACTATACGTGTTGTGGGGGGAACCGCCACATAGCCCCAAGGGCTACGACATACCTGTGGCATCACGGGGCTTCAAGTACCTCGGCATCTTAATTACCCCAGATCCGACTTTATTTTATAAGTCCAACCTGCTAGGGCCCTTGACCCGTCTGAGATCGGACGCTAAGCATTGGCGGTCTCTCCCCCTGACCCTTCTGGGGCGGGCAGCACTCTTTAAGATGCTAGCGCTACCGCGCTTTCTGTACGCACTGCAAAATACCCCCAATGTAATTCCCGACGCATATTTTACCAGTATTGACAGTGTAGTGAGAGGACTGCTATGGGAGGGGCGGGCACCGCGCATAGCCATGAGTAAACTTACAATGGGATGGTATGATGGAGGAATTGCATTGCCTGATATGCGGCTCTATTACCAAGCGTCTCAACTGGTCGCGGTCAATAGGTGGGTGCATGGGGAGTACGACGATCCAAACTTTCGCACAGACCGCTAGCTTTTGGGACGGGGAGGATACAACAGAGCACTCTACACGAACCCCCGTAAGCTCCGCCTCACGGGGCCCACCGCACGCACAGTGGAGGTCTGGCATGAAATCACTAAGAAGTGGGGCTGGCATAACAGACTTATAAAAGCCACGCCACACTGGGAACCGGATATGTTGGGTCAGCTTAGTAAATGTCCTGGCTTTGACAGGTGGGATATGATAGGCATTTCAACGGTGGGGGACATGTGGGTGAAGGGGAGACTGGCCACATTTGCCGACCTACAAACCAAGTATCAATTAGCGCCCCCCGAGACTTTCAGATATCCACAGATCAGCCATGCCGTCACAGCTGCCATGCCCAAGGAGCTTCCTCTGCCTGAATCCTCCCCACTGGAGGACAGATTGATACTTGACCCTATGCCCACAAAAGCCATATCCCTTACCTATAAAAAACTGTTAAATAATCGGCCTGATCCTATGCAACGCGTGCGGCATGGGTGGGACTCGGACCTGGGGAACATGGACGATGAAGACTGGCGCAACGTACTGGCTTCTCCCAGAGAAGTGGCTATCCCAATGAGCCTGCGACTGGTCCAACTGAAAATCCTCCACCGTGTGTACTTTGACGCAAAGCTTCCGTTTAAGCTAGGTAGGAGGCCTGACCCCTTCTGCCTTCGAAATTGCAACCAGACAGGTACCTTCTTCCATATCTTATGGGACTGTCCAATAGTGGGACAATACTGGGATAAGGTTACAAAACAGATGGAGAGGGCGTGCAGCAAGACTCTGAAGGCCTCCCCCCAGTTGTGCCTCCTTAACGTGTGGGAAGCCACAGACCTCACGCAAATTGAGCAAACATGGGCCTCAATGGGGTGGGCCATTGCGAAACGCAACATTGCGCAAAGATGGGGGGTGGGGACGGTCCCGTGCTTGCGAGACTGGGCTATTGACATGGATAGGGCAATGATTGCCGAAAAGGATGTGTTTAAACAGAGGGTGCCCCAAGAAATGGGACCATAAGTGGGGAAAGTGGAGTAAATACAGAGGCGATATATGTTTATCCCCATCAATTGAACTGCAACGTGAAAGATGCTTATTGCTGGATGAGCCTGGGAGTGAAGCGGCGCCCTTGCCCTGAAACATGTAATTACCGACTCGATTGCAAGATGCCATTTGGTGTGCGCGTATTGTTTGCATGCTTATACACTTTAGTACTGGATGCCTACTGAACAGGCTTGACACTGTCACTCTGGTTCATCTTTGGGAAGTGAAGGGTGCTTATCGAACGATCTTCGTATTGCAAAATGTGTCTTTGTATTGTAGACCCGACTATTGTTTTATCATTGCCTTTTACCTTTTCTTTTCCTAATAAAAATTGTTTACTAAAAAAATAAAATATGTAAATTATCATTAAAGGACTGGATACAGGTATACAAATCGCACATTAAAAGTGTGGGGAATTCAGGATCCGTATTTCCTAGTGCAAGAAGCAAAGCTTTAAGTTCAGCCCACTGCGCAGTGCTGTCCCCTAAAGACTGTGAGCAAGTTTTTGTGGTTGGAACTTTACATCCAACATTACACCAAGAACAGTGGCGCATGCCGCCGAATATTGTTGCTTGGTGCCTATAGCAGGTACCTTCAGTATAAATAACATTTATACTGTTCAAGAGATAAAACAGTGCTGGGCATGGGATAGACATGCTCATAATGTTGAAGTTTTTGTGTTGGTAAAGACGGGTCAAAGACAAAAATCTACATCAACAGCTGTAAAGGATGCTGTCCACTGTGCCCATCTAGGATGGAGGGCTTTAGCATCAGGAACGCTAGCTTTTGTAACAGCCTCTAAGGCTAGCACGGTAGTAACAACAACGATGTGTTTTCCTTGTGCAAGTGGCCATCTGCACTGCAGTCAGTATTTTTTTCAGTGGATGCAAAATGCATTTTGGCACTGGAATATAAATGCGATTTATATGCAATCGGCACAGTTTCACCTTCGTTAAAGGTGATCTAGATAAATCCAATTGCACCTGCTATGACACGGATGAACAACTTTGTGGTATTCACACGTGTATGTATATGTAAGTGATGCGTTGCGAGTAATTTAGGATCTGAGTGTATCTATATGTTCTGATGTCCAACATGTACTGGAAAAATCAAGGTGTATTCATTCATATAGTGATTTAATGCATTGTGCATAATCAGGAATTTAAGTTCTGCCAAAATTAAGGAATCTTAATAAGGGTTGCAATTTCTGGAGGCTGCAGTTGTGCATATTTCTCCAAAAAGTGAAGGGCAAGACTATTCCGCTCATGAGTAAGTTCATATTCCAAGAAAAGGAGACTTAAAAATGCAATATTAGATTTCTTAAAGTTGGACTTGTAACCAATCTCAGCAAATCCCAATATGATGCGTTTCACTCCTGCTAAATGTGTGTTTAACTCATTGTTCGCCAGGTAGATATCATTTACATAGGACAATGCATCTGGGTCAAAATTGTGTAGAATTGACACTGTATGGGCTGCAAACAGTCCTGGACTGTTTTTATACCCCATGGCTCGTCGTGCAAAGCTACGTTGAAAGTCAAGCACTGAGACGGCTGTCCAATTTCTGCTTTCAGGCGCTAGATTTTGGCAGAAAAAAACATTGGAAATATCCTAGGTTGTTTTATATTTTTTACGTACTATATTATTAATAAGTGAGGTACTGTGTGTGTTTTGTATTGCAAAAGTGCACGCATAACTGTTAAAATGTAGTCTAATCTATGCGATATGAATGATCCGGTTTCAAAACAGGAAAAAGGGGATTATTAATCTGAGAGACACAGGGTTCAATTACTCCCTGGTACTCGAATTGGAAGAGTATTTCTTTAACAGGTGCTTTAGCATCCCGCTTAATGGGGTATTGATAAGGAGAGTCCTTATCCCAGACAACATGATTCTGCTGCATAGGCTTATTTAACCTCATCAGGGTCGCAGAAAATGAAGGAATTATTAAATCCTTACCATGTGGGGGCATTTTGGACAAATTGCGGGGGCCAATAGACTTCCGCTAAAAGGATGGCATAGGACAATGTCAAATTTTCCCAGAGTATTACTTAAATGGTGTGCTTTATGTAACCCTCAATTTGTATATCCAAATCACATATTCTGTCTGGTGGGGCTACACGCCTATCTGGGGTTTCAACAGTAACGAAGTTATCAGTTTCTCTCTCTGCCAGAAACTCCTGGAGTTTCCAGCGCACTATAGTGACTTCTGTTGCGCTGTCAAGGAGAGTCACTGCCCAACTCCTGTTCAGGAGGAGAGTTCAGTGTGTGGCATACTTTGCGGTTATAGCCGCAACTTTCTTTTTCTGAAATTAGGATTAAACTGAGAAGGTTTTTTCCTCCATCTTTATTTTCATGTCAGACGAGTGGTGTGAGTAACTCTTCGATTTTGCGTATTCTTCTTGTCAACGATCAGAACGTCCTACTCTCTCGTACTGCATGTCAGTTGAGTCCTGAATGGAACAAGGCGAACGAGTATCAGAAATCTTATACCCGTCTGGAGCCTTGATTTGTGTGCGATCACGCAAATTATAGCGCCTCTTAGAGGGCTTCGGGGGTGGAGAACCTCCTCAAGGTTTACCTTTTTGCTTAGATTTTAACAAACTCAGGGTTCTGCTTGGCTTCTTTGTCCGAGTAGGTTTGCCAAGTGGTGGTTTAGTATGTCTGGATCCCAAATTATTGCGTCCTAACGAAGTAAAGACATCCGCAATAATTATAGGTAGGTCACATTCCCGGTCGGTTTGTGAGACCACTGTGAGGCGTTGGCGTATAGCCAGAGAAACTGCTTCGCCTTTAATTTTATACAACTCATTGCGGACACTACAGGAAAATTTTCATTAGTTTCCTCCCCAAATCCAGTGCAGCAGCTGCCCAGTGTTCGTTCTGCATTTGTTTTAACACCTCCGGCAAGACTGACGAAGATGGAGTACCATGACTTATGGTATAGACTGCAGCAAAGTGTTACTGTCACCTATTCCAGGAACCATTCCATGGGGTAAGCACATAGTCAATATTCTGTGCTTGTCCTGTGGTCCCGTAAAGGGAAAAACTGCTTCAATTTGATCGATTTTTTGGGTGATCCAAAATGGAATTTCTTCATAATTTGTGGAAATTTTGCCCATAATTGAATGAACAATGGCAGGACTTAATATAGGCACTGCAGACAACTGGGCTTCTCCTGGAAGGACAACCCTTGATGGGGCCGCCAACAAGGTGCCCGAAACAGCGTATATAATCTAACAAGGCTATTGTGTAGTTATAGTAGCTCTTGAGCATTGAGATTCGTTAAATTAGGGATTGTTATATAACCAGCTAAAGCTGACCAGGTGGCCTCTTTATTACTAAGGGGACCCGTGAGTACTAGAGCAAGTACATGTGGACATGCGTTTGATGTTCCCAGTATAAAGTGGTATTTATGTGTAAGAGCATATAAGCTCTTTATTGTTGTGGTGGTTAACAATTGTGTATTCATGAAATATATTTGCATTAGCATCCACAGCCGGAAAATTTACTCAAGAATAAAAGACTTCAAAGTGATAAGCAATGTGGGCTTCAACCACGGAAATAAAGCAACCGCCTGCATTAGTAAGGCCATGTACAGTTACAAGCGCATGAACAGCAATTGACTGCTATTAGAAAAGGCTGTGGCTGAGCCATAGTCAGAACAGCAATGGAAACGAAATGCAAACACACAAAAGGGGTTATCCTTTTAAAATTTCAAGCTTGAAAAACCAACAGTTAAAATGAAATGCTTCCTAAAATACTGTGGAGGATTAATACGCAAGACCATGGATGTCTTAAGTGGTAGGTGTAAGGGTTATTATGGACACGCACAAGTACTACTCAGGAGACCCGTGAATAAGTACCATAACATCGTTGGTAGTGCCATGTTGCAGGTATTCTGTTTGGAAACAGAACTGTGCCTGGGATCACAGGACAACGGAATGTAGGGACTGAGTCACCATACCACATCAGTACCTAGGGGCCCTAATCAGACTAGCTCACAGAGTCTCACCTGCCTCCTAACCTTCCCAGAGTAACAGGTGAATTGGCAACCTAGAACACAACACTGGTCCCCAAGGGAACTGTGGAAACAGATTATCGCTTTTCACTCATGCATGTCCATAATAAGCAAAAGAAAGACACGACGAAAGTTTACAGTATTTATTGAAACTATTGTGTTCTATTATGAAGCAAATGTGCTGCCGTTAGAAAACATATACAACTGAGCAAAGTAATCAACATCACGAGCAAACTGTATACAATGAAAAGCCTTATCATGGAGAATCAAATATTTGTCAAAGCTACCCTCACTTTATGAGCACGGGAATAGATCAATGATCTCTGGGATCAGCACCGAACCCCATACCTGACCTCTGTAGTTAGGTGGCCCGCATCTCAGGTTGTGCACGGCTGGTGCGCTCGTTCCAGCACCTGTCCCCCTGCAAGAATCCTCCTCTTTGTTTTCCAAAAAGCAAGTCTCGGTTTATATGATTAAAAGTGCCATGTTGGAAAACAGTAGCTGTGCCTTTCACGTGTGGTTAAACGTTAGGAGATGTTGCTGATCAATCACAGCAAAATAGGGCACCATGTTGTTCAACCTTGTATGAAATGTTCAGACTGAATCCCAGGTAGAACTGAACAATAGCATGAACAGCGTATTTCTAAAATAATATCAAGGCAGCAGGACTGTAGAAGGCTTTATAGTGCTGTTTGGATTTTCTCGCCTCCTGATGCGCCAGTCCTGAGGCTGCGCAAGGTGTTATGGGACTTGCAGTCTCCATCAGTGGCACCAGCATGGTTAAGTTAGTCCTGCGTAGCAGGACTGTAGAAGGCGCTTTATAGGGGAAACAGTTGAAACAACGCGGGCAGAGCCACGCATGTTCCGTACAATGCAAGCGCTACCACGCTTGCCTTAACCATGCATATGCCCTAATGAAATGAAAAGTGGATTTATAGAGCGTGAACAAATACCAGAGGAAATCTAGGCGCTAGCTCACAGAACATCTGAACACTGAAAGATCAGAGATTGAAAAGTCAGGTTTTAAATGCTTTTCTGAAGGCCAGCATGTGAGTTTCCCCTTTTAAATTTAGGGGAAGAGAGTTCCATAGTCTGGCAGTGCCAACCAGAAAACTTCTGCATCCCCAGGCGCTTTTCCTAAACCTGGGTATCACAAGATTATGGGAAAGGAACATCGAAGTGACCAAGTTGAGACGGACCATTGGATGTTTTGCTTAAAAAAGCTTGGTCCTGCGCCATGTATCGCTTTGAAGGTGATGCATAGAGCCTTAAACTCAATGCGTCTCTTTACTGGGAGCCAATGTAGTTGTGTAAGCGCGGAGGCAGCGGATTTATGCTTGGGAATATCCAACAGACTAAGATGACAAGTTTACCAAGATCATGGGGAATAAAAAGAAAGACTTTTCAAAGAAGCTTTAGTGTATAAAAGGATGCGGAGGTAACAGTATTCACATGGCCTTCGAACGTAAGCTTTGAGTCTAAGGTGATTCCCAAGTTCTTCACTTTGATTGTCGGAACGGGAAGAGAGCCTAGTTCCTGAGGCCAGTAAGGTGGTGACCAAAAATACACATTAACTCCGAAAAGGAGAACCACGGTATCATTAGAGTTAAGTTTTAAACAGTTTGCTGCCATCCACTGTCCAACATGGAGAAGACAGTCATGAAACCGTGAGGCTGTGTCCGAGGGGTTGCTTGTCACAGATGCAATGATTTGGGTATCATCAGCATAGGAGATTGCTGAGAAGCCCAATGATCGTATCAATTGTGTTAGAGGGGCAACATAGATATTAAAAAGAGTAGGGCTCAGAGAGGAGCCCTGGGGAACCCCACAAGGAAGTGTGAAGTTGGATGATTTGAACTCAGATAGTGCAACAAATTGTTCTCGATCCGACAAAAACGACTCGACTAAAGCCAAAGCTCTCCCCTTTCTACCTATCGCCTCCAGACACTCCAGCAGTTTTTTGTGATTGACAAACTCTAACGCGGCAGAGAGGTCTAGCAGCACCAGTGCTTCGTTGCCACCAGCGTCGACTGTCTGCCTAACCTGTTCTGATCAGAGCCAGTGATCAGAGACAGTTCTGGGCTATGGTGCTTCCTGAAGCCATACTGGGTGGCATCCAGATATCCATGTTCCTCAATGTAATCTGAAATTACCGTATTCATGGCATTTTCGACCATTTTTGCGGGCAGTAGAAGCCTAGAAATAGGACGATAGTTGTTCGGATCGGCAAAGCCTAAATTAGGTTTTTTGGGGGGTTTTTTAAAGTGGAAGGATTGATGCTAACTTCCACTTGATGGGAAAAATGCCTGAGATAAATATTTGGTTAAAAATTGGTCGGTGGTGTGTGGCAAAAATTTCTGGCAAGACGTGGAAGATCTTGGGAGGACTCCAATCGAGAGGGGAGCCCAATTTGGTGGACAGCAGTAATTTTGTTACTTGATCAAGAGTCAGCGATGAAAAAAGTTAATGTAGGGGGGTTGGCAGCTTCTGTAATCGAGAGTGGAGCCTCTTTTGAAATGTCACCATTGGCCAGAGGGCACTGGGATGAGATTGGGCCCTGAGACGGGGCCACAGCAAAATTGCGGTAGACTGCCTTAACCTTGTCCTGAAAGAAGGTGGCTAAATTGTTACAGAAGTCTTGACTAGCATTTGTGTTTAAAGCCTCTGGGGGTTTAGCTAACTTCTTTATTGTGGCAAACAGTTCTTTGGATGAGTTTTTTGATGCTACAATGGCCACGGTGTAGTAGCGGGTTTTTTCACTAGAAATTAACTCTTTATAAGATAGCAAAGACTGTTTGTATACTTCCCTGTCACTAGTGTTATAGTGATGTCTCCATCTCCTCTCGAGATGGCGGCACTCTTGTTTTTGTCGCTTGAGTTGTTCTGAGAACCAAGGTTCAGAGGGTTTAGATCTGCGATTGGAATATATTTTTTCAGGTGCTAAAAGATCTATTGAGTGGTGGAGCCATTGCTCAAAGGTGGCTGCCGCTACGTTGGGATCGCTACTGAACTCCGGGGGTTCCTGGGTCAGGGATCTGTCCAAGGCTTCAGCCGTGATTAGGTTCCAAGGGTGGAACCGTTTAAGATTTATTATCGGACCACTCTCTGAACAAGGCCGCTGAAAGTTGAGGTTAAACATGACTGCTTTGTGATCAGACCATGTCAGCGGGATAGGAGATAGACACTGGAGGAAGTCATTAATAGAAAATACCCCATCCAGCAAATGACCTCCTGAGTGGGTGTTACCAATGATCCGTTGTGAGAGACCTAGGCTTTCCATAACATCTATAAGGTGGGCAGCATCCCTAACTCGAGGATCCTCTAGGTGTAAATTGAAGTCGCCCAAGAGAGTAAAATCATGCGACTGAGAGATAACATCCAATGACTCTCATGGAGTCTAGAAATTCTGCCCTGGGACCCGGCAGATTAGTGAGCAATTAAATGAATGTTGATTGTTGATTAAAATCTTAAAGGACGGGGATTCTAAGATTGCAGTATTATTTTGACTTAAGAAAACCCTTTCTAACTGCTCCGATATATTTCAGCAATACCGCCACCCCTTTTACCTACCCGGTCTTGCCTACCGATGGCCTACCCTGTCGGGACAGCTATAGCTAGATCTGGGCCTGATGAGTCGTCTGCCCAGGTCTCCGTTTCAAATGCTATGTCGATAACTTGTACGTCCAAGAAGTCGGCGAACTCAGGCGCATGCTTACTTAAAGAGAGGGCATTAATTAGAATACAGCGGACTGACTCTGTTGAGGGTCGTGCCATTATTTCAGGAGCTGAGCTGGCTGACCGCTTATTTGACTGAGTTCCAGAGGCAAAGTTTACAGTTGGGACAGTGGGTCAAGACAGGAGAAGCATCTAGGCAAAGGTCCTGAGCAATACTTACTCGCAGTATTCCACTAGAGCAACGGGTTCCTAGACTAAGTCCTCCTACTACTGGGCTGGGGATGAAAACCGGCAGCATGGCTGGCGCTGAGCGCAGCCTGGGTGCAGACGGGCTTACCTTTGACATGCCTTCGGCGCACCAGCGGCGCACCAGCAGCGCGGACGCGAAGTGTCCATGAATAAGTGCCCTCTAAAGGAGGGGGGCGTGTCCAGCCTCAGCACCGGAGCGCAAAAGATTAAAATAAGTGGAGAAAGTAAATGTTTTTTTTTTTTTTAACTGGGGCCAAGCAACTCCTGCAGCACCCACAGGCTCCCCTCTGGGATGTTGCTACTGGTAACTGAAAATTGATAAATTAAAAATGAGAAAGAACGCATAAAATAAATTAAAACAGGTTGGTGGTACCATACAGCAATGGCGCCCACCCTATCGGGAGCCAGGCACCTCCCAAACAGGAAATACAAGGAAACAAAAGTCGTGTCCATGCTCTAGCATGCTCAGGATGCGTGGTTAAAGCAGTGTGTGGTCTAGTTGCTGGCTGGCAAGAGCAGGAAGTAGCCAAGCAGCAGGAAGGATTGGTAGAGAGGACGCGACGTGGCGAGTTAAGTGGGGCTGGGGCCGGGTTTTGGGGGATAGTTTGTATGGTTGGGGGGGGCTCGGGGGATTCGGGGTAGTTTTTAGGGCTGGTGGGGTTCGGGGTAGTTTTCACAGCAGAAGGGTTCGGCATTTGTCAGGGCAGGGGGTGTTCGGGGTAGTTTTCACAGCTGGGGGGTAGTCTTCAGGGCTGGGGGGATGGAGTTGTTTTTTAGGAGGGAGGGGGTAGTTTTAGGGCTCAGGGCGGGGGCTTGGGGGCAGTTTTAGGGCTCAGGGCGGGGGGCATGGATCGTAATACTTTTTAGGGCTTAGGGGGGCAGTGTCATTTTTAGGGCTCAGGAGGGGTCGGGTAGTTTTTAGGGATTAGGGGAGGGCAGGGTCGTTTAGGGCTTCGGGTAGGGCGGGGTAGTTCTTAGGACTGGAGGCAAGGAAATTTCTAGGGCTTGGGGGGGGGGTTGGTTTTCAGGAGGGAGGGGGTAGTTTTAGGACTCGGGTGGGGGCAAGGTCGGGGGTTAAGACTTACCTGTCAAGTTTTAACCACAGATATGTGTTTACCATAAATGCCTTAACAAAGGATAAGTTGTTGTAAAGGCATGTGTGGTAAAGGCATATTCGTGGTTAAGACTTGTGTGGTAGAGACTGCATGGAACTGGCATGCGTGGTAAAAGCATGCGTGGTTCCATCACACAATCGCTTTATAGCGCTGTATGGATTGTCCCGTCTTGTGGCCCAAGGCAGCACAAGGGATCCAGGGACTGTTTATATAACTATGGTGAAAACTGTCTAAACTGGATAAAGCAGATTCTAATATTCCAAGTAGGGCAACAGATGTTCAATAACAACCCAAAAGAGAAGCCTGTCGGGGTAAGGGAACTTGGAAAGAGGCATTATATATTACATTCTTTAAGAGAGGAGTAATTACACTTTTCCACGGTTTTTGGGAACTGATGTATGCAATTACAGATATTCTTTAACATGGGCTTTGAAATAGGTACATCTTCTAAGGTTAGCCAAGAAATTCTTTACTTTCTTTGAATATTTCCTAATTACATTAAGAGCTGAAAAAAATTAATTCTGAGACGTGGGGAAATCCAAACAAAATGCAGTATTGACTAATAAATTGAATAATCATGACAGATACAAAAAAATATTTGATTGTTAAACCTTTTGAAGACTAACATGTTTCATACCCCAATGCAGATTTTATAACAACAACAAAGATACTCAAAACCACAGAATGTGCCCAGACCAGATGAACAAAAATATGCATTTCATCTACGAAATACTTTGGCTAAAAATCCAGCTTACTCTATTTCTCTCAAGTACCTGTTTGGGCTCCATGGTATGGGAGGTGTCAACGTCAGATCTGGAAAGAGGATGCTGTTCTCTTTTATTCTGTCCAAGGCATAATGCATTTCACAGAGAGGTAAGCGGTTAAGCTGAAACTGAAGTTCCACCTGCATTTAAAAAATGTAAAAATAAGGCTGTGTCCCCTCAAATATTTACATGCTGCATGCTTATGACAATGTTCTCAAATTATCTTCCAAGAATACTCCAAGCCACGTTTTGGAGCCATATTCCTGTACCATATGCCTACTGTTTGCCAAGGTGGTCACTGTGGTCTAATCAATCTACAGCAGTTAGCTGTGACAGGGATGAATACATCTAGACTGGGGTGTATTTTATGAATACAAAAAAAGACAGGAATTATTCTTAATCTTAAGCCTGTTTATAGCATGATAACTTTTATACAGAGCTGGTGGATCATTTGGTAGTAGTGTGTTTTACATAGGAAATTATAGTTTAAAAAAAAAAAAAGTAAAACCAAATTACTAATAATATGATATTTATTAATAACAAGAATGTATGATATTCTTCCGTACTTTCACAGCAGGAAAATTCCTTTTTTCCTGTTGACTCAAGACACCAACATATGTTTAGGAACAATTAATTTCACCTCCCTTACCCAGTGTAGAAGCATCATTTTTAGAATACAAACTGCAACACCACTGCACAGCTATAAATCTGGAAATGCATTGCTCATGACCTCACATGTAACAAACCACAAATTACTTAAACGATATTACTGGCTACATTATATAGTATAACACCAATGACATGAACAACATCAAGAAAGTTGCTCAGCACCCACAACTCTATGTGCAGGGCATGGGCTGCGACTTCAGTGAGCATAAGTAATGGCCTTTGGCCAGACTATGCGTTCAACTCCCACACACCAATGGCACATGGGCACCAGCATCAGCTGTGCCACGCAAGCTCTGGGCATGGCTAGGCCTTGCATTCAACACATGTTTCCCCAGAACCCACAGGGTTCAACCTCTGGCTACTTCCACTTCACAGCAGGCGCAAGACTTGGTCTTTAAGCCAGACACTACACTCACACCTTCTCTAAAGCTTGCTGAATGCAGGACCTTGCTATGTAGGTAGGCATGCATGTTTGTGGTATGCATAGTACAAAACTAGATTAAAGAACTTTTACTCGGTCCTGAGCTCATGCCTAAGTTGCCATAGCCCACTTGCATGGTTTTGTATGCTGCTCAGAGGGCACCTGGCCTGCAGTTTGGGCTGGTCTGCTCCTAGGGGAAGAAGCCTGATGTGCAAAAGGGTGTTCTTGTGTGAAGTGATACAGTGGGCACAGAAACAATAGACTTGAATGTGTTCCAGAGTAAGTACGAAGAACAAGTTACTTATCTTCAATAACGTCTTATATGGTAGAAACTATCCAGCCGTAGATTCCTTACCTTAGAATTATCACCAGGTATCAGACTGGATCCAGAATATTTTTGGCAGCAGTATCCCCTGTACGCCGGTAGCTCCACGTGCGGTAGGTGTAGTCCGCTCCAAATGTGATGTGCATCGGTGCCTTAGAGGGCAACACCTCGGCACGGTGACGTCAGTTTCTTTTCACGACTTTCCATGTCAGGAGCGTGGAGCTATGAAGAACATTTACCACTGGTGTCAAAAACTAGGGCCCTGAAAGGAGAAAGCCATATCTCTAGAAAAGAGTTTAAAGAGTCGGGAGGATGGGTGGGTCGGGAAGGAATCTGAGGCTAGATAGAGTCTCTACCAGGTAAGGCGTTACCGAAGGTAAGTAACTTGTCCACCTGATATAGACTTCTAGCCGCAGATTCCTTACCTTAGAATAGATACCCAAGGAATACCTCCCTGCAGGTGCGTCTGCGAAATACTTTTGTACCAAAAAGTCCTGCTGGACGGAATGGGCAAAGTGCCCATCCTAACGGAACAGACTGTCCAGGCAGTAGTGTTTGTGAACATGTGCAAGGAAGCCCACATTGCTGCCTGGCAGATGCCCAGGACTGGGACTCCACGTGCTAACGCAATGGTCGCAGTCTTGGCTCCGGTGGAATGAGCATGCAAAACCTCAGGGGGTTGCTTCTTGGCCAATGAGTAGCAGATTTTAAAGAAGAGGATGATCCATTGTGAGATTATCCGTTTCTGCACAGCCTTTCCCTTCTTTGCTACAACATAACCCATGAAGAGTAGGTTCTCCACACAGAATTCTTTTGTGTGGTCAAGGTAGAACGACAGTGCTCTTTTTGAGTCTTGTCAGTGAAGTTGTGCCTCTTCCTTAGAGGAATGTAGTGGAGTGTAAACAAGTAGGCAGAGTGATGAACTGGCCTATATGAAAGAGAACCTTTGGTAGAAAGCATGCTCTGGTTCACAGAACCAACTTGTCTGGGTAGATGTTCAGGTATGGATGCTTGGATGACAAAGCCTTAAGCTCACTGACCCTCCGGGCAGATGTCATTGCCACCAGGAAGGCAGTCTAGATGGTAAGGCGCCTGACAGGACAGTTGTGCAAGGTCTCAAAGCGAGCACACATCAGGAAAGTCAGGATGAGATTAAGGTCCCACTGAGGCATGATAAAGGAAGAAGGAGGTAACATGTTGCAGACCTTTTAAGAACCTATGTACAATAGGGGATTTGAAGAGGGATGGCTGGTCAGACAACCGCAGAAAGGCTGAGATAGCAGAAAGATTACCCTCTAAGGTGCCCAAAGCATAGCACTGCAGGGCAAGAAAAGAATAAAGATAAGAACCTGAGAAAGGGGAGCAGAAAGAGGGTCAACTTGCTTTTCTGCACACCATGCCACAAACTTGCCGGCAGGTGTATATCTTTATGGTGGAGGGACGCCTGGCTCACAGAATAACATTGCAGACTTAGGGCGGAAGTTCGAAGGCTGTTAACTATCGTAGTTCAATCTCCAAAAAAGAAGGCATAGAGTTGACAGGTTCGGGTGGAGAACCCTCCACTGCTGCTGTGACATAAGATCCTCTTGAAAGGGCAGCCTGATCGGAAGACCGATGGCCATGCTTAACAGCTCGGGATACAAAATTCTCTGAGCCCACTCCAGAGCCACAAGGATGACTTGGACCTGGTCGTTCCTGATCTTCTTGAGAACTCTGAGCAGGAGTGTATGGTGGAAAGGTGAATAGGAGGCAAGATCCACCTGAAAGGAAAAGCATCCCCAAATGAGAGCCGCCTTGGAAACTCCTGCGCGCAGAACTGCGGACATTGCGCGTTCTCGGCGGAGGTAAACCGATCTGACCAAGGCTCTCCCCACTTCTGAAAGAGACCTTGCACCACCTCCAGATGGTGACGCCATTCGTGATCCACGAGGCATCATCGGCTGAGTTCGTCTGCCCTTGCGTTCAGAGAGCCCAACAGGTATTTAACCACCAGGGAAATACCCTGACATTCGAGCCATGTCCAGAGATGCAGGGCTTCTTGACAAAGGGTCCACAACCCCACCTAACCCAGTTTGTGGCAGTACCACATGGCATGTGGTGTTGTCCGTGAACACCTGCACTAGCTTTTCCTTGATAAAGGGCAGGAAAGCTTTCAATGCCAGCCAGATCACCCAGAGCTCCAGATGGTTGATGTGGAGTCCTGATTCAGCCAGACACCAGAGGCCTCTTATCTCCACCTTACCTAGATGGCTACACCAGCCCAGGAGTGACGCATCTGTCACCACTGTCCAATCTGGTTGGGGAAGAGAGAGGGGTCTACCGCTGACCCAATCTCAGTTCGTTAACCACCACTACAGATCTCTTACAGTTCCCTACGTATTCTGGACCATGTCGAAGATATTTCCCAGATGCTGTGCCCACTGTAACTTCAGGTCCCACTGCAGATCCAACATATGCCAGCAGGCAAGTGTCACCAGCAGGATGCAGGAGACCATGAGGCCCAGCAGCCTCAGAGTCAGTCTCACCGAAATCCAGGATAGAAGCTAAAAACATCGGTATCATAGCCTGAATATCCTGAACACACCGTTCAGCAGGTTAAGCCCGAAACTGCATCGAGTCCAGAACAGCTCAGATGAAAGGGAGCGCCTGAGAGGGAGTCCGGTGTGACTTTAGAATGTTGATGGTGAACCCCAGCAAATGCAGGAGGTCCACAGTAGTCTGGAGGTGGGAGACGACAGCCTGGGGCAAGTCTGCCTTCAACAGCCAGTCTTCTAGGTAGGGGAAGACTGGCACCCCTGATCTCCGCAGATGAGCTGCAACCACCGCTATCACCTTGGTGAACATCTGAGGGGCGCTGGTAAGGCCAAAAGGGAAAATAGCAAACTGAAAGTGCTTGTGGCCCACCATGAACCACAGGTTACACCTGAGGCAGCAAGGATGGAATGCAGAAGTATGTGTCCTGCAAGCCCAACGCCACTATTTAGTCTCCCGGGTCCAGGGCAGACTTGAGCGAGCGTGAGCATTTTGTACTTCTTGAGGAAAAAACAGAGGGCAGATCTAGTATAGGAAGAAGGCCTCCATTCTTCTTGGGCACCAGAAAGTAACGGGATTAGCGAACCACAACCTACTTCTGGGGTTGGCACCCTCTCTATGGCTCCCCTGGCCAAAAGAGCAGTCACTTCCTGGTGGAGCAAAGAAAAATGGTCCTCCATCAACATGTTGCAAGCAGGTGGCATGGCTGGAGAGGTAGTCTTGAAGGGGAGGGAGTAGCCCCTCCAGACAATCTGCAGAACCCATTTGTGTGATGTTATAGACCACCAGTGGGGCAGGTGATGCCAGATCCTACCACCGACTGGGTGCTCATAATGGTATGGGGCAGACTATAAGGGTTTTGAGGCTGCCGGGGGTGGTGGACTGGCCCGACCTCTGGCTGCCTGACCCACGAAGTCTGTGTCTACCGCGTCCTCGGCCACGCAGAGGCTGGGAAGCTTGTATGCCACAGTGGCTGGGCGGGTATAGACACGGCTGGAAGCCCCTTCCGTGGCCGCAAAAAGGAGCAAAAGGCAGATTGGGGGTGGCGAGGGGGCATAGAAAGTCCCAAGGACCTTTCCATAGTCCTGCTGTCCTTAAAGCGCTCCAGCACTAAATCCGCCTCGTCTCCTTAGAGACGGGAGCCATCAAAGGGCATTTCCATAAGCGATGCTTGGACATCCCCAGAAAAAACAGTTGTCCTCAGCCAGGCGTGCACCTTAAAGTCACTGTCGATTAAACCGCTCTGCCCAGCAAGTCGGTGGTATCCAGTCTACATCAAATGGTGAACTGAGCTGAATCTCTCCCGTCAGCAACAGTCTGGGAGAGGACGGTCTGGACCTTCTCTGGGATCATCGGCAGCACCTGCGCAACAGTATTTGCTAGAGCGTGGGTGCAGCGGCCCAAAAGGCATGTGGTGTTCACTGACCCCAGTGCCAGGCTGGTGGAAGAAAACATCTTCTTCCCTAAGGTATCCAGCCTTTTCGATTCCCTATTCGAGGGTGCGGTAGGGAACGCGCCATGGGAGGTGGAGGCTTGAACCAAGAAGCTCTCTGGGGTAGGGTGTTGCATGAGGACGTTGGGGTCTACTGAAGAATGGCGGTGGCGGCGGGCAACTGTACTGTTCACAGGAACCCCTGTGCTGGGCTTGGACCAGGCCCCAATCAGGACGTCTTTAAGGGCTTCATTACAAAGGAGAAATGGTTTTGAGAAGGACACTTCTGGCTGAAGCACCTCCCTCAAGACGTTCGTCTTGACTGCCACAGAGGGTAGGCTAAGGTCCAGGACCTCAGTTGCCCTTCTCACCACCATTGCAAATGAAGCTCTCTCCACGGTAAGGGAAGGCAGCATGCCAGTACCTGGAGAGGTGTCCAGTCCGCTGGCTTCTGCCAAATCCTCACAGCTGTCCACGTTTTGGTCAAAGGGCTGGTATTCTTCAGGATGCAGTGACCCTTCCCAGTGCTTCCAGAGTCCTAGCCCATAGGAATAAGGCTCAGGTACTGGCATGGCTCCAGTCGCCGCCAGACAGACGACAGCCATCCGGCTCCGTGTCTGAGTCTGGGATCAGAATGGGGATAGCGCTGCCAGCGGCAGGAGCGTAAGCATCGGGGCTGGCATCAGGGAAGGTAGAGTTGGTACGACCGGCACTGGTCCAGATCCATCTGTGGATCCAAAGGCCCGACCGGCACCAGGGCTGGAGATGTCAGGATACAGTAAGGACCCCTCCCAAACCTGCAGGGCCCAAAGGTGGGCCAGCAGGAGCAGCCCATGCTTCATAAAACTTGTGAAGTTGAGTCGGGGGGGGGCGGGTTCGGTCACTCTGCAGCCCGGTAACTCGTGGAAGTGCAGAACCGACCTAGGCCTGGCTCAACCGCAGAGCCGGCCTCGAATGGCAACACTCCCTTGTCAGCCGACGGATGAGGTGAAGTCGAAGACCTCTTCAACTTCTTGCTCCTCTTTTTGCAATGGGGCTTGCCTAAGTGAACCGACAAGTTTGAGTACAATGAAGATTTTGGCCTCAGCAACCATCCCTCCTGAAGAGTTGAATAGAGCGGAGGGAAAATACCAAGCTCAGTAGCTTGGAGTATCAAACTTTCCGACCCCAGGTCAGGGCTATTCATGACATTCCTCAAAACTCGGTAAAAGCAGCAAAACAGGTAGAAATGTGTACAAAAGAATAAAACCCCACAGGAAGTGGAACAAGCCTGCCAAGGAGCAGCAAGGTAGGAACTCAAGTGTGCAAATGCTGGAACACTGAACATTCTCAACGATGGCGAGAAGGTCTACCCACCTCACTGGGTGAAAACACACTGAACTACAACCAAATGTACATGCCACTTGTGGTTGACCAGACTGAGTCTGCTTGCTCTTTTGTTGGCAAAGTCAACCTGGAGGTGCAGCCACCATCAGTCTCAGAGCTTGCTGGAACAGTACCCTTGGCCACATGCCACCGTACTACCTGCAGTACCACAAGGTGATCATGTTGTCCATCAGGGCCTGGACAAGCTTGATGGAAGGCAAGAAGGACCTTAAGGCCAACTAAATGGCACCCAAGTCCAGGAGACTGATATGGTACCTCTTCTCCACTTAAGGCAAGAGGTCCTTGATCTTCATCTCTCCCAAGTGCCTCCCTCAAACTCAGAGACAAAGCATTTGTCTGCTCCAGTTAGGATAAGAAGAATGGAATGTTGCATGTCACATCTGCATCATTCAGAAGCAACTAAAGGTCCCACCTGGGGGTCTAGCTAAATGTTCCGAAACAGAGATGTTGTCCAAGAGACATCCCCAGTACTGAGCCCACTGAAATTGGGGCTTCCACTGCAGAGCGCACCTGTGCCAGTAGCAGGAAGCACGTGGCCATTAGAATACAAAGTTTCAGAACAACCAACACCCCAGGAATAATCCTGAAACATCAGGTTCATATCCTGAATGTGAAATACTTGCTGCAAGTACAGAAGTTTTTTTTTTTCTCATTACATCCAGGACAAAGTCTATAAAGGGAATCCTCCACACAAGGTGAAGATGGAATTTCAGCTTGTTGACTAAGAAACCCAGTGAGGACAGAAGGGAGGCAATCGTCTGCAGCTGGTCCACGAATGACTGATGTGAATCCACCTTCAAAAGCCAGTAAGCTAGGTGTGGGAATACCAGTAACCTTGACGTGGAAAGATGAGCGGAGACCACCATCATCACCTTCATAAAGACCCAAGTGGTCAAAGGGGGGCCGAAGGGCAGGAAGAGTTAACTCAGTTTTCCAACCCTACAACAAAGCAGAAGAGCCTGTTTTTGACTGCAGGATAGGTACATGAAAGTACAATTCCAAGGACACCATTCAATTACAGGTTTAGGACAGAGAACACCAGGCCAGAGTTAACTTGAATTTAGCCTGAATCCACCATCTTTCTTGGGCACCAAGAATTATTGGAAGTAGCACTTCTTACCAGCAATAATTCAAAATTTGATAAGGAGAGAGGCAGGATCTGCTGTGGTCTAAGCAATAGCAGGAGAGACTTAAAATGAACTTAAGATACTTAAAATGAAAGGCTTAGCAATGTTGAAGAACCTGCAGGATCCGCTATCGTAACTGCACGCCGCC
Source organism: Calotriton arnoldi (assembly GCA_963921515.1). Taxonomy (NCBI): domain Eukaryota; kingdom Metazoa; phylum Chordata; class Amphibia; order Caudata; family Salamandridae; genus Calotriton; species Calotriton arnoldi. The sequence goes on from CAWUFW010003448.1 coordinate 1,119,854, forward strand.
CAGGCAGAAAAAAATGTATTCTGCCCCCAACAGTCGCTGCACGTGACGAAAAAGGGGAGGAACAACGCTGCTGAGGATCATGGCCTCTATCACCACCATGTCCCATTGAGCTGTTGAACAGGCTGAGATGACTGCCACTTGCATGAAGGAAGGTGTAACTGGTAAAACGGATGGGCCGGAGACAGCAAGCCCAAGGAGCAGGCCACAGCACGGCTGCCTTTGAACCGCTGAGTCTGCCTCGTCAGGCTGCACATCCCTAGAAATGCCTGTAGCGTGCATCCAGGCATGACACCAAGTCACCACATTGGTGCCCATAGCATGGCTAAAGCAGTCTGTGTTGTTCAGATCGGCCACAAAACGTATTTGGCTACATCCTGTCCACTGTGGACTGTGAGTGAGGACATTTCAAAGCTACTCAGACAGAATGAGCACGCTATCTTGCAGAGGCTTAAGTTGATCTCCCCAACAAACAGCTTTGAGAGACTTCAAAGCCAAACTGGCTGATGAGAAGACTATCTAACTAAGTGAGTCAATCTGCTCTGATTCTCTGCTATGTGGGGAAAATGGGAAAGCACTCAGTTTCCCCTATCTGGCAGAAGCCTCAAATACTAGGCTCCATGTAGTGGGGCGCTGCGTCAAACTGGCCAAATTAACCGGAGCAGGTCTAGTGCACCTAGCAATGGGCAAGCTCAATGATGACCTTGGACATGGTTTCAACCATGCTTATGTCAAAGCCTCCATCAGGGACTTTGCGATGAACAGCAGCAGAGTCTTGAAATCAGGCTCAAAGAGCCTGGTTTCAAGCTCTCTGTAATCAGTTCTCTTTGGTTTCAACAGTTAGTAACTATAGTTCCAACACCTCTGTGGCTCTAAGGACCACAAAGGTGCATTCTTCAACAGAGAGCACAAAGGCAGAGTCCAATTCCATTTCAGGTGAAGTATCAAGGCCCCTACCATTCTGAAGGTCTAGGTACAGACCAATGTCAGTCCAATGAGAGGGTAGTAAAATGTTGGCCTCCTTCACATAATACTCAACATGAGGAACATTCAAAGGCAAGCCTTGTATCACATCTGAATTGAACCCAAACATTGCCTCAAGCCATTAAAAATACCAGTGTTGAGGCAAAGGCACTGCTGGAGAATTTTCTTAAACCAAGGTCTGTGCATAAGTGCGCTCATAACGAGACATTTGCGGAGAAACAGCCACACTCCGCTCTGGATCCTAAACTGGCATTGGAACCTCTGGGGTCAAGACAATCAATGAATCTGCATTGCCTTCAGGAAAGGTGTGGAGATGTGGCCTGCTGCCAGCATGGAGCTGGATGGAGGCCAAACTGGCCAGTTGATTGCGGGGCAGGTCCCGCTAGCAATCTGATGTTGGGGCCTAGTAGATTCATGGAGCTCGAAGTCACTACTGAGCGAAGCACAATTATCAAAAAAACTGCAGCATTGCCTACTTGAAGGCCTCTACTTGTGGATTTTGAGAATGGCCCAAGAAATTCAGTGCACATCGACTACAGATGGAGGAGTCGAGAACATAGGGTCGGAGTTGGACGACTGATGCCAAGTCAGGACCTTAGGATTCCAACTATTCAATCTCTCTCTGAAGGGGAAGGGTAAGGACTCACGGTTTGACTTCTTAGCATTGCACACACGCTTGGCTTTCGTCTTCATGACTTATCAGAGGACAGGAACCTGGACTGAGGACAGGAACCTGGACTGAGGACAGGAACCTGGACTGAGGACAGGAACCTGGACTGAGGACAGGAACCTGGACTGAGGACAGGAACCTGGACTGAGGACAGGAACCTGGACTGAGGACAGGAACCTGGACTGAGGACAGGAACCTGGACTGAGGACAGGAACTTGGACTGAGGACAGGAACCTGGACTAAATACAGGAACCTGGACTAAATACAGGAACCTGGACTAAATACAGGAACCTGGACTAAATACAGGAACCTGGACTAAATACAGGAACCTGGACTAAATACAGGAACCTGGACTAAATACAGGAACCTGGACTAAATACAGGAACCTGGACTCAGTCCAGGACTCAGATCGTGAGCCCTGCCTCTTCTGTTCTTATGTCAAAACCCTTTCAGAGGGCCAAGGGGAAAGCAGGGGTTACAGGGCCCAACGAACAAGTTACTTACCTTCGGTAACGATATATCTGTAAGACACATAGATTAGTTATAGATTCCTTACCTTTAGAATTAACCCCAGGCGTCAGACTGGATCCGGAGAATTTTTTTCGTCAGCAGTGCCCCTGCGCGTCGAAAGGTGGCGTTGGTTGGCTCCACGTTCGTCGTTGGCGTCGTGGTCGCCGGAATGACTTTGCGTTAGCTACTTAGACGCTGCCTTCGCACGCTGACGTCAGTTCTTTTACACAACATGCAAGACACTGACCACTGGTGCACAAAACTAGGGCCCTGAAAAGAGATTCCCTGACCCAGAAGTCAGTTTGCAGAGCGGGAGGATGGGTGGGGCGGTAAGGAATCTATAAATAATCTATGTCTCTTACAGATATATTGTTACCGAAGGTAAGTAACTTGTTCATCTGAAAGAGACAATTAGTTATAGATTCCTTACCTTTAGAATAGATACCCCAGCAATAGCAACCCTGGAGGTGGGTCTGCGAACCAAGTTCACAACAAAAAATACTGGAGAACAGATCGGCCAAAGAAGCCGTCTCTCCGGACCTGGCTGTCCAGGCAGTAGTGTTTTGAGAACGGGTGCAGAGATGCCCACATAGCTGCCTGACAGATGTCATTGAGGGGGACTCCCCATCCCAAAGCAGTGCTAGCTGCAGTCGCCCTGGTGGAATGGGCGCGCAATCCCACTGGAGGCTCCTTCTTTGCCAAAGAGTAGCAAGCTTTAATGCACAAAACGACCCACCTAGAGATAGTTCGTTTGTGCACGCCCCGACCTTTTTTGGCGCCCACGTAGCCAACAAAGAGCTTGTCATCCACCCGGAAATGCTTGGTGCGATCCAAATAAAAGGAAAGCGCATGTTTTGGATCCAGACGGTGGAGCCGCTCTTCCTCCTTAGAAGGATGCCGAGGCGGAAAGAAGGTGGGCAAAGTGATGGTTTGACCAATATGGAAAGAAGTAACCACTTTAGGAAGAAAAGAGGGTCTAGTTCGAAGGACAACCTTGTCCAGGTGAACCGCCAGAAACAGAGGTTTCGAAGAAAGAGCCTGGAGTTCACTCACTCTGCGAGCAGAAGTGATGGCAACCAGAAAGGCAGTCTTTAAAGTGAGAAGTCTGAGATGACAGTTAAGTAGCAGCTCAAAGGGAGAGCACATAAGATAAGTAAGAACCAAGTTCAAGTCCCACTGAGGCATTACGAAGGGAACAGGAGGAAAAAGATGAGCAATGCCCTTAAGAAAACGATTTACAACAGGGGACTTGAAAAGAGAAGGCTGATCAGGAAGCCTAAGAAAAGCTGAAATGGCTGAGCGATAGCGCTTAAGTGTGCCCAAAGCAGAGCCCTGCTGGGCCAAAGAAAGGAGGAACAAGAGAACCTCAGAAAGAGGGGCAGAAAGGGGATCCACAGCCTTTGCTGCGCACCATGCCTCAAATTTGTTCCATCTGCAGGCGTATACCGCCTTAGTGGAGGGACGCCTGGCTGCCAAGATAACATCACAGACTTCGGGAGGAAGGTTGAAGGCTGTCAACTGTCACCGCTCAATCTCCACGCAAGGAGGTGGAGGATGGACAGGTTCGGGTGGAGGACCGTCCGCTGCGGCTTCGACAGAAGATCCTCCCGAAGAGGCAGTCTGATCGGAGGATCGATGGCCATGTGTAACAGCTCAGGATACCAGACTCTTCGTGCCCAATCCGGAGCCACAAGAAGGACTTGGGCCCGGTCGCGCTTGATCTTCTTCAGCACTCTGGGCAGAAGTGGTATAGGCGGAAAGGCGACCGCAACTCCACTCGCGACGAAAAGCGTCGCCTAGCGAGTGCCGCCTTGGAAATTCCAACGTGCAGAATTGCTGACATTGCGCGTTCTCTTCGGGGGTCGAATAGATCTAACCAAGGGTCTCCTCACTGCTGAAAAGACCTTGCACCACCTCCGAATGAAGACACCATTCGTGATGCATCTGCGGCTGAGTTCGTCCGCCCTGGCGTTCAGTGAACCTGACAGGTGTTGAACCACCAGGGATATACCCTGATGTTCCAGCCATGTCCAGAGACAGAGAGCTTCTTGACATAGGGTCCATGACCCCACCCCGCCCTGTTTGTTGCAGTACCACATGGTGGTGGTGTTGTCCGTGAACACCTGCACTACTCTTCCCCAGACAGAAGGAAGGAATGCTTTCAGCGCAAGACGGATGGCCTGGAGCTCCAGAAGGTTGATGTGGAGCCCGGACTCTGCCGGAGACCAGAGACCTCTGATCTCCGCCTCTCCCATGTGGCAGCCCCACCCTAGAATTGATGCATCCGTCACCACTGTGAACTCCGGTTGGGGAAGGGAGAGGGATCAGCCGTTGACCCAATCCTGGTTCGTTAGCCACCACTGCAATTGACGTGCAGTGCCCTCCGAGATCTGAACACAATCTGACACATTCCCCTGATTTTGTGCCCACTGGAACTTCAGGTTCCACTGCAGAGCCTGCATATGCCACCTGGCATGATCTACCAGCAGGATGCAGGAGGCCATGAGGCCATGAGGCCCAGCAGCCTCAGGGTCATTCTGACCGAAACCCGGGATAGAGGCTGAAGGATCGGAATCATAGCCCAAATATCCTGGACTCGCTGCTCGGGAGGATAAGCCCGAAACTGCGTCGTGTCCAGAACCGCTCCGATGAAAAGGAGCTTCTGAGAGGGAGTCAGGTATGACTTCGGCATGTTGATAGTGAACCCCAGCGAATGCAGGAGGTCCGCCGTAGTCTGGAGGTGGGAGACGACTGCCTGGGGCGAGCCCGCCTTCAACAGCCAGTCATCGAGATAGGGGGAAGACTGGAACCCCTGATCTGCGCAGATGAGCTGCGACCACCGCCATCACGGTCGTGAACACCCGAGGGGCGCTGGTAAGGCCAAAGGGGAGCACGGTAAACAAAGTGTTCGTGGCCTACCGTGAACCGCAGGTAACGCCGGTGGGCCGGCTGGATGGGAATGTGAAAGTAAGCGTCCTGCAAGTCCAACGCTACCATCCAGTCTCAAGGGTCGAGGGCAGACAGGACCGGACCTAGCATCAACATTTTGAACTTCTCCTTCCAGAGGAAGTGGCTGACGTTCCTAAGATCCAAGATAGGACGCAGGCCATTGTCCTTCTTGGGCACCAGAAAGTAGTGGGAATAGCAACCACGACCTACTTCTGGGGCAGGAACTCGCTCAATGGCTCCCTTGGACAAGAGAGCCGTAACTTCCTGTTGGAGAAGGGCCAGATGATCCTCCGACATGCGATGGTACTGAGGTGGCATGGCTGGGGGGAGTAGTCTCGAAGGGGAGGGAGTAGCCCCTTCGGACTAGCTGCAAAACCCACCTGTCCGACGTGATGGTGCGCCAGTGGGGGAGGTGATGGTAAATTCTGCCGCCCACTGGCGATTGGTGGCCCTGAAAGGTCGGACTAGGAGGGTTTGGAGGCAGCTGCAGAGGGGGCACTGGTGGACTGACCTGCTCGCTGGCCCCCAGACCCACGACGGTGGGTCCCACGTCCCCGGCCGCGCAGGGGCTGACCAGCTTGCGCCGGCCTGTGGCTCTGAGTGGAACATGGCGGGCCACCCCTTCCGTAGCCACGAAAGGGTCGAAAAACAGACTGCGCCAGGCGGGTGGTGGAGAGGCCCAAGGACTTGCCCGTAGCCCGAGAGTCCTTGAAGCGCTCTAGCGCGTTGTCTGCTGTGTCGCCGAACAGGCGACGGCCATCAAAGGGCATGTCCATCAGGGTAGCCTGGAGCCCCCAGGAAAAGCCAGTCGACCTCAGCCAGGCCTAGCGTCGAAGGGCTACCAACGTTTAAATCGCTCTGCCTAGCGAGTCGGCGGGGTCCAGTCCACATCGTATGGTAAACTTGGCTGCGTCTCTCCCTTCGGCAACTGCACAGGAAAACACGGCCCGGGCCTCCTCCGGGCACTGGGGCAGCACCTGTGCTACCGTATCCCACACAGAGGGGGCCCAACAGACATGCGGTGTTTACCGACCGCAGTCCCAAGCTGGAGGAAGAAAACATCTTCTTCCCAAGATGGTCCAGCTTTTTGGATTCCCTATCAGGTGGAGCGTTAGGGTATGTGCCTTTGGACGTCGAGGCTTGGACCACCAAGCTCTCAGGGGTGGGGTATTGGGAGAGGAAAGTGGGATCGCCCGGAGCTGGGCAGTGGCGTCAGGGAATCATCCTATCCACAGGAGCCCCTGTGTTGGGCCCGGACCAGGTGCCCAAAAGGATGTCAGTTAGGGCTTCATTGAACAGCAGCAGGGGCTCCGAAGAGCTCGCTGCCGGTTGAAGCACCTCCGTCAGGAGGTTAGTCCTGTCTGGAACCATAGGTAGCTTAAGGTTGAGAACCTCGGCCGCCCTACGCAACACCACTGCGTAAGAAGCTCCCTCCTCCGTAGCCATGGTAGGAGGAGACAACATACCAAGGTCTGGGGAGGGATCCAGACCACTGGCTTCCCCCAACTCCTCTCTCCAGTCCGATTCATCCAACTGGTCAGTTAAAGGGTCTCCAGACCCCTCCCAGTCCTCCTCACCCTCCTCTGGTTGCCAATCTGGCCTGAGAGGAACACCATAGTAGAACAGAACAAAAGTCCCCTTCGGCGCCGGATCCGGCGTCGGTCCGGCTCCGTGTCCAAGTCAGGGTGGAGGCCGGGGTCGACGCCGGTTGGGGACACAACCGGCATCGGCTGCGGGCGTGGTGCCGGTGGAATCAACGCCGGGGGAGGTGTTATCAGGTCGACCGGTGCCGATCCGGATCCAGGCCTGGATCCATGGGGACCCTGCGGTGCCGAGGCCGAAGCTGCCGTCAAAGGTCCAGGGCCCCCAGCTGAGTCCGCGGGCCCCAAGGTGCACCAGCGGAGTCGGGCTGCCCAAAGATGGCATGCATCGCTTCGTAAAAGCTTCGAAGCTGGGCAGGGGTCGCTCCGGGTGCCAGAAAGGAGGGAAACTCTGAGCCGACCCTTCGCATCCCTTGTCGCGTCGGCCGACGGACGGGGAGAAGTCAAAGAGCGACGATGCTTCCTCAACTTCTTCTTGTGCTTCGACTTACCTGAGGAGTGCGAAGACTTTGAGGACGAGTGGTGTTGACTCCGCGACAAGTCCCTCGACCTCCCGTACGACCAGGTCCTTGAACGGCGCGGAGCGGACTGCCGGGCCTCGAGAAGATTTCGGGACCGATCCCGCAAAGACTTCGGATTCATAGTCCGGCAGTCGGAGCACGACTTGGGGTCATGGTCGCGTTCGAGGCACCACAGGCACACGCGGTGCGGATCAGTCACCGACATCAGCTTTCGGCAGGACCCGCAAGCCTTGAAACCGGGCATCCCTAAGTGCACCAGGAGTCGAACACTCAAAAACGGTGTCGACAAAAGTCACAAAAAGATCAGTCAAAAAAGTGACTGGAGGTACTGCTCTCTCCGGATCTGCGCTGGCTGGCGCGGAAAAAGAAAACTGGCGTCAGCACGCAAGGGCGGCGTCTAAGTAGCTACCGCAACGTCATCCCGGTGACCACGACGCCAACAACAAACGTAGAGCCGACCGACGCCACCTTTCGACGCGCAGGGGTACTGCTGACGAAAAAAATTCTCCGGATCTAGTCTGACGCCTGGGGGTAATTCTAAAGGTAAGGAATCTATAAATAATTGTCTCTCAGATTTTGAGGGTTTTTACTCCTGATGACCCAGGACCAGACTTACAATGGATTCTGAGTAACTTGGCCAAGTACCCCTTCTGCACTTGACTCTCAAGGTAAGCGTGGTACGAGCAGTTCAAAGCCACAACAAATCCCTGTCCAGTGAAATACTCACTTTTATGGAAAAAGATAAGTATTTTATTTTCCACTCCTACCAGCTCAAATAAAAAATATGATATTCACAAACAATCACACAGTTCCCCCTGAGGTCGGGGCTCCAGTGTTTCATTGCCGATTCCTTGTCCCACTTCCTCCTCACATTAGCAATTGTGATTATTCCCCATTCACTATTGGTAACATCCAGGGTATGTCCCACTAGGAGTTCAAGTCTCAAGAATTCGAATTTAAACTCAATAGTGTTCCAGCACTTTCGTGCTAACTAGCATCAAGTTCCCCTGGGGCTCACATGCCCGAAATCAGTCTTACCTGCACCAACAGGCATAAACGTCTGGAGCTGCTGAGAGCGCCCCATCCGCGGGACCTCGAAGCAGCTGCAGCAAAGTTCAGGTGAAAATTCAGCTACACACTACTCAGGCAGCTGCACTGAGCAGGTGCAGAGTCCCTCACTCGTGGGCACGCTACTGAAGCTACCAGAGGTTCTCTACGGCTCCTACTGCGGGGTAAGTGTCCGGTTTGTTTCCCGATGGGGGATGGTTGTGATGATCCTGTTGCAGGTCCCTCATCTGGGTTATGGTGCACAGGTTCTCCCATTGCATCCTCACTTCTCAGACAGGGTAGCCGATCAGATCGCAGTCCTTGATGCTCCTAGTGACCCCTTCTGGCATATGGGGGTCATCGTATCTCACAGGACACTGGTTCCAGCACAGTGAAGTTTTCAGTGGTGGTACCTCCTAACATACGAGGTATCACCCCTCTACCGCACAAGGCTATGGCCTTTACCTCACAGCAGTCTTTTTCACTGCTGCTCCTCCTGGCATACGGGGTCGCCAACTCAGCACTACATATGGGTTCTGGCCCAATTAGCGCGGCGCTGCGCACGGCTCAATTCACAGTGGCTCGCTGACTCCGTCCTGCACACGGGCAATAACCAGATAGGTGCAGCAGCTGTTTCCTCACATCTAGCACAGGGAGCCCCCTAGACAGGGCACCCCACTGCACCTCGGTCCCTTCAAAGCTCTCCTCTTCCCCACAGCGCACACTGGTCTTGGCAAGCAGGCAGGCACTACTACTCCAGGCTAGGTGGTCTTTGATTCCTTGGGTGGTGTCCCCTCACCCAGCAGGGAGACTAGCAGGCCTTGGCCCCCAGCCCTGGTCACAGGCACAAGTCTTGCAGAGCTTCCCCTCCTCACAAAGCTTGTCTGTCTGCATGGTAGATGGCAATTTTTGGGGTCCCAACCTCCCCTTCTTATAGCCTATTTCCAGACACCAAAGATAATTTAGGTACTGAGTCATTGAAGTTTAATGTGGGGGGGTGGGGGGGTGGGTCTGCTTCTTTTGAACTGTCCACTCCTGCTCTCTCTTCCTCTTGAAAAGCAGTCTGTCACAGCAAGAGTGTCTCTAAAGCTGATAGTCCCATAACACAGGCCAGGGGGAAGACTGGAGTTCACACCTGGATGTCAGCCACAGTGATATGTGCATCAAAGTACGTTGACACACAGTCCACACACCTTAGCGTGTGTGTAGGTACTATTTTAAAAAAATGTATGCACTTTTTCACGTGGCAACACACTTTTTTTGCCACTCACGTTATTTGCACGGTCCTGACGAAAGCCCCTCCTACTTCCCTGTGCGGGCTGAAACATGTAGACCCACCACATAGCCAACTATAAGATAATTAATTCTTTTTTAGTTGCATCACATATATTTTTAATGATATCCTGAGCCGCCAGTAATAAATATAAATGAGGCAAGGATTCTCAGAGATATTTTTAATTCACATCACACTTTTGCACTACACCAGCTCCGCTGTAATCAGGCGTCGTAGCACAACCGGGGGGCATTCGGCCACCCGGTTGGGACCCCAATGATGAAGCATGACACCAACCAGGTTGGTGTGTGAGGGGTCTTTTTACAAACCCAGTGGGTTCTAACACTGCCTTCCAGTGATGGTGCCTCACATAGACAGGGTTCGTCCATAGTTGTTTAATACATCAAAAAGTAAGCCCAGGGCCCTCAGCCCTACTCTTAATGATTCGTTTATCAACCCCATCTCCTTCATTAGATGTGCACAGACCCCTTAACTATGACCTCTCACTGAATCAAAGAGCACCCTCTGAACACTGTACAGGAGAAGCCTGGCTTTACCCTCTCCAGTGTGTGTTCCATCCAGCTTACAGGAATTCAGCAATACAGAAATCTATTGGGGGGGCACGACACTATCTACCTCCTCTCCATGTTTCACCACACAGGCCTGGGTCTCCCAAAATGGAACCCAGAGCCCTCCATGTATCATCCACAGGCACACATACACCCAGTGCATGTATACAACCTACACACTGCTCAGGATTGTAACCTTCATGTACTGCACACCTCATAGGCACACATATATCTAGCACATACATATAATATGCATGCACTGCACAGCTCTTTATCCTTCATGTACTGTACAATTTATAGGCACACATCTGGGACACCAAAGGAAGACGTTGTGCAGGCCTGTACCGGACATCTGCTTCCTGCAGGTGCATAATGGCATGAAGCATGTGGTCTTCAGAAAAGACATATCCATAGCACACAGTAAAAATAAAATGCACACACATTCAGGACGTCAGTAAAATACAACCAAATGTTAGTGAGCAGAGCTCCAGATCTGTGTTCAGAGTACAGAAAAAAAGCAACCAATGTCAGCATGCACAGGTTGCGGCTATGTATGGCTCTGTACTTCCAGAGGCAGGACAAGAACGTAACAAAGTCTGATGGAACCTCCTTACAGGTATGCAGGGGCAACTGTGAAATGTTTCTGGATCCAATCTGGTGCCTAGGGAATTTCAAAGGGTGAGCAGTATGCAGTTATACAAACCCATTAGAAAAGTGCCTTCGGAGCAAAGCAGCCTGCTTGTAACTCTAGTTCACCGATGAACAGGTATTGCTCTGATGTAAACCAAAGGTCTTGTGCTGTCATCTCGCCCAGATAAACAACCCAGACCAGGCAGGTGACCAACTATAGTTGCCTATGGACAGCAGAGTACTGAACGCATAGTTCACTGTGAGGTTGGAGAGCAACATTCACCAATGAAAATCCGTGAGAACAGAGATGAAAAGCTGTACCCCAAGATGAGAGGTTAAGACCCCTTAATTATGACCTCTCACTGAATCAAAGAGCACCCTCTGAACACTGTACAGGAGAAGCCTGGCTTTACCCTCTCCAGTGTGTGTTCCATCCAGCTTACAGGAATTCAGCAATACAGAAATCTATTGGGGGGGGGGCACGACACTATCTACCTCCTCTCCATGTTTCACCACACAGGCCTGGGTCTCCCAAAATGGAACCCAGAGCCCTCCATGTATCATCCACAGGCACACATACACCCAGTGCATGTATACAACCTACACACTGCTCAGGATTGTAACCTTCATGTACTGCACACCTCATAGGCACACATATATCTAGCACATACATATAATATGCATGCACTGCACAGCTCTTTATCCTTCATGTACTGTACAATTTATAGGCACACATCTGGGACACCAAAGGAAGACGTTGTGCAGGCCTGTACCGGACATCTGCTTCCTGCAGGTGCATAATGGCATGAAGCATGTGGTCTTCAGAAAAGACATATCCTTAGCACACAGTAAAAATAAAATGCACACACATTCAGGACGTCAGTAAAATACAACCAAATGTTAGTGAGCAGAGCTCCAGATCTGTGTTCAGAGTACAGAAAAAAAGCAACCAATGTCAGCATGTATGGCTCTGTGCTTCCACTTCCAGAGGCAGGACAAGAACGTAACAAAGTCTGATGGAACCTCCTTACAGGTATGCAGGGGCAACTGTGAAATGTTTCTGGATCCAATCTGGTGCCTAGGGAATTTCAAAGGGTGAGCAGTATGCAGTTATACAAACCCATTAGAAAAGTGCCTTCGGAGCAAAGCAGCCTGCTTGTAACTCTAGTTCACCGATGAACAGGTATTGCTCTGATGTAAACCAAAGGTCTTGTGCTGTCATCTCGCCCAGATAAACAACCCAGACCAGGCAGGTGACCAACTATAGTTGCCTATGACAGCAGAGTACTGAACGCATAGTTCACTGTGAGGTTGGAGAGCAACATTCACCAATGAAAATCCGTGAGAACAGAGATGAAAAGCTGTACCCCAAGATGAGGTTTCCCTGACGCAGGAGACAGTGCTTTCTTAAGGACCAGTGAAGGGCTCTTCTCAAAATAACTTAACATTCATTTGTAAAGCACACATTTGCCCCTTTAGTAATCTTGGTTCTCAATAAAAAGCATTTCTTTTTACCAGGCATACTGGTACTGATTTTACCGATCTTAGAAACAGGAAAGGCTGGCTTGACCCACAGGGTTTTGAACCTGTGACAGATTCCTAAAGTGGCTGGACTAGTCCACCGAGCCACCAGACCCAGTATATGCCATTTGGCATGCAGCAGGATGCATGCGGCCATCAGGTCAGGCAGAGGACTTGCAATACCGAAGGTCCAGTTGAAAAACATTAGAACCATATTATGAATGTCTGAACACCAGTACGGAGGGGGAAAGTCATTCACACAGGCAGTGGCCAACACCACATCTATGGAGGTTAGCCTCTCCATGGGGAAAAGGAGGGTCTTCTGAGCATTGATCCCAAATCCTGCAAAAGTGCCCTGGTGCATTGAAGATGTTCCAGAACTAAAACATATGACCCCACCTGCACCAGCCAGTTGTGCAGGAAAGGAAATATACAGACTCCTGATCTTCAGAATTGCCAAACACAGAGGAACAAGTCCACTGTTGCGCATCCTGAAAACTCCCAGCATCATGGGTCAAAAGGCCTTGACCTGGAAAATTTCAGAGGATGGAGTCAGAACCAGAATCACAATTAACAATGAGAAAGACTGGAGACGAGCATCACTGAATCTACAAATGGTGAAGCCATTTCCTTGAGGAACAGAAAGACTTCTCCTTCTAGTGTCTTTTTTGTGTTGCTTACGAGAAGATCCTATGGGGGATTGTTCTCTGTCCGGGGAAATACCAAAGTTGGTGATAGGGAGATCGTGTGAGTGTCTTTGCGTGCCCTTGCTAAAAGTGGTTTGGCCTCCTTGTCCCTGATGGGCTTAGGGTGCACAGAAAAACAATAGTTGCAGGTTGAGGGGTCATTGTCAGCTTCGGGACAACAAATAAAATGGTGGATGGACCCGACAGGACACCATCTGTCAACAGATTTCAAAACCAAAAACTCTTTTCAGTAGAACACTGAGAAAAGCTATGGCCCAGCACATTTTAGGCTTGGAAAAATAGCAACTGACAGGCACGGCAACCATGTCATCATATCTGCGATGGCTGAAACAGTTGTTAGGGCCACATGGTGCCACTGAGGTGGGCACTATATGTCTACAGTCTCAAGATATAGTCTGGCACTTGGAAATATTCAACAGGTTAGAAATCAGCAGGTAGAAGTATCCATAATTATTTATATTATGACCTGTTATCACCCTTTCTATGTGCTTCTTTTGTGACCCTCAAAATCTGGCATTCTCTAAAATGCATTTGAATAGGAAAAAAATAGAGCCGTATAAAAAGAATCCAAGAGGTATGATTCATGGAACCTTCCACCCAAAAAGTACTATAACTTTGTGAATGTCAGCTAGACTTTTAGGGTCTGACTGGACGAGGTAGAATGGGACCCTTAGGTTCCAATTGGGCTCTCTGACTCCACCCCACTCAATAATGTTGCAGACCCCCACCACTTTGCAGTTGTTTACATAGCCCAAGGCTGTAGCATTTCATTTCCATCGGGATAAACGTATAGTTTCTCAACTTGAAGAATTTTCTGGATTCACATGCTGTGCATTATTCCGCCATCTAGTGGTTGGGTCCGTATTTTCTTTTTTTTCTTCTTTCTAGTGGGCGTCGACGTACCACCATTTGGTGTCCCCTTGTGACGTCGTAGTGCTTCTTGCGGAAGCTCCCACCTTTGGCCGCCATCTTCGGATTCTTTTTATTTTTTTTCCTACCAGTCTATCATCTTCCTTGGTGGAGGAGGGTGGGTTCGCTGGTGAATCCAGAAAAATCTTCAAGCTGCAAAACTACACCGACAGTTAAGAAACTATACGTTTTGCAGCGTGAATCTTTTCTGGATTCACATGCTGTGCATAGATTTTGAGGCGGTTTGCTAGTTCTGTGGAGGTTGTGTAAAAATGAGTGTTGGTTTGTAAATAGATGCTGCAAGACTCTTTGTCCTACTTGTGCTTCTTTATTCATTTGGATGTCCACGCAGTAGTGTTTTGTGAACGTGTGCACAGAAGACCATGTTGCTGCCATGCAAATGTCTTGAATTGGTGTATTATCTAGAAAGGCGATAGGTGATCCTTTCTTTCTTGCTGAGTGAGCTCGTGGAGCTCTTTGTAATACGTCTCCTGCTTGCTTGTGGAACAATTGTGTGGCTTGTGCTATCCATCTTGCGATTGTGTTCTTGGTTACTGGTCTTCCCAGGAAACTGTGTGCAAAGGATACAAAGAGTGGTTTTGTCTTTCTGTAATCTTTTGTTCTTTCAATGTAATACTTGACTGCTCTTCTAGCGTCAAGTGTGTGCAATGCCCTTTCTGCTTGTGTCTTTGGATTTTGGAAGAAACTTGATATCGGTATGGATTGGTTTATGTGAAATCGTGATACCACTTTTGGCATGAAGTGTGGATCTGTTCTCATGACAATTCTGTCATTATGAATCTGGAAGTAGGGTTCCTGTAATGTTAGTGCCTGCAATTCACTAACTCTAGGTAGCGATGTTATTGCTACTAAAAAGGCAGTTTTTAGTGTGAGCATCTGTGGCATTGCCTTATGTAGTGGCTCAAATGGTGCTTTCGTCAGCTGAGCGAGTACCATATTTAGATTCCATGTGAGTGCTTGCACCCTCCTTGGTGGGGCGATTCTTTTCGCTCCTTCTAGGAACCTTTTGATTACTTGTGATGTGAAGAAGCTCTTCCCTGTGTGGCCTCTTGTATAAGCTACAATTGCTGTTAAGTGGACCTTCAGTGATGTGTCGGTTAATTTACTGTGCAATAGATGTGTTAAGTACTGCAGAACAATCTTTTCTCTTGTTATCTTTTGAGAAAATCCTTCTTTGTGGCACCATAGAGAGTATCTTTTCTACTTTGCCGTGTAACATTTTCTAGTGGTCTGCTTTCTTGCTTCTCGTAGAACTGCCATTGTGCTTTCTGGTAGTTTTAGGTGCGCAAATTCTATGTCCTCAGGAACCATGCTGCGAGGCTCAGGCTCTCCAGTTCTGGGTGAAGTACATTTCCTTCTTACATTGTTAGTAAGTCTTGTCTTTTTGGCAATTTGTGAATTGATCCTTGAGATATCTCCATTATCTCTGAGAACTAGGTCTGTCTCGCCCATTGTGGGGCAAAGAGAATCATTGTCATGTGGCTGATCTTGCATTTGTTGATCACTCTGTGGAGTAGTGGTATGGGGGGAAAAGCGTAAGCAAATATCCCTGACCAGTCTATCCATAGCACATTCCCCAGGGACTGTTTGCAAGGTTGTCTGGATGCGAAGCGTTGGCATTTTGCATTGTGGGGTGTTGCAAAGAGGTCAACTTTTGAAGTTCCCCATTTGTGAAAGATCTTGATGAGTTCTGCTTGATTCAGTTGCCACTCGTGGGATGAGGATGCTTGTCTGCTCGGCCTGTCTGCTTCTACATGGTCCTTTCCTGGCAGGTGTATTGCTATTATGTCTATGTTCCGTGGATTTGCCCACGTCCAGAGTTGCTGAGCTAGAATCAAAAGGGCCACTGATTGCGTTCCTCCTTGCTTGTTTATGTAAAACATGGCGGTTGAGTTGTCTGTTTGTATCAGAACTGTCCTTCCGTAGAGCTCTTTCTGAAAGGCTTTTAAGGCTAGGAACACTGTTTTTAACTCTAGGATGCTGATGTGTTGTAGTGCATCCTGCTGTGTCCACATTCTCCTTACTTTGAGGTTGTTTATGTGTGCTCCCCATCCTATCTGTGAGGCATATGTTATCGTCACTGTCAGAGTTGGTTGTGTGAAAAGTCTCCCTTGTGATATGTTTGGTTGGTTGGTTGGTTGGTTCCACCATGCTATTTCCTTCTGTATTGTTTGTGTGACAACCACTAGATCTTCCCAACTCCCTGTTGCTTGTGACCATTGTGCCTGAAGCCATTCTTGGAATGGTCTCATGTGTAGGCAAATGTTGGGATTTAAGTGAATGCATAAAGCCATCATTCCTAGCAGCTTCCCTACTGTCCTCACTGTCAGAGCTTGCCCCTTCTGGTATAGCTGTGTTTCCTTCAGTAGGGCTATTGTACGTTTTTCGCTTGGGAACACCTTCCCCAATATTGCAACTGTTCTTGCTCCCAAGAACACCTTTTCTTGTTCTGGCTCTGGGGACGATTTGTCCCAGTGTATGGAAAACCCGAGCTGGACTAGTGTCTCTATTACTTCCTGTATATGTCGTTTGCAGAGTCTGTACGAGCTTGCTCTTACTAACCAGTCGTCTAAGTACGGGTATACATGGGTTCTTTGCCTTCTTAGGTGAGCGGCAACTGCTGCTAGGCACTTTGTGAACACTCTTGGTGCCGACTTTAGACCGAATGCTAGCACTTTGAATTGGTAGTGTGTCTTGCTGACAACAAATCTTAATAGCCTTTTGTGTTTGTTGTTCATGGGGGTGTAAATAGGCATCTTTCAAGTCTATGGTTGCCATGTAGTCTCCTTTTTGCAATGGAGTTCTCACCTCTTGCAGGGTTGTCATCTTGAACCTTTGAGTCTTTATGAATTTGTTGAGAAATTTGAGATCTAATATAGGACGCAGCGTTCCGTCATCTTTGGAATTAGGAAGTACGTGGAGTAATTTCCCTTGTTTCTTTCCTTATGTGGTACATGGTCTATAGCTTCTTTCACTTGTAGTCCTTGTACCTCTTGGAGTAGCTGAGTAGCTTCTCTTTTTGAATGTACATTCATCTTTTGGCTTTTGTTTGGAGGTGGTTTGATTAGCTCTATGCAGTAACCGTACTGTATTATGTTTAAGATCCATTTGTCTGAAGTGATCTCTCTCCATTTGTGGAGGAAGTACTTTAATCTGCCTCCTACTGGTGTAGAATGTTGGAGGAACAGGTTGTTTGTTTGATGTCGTTGTCCTATTGCGGGCACACTCAGTGATGTTTCTTGAGTGTGTGTAGTGTTTGGAATGCAGTCACTTTGTTGTTGTGGGTGTCCACCTCTCTGCGGAAGGCCTCTTCAAAAGGGGCGTCCTCGAAAGCATTGTCTTCCTTGCTGGTATTGCCAATTTTGTTGTTGTCCTTGGCTTAACCCTTGGTAACTTTGCTGATATGACTGATGCAAGGTTGTGGGGTGATGGTTACCTCTGCCCGCTGGCCTCCTTGAGGGGGTGCCTCTATGCATGTCACCTCTGAATTGCAGGGCCCCCATCGATCTTGCTGTCTCGTTGTCTTTCTTTATTTGGTTCAGTGTGCCGTCCACTATGCTTCCAAAGAGCTGTTCCCCATTGAACGGTGCATTCAGTATATTGTTCTGCACCTCTGGTTTGAATCCTGAGATCCGCAGCCATGAGTGTCTTCTTTTTGTGATGCCGATCATCATCTGTCTGATGTTTCTGCGGCATCTAGGGCAGATTTTAAGCATGTATTTGCTATATTCTTCCCTTCGTCTACCAAGTGGCTTGCTCTTTTTTGGTATTGTTCCGGTAGATACTTTAGTAGCTCCTCTACCCCCTCCCAGTGTTGGTATACATGTCTGTTCAGCAATGCATTTGAATTTGCTATGCGCCATTGGTTTGCCGCACTTCTCTCAACCTTTCTCCCCATAAGGTCCAACCTTTTGCGTTCCTGGTCTGGTGGTGGACCAGTAGTGGTTGGTACATTAGCCCTTTTCCTGGTTGTGGCCGTTATGATGGAGTCAGCTGCCACCGAACCCTTGATGTGAATAGGGACCTTGGAGGAGTGTTTGTATTTTTTCTCTCCTCTAGGCTTGGCTGCCTTACATGTGGCAGGCTCCTTAAATGCCTCTTTTCTCTGATCCAGCACACTTGGCAGCATAGGAAGGAACTGGTTCCTTGATTGTGTAGGCATTAAAGTCTCGAGCCGAAAGCATGATTGGGGTTTCTCTTCCTCTAGTTGTACTCCATAGTTATCTGCTGCCTTCTTGATGACTTGGCTGTACATACCAATGTCGTCTGGCAGTGAAGACCTCGAAGGATAGGTATCGACAGCTTCTTCTGGGCAGTCTGTGTCGAGGTCTTGCCCATGTAGCTTTTCAACCTAGGAGGTTTCTGCGCCCACGTAAGTCAGTTCTTCGTCCCCAAAAAAGAAGTCTTCTTCTTGCTCCTCGAGCGGTTCGGGGGTCATCGGAGGCTCTAACTCCTCGGCGCTCCTTTCCATTTCCGTTGAAGTTTTCGTCGGTATCTTGAATTGCTTCAAGCTTTCGTCGAACTCTTTGTTTCTTGGCAAAATGCTAGCCATTTCTACTTCTATCCTCTTCTTCTCGATCTCCGACGCGTGCGTTTCGGCGTCAAGACTTTGTCTTTCTCTTCACGGTCGACTGCGCTTTCACCGCTGACGCTGTTGAGGCATGTTTTGATCTCTCTTGTTTCGACGTCGATGCGCCCTTTCCTAGACACGTTGGATTTTTAGAGGGTCTTTGCTGTTACGGAGTCCTTGTCTAAGAATCCTACCGAGTGTTTCTCTCTGGACGCAACTGTGGACGTCGAGTACTTCGACAACAAGGCTCCCTTCGAGGCCCTGGAATCCGCTTTACGGGACTAGTCTAGTTTTTTCGAGGTCTACGGTTCTCTTACCTCTCTCGAAGTCTTCTTTTCGACCTCGGCGACTTGGATGTCCATGTCGACTTCTTGACCTTCGGCGACATTGTCCTCTTCCTAGCTGGAGAGGCCCAGGTCTCGTAGTGATGGTGCTGTGCCCTGCCCCTGCATGTTGTAGTTGGCTCTTCTCTGCCTCTCTCTTACCCTCAAAGTTTATGGGGTAAAAGCCGAACATGCGTTGCAATCTTCACTTCTGTGATCTAGTGGTAAGCAGAGGTTGCAGACTGGATGTTGGTCCTTCTGGGCGTACTTGTGGTGACAATTTTGGCAAAACTTGAAAGGTGTCTTACCATCACCGCGTACAAGGAGCTCCCTGTATGCGCACTGTCCTGTCGTTGGCGAGGTTGTTATTTTCACCTCTCGGCGCCCTCCAGCACCTTGATTCGATGTCCGGTACCTTGAATCATTGTACTGTATGTTCTTGGAGATTATTTTTTAAATGTTCGTTGATTCTTCTCTCCAAATTTCTGGAGCTCCTTCCGTATCGATCCAGACCCAACGGCAGAAAAAAAGAATCTGAAGATGGCGACCAAAGGTGGGAGCTTCCGGAGGAAGCACGACAACGTCACAAGGGGACACCAAATGGTGGTACGTCAATGCCCACTAGAAAGAAGAAAAGAAAATCCGGACCCAAAAACTAGATGGCGGAATAATGCACAGCATGTGAATCCAGAAAAGATTCACGCTGCAAAACACATTTTATCCTTGCTCTCGTGGGTAGGAATTTGTTTAAATCATGTGTCATTGCCCAGAGTACCTGCAGAATATATGAAGCTAGCACTTGGTCATAAAAAAGGCACCTCACTGTCAAATCGCCTGCATGTCCTACGGAAAATATTAGGGATACATGTGTGAAACCACATGAATCTGGCATTGAAATGTAATTTAGTTATGCCCTCATCAGACTGTTGTGATCTTCTTCCCAAATTAAAGACTGTTTGGCATTGGTTCTAATACAGTTAGCAGATAGGACAGTTCTTCCCAAAGCTCAGGTTATAGTGACCTAAGTAGCAACAGTTACGGCAATTTCATTCCCAATTCGGCCTGTTTTACTTAAAGGAGGACAGAGACCATTAAACCCATCAAATTTAACAAGAATCTCACCTGTAATAACTACTCAGCCTGAAACATGATATAGAAGAGCTACAACCTGGCCTTTATGTTTAAAGCTGAGAATGAGTAATGCCTTTTTCACGTTGTTTGTAATTGCTCCAATAGACTGGATGCATATTACGTTTCACTTTAGTGAAATTTATGGAACTAGCTAACACACGCAACAGAGTAATTGTTTTTGCAACAATTAATTTACGCATTCTTTTCAGTCCTCTTATCAGTCAATGGTTGAGCAATCCGTCAACAGGGATGCTCTTGCAATCGCTCATGTCTAAATTACTGCCACCTCCTCCATCACCTTCAGGAGTGTGCACTGTACTGATATCAGGCTGAATAGGCACATTCTTAAAGACTGGGATTAAAAATTTACTGAGTAGAAACCTGTAGTACATTCTCCCTCTATTACCTTTTTGGTGACCTTTTTTGCAGCATTTGCAATACTTCTTAAATCAACTTGTCCTTTCAGTTTGGGACTGACTAATCTTTTGCTGAACAAGATTCTAGCGGCTTTCATAAAAGGAAGGATGAACCTTCATGTATAATAGGCCAGGCCCTCAAATATGCAGTAAGCATTTCCCATTTCAAAAGTATCTTCACCTGCTTTTTCTACTGCCCCCACCCCTATTCTTGAGTCGCATCATGTGTTTTTTTCAGGAGTACATGCCCTGCTGCATTCTACTGAACGGGAGCCTCACTACGTGTCATCAGTCTCTAAATGCCTCTGTCGTAGACTGCTACACAGTGCTGCACTAGAAGGAAAATTGTTATTGATATCCAAGGACATCAAACAATGAGGAGCTGTCAAGCCTTTATCCCCTAAACAACGTCTTTCTTTAAAAACGTATACCGTGTAATGCTGCATGCCCACCACTTCAACCAAACATATCTGGTTCCTTGCCACCCATCTGCTCATGGATGATGCTAGTTAAACGATAGTGTTCATTACTGAATTATTTATTTCAGTGTCTCAATCAGTTAGACACTGCTTTAGTAAATCTTTACCAGGCTCCTCATACATTAAATCAACAGCCTCCTTGACTAGCTGGGCCAAAGGACATAGCTATCCTCCAAGGTGGACAACGGTATTAATTGGTCAGTAACCTTCAATACTGTTTTTTAGACTCCTGGGGTAAAGATGGGAAAACATTAGGGATTACCCTAGAACTAATACCAAACTACTACATAATTCACCGTGGGTTAAACAAGTAAAAAGCAACCTCAACAATAGGCCTACATTTACTATCAAAAAACTCAAGCAATCAGTGGGATAGAGCCAGACCTTTCCGACACATTTTCAATAGTGATTTTTGAATGCCTCTACAAAAGGTATAAAAGGGGGTGTTAATCTCCAGGGCTCTTATGCAAGAAATCGGTAACTGTTTATACCCACCCTCCTTGGTTTACTCTAACATGAAGGTTTGAAGACATCAATGCTCTTTTGAGGAAAGCCATATAGGATTTATAGCCCAATGGGGTAGTTGGGATAATCTAATTTAGCAATGTCTCTGGAGATATGTACAACTGACTCGCTTTATTTGCGCCTGGACATCTACAGGAGCATCATCAAGTTCTTTACTATTGGAATAGTAAACTCAGTTGTTGGTCTCCAGTGGCATGTACTGAGAAACCTTGGAAGATAAAGAGCGAAAGGGGAAGAAATATGAGAAATGGTGCAAATCATGCTCTAAGCCAATAGTTCCCAAACTGTTTAGAATCATAACCCAATCTTTAGAGCAACACACTTTCACGACCCACCTAGCTTTAACAGTCATGACAGCCATGAAGCAGCCATTTCTTTGATGTAACTAAAGCATCATGTGGTACCGTACTGTGATTCACAACCAGCACATTTTCCATAGAAATTGCCACTAAATTTGCAGAGACATACAGATATACTAATAAGACCACATTGCACACAAATGATAATGTGTGGAAATAGTATATCAGAGAATATTTATCATTTGTGTACCACCAAGTAAAGTGTCTTGATTCATTTTGATCTTATTAATCTTTGTTTCCATCACACTTCAAAATTGCAAAACAATTGTGCTAAAATTTGCTTGTTTTTTCCTTTAACTGTTGAATGTGTGCATGTTCCTTTGCACACTGGCGAAAAGCTTTGGGGGAAAAAACTCAACTGATTAGAAAAAGTTAGGAGTTAGCTATGGATCTGAGTACGGAGGCGCAGAAAGAAAGGAACTGACTTGAGTGTGTTCGGATTGCGCTTATATGCGACTTCTGCTGTCACTTCGGGGAGTAACAGAATTGACGTGAAGTCACACAAAGCCACCTACTAGTGTGCAGGGGTTTTGCTGAAAAAATATTGCACATCCAGTCTAGCACTTGGTGAGTAATCTGCAGTTAGAAGTATCCATCAGAAAAATGACTTACATCAATCTAATAGTAAACAATTTAAAGAAGTCTTTCCAACATGAAGCTGTAATCAATTATATCAAAGGCTGCCAAAAGGTCGAACGATATCAGCAACACCAAACGACACCTCCCATCGCCAGTTATTCACAACTACGAGAAAAAACGACTCTGTGCTTCTGCCAGGTCTGTATCCGGCCTAGGAGGGGTCAATTGCCTGGTGCATTCGACAAAACCCTGCAACTGCTCCATCACGGCCTTTCCAGTCATTTGTCTGAATATGGTAATATAAGTTTCCACAATCATCTATAGAAGGTGGTAAACTGAAATGCTGTAACTACTCTAATATCTATTTGTAGTCCAGAATCACGACCGCCATATCCCATATTCGGGCTCTGAAGTTCCACAGAAACAATTATTCCGCGCTAACCTGGTACAAGGAATAGGACTTCAACCGTCTATCACAGTTTCATCTTCGACACACGACGGTCTTCTGTTGTAAATTGGCTGATGGTTTAAGGGAGCTATGTTTACCATGTTGTGACGGAAAGAACCTAAGCAGCATTTGAGATATTGAAGGAATAGGCTATGGGAAATGTAGTGGCAAGGGAAAAACAAAGTAATTTTGAAATATGTATCATTAATATGGAAGAGACTCCTTGAAGCACGGTCAATATATGGTAGTTTACTTTGGGCATAAAAATCTGTGTAAGCTCTGTCTTGGCAACAGGTAAGCACGAGGAGCAGGCATTAATGAGATTGGGGTGTATGGGGTGGCCATGAGTAGACTGATATTTTCGGAGAGTACGTTCATCATGATAGAGGCTCTTATGCCATTCACACGCCCATAGCTATGCCTCAGACTCACTTACTATAGCAGTAAGCTTCTGTCTACTCAAAAGTGGTCCATTTACCCTGCACAACTCCAAAGAAGCACGTTTAAATTAATGGTATTTATACTAAGTTATTCTTAGTTATCAACATCAGATACAGAAACCTGCTGTCGCTTAAGCCCCTCATGCCTTATGAATATGAGAAAATAATGGTCAGTAGATGGCGAAAGTTAATGATTGCAAAAGTATTTTCTATTTCTAACCAAATCAAACTAGCCCATCTTACCACATACAAAATTATTGTTGTCTTAATACAGACTGAGGGCATAAGCCCCAGTAGAAGGGCAGATGGGAAATTAGAATATTGCAAATGGCAGGGGTTTTCCAATGGGGTTAAGATTTTCTGGAAGGGGGCAAGACAGTAAGCCATCAGAGAAACTGTTGGCTGTTGCTCCAGAGACGCACTTCCACAAGTTTGGGTTTATTTGTAGTAATCACAACACTGTATTCTTGCAACAGTACAGTGGCTTCTGGAGAAAGCGTATGGGAGGGGAACAAAGGAGTAAGGATAGTACAAAAGTGGGGAGAGAAAGAGAAAATGGGCCCTTCTCATACCGTTTGTGACACTATGGCTTAAAGCTATAACATAACTTACTGAACTGCTGAACATTGTATAACTTAACACCAAAGTCATAAACTTACTTAATTCTCTCAACCCCAAACCCCTTCCCCCCCCCCCCACCCAAAAAACAAAAAACTTTGGTTATATTTAGAGAATATCCCATAGGGTCTTGAGTGGAGAACAGCTAACTGATGTCTGAATTCCAGAATCTCTCAACCGAAAAGCGATGACGCGGATACCAAAATATTAACTAAATGTGCAATCGAAAATGGTTTATTATTTACTGATAAAGTACTATTCGACCCTCAAAAGTGCACAGTACTTTCTGAAGATTCATTAACAATGTAGCATGTATTTTGTTGCGTTCCAATGTAGGCTCCTACCAAAATATTAAAATCCATACCTGCATTTCCCTGTCAGGTTTTAACTTGAGTTCTTCACAGCAATCACGACATAATCTCAGAAATATATATTCTTTTGTTTTCTCTTCAATAACGGCTTCATACACTTTCTCTTTGGTTCCCTGGGTGTGTCCCGATTTCTCTTTAACGACAGGTAAAACATAAACAGCGTTGACTTTGGTCATTACCAGCCGCCCAGCCAAAGTGTCTTCTGAAAGTGTTTCTGTGAGTTTGAAGCGACCAAAAAGTTGTCCATTTTGTGCATACTTTGCACCTCCAGAAACACCAGTGAGCATAAAACTTGCTACAAGCTGCAACTGCACTTTTATGTTGAACCTGCAAAAATATACAGATAGGTTACCATAATATCGGTGTGCATAGAGAATGAATGTCAAAATAAGCATAAAAACGAATTCAATTATTGGTCGTAGCCAGCGTCAGCAGCACAGACATTAACCCATTAATTCACAATACTTCCAAGTTTTCACATTTTATCTTTCTTCATTACGTTTTACGTAGATGAAATCCATAATTTAAAAAGATTAATGCAATAAAAATAGACCTATAAGTGTATAGCACAAAAGAAAAAACTCCTTTGTAACAGTGGTCAATTGTCCAAGTGCGCCTGCAGTTTAAGAGGTCAAAAGTCTAACAATCGTGTCATGTACCGGAAACAGATCAAGGCAGGGTTGCAACAGCCACAAATCCAGTGTTGTGTGTGTGCAATTTTTACATTACAAATTAATAACATATTATTTGAAACTTCCCTTGCAAGGTCAGAATGGATTTTCAAACTGGCTTGCCATCTGGTTATTACACTCGCATTAGTTTCTCTAAGAAAATAAACAAGGGACATCATCCATTATTGCAAATTATACAAAGCTTTAAATGGGCAGGAGCTCTCGAGAGCGGAATACATGCTCTTCTTAAATTTGGAAGGGTGTGTACCTGCATTTCTCAACAATTAGGCAATATATTTAATCAAAGAGTACCGGCACTTCTCAAGAAGCCACAGGTACTCTAAATATCGAGTATCTGCACTACTTCTATATTTACATTTAAAGCGCACTTCTATAGTTTCATTTAAAGCAATGATTATAAGTATTATTAGAACATTGGAATGCTGGGAGCTCAATTGAAAACAATGGAGTGCTCCGGAAATGGCTGATAGAAGCCTGGAGCATCAACATTCCAATGTTTAACAAAGGCCTCACGGAGCCCAAGGGGATTTCAACCCTCTCGGGCTCCCGGAGGCCTTTGTTTTACAAATTAGAACATTCTGCTCTCTAGGGGCAGAATGTACTAATAGCCTTAGAGCCCTCCTTAGCGGGCTATACCACCTAATGAAGGCCCGCTTCCTTGTTAAAGACAGTCACCTTCAGCTCAGACCTTTAACGTTGGAGCAGGCCTTTAACACCTTTGCTGCTTCGAACGTTCCGCGCCAGTGCGGAACGTTCTATTAAGCGGGCGGGGCCGCGTCGGCCAACGGACGTGCGCAGCACTACCGAGGTAGTGCTCGCGACGGCCGTTGGCCGACGCAGGCAGCAAAAGGGTTAATGGCCAGTAGATCCAGCTACTGCTGGCTCTAAGGCTATAACAGTTACCAGTCATGCTTGATAATCTTTCTAATCATTAATAGTAAGTATAATCACAAAACAGGGGGTGTATCCTGACCCGAATGCAGCAGGATGCTTCTGTGGGATGCCCTCCACTGGCCACCAATAATCAAACTAATCCCGGTAAATCCCAGCAAAATCGCCATAAAATCACATCTTACTACGTAGTGTAGAATACGAGGCACTTGTTGGCGTGCGTATTTAGTAACGAGCTCTGGTACCAACTGTGATTCAGTGATATAATAAAGCATCCTGCCTGATGATAAAAATTATAGCGGCAAGGATCGAGCCCTGGACATGACGGTGATCGCAGCAACAACTGAAACGTACACCATAGGCAGAGTGAAGATGCTCCGGAGGGGAAAAATCACTAGCACGTACCTGGCAGACATTGCTTGGGCTGCTATTGGTAGTGTGACCAACTGGCATGGGTGAAAATTTAGGACAGTGAGTGTAAAAAATTCAGGACAAAGGGTCAACATTCAGGAAAAAACTTCAGGACAAAAGGTAAGTTTTACAGACTTCAGAGGAGGTCGCACAATAGTGTATATAAGAAAGTAAATAGACAACCAACCTAAGTACAAGTCAAAATTAAGTTTATATTAGGTTGATAATCATACACATCACTTTTTTTGGTATGCGCGCAGCTTTAAGCAACTGTGCAGGTCTTTTTGTGGAATTTCATATGATCATAATCTATTTATATGGTTAATGCACTGGGTTGTCCAGTCTGATATTTTGTTTACAGATCATGGTCCTGAGCAGGCATGTTTTGTGAGAGAAGTGGTCGGGAAGATCTGCTTGGATATACTTTGTTAGTAGCATCTCATATCCGAGTGCCATTGTGAGATGTAAAGGAGCATGCATAGACTGTAGCTATTTGGGACTTGCAGTGCTGGACTAGAGTGCAGTCCTCTGAGTGGCCAGCTTTGTGTGTCAGATTGCTTCAGGTATTCCATGTCTGTTCCGCTGGGGATGACTGGCTTAGGGTCTGGTACAGTACTGAGGGATGGCTAAGACCGGTAGCGGACAGGTCTTGTGTGAGTGTACGAGCATTAAGCAGGAAAAGGGAGTTATTAACCAGCCTGCATGAGCTATAATTGGCTGCACACTGCTGAGTGTTATGTTATTATTGTGGGCCAGAACCGTTAGACAGGAGTTGACATTACTGTATAATGCCCTGGCTAGCCATATATCAACCCTCCTTATTTTACCTGTATATGGGAAATAGTATACCGATTAGGCTGTTTCATTTCCGTGAGCTGTAAACTGCAAATTCTCATTGATGCACAGAAGTGTGCTAGAGACTAGAAACTGTATACGTTGTTGAGGCATTATTGTAGGTCAGCAGGAGGAACTGTCTTTTACATACAGAATATTTTTAATTAAAATGGAAGCAAAATGCCAACATGCAGTTTTACTGATAAAACTATATAGCACACAAATAATGTGTTCGAAATGTGGTTTCAGCAAATATGTATCATTTGAACATCACCAAGTAAAGTGTCTTGATGTTTTGATCCTATTAAAGCTCTGTTTCCAGCACGCTTCTGAATTGCAAACAAGTGGTCCATATGTGGTTTCCTAACTGCTGATATGTTTTCAAACATTTGCAAAGTTCATTTACAGGTATTTAAAAGTTGTGTGTTACAAAAAAACTGACAGTTTACAGCCTTTGTTTTTTGCACCCCCAAGAAAATGTGGGCAAATATGGTGCATTACACAATACATTTGCCATTATATATTCAACTGTATTAGCTTCTAAAGTATAGTAAATGATGACCTTACTGTGCACCAAGATACAACAATCTTTGTTGGGATTCTTCAAGGATTCCCTCACTATGACTAAAAGTTCCTCTCATCTCTCCATAGTCCCTCTCTCACATGTATTTCATTTGTTTTATAGCCCCTCTTATACCAGTAAAAGGTGTCTGAGCACTTTACATTACACACACATACAGAGACAATGAATCATGTGTGTAAATCAGTGTAGAGAAAATATCAAATAAGGCAAAGGGGACTACAAGGTGTAGGATGCACATGTCACCCATAATAGTAGGCATTTTTATTTGAGTGCTTGGTCTGAAGAAGCACAAACTCCGGATTCAGAACATAACACCGTGGTTAGGGTTGACTTTAATCATAAGAAACTATTTCTACAAACAAAAAAAAACCAGGATAATAAAAGACTGGGAAGAAAACATAACTTTCTAACCTGTAGCATGCAGTTTGCATGCAGCTCTTTTATGGCAGTTCATAGCTCACTGTGCTAGATTACGAATGTAACTTTTGAACTGCACAGAAACAAAAGAATCTGTGACAAAGCAGTAACCCACTCACCTCTGCACAGAAAATACTGTTCTGTGATCTGCATGGTACACATTCTTTGCAGCAGGCATATTAACCCCCTGTGCTACCTTAGATTAGTCAAAACTGCCACTAGACAAGACTCCCATCTCTCTCCAGAAGGTACATTAATCACCAGAGTTATTGTGACACTTTTATTGTTGCCCGAAAATTGCTGGATATTCATGGAACTCTGCAGTGCTTTTTAAAACTGCTGCACAGCCACAAAACCGTCCACTACTAACAAAACCAGCCCCCACCCTTCCAGCCTCCCAGGGAATTGGGAAAACACCTGATTACCAGTATGGCCAGTCTGGCCTTGCTACCACCCTCCAATGGTTCCCCACATCTTCACATAGACCCTCTCTCAAAGGTATTTAATTTCTTTTATAGTGCTAATCATCCCAAGGGGTAGGGCAGGGTGCCAGATCACATTACATCACACACGTATTACATAGAGACAATGACTCATATAAGCGTGTAAGTCAATGTATAGTAAATGTTACTTAAGACAATGAGGGCTACAAGGTGTAGCAGTCAGATGCCATCCATACTGGTAGGTATATGTTAAGAATGCGTGGCCTGGAGAAATATAGAAACTCAGTATTTAAAACATAACATGGTGGTTGGGGTTGCTTTCCATAATAAGCATGTATTATTATCCAAAAGAACCCTATTTAGCAACCTTAGAATAATGCAAGATGGGGGGCGTGGTCTGGCCACGAGGGAGAATGGCCGCCTAAGAGAAGAGCTCCGCTCCGGGACGGCACCCATTCGGAGGCAGCGTCGTCTACAGCGAGCTTGGGGCTAATAATTAGACATTTTCGAGAAGGTGAAATAATGTGGTCATGAACAGTTTGCTTTGTTCGGACTAGCGACCTTCTTTTGGGGCTTTTTTCAAGCTGAGGAATGTCTGAGGAGACGAGCGCCGGCCGGGCCTCGTGATGTATTTGGAATCCCCGGGCCTCGCGTAATGCGCACACCTGCCTTCCTGATGAACTCTTGAACTCGACAGCGGAGATATGTGAGGCAGACAATTCTCTGGTTTTCAACTTTGAAATGTGAAGTCGGTCTTCACAGATAAAGGTCAGTGTCAAGGTTGCTATTCACGGAGTAAATTAAAGGCTTTCCAGTCACGGAGTATTTTTACTTTCTTTTCCGGAGCTTTTCTTGAAGTGAGGCACTCCTGAACTTAAAACGAAGATAAATAAGCTCAGAGTCTTGATTGCATTTAGCTCATTTGTGCCAAAACAATTTATTTCCAAATAAGTGCTAATTCCTCTATCAGCCAAAATCTTGCTCTGGCTCCTGCCACCGTGTTCCTAGGGTTATTACATTACAATTCAACCCTTTCCTTTTCATAATATGCAGTTTGCTGCAATTTGCATATAGAGCACCTTGGAATGCGCAAACGACAAAAGAAGCTAATTTTCAGCTGAGTTTCGCGCTTGATGTATTTGCCCTGAATAGTGTCAATCTATTGTGGTTTTTCTCACATAGCAGTGGTCACTTATACACAGAGATTCAGTGGTTAAATGCCGTATTAACATCCTGTTAGCACATCCTTGACATTAGGGAATAAAAGCGCTATCATGTTGTGCTGTATATCAATTACCCTGGGTTTTGTATGCCTTGCTGACTATATAATGAACATTTTGCCAAGTCATTTGCATACTGAATTCACGCCTATTGAGTAAGCGATACTTTCTCAGCTGTCTATTTCTGGAGAATGAAGTCTTTCAGTTAAAACTTCTTTGTCATTATTTGCTTCATCAATAAGGACTTACCGCTTCTTAACCTGAATTTAAGTCTCACATAAACAACTGGCCAGGACCACATACTGGGCTGTTTAAATCTAAAAAGAACCAACAAAAGTTTATATGCTTGTCACTCCGTCACAAACATTACTTAACCATAAATCATTTCATTTCTACTGGCAAGTTTGAACCATTACTGTTCTTTGTTTCTTCAAATATTCGAAGGTAATGTCTAAAAACAAGAACGAGAACAAGTCTACCAAGCAGCCACTTTTCGCTGACGTACTTAAGCAATCGAACACTATGTCTACAAAGAGCTCTGCCTCACCATCATCTAACCAGCCTCGCAATACTTCAACTGCACTATCAGAGGATGCTATGGATCGCCTTTTTCAAGAAATTTCTATCAGCTGCCGTTTAACGGAAATGGATAGTAACATTTCTTCCCTTGCATCAAAGGCTAAGTCAATAAGAGCAGACATAGTCCAATTTCATACTAAAACAGAAAGCCTGGAATAGCGCCTAACAGTAGTTGAAAATAAATTTGATTTAGTACAAAGCAGAGATCAAGAACTATTGTTTCTCCGTAGCAAGCTGGTTGATTTGGAAGACCGCAGCAGGAGAGATAATATTCGCTTTTTTGGTTTTCCAGAGGGAATTGAAGGCCAGAATACTAGAGTTTTTCTATGTGATACTCTTCCCAAACTGGTTGGTATTCATTTTGATCCAATGCTTGAAATTCAACGGGCTCATCGTCTTGGTCCCCCGCGTAAAGGTCTAGACTCTCGTCCAAGACCCCTCATTGCTTGTTTTTTGAGACATGATCAAGTTAGGCAACTACTAACAGCGGCGCGCACACAAGGCTCCTTCAGCTATAAAGGTCATGAAGTCCGAATGGCGGCTGATTTTTCTCGAGAAACTAATGAGCGGCGAAAAGCATTCCTATCTATGAGACCGCAACTACGCGAAATGGACATCAAATATGGATTGTTTGATCCAGCCCGCTTCCGGGTCACCAAAAATGGTGATTCAAGAGACTTTTACAACCCAGAAGAACTACAACGTTTCTTGGATGATATGAAACTGCAGGATATGGACATACAGCATATACCTACCCCTCAAAGTTCTCAAAGTCCTCAATCTACCCAACACCCCGTGGATAGTGGACGTCGGGTCCAAGGTGCCGCTCGTCAGCGTGGCAGAGATCCTGAGAGGTCGACCCGTACCCAGGAAGATAGAGCTTCAGCTTTGCAGACAGTATTTAGTCTCACCCAAGACCAGCATAGAGACAAATCTCGTTCTCCTCTAAAATCCGCTTCTGATGGAGAGTAGTTCTACTGCCAAGTTTCTCCTATTGTTAACTAACATTTTTTAGCTTGTGACCTTTGGGTTCATTTTTCACAGGGAGACAAGTATCTTGCATACTGTAGATAAGACGACACTCCCTCAGTATGCATCAGATAAGTATTATTTACACTATCTATATTTATTTCGTTATTATTGCCGCAAAGTTTCAAATGCAATGCATATATATTTATTTGTATCCTCCTTACATTTTGAAATTTACCCAATACATTACTTATTATAGAGACATGTTTAATATGCAATATTTATAGTCACGATTCATTATTTCTCATGAATGACTGAAATTCTACTGCTTATTTTTCATATTATTCAGCTGGTAAATTCATTATCATTGGTGATTGTCAACTGTACTGTACATATTCCACTTCTACTTGTAGACTTCTCATACTATATTTAAAATGAAATGTTCCCATCTCTACATATTATTGACAGGGGCACCCCTTTAGAATGTCCTTTAAGTCTCTTTCCTAGATACCCTAGATATGGCTGTTTATAGGTTTTATAGGTTTTATAGTATTTGGTTTCCCCCTTCATAGAACACCATTAAGCATAACTGGATTCCCTGGACCCTTATAAGTCTTATATACGGTCCTGACATTTCATCTATCTCCTTGTGGGTGTCCTACCCGGAGCGGTGCTCTAGTGAGCCCAGACCCGCGGTTAAAGGTTTAATATTGTAATACTCTATATACCATTCTCTTGTAACTTGTACATGTATTTTTAGTTTTTTTATATAAATACATTTCTTTTCACCAGATAGTAAATCAACAAATTTTTACACACTATCTAGTACGCTCACAGACATGGTTGTTCCACATGCCTTACGTGTAATCTCATGGAATGTTCATGGTTTAACACATTACATTAAGAGGAAAAAAGTCCTCTCATCTCCAATCCAAAAAAGTAGATGTGGCTCTTCTTCAGGAGACACATTTTGATGAACTTGAATCAAAAATACTGTCTAGAGATTGGGTGGGAAAGGTTTTTCACAGTAGTATACATGATGACAGTTCCTTGGACACAGGCCCTACTCGGAAATGTGGGGTGGCAATCCTCATTAGAAAGACTCTCCCAGTTATGGTATCCAAAACGTGGGAAGATCCGAATGGGCGATATGTCTTCGTTAAATTGCGCATTGGAGATACACATCTATGTGTGGGATCAGTCTATGCCCCGATAGGCGCCAAGAAATCTTCTTCTTGAATTTGAATCGCTTGTTATCAGAGATTGATGCTTCAAAATACCTTATAGGAGGTGATTGGAATTTGGTGAGAGATCCGGTTCTAGATAGGACAGGTCCTCTAGATAAACAATGCTGCAGACAGAGCGCTCATGAATGACATAATTGAGGACAATGGCCTTGTGGACCATTGGCGTCTTTCACATCCAGATGACACTGAATACACATTTATATTCCCCACTCACGGAACTCTTTCACGGTTGGATTATTTCTTAATCTCTCAAAGTATAGTCCAATCAGTTCAGGAATCCCGTATTTTGGAAGCATCGGTGTCTGATCACTCTCCGGTTTTACTACATTTACAAATAGGAATCACTAGACCAAGTCGTAAATCTTAGAGGATGAATATTCAGCGTCATAAAACACCTAAGGGTAAAACACAATTGCAGGAACACCTCCATAATTATCTTTCCTTAAATCAAGGTTCTGTGACCTCTGGCAGGATTATGTGGGCTGCTGCTAAGGCTACTATCCGGGGGCAACTTATGCTGGATGCTGCTCAAGCCAACAAGAAAAATGCTGCTCGACAGAAGGAATTGGAACAGGATATTGCACATTTTACTCGCTTATACACTCAAAAACCTACTTTACAAAATCGTAAATCCTTAGAACAAGCCTGTATGGCATTGAATAGTCTCTTTACCTCCAAGGCAGCATATGCCCTACAAAAAATGAAAGGGAGGCACTATGAACAGGGGGAAAAGGCGGGTAGACTTTTAGCAGCACAACTAAGACAAAGGGAAGCCGCCATGGCTATTCCAGCCCTAAAATCATCTAGTGGTAACATATTGACCCATCCTCAGGATATAGTTAATGAATTTGCTACTTACTATAAATCTCTGTATACCCCAGGATCCCACATAGATCATGATAAAATGTCATCTTTCCTTGCAAAAATCGATTTACCTCTCCTTTCTGCAGAAGATAGAGTGCTTTTAAATAAAGAAATTAGCAAAGAAGAGATATCACAAGCTATAGCCAAACTTCCATATCATAAAGCCCCAGGGGAAGTTGGATTCCCTGCGGAATTCTATCGTTGGTCAGGCAACAACATAGTAGATTGTTTACATGCTGCATTTCAAGAGGCTGAGCAAGCATCTTCTCTAGGTAGTATTTCTAATAAAGCAGTAATAGCAGTTCTGCCTAAACCAGGGAAAGATCCACTGCTTTGTAGCAGTTACCGCCCCATTTCACTCCTAAATTGTGACATTAAAATCCTGGCCAGTATTCTTGCCTCTCGTCTCCGTAGAGTTATCCCCTCACTAATTCATTATACCCAAGTGGGATTTATACCTGGGCGCTCTTCTAGAAATCATTTACGTTCATTAGCCCATACCCTTCATGCTGCCTCTTTAAAATTTTAGAACAATTTGGATTAGGAGATCAGTTTATAAATAAAGTTAGATTGTTATATGAACAACCTACTGCATTAGTTAACTGTGGGGGTTTTGTCTCTGATATATTTCCAATCCGCAGAGGAACTCGTCAGGGTTGCCCCCTGTCACCTCTTATTTGTACTGGCTATTGAACAGCAATCTGCCAGTCAACCTCTGTTGTTGGTATTCCTCTACCGGTGGGAGAATCTAAACTCTATCTTTATGCAGATGACATTTTGCTTACCATTACAGACTTATCAAGATCATTACCATCTCTGCTTCAAATTATAGAGAATTTCTCTTCCTTTTCTGGATATAAAATCAATTGGGACAAAAGTGAAGCGCTCCCTATATCAGATGGCACCTCAAAATATATAATACAAGATTACCCCTTCCATTGGCAACCTTCTCGTTTAAAATATTTAGGTATTCTTGTAAACAAGGGTACGGAAGCCATGGTCACAGACAATATAAGCCCCCTGCTTATTCAAATGCAACGTGATTTCGATAAATGGAAAGTGTTGGGTCTATCTTTGTGGGGTAGAGTGCAAGCAGTAAAAATGGTCACTCTTCCGTGCTTTCTTTATACCCTGGGAATGCTTCCTTTTCACATCCCATTACCCACGTTGCGTCTCATAGATTCTAAGATAAAATCTTTTGTATGGGGCTCCATAAAACCCCGTTTAGCCATAAGCAAACTTAATGCTCATCACTCTAATGGAGGTTTGAGTCTTCCCTCGATTGAACATTACTCCCTTGCATTACAACTATCCCAACTCACATACATGCTTCAAGACAATTCTAACACTCCCCAATGGGTATTTATTGAAAGGTTTCTGTTGTCTACTGAACAGGGTCTCTCAGCTCTATATGGGTCAGGTACCAGCCGTATAGACCCCCGTAATCCTATTTTATCTGCAATGCATAAAACATGGCAAAGAACAGACCGTATTTTGGACTTTAATCCACGTTTACATGCAAAAGCTCCGATATGGAACAATTCTGGAATACGAATTAAAGGGAAAACTCTCTCCTGGCCTCAATGGAAATCAGCTGGCATTCTTACATTAGATCAGATTTTTCATAATGGAGATCTCAAATCTTTTTCACAATTGGTAGATGAGTTTAATCTTCCCTTATCACAAGCAGATAATTATTTACAACTTAATAATTCTTTTGTTAAAGCTTTAGGCACAAAACCCTGGACACTGCAAATTTCACCAATTGTGTTTTACGTTCACACTTGGGGGGAGTCATAAAGGGGTTATCTCCGGTCTATATAAAACACTTACTACACAATTATTCTCTATTCCTTTATCCCGTGATCTCCGTTCTAAGTGGCAATCCCGTCTAGGACTCTCCTATGAAGATGAACAATGGGTGGCTCTATTGGAAAACTTAGATAAAGGTTTCCGGGAGGCTCGCCTAAAATTTTGTTTATTTAAAATTCTGCATGATTGGCATAGGTCACCGGTAAAATTGCACAAAGCAGGCCTACTATCACATACTAATTGTTGGAGATGTAAAGCCCCTGGATGTGACAGTCCACATTTTATGTAGCTGTCCCATGGTTAAAACCTATTGGTCCTATATAGGTCAGGTTCTACATAACACTGTTCCTTTACACTTACCACTTTCGTCAGCGACTATTTTGCTACATGATTTAAGAGAATCTCCTACCCTCTCCAAGCCGCAATTTCGCCTTGTTCATACCGCATTAGCTACTGCTAAGATCTGCATATTAAGGCAATGGAAATCCCCTTCCCCGCCATCTCAGGAGAACTGGTTAGCATCAATGATTCAAACTGCCTCACACGAGAGAATTATATAGAATATTCAAGATCAAATTGAAATGTTTTTACAAGTGTGGTCCCCTTTCTTACACGTACAAGATGTTTCAACTTCTTCTACCACCACCTAATTCACTTTGGTCATTTCAATAAATTGTTAATTAAACCTTTTCGTTTCTCTTACCTTTCTTTTATTAAATTACTTAGGTCATTGTCTCCTTGTAGCTCAAAGATTGATATATTCAATGTATTTTATTCAATCAGTAAATATATCTATGTTATATTCACATGTAATATAGGTGTGTTCCGGATCTTCTGGCAGAGCGTTAGCTTTTAATAATTCAATTGATTTTCTTTAACAAAAGGTGTAAATATATGTTTTAGCACATCAATACTTCAATGATTTTTACATTCACTAATAATTTATTGGCTTAATACTTGTTGGCTTAATACTTTAATATTATATAGTCAATATTTAATACTTTAGGGCAATTGTATTAATTCTATTTTGCTGTAATACGTTATAAATTTCAACTGCTCCCTTATATGATATTATTCCAATTGTGATGTATTTGTTTTTCTATTTATAATTGCATTCATAAATATCTCTATTGAAAAATGTTTTAGAATTTGTTAATTTTGTATTTATGAAATGCTAATAAAAAATTATAACAAAAAAAAAAAGAATAATGAAAGATTGTGGAAAAACAAATGCAGGTAGCAAATGGAATTATGTGACAACAGCAATTACCCACTGAGCTATCCACATAAAAAACAATTCGTTGATCTTCATGCAACACCTTGTGCTTTCCAAGAGGCACGTTATCCCTCTGCGCTACTTTGAGTCAAACTGGGACTAGGCAAAATTCAGATCTCTCTAACAATTACATTAATCACCACAGTTAAACAGACTTTTTTTTATTTGCGCCTAAAAAATATTCTGGTGCACAAAGAACTCTGCAATCTATGCAAGCAATTTCAAAATGCCAGCCCCCCTCCATCCATCTTGGCCCCTGGTACGGAGGAACAATCCCCTGGGCAAAAACGGAATGCCCTGCCTTAGACCAGGGCAAGAGGAGGCCACCACATGCTGTAACTGCCCAGACTGGCCCATTGTCATTCTGTATGTGACAATCAACCGGCATACAGAATGACAATGGGTCCATCGCAGTCTGTGCTTGCCCAGGGTGATGCTGCTCTTTAGCACAGACGAGGAGTGCGAGGTAGCCCCAACAGGGAGTTCTGCAGAGCTCTGAGGCTTCTTGCAGGGGAAAAGTGCAGCTTGCTGAAGTCCCCAAAATTGCAGACAAAAGGCGTCCGTAAAAGGGGTCATCACGGACAACGGACATGAGATCCAAATAACAGACGGTCCGTGAAATTTACAGACAGTTGGTCACCCCATAGCTAGGGATCCCGGTAGGTCGGCACAAGTGAAACTGCTGACCACGCTTAGAGTGCAAGCCCTAGAAATGGGCGAGTCAACAAATTAACAGGGAGAGCAGATCGAAAGGCGAGCCAAGGGTCTGGGGCTTGGCTCTCAGAGCACATGTACGAGCCGAGCCCTGAAAATGTTTGCTATGTAAATTATACAACAAACATCACATACAATATGATAAATTCTTTCCAAAAAAGTGAATTTCTTAAAAATGTGTAAACTTTCACATTAATACGTTACGTTATAGCACTTCTCTAAGAAGTGCTTATTAAAAGTGGTAGTTTTAATAATAAAAAAAAAACAAAGAACGACCTAGCAGGGAAAAGTAGGCAAAAGCCTAGCACAAATACCTCCACGAGCAGGGAACAGAAGAAAACAATCTCATACAAGAAGGAAACCCCAAGATAATGAATGAGGGAAAACACCTCAGCATAGTCAAACAGAAGATCTGCCCAACGGATAGATAACCCACAAGGGTGGTAAAGAAGAAAAATTAATATCTGCAACATAAGGACCATCCATTTGGGTGACAAAGAGCAGGACCAAAAACAACGAAAACAGTCGCGAATCAAAGCGTAAATATGAGGACAGGCAGACTATGAACAAGTCCTCCCCCTTGAATAATAGGGTAGAAAAGGGAAAGAATCAAGGGTCTGTACCACCCCTCCTGTCCCTAAAACTACGCAGAGCAGAATCCGCATGGGCACCAAACAAATGAGTACCGAAGGGCATGTCAAGTAGTGCCAACTGGACTGTCTCAGAAAAGTTAGAGGAGCGAAGCCAAGCATGTCTGCCCAACGCCACCGCAGATGCCTTGGCACAACCAACTGAGTCAGAGGATTCCAAGCCACACCAAATTAGCAATTTGGCCGCCTGCTGCCTGTCTGAAATCAACTCGGTTCATCTCAATGAAGCTCCGGTAGCAAGGGCAAGAGCCGTGCCAGGGAATCCCCTAGTGGTTACATCAAACAGGGGCAGCCCTATTACCCGAACCTGGGGCAGATAAATATTATACAGCTACAATGGTTCAAGAGAAAAGATAAAAAGAACAATAGACTGATAACGTTTTTACATAAATACCAGCGATAAATTAAACAATTTCAGAAATCGTGATAGAGTAAACAAATCAGGATAAGGTACCCAAAATGATTCAAAAGAGGGAATAATTATTACTGCAAAAACATCTTTCTACTAAAAATACAGCTATATAGGATAACAATAGAACAATACATAAAAGGTGCTCATACAGTTACAAACAAATAGCTAAAGACATAGTTTACAATGTAAACAAGAAAACAACGACACAGGAAAGAAAATTAAAACAAAAACAAGTCCGACAGATCACAAGAACAAAACCTTACAATAAATGCATACTCCTCAATCAGTGCCAGGGACAACTGTCAACGGCGTTTCAACCTATTCGATTT
The DNA here is from genome assembly GCA_963921515.1 of Calotriton arnoldi. Classification (NCBI taxonomy): domain Eukaryota; kingdom Metazoa; phylum Chordata; class Amphibia; order Caudata; family Salamandridae; genus Calotriton; species Calotriton arnoldi. Next base: position 1,158,365 of record CAWUFW010003448.1, read on the forward strand.
GTAAGGTCATCATCAGGACAGAAAAACAAATTTTTTAAGCAACGAATCGAAGTAATTTGTCATATCTGAATCGGAACATATCTAGATAAAGTCAAAACAAGGAAACCTCACGGCTATTTTTTACAAAATCAGGAATCCAGCCATAACTGTTAAGGAGCACCCGTATAAATCCTAATGCCCTTATAGGGCCCAGTAAAACCTTGGAATCGGCCCACTCTTAATTCAATTTGTATGGAGCAAAACTCTGCCTGATCAATCAAGCACATATGCTCGTCACTCGCCTTTAGGAATCCCACGGGGCATAAGAAAAATGTCTAAGAACAGAGGATGAGTTAATAGAGCGTAAGGCAGCACTGGTAGAAGAAAATATATGCTTCCCACACGAGTCCAGTTTCCTAGAATTTTTATCAGCCGGAGTATGAGGAAGATCATGCAAAGAAGGCGATGCTGTAGCGGTCTGGACTACAAAATTACGGTGGGTCGGCTGACAATGGAGACACTCAGGGTCATAGGGGGCAGGGAGGTGCATGTGGGCAATAACCCCGTCCACAGGGGCACCAGTGGCAGGCCTATCCCATGCCCCGCGTAAAACATCATACAATGCCTCACAGAAAAGCAGCACCGGTTCAAGGCCCTACTGAGAAGGGTGAAGAACCCCAATCAGGGCGTCTGCGGACTTGGACACGGAGGGGAGGGACAAATTCAACACAACTGCCACCCGGTGCAGAATGTCCACCAGGGAAGAGCTGGCTTCAGGAGCCAGGCCCATAAGAGATAGTAGACTAGAAGCAGGCGAGTAATCTAGCCCGCTGGCTTCTGCCAAATCAGTAATACACATATCAAGAGGTGGATCTGAGGGCATTGGACATCCAGGGCACGGAAGAAAAACTTCTTCTGCAGTATTGTCGACCAAAGGACCCCCCTTGGAACAAGGAAAAAGAAGATCCGGACACAACGCCAACCGATGCCGAAGCGGCGCTGCACCGACATCAGAGTACGAGGTCGGTAGGGCGTCGGACAGCACCGCCCAAGACCAGCAGCACGGACGTTAACCGACTTCGGCTCGAAGACGACCGGCGACGCCACAACAACCCCCAGGGGAGGAAGGGATGACGTGGCAGAGTCGATTGGCGCCATAGGTGGGGACCCCGAAGGCACGTGCACCGGCATCGATGTGCCCGAGTACCTAGCTGCCGCAAAGGGAGAACCTGCCAGCGTGGGCGCAGTCAAGGAACCCATCACCTACTTGGGGCCCGAAGGCACTCCAGGGGAAGGTGGGGACACAAAAATGGCATGAAAAGCCAGGTAAAATATCTTCATTTGGGCCATCGTTGCCCCTGCTCCCAGAAAGGTAGGGAGGTGAAAGACAGAATCCATAACAGATTCCTGAGCAGAGGCCAGAAGGAATCATTCACCTTGACTCCGGGATGGAGTCCTGAGCTGGAGGGCCAGAGGAGTCGCTGACCCCCGCGCAGGGTGGGCTCACTAGTGCGTCAAGAGACGATGAGGCTGTGGAGGGCCGTGACCCTGACCGCCGACTCTTACCATGGGGCAGAGACGGCGGTCACAGGAAGAAGAGCAAGGTCCACTGGATCGACCCCTGGAACGAGCAGGCTTCTGGGAAGGGGAGCGGGGCTGACGAGCTTTAGAAGGACGCGACAACCGCGCCGCCAGGAGCTTCATACGGTGCTTCCACAGTTGCTTCTGCCTCAGTTGCTGACAGGCGTTGCAGTCCTCGGAGTCGTAGTGCGTGCCCAAGCACCACATCCACACAGAATGTGGGTCAGTGGTGGACATTTGCCAGGTACATGACCCACGGGGCCTAAAGCCAGAAGGCATAGCACACTGTTCTCGATGAGAAGTCGAGGAAGGAGGCTGAAGACGGCCAGAGGTATGCTTCATCGGATCTGCATTGTAGCGCGGAAAAAGAATAAACTGACAGCGCGTCGGTGGAGGCTTATATGGACTCCACTGACGTCATGTCCGGAGACAACATCAGTACGGAGTCGCACAGTGAACTCCACCAGCGCGCGAAGGTATTGCTGGGAAAGTTTTCCGAATCCAGTCTGGAGCCTAGGGAGAATTCACAAGGTAAGGAATCTGCTGCTGGATGTCTCTATCAAATATGGTCTTATTAACAAATGTTCGATCCTCATTGGTTCTCTTCATGGGAACCGTATGGAGATTCTCTACTCCGTGAAGATTTGTATGATTTAATTGTGCAGTTCTGAGCTAATTAGATGCAGATGTCTTTTCCTTTCTCTTTAGAATAGACATTTTATCTGCTCCTGCTCAAAAGAGTTAGACTGCTGGGGAAGCCCATTCTCACTTACCTGATTGAATCTTTATTGGATTCTACCTTACACTGGCTTAACTTGCTAACACTTCCTGCCTGAGTTCTCTCACAAATTTTCTGATTTCTCTTAGAATGTTAGGTATTTTTTCTTCATGAGAAGCTGAATTTGCTCGATCTGCTTTACGACAACTTTAAGCGATTTTGTCTTTGTTATTTTGAATTAATTTGAATTTACTAATTGATTTTCATGCATCAACTAGTGATTCTTGACCATATTAAATGACTGAGTTTGCAACATTGCTAAGCTGCTAATAAACCATCATTTACAAATGTGTTACTCTGTCTTCATTATGGGGCCTAATGTGCTTCACTGTCACTGATGTGTTGTTGATTTGTTGATGTCACACCCTAGTTCGGCTCTAAAGGTCCATCCGCTTGAGTGCAGCTAATGCTTCAGTTGAGCTGCACGGGCAAATCCCATCTGCACTGCAACAAAAGCAAGACAGAATCCTTCCGAGTCAAGTCAGTAACAACATCCTGAAGCACAGTCTATAAAGATTCTCGGCGCAGGCAACAAATAAATCATTTTGGGGGGAGGAGAGCAAACAGTGATGCACAAAAGGAGATTACTAATAAAATGATATAAACAATGAATGGGGTCAGAAAGAATGTCACTCTATGCAGACGACATTCTCCTGTATGTCACCAGGCCTCGCTCCACGATACACCGGATACTGCATATATTTCAACTGTTTGGCAGTTACTCTGAATATCGAATAAATTGGAGTAAATCGTTAATATTTGTATTGACGGGAGAAGAGCCTCTTCTGATGACTATAGGACAAGCCCTGCTGCCCAAAACGAAATTTAAATACTTGGGAATGGTGATTACACATACAGAAGAGGAATTTAGAGATGATAATCTGGCCCCCCAACTACTTAGGCTAAGGAATGATGTGGCGCACTGGTGAACGTTGCAGTTATCGTCAATGGGACGGGCCGCCATCTTTAAGATGATGGCACTGCCACGCCTACTATATACATTACAAAATACCCCATATAGGATATCTATGGGATATTTCCAAAAAATAGATTCTGAAATAAGACAGCTGCTGTGGGATTGAGGCAGCCCCCGGATAGCATTAAATAAACTACAGAGGGGTCCATACGACGGTGGGATAGCAGTCCCAGATATACGTAAATATTACTGGGCGGCTCAGCTAGTTGCGATCAATGATTTAGTTTTTGCGGGACGAGAGGAACCGGCATACCGAGTGGTTCACTGGTCAATGGGGCCGGGGGGGAAGGGTATCTGGAGGCTTTGTATAGCAAGAAAGCAGAAGGGAGAATAACGGAAAGAACCCCTTTATGGGACAGCGATCTCCTGGGAGAACTGCGGAGACTAATGGGATTCCGTGCATGGGGACTTCTGGGCATTGAATACTTGGGGGACATTTTGGAAAATCAAAAGATGATAGAATTCCCTAAACTGCAGTTAGAATAGCAAATGCCAGACACTGAGAAATTCAGATAGATACAATAAAAACCTGCTCTAAAGGCACATGTTAGCAGGGGCGAACAAATACCGGAAGCAGCTCCACTTGAAGATAGAATCTTGTTAGACCCAATAACAGAGAAGGCAACCTCCCTTGTCTACAGAAAGATTATAAATAATACACCAGACCCATTGCTAGCCCTGAGGGAAAAGTGGGAAACAGATGTCGGGATTCTAGAGGAAGATGACTGGCTGGGGGTCATACAGAGCCCCAAAGAGGTAGCTAGAAGAGTGCGATTTCGATTGATACAAATTAGAATAAGACATAGATCCTATATGACCAGATCGAGACTCTACCGAATGGGGAAATGTGATTCAAACAAATGTGCGAGGGAGTGTGGGGAGGAAGGTACTTTCTTCCATACAATATGGAGCTGTCCCAAACTCCTCAGATTCTAGAAGGAAATCACAACAGTGATGTCAAAGGTGATGGGAGAGACAGTCCCACAGGAACCCCAATGGCATTTACTGTGTGTTACGGGAGAAACAAAATGGGCAAAATACAATACATTATGGTTAAAACTTGCAGATATAGTGGCCAAAAGAAATATCGCCAAATCATGGGGTTAAAGAGTGGGAACAAGACCTAGACTGGTGTTGTACAGCAGAGAAAGTAATATACCACAGCCGGAGATGCCAGGGCAAATGGGACAAAGTCTGGGGACATTGAGTAAAATACAGGGGATTATAACTATCGGACTAGGTCAACAGACATGATACAGGGAGGTGGATATCGTCTGTGGGCGTGCAATGATAATGGATGGGCTATCATTAGATCTAGAATAGTAAAATGTATACTGTGGGGAATGGCAGGAGCTGTCTCCTGGGTGTAGACCAAAGGGATGAACAAATTGAACTGTGTTTGTACTATTGTGCTATGCATCAATGTCTTTAATAAAATAAAAAATAAAACCAACTTAAAAAACAAAAACAAGGAATGTGGTCCCTTTCTTGCATATTTGATTGAAATTGTAAAATAATATTTGCAAGGAAAGATACGTGGAATCCAGCAAAGAGTAAGACGGTGTAAAAACGCAGTCCTAAGACAGGAGAGAGAGGAAGAACTCAAACAGGATCAGAGAGAAAAGAAAAGTGAAATGGGAAAGCTCAAACTGGTAAATGACAGGGAATTGGAAGTGAACACCAACCAACCGCAGAAATTAAAAGCACAGATACAGCACTAACTAAAGCCCGTAATATGGAGACACCAGGAGAAAAGAGATTCCAAGATAAACTGGGCAAGATACTAGTGGCAATAAATACCGGAGCATTACTTGAAAATAAAATTGACTCAGCAGTAGTGGATATGGGCCTACTCGCCGAAATGATCAAGGACAATTAGGAGAAACTGCAGGTCCCAAGCCATCTGCCACTGCAGACCTACAGCCGAAAGTGATCAAATTAACAGAGATGGTGAGAAATATAGCACACTGAGGGAAAATGCAGAAGGCTGCTCCCGTCACAATATAATGAGTCACTGGTCTGCCAAAAAATTCAGAAGGGAAAAACATGGTAACTCTTGACTATATATGGTGGAGAGAGCACATGGGTATCAGCAGCAAAGCCTCTGCCGGGTTCACCACCGAGACAGGTGGTAGTGCGAATATTCAATTACTGCGGCAGAGATGTTTTACTACAGTGGACCAGACAGGACAATTCACAATCGAAAACAGAAGAGCCTTGCATTTAACAGACTACACAGCAGCGGCACAACACCACAGGTCCTCTTTCTTGGCTTTGACAGCATATTGTCCATTTTCAATGTGGAACGTGGACGATAAAATACCAAGCAAGGTCATAACGAGTCCTATCCTTCAGTATTTACCATCACTTTACCATCTGATACACCCCGATGAAAATAGATTTGCACCAGGGGGGTAGTACTTACCTTAACATCAGGAGCCTTTTCAAATCCTCAAAAATGCCTCCCTTTGGAACATTGATTGGTGGTGGTGCTAGCAGTCCGAAGAAGGCCGGGAACACAATTAGTTGGACATACCTATTCAAGGTGTTAAAACAACAAGGATTCGGAGTGGAAGCCCGGAATAGGGGAAATTATTGTATGCAGACACCACTGCGGGGATTCCTATGGAACTTATTATATCAAAATCAGAGATGAAAGGGGGGCCTGAGTCTATGCATTAAGGGCTTGAAAGAATTCAGGAAATTAGCTGGGATGAAAGGGAACTGGCCCATGCCATGTAAAACAAAATAGGATACTAACAAAACCCCAACAATAAATCAACAACTGACATACTTATGCCTACTACCCCTTCTGGACTATAGGTCATCAACCAGGACTCTCCAACCAACTCTGTCCTGGGCTTTTCTTTCAAAATGCCTCCAGGTATAACTCATCTCCTTGAGGTCAGCCTCAACGCCAGGTGTTTCTTGGTATTCCTCCTTTCCTTTTCACTTGAGGGCTCCAGGTGAGGGCTTGGTGGTGGTGGTGTTTGGTGCGGGATTGAACAGGGTGTGACCTATCTAGTCCCAGCGTCTTTTCATAATGTCTTCATGAGCAGGGAGTAGGAAAGTCTGCTGCCATAGGTCGTTTTTGCTGATAGTGTTTGTCCAGCGGATTTGGAGAATTTTCCACATACCTGTGTTGATGAAGGGCCGGACTTAGTTGGTGGTGGTGGTTACTGTTATCCTCCAAGTTTATGCTCCATACAGAAAGACCGATTTTATGTTGGTGTTAAAAAGCCTGATCTTTGGAGGGGAACTTTCTCTGGTTCTGATCACTTAATTACCCTTAGCCCCCAGGATTGCATGTCTAGGTCTATTGGATGAGGGTGGGGGACGGAGGATGGAGCAGTCCTTTATAGCGGTGCCCAAGCAGGTGGCCAAACGAGACATTGCATACAAGTGATAATCTCCGGTGCCCCCTTCGCTGGGGGAGTGGAGGAGGGGTGCAGACTGGTGTGCCCACCACGAACGACCTACTTATGAAGTATGAGGATGTCCTTGGAAACACATCAGGATTTGGGGAAGGTGGTGGAAACATCATGGGCTGGATGTATGATCTGAGTGTGTGTCATCTGATTAGGTGCTTATTTCATAGACATGTGGAATTGTTCACTTTGTGTTTTTATGTTTTATCTTTGAATATCAATACAATTTGGTTATTAAAAAGCCTGATCTTGGTTTCCAGCATTAGGTCCTTGGAACTTCAGGTCTTCTTTAGCTGAATGAAGGCACCCCTTTCTTTGCCGATTCTTGCCTTGAAGTCGGCATCTGTGCCGCCCTGCTTGTTTATGACACTGCACAGGTAGGTGAAGGCTTCAACCCTTTCCAGTGCATCGCCTGCAAGAGTGACTGCCGTTGTGCTGGCCATGTTAGCCTTTAGGATCTTGGTTATTCACCTGTGGATCATGAGGCCAAGTTGTGCTGATAAAGCTGCCACTTTGTCCGACTTCTCTTGCATCTGCAGATGGGTATTGCCAAATGACATGGAAACCAGTTATTTTCTGGTACCGAGGGTTGCAAATATAGGACCGAAGATGACACTATAAAGGGCAGATCTATTACATCCATTACATGTTTTGCGGCCTTCTGGAGGTCCCTGCCACGGTCAATCATAGGCAGAATAGCACTATTCAAGATAGTACTTTGCTAGTTTGGCAGTTCAGTTGCTGAGAGAGCTGTTTAGAGAAATCGATGGCATTTTAAACTTGATATGGAGCACAAATAAGTGTAGGGTCTCACTGCATTAGCTCAGGCTCCCCACAACAGACCGAAAAATAAATGAGTGCCCCAAATATTAGCTGCATTATGTGGCAGCCCAGCAACAGTGGCCAATTAAGTGGTTCGTGGACACAGCATTCTCTAAGGCAAAACTGATACCTCACACCTCAGTGGCCTGCTCGCAAGCAGTCCCTAACCGAAGGCCCCATTGGCAAACATTGGGCCCCTACACTCTGCACCCGGCCACCCCAGTGTCGCTGGTGGTGAAACTCGAGTACCTACCTAGAGCCTGGGGAACCTTGGTCCAAAACCCCTAAAACTCCCACTTGTAAGACGTTTACTTACTTGTGAAACTGATGACCATTTTTCTCCCACAGGAACCAATGTTATGAAGAACAAGTTACTTACCCTCGGTAACTATCTATCTGTAAGAGACATGGATTAGTTATGGATTCCTCACCTTAAAATTACCCCCAGACGTCAGACTGGATCCGGAGAATTTTTTCTTCAGCAGTACCCCTGCGCGTCAGTAGGTAGCGTCCATCAACTCTACGTTCGTAGTTGGCGTTCGTGGTCGCCGGAATGACATCGCAGTATCTACTTAGACGCCGCCCCTTCACGCTGACGTCAGTTCTTTACACGACATTCCACACCAGAAGCGCAGAGCCATGCAAGACACTGACCACTGGTGCACAAAACTAGGGCCCTGAAGGGAAGTCCCTTACCCTAGAAGTCAGTTCGCAGAACGGGGAGGATGGGTGGGGCGGTGAGGAATCCATAACTAATCTATGTGTCTTACAGATATATCGTTACCAAAGATAAGTAACTTGTTCATCTGAAAGAGACAATTAGTTATGGATTCCTCACCTTAGAATAGATACCCCAGCAATACCAACCCCGGAGGTGGGTCTGCGAACCAAGTTCACACCAGGAAGTCCTGGAGAACAGAACGGCCATAGAAGCCGTCTCTCTGGACTTGGCTGTCCAGGCAGTAGTGTTTAGTAAACGTGTGCAAAGAATCCCACGTACCTGCCTGGCAGATGTCATTAAGGTGGACCCCACGTCCCAAAGCAGTAGTGGCTGCCGTCGCCCTGGTGGAATGGGCGCACAACCCCACTGGAGGTTCCTTTTTCGCTAAGGAGTAGCAGATTTTGATACAAAGAACGGCCCATTGGGAGATGGTCCGCTTTTGCACGGCCCAACCTTTCTTGGCGCCCACATAGCCAAAAAAGAGTTGGTCATCCACCCGGAATTGTTTTGTGCGATCCAAATAGAAGGAAAGTGCACGTTTTGGATCAAGACGGTGGAGCCTCTCTTCCTCTTTAGAAGGATGAGGGAAGAAGGTGGGCAAAGTGATAGTCTGTCCTATGTGGAAAGAGGTAACCACTGTGGGAAGGAAAGAAGGCCTAGTGCGAAGGACAACTTTGTCCGGATGAACAGCCAGGAAAGGAGGTTTGGAAGAAAGAGCCTGAAGCTCACTCACCCTGCAAGCAGAGGTGATGGCAACCAAAAAGGCAGTTTTAAGAGTCAGAAGTCTGAGAGGACAGTTACGTAGCGGCTCGAAAGGACCGCACATAAGATAGGTCAGAACCAGGTTCAAGTCCCACTGGGGCATTACGAAAGGAATTGGAGGATACAAATGAGTAATACCCTTAAGGAAGCAATTTACAATAGGGGACTTGAAAAGAGAAGGCTGGTCAGGAAGCCATAGAAAGGCCGAAATGGCCGAAAGATAGCCTTTTAGAGTGCCCAGAGCAGAGCCCTGCTGGGCCAAGGAAAGAATGAAGAGGAGGACCTCAGAAAGGGGGGCAGAAAGGGGATCCACAGCCTTTGCTGCACACCATGCCACAAACTTGTTCCACCTACCGGCGTATACCGTTTTGGTGGAGGGACGCCTGGCTGCCAAGATAACGTTACAGACTTCGGGAGGAAGGTCAAAAGCAAGGAGGTGGAGGCTGGACAGGTTCGGGTGGAGGACCGTCCCCTGCTGCTGCGATAGAAGATCCTCCCGAAGGGGCAGTCTGATCGGAGGATCGATGGCCATGTGCAAGAGCTCGGGATACCAGACTCTACTTGCCCAGTCCGAAGCCACAAGAATGACTTGGGCCTGGTTGCACTTGATCTTCTTCAGCACTCTGGGGTAGAAGTGGTATAGGCGGAAAGGCGTATAGAAGACCGCAACTCCACTTGCGACGAAAAGCACCGCCAAGCGAGTGCCGCCTTAGAAATTCCAACGCGCAGAACTGCTGACATTGCGCGTTCTCTTCGGTGGCGAACAGATCTAACCAAGGCTCTCCCCACCGCTGAAAGAGACCTTGCACCACCTCCGAGTGAAGACGCCATTCGTGATCCAACATGCACCGGCGGCTGAGTTCGTCCGCCCTGGCGTTCAGAGAACCTGCCAGGTGTTGAACCACCAGGGACATGCCCTGATGTTCCAGCCACTTCCAGAGACGGAGTGCCTCCTGACATAGGGTCCACAACCCCACCCCGCCCTGTTTGTTGCAGTACCACAAGGCGGTGTTGTCCGTGAACACCTGCACTACTCTCCCTTTGACAGAAGGAAGAAATGCCTTCAGTGCAAGACGGATCGCCCGAAGCTCCAGAAGGTTGATGTGGAGCCCGGACTCCGCCGGAGACCAGAGGCCTCTGATCTCCGTATCTGTCACCACTGTGAACTCTGGTTGGGGAAGGGAGAGGGATCTGCCGTTGACCCAATCCTGGTTCGTTAGCCACCACTGCAATTGGCGTGCAGTGCCCTCCGAGATCTGGACGCAATGGGAAAGATTTCCCTGATGCTGTGCCCACTGGAACTTCAGGTCCCACTGCAGAGCCTGCATATGCCACCTGGCATAGTACACCAGCAGGATGCAAGAGGCCATGAGGCCCAGTAGCTGCAGGGTAATTCTGACAGAAACCTGGGATAGAGGCTGAAAGATCGGAATCATAGCCCGAATATCCCGGACTCGCTGCTCGGGAGGATAAGCCCGAAACTGCGCTCTGTCCAGAACCGCTCCGATAAAAAGGAGCTTCTGAGAGGGAATCAGGTGCGACTTCGGCACGTTGATAGTGAACCCCAGCGAATGCAGGAGGTCTGCCGGAGTCTGGAGGTGGGAGACGACAGCCTGGGGCGAGCCCGCCTTCAACAGCCAGTCGTAGAGATAGGGGAAGACTGGAACCCCTGATCTGCGCAGATGAGCTGCGACCACCGCCATCACTTTCGTGAACACCCGAGGGGCGCTGGTAAGGTCAAAGGGGAGCACGGTAAATTGAAAGTGCTCGTGGCCTACCGTGAACCGTAGATAACGCCTGTGGGCTAGCAGGACGGGGATGTGAAAATAAGCGTTGTGCAAGTCCAACGCTACCATCCAGTCTCCAGGGTCGAGGGCAGACAGGACCTGAGCCAATGTCAACAGTTTGAACTTCTCCTTCCGGAGGAAGCGGTTGAGGTTCCTGAGATCCAAGATAGGACGCAGGCCTTTGTCCTTCTTGGGCACCAGAAAGTAGTGGGAATAGCAACCACGACCTACTTCTGGAGCAGGAACTCGTTCGATGGCTCCCTTGGCCAAGAGGGCCGTAACTTCCTGTTGGAGAAGGGCCAGGTTATCCTCCGACATGCGATGGAATTGAGGTGGCATGGATGGAGGGGTAGTCTCGAAGGGGAGGGAGTAGCCCCTTCGGACTATCTGCGAAACCCACCTGTCTGACGTGATGGTGCGCCAGTGGGGGAGGAGATGGCGAATCCTGGCACCCACTGGCGATTGGTGGCCCTAAAAGGTCAGACTAGGAGGGCTTGGAGGCTGCTGCAGTGGGGGCACTGGTGGACTGGCCCGCCCGCTAGCTCCCTGACCCACGACGGTGGGTTCCACCACGTCCCCGGCCGCGCAGAGGCTGGCCAGCTTGCGTAGGCCTGTGGCTCTGGGTGGAACGTGGCGGGGCACCCCTTCCGTAGCCACGAAAGGGGCGAAAAGGAGACTGCGCGGGGTGAGAGGTGGAAGCGAGGCCCAAGGATCAGGCCGTAGCCCTAGAGTCCTTAAAGCGCTCAAGCGCGTTGTCTGCTTTGTCGCCGAACAGGCGACGGCCATCAAAGGGAATGTCCATAAGAGTAGCTTGGACATCGCCCGAAAAGCCAGTGGACCTCAGCAGGCGTAACGTCTAAGGGCTACTGACGTGGAAATCATCCTGCCCAGCGAGTCAGCGGTGTCCAGCCCACATCGGATGGCGCACTTTGCTGCGTCTCTCCCCTCGGCCACTGCACAGGAGAGTACAGCCCGGGCCTCCTCCAGGCATTGAGGCAGCACCTGCGCGACCGAGTCCCACACAGAGTGGGAGTAACGGCTCAAGAGACATGCGGTCTTCACCAACTGCAGTCCTAAGCTGGAGGAAGAAAACATCTTCTTCCCAAAGTGGTCCAGCTTCTTGGATTCCCTATCAGGTGGTGCGGTAGGGAATGCGCCCTTGGAAGTCGAGGCTTGGACCACCAAGCTCTCAGGGGTAGGGTGGTGGGAGAGGAAAATGGGGTCACCCGGGGCCGGGCGGTGGCGTCGGGCAATCATCCTGTCCACAGGAGCTTGTGTTGGGCTTGGACCACGTGCCCATAAGGATGTCCGGTAATGCCTCATTGAACGGCAGCAGGGGCTCCGAAGAGGCTGCCGCTGGTTGAAGCACCTCGGTCAGGAGGTTAGTCCTAACCGCCACCATAGAAAGATCGAGGTTTAAGGCCTCAGCCGCCCTACGCAACACCACTGCATATGACGCACCCTCCTCCGTAGCCACGGTAGGAGAAGAAAACAAGCCACGGTCTGGGGAAGTGCCCAGACCACTGGCCTCACCCAACTCCTCTCTCCAGTCCGGTTCTTCCAACTGGTCTGCCAGAGGGTCCACAGACCCCTCCCAGTCCTCCTCACCCTCCTCTGGTAGCCACTCAGGGCGATAAGAAACACCAGGGGAGAACAGGGGTACAAAAGTACTGGTCGGCGCCGGTCCCGACGTCTGGCGACTTCGGTCCGGCTCCGTGTCCACATCAAGGGGGAGCCTGGGGTCGACGTCGACTGGGGACACAACCGGCGTCGTAGGGGGGCGGAGGTGTCGCCAATGGATTCGGCGCCAGAGGAGGTGTCACGAGGTCGACCGGCGCCGATCCGGATCCAGGCCTGGATCCCTTGGGGCCCTGTGACGCCGGGGCAGAAGCCGCCGGCATTGAAGGCCTAGAGCCCCCAGCCGAGTCCGCGGGGCTCGAAGGCGCGCCGGCGGAGTCGGGCTGCCCAAAAATAGAATGAAGAGCTTCGTAAAAGCTACGAAGTTGGGCAGGCATCGCCCCGGCTCCCGGAAAGGGAGGTAAGCTCGGGATCGACGCACCAGGCTCTGCGGGCCGAGCCCGGTGACTACCAGCCGCATTCCGCGTCTGCCAACGGACGGGGAGAACACGAAGAGCGACAGTGCTTCTTCGCCTTCTTTTGGTGCTTCGACTTACCCGAAGACGAAGACTTCAAGGAGGAGTGGTAATGGCTCCGGAACCAGTCCTGCGACCTCCCTCTCGACCGGGACCTCTATCAGCACAGAGCCAACTGCCGGGCCTCCAGAAGTTTTTGGAACTGCTCCCGCAAAGACTTCAGGGCCATGGCCCGGCAGTCGGAGCACGACTTCGGGTTGTGGTCGCGCTCTAGGCACCAGGAGGCACACAAGATGGGGGTCCGTCACCGACATCAGTTTGTGACAGGAGTCACAAGGCTTGAAGCCGGTCCGCCGAGATGACATCCCAGTGCACCAGAAATCGTAACGACTCAAAAAGACGTCGACAAAAAGTCGCAAAAATAGAGTAAAAAAGTGACTCGAGGTATCGCTCTCTCCAGATCTGCGCTAGGCTGGCACGGAAAAAGAAAGAACTGACGTCAGCGCGCAGGTGCGACGTCTAAGATACCGCGACGTCATTCCGGCGACCACGACGCCAACGACGAACGCGGAGTCGACCAACGCCACCTACAGACACGCAGGGGTACTGCTGAAGAAAAAAATTCTCTGGATCCAGTCTGACGTCTGGGTGTAATTCTAAGGTGAGGAATCCATAAGTAATTGTCTCTTTCAGATCTGTTGTTTTGTATGGGGTAAACAATAACTATCACTCAAACCAAGAAAAGTCTTCATTACTTTGTACTGTGAGATCCTTAGGTGTGGAACCAAGGCATACCACCCCCAGTACTCTATATAATCTAAAAGTAATCAAAAAGAAGACTAAAAGTAATCACTGTGTAATATAACCTGCTTTTTAAAACCAACCAACCTGTAACAATTGCAAATCCATTCCCTATTGTATGTCTGTGCTAAGGTTTACAATTGAAAGTACAATTTACTTACCTGTACCAAGTCCTGCTTGGTTCTAGAAATAAAATACAAATATACCTTTTTTTATACTTAGATTGGTCTGGGTTCGGTCTCTGAGTGTGTGTCATCAGTCTTGATTGAGTGAATACAATAAATGCTTAACACACCCTCTGGATAAGCGTAACTCTTCCCCACACTACCACAACGAGAGTTGTTAGTACATACCTAATTTAATCTCTGCTATACCTCTGGGGACCCCCTGGACTCTGTGCACACTATAACTCACTTTGGTATATAGTATATGCAGAGCCAGCTTCCTACGACAGTGAAGTAAGTGCTGTTAGAGTACCTTTTAATGCTCACTATTCACAGACTTAGTTATGCAGACATTCCAATTTTAAAAGTGCATGTGATTCTGGATCACAAATCTTGAAACTGAGCAACTACTTCTAAAAGAAAAACAGCAGCAGCAATACTTCACAAAGTCACAAAAATGGATTAGCAGGGTCCTTATGTTTTCAGGCCCAGTGGGGAGGGGTTACAGATCAGTGCATCTCAACAGAGACCTGTATTGGGTAAGGAAGCAGATTTGCGCAATAACACTTTAAAAAAAAAAAAAAAAGTATTTAAAAGATTTGCCGGTCAATCAACAGGAGTTCAGATGACTGAAGAATATATATGCAAAGAGGGGGCGGAATTTGACTATAGCCAATGCATTTTAAAATGAAGAATGAAAAATGAAAGTCAAGACACAAACAAAATTCCTGGTACTTACTTGCTGACTTCTTTATACTGCGCTATTTCCTCAATGTACAGTAGGTCATGCAATCGGGACTGATAGTTGACCTTAGTCAAGGATTTATCCAGGACAGACTGTGTAAAAAGTTGGTCAGCAGACAGAGGGATTTGGTATCGGATAAGAAGGCTTCTTTCTAACTCAGTAGTTTCATTTGGCTCAAACTCTACAATAGTCTTGGAAGTATAATCCCATCGCTTGGCTGTGGTTAGCAGCTGCTGCCTTGCACACATCAGATATTCCAGATCTGCAGAAGGAAAATGGGAAAATTTACACAATGCTACTCTCAAAAGGTAACTTTTTTTCTGTCTCTTTCCTTCTTGTCTTACACATACTTGTCATACAGTTTCCATAACGAACAAGTTACTTACCTTCGGTAACACATTATCTGGTAGAGACTCTCTCTATCTAGCTGCAGATTCTTTACCTTTGAATTTCCCAGGCATCAGGATGGATCCAGAAACTTTTGCTGAGCAATACCCTTTGTGTGCATCGTCGGGTGGGTCCATTCGGCTCCGCCTGACGTCATTAGCATCGGTTATGACACGGCGGTATCTATATAGGCACCACCCAGGCGCGCAGATGTCCGTACGTTTCGTTTTTTCCACGCCAGAAGCGCAGAGCCACGAAGTAACTGACGTAGTCGTGTGCAAAACTAGGGCCCTGAAAAGGGGAGTAACCCTAGCCCTACAACATTAGTCCGCAAAGCGGGGAGGCATGGGTGGGGCCGTAAGGAATCTGCAGCTAGATAGAGTCTCTAACAGATAATGTGTTACAGAAGGTAAGTAATTTGTTCATCTGATAGAGACTTCTAGCTGCAGATTCCTTACCTTTGAATTAGATACCC
Source organism: Calotriton arnoldi (assembly GCA_963921515.1). Classification (NCBI taxonomy): domain Eukaryota; kingdom Metazoa; phylum Chordata; class Amphibia; order Caudata; family Salamandridae; genus Calotriton; species Calotriton arnoldi. Next base: position 1,173,864 of record CAWUFW010003448.1, read on the forward strand.
AAGCCATACCATCCTGGCGGTGGGTTGCGGACCAATACCTCAAACTAGGAAGTCTTGCAGGACCGAACAGGCAAAATGCCCTTCCCTGCGGACCAGACTGTCCAGGCAGTAGTGTTTGGCAAACGTGTGCAAAGATGCCCACCTTGCTGCCTGACAGATGTCCAGGACTGGGACACCTCGAGCCAAGGCCGTAGTCACAGCCTTCCCTCTGGTGGAATGGGCCCTTAATCCCTCAGGCGGCTGCTTTTTTGCCAGGGCATAGCAGATCTTGATGCAGAGAATGACCCAGCGAGAGATGGTCTTTTTTTTTCACTGCCCTTCCCTTCTTAGCACCCACTTACCCCACAAAGAGTTGGTCGTCCACCCTGAACTCTTTTGTGCGGTCAAGGTAGAACAACAACGCTCTTTCTGGGTCCAGTCGGTGGAGACGCTCCTCCTCTTTAGAAGGATGTGGGGGAGCAAAGAAGGGAGGCAACGTAATGGATTGACCCAGATGGAATGGGGTCACAACGTTTGGTAAAAAGGAAGCCCTGGTGCAAAGCACTACTGTGTCTGGAAAAGACATCAGATAGGGAGGCGTGCAAGTCAATGCCTGCAACTCACTAACCCTCCGGGCAGATGTAATCACCACTAAAAAGGCTGTTTTGATGGTCAACAGCCAGAGGGGACAGTTATGTAAAGGCTCGAAAGGAGCACACATTAGGTAGGTGAGGACTAAATTAAGGTCCCACTGTGGCATAACAAAGGGCGTGGGTGGAAACAAGTGAATCAGCCCTTTTAGAAACCTATGTACAATTGGAAACTTATGAGAGGGCTGGTCTGACAACCACAAAAAAGCAGATGGAGCAGAGAGGTAACCCTTGAGAGTTCCCAAAGCAGAGCCCTGCTGAGCAAGGGTCAAAATGAATAAAAAGACAGTGGAAAGAGAAGCAGAAAGAGGGTCAATAGACCTTTCTGTACAGTATAATACAAATTTCTGCCAACGGCAGGCGTATACCGTCTTAGTGGAGGGCCGCCTGGCCGCCAAAAAACGTTCCATACCTAGGAAGGTCAAAAGCCATCAACTGCCACCGCTCAATCTCCATGCATGGAGGCGCCGAGTTGACCGGTTCGGGTGGAGAACTCTCCCCTGCTGCTGTACCAGAACATCCTCCCGAAGGGGCAACCTGATCGGAGGATCGATGTTCATCTTCAGAAGCTCTGGATACCAGACTCTCCTCGCCCAGTCCGGTGCCACAAGAATGACCTGGGCCCGGTCACTCCTGATCATCTTCAGAACCCTGGGCAGGAGTGGTATGGGCAGAAAAGCGTACAGCAGGCCTGAGCTCCAATCACTACTAAAGGAGTTGCCGAGCAATAGCCGCCTTGGAACCTCCAATTATTGCTGATACTGCGCGTTCTCTTCGGAGGCGAAGAAATCTAACCAAGGTTCTTCCTACTGATGAAAGAGACCTTGCGCCACCTCTGACTGGAGACGCCATTCGTGATCCGCTAGACATCGACGGTGGAGTTCGTCCGCCCTGGCGTTCAGAGAACCTGCCAGGTGGTGAACCTGCCAGGTGGTGAACCACCAGGGTTATGCCCTGCTGTTCCAGCTATGTCCAGAGACGCAGGGCCTCTCGACAAAGGGTCCACGACCCCACCCCGCCCTGCTTGTTGCAGTACCACATGGCAGTGGTGTTGTCCGTGAACACCTGCACTAGCTTCCCCTTGACAGAGAGAAGAAATGCTTTCAATGCCAATCGAATCACCCGGAGCTCCAACAAATTTAGGTGGAGCCCCGACTCAGCCGGAGACCAGTGTACCCTGATTTCCACCTCTCCCAGATGCCCGCCCTATCCCAGAAGTGACACATCTGTCACAACTGAGATCTGGTTGGGGAGGGGAGAGGGGTCTTCCATTGAGCCAATCGCGGTTCGTCAACCACCACTGCAGATCTCTCACAGTTCCTTCCGAGATCTGGACCACGTCAGTGAGATTTCCCTGATGCTGTGCCTACTGGAACTTCAAGTCCCACTGCAGAGCCTGCATACACCAGCTGGCATGCCTTACTAACAGGATGCAGGAGGCCATGAGGCCCAACAGCCTCAGAATCTTTCTCACTGAAATCCAGGATAGAGGCTGAAACATTGGTATCATAGCCTGAATATCCTGAACTCGCCATGCGGGAGGATAGGGCCGAAACTGCAGAACTGCAGAACCGCTCCGATGAAAGGGAGCATCTGAGAGGGAGTCGGGTGTGACTTCGACACGTTGCTAGTAAACCCCAGCGAATGCAGAAGGTTTGCCGTAGTCTGGAGTTGGGAGACGACTGCTTGGGACGAGCCTGCCTTCAATAACCAGTAGTCGAGAGAACAGATAGCGACGATGGGGAGGCAGGACGGGGATGTGGAAATAGGCGTTCTGCAAGTCCAATGCTACCATCCAGTCTCCCGAGTCCATAGCAGACAGACTGAGCAAGGGTGAGCATCTTGAACTTCTCCTTTTTGAGGAAGTAGTTGAGGGCCCCGAGGTCTAGGATAGGACGAAGGCGGCCGTCCTTCTTTGGAACCAGAAAATAGCGGGAATAGCAACCACAGCCTATTTCTGGCCCGGGGACCCTCCCGATGGCTCCCATTGCCAAGAGAGTCTTGACTTCCTCGTGGAGTAAGGTAAGGTGATCCTCCATCAGCCGATCGTAATTTGGGGGCATGGAAGGGGTGGTAGTCTCGAAGGGGAGGGAGTAGCCCCTTCGAACTATATGCAGCACCCACCTGTTCGAGGTGATATCTTGCCAATGGTGGAGGTGATGGTGTATCCTGCCACCAACTGGGCATCCATGATCCAGAAGAATCGGACTAGGACGGTTTTACAGTGGAGGAGGGGGCTGTGGCTTGACCAGACTTCTGGCCACCTGACCCACGGGGTTGGGGCAAACCTCGTCCACGGAGTTACTGAACTTGCGGGGTCCTCCGGCTGGAATAGGGTTGGCGCAGTTGGAAGCCCCTTCCATAGCCACAAAAGGGGCGAAAAACAGACACAGGCCGGGATGACGTGGAGAGTCCTTAAAAACGCTCAAGCGATGTGTCCGCTTTGTCTACAAAGAAACGGGAGCCATCAAAGGGCATGTCCATAAGATTAGCTTGGACATTCTCCAAAAAGCCAGACATCCTAAGCCAGGCGTGGCGCCTACCAGCCATCGTTGAGGAAATCGCTCTGCCTAGCGAGCCTGTCGTATCTAATCCACATCGTATGGCAAACTTAGCCGCATCTCTACAGTTTGTAATGGCTTGGGAGAGGAGAGTTCGGTCATCCTCCGAGACTCTGGGCAGCACTTGCGCAAATGTATCCCATAGAGAATGGGAGTAACAGCCCACGAGGCATGCAGTGTTTACCAACCGCAATGCTAAGCTGGTGGAAGAAAAGATTTTCTTACCGAAGCTGTCCAGCCTTTTGGATTCCCTGTCCAGGGTGCTGAAGGGAACGCATGTGGAGGTGGAGGCTTGGACCACCAAGCTCGGTGGGGTGGGTAGAGAGGAAAGCCGGGTCACCCGGTGCAGGGTGGTGGCAGCGTGCAATGGTTCTATTCACAGGAGCCCCTGTGCTGGGCTTGGACCAGGTGCCCAGTAGAACGTATGTTAAGGCCTCGTTGAAAGGAAGCAAGGGTTCCGAAGAGGAGACAACAGGCTGCAGGACCTCCGTCAGAACGTTACTCTTGACTGCCACCTTAGGAAGCTGCAGGTCCAAGACTTCCGCAGCCCTACGCATCACCATTGCGAATGACGCTCCCTCCACTGTAGACATGTTAGGGGAAGACAGCATGTCCGAATCTGGGAAGGTGTCCAAGTCGCTGGCATCACCCAGGTCCTCATACCAGTCAAGCTCTTGATTGGGTTTCAGGATTTTGAAGGGATCCTGCTGCCCCTCCCAATCGTCATGATCCATGCCTAACCCTTCAGAATAGGGCAGGTTGAACGGCATGGAGACGTACGGCTCTGTCGACGCCGGTGGACGCCCAACCGGCACTGTGTCGTCTGGAATGGTGATGGGGGAGACGCCGGTGACGCAGAGGACCTCTACGTCAGACGCAGCGCCAGAGAAGGTCGCAGAGGTACGACCAGCGCCGGTCTGGATCCGCAAAAGGATCCAAAAGAAAGCCGTGGCCGGAGCTGAAGGCGCAGAATCCACGGGGTCTCCTGCAGCTGAACCTGCAGGGCCTTAAGGAGCAACGGCTGGACCAGGCCACCCAAATATGGCGGACATGGTGTCATAAAATTCTTTGAGTTGGGTGGGGGTCGCTCCCAGCCCCGGAAAGGGAGGGAACGCGGAGCCGACCCGGAGCGGGGGCAACGAACGCCGAGGCTCCTTTGTCTCGTCACGTGACAGACAGGGTGAAGCCGCAGCACGCTTCAACTTCTTGTGCTTTTTATGGTGCTTCTTACTTGACCACGAAGACTTTGAGGAAGAAGACTTCGACCCCCCGGAGCAGTGCTCGGACCTTCCTTCGACCGAGACTGGGAGCGAGATCGACGAGGCGACCTCCATGGCGCCAGACACCGGCCCGTGATCTGCTTTAGGGACCGCTTCCTCAAAGCCTTCAGCGCCATGGCCCGGCAATCCGAGCACGACTGTGTCGTGGTCGCGCTCCAGGTACCAGAGGCACACCAAATGGGGGTCCGTGACCGACATGGCGGGGTAGCAGGCACCGCACGGCTTGAACCCCGAGGCTTTCTTACTAGATATACCTAGCACACCAAAAGGAGTCGACAAAAAGTCTGTCAAAAAGTGACAGGGGGTAGCTCTCTTCGATGGATCTGTGCTGACTGGCGCAGAAAGAAAAGAACTAACGCCAGCGCGCCGGGGTGGTGCCTTTATAGACGGCACGGACGTCAATACGACTACGTACGACGCCTATGACGTCATGTGGAGTCGACCAATGCCACCTATTGGCGCACAGGGGTACTGCTATCAAAAATCTTCTGGATCCAGCCTGATGCCTGGAAGTTCAAAGGTAAGGAATCTGCGTCTAGATGTCTCTATCAGATTAATGTTTTTAAAATATAAAGGACTGTTCTAGAGGATCGACTCTCTGAGAAACATGTATGATGGGGTGGGTGAGGGAATTCCTTATAACCAGCCCAAATAACATTGATAGGAACCCAAAATTTCCTCACCACCATCTTTAAATCCTTTAGAGAGCTACCTTGATAAGTCTATGGAGTGGATATTGGTTTTCGGTTTTTGTTACTGGAAAGAAATTTTGTTTTTGAGATAACTGGTTTAACAAATCATACATTGCTCATTAATTTACCTTCAAGCGTCATTTCAACAGGTAGGTATGCAGAAAATAGTATTAAATTAAGCAAAATCTCCTTTAAGAATATGGCAGGCTCCTACAAGCACGAGAGTCTGCATTGCTTAACAGTGAGACTTATTATCATATCATCACAAGATGCTTCCCTAAATGGGAACAAATGAACAAGCTCTATCCAAGTTGCATATCGGGGAGCTATCTCAAAATTTCCTTCATAGGTCGACTCTTCATTTACCAGTCAAGTATTCATATTACCAAATTCAGTCAAATCAATCAGCAAAAAAAGGAGGCACGAATAAATATCAACATTCACTTTGTTGACGCATGAGCAATGCCACACATTTTTTACGACCTCAAAAAAAACCACAGGTGACGAGGATGCCTTCAGTACAATAAAGGTACATCTACATCGATTATGAAGCACAGAGATTTAAATAAAAGGCATACGCCATATATGGGTTGAATGGTCCTGGCACAAACCTCCACATCAAAACCGCTCTCAACATTCAGGTTACATTCACCGAACTTTAAATATTAAGAGTGTGACATTAAACAAGTGAATGAGAAGGTAGTGGAAACACTCCCATTTGAGAATTTCCAGGATAAGGTTTCTAGAACTGCAACAAAGTTTAACAGGACTGTGATGCATTTAGACGAGAAGTATCATTCTATTTGTTCCTCTACACCTAAATCTACAGCGGCAGTCCCTGTTCATACAAACAGCTGTAGTAGTATATATAATTTCACTCTAAACAGACAGAAAACATATTTTGTGCTGTCAAACCTTTAAACCACCAACAGCACTATCAACTATAGGTAAACATTCACTAGGAACTCTAAGTATATACCTGGTGAATGATATTTTCTATTCCCTCACTACCATCCAGTCAATGGCAGAGAAGACTAACACAATCTATTGCCGTTTTCCAACTAGCCAGTCTTATGAAAGGGAACAACACCCTCACCACAAGACCACTACCCCAATAACCCTAACTTTGTCACATTTGTTACTTCTGGGCGCAGCTGAAATCTTAGACTGTTAGGAAGTAAACTATTCACCCTAGCACCCAGCTTTAAATACAGCCAAAGATGTCCCACTCGTGGGCTTGTATCATAGGAAATAATTTCATATGGTAACTTATATAATAGCATTTCAATTGTTACCCAAGGCAAGGAAAAAATAATAAAGAAGAATGAGTGTTGGACATCGAACAGGTGCTTCTGTTTTAAATTTAAATTCACAGTGATACCCTAAATGCCCACCTTTTTGCCATGACCAAATCCACAATCTGATCCTTAAAACAAAAAAGTAACCCAAACATATTACGACATTTGTTGTGCATTGAAAGTGTGCGACCTTTGGTTGTAAGCTTCTAAAAGATTTCTTCACAGTCATTAACCATTACAGGCTGTACTAATATGTTTACAAATAATATTTTATTTCTTCAGGAAGGTGACTGCAGATATCACAAACACCTAATTTTTAAATTTTATGTGCCATTCACACAAAGAAAATTTATGATAGAAGAGATTCAGTTTAAAGTCTTGAGCTCAAGAAGGCAGCACACCTTTTCAATCAGTGTCTTGAGGTTGTTGCAGCTGATCTTGATCAGTAAGCAATACACATATACCTTTTGATGAACAATTGGCTTGACAGTGGTTTGCCATTAGAGGGATCCCTTTAGGTAACTCAATGCGCCCTACAACAGTAATACGAACGACAATATACTGTGAACCTGTGGAACTTCTTTTCTTAGTCAATAGAGAACTCAATTTTTGCAAGCCATACATTAAACACTACAGCTTTATTTTATTCCAAAAGATGCTAGTGTTCCAGGTGTAATGAATTTTAACACTGCACTACAGATCATGGCTTCATGCAGCTCATCCATTTATACCTTTTGCCTGTACCCTTACTGGACACAGATAATCTACTATGCTTCACCTGCAAATATTCCAGACTGTGTGGCAACCTTTTTTCAGGTATCAGCAAGTACAAGGAGATTTATTTGGCACACTAGAACAAATTTTCCTTTAAATGACCTATTTTTTAAAAGTACTTTTCATTTGGATGTTTACTGTATTATATTTGAATCTGGCTGCCCATGGGCACCAGCGATTACTCGTGTTTCTTTGTTGTTTACATCGAATTAGCCTGTTCGCTGTCCAGTAACAGATCACCATTGAATGTAATATGATGTCTGCATCAACCAACAGACTGCTTTTTCTCTCACCTCTTAGACATACTGAACATCTTTCAAATGTACTGTATCATCAGTGCCACTAGTGGTGTTCTTGAAAATTCGTATTTGCAACACAAATACCGTCCGACTCACATCAACCCTTAAAAGAAATGCCTTCTCAAATATACAATGTACGTGCAACTTACAATTTATCCTTTCCATGCGCTTTCCATATCTTTCCGTTGCCAGCACATAAGATTTATATGCACAATGATTAATTAACATTCCATTTGATGGGAGAAGACAAAGTGCTGTGCTATTCACTTTCTGCAGAGCTATTAAAGTAACTACACAAACCCATCAGGTATTTTGTGGTGATTATACCTTAACTGACTATTTTGTACTGCACCTGGAAGATTTTATTTAAGGTACTGATGAATTGCATTTCTAACCCTAAATATTTAACCGATTATGGGCTTCTGTTAGTGTACCAAATTAGAAGAAGTGACTTCCCAAGAGTGTCACCGTCCACTAGAGAGTTAGGCATCGGATAGTTTGGGAGGAAGATTACTGTGCATTGTTCTGTATCGGTTGGCAGTGCTCGATCAGTGTATTTTTATTTGTGTGCTTTCTTGTGTAAATTGTTAAATAAGCAGCGTTTACCAACTACCCCATTTTTAATGCTTGTAACACAGGAAAAGAATATTCAAATCAGGAAAATGAAAAAAATGATTGGTCACTCTGACTCAATAGGAGCTGGCTTCAATATTACCTAAGAGAGGAAAAAAAGTGAAGCTTTTTATAAGGTATGTGCAATGTTGGCCATAGCATTTTCTAGGATCTTCAAGAGTTCGACAATAACAAAATATTTACGTGACTGAATTTCACTGTACCTATAAAGAACAAGCTACTTACCTTCAGTACGCTCTTTCTGGTGGGTACTCTAACCACTGATTCCTCACGTGGCGTCAGACTGGATCTAGAAAATTCAAAGAAGTGCTCCTGTGTGCTGGTAGGTGGTGACATGCAACTCTGCGTCGACACATTTCCGCCCTGGAAGTGATGATCGGAGCAGCATATAAGCGCCACCCATGCGTGCTGATGTCAGTTTCTTTCAAGAAATCTTTTGCGCCCTCAGGTACTTATGGGCGAATTGAACAAACCAGTGTGAAGATTTCAAAATTGGGATCGTTTCAGATGGAACAGAGACCATGCCACAAAAAAAGGGAGGTGTGAGGGCGGTGAGGAATCTGCAGTTAGATAGAGTACCCACCAGAAAGAGCACTACTGAAGTATGTAACTCGCTCTACTAATGGATACTTCCAACCACAGGTTCCTCACCTTCTGAACAGATACCAAAGTAGTGCCTCCTAAGATGAAAGGGCTGTGGAATTGCTCAGACTAAAAAGTCCTGCAGGATCGAGTGAGCAAAATGGCAATTCCTACTTACCAGAACTGAGACGTCAGGTCCCACTAAAAAGCTTGCGAGTGCCATCTGGCATGATCGGTGAGCAGGATGCAGGAAGCTAACAGGGCAAGAAGCATCAGAGTCACCCTCACTGAGATCCAGGGCAGAGGTTGAACCATCTGGACCATAACCCAATTGTCCTGGACTCCCTGGTCGAAAGAAACATTTGAAAGTGCACCATATCCAGAATGGCTCGGATGATAAGGAGCCTCTGTGAAGTAGTCAGGTGTGACTTCAGCAGGTTGATCCAGAACATTAACGATGTCAAGAGGTTAGCAGTTATCTGGAGGTGGTCTGCGACCAACTGACGAGCCTGACCTCAACTACAAGTTGTGGATGCAAGTAAAAACTGGTACCCCGACCTCTTCAGATGGGCAGTGACCACCACCATGACCTTTGTGAACACCAGAGGGGAAATTGGGAGACCGAAAGGGAGCATGTCAAGCTGAAAGTGCTCATGTCCCACCTTGAACCGCAGGAAATGTCTGCAGGACAGGGATGTGAAAATAAGTCTCCTGCAGGTCCAACGCCCCTATCCAGTCCTCAGGACACAGGGCAAAAAGAGCCTGGGGCAATGTGAATATTTTGAATTTGACTTTGCGCAGGTAGACACTGAGAGGACGTAATGGGAATAACAACCAGTCCCTACTTCCAATGCCCAATCCCGCTCTACAAATCCTTCAGCCGAAAGAGCCTGCACTTCCAGGGGTAAGATGAACAGATGGTCCTCCAACAGGCATTTCACTATAGTGGCAGGCAGAGAGGAATGGCAGGACATAATCCCATTGGACAATCTACAGAATCCATTTGTCACGTGTGATATTTGGCCGCCCCGTAAAAAGTGGCTGATTCTGCTGCCCCAACGGTTGGTTGTGCTACTAAGGGGGCACTAAAAGGTTTTTGCGGTTGTTACTGGAGGGGCTGAAGACTGGAAGAAATGCTGTCCCTGAGGGCCAGGTCGTTGTCTGCCAATACACTGTGCCGACCTTGAAGGGACTGGGAAACCTGCTGCGTGGGCAGTGAGGGCTGGCGCTGTATATATATGCTAGGCCCCTAGCTTATCGCTTAGAGGAGTGAAACTGCTGTGGGAATTGCCGGACTGGAGCTAAAAGACCCAGAGAACATGCTGTGGCACAGCTTGCTTTAAATAGTTCTAGGGCCAAGGCCCCCTAACTGGCAGAAGCCGTCAAAAGCCATGTCCATTAAAGATGCCTGGGCGTCAACGGAGAAACCCATGGACCTCATACATGCATGGTGTCAAAGCACCAGGCTAGCTCCCATAGCACTGCCCAGAAAATCTGTGGTGTTCAGGACCGAGAAAAAGACAAATTTGGCAACACGCTATCTTAAATGTTATGGGCTAAGGAAGCCCATAAGTCTTCTGAGACTGAAGGTAAGATCTTGCGCACCATTTACCAAAGTGCATGGGTATAACGTCCAAGGAGGCAGCTCGCATTAACTGATCTCAAGGCAAGACTGGCTGAAGAGAAAATACGCTTGCCAAAGGTATCCACTTGTTTTGACTTAAAAGGGGAGTGGTTGGAAAAGCCCTAGGGTTCACTCTACTGGTGGACCCCTGTACCACCCAACTTTCCAGGGTTGGATGTAGGGTCAGAAAACTTGGGTTGAGTGGACAGGTCTATCGCAACTTGTCGGTTGACTGGGGGTCCAGAACACAGTTTAGCGCAAGCGCACAGCAGTGTGTCAGAGCCTCATTAAAGGGCAAAAGAGGTTTAGATGGTGCCCGGCCAGACTGTAGGACTGCCATGAGTACATTTGTTTTAACCTCCATAGTGAGGATGAGGAGATCAAGGACCTCAGCACCACCTCCTAATAAGGGTCACAAAAGAAGTGCTTTTTTATGTTGATGGGCTAAGTGAGGTGGCCTTCCACTAGCCTTCTGTAACTCAATCTGCCAGTTGTGCTTATCATAATGTAGGGCAAATTCATCCCCATCCCTACCGCTGTCATCTCATAAGGCTTGCTCCTAAAAGAGTTCAAGCCAAAAGGATGTGTAATGTGAATAGGCAGCTGTGGTGTTGGAGTCTGATTGATTCAATATAGATTGTGACATATTAACATCAGGACGGGATCGCGGCCAACCAAAAGTTGAATTGGATAACACAATAGGCTGTGGGTTCTCTTTCAGTGTCGGTGGCGTTGATGCCTGCATCTATATTCGAGGGGCTGATGTGGGTTGTGACAAGAGCCAGACGCCGGTGCACAACCTGAACGAGTTCAAGGGGCTCAGATGGAGCAGAGGGAAAACCCGCCAATGGTAGCACAATTGTGGGGCCCTGTTGATACTTGGGGCCCAAAGGCATGTCAGAGGGAGCTGGAAGTATGCCAAAAATGTGTAGCAATAGCATCTAGAAAGTTTTTGACTTGCTGTGACATTGTAAATGGGCCCAGGAACTCAAGGTGCACTGGGAGGAGGAATGGAATCACCTACTCCATGGAAGAAGAGTGAGACTGAGAGGCACAATTATGTCCTCACGCTAACCAGGGAGTGGCGGTAAGGCGTTGAGTTCCGCTTGAACTTCTTAAGTTTAACCGAAGACTTCGACCTCAGGAATGACTTCAGGACCAGGAGCCGGTCCGTGCTTTTGATTTGACTTGGAGCAGGATGGCCTTCAGGTTCATCTGGGCGCAGTCATTGCAGGCTTTGGAGTCATGAAACGACCTGACGCACCAAAGGCAGACCTCATGGAGATCGCTCACAAACATCTGTTTGCAACAGTCCTGCATAACTTAAACCTTTCTTTAGCCTTCGGTGGTGACATCCCTTGCACAATGGAAATATTTTCAGAAATAAAAACGCTTCACAGGTGAAGAAAAAGAAGAGCAGAGTCCCAGATCCACTTCTGAAGGCGTGGAAAGAAGAAGAATTGATGTCAGCGCCCATAAGGGGCGCTTATATGAGGCTCCGTTCATCACTTTTATGGCAGAATGGAGTTGGTAGGAGTCGCATGGCACTACCAGCCATCCCGTTGTAGCACGGCCTTGCATTTTCTAGATCCAGTCTTGCACCTGAAGATATTCCTAAGGTGAGGAATCTGCAGTTAGAAGAATCCATCAGAAAAATATATTTACACTCGAACCCAGGAACATATTTCTATTTTGGCATGCATCACTAAAAAGTGGCAAGTGTCTCGGGTGTGCAAAAAACTCAGGTTTAAGACGGGTGACATGATTTGCAAGAAGTTCTACCAGTGCATTCAACATTGTTGTTAATCACTGGGATGGTGAAAAAGGATTTACGACCAGCCCACTATTGGCAAACCTCAATAGGTAAATCTTGATGGAGGAGAATTAGAAGCCAAATAAAACAGGCATTAAGTGCAGTTTTAGCCTGGATGGTCTTGCATCAATCTATTTTTCCAGCTAACAAGTGGACTATCATCCATTTCAAGGCATGGGAAAATGTCAGAGCTGAATATTTTGTCTAATTCAAATTGTCTTAATCTGTATGAAAGTTTAAAATGTCTTACTGTTGTAGCATTTCAAGAGCAAGACACTAAGCTAAGTAATGGAAGGTTATGATGTATAATTGTGGATGCCTATATTGTAACAAATATTTAGTCTGTGCGTCAATCTCTTGTGTGAACTCTGACAGAAGATGTAGGTCTGGCGATTACCAATGCCATCATCAAGCTAGGATAATAAGGATCCTTCTTGTCATGGACTCCATTAGTTTGCCAATGACTTTTGTAAGAAGAGTAAATAGCAAAACAAAAAAATGTGTGAGCAGCTGATCAAAAGGGGATTCGGTTGCACCTTGCATACCAAAATGTCAACATTTGCATTTTATGTTGTGAAAGGAGATCTATTTGTGGTAAACTGTAAATCTATTTCTGCAAGTTTCTGTTAATGAACCTTCCTACACATCTGCTTACGCTTTTAACATTTCCACACCTGGAAGATGAACTGCATGTTGTAGGTCAGTAATTAACATTAAATAAATTGAGCTTCAAACGACTATGTTTTGTGTATTGCTCATACCTATCGGATGAGATGGTACCTGGTGGTCGTGTCAGTCTATGCCACAACTGTTCAGATGTGAGCGATAGAAAAATTAACTTTTGGTTCCAAATAGTTTATCTTCTATGACTTTTCTTCCACTTCCTTTTTTTTTTTTTTATAACACTGTGAAATGGCTCATATCAACTCACCATACCAGCATAAAGTCCCTGTAATTTTTGTCTAACACCACCACTGAATAAGTCACGACCTGCAGATGATAAAGTCAGCTTGTCTTTCCTGTTTCGGAACCTCGGGAGCCATCAGTCAGGTTGAAGTTTATATATGAACAAACATAGATGACTGCATAGAGGACGTCAGTCCACCATTACAAGGATTTGAGTGAATGTCTAGACATGTTTTATATATAGATAATAATCCCAGGAACACACTTTGTCCATCCTTAAATCCAAGACAAGTTTCAGTAGTAAATTCTCTGTACTGAAGTGGATGTTTACTGGCAAAGTTTATTTTGAGACTCGCATTCCAAAGGACCATGAATGTCACCTAAATAACTGGCATTGCTTCTGGCTGTATTGCAAGTTTGCTTTCAGCAGACAATCATCAAGGTAAATGCATCTACCAGCAAGACGCATTTGGCACACCTTTGCACTGATAGTGGACACAATGAACCTCATTTGTGGTCTGGGTGTCTTGGCAATGGGAATGTAAAGAGAAGCTTCCTGAAAATTAATTCCACTTATATGAATGCTGTCTCTTTGAGGGTGATCTGCTTTGCTGAGGTATCCTGCTATTTAAGAAATGCTACTGCATGAAGGTGTTTTGCTCCTAGTGGAGAGAACTAAGATTAGGGTTTAGTCTTTGGTTAGCAGCTTTCAGCGCTAGGAAGAAGTGCATCTTGCTGTTCATCACATTATCTTAGTCTAGCTCTGTGACTAATTACATGAGGTCTGGCGATGCCCAAGCCCCCAAACATCTTGAATAGCTCAGCACTCCCAGGTACCCAGGACACATTAGTTGAGTTTGGTCTAAGCACCCTTTTTCTAATGAAGGTAGACATCAGTTTGTAGGATCTGAAAATGCCAAACTATGAACCTACATTCTTGTCAGCTCAAGGATCTTGCTACACACGAGGGTAACTGTGGTGCTATGGATCAGGAGAATGTGCTTGATTCAGAAAAGAAGCTACAAAATTACAGTGCCTTTTGGTGTCATGGATGGCAAATAACTTGACATTATGAATGAATAAGTTCTTGATGTCTAGGCCCTAAGCCACATATGCTAGGACATCAACCTTGATTTTGTAGGATTTAGCAGTGCCAAGCAAGTCACCAACAAGCCCAACAACGCCACCTTGGAGGAAAAACAACTGTGGTGCTTGAGCTCTGAGGAACATCTTAAGAACACTACTGAGCTAGAACCCTCAATCGGGGAGAGCAGGTAATTCTGCTGATGGAGGTGTGTCTCTCTTCAGTATGTCCAGCATGGCTTAGAGGGGTCAAGCCACCACCTCTATATATGACAAGGGTGCAAACACTGTGATCCAGTCAGACAACCACAAGGTTCCATGTAGGTGAATGTAAATATTGATTTGTTAAAGAAATTAAGTTGTGAAATCATGATCCTTTCTCACTCACCCTCTTCCTTTGCAGGAGGCAAGCAGTGAGATAAAGGATTCCAGCAAAGCGGAGGAGGGTCTCAGTTGCAGTGGGTCAAAAGCATATATCGCATGGAGGATGATGTTTACCATCTACGAGCAGAAGGCTGCGCCCATAGGAAGCACACATGCTCTCTCACAAAACATATACGGGTGGAAACTTACAAAATACAGGCGGTGTTTAGCGTGGTTATCACCAGCCAGGATAGCAACCTTCCTGGAAGGAATGACACCGTGGTGTCCCACGACTATGTTCCCTTGCAGAACAATGTGTAGATCCCACAATAGTGGGACTTAAAGCTGCCTCACTATCGCTCCTCCTCCAACAGACAGTGCTTACCCAAAGGAGAAGCAGGCAGACCTTTGCCCCAGGCATCCAAGCTTTCATGTGTGGTCTCTTCACCCATCCTCTAATTTTGTGTGTTCAGTGAGTGTAGGAGGCCATCAAATGCTGGGGGCATAGTCAATAGGAGATCAAAGAGGCTCCTTGTACAAGAGTCTGCAATATCATGTACGGTATTTCTAATTAACCACCACCAGGAGACAAATTCCTTGCGGTCCTCATATACTATCGACTTATCCACACCAGTCAAACCATTCCCACCCACTATCACTGTGAGCCCTAGTTCATCCACCACTTCCATCCCTTTGTCATGTCTAGTGTGTCCAATTTCTCAGTTGGCATCCTGCCGTGCCGATCAGCATGCCTGCACCAAAGGTAGTAGTTCAAGTGGACATCAAACCCAACAAGGAGGATGGCCAGGAGCTTGTGTCCCAACTAAAGACAGTCAGGAGCAAACTGTTCCTGAAATAGGAAAGGACTTTTAAATTGGACGTTTGTTTTCAACAGACTTTGATCTTGGAGATTAGAACTTATGTTGGGGCGTTTCATCTGGATGTTTGACTTTCCTACATTTACATTTGTTTGGCTGTCACTTTCCAAGTTTGGCTTCCTTACTTTGACCCAGGAACTATTTTCAATAGATAATTCCCTTCTCAAGGACAGTTTCCACCCAACCCCTACCACCTATCCCAGGTCAGAGGCCCTTTGATTTAACATCTTAAGTCATATGCACAAGTTACTAACTTGTGTAACGATATATCTGTAAGAGACAGTAGTTAGTGACAGATTCCTTACCTTAGAACAGATTCCTTACCTTAGAATATCCCCAGGCGTCATGCTGGATCCGGAAAGTTTTTGCGTAGCAGTACCCTTGCGCGTCGGTAGGCGGCATCGTGCGGCTCCGCGTCCGGCGTCGGCGTCGGGACCGCCGGGATGACGTCCCGGGCAGTACTTAGACGCCGCCCCTGCGCGCTGACGTCAGTTCTGTACACGACTTTCCGCGCCAGGAACACAGAGCCATGCAAGAAGCTGACATAGGTGTCTGAAAAATACTAGGGCCCTGAAAGGGATGTCCTTAACCCTAGAAATCAGTTCGCAGAACGGGGAGGATGGGTGGGGCGGAAAGGAATCTGTCACTAACTACTGTCTCTTACAGATATATCGTTACACAAGTTAGTAACTTGTGCATCTGAAAGAGACACGTTAGTGACAGATTCCTTACCTTAGAATAGATACCCCAGCAATACCAACCCCGGTGGTGGGTATGCGAACAAAGATCAGACAAGGAAGTCCCGGAGGACAGAACGGCCAAAGAAGCCGTCCCTCCGGACCCGACTGTCAAGGCAGTAATGCTTGGTAAACGTGTGCAGCGAGGCCCACGTAGCTGCCTGACAGATATCCTGCAGCGGAACACCGCAGCCTAAGGCCGTGGTAGCAGCCGTTGCCCTGGTGGAATGGGCACGCAGCCCAACAGGAAGCTCCTTCTTAGCCAAAGAATAGCAGGCTTTGATACACAAGGTTACCCAGCGGGAAATGGTTCTCTTGTGCACCGCCCCGACCTTTTTGGCGCCCACGTAGCCAACAAAGAGCTGGTCATCCACCCGGAAGTGTTGTGTGCGGTTGATATAAAAGGAAAGCGCACGTTTTGGGTCCAGACGGTGGAGCCTCTCTTCCTCTCTGGAAGGATGCGGAGGCGGAAAGAAGGTGGGCAAAGTGATGGTCTGCACAATGTGGAAGGCAGTAACCACCTTTGGCAAGAAGGACGGACGCGTCCGAAGAACAACCTTGTCCGGATGGACAGACAGAAAGGGAGGTTTGCATGATAGAGCCTGGAGCTCACTCACCCGCCGAGCGGAGGTGATGGCCACCAGAAAGGCTGTCTTCAGAGTCAGAAGATGAAGAGGACAGTTATGTAGAGGCTCAAAGGGAGCGCACATGAGAAAGGTAAGAACCAAGTTCAAGTCCCACTGAGGCATCACAAACGGAACAGGAGGGAAGAGGTGTGTAATGCCTTTTAGGAACCTGTTAACAACAGGGGACTTGAAAAGGGAGGGCTGATCAGGAAGCCTGAGGAAGGCCGAGATAGCACAAAGATAGCCCTTGATGGTACCCAGGGCAGAACCCTGTTGGGCCAGAGAAAGAAGGAACAGAAGAACCTCAGAAAGAGGGGCAGAGAGGGATTCACAGCCTTTGCTGTGCACCATGCCACAAACTTGTTCCACCTGCAGGCGTATACCACCTTAGTGGAGGGACGCCTGGCTGCCAGAATCACATCACAAACTTCGGGAGGCAAGTCGAAAGGAATCAACTGCCGCCGCTCACTCTCCACGCAAGCAGGTGGAGACTGGACAGGTTCGGGTGCAGGACCGTCCCTTGCTGCTGCGACAGAAGATCCTCCCGAAGAGGCAGACGGATAGGGGGATCGACGCTCATACTGAGTAGCTCGGGATACCAAACTCTTCGAGCCCAGTCCGGAGCCACAAGGATGACTTGGGCCCGGTCGCCGAATCTTCTTCAAAACTCTGGGTAGAAGTGGTATAGGCGGAAAGGCGTACAACAGACCGCAACTCCACTCGCGACGAAAAGCGTCGCCGGCGAGTGCCGCCTTGGAAATTCCAACGCGCAGAACTGCTGACATTGCGCGTTCTCTTCGGTGGCGAACAGATCTAACCAAGGCTCTCCCCACTGCTGAAAGAGACCTTGCGCCACCTCCGAGTGAAGACGCCATTCGTGATCCATCATGCACCTGCGGCTGCAGGTTCGTCCGCCCTGGCGTTCAGGGAAGCTGCCAGGTGTTGAACCAACAGGAATATGCCCTGATGTTCCAGCCATGTCCAGAGACGCAGAGCCTCCTGACATAGGGTCCACGACCCCACCCCGCCCTGTTTGTTGCAATACCACATGGCGGTGGTGTTGTCTGTGAACACCTGCACTACCGTCCCTTTGACAGAGGGAAGGAATGCCTTGAGTTCAAGTCGGATCGCCCGGAGCTCCAGAAGGTTGATATGGAGCCGGGACTCCGCCGGAGACCAGAGGCCTCTGATCTCCGCCTCTCCCATGTGACCGCCCCATCCCAGAAGGGACGCGTCCGTCACAACTGTGTGCTCTGGCTGGGGAAGGGAGAGGGATCTGCCCATGACCCATTGCCAGTTCGAGAGCCACCACTGCAACTGTTTTGCAGTCCCCTCCGAGATCTGGACGTGATCGGACAGGTTGCCCTGGTGCTGCGCCCACTGGAACTTCAGGTCCCACTGCAGAGCCCGCATATGCCATCTGGCATGATTGACCAGCAGGATGCAGGAGGCCATGAGGACCAGCAGCCTCAGGGTCATCTGTACCGAAACCCAGGATAAAGGCTGAAAGATCGGAATCATAGCCTGAATATCCCGGACTCGCCGTTCGGGAGGATTGGTCCGAAACTGCGTCGTGTCCAAAACTGCTCCGACGAAAAGGAGCTGTGGAGAAGGAATCAGATGCGACTTTGGCACATTGATGGAGAACCCCAGCGAGTGCAGGAGTTCGGCCGTAGTCTGGAGGTGGGAGACGACTGCCTGGGACGAGCCCGCCTTCAGCAGCCAGTCGTCGAGGTAGGGGAAGACTGGAACCCCTGCCCGGCGCAGATGAGCCGCGACCACCGCCATCACTTTCGTGAACACCCGAGGGGCACTGGTAAGGCCAAAGGGGAGCACGGTGAACTAAAAATGCTCGAGGCCTACCGTGAACCGCAGGTAACGCCGATGGGCCGGCAGGACGGGGATGTGGAAATAAGCGTCCTGCAAGTCCAACGCTACCAACCAGTCTCCGGGGTCGAGGGCAGTCAAGACCTGAGCTAGGGTGAGCATCTTGAACTTCTCCTTCCGGAGGAAGCGATTGACGTTCCGGAGGTCCAAGATAGGACGCATGTCCTCCTTGTCCTTTTTGGGCACCAGAAAGTAGTGGGAGTAGCAACCACGTCCTACTTCTGGGGTCGGAACATGCTCGATGGCCCAAGAGGGCCTTGACTTCCTTCTGCAGAAGCACCAAGTGATCCCCTGACATGCGGTGGAATTGAGGTGGCATGGCTGGGGGGGTGGTCTCGAAGGGGAGGGAGTAGCCCCTTCGGACAATGTCCAAGACCCACCTGTCCGAGGTGATGGCACGCCAGTGGTGAAGGTGATGGTGGACCCTGCCCCCTTACTGGCGTGCTGTGCACCTGAAAGGAAGGACTAGGAGGGCTTGGAGGCCGCAGACGGGGCTGGGTTGGTGGCCTGACCCGCACGCTGGTTGCCCGACCCGCCACGGCGGGAGCCACGTCCTCGGCCACGCGAAGACGCTTGCTGCGCGGGCCGGTGGCTGGGCAGCGGACCTGACTGGGCGCCCCTTCCGTGGCCACGAAAGGGGCGAAAAGCAGAGGTTAGCGGAGGGCGCACAGCAGAAAGGCCCAGGGACTTGGCAGTAGCCCGTGAGTCCTTAAAACGCTCCAGCGCATGGTCTGCTTTGGTACCAAAAAGACCGACTCCATCAAAGGGCATGTCCATGAGTGTGTTTTGGACATCTCCTGAGAAACCAGTGGTCCTCAGCCAGGCGTGGCGACGCAGCGCCACTGTCGTTGCAAGCGATCTGCCCAGCGAGTCGGCGGTATCAATGCCACAACGGATGGTGTACTTTGCCGCATCCCTTCCTTCCGCAATGGCGCGGGAAAGCAGTGTCTGGACCTCCTCAGGACACTGGGGCAAAATGAGCGCCACCGAATCCCACAGAGAGTGGGAGTATCGGCCCAAAAGGCAAGCGGTGTTCACGGACCGCAAGCCAGCACTGGAGGAAGAAAAGGCCTTCTTCCCAAATTGATCCATGCGTTTGGATTCCCTATCCGGAGGGGCGGTAGGGAAGGCGGTTTGGGAGGCAGAGGCTTGGACAACCAAGCTCTCGGGGTGGGATGTTGAGAGAGAAACATGGGGTCGCCCGGAGCAGGGCGATGGCGTCGGGCCACGTTCCTATCCACAGGAGCCCCTGTGGCGGGCTTGGACCAGGTGCCCAAAAGAACGTCAGAAAGTGCATCATTAAACGGCAGCAATGGCTCCGAGGAGGTAGCTGCCGGCTGAAGCACTTCCGTCAGGAGGTTAGTCCTGACAGCCACTGTAGGCAATTGGAGGTATAAGGCTCCAGCTGCTCTACGCAACACCGTTGCGAAATTTGCTCCCTCCTCCGTAGCCACGGAAGGAGGAGACAGCATGCCAGTGTCAGGTGAAGTGTCCAGACCACTGGCATCCCCAAGTTCCTCTGCCCAGTCCTGATCATAAAAGTAATTCATGAGAGAAAAAGGAAACACACACCAGAATAAAATTCAATAGAATATTCAAAATGAGTATTAAATACTAGAGACTGTCACAAATACAAATTCAATTGCAACAAAGACAATAAGTGACCGTGGTGAACAAGTGACATATAAGCGATTAATAATATAAACAGTACACTATATACATGACGAATACACGTGAGATAGAAAAGGGGGAAAAGAAAGACAGTGCTTTTTTGAATACTTGTCCTATCTATTTAAAAACATGTACTACAAGATCCATTAATGAATTAAATCCTGATCATGAAGACTGGTAGGACATATAGAGCATGTCGACGTTTCGACCCTGTAAACAGCGCAAAAAATGAAGTGCATCAGAGCGGGTCTTCCTCAGGACTACGAAGGGGGGTTTGTTGGACAGCCAAAATGCAGAAACCTCAGTAGATGAAATCAGAGTGGAGTGCTTCGACTGCACCGCTGTGTAAATTTAGAATTAGCAAGGAGGTCTCCACCAGCCAGTTGGAGCCTCGGTCCGAGTAGCTTCCGGACGGATGCGCTGTCTGTACTCTTAAGCAACCTGTTACGAACAGATTAAACAGGCGCATTTACAAGACTCCAACCGGATGGTGGAAGTCTTTTAAAGCTATTTAAGAGGCTCCAACTGGCTGGTGGAGACCTCCTTGCTAATTCTAAATTTACAGCGGTGCAGTCAAGCACTCCACTCTGATTTCATCTACTGAGGTTTCTGCGTTTTGGCTGTCCAACAAACCCCCCTCGTAGTCCTGAGGAAGACCCGCTCTGATGCACTTCATTTTTGCGCTGTTTACAGGGTCGAAACGTCGACATGCTCTATATGTCCTACCAGTCTTCATGATCAGGATTTAATTCATTAATGGATCTTGTAGTACATTTGTTTAAATAGATAGGACAAGTATTCAAAAAAGCACTGTGTCTTTCTTTTCCCCTTTTCTATCTCACGTGTATATCGTCATGTATATAGTGTACTGTTTATATTATTAATCACTATATGTCACTTGTTCACCACGGTCACTTATTGTCTTTGTTACAATTGAATTTGTATTTGTGACAGTCTCTAGTATTTAATACTCATTTTGAATATACTATTGAATTTTATTCTGGTGTGTGTTTCCTTTTTCTCTCAAGAATTACTTTTGTGAGAATTATACTTATGTGCACTATAAATAAGTGCTTGCTCTATCCTAAGCAATTGTAAAATCCCGACAGAACCAATTGTTTTATTTAATCTTGATACCCAGGTTCTGAGGGACACCGGGTCGCCCCATTATCTTCAATACAGTCCTGATCCTAGTCACACTGCTGTGTGAGAGGGTCATCCGACCCCTCCCAGCTCTCCTGGTCCTCCTCCGGTTGAAAATAAGGAGGTGGAGGGACGTCCGGGACCCAAGGTCTCATGGGCGCCGGAGCCGGCGTCGGGCGACGTCGGTCCAACGCCGCGTCCGGATCCGGAGACAACTGGGGAACGACGCCACCCGGAGCCCCGGGCGGCATCAGGAACGGCACCGGGGACATCGGCGTCGGCGGAGGCGTGGTTAGGTCAACCGGCGTCGATGGGGATTGCGGTACCACCGGAGCCGGGATCGAGGCCGGGGCCGAAGCCGGGGCCGGGAGCGAGGCTGGTGGGACAGGCGGCGCCGGGACCAGAGTCGTCGGCGGCGCCGGGGCAATGCCATGAGGGCCCGCGGGGCCCGAAGGCGCACCGGAGGGGCCTTGAGGCCCAAAGAGGCGGGCCATGGCCGACAGGAATTCCTGTATTTCGGCCGGAGTCGCCCCCGAACCCGGGAAGGACGGGTAATGCGGGGGCGGCGCCACAGGCACATCCGGAGCGGCGGGGACGGTGCCGACAGGGGCCTCAGCCGAGTCGCGAGACCGGCGAGGCGAAGTCTTAGAGCGATGGTGTTTCTTAGACTTTTTGTGCTTCGACTTACCCGAGGAGTGCGAAGACTTGGACTCCAATGACGGGCGAGGACTCCGCGACCGGCCCCATGACCTCTCCCGTGACCGGGGCTTGGTGCGGCGCGGAGCCGACTGCCGGACCTCGAGGAGCTTTCGAGACCGCTCTCGCAAAGCCTTCGGGTGCAAGGACCGGCAGTCGGAACACGACTTCGTGTCGTGGTCGCGGCCGAGACAGTAGAGACACCCTAAGTGCGGGTCTGTGATCGACATCATTCGACCACAGGCGTCGCATGGCTTGAAGCCGGGCATCCCTACCGACACCGTGGAGCCGAGATGACTCGAAGAAAACAGTGAAAAATCACCAAAAAGTTAGTCAAAAAATGACTAGGCACTGCTCTTCCCGGATCTCCGCTTACTGGCGCAGAAAAAAGAAGAACTGACGTCCAGCGCGCAGGGCGGTGTCTAAGTACTGCCCGCGACGTCATCCCGGCGGTCCCGACGCCGACGACGGACGCGGAGCCGCACGACGCCGCCTACCGACGCGCAAGGGTACTGCTACGCAAAAACTTTCCGGATCTAGCCTGACGCCTGGGGATATTCTAAGGTAAGGCATCTGTCACTAACGTGTCTCTTTCAGATACACATTTACAATGGAAGGATTAACTGACATATAGGATAGTGAAGTGTGAAGATGGCAGAGTGAATGGTGATTGCATTGTTTATGGGGTATGGTGGCTGTCCACAAAGGAAAGTTGCAAACTGTCTCAGCTATGCAACATTGGGCATATAGTGGGATCATAATCTGGTTGCACAGTGGGTTAGTCAATGGTGTCTGCAGATATTTGCTGACCACCAGTTATACGAGGCATGTGCCATGGCCCTGCATTGTGACATGTGAACATGTGGGCAAGGGCCTGTATGCACTGCATGACCTTGTCCTGATGCCTCTCATTCTCCTCTCCCAACACCCGGGGATGTTCCCGGTGGAATTCACAAGGGTTCTCCAAAAGCTGGTTATGTCTCTCAAACAACCTCTGAATGTCCTCCTGGTGGGTTTTAATGTTCCCCAGGAGGGTGGAAATGGTGCGAAAAGTAACTCGCATTTCAAGATCTCACACTGCGCAGAGTCCTGTTGTTCGATAACACATCCTCCCAGAGGACAGATTTTGCCCATGTCAAACCTCCTGGCATGCGTGGTTGTTTCACACGGCCTCCATGTTATCTTCTGAGTTGAGGGTTGACATTCGGGAGACTGGGAGGGTGGAGATTGTGCAATGGAAAAGACCCTAAACTAACATGGGTTTTCCTATCCATGAGATGGTAGATAAAAGAGCAGTTAACCCTGAGGGAGCAAGATAGATAGGAGTACGAAATTGGATACCTGTATAGTGGGGGTAGTGGTGGGCTCTGCGGAACTGAGATCAAAATATGTGGCTCTTCTGCTTGGGGACTTGCAGTCCGGAACATTGCCTAATGAGGGAGACTGCTTGCCCGCAGTGGTGTGTTGTGAGAGGTGTCAATCTGCCTAAGTCCAACAACTTTCTCATCCTCTGCATCCAGGATCGGCAGTCTTTAAGATCAGGCACGGAGTTTTCTCCCTGCTTTGTACACTGTCCTCCGTTTGCAGATTGAATGGCTTCATGAGCAGGCTCATCATCCCCAGATACTGCGATGTAAGGCAAAAATAAAACGGTTATACATGCAACATTTGAGAAGGTGCTTTGGTACAGTGATTCCTGCAGCTCAGCACTGTGTTATTTAATATGACTTCTCACTACAGTTGCCTGCAGTGGGGATATGGGTGCAATGTGTGGGTGATGGGAGACATTCATATGTACTTACCAATCATCCATGTTTTTGGCCATCATGTACAGACCTGGATTGTCTGCTGTGGTTATTCTATGAAACTCCATAAAAGTTGCCATGCACTGGAAGATGGAGATGACATGGACCATGAATGTGAAAGTACTTTCTTGAGATTCTTGATACACATGTTATAAAAGTCAATGGTGTACGTTTTACACTGAGGACACATTACACCTTTTATTTGACCCACAATATCTATAGGTGGAACACACAGGAAATGGGCTTTTGTGTGTGTCAGTGACTCACAGTGTCAGTGTTCATACAAGAGTGCAGAGGGAGACCTGTATGGAATCACAAACTGGCATGGATGCAGAGTTTCAGTGACACAGTGAGATAGGCACCCATGACTGGGCATATCCCTGGTCACAAAGGGTTACATCAAGCACACAAAAGGTGATAGAATAACAGCTTGCAAAAAGTCTAAACCACTTGAACATCGCTCTAGGTAGCATTCCAACACATTGTTTTTTGCTCACTGTACCACTCTAGACAGAGGCCCACCTGAATCAGCACATGCCTGCTTCTCATGAGAATAGTCTATTGCTACCTGCCAGGTTACTTCCCCCTTCAGAAGGGAAAACAAGCAACCACATACCAGTTTCGGCCTTTTAAGGCCCAGTCATTAACATGCAGCCTGGATCCCTGTAGCACAGCAAGCAAGGGTCTCACGAATGATCAGACCCACACAAAAGGTGATGGGATGAAATACTACAGTGAGCAAGCAAACATATCTCCCATCACCGTTTGTGTTTGATAGATGTTGACTTACCAGGCTCTGGTATCCGTCTTGTGTCAGAGGCCAGTCTACATGGCAATGTAGGCAAGGCAAACGCAATGGAACTGGTTTCAGGTGTCATGGCCAGGCAACTAAAGGTCTACAATGGTGACAATTACATGTTAAGAACAAACATGAACGTGGATCTTTCACAGACACATATGCCATGTTTTTGGGACGTATAGAGAGCATTTGTAAACTAGTTACACTATGACATGGACTGTAACAAACGCATCTCAGAAAAGTGCTACTCCATAATCTCAGATTGACAGAGGTGGTACATAGCTCACTGTGTTACAGGAATGTATGCGGATGCTGGAATTGGTTGGGGCCCTGCGACAAGTGGTGGCAATTCACCTATTCTTGTTGGTTAAGTATGCAATGCAGCATACTTGAGATCTGTTTGGAGAGAAGCTGGAAGAGTTCAAGAGTGCCTTCACTTTCAAAGGGAGGGGACAAGCTATCTGACACCGCCATGTGTATGATGCCTCCATAAATTTGAGGGGAGACATGATGACAAGAGTTGGAATTCAGGCTAAAAGTCTAAATTTGTTGATCTTACTTTGAATTTTGGGTTCCTTGGAACAGGCATGGCACACAGCACGTCTGGGTGCATGGTGCAGTGGATACACTCCTCGAGGTAGGAGAGGCAGAGGTGGAGCTTTGGTCTCTGAGAAAGGACATTTGCATCTTGGATTTTTGCAAATTTATCCTTGACCTGCCTCCTCTTGTCTTGCCTTTCCTTTTTAATATCGCCTATGTTGCAAACCTCCATCTCAAAGCATTCACTCTGTCTGTGACCTCCTGCCACATGGCCACCCTCTCAGCTCCACTGATGTTGTATGGAGACAGGCCATAAGCTTGTTGACCACTGTGATCAACTACATGGTTGACCACCATTTTGGTCTCCTCCTCAAAAAAGCTCCTCTTCCCCCTCGAATTTGATGATCTGTGCCAAACTGGTTGCAGCTGTTGCCTGGTTCCACAATGTCTCACAGCACAAGGGGGAGAGGGCAGAACATAGAGCATGGGCTATATTTATGTTCTTGCACTAGTGATGGTTGTCGGGTATTTGGGATTATCCAGTGAGTGCGTTTTCGTGAGTTGTGCATGTGATTTTCTTCAGGTGATTGCAGTTTCCATATTGTTTTGCATTTGTTGTTATACATAGCGTAGACCGAGGTCTACGCTTATGCAATGTCAAATGATCATTGTTTGGCATACACCTAAAGCTACTAGTAGAAATTGTACTTTTCTATTTTTAATTGAACATGTCATACCCTCTCATGTGAGAGGGTGGTGAAAAAGTTCTCATATTACCTAGCATAAACGTCTGACCAGAGTTCGTGAACTGTATTTAG